>CM044312.1:99226512-100544637 GCA_024291935.2 Okapia johnstoni
TTGTGGGATGGCTCCTTTATATTCTAACAGGAAGGAAGTAAAGATGATGGGAAGATATAGGTGGGTTTATGCATTGGTTATCAATGAGTTGAGGAGAGATCTACGTATTATGGCATTTATTATATGATGTGAGATGACCATGTGCTGAGAACAAAACAGAAGGTTAGCTTAAAGTTTAAGGAGAATTAAAAAAACTTTTTTTGAAAAAGTCATTACAGAAAGTAGGAGAGTGTAGACCAGAGGTAAAATAGAGCTGGTGAGTTCACAGCCTGTTTGAGATTGAGCTTTGTTGCTATTTTTTCCCCCCTGGCTATATTTAGATACTTAGGTACAGGCATAAAGAAAGACTTGGACAACTCATATTAGGGTTTTGCTGGACTTATATGATGAAAAGATAGTATAGCAAGAGATGTTGACAAGAGGGCTGCTGAAACAATGAGTCATGAAATGAGGTTATCTCAGGAGGGAAATGAGGAAAAGAAAGTGTTGATTAAATAGCAGAAAATAGAGGAATCTATACACCATAAGTGCTAACAAGGTTGAATAAAGGCCAGGGGGTACTCAGTCAAGAACATCAAATATAGGAGATTCTTAGAGTAAAAAGGTAGTATGGGAATTAACGACCTTGGGCATAAAACAGAGAATTAATGATTTTGGTTATGAAACAGGTGATGACAAGAAAGAGGGACTGAATGCAATGGAGAAGAACCTGAATGAGGCCAAGACGCTGAAAGCTCTGGATGTTGGATGGGCCAGTTGCTCATCCATGTAGACACTGAGATCGTTCAAGCTTTCATCAGGGCTTGGATAAAGATTAAGTGTGGAGTTAGGTGACAAAACCTTTGATTAAAGAAAGGGAATAACAAGGTTGTGGCTTGAGTAAAGATGGATTGATTACATATTAGTAAAGTCAAATGGAATTGGTCTTACTGAGAAGGATTTGAGAAGACAGAAGAATTATGTTCTGAATGCAACAATGGGGAGACACAACATTTTCCATGCCTGATCTCACTACCTCCTGGCCCTAGAATTGCTGGGACGTGAGATAATAAACAGTGACCTATGAGTCCTAAAGGATAATAATCCAATAATCCAATGAATAATCAGACCTGAATATTCATTGGGAAGGACAGCTGACCTGCAAAGAATATTCATTGGAAGGATGGACATGAGTTTGAGTAAGCTCTGGGAGTTGGTGATGGACAGGGAAGCCTGTGCTGCAGTCCATGGGGGTTGCAAAGAGTTGGGCAGGAACCTGAGTGGGCCTGACTGAACTGTGTCAGGATTGGAGGAACAAAAGGAGAGAAGTGAGGAGTCTAAAGGCGGAAGCAGATTCTGAGAGGTCAGAAGCTGCTAATGACTGTGAACCAGCCGTTACTGCTCCTCTCTTGGGCTGCACTCCCTGATTCCCACTGCCATTGTCACAGTTGCCAACAACCATCACACCAGCAGAGCCAGAAGCAGGAAACTGCTTCCTCCCCCCCACCTTCTGTTCTTCACTGTCTTCCATTGGCAGAAGGAAGCCAGCTGGCAAGGAGCCTGCAAAAATATGTTTGCAATCTCCCAACCCCAGCAATGTACATCCAAGTGTAGAAGGAGAGGCGTGGGCTGAGAGAAAACATTGACTAACTGGCAGGGGGAGAGCTTCCTGGCTGCGGATCAGCCATTCCAGGGGCCACTGTGGAGGATCCGAATGGTGACATGAGGTGGTAACTTGGTCAGGGGCAAAGTAGGAAGGATAATAGGAAACATGCCCTACCCCAACTCTTCGCTGAAGACCTGGCAATACAGAACCAAATAGAAGAAGTTGTATGTATCTTCCCACCAGCACTTCTCCTAACCCACTTGCAGCTCTGCCTTCATTCCTTTGCATGGATGAACTTGCCATGATTTGTAACCAAAGCCATTCTCATCTCTTCACTTGCCTCAAGGACATCACTCTCCAATTGTTTCCTTATCCTTTAGCGTTATCATTTCTTTCATGGTAGGATTTCTCTCATTTAAAAAGTAAGAAAAGAAAGAAAGAGGAGAAGGAAGGAAGGAACCCCTCTCCTGACCTCAGTGACCTCCGTCACTTCATTCTGACCCCTCACCTTTCCACCTTGAACCAAACAGATCTCTTATACTTCTAGATCAAGCATTTGAATTTTCATTTTTTGAAAGGTTGAGGGGTGTGTTTGATTTTTTTTCTCTCTCTCTCTTTTTAAATGGTTTTATTTTATTCATTTTTTTTTTGATATGGACCATGTTAAAAGTCTTTATTGAATTTGTTACGATATCACTTCTCTTTTACGTCTTGGTTCTTTGGCTCTAAAGCACATGGGACCCCAGCTTCCCAACCAGGGATTGAATCCACACCCCCTGCACTGGAAGGTGAAGTCTCAACCACGGGACTCCCAGGGAAGTCCCCTGTTTTATTTTATTTCATTGTCTTTTGTTTTTTTGAGTGCACCATGTGGCTTGCAGGATCTTACTTCCCTGAGCAGGGATCGAACCCAGGCCCACTGCAGTGAAAGTGCCGTGCCCTAACTGCTGGACCACCGGGGAATTCCCTCATTTCTTTTCTTAATTTGCTCCTGAGAAAGACCATACAACAGTTAATGCTGATGAAGAATATCTTAATCCATGAACTGTTCTTAGTGTAAGTAAAGTTCTCTTGGACTTGATGTTTGTTTGGTTAGGAATATGGAAATTGAACTCCAAGCTCTGAATTTTATGCAGAAAAATCTAGCCTTCTGAAATGCATTGATTTATATCTGGTAGGAGAATCTGAGGTATATATTATTTTCCCTGAGCTGTGTACTTTGTTTTTTTAACCTCATAAAGGGCAGAATCATTTGTGTGTCGGTTTGAGTTTTTGGAAAATGTATTTCTGTATCTCTTCTGAGTCTATTGCTTTGGTTGCGTTTGAGTGATTAGTGAATTCTTCCCCTGTTCATTAAGGATGTGGGTGTGCGCCCTTGACTGTACTCTTCACTCACAGCCCCGCCTCCTACCTCTGGGACACACTAGGGGGTGTGTGTGTCTGGGAGAGAAAGGGTGCAGGCGGAGAGAAAGCAAGAAAGAGCAATAACAGAGATGGAAAGTATGCCTGAAGGCAGGAGGGAGAGAGGTTGGAAGAAAGGCTCTGAAAGAAATCCGAGAGGCCAGCTTTCAGGGTAGAGAGCAGCTGTACTGCATATTGCTTTCTGACGAATCCGCTGAAAGGCTTCATAAAAGTCCTCAACCCTTTCAGCAAGTATGTTTTTCGGTTTTGTCTTTTTCTTCTGAAAAGCACATAATGGGGTGAGGAAGGCAGTGTTTAATTAAGAGAAAAACAGTTCAGTTCCTGGGAGTAAATTAGTATCTACCTTTAGGCAACTCAGTGGAGTGCTTCACAAGTTAAGTGGGAGCCTCTGGAAAACAAGGAAGACCTCAAGCAGCTGCTTCTGTGAAAGCAGATTAAGATCTAGCATTTTTAGAGGAGCCGACAAGAGCATTTTTGGTCCTTGGGGGTAAAGCTGTTTTGTACTGATTAAGCAAACCAGATCAGACAAATGGACACATTTGGTCAATTCAGTTTCCCAAGGAACAGCTCCAGAGCTGCACGAGGTAGTGGTGATCTGGAGACCCAGGGGGAGGAGGGTTTCTGGGAATCTGGCTTGACATGTTTATTCCCATGGTTCATTTTACTTGGCAGCCCTGTGTAGCTGAGACTGAGCATTTTGCTTCGTTTGTATTCCGTAGAGATGATAATTGGATACACTAAAGGGAACTTCATCTGATCATGTGAGCAGATAATTGAAAAAAATTTTTTTTAATTGTTATTCTGGTGTTTTTCTGTCTTGATTATTTACAGGAGGGAGGATCAGGGAATTATATATATACATATATACATACATATATATGCGTGCTTGCTAAATCGCTTCGGAGGTGTCTCTTTGTGACCCCCATGGACGGTAGCCCACCGGGCACCCTTCTCCATGAGATTCTCCAGTCAAGAATACTGGAGTGGGTTGCCATGCCCTCCCTCAGGGGCCCTTCCCCATCCAGGGACTGAACCCCGAGTCTCTTGCCTCTCCTGCATTGGCAGGTGGGTTCTTTACCACTAGCGGCATCTGGGAAACCTACATATGTGTGTGTGTGTGTGTGTGTGTGTGTGTGTATGTGTATGTGTATTTATGTAAACCATGTGTATATATATAAACTACCACAGAAAAGCTATGCTAGGTATAGTGGGGACTCGAAATGATTATGAATAGAATATGATAATGACACAGGAAATGTCATGTACTAAGGGTCATAAGAAATAAAGGCGGCCACAAAGGAGGGCATTCATTGATCATCTATATCTGTAAACCCAGTAGGAAGAATTTCAATAGATGGCAGTATTTGTTAGACTTTGAAGGATGAATAGGATTAAAATGGGCAGAATGTAGGGGGTGGGGAGTCATTCCAGAAAAAGGAAATAACATGAGGGAAACTCTGTAGTGACAAACTGATGGATTCAGCTGGCTCTAAGTTCATAAGGACATTAGTAGGAAGGGGGGAAAAGAAAGTTAAAACAAAAGAAAGAAAAAGGGTCGTAATCAGACCATCAGGCTTTGAATTCAAAGGTTAAGAATCAGTTGGAGAAAGAAGACCCATGGAAATCTCTTCAGGAGGGAAAAAAAATCAGTAGTACATTACAATGGTTTCTGAATCTTTTCATAATATTATCTAATATGTTTAATCAGTGAATAAATGTATTGCTAGGTTAATAAGATTAACTAAAGGTTACATGTTACAAAGAAACAATCTAAAAAGATGTTAAAAGTTACAACTTCTTGAATCGCATCCTTTGATTAAAGTGAAGTCGCTCAGTCGTGTCCAACTCTTTGCTACCCCGTGGACTGTAGCCTACCAGGCTCCTCTGTCCATGGGATTCTCCAGGCAAGAATACTGGAGTGGGTAGCCATTGCCATCTCCAGGGGATCTTCCTGACCCAGGGATTGGACTGAGGTCTCTTGTGTTGCAGGCAGATTCTTTACCATCTGAGCCACCAGGGGAGCCCCAACCTTGGGAGGAGGTGGCGTAACTTACCCAACTACCACTCCAGCAGGCTTAGGAGGGAGAAGGGTGAGCTCCTCCCAGCTACAAAATCCTTTTTTAGAGCAGCATTCTGAGTCACAAGCCTCCTAGAAGGCTCCGTTTAAGAGTTGCCATCCGACCGTTATCTCAGAGAAGTTTCCAGTGTGTCCAAACACTGCGTTTTGTGGGCCTCTTGAGCATTTCTTTAAAGCTTGCCCTTGAGAACGTTAGTAGGGTTGGAAGTGGCTTAAAAATCTTAGAAGTGTGGGAGCAAGGGAGAAGGAACTTTGCGTTGATTGTTCTTTCAGTTTATCATCTGGCTTTCTCTCCCCGCCTCTCTCGTCCCTGTTTCTCTTTCCCTTCCCTCCTCCCTCTGCCCCTCCTTTCTCCCTTCCCCTCCTCCTCTTCCCTCCCTCCTTCTTTTCTTCCTTAATTCTCTTTGGTATCTAGTATGTTTGATTAGTGGATAAATTTGTTGCTAGGTTAATAAGATTAAAGAAACTTACGCTACTACAAAAATAAAATCTAACAAGTTGTTAAAAGTTTAGATGCAGCAGTCTGTCTCTCTCTCTCTCTCTCACACACACACACACACATTTTGGGGTGAGAGTTGTAGTCCTTCACACAATTTCTCTTCTCCCATGTCTTGAAACGTTGTTTTCACCAAACCTGAGATAATAACTTATGGTCTGGATGTGTGTGTGTGTGTGTGTGTGTGTGTGTGTGTGTGTGTGTGTGTGTGTGTGTGTGTGTGATGTAGGTATTGTGGAAAAATTGAAAAAGAGTTGGCTGTGGTCCCCTCCTGCGAACCTGGCATGAGTCCCCGTCTGTATTTCCCTATATGGTCCCAGAGGATGGAGACAGGGGAAAGCTTTGCTTGCATCGTGAATTTTAAGTTTTCAGAGGCTTTTAGGACATTCTGGTCCTCTCAGTAAAGAATCCTTGCGGCCTCTGTGCTGGGAGGTCAGTTGGCTGGGGAGACATTCCCCTCAGGCACGCACTCTGATGTCTGTTCTCTGTGAAGGCTGTGGGCTCTCAGGGGGAGATTCCATTTGTCTGAGCCTTCCAGTCTGACTCACTGCCCTGGGAGGGCAGAGTTCAGCCCTGAGTTGCCAGCAAGCCCCCGGCCTTAAAGGCACAGCACGTGGATTATGGCTTAAGAGGAGATGGGTGCTAACAAGTAACTGGGCTGCCACTCACTAATTTCCAGCTGCCTTGTTTATGAAGCATTGTTGACAAACATACATTCCAGTGAAAAGGCAATAGTTTGTTCCAGATCCCGTTCACTTGGGCATGGAGAAAAGCAAATGAAATTTTACATGCCCTGTGAACCTGAGGTCACCTGCATCATCCACATGGAGAATAAGAATATTTGATGTGTGATTAAAGTTCTGATCCATAGGGGGAGGAAAAATCATTTGCACATCACAAGATTTTTCCGCCTCCTTGATTCTCAACCCACTCACTTCATAAATTAACAACAGGTAGCATCAATCTCTCTTCAAAATATGGGAGACACATGTAACCTGGGGGGCTCAGGCTTCCTGAGCCTCTGAAAATAGGCATTGTCATTTTCTTGAACACCTACATCTTAAAGTAAAAGACCCTGTCTGCTGGCATGCAGGAAGTTAGGTATTTTAGAGAATCCAAGTGCATTTCCGTGGGGGTGTATGCATATATTCATAAGTTATTCCCTTTCCTTTCTGGCTGAGATGTCCAATATGTGTGCTAAGTTGCTTCAGTCATGTCCAACTCTTTGTGACCCGTTGGACCAGAGTCCACCAGGCTCCTCAGTTCCTGGGATTCTCCAGGCAAGAATACTGGCGTGGGTTGCCATGCCCTTCTCCAGGCAATCTTCCTGACCTAGGGATCAAATCCACATCTCTTATGTCTCCTGTATTGGTAGGCAGGTTCTTTACCACTAGCTCCACGGAAGCCTGGATGACCAGTATGCTAGAACCCAATAGCCTCGAGCCTTGACAGATCCAGAACTGACTTTGGAATCGGGCATTCTGGCTGTGTCCTGGGCATTGCCACTGGGATGTGGACACGCCACAGCCCTGCCATGATTGTTGCCAGAGGGGCTAAAACTCAGCAACACCCCCAGCAACTAGAACTATGCAGCTGCCTCTCTACCTTGAGGCCACTTCCTGGGAGGTGGAAAGCTGCCAGTTATGTCTGTGATCTGTTCAGGTAATGGGTGGGGGCGGGACAGATTATTTTCCCCTGTGCTTGACAGGATTTAGATCTGTATGAAGAAGTAACTTATATTTAACATTTTTATTTGAGAAACTTTGATGTGTACTTCCATTTACTAGCTATCACCTTTAAAACTCTTTGACATGCAGAAATTATCTGGTTGATTTATCATTGTCTTTTGAAGGCTGACTCATTTAGAAATGACATGACATTTGCATTTGAAATCAGTACTGTATTTATTTCATTGTTCTGAGTCTTTCCAAATAAATCTGTGGATTTTTTTTTTTTTGATAATTGTGAGAAAAATAATAATGTAACAACCTTTAAGGAATGTATGGGTTATCTGCAGTTCACAGCTCTTCCAACTTCAGTCTTCCCAAACTCTGTGCAAAGTAGCAAAATGACCAAGTTCCACGAAAGGGAAAATTATATTCCGGTTCTATGGCTGGAGTAAGATTAGTAATAGTAACAATAAAAACTTTAAGAACAGTCAATGTAATTTTGTCCATCTTTATTCACTCCTAATATTTTAATGAACAAAATTTAAAAATACTAATCTGAAATTCAGGGAAATGAAGATCTTTCTCATGAGAGTAAAGATGTGGAAGTCAAGATGGGCTGATGCTGGCTGAAGTCTTTCATTTTGTGGCTTTTTTCAGATCAGCACAAGGATTACGTACATTGTGATTTTTAGAAGATGTTGTTAGCCATATTCCTATAAATAAGATGGATATTGAATTCAGAATTTTTTAATTATCTTTATTCTTGATGCCCAGTCAGATTGCTGTATGTGGAATTTAGACTACCATTGATCAAAAAGAGAGATTTGAAGTAAAACATGGAATGCTTTGGAAAAATCCCAAATGCCAGCCACTGTTAGTTATCTAAATTCAAAAGATAGGAATGAAATACAGTGATGTGATTATAGTGAACTTTTATTGAGTGCTTGCTGTTGATCGTACACTCTTTTGAATCTTTCCATGAATTTAGTGACTTACTCATACTAACAGCTTCTTAAGGTAGTATTATTTCCATTTAACAGGTAAGGAAACAGTCTCAGTAAGGTTGAAGAGCTTACTTACCTCCAGAGCTAGTTAATTGGAGGGCTGGGACACAATCCCAAGTTGTCTGGCTTGGAAGTCCACATTCTGAAACACTATGGGATGTCTTCTCGATGGCAGATGTGCCTGAAATGATAAAAGTTCAGCAAAGAAAAGAACTGGAGGTCAAAATAATCTCCTAACTGAGAAAGACTATCTTGTGTGATAGGGGCTTTCCTTGTGGCTCAGATGGTAAAGAATCTACCTGTAATGCAGGAGACCTGGGTTCGATCCCTAGGTTGGGAAGATCCCCTGGAGAAGAGAATGGCTACCCACTCCAGTATTCTTGCCTGGAGAATCCCATGAACAGGTTACAGTCCATGGGGTAAAGAGTGTCTCAGAGAGCCAAAATCTTGGTACTGCAAGTACTTTGTATTACAGGTGAAGAAACTGTAGCCAAGACAGCTCAGATGACTTGCTTGAAGTTTACAGCTTGTTTGCAGCAGATGTAAAACTGGAGACAAAGGAGGTTTTCCTGACAATCATTAATTCAACCCCTGTTCTTGTACCTAGCACTTCTTTAGGTGTTAAATATACCAAAAAACACAACAGATGAGGTCTCTGTAGTTATGAGAATGACATCATGACCAGAAGAGTGATTTGACATTAGGCTAGATTACCAAAGGAGACTGTGGAATGCTCATGTTAAAATATTAGGAAAGTGGAGATAAACCATGAGACAGGGGAGTGGGCTTGATATGGGTTCTACCACATTTTATAGACAAACTTACTGACATCTATGGATAATAAGATGTCCAGGGTGTAAGTGTTAGAGGCAAGCAAGATTCAAACTGACACTTCATAGTGTATAGTGTGTGTGTGTGTGTGTGTGTGTGTGTTACAACCTACTGGTGAGGCAGCAGTTCTTTACGTGGGTCAGTAAAGCTGGTTGGAGTAAGATAACTAGTCAGATTGCCTGGAACCAAAGAGATCCATCTTTCTGGCAGGACTCACACAGCCCAACAAGCCTCACCTTTTCATTCATGCTTACTTTGATTACAAATTCAAACTCACAGTTGTGCATATGGTTCAAGCTTGCCACCTCTAGGTTGGGAATCTTGTCATGCTAAGGAAAAACCACCAGCCAACAGCTGCAGAGGAGCTGGTGCAGACACAATAGCTGGGGACCAGTGAGCTATCTACCCACCCTCACCCCCCCCAAAAAACATGTTAAATCATTTCGGTGTCATGTGCCATTCTACATGGCTTCTTGGATTGAATTAGCAAAAAGTGGCTTTTCTAGTAGAGTTATGAGAATAAGATACATGGTGCAGTGGTAAAAAAACCCACCAGCCCATGCAGGAGACAGATGCAGGAGACATGGGTTAGATTCCCGGGGTGGGGAAAATCCCCTGGGGGAGGGCATGGCAACCCATTCCAGCATTCTTGCCTGGAGAATCCCACGGACAGAGGAGCCTCACAGGGTACAGTCCATGGGGTCACAAAGAGTTGGACACAACTGAGCATACACACACACATGCATCACTGGAGGAAATTTGTACAAGGCAGCCTTCCCCAAATCTCCCTTTTTGGCTTACAAATTGGAAAAAGGAGCTCCATGTGGATGAAGGCAGCCCTGGGCCAGTGTGCTTGGGAGGGTGGGCTTGCTTTTAAGTGTGTGTGTGTGTTAGTCGCTCAGCCATGTCCAACTCTTTTTGACCCCATGGACCATAGCCCACCAGGTTGCCCTGTCCATGGGATTCTCCAGCAAGAATACTGGAGTGGGTTGCTGTTCCCTTTGCCAGGGCATCTTCCCGACCCAGGGATCGAATCCCGGTCTTCTGCATTGCAGGCAGATTGTTTACCATCTGAACCACCAGGGTATTGATGCCTCAAACTTTGGGGAGCTTGGACAGGAAAGAAATTTGAACAACTCACTCACTTGCTATCAAGGGTGGAGTAGGACAAGAGGGAGGGTGCTTTTTGCCTTTGAGAGTTGGTGTAGATCCTATAGAAGGTTTCTCAGCCAGGGAGAACCCAACACTCTGGCCTTCCAGAATCTACAGCTCACCCATCCCCTTGTCAGAGCTAACGTGGCAGAGGTGGTTGGGCAGTGGTTGGAGGCGGTTACTGGCTTGGGGCCCTGAAACACTGAGTAATTCCTAAGACGGCTGGGATCCAAGGCTCAATTCCAGACACTTCCACGTTGTCAAAAGAAAGGAAAAAAAAAAAAACAAAATATGCCACCACTCAGCCCAAGCTGTTGGAGACAGATCCCTTGGCATTGAAACAAGACCCATCCCTTTATGGAAGGACATTGTTGGAAAGTTCTACCATATAGGAAAGCCAGGATTCTTTTCCCATTTTTTTTTTTTTTAAATAAGGAGGGACCAGATCAAGAGTGAGGACTGAAGAGGGAGGGCTGAAGGGAATCACATTACTTTTCCAGAAAGTTTTGAATCTGCTTGGTTTTTAAAGACAGCAATTTGAGCTTCCCTTCAGAGCCCCTCCGATGAAAGTATCAACCACTTTTACAAAGCCTGTGCTGGGTTCGTGCCGTGGACTTAGTGAGGAGTCAGCAAGCATGGAGCTGATGATTTCAGAAGAAACAAGGCAAGATAGATTGCACATCAGATCCTATAAACGACAACCACGCGTGGTTAACAAAAACAGGCTGTTGCAGCTGCATTCTGAGTGTTTATTTATTGGAGGAGAGCAAGGTAACGATCAGGAAGAAGGGAAATCATGTCAGGAGGTTATCATGTCAGGAGTCAAGCAGATTGACTGCCTGAAGTGACATCCCTGTCTGTGTAGAGCAGGGAGACCAGCACGTGGGTCAGAGACACAGGAACCTTTGAGACATGGACTCAGAGCCCCAGCATTGATTGTAAATCAAATTTCAGGTTTCAGTGCAATTAAGAGCTACTGCAAAAGTTTTGAGAAGAGACATGATGCGATCGAATTATTTTAGAGCAGTATGGTTTTTGTTTTAATTAGGACAAACCACAGTGACCAGGGCCATGAGAGGATCAGCAAGTAAGGTAATTCACTAACCACACCGGCTGAGGAGCTGACAAGGTCTTTCTGAAACTCACACATTAAAGCTGCAGAGGGGACCCTACAGACAAGAGTTGTGTTGGGGTTTTTTCTGTCATTTTTTTTGCTGGATCCCCAGCTTGATTTGTTCTCATTTGTGTCCATAAACACCAAAAATATACTGTTTCATCCCTCTATGTCTTTATTAATGATCACAATTTGGATGAAGTGAAGATGCGAAGCATCCAGGCTAGAGATGCCTGACTTGTTTCTTTATCCTATTTTGAAAATAAACACTTTGTGTTTTTCTTACTTTCTCATTATCAGCCCGACTCATCTTGGAGGATTTTAGTCTGAAATCTGAATGTGCTTACCAGCTGGGAAAAATTTGACATTTACTTGATTCTGTCCCTTGGAAGTAAAGAAAAAAAAAAAAAAACTGGCAGGCTTATTAAACAACATGCCTGCTTATTTATTCCTCCAATCCCTCCCTAGGTTGTAGGCTCTTTTTCAAAGCTCTGATAGACCTCTACTCTGTTTTCTAAAGGTAATTTCCCAAAGTGCTGCCTCTGGCCGTAGAAAATGCCACGTAGGTTTCTGGGTTTATAAAGGCTGAGAAAGCTGCTTTGGTTACATTTTCAGCTTTTTTTTGTGCGATTCTGGGTGGTAACACCCTGTTGCCAACATTATTCTTTCCTTCTTCTGGGAAGAGCCATAATTGTACTTGGCTTGGTTAACACAAAAGCCTCTGAAAACTATGAAGCTGATCCCTCTAGCGTTCTTTTGTGAAGACTACAGTATAGAACGCCGACCAGAGAAAAACAGCAGCAAAGTATCACAGACAATAGCTCTTGGAGTCAATCTGTTTTTCAGATGACATTAATAAAATGACTTACAATAACAATGCTTCGTGCTACGTATTTACAAAACAGAATGTTGGCCCTTTTCTATAATCTGTCTGCATATTTCAAGGGTGCAGTTGGTTAACATTATTGGAGGATGAGTGGCATTGAGAATTGTCTGAACACGTAATAAACAATTTAAATAACATAGCCAGAATTATCAGAGGTGCAGAGGCAATGTAAATATGCCTCATTTTCAGAAATGAATTTACTGCTCTGTTTAGGATTGTCTGACTATATTATAGGCTTTTTCTGTTCATACCAAGAAGAGAAGAGATTTCATATGTTTTTGCATTCTTTTTCCAATGCTTTCTGATGTTCAATAAAAGAGTATGCTATCTTCTTCATGTTTTTTTTTTTGGACATTTTTTTTTTCTACACACAGACATTTATTAAATAGCTATTCTATTCCAGGCGCTGAAAATACAATAAATAAATAAATCAATAAAATGATAGTATAGCATCACTTTCCTCAATAAACTGCATTATTTCCCTGGAAGATAGACTCTTAAACAACTACAGTAGAGATATATACAACATCCTGGGGACTCAGGGGAAATGATATTAATTATTAATATTAGCTCATAAGGAGGATGAGCTTTTTAAACTGGGTTTTGAAGAAGAAGCAGGATTGAGAGTCCTTATATCAGAGACAGCTCACGGTCTGTGGGTTTGTCATCTTTAACTAATCCCCGGCTCACTAGCAATTGCGGGGAAAGCTTCAGTGAGGTAGACAGCTAAGTCCTTGGAGCTGTGCGACTTTAGTTTCTTGTGCCAAGTGCTTCTGGCTCCGTCTAGCTTCTCTTCTGGTGGCTCCCATTCTTCACGTTAAATAGAAAGAGCTGCACTGTAGGGATACCAGCTTTCTGTTAATGGACGTGAAGTAGAATTTGCAAGCAGTATAGGGATAAGTATGGGCTTCCCTGGTGGCTCAGACAGTAAAGAATCTGCCTGTAAAGTGGGAGACCTAGGTTTGATCCCTGGGTTGGGAAGATTCCCCTGGAGGAGGGCACAGCAACCCCCTCCAGTATTCTTGCCTAGAGAATCCCATGGACAGAGGAACCTGGTGGGCTACAGTCCATGGAGTTGCACAGAATCAGACACAACTGAGCAACTAACACTTTTTTTTTTTTTTTTTTTTTTTTAGCGATAGTATTGGGACTCCTGCTATAGCTCTTAATTTGGAGCAGGAAGAGGTCTGGTACACGCAAAACTAAGAGAAATAATAAGAGTAGAACAACACCCATAAAGTGGCTGAAGCAGGTACTGACTGAGGGAATCTGGCTACGCTAGATCATCTCTCAGAGCCTTTCCAGTTGTAAGAGCTCATGAGGCAGTTGTCAGAATTATTATCCAAAGGGCTGATTGCCCAGAGAGAGTTGAGGTAACTGCATGGCCACTCAAGAGCCTACTGCTGTGATATTTCCACCCAACACTGCCTAACAAATGCTTCTGTCAAAATGCCCCCAACTAAGATATTAGCAGTGATGTTGATATGGAAGTTCACCAGCTGGAAAACACTGAGATAGTTTTCAAAGGTTTCTGACTCTCTTGGGCTAGAGTTTAGCACATTGAGATCACTTGATTCATTATATCAAATGTTACTATATTTACATTTTACATGCACAGTTGAAACCAAATAGTAGTCATAAAAGCTAAAAGCATCTCAAGGGTCTTAAACTGTAGAAAGCACAATTGTGTTGTAATTCAGTATGAATGTCACTGTAGTAATCAAACTATTTCACAGGCAGTTAAAGTAATATTATTATTACTTTGTAAAGGAATGAACTCTGGTGTTTCAATAGCTCCTTAATATTATAACAACAACATGGTTTAATAGCAAAGGCACCATAGTATATATATATATATATAAAACAAAATTACTCAAGTGTAAAATGCCATGAGAGGCAGTACTGAACCACAAACTAAATAGGAGAGTTAAGAATTCTAGATTTAAACTAGCCATGCTTATTTCTAACAGTCCTTTGGACATCAGAGAGTTTCTCTTGCAAAATATTTCCTCTAGACTGTGAGTTGACATTGGTATATTGAAGTCATCCCTATGCTTCAGCCTTCCTATTCCTGCATTAATCACAATACATGTAGTTGCATTCATCCTGCCAGCAGAAGATAATTTTTATCCATTCTCTCAGAAGAAATGGAATCCTAAATTAATTTAGGAATCAAACTTTAAATATTTAAAAGGAAATCTACATTTTGTAATGGGCAGATCCATTAATTACAGAAGGGGTATGGAGAATGGAAAATGGAGAATACGAATTGTGAAATGGGGCACAAATTTATTATGTCCTTGAAGATCTTTAACACCTGCATTCCCCTGGGCTCTACTGGCCTTGGCAGATGAATGAGGTCATAGTGTGGTCATGGCTCAACTTTGATTGGTTCATTGCATTTATGTGACTGAGGTTGGACTTAAGCACCCACCCTTCTACCAAATATTTTGAAAATTATCTCCAGGTAGTGTCTCCTATGTGTGTAGGTGTAAGCAACTTTCCCTGAACTGTTGCTACACATTTATACATAACTGCCCTCTGCTTGCCCAGTATTATAGTTCCCCACTTAGTGATGCCTATGCTTTCCTAGGGATGTTAGCTACCATGTCTGGCACTGCTAATTTTTACTGGGCACTAACATGATTCTTTAGCATCCTTGTTATTGTTGTTCAGTTGCCACGTTGTGTCTGACTCTTTGTGACCCCATGGACTGCCCGCATGCCAGGAGCTGTCCCTTACCATCTCCTGGAGTTTGCCCAAGTTCGTGTCCATTGAATCAGTGATGCCATCCAACCATCTTGTCCTGTTTCCCTCTTCTGCATCCTAGAGATGCCAAATCTGCGTAGGGAAGGAAGGGAGAGAAGGAGGAAGGTAAGGTTTTGTTTCATGATTAAAAGTGTTGCTTATACCCTGGTGTGTTACAGAGTAAAGCAGTTCTGAAGGTTTTACTTGTAGCTCTTTTTCCTTGAGATTCAGACACACCTAGGAAAAAGAGCAAAAGGTAATAAATCTGAGATTCTGAATCATTTTTATTTTCTTCTCCAAAACTTTACACTTTTATCAAAGGAATTTGAGTAGATATTTTAATTTAAAAAAAAAGAAAGAGAAGTATCTCTCATTCAAGTTTCTGGGCTTTAGAACTACGTCTCTGCAATTTAACAGGGGAAACCAAACAGTTTAGGATTCTCTGTTAACAATTTTATCAATTATTTACTGATTCCTATTCCATTTACGTATGAAGATGATTTGATGGCATCCAAGATAATTAGAGAAAAGTGAAGGTTAACAATGAAAGATGAAATCCAAAGGAAAGGATAGTAGAAACAGTGCTTGGGAAGAAATGGAAGTAATTTACTCTGATGAAAAGGAATAAAAAAGACTAACGGGAAAAGACTTTGTCACTGAGGAAAATGAGGAACAAGGAGGCACTGTTTACATCAGTGGGCTGTTCTCTGTCTTTATTTTCCATGGCACTAGATTGTTAAATTCTGCTAGCTCTTTGATAGCTCACCTCGAGGGCTAAACTAAGAAATCCAATTACTTTTGTAGAAGCTGTAGTGATGACCAACTAAACTGTGGCCCTTGGGGACAGTATTTGTATCCTTTGACAGCAATTAATGAAACCAATAAATCAATTAGTTAAATTAAATTAAGGTCCACCCAGCTGTTTCCACAGCCCATCCATGTGTAACTAAATGTGATTATAAGGATGCCCTTGATGTGAAACGGATACAACTCAAGTGATCTTTGCTGTCTTCATGTCCTTAACGTCTCCCATTTACAAAATTATAGTTATTCTACCTTTGTCTTGACTCTGTATTGGATGAACTTTGCTTGGAGGGGAGAGTTCTTGATAGAGGCAAGGGAAATATTCTTTGTATTGCTGAGTAAAAACTGATAACACAGGAGAATGCAGTTCTTTCTATTTATCCTTTTCTTAGATTTAAGAGCTCTCATTTTTCTTCCAAAATAATTGTTGTGTCCAGACTTATTTTCGATTTCAAAGATGTGACTCTTATCGCTCTTGACAGTGCTGGCTCCTTCGACTCCCACCTTCTTCCCTAGGACCCGTCTCATTTTCCTCCATGCCTCACAGCCCTGGACTTGTCCCACTGTTAACTCCGTTTTATTTTCCTGCTTCCCAAAGAAGTAAATGGTTTCTCTTTCTTCCCGCCTCCTCACACACTGGCCTTCTAGCGGGTCCCATCAGTCTTCTCCACATTATGAATAGATGGTAGCAATGGCCTACCGTCATTGATCTCACAAGCCTCCCCCACCTCTGATCCTTTCCTTCATCGCTCTCCAGACTTGGACACCATTGTTGGATCCCACCTTCTGGGACTGTTTTGAGATTAGCCATGCTCCATACCAGGTCCTCGCTGTACTTCTCCATAGATATCTTCTTTATTACCTCCATGAATTCTTACATCTCCCAGTTCTTGCTGAATGTCCATTAAATATTGATCAAATACCTGCTTTTGGAAGGTGTTGTTTTAGGTCCTAAATATAAAGATAAATAAGAATGCTCTTGAGCAGTGGACAGGACCGTTGGGAAGGCAGAGGCAGGCAATTAGCTCTGATAAGTTGACTCAAATCCCCTGCCACAAGAATACAGAGGATGGGGAGAATAATTTAAACTGGATGGAGTAGAGAAGGATAACATAAATGACACTTGTGTTGAATGACCAGAGGAGGAAGGAGAAAAATGTCATTTCGAACACAGTGAACCTTATGTGTCGAGACCTGGAGCCCATGATCTGATCCAAAATGTAATCTGATGACTGTGAGAGTATTTTCTGTGGCTGATAATGTTGAAAAAGTGGGTTGTGGCCAGACTCTGAGGAGTTGTGGGTTCTGGACTGAAGAGTTTAGACAGTTTTTTTTTTTTTTACTAGAACTGTGTAAACTAAGATTTTAGAGCTGATTTTGATGCATGTGATCTTATATGAGTTGCAAATGATGCTTGTCAGCAGTGTGGGGAATGGATTAGAGGAACCATTACTTGGTGGGGTTAGTGGAACCATTTAGAAACTCATTTCATTGGTCTAGGTGAGAAATGACTAGGATGTACCAGAATAGCTACAGTGGGAATGGATACTAGACATCTTGTGCAAACAAAATGGGTAGGAGTTAGTGTTGATTTGATATTGAGGATTGGGGGTGGAGAGAAAACTTAAAGAGAACTGTGATGTTTCTGAAATAATTTTTATTTCTGAAATCATTTTTACACACTTCTGTGCAAACATTTCAATACTTTCTGCCTCAGTTCAGTGTTTGAAATACAATTTCTATATTAATTAAAATTCTTCTGGTTACAAGTGAAGGAAACCAGTTCCCTTCCCAGCATCCCTGACCCCCCACCACTCAAAATAAAAGGATAGTAGAAGGATACTGGGTTGACTCACACAGAGTGCAAGAAAGGTTTGACACTCTAGAAAGGGCAGAAATTAAAGTAGTGATAGATACCTGAAAATAATTAATTCATGAATTAATTCAGAATTCTAATTCCCATACCTCCAGTCTCAGGATTTCCCAGGCCACCTCTGCATAGCCTCAGCATCTGAATGGGCCAACTATAGCTCAGCTGTTTCCCTCAGCCTCATTCAAACGTGACTATTGTGACCTGGTCAGACAGTATGGCTCTGGCTACCAGAGGCCACATCCTTGTCTGTCAAGGTTGGTATCCAAAAAAGACGGGAATCTTGTGAGTTGGACAGATATTTTGGAACATAGGGAGATACCTTCCCAATGTTCTAGATTGTTTTGAGCTATATAATCTGCCTGCCAATGCAGGAGATGTGGGTTTGATCCCTGGGTTGGGAAGATCCCCTGAAAGAGGAAATGGCAACTCACTCCAGTATTCTTGCCTGGAAAATCCCATGGACAGAGGAGCCTGGCGGGCTATGTTCCATGGGGTCGCAAAGAGTCGGACACAACTGAGTGACTAATCAACAACAACAACTCACTTGAGAATCTGATGAACACTGACAATGACTCTCTTGCCACAAAAATATGTTCAATCACAAACGTGTATAAGGAGTTGATGGACCCCTTGAAAAAGATCCACAGATTTCAGATGAAGAAATTTTTGCCTGTAGAATAAAGTCTGCACTTCTCAGTGTTACTTCCCAAGGTCTTCACGATTTGGTTTCTAAGAGCCCGTCACAGGTAGAGAGGGGACGCAAGAGGGAAGCGCTCTGCATCCCACTTCTCTCCTCAAACACTTACAGGTACAAAACAAATTAACTTCCCATCACCGAATCTTGAGTCATGTCATTTCTTCTTTCCACGAGGAATGTCCAAATCCTCTTTTCGAAATCCTACTCATTCTTTTATGGTCAAACTGAAAACATGTTCCTTTTGTGAGGTCTTTGACTCATCCATCAATACAAGGACAATTTCCTCTCTTCTTGCCATAACAACGCTTCCTACCTATTTGTCTCACGACATTTATTGCTTTTTTCTTTACATTATGTTTTCTGTATGGTTTACCTCCACGCTTAGAGTATAAGATCCCCGGAAATAGGACCAGGGTGCCATTCAGCTTTGTACCTGCATTTCTAGTGTTCTCTGCAAAAGGCAAGACCCTTCAGAAATGCTTATCAAATGAATGAAAGGCTATTTACTGGAAGAGAAAGGGTCCCTGTCTAATTTTATGCTGCTTATATTTTGTAAGTTCTTTTTTTCTTTCTTTCTTTCTTTAACTGGAGAAATGAGTCTTTTTCTTTCCCTTTTTATTGTGCTCATTTTTTCCCTTGAACTTTGTGTTTTGTCTCCGCTTCTCTCCTGACACATCCCATCTCCTTATCTCATATTTTTAAAAACAATTTTCTCTGGAGACAGATTTTCCTCCTTCATATTTAAAAAATATATTATTATTATTATTTGAATGGCTATCTTGTTTTCATTTTTCTCCAGCCCACAGCCTTTGTCTACTTTCCTTTATTTACAGGGGGAAAACTCCAATCAATTCAAGAAGCACCCTCCTTTCACTGAAAGGCATTGTTTTCAGATTCACTCATGGGAGCTGGAAAGTCACAGCAGAGAAAACAGTGTTTGATAGCCGATATTTGTGTTTCAGGCAGCAGCATTTATTCCCACTTCATTCTAATATTTTCACTTCTTTGAAAAATAATATTAACAGATTTAGAAAACACCACTGAAATACTTTAGCTGAACAAGGGATTCCTCTCTCTTTGTTTGAAGTGCCAAACCACACTTACACAAAATGGCCCAATAGGAATCCTTTCCCTGTATGAACTTGATGTTTTCTGGATGGAGCTGGGGTTGGGGTGGGGGGCTTGCTATGCATGGAAGAACAGCATCCTCTACTGGTGAGAAGGCTCCTGAGGCTTGAGAAGCCCTCTGAGTTTGGATAGCCAATAAAACTTTGGAAGATTCTTGGCTGGCATATTCATGTTTGGGAATCAATTCAGGATTTCTTATTTTCGCCACCCATGATATAACTGAAGCTTATTTACGTTCATACCATTGAAGATCAGAAATAAATCATCCATTCTCCATCAGGACTTTCTGAATTGTTAAGCATTATCCTCAACTCCCTTGAAAATTTTCATCATGCAGATTTTTATCATGATTCCATAACAACATATGTTGGCTCAAACAGACCAACTCGATATTATCATAGTCATCAAATATTTCATCAGAAACCAGCTTTGATGGTGTTCTTGGGGTCTCTATGTGGCTGCTTTATTAGTGAGGCTATCTCATGTAATGATGCCTCCTTGTTATTTACAAGCCCTTGGCCAAGGTCCACAATTAAAAAATTTCCATCATTAAATGAAATTTCCATCTGTAGCAAGTATGTGTGAAAATGAGTGTATCTTGTGTTTATTTTAAAAGCATCATGTTTGACATTTTCTTCTATCTAATAAAGATTGTGTTGGCTCAGTTTGTCTTCTACCTTGGATGCCTAAAGGTAAACTAACTCATTCTAAATTAACAGCTTTCTCATGCTGTTCATGACATTCTTAAAAAGTGGCATCTTTCTGGGACAGGAGAAAAATTAAACTTAGAATTAAGGACAAATAATCAGTGGGCAAGGATGCCACATTTTATAAAGTTTATGAACTGCCAAATCTCACCCATCCATCTCTACAATTGTCAGTTACACAAAGTCCTTGGTTGCCATAAGACTGACAAGTTCCCCAGAGTGGCCCTGTACAGTGAAGAGACAGGAGAAGAGGAGAGAGCTCCAGGAGTCTCTTCAATAGAAATGCTTCCTTTCTAAATATTTTCATAGGATCTTGATGGCTGGGCAGTTTCTTTAATTAGAATGCTTCAAGGACTCTGGTCCACCATGTTGATCTCTATTTCTAGCCCAGTTGGACTTAAAAGACTTAAATAAGGATTCAATATCTTATCAATACATTCCCTAAATCTCAAGTTAGTCTCAAGGTAAGGCATTTAGTTTCAAGAGTGCTACACTTTTTTTTTTTTTACGTTCAGTAGGCTAATGCAGGTCTGAACCAATTCCAGTTTTACCAAAATTTTCTTTGCTCTAGTTTCATAGAGAAGGCTAACATCTAGTAGTTAATATTCACATACATTCATTTGCATTACAATCACCAGTATACCCACTCATAGTTCTATATTCTAATTTCTTTATGATGGGGGCAATTAGCATGAAACCATCTTTGAGCTTATTACGGTGACAATGGCTGCTATAACCATAGTTAGTCATAACTATAATTATCATCACAAATACAGTGGCTATTAAACTAAATTTTAATAACTCACTCTATCATTAAGATAATTGTTATTGTTAACTTTGTGCCCTCTTAGAAGCTGTATCATAATGAATAATTGATGGAATAGTAGAAATAGGAATCACAAAGAACAGAAAAAGAAATCTGATTTCCTGTGTTAATGGACCGAATACCGAAAGTTTACTTATAAATTTGTGGTCAGAAACTCAGCATATTATTCTCAGTAGTAATAGCTTTGTGAATGACATTGACTTTTCCAATTAGTTTCTGCTTCCAAATCTCTAGTGCTTAGTCACTTAGTCGTGTCTGACTCTTCACGAGCCCGTGAACTGTAGCCCACCAGGCTCATCTGTCCAGATCTTCCCAACCCACAAATTGAACCTGGGTCTTCTGCACTGCAGACAGATTCTTTACCTTCTGAGCTACCAGGGAACCCTCAGATCTCTTTAAACAATCATATAGTTTAACATAAAATTAATAGGAGAAGCAAGAATTGGGGGCTCAGGGAAGAATCAAGCCATATGATACAAAGGGGAGACAGAGAATGAATTTTCTTTTCTTTCTTAGAAGCCACAATGATAATCGGTAAAATTTAGTGATAGTGAAATTTTCTCTCCCCTCTAGTCTTTGGCATGCCACTTTTCTTATCTTCAGCTGAGCCCTCTATGGTGGAATCCCACTGAAAATTATGCCAGAATGGTAAAGAAATGCCTACTTGACTTCTCCATTGGATCACTGAGCAGAGGAAATAAATGCAAACCTTAGTAACAGACTTCAACCCACTTATCTGGAGCCAGTCTTTGCCAATAGCTGATCTCTCACACGTTTGGCTCTGTTTCTGAGAGGGCCAACCCTTCGTCCAGTTGTTCTCAAAGACTCGGGGTGTCAGGGAAGAAGTCTGGAGATAAAGAACGTTTTGCGCCACTATGATCCTCTTTCACCCTTAAGGGACCATCAACAATTGCTTCTACAGCCTCTCCTACTGCCGCCCTCTCCTGGCCATTCTTGGCATCACAGTTTAGTGCATACTTGATCTGCTGTAACTATTGCCCTTGATTCCCATACTTCCGCAGTCTTCCCTTGGCATCCTCAACCTATTACCCACACACTAACAATCAAAAAAAAAAATGCAGCCGATTTTGTTTTCCTAAACACATTTATTAATTATCTACTATATTCCCCAACACTGTGTATGAGGTATTATTCCTCTGCTTATAAACTTTTACAGGTTTCTTTTGCCTATAAAATAGACCCCAAGTTTCTTAGCAAGACTCTCCAAGATTCAGCCTTAAAATACTCTGCGGGAATTATCTCCTGGTAGGCCTTGTCATTTACCCTGTACCTCAGTGAGGTGGTTCTGGCTCTCTAAATGTAACACACATGTTTGCACGTTTTTATGTTTGCTCATGCTGTTCCCTCTGACAGGAATGTGTCCCCTTATTTTCCTGTCCAATTCCTGCTCATCCTTTCAGACCAATTTAGAATTTTTTTTTTCATGAGGCATTTCCTGACCTCTACCCCTTTTCTTGCCTTAACTTTAGGATTAGTGACCATTTCCTGTGTCTTTACTTAGACCTCCATAGTAGTACCTCATTTAGCATGTATCTGTCAGTTTATTACTATGTGCCAAACACTGTCACAGATGCAGAAGATAAAATGGACAAAGACCCTGCCCCCAGAGAGTTTATATTCTTATATTTTGGCCTGAGAAACTAGATAGATGTGCCATTTCTTGACAAAGACTGTGAGAGGAACAGACCTGAGGGTAAAATCATGAGTTCAGTTTTGGACTTGTTAAAAAATGTGAAGTGCTGTTGGATATGCACATGGAGGCGTGGTAGTATCAGTAGGTAGATGGATAAAGGAGTCTAACATCCGGGGGAAATGTTTACATCTGGAAATCACCAGTGTCTAGAGGGTACTTTAAAGTTACTAGGTTGAATGAAAACAGAAAAAAGAAGAGGTTTTAGAACTGAACCCCAGGAAGACTTGAATGATGGAAAGATGGGAGAAAGCTAGCACAAGGGACCCAAGGGAGCCACCAGGAAGATGGAAGGAGACCCAGGAGCAAATGCTAAGTGAGGAAGGCATTTCAGGGAGGAGGGGAGTGCTCAAACGTGTCAATATTGCTAACTATGAATTTACCTTTCGATCAGCAATGATCTGCTCAGTGGGGCCTCCATTACTAGTAGATTAAGGGGGTCAAAAGCCTGACCCAATGGGTGAGTTGAATGAGAAGAGTGGAGGCAGGAAATGTAGATAATTGATTCTAGTGTTGTAGTATAAAGGAGGCAGAGAACTCAGGGACTGGCTAGAGGATATGTGAGTGGTTGTTGTTGCTGTTTAGTCCCTCAGTCATGTCTGACTCTTTGCCACCTCATGGACTGCAGAACGCCAGGCTTCCCTGTCCTTCATTATCTGCTGGAGTTTGCTCAAACTCATGTCCATTGAGTATATGATGCCATCCAACCATCTCATCCTCTGTCACCCCCTTCTTCTCCTGCCCTCAATCTTCCCCAGCATCAGAATGTTTTCCGATGAGTTGGCTCTTCACATCAGGTGGCCAAAGTATTGGGGCTTCAACTTCAGCATCAGTCCTTCCAATGAATATTCAGGGTTGATTTTCTTTAGGATTGACTGGTTAGATCTCTTTGCTGTCCAAGGGACTCTCAAGAGTCTTCTCCAGTACCACAACTCAAAAGCATCAGTTTTTTGGCACTCAGATTTCTTTATGGAGATCCTATATATTTCTTTGCACAATGATGGACTGATCCAGTAGAGACAGAAAACTTGATGACATATGTGAGAGAGGGGACAACTGTAGCAGCAGCGTCTTTAATAGGCAAGAGAGGAGGTGGCCTAAGGAGTACTGACCATTTACCCATTGCCATGGGAGTTAAGTCAGAGTATATGGGCCCAGATGCTGGCATCTTGGTAGATGTGGTGGTCAAGATGGTGATTGTGGAAATTCAATTCTTCCTGCTTTCTGCCCTGAAAGAATTGAGAAGGCAGTTCAGTTGAGATTGAAAAGCAGAAGAGAGGCTTAGAGATTTGAGGAGAGAACAGAATGAGTAAAATGGTGGTCTAGGAAAAAAGAAAGAATTCCTCTTGCTTATATTCTTCTATTGATTTTTATCTCTCTTTTCTGACTGAACTCTCCCCACCAAACTTCTGGCAGGATGTCTTCCCAGAAAAGGGGCTTGAAAAATATTGGCCACATTAATTGATTGGAAGCCTTTCTCTTTAGAGCCTGAGTCAAGGGCATCATGGCTCAAGGTCTCCCAGAGGCTTTGACTGATTAGACTACTCTCTAAATATTTTCTAATTTAAATATTTTAATTTACTGACAACCCCTTCCATCTTTCTGTGTTTTAAAGTAGAAATTCAACATACTTGCATCCGAGCCCCTTTTTGCAAAAATATGTTTCTGCTGACTTCAGATAAAAGTTGAGTTGTGAAATATACCTCTTTTAAGGATTTAACCAAGCTTCCAAAAGGCTCTCTGTTGTGGGATTTGCAACCAGATGGGAAACTCGAGGCTCTGGATGTTGACAGTATTTCAGTAATTACAGAAAAATAGCTTCATTTGTATAAACAAAATGAACATATATATGTAAAACACAATGACATTGTAAGTAGATATGCAAATGAGAGAGGAAAAACATAGTTAAGTTGCTTATGGTTTAGAGACATGAGAATGGAAAAAAGATTGCTTGTCAACAAACCAGTGCACACCTAGAAAATACCGTCTCTACCACTTACCTTCCCCACATGGTCTGGCATGTAGATGAATATTTGATACTAATATTTGATATTTGGTTTTCAGAGAGAGTCTTGGAGGCAAGTGGTTGTTGCTTTAAAGTATTGGAAAACTGCTTAGTGATTTAAAGTGTAAAAGCAACAATGAATGCAATAGGAATCTAGTTTGGACTAGATGGATTAGGGAAGGCTTCCTGGAGGAGGCAAGCCTTGTACATTGGAGAACTCATTTCTCTGAGGATGATTTATGCTTTGAGGGCTAAGATAAAGTGGGGACACCCTGGCATTCAACTTCTGCTCTTGCTTGCTCTCCAGTTGATTTTTCATGTGTGTAAATTATGTCTCCTAAACGGAAGTGTTTGTTACTCAACAAACATATAGTGAGTACCTGCCAGGCTCCTTGGGGCTGTGGGTGCCCTGGTGAACAATCGTGGGGTCTGCCACGGAGAAAACCAAAGTGTAGTGGACAGAGGCTGGTTCTTATGCTTTCTTTTTGGCTTTTAATACACCTACACTTCTTCTTGCTGATCCATATATTAATCTTTTCCTCTCTTCAAGGGAAAGAGTCTGTCAAGGTAGACCCATAGAAGATACTAGCATGCAGAATTTAACCAGTGTGGCTCCTGAGCTGCTGCTCTGGGGGGAAATTTGAGGGGTTGCACAAGGCATCTATGGGTGTGCAAGGGGGCATCCATTTTGAGCTTAGTGTATGAGCATGAGAGGATTTTTCTTCTGAAATGGGTTTTATCTCCTCTCCCACTGTAGAAGATGCTGACTGCTGACAGACTTGCCTACACCAAATTCTGGGCTCTCAGGTATAAAAGGACAAAGCATGACTGTGGTACTTCATTTAGCACATATTTATTAGTCACTTACTATGTGTCAGGGGACTTTTCCGGTGACTCAGCGGTAACGAATCTACCTGCAATGGAGGAGATGCAGGAGACACAGGTTTGATCCCTGGGTCTGGAAGATCCCCTGGATGAGGGCAGGGCAATCCACTCCAGTATTCTTTCCTGGAGAACCCCATGGACAGAGGAGCCTGGAGGACTATGGTCCATAGGGTCAGGAAGAGTTGAACACGACTGAAGCAACTTAGCACGCATGCACACATTATGTGCCAGATGCTAACATGAACACGGAGAAGGAACAAACGAACAACATCCACGAAGGTCCTCTCCTCTAGAAGTTTATATTTTGTGTACAGGAGACAGACAGACTGTCTTAGGGACAGAACTTGATCTCCTACAGAGCCCTGGCTTGTGTTTGCCTGCTAAGTTGCTCCAGTAGTGTGGATCTTCCCTAACCAAGGTATTGAACCCGGATGTCTTATGTCTACCTACATTGGCAGGCAGGTTCTTTACCACCGCCTCTGTCATTTTAAAAAATGTTGTCTTTTTCACAAAGTCTTGCAGACATTACTGCACTCCTGCTTATAACCCAGGTACCCCTTGCTTCAGGCCACTTGGGAGCATATCTTACTTCTCCCCAGGACCCTCAGTCTCATGGAGAATCTGGTTCCTGCCACCGCCAAAGTTCACCTCCTGCCACTGGTCACCCACTCCAAGAGCTTGTCTACAAGTGGTCACGTTTCCTCCATCAAGGCAGTCTCTTCTCTGACTTGACCTCTTGCTCCCTGTTGCTTTGTGTGGACCCTCATCACCAGTCAAACTCCATGATTTGCTCCTGCTCATGCTTCAGGTCTCAATGTCAATCTCACCTTCTCAGAAACCCCTCCCAGGATCATGCAGTCAAAAAGAGCTGATCCTGTCTCATCATCGCTTGTAATGTGCACAATATCGTGAATTCTCTTATTTGCTTAATTGTTTATTAAATCTTAGCTCTGTGAGAGCCAGAGACTTGTCATGAGTGTACCCTGAAGGGTCTTCTCTGGTAGCTCAGCAGTAAGGAGGAGAAGAAATGCAGGAGCCGCAGGAGACGCCGGTTCGACCCTTGGGTCAGGAAGATCCCCTGGAGAAGGAAATGGCAACCCACTCTGGTATTCTTGCCTGGAGAATCCCAGGGGGTCGCAAAGAGTCGTACATGACTGAAACCACTGAGCACATATGCGTACACCCTGATGACCCCTGAGGATGCCTGCCATAGAGGAGTTTGGGCCCTGCCTAAAGATTGCAGTCAAGACTCTGGTGGGTAAAGCTGGGAAAGCTGTCTCCTCAAAGAGGTCTACTTTAATAAGTCTCATTTCTGTCTGGGTGCTACATTCTACATTCCAGCTTTGGTCCCTTGACCCCTTTTCGTTCCACATGGAGAGGAATAATCTGGTTCAGACCTACTTTTATTTCAACGTCTAACCCCAGTGTATCTGAATGAATATAGACTCACTGTGGAATTGGTTGGGGGAAAGGTAATGGCGGGACTCGGGTTTTGTTTAAATGGAGCACTGTTCGGGCATTCACTGGATGACAGTATGAGAAATGATTGCTGCAGCCTCTGCTGTCAGGTGGCCTGATTCTTGATTCACTGAGATATGGAGCCAGGTGGGGAAGGACACATCTCTAGGGAGAGAACTGAGCTATCAATGTACTAGTTTCTTTGGAATCAGGTGAAAAAGAAATCTGATTTTGTATTTATTCAATTGCTGAAGAAGAAGTTAGCTGTAACAATAATCCATTAGAGACAGACATTTGGCTTGAAGACTTTCTCACTTTTGTGAGCAGTGCCTCGAGGTGGGGACTTCCCCCTGGACTCAGGCCTTTCTCCCTTAGGGATGGGGTCCGTTGACCAGCAGGACCACCAGGGGAGGTGGGAGACCACACAGCCCAGAAGAGGGAGGAAGAGGGTCTGCTTTAAAACAATTAAAGAGCAAGAAATTGGGAGGACAGAAAAAATATTGCTACATTAGGTATACATATGCTAATTAAAACAGAAAATAATAAATTGAGCAAGCAAATTGAGGTTAGTCTTTCAAGCTGCTATTGACAGAGAAAACAGGTATTGCACACTTAGAAAATCACATCATGTATTGCTATCTGGCTAATTCAGTACAACAAAATCAAGCCACTCACTCAGCTCTGGGAGAAGGCAGCGACAAACGGGGATAGGCCACACTATCTCCAACATCATTCCGAAGAAAAACCTTTAAATTCAAAATTACCTCTAATCTCTTCTGTAGATACAAGTCAAAATCCATTTGCTTATAATACTACCCGCATTGAAATTTCTCAATAGCCACAAGTGGCTACTGGCTGCTGTATTGAACAATATGAAATATCCCCATCACCACTGAAAATCCTATTGGAAAACATTGCTCAAGAAACTGAAAGCATGTGATGCAGGGCAACATGGCAGAGGAGAGGTTTCAGTGTACCTTTTAAGCTAGGGAATAATTTCTTGAACAAAATTGCATTGTTGTTGTTGTTCAGTCACCAAGTTGTGTCCAACTCTTCGTGACTCCATGGACTGAAGCATGCCAGGGTTCTTGAACAAAATTGCATGTGGAAACTCAAAACATACAAATGATCTTTGCAGAGAAGCTCAAGCTGCATTAGAGTGGAAGGTTCTGGATCCCTGCTCCTTTGTCACTTACTTTCCTCCCCAGCCCAATACCTGGCAGGTGACCCCAGAGCACAGGTTGCCTGCCATCCTTGACATGAGCTTCCCTGAGTGTTGAATTTTGACCCATTATCTACCAACTTTGTGAACTTGGCCATTCTTGGGACTTCCTGAGAGTGAGTTATCTTGTCTGCAGCAGACATCCTATTTCAGAAGGTTGTAAGGCCAAGTTTGATTTCCTCATTTCTCAGTGGAGGAATTGAAGGTTGGCAAGGCTCCATGCCCCCCAGACAGCCACCCTGCCAGCAGAGGTCAAACCCAGGGCCAAAACCAGTCCCCTCTCAGCCCTTTTCATGCCACTGCTCTATAATTTCCTGTTCAAACTGAAAAATTTCAAGCCAAACTACTTTTTAAAAACCAACTGTCTAGATGTCACTTGTGATTTTTTTTTTCTTTTAGTTACTGGATCCATGTAATGTGTGAGTTCTTCTAACTGCATTTAACCCTTAAGCAAAATGTTACAACCCTGAGCTAGTACACAGTTTAAGTCAAATCTTCCTGGATATCCTTCCTATTTCTTTGATATGCTTCACGCTCTTCTCTCTGCAAAGAGTAGAAAATAAAAACAACAGGCAAACAAAACTCCCTGATCTTTCACACTTACTAAAATAAAGGAGGAATATTTTTCAAAATTCCTCATTTTCATGGGTGGAATTAGAAACCAACTTGAGCCTGGGCTTGGAGACCAAGCTCCTGTTCCTTTGGTCTGAACGCAGACTCAGCTGACCTATGACCTTAGTCATCCCTATCAACGAATATCCTCATAGGGAAAGTTTTGATAGACATAGCAGAAAGTTTCGTGCCTTCAGTATTGAGATGACTGTCAAATGACTTTCGTGTAAGATAACCAGAAACTGCAGGAATATGGTGATCAGAACAATCCTCACTGTAACTGACAATCTGATAAACTGTCTCTTGATACCATTTGTGTGTGTGCTCAGTCACTCGGTCCTGTCTGACTCGTTGTGACCCCATGGATTGTAGCCTGCCAGGCTCCTCTGTCCATGGGATTCTCCAGGCAAGGTGGAAGGTGTTGCCATTTCCTCCCCCAGGGGATCTTCCCAACCCAGGGATTGAACCCAAGTCTTCCTGCATTGGCAGGAGGATTCTTTACCACTGTGCCACCTGGGAAGCCACAATACCCTTTAGTTCCTCCTTTCTTTTCCTCCAAATGGGAATCTTGTCCTCAAGTGACCTTGGACACTTTGTCCCTGGAAAAGCACAGCTTGTTGGCAAAAGCTCTTGGTGAAAGCCTGAAGATGGAAGGGAAGGAGACAAGCTTAAGATGACTCACAAGATCTCTTAGAGTCATTCCTGTGAACTTCATAATCCATCTCTCCTTGAGAAGTATTTCTCCTAGGTAGAGCTGCATGGCCAAATATTGTAATGCTGTTGCTTTTCCAACTATAGCTGTTAATCTAAGAAGGAGAAGAATTGGGAGAAATCCTTCTAATCACATATGTAAGACAGTTTTGATGAAGCATCATTTGCTGGGATCCTTTAAAAAGAAGAAGTGATTCCATGAATTAAAATCAAATGAGTCTTTATTTAGGGTTTGGAGAAGCTTATGTTGGTTCAGAATCTAGAAAGGAGACAGAACTAGAACTTTCCTAGAAATGATAACTCAGTTGGTAAAGAATCTGCCTGCAATGCAGGAGACCTGGGTTCAATCCCCGGGTTGGGAAGATCCCCTGGAGAAGGGAAAGGCTACCCACTCCAGTATTCAGGCCTGGAGAATTCCATGAAGTGTATAGTCCGTGGGGTCACAAAGAGTCGGACACAACTGAATGACTTTCACTTTCAGGGATAAGCAAAGAAATGTATGCATGGAGTTTCAAGTCACACTGGGAAAATATTGGAGGGATTTACTCTTCTAAATCATAAGGATTGTTTAACTTCTCTTCCTATTGGCTGGGGTAGATGTTGCTCATTATATAGAGGGTTACTGTGACTGGACCTTGCACTGTCCCTTAGGAAATAAAAGTCAAGTTCTGTAAAATGTGTTTTGTATCGATTGATGAAGGAAGAGATAGATATCTCCTAGTGCAAAAGGAAGGGATATATACTTTCTAAGTCTTTCTCATCTCTCTCATGAGGACTAAGATGTAAAAACAAGGAATTTTTCATAATGTTAATTAAGGGACTTGGGCAACAAAAAAATCCAAGTACTGCCACCAACAAACTGTCCTACCAGAGGATGGCACCATCGTCCACATCGTTTGTTTCACAGGCAGTTGCAATAATAATACAAGATGCAGTGAATTTGGTGAAACCGACAGCTTTGGGGCTCTTTACAAACTAGTCTGCCAGAAGTACATCTCTTTGAGTTGGTTTTTAGATTGCAACTAGAGTGCAAAACTATAGCTAAAGGATGCTTCTCTTCTTACATGGTTATTTCCATGGCAGTAGCAGCAACAGTATTAAAAGCAGTAGTACTAGTAGTACTAGCAATACTAGTAGCAGTTATCATGGTGGTAGTACTGATAGCAATAACTACTCTTATTTTCTGCTGCTGTAATTCTACTAATCCTACTACTGCTATTTCCCCTACTCCTATTTGTGCTAAGATTTTGTGTTAATACTTTGTATAATATCATAATGTATGCTGTTGTATGTCGGGGGTCTTAGGTACACATGTCTAATGCTTGCAGTCATTCCATAAGGTGAGCATTGTTACTCATTTTGTAGGAGAGGAAACTGAAGCTCAGAAAAGTTGGGATTCACAAGCTAGCAAGTTACTGACCCGGGATTTGGTTTTCTCAGGAGCATCATTCTTTGCCCCTCAGCTATACTTCAAAACACAGTCTTAGCTCCTTCCCTCATAATTCCTACCTACACAGAATATACAGATAGATATGAATAGCGGAGGAGTTTGAACTTCACACGGCTATGCCGGAAGTCCAGATGGTTGTCCAAAAATGGCTTGTTTCCTTTGTGTTCACTGACACTGGCTCGTCTCAAATGCTTCAAAGTTATCTTAATGTCATTTCAAAGGCAATTGAGGGAGCATCCATGGAGATAAATTGCGTCTGCCGCCTGTTGCTGAATGCATATTAACTGCTATTCATGGATTTCCTAGCAACCGGAGCCCAGTGACGCACGGAGTCGGTGAGCTTGCGTTATATTCATCCAGAGAAATTAAATCACTTAGACTTTTTGATTAATATTTTTAGAAAGCCTCACTAGATTAGCTGTTTGAAATGCATTGTTATCAGACTTGCTATCAGCAGCAGCAGGTCCCCGTCACACCGGAAGTCACCGAGGACTCTGTAATTTTCACAAATGCTCCAGTGAGAGATTACCTCCATTTTGATATTTTTGACAATTAAGGATTTAGTTGGGAAAGAAGGAAATTAAAAAAAAAAGAAAGGTTGTTTTAGCAGCTTGTGATCTTGGCAAACTTCAAACTTGAGACAAATAGAATAGAAATAAATAGGAGGCATCCTGGTGAGAGGAGACAGCAGGCTGCCTGGTCAGGCTTATTTGCATCAAAGGGACACACTGAAACAGAAGAACATAATCTTAACAAACCTAGCTTTTTACAAGACATTCTCTAAGGGTAAAGACGGAATATTTTTCACATAAGGCATTCACTGAATACTGTCCTGTAGACTCAAAGAACATCCTGGTTTGTTTTTCATGGTTCCTACCCAGACTCGAGTACTGCAGACTTCTTATAAGTGTACCTCTGAGGCACTGAGACTTCTTGGACATATTTGCATTAGATTTCCAAATGAATATTACATAGAGAGGGTGGACACGTAGTCCAATGAGTTATCTTTTCTTAGAATATTTCTTTTACTAAGACTTTATTTTATAGAGCAATTTTAAGTTCACAGCAAAATTGAGGGCAAGTTGCAGAGATTTCCCGTGTACCCTTTGCTTCCCTGCATGCATGACTTCCCCCATCATAAACACCCCCCCCAAAGGAGTATATTTATTACAATTGATGGATTTACTTTGACACCTTAAAATTGCCCAGAGTCCATAGTTTACATTATGTATCACTCTTGGTGCTGTCCCTTCTGTAGGTTTGGACAAATGTATAATGTCATGTTCCCACCATTATGGTATCATACAGAGTACTTTCCCTGCTCCAAAGACCCTCTGTCCTCTGCCTACTCATCATTCCCCACTCTGTAAACCCTAACAAGTACTTTTTTTTTTTTTATTGTCTCCATAGTTTTGCTTTTCCCAGAATGTCATACAGTTGGGATTATTGGTATGTAGTTTTTTAGACTGGCTTTCTTTCAGTTCAGTCGCTCAGTCATGTCCAACTTTTTGCGACCCCATGGATTGCAGCACGCTAGGCCTCCCTGTTCATCACCAACTCCCAGAGTTTACTCAAACTGACGTCCCTTGAGTCAGAGACGCCATCCAACCATCTCATGCTCTGTTGTCCCCTTCTCCTCCTGCCTTCTTCAATCTTTCCCAGCATCAGGGTCTTTTCAAATGAGTCAGCTCTTCACATCAGGTGGCCAAAGTATTGGAGTTTCAGCTTCAACATCAGTCCTTCCAATGAATATTCAGGACTGATTACCTTTATGATGGACTGGTTGGATCTCCTTGCAGTCCGAGGGACTCTCAAGAGTCTTCTCCAACACCACACTTCAAAAGCATCAATTCTTCGGCACTCAGCTTTCTTTATAGTCCAACTCTCACATCCATATTTGACTACTGGAAAAACCATAGCTTTGACTAGATAGATGTTTGTTGGCAAAGTAATGTCTCTGCTTCTTAATACGCTGTCTAGGTTGTCATAACTTTTCTTCCAAGGAGCAAGTGTCTTTTAATTTCATGGCTGCAGCCACCATCTACAGTGATTTTGGAGAACAAAAAAATGAACTTTGTCACTATTTCCATTGTTTTCCCATCTATTTGCCGTGAAGTGATGGGACCAGATGCCATGATCTTAGTTTTCTAAATGTTGAGTTTTAACCCAACTTTTTCACTCTCTTCTTTCACTTTCATCAGGAGGCCCTTTATTTCTTCTTCACTTTCTGCCATAGTGTGGTGCCATCTGCATATCTGAGGTTATTGATATTTCTCCTGGCAGTCTTGATTCCAGCTTGTGCTTTGTCCAGCCCAGCATTTCTCATGATGTACTCTGCATATAAGTTAAATAAGCAGGGTGACAATATACAGCCTTTACGTACTCCTTTTCCTATTTGGAACCAGTCTGTTGTTCCATGTCCAGTTCTAACTGTTACTTCCTGACCTGCATACAGATTTTTTAAAAAGCAGGTGAAGTGGTCTGGTATTTCCATTTCTTGAAGAATTTTCCACCGTTTGTTGTGATCCACACAGTCAAAGGCTTTGGCATAGTCAGTAAAGCAGAAGTAGATATTTTTCTGGAATTCTCTTGCTTTTTCAATGATCCAACAAATGTTGGCTATTTGATTTCTGGTTCCTCTGCCTTTTCTAAATCCAGCTTGAACATCTGGAAGTTCACAGTTCACGTACTGTTGAAACCTGGCTTGGAGAATTTTGAATATTACTTTACTAGCGTGTGAGATGGGTGCAATTGTGCAGTAGTTTGAGCATTCTTTGACATTGCCTTTCTTTGGGATTGGAATGAAAACTGACCTCTTCCAGTCCTGTGGCCACTGCTGAGTTTTCCAAATTTGCTGGCATATTGAGTACAGCACTTTCGCAGCATCATCTTTCAGGATTTGAAATAGCTCAACTGGAATTCCATCACCTCCACTAGCTTTGTTTGTAGTGATGCTTTCTAAGGCCCACTTGACTTAGCATTCCAGGATGTCTGGCTCTGGGTGAGTGATCACACCGTCATGGTTTTTTCACTTAGTAATATGCAACGTGACTATCATTTGCATTCCCACCAGCGATGAGTGATTTCCTGTTCTTCTTCATCCATTCCAGCATTTGGTGGTGTTGTTCTGAATTTTGACTATTTTCATAACTATTTAGTAGTATCTTGTTTAAATTTGCATTTACCCAGTGATATGTGATGTGGGACATATTTTTATATGTTTACGTGCCATCTGTATATCTTATTTGGTGAGTTGTCTGTTCAGGTCTTTGGCCCATTTTTTAGCCAGGTTGTTTCTTTTCCTATTGTTGAGTTGTAAGTATTCTTTGTATGGATAATGCTTTTTGATAAAAGCAAAGATGTAATTCCAGAATTCAATAATGGCATGGATCTAGGTTCTTCAGAATAACCCTTGATTTTAATATGGGCTCCTGACCATTCAGAGATTGGATCATGGCTGGCTGAGCATGCCGGATTCATGAACTGATGTGTGTAAGGGCTGAAGTCACAGTTTCATCAAAGCTTCTCCTTCATGGAGAGTTGAGGGTATGAGCTACACTCTGCCTGATTTTCCTGTCACATTTACACGCCTAAGAGCCCATTTAGGATCCACAAGGTTTTCTTCAGGATAGCAAGTGATACAATGGATCCCATGGAGCACTGTGACCCACAGTGCCATCATGGTTCTTGTGGGATATCACTGTGTTCCCTGTGTTGAACCAGGAAGATTCCAGGTCTACACTTCACTTTTCCAGGTGATTTAATTTTCACTTCCTTATAGCTGATACCAGTGTCTCTTTTTCTCTTTTTGATGAGTTGGGAATGAAGGCTTGCTTGCTGAGAAAAATGAGCAGTTCTTAGACTTTCAGACACACTCTCCAAAATCACTGATTATGAAAGGATTTCATTTCAGTGTTAGTTTAATGTTTCATATTAGTGGCCACCTGTTGCCAGATGGGAGGCAATGTTGGTGCCCAATGAAGTCTGCCCTCACCATTGCAGCACATGGCTCACAGGGCTGCCTGGGGAAAATAGACTTCTGAGTGTTTTCAGCAAAAATTAATTATTTTGGAATGAATCTGCCAGTTTTTCCTCCAAGTGGCTAAATGTCAATACACTTGAAATAACTTGTCTTCCTACTGACTTTGATATCAGTGCAAATTTATGTGTGTGTGTGTGTGTGTGTGTGTGTGTGTGTGTATATATATATATACTAAAGCAAATTATCAAGACTATCCACCCCTCTCTGGCAATGTGCTGATTTAAAAGGGCTTAAAAAAAAATCTCAGTGAAAGACTGAGCCGCACATAAACTGTCAATTTGGATCTAAGCCATCATAGGGGTTGTCTTTGCACCTGCCTTTGTAGCTTTTCTTTAACAATATATATGGGAATCACTGAAACCACGATTCATTACTGGAAGAAGGCAGTCTAGAAGACGGAGCCCAGGTGGACTTCATGATGGCAAGAAAAACTTGACCAGTATTTGCTCACCAACTGGCAACCCACTCTAGTCTTCTTGCCTGGAAGATCCCATGGACAGAGGATTCTGGCAGGCTACAGTCCATGGGGTTGCAAAGAGTCACACACGACTGAGCAACTGAGCGTGCATGCTTGCACGCTGATGAAAGAAACTAAGGGGAAGTGGTAAAATCCTGTGTTTATTTGACTTTTAAAATTTACCCTAAACATTTTGAAAAACATTTCTAAGTTTCAAAACATCTTTTAGAATTAACTCAGAACTTCAGATCTTAATCAGATCATATAAAACTCATTATTCTCTCTGTATGCACTACCACGATTCATTTGTAGGTATTGGTTGTTTCTACAAATTTGCATTCTCTAATCTTCATGTTGTTGACATACAGAAAATTTTCAACATTTGTCTCAGCCTGTGAATATCCAGAATTATGTGTTCTTAAAAAATTATAAAGCAAATAATTTAATAGAAAAAATACCTAATACTCATAAACTGCTCTTCTCTTCTGTCACTAATCCCTTTGATAATCTTTGATAATCCTTATGTCCTTATTAAAAAGTTGTGATTAGGTTATTACTATTTTGTGTTCTGCCATTTTCACCTTATATTAGTTTATATGTTTCCATGAATCATTATGACCCACACATGTATGATTTTAAAATCCACGTAATATATGTGTGTGTTCAGTTGGTCAGTGGTGTCCAGCTCTTCTTAACCCTATGGACTGTAGCCCACCAGGCTCCTCTGTCCATGGGACTCTCTAGGCAAGAATACTGGAGTGGGTTGCCATTTCCTCCTCCAGGGGATCTTCCTGACCCAGGGATCGAGCCTGTGTCTCCTGTGTCTCCCGCATTGCAGGTGAATTCTTTAGCACTGAGCTACTCGGGAAGCCCCCACATAATATATGTTCACGTTAATAAATCTTATTTGCTTAGCCATAATAAGGTTTCCTTAAAATAAGATTAAATGGTCATATTTGTAGAAGGTTTTATACTTTGTGTATTGTAAATAGTACTTCGTTGACTGTCTTTGGATATGAACTTTAAAATAAATATTCTAGGATATTTCCTTAAGATATGATTCCCCCAAAAGAAAGAAACAAGCTCTTGTTGTTTTAATAGCTTCTGATGTGCATTGTTCTCTAGTCTGTAGCAAATCCATAGTGCAATTAGCAATGTCCTTGTTTGCAGTCCTGCCAATTTTGGATTTTATAATTTTTTGCTTATTTTGCTAACTTATCAGGCTTGTTTTGGTGTTATCAAGTAATTTTTCTCAGAGAGCTAGACATGAAACTTGTGCCTCAGAATCACTTGTTAAAAATTTCAGGAACCTAGCTTTCTAGTAGATCTACTCCAAGTGTACCTTGGAGACAGGATCTGAGCATCTCCATATCGAATAAACTTTCAAGGCAATTCTTAGGCACGCTACAGGTGCAACGTTACTGCTTATAATTATCTTAATTTGTATTTCTTTAGCTGAGAGTAAGGCTTAGCATAATATCCTAGACTTGCAGGTATTGTGGGGAACTGGCAGGATTTCATGGTAGTAAACAAATCTCTTGGATGCTTGCTCCTCCTCCCCAAGTTCCTCTGTACTTTCCAGAACTAAGACATTGGGGGCAATTATCCCTTTTAAGCTAATTTGTTGTTTGTGGTTTGATACATAGTATTTAGGAGGGCTGGATGTTAGAGAAGCTCATATCTTAATATTTTAGGGAGTACACAAATTGCAGTTGCATCTGATTTAGCTGTTTCAGGCATTTCATTATTATTATACCCACAGAAGCGAACATTGGAAAATGAAATGGATAATGTAGTCAGTGAGGTCATCAGAAACAATTGGCTGTACCTTGAGAGAAGAAATAATAGTTTCCTAGGAGAGAAACAGGAACATAATGCCCTAGTTAAATAAAATAATTAAGACAGTGAAATTAAAAAAAGACTTCTCATGTTTTTATGTACAAAAGTGTACTGTAACTCATTAAGTCAAGTTTAGGCTTGTGCATTTCTAATTTACTCTGCCCCTGAAACATCCCCTTCCTTTTTGTCAATAAATGATTAGTTAGGGAAGAAAAGCGTGGCAGGACTGAGGAATAAGCGTGTGTATGGGCAGGGAAATGAAGATGTTTCAGCAATAAGGAGTGATTATCAGTGGACTCAGAAAAGTGCTGAATGACCTAAGGAGATATTGATGAAAGAGTAAGATTATAAAAATCTGTATACTATGTGTCTATATTGTAGGCACAATTAAAAAAAGTAGCTCTTTCCTTTGAACCTCATACAATCTTTTTACTAAAACATGTCCAGACAGTAAGTATTTAGAGTTAAATAAAAATGAAGAAATACAGCGATGAAGTGAAACTATTGTTTTTCAAACTGAAAAGGCAGGAGGACACTCACTGTAAAATCAGGACAGAAATGGGTTTATTAAGGAAGTATTCCTTAGGAGGCCATTTTGAGAAATGGAATTAAATTATGGGGAAAGAATGCAAGATTGCATTTTTCTTGCCCTTACTAAGCAGAGCCTCACACAGGGAGTGGAAGATAACTAACATTTCTCCAACACTTTGTGTGTATAGGCACTGGGTTAGAGGCTTTAATATACTTTTTTCTCATTTAATTTTCTCAAAAAAACTGGTGAGCAAGCAATGGCATCCACCTTTACAGTTTCCAAACAAGGCACAAAATCTGAAGTACTGGGGAATCATGCACTTGTACAGAGACACATAACTCAATCCTTTGACTTGATGCTCAAGGCTTTTAATATACTTTCAATTCTTTATCATATCTCCCACTCTTATGAGTCTTCATATCCTCAGAGACTTTCAATATTTCTAATGTGTGTGTATGTACATACTGAATATATACTGTTCATTTTGTAACAATTTTTCATCAATATCTTTTACCTTATTAAACATTCACTTTAATGAATATTGTATACCTAGATAGGTACCATAACTTGCCTAATTAAGATAACTTTAAATACAGAATCAAAAAAAAAAAGTAAATACAGAATCAGTTTAAATTCATTGGAAAAAGCATTTTCATGAACTGGGCATGAAAAGTGAAAAAAAGAAAGTGAAAGTGTTAATCATTCAGTCGTGTCTGAATCTTTGTGGCCTCCTGTACTGTAGCCCTCCAGGCTCCTCTGTCCAGGGGATTTTCCAGGCAAGAATACTGAAATGAGTTGCAATTTTCTCCTCCAAGGGATCTTCCTGACCCAGGGATCAAACCTGGGTCTCCTGCATTGCAGGCAGATTCTTTACCATCTGAGCCACCAGGGAAGCCCAAACTGGGCATAAACATCTCTTTTTCTGAATCTGCTCTCTACCACTAACCTTGGCTGGACTGGGGACTGGTCAGATAGCATTTCAGTTTGCCTATCTCTAGAATATCTGTTGACTACCATCATGGTGATGTTTCATAGCTGTATCAGCAGACAAGTCATAAAAATTCAGACCTATAAATGGCAGTGATTTAGGTTTATATAATTAAATTTATAAAATTATATAATTTTAGAGGTAGATTTGAGAAACTATATAGACCACCTTATTTTATAGAAAGCAGATAATTGAGGCTCAGGGAAGTTAAGTGTCTTGTCTGGGTTTATGAGGGTATTTACAGAGGTGGGATAACTCATGAGAGTTTATGCCAGATGCTGTGTTAAGCCCTTTATATGCATTACTTTGTTTTGGCCTCACTTGAATGGGATAATACTACTAGTCCCAACCTACAGAGGAGGAAAGGAATTTTAGTGAGGTTGCAGTCACCTATCCAGGACATTACATAACTGGGATTCAAATCTATGTTGCCTGACTCTGAAGTCCATACTCTTAATCACTGTATCATGGTCTATTCATACGCTAGTTCAGCTTTCTCATTCAATTTTTTATTCACTCACCAAACAGTTATGAAAGTTTATTTTGTGCCAGGCTCCTTGACTGCTGTATAGAAGAAAAACAACAACAAATAAGACATGGTCTGGGCCCAGGAGAGAGAGTTTGATATGCAGAAATATGATACTACAAGAACTTTGATAGAAGAATATACAAGGTCAAGGAGACGGGTGTGGTTTAACTTATACTTCTCATTCCTTAGCACTGAATGTCCTTTCCAGAAACATGTGACTCATTAAAGTTGAGTTTCAGTTCAGTTCAGTTCAGTCACTCAGTCATGTCCAACTCTTTGCGACCCCATGGATTGCAGTATGCCAGGATTCCCTGTCCATCACCAACTCCTGAAGCTTGCTCAAATTCATGTCCATTGACTCGGTGATAAGTTGAGTTTGAGTTGGTCTAAAGAAACAAACTTTGATCCCCAAGATGAAGTCTGGTCTCTGAGTTGGCTCAATGGCTGATCTGGCAAACAATCATACTATTTTTTAAAATTTAAATTTTGTTTAATTATTTGTCTGTGTTGGTTCCTAGTTGCAGCACACAGGAACTTTCACTGTGGCACATGGACTCTCTAGTTGGGGCATGCAGGCTCAGAAGTTTTGGTTTGGGCTTAGTTGCTCCACAGCATGTGGGATCTTAGTTCCCCAACCAGGGATTGAACCTGTATCCCCTGCATTACACGGCATATTCTTAACTACTGGACCACCAGGCATGTCCCTATCATGCTATTTTAATAGCCCTGCCTGCATCAAGGTCCTTCATTAAAAGGAGGTGAGAATATTGACATATCATTTGTGATGCTGGTAAAGATTAGTAATGAAAATGACCAGGAAACATTTGCTAAATGTTAGAAGCTCTAATACAGACTCATCTCATTAACTTCAGACTAAATACAATTCAGATTTTAAAGTAAAATTACTAGTATGTGCATTAACCTCCTTGGGCTACTATAATAAAATACCATAGACTGCATGACTTGCTTGAATAAGAGAAATTTATTTTCTCACAGTTCTGGATGCTGGAAAGTCCAAGATCAAGGTCTGGGCCAACTTGGTTCCTCCTGAGAGCTCTATTCCTGGCTTACAGATGGCAGCCTTCTTGCAGTGTCAAAACATTGTAGGGAGAGCACAATCTCTCTCTTCCTCCTCTTATAAAGCCACTAATTCCATCATGAGGGCCCCATCCTCATCCTCATGACCCCATCTAACCCTAATTTTCCCCCAAAGGCTCCACCTCCAAACACCATCACACTGGGATTATTTGAAAGGATATAATTCCGTTCACCACAGTGGGATTGTACAGCCAACAACATTATGAAGCAAATAATATGAGCACACATTTTTATTCTGGTTAAGCCTGAGGAAACTGTATTATCTTCCACATTTGTCTTGCATCTTTTTGTATTTTGATTCTTACTGTGATGTCTCTCAAAAGTTTAAATGAAAAATTCAGTTATTTGCTTAGGAGTTATAATCAGTGACGTGGAGAAATTAGCAACAATATAAAAGTAAGGAAGTGTGCCCCTCTGGTATGAGTTGCAAATGAGAAATTTCTGCCCAAAGCCTTGGAACCAAATTAAGAATTAACATAAAAAGTTAAATGCTGAAGTCATGGCTTGAAACTTAGTAACATTTGACTATGTTGCTCTGATTCGGGAGTAAGTTTGCAACTAGATTTAAGATTTTATTACAGTGAGTAGAATAACAATAAAGATAATCAGAATAAGAGACTGGTGAAGAATGGAAATCAAATGTTAGCAGTGAACAAATATTTGGAGATAACACGACATTGTGATTTGCTATAAATTGCAATATATTATTTGATTTTCTAGGCAGAGCAAAAGCAATTTTCAGTTATGAAGAATGATGAATTTGAAGATTTGGGGTTTGAATTCCACCAGTCCAATATACCTGGACAAATCACTAACTCCTGAATTTTTTCATATACAAAATGAGTGTTTTCTTCCCTCCCTCCCTCCCTTTTCCCTTCCGACCTTCTTTCCTCCCTTCTATTAACTATTTATTGAGTCTATTGTGTGCCCATTGAGGACACCTGTGCTAAGTGAAAAACTCAAAACTAAAACAAAGACAAAAACGCTTTCTCACAAGATAGATTTAAATAAGATTTTGTGTGAGAAAAGGCTGTAAAAATTGTTCAATATTTTAAGTATGACAAGTACTTTTCCCTTTGGACTCAACTTCTGATTTCAGGATTAATGAGCCAGGGGAGTTTTCTTCATGCCCTTATTAAGGGAAATAAGATTAGTGACTGAGGTAAGTTGAAAACTGAGTTCATTAAACCCAATAAATTTTTGTAGTTTCTCGAGTCCCTTAAGGTTTCAGAACAATTAAAATAAGCAAATTACTAATTTTACATTATGAATTTTAGAAAAAGTTGAAACTATACCTCACTTGCCTTATCATACGTTGTGAAAGTTACCATAAAAATCGACCGAGCCATGGAGGTTGACAGCAAAATCATCAACGCGACGCACGCTCTTGCACTCTTACTCTCCACCGCCATTGTGTCATAGTAATTGCACGCCTCCCAGGCCCTGCGGTGATTTTTAGTTCCTGGGCAGTAAGTTCTCAGAGAGGTTGTGATCACGTGATATGTAACCTCATGTCTTTTCCAAGCCTGCTCCCACCCTTGCTCTTTGTGGTTACCTGAGTTAGTATATGGAACAGGAAGACAGTGTGATGGAATGACTGAAAGAAATCACACCTTCCGGTTTCCTCTCAGAAACTTCCTGGGACATGGAGCGCGAGACTGAGTCTTTGCTTATTAGTATGTATTTTCCATAAATGCCTCAGAAATGAATGCTACTTCTGAATCATTAAGGCCAATTACATAATCTATCATAAAAAGTTCTAAAACATGTCTCTTCTCCGAAACACAAAAGGACATATCCCAAATGTATACTATAAAAGCCTCCCTCTCATACTGGGGTTGCTTAGAATTAACAGCTACATAACTTGAATTTAAAATTAAACAGGCCTACTAATTACTCAGAATGGGACTCTGGGTCTGAGCTTGGCAATATTGTAGCATGTTTACAAGGGCTGAACTTGTCTGACATTTTGATTATGGTTTTCTTTTAGGAGCTCCATGGGCCAAAATACATGTTATATAAATCGAGATGTATTTCATTTAGGTTTCGACAGTTTAGGAGAAACAGATGCTTCTAATATAATCATTTTGCTCAGAACTACTTAGCCCAGTGGGCTTCCCGGATGGCACAGTGGTAAAGAATCTGCCTGCCAATGCAGGAGACATAAGAAATGCAGGTTCGATTCCTGGGTCTGGAAGAGCCCCTGGAGTAGCAAATGGCAATCCACTCCAGTATTCTTGCCTGGGAAATAACCTTGGACAGAGGCTCCTGGCGGGCTACAGTCCATGGGGTTGCAAAGAGTCGGACACAACTTAAGCAGCTGAGCATGCATGCACGCACTTAGCCCGGTATTCAAAATTGTAAGATTGGCTTATTTACCTTTTAAAAGTCTAGATCATTCTTCGAACTTTGTTGGGAGAAGAGAGGCTTGAATAAACTAAGTTCAGTTTAAGTAGAAAACCTGTGAAAATTAAGCTTCTTGTTTATTAGCTTTCTACATTGTTTGTGATGAAAGGAAACAGCTGTGTGAAAGAATGCCATTTATTTTTTTTCTCCCCATGGTGGATTCATGTCAATGTATAGCAAAACCAATACAATATTGTAAAGTTAAAAAATAGATAATTAAACTAATTAAAAAGCAAAAAAGAATGCTGTTTTAAGCAGTTATCTCCATTATTGATAGCTGTCTCAGGAGAAAGAATCAGTGTCTTTCTCTGAACAATTGGTTTGTTTTTATCTCAATGGATTCTGTGTGTTTTATAACTGATGTTTCCCTCTGCATTTTATCTACTAGAGAGATTAGAGCCCAAATCCATAGCTCACTTTTTGCAAATGTATCAGACTCTCTATCAAGTACTTTGAATACAAACATCACTCCTAATTCTTATTTCCTTCCTTTACTTTTATCCAGTTCATCCCACTTATAACAAATGTATTTTAACTTGATGCATTGTATCTTTTAAAATTTTTCTTAAATATTTTTCTTGGGACAAGGTGAAATAGATAATAAGTATTCATAATTATGTTAGCAGTGAAAGCCTAAAACATGTCAATATAAATATTTAAAGGCTAAGTGCCATTAGGTAATCCTAAAATAAATTACTTTAAGCTATATATAGTTTAGAAGCATGAAGTCCTGCTAGTTTATTGTTCAGTTAATTCTAAAGAACATATAAGTTCTGGCTACAGAAGACTGGGAGAAAGGATGGGAAATTCTTCTATTTTTTTTTTTTTAAACCTCCACATAAGAAAGCAAGAACTCAACTCTCTTTAGACCTTTCTCGATTGCTGCTTATTTTCCCTTTTGGCAGTTGCTGCTTTTGGAGATTTGCGGGCCAAGCCAAGGAGGATAATGAATAGTTTGTGCCACTCTGGCCATACCAGTTGTTTAACTATTGAAAACTATTGAAGTACTTCCATTTCTGTTGGTAGGGAGAACTTGCCCTAAGCCCCCTGGCTCTGTTAGTATCTTCTCATCATTCTGGCCATTCAGCCCTTCCACTTACATCTCTGGGCCTATTCCTGACACAATAGATGGTCTCAGGTACCTGCTCCATTCTGATTGGTCAGTACACGAGCAGAATGATTTAAAAAAAAAATTATGTATTTTTCATTGGAGAATAATTGCTTTGCATTGTTGTATGTATGGTTTCTGCTGTATATCAGCATGAATGAGCCATAAGTATACATGAGGCCCTTCCCTCTTGAACCTATCCCTCCCTATCCCACCCCTCTGTGATGTCACAGAGCACCAGGTTGAGCTCCCTGTTTTAATTTTCCCTGTGTTATACAGCAACATCCCACTAGCTATCTATCTTACACATGGTAATATATATGTTTCAGGGCTACTCTCTCAATTTGTCCCACGGTGTCCGTAAGTCTGTTCCCTAGGTCTGCCTCTCTATTCCTTCCCTGCATATTTCTAGATTCCATATATATGCATTAATATATGATATTTGTTTCACTCTTTCTGACTTACTTCACTCTATATAACAGGCTCTAGGTTCATCATCCCTGGACTAAACCTACATATGCAAACCAAGATAGAAAACTTATAAATTGGTATGCTGAAGTGGTAAAACCAGCCAGGTATCCCCCTGCCCTGTAAAAAAAGGACTGAAGATTAGAAGGAATGTTTAAAATAGTTTTGGAAAGAACCCCCAACTAACAGATTATCCAATCAGCAAGGTTTTTTTTTTTTTTTTTTTTTTTTTTGAGTTTTTATTGTCTTTTACACTAAAGGCTTCCCCTGAGGCTCAGATGGTAAAGAATTTGCCTACAAATTCTCCTTGGTCAGGAGACCAAGGTTTGATCCCTAGGTCAGGAAGATCTCTTGGAGATGGAAATGGCAATGCACTCCAGTGTTCTTGTCTGGAGAATCCCATGGACAGAGGAGCCTTGCAAGCTATAGTCCATGAGGTCGCAAAAGAGTTGTACATGACTTAGGGGATAAACAACAATAATAAGATATTTTAGAAGCTATAAAGAAATGTAATACATGATTGGAGAGGGGACTGTATGCCTGTGACAAGATAACTGCTACCTAAAGTAAGTAATAAATGTTACAGATTTTAGAGGATGGAAAGAATACTGACTGAGTACGATTAAGAAGGTTTACTGTGGGAGATAGGACTTGAGTTGAATCTTAGAGAATGAGAAACGTGAAGATAAAAAAAAGTGAACTCCATTCTGTAGAATCAAAGCTAAGTTTGCTGTCCCATTGTTTTTAGGTTTGGTAGAATCATAGAAAGAACCTAACATTGGGAGCTAAATTTGAGTCCACATCTCAACTTTGCTACTTGCAAGATGTGGAAAATTTGGAAGATTACATAATCTTTCTGAACCTTAGAGTTCAGAAACCTTAGAACTGCATTATTATAAGGACAGAGTAATATTGTTGATTATAATTCATTAGTGGTAATAAGCTTATCTACATAATTATTTTTGTCACATCCCTGTGAAATTAAGAAATCCAATGACTGCTTTTGGATCCTTGTGTGTTATCAGCTCTAGATTCATGGACATGGTCTCCAGAGTGGCCATTGGTGGCCTAAGGTGTGTTAGCAAGACCTTTGAGGGAAAGCAATCACTACCCTCTGGAAGCTCAATTTTAGGTTGTCTTTGAATCACACAAGATTCCATTTTTCCTTAAGGGAAGACATGTAACTGGACCCCCATATTCTTGGCAAATATGTGGAGATGCTGCTTAAATTCCCTCACTTTGCACTGAGTTATGCTCCTGTTTAGGAGTGCAGACTTCTTGACTGTAAGTCTCTAGAACCAGAATTTGTGCTGAGCAAGCATATGGGAAAATCAGACCTAAAAAGCCCATGGTGTTAATACCTGTTAAAACAAAACAAAACTAAAGCTTAAAGAGTCATCACATGTAATTGTAATTATAGACATGTATGACAGTCTGTTTTCTAAAGGATGCAAACAAGCTGTGAAACCTCTTTTTAACACATAGTATGTTAAGAAACAGATGTTCAAAAATGACATTATAATGCCATTTCTTGGGATGGGCCTTGTTATATTTGCATTTGCAAATATTTATTAGGTGGAGAATATGGAAAAATATCATAGAGCTTTATCCTTTGGCTCTGGAGTTTGAGTTAAATTTTAGCTCTTTTGCATTGATTTTGGTTTTCTTTTCCATCCATTGGTTTCTGAATGAGTATGAAAACTGATACCTCCCAAGAGGTTTTAGGAAGCAGAAATATTTCTCAAAACCAAATGAAAGTCCCATCACGGACATACATTCTGAGCTGTTTTGGGGGAATTACGGCACTTAGGACTTTAAGAAAATGAGAGAAAGAGAGAATGAACAGATGAGATGTGCTTTTTTTTTTTTCCCTATAGTGTTGATTACCTATATTCAGAAAGCTTACTGAGAGACAAACATTTGAAATTCAGCTAGGCTTTAAGATGTTAAATATATGGGTTATTGGGCCTTTTATCACTAATTATTTTTGCTGCAGGCAGTTATTGTTACTTGGGGATTTCTTGTGGCTTAAATACTCTGAGAATTTTGTTTTCTAAGAGGAAAAGGCTAACCAGACTTGCACCATAGAGCTTGAAGATTCAGATTCAGAACACTGGAATATACTGTAAATGCACTGGGGGAGATCTCAAATGGATTGGGGGAGAAAACTTACATTGGAATGAGAGGAAAGAAAGGGGCAGCGTACGGAAACATTGCTGATTCCGAGGGCTCCATGTTTTCGCTTTCACTTTTCTGGTCCACTATAAACTTTATCAGAGACTGTCTACCTTGGTCATTCTTTTATTCTTAAGATTTCTTTGATGTGGGCCATTTTTAAAGGCTTTATTGAATTTGTTACAATACTGCTTCTGTTTTACGTTTTGTTTTTTTGGCTGCAAGGCATGTGGGGATCTTAGTTCCCTGACTAGGGATCAAACCCACACCCCCTGCGTCAGAAGGCAGGATCTTATCCACTGAACACCAGGGAATGCGCTATCCTTGGCCATTCTTGACCACAGGTTTACCTAAATGCAATATTGAGCAAGGAGTCTTCAGAGGATGTTAGAAGAGAATGTCAGAAGAATTTTTTTTTTTAATGAGTTGTGCTTCCAGTTTCCAGAGTTTTTTATGTTGCTCAGTAACTAGTGTTTCTGCCTGATGGAACTCAACCATGGTGGAGCGGCTGAGGAGAAAACTACTGGTGCCTCAACCCTGCATTATTTAACTCTTAGAGATAACACCTCACTTTTCCCATTGCCTTTGGTATGACTGAAAGGAGGTCACTACATTCGTCAGTTATCACTTGCATCTTTTTTTCTGGGCACTTTAAAGATCCATTTCTGGGTAATCAATTTGATCCTACAGGCAAGCAGTCTGGCCTCTGCTTGCTTCCAGACTGTAAGATTAAACCTAACATACAAGATGCCCCAATACACAGCCCTTCTTTACTTTCTGTTTATTTCCAATCACTGAATCTTTAAAAAAAAATTATTTATTAATTTGTTTATCTATTTAATTTTTTGGCTGTGCTGGGTCTTCATTGCTGCAAGGGCTTTCTCTAGTTGCAGCGAGGGAGGGCTACTCTTCCTGGAGGTGCACGGGCTTCTTATCGCGGGGGCTTCTCTTGCTGCGGAGCACAGCCTCTAGGCGGGCAGGCTTCAGGCTTCAGTAGTTTCAGCACATGGACTCAGAAGTTGCTCTGCGGCATGTGGGATCTTCCTGGATCAAGTATTGAACCCCTGTCTCCAGCATTGGCAGATTCTTATCCACTGTGCCACCAGGGAAGTCCCAGCATTGAATATTAGGGTTTTGAAAATCTTAAATGGAATCTTCTCTACAATATCCTCATCCATTGACCATCCCAGCCAAGAATTTGGCTGACTGTTAGAAAGTTCTTTCTCCTGGAAAATGAAGTTCTATTCTGCTATACCACCATGTTCTGGGATGCTTAGTGTTACCTTCTCGGTACCTTGTAGTATTATAAGTTCTCTACCAAAGGCAGTCCTTTGAAAACCAAATACAGTTAGTTGAATTTAGAGTGAATGATAGAGTCTTTCTCTCATTTTCTCATCAGAATCAAAATAATAATTCTGAGTTTTCTGCTTGAGTGTTCCTCATTCCAACAACTTTGGGCCACCAACTCCACCTTTTTTTTGTTTTTGCTTTTTCCTGAATTCTCTTATTGTTATTTCCACATCGGGTATAGTTAAGAAAACAGAAAACACATTAGGGTATTTCACAAGATAATTTAATACAGGGAATCAGTTGAATAGGAGTTGGAGGATTGAAGCAAGCAAAAAGCAAATACACAGAAGTAATGACTGCAGGATGTGGTTCTTGTTCTAGGGCTGGGGACAGACAACAAAGTCCAGTGTTTGGTGGAGTCTCACAGAGCTGAGACTGAGGAGGGCGGTTGCTGTCTGGATTGCTTCTGTTTTCTCAGGAGCGTCAAGAGGAGCATTGTGTAGCTGGCCCTCAGACTTCTGAAGGCTACTCTGTGTGTGTGTGTGTGTGTGTGTGTGTGTGTGTGTGTGTGTGTGTGTGAGTGTGTGTGTGTGCATGCTCATCTGACTCTTTGCAACCCATGAACTGTAGCTTGCCAGGCTCCTCTGTCCGTGGGATTCTCTAGACAAGAATACTGGAGTGGGTAGCCATTCCCTTCTCCAAGGGATCTTCCCGGCCCAGGGACTGAACCCACATCTCTCACATCTCCTGCACTGGCAGGCAGATTCTTTACCACTGCACCACCTGGGACGCCCTTTGAAGGCTGCTGTTACACCTTGGTTGTTCTGGAAGGAGCCTTATGATGCTGGTAATCAGACAATTGGAGAGAGGACGGTGCCCATAACCACCTTGGCAGCTTGGAGGAGGCTAAGCATTTGAGTTTGGGAGGCTGCCTGCCTAGGGCTCTTATCTATGGTGATGACCTTGCCTCTGGGAATAACTAAGGAGGCCAAAGGCTGGTCCCAACAGGACCCTTCCTGCTCTTGTAGTCTTCCCTCTCTCCAGCACCTCCTACCTGCAGAACCTAAGAAGAAGCCAATTGACAGAGGAGAATTAGATTTTTCAGACTTTCAGCCGTGGTTTTCCAAAACAGAGTAAAGAAGGATGGATTTAGAATTGAGAGAAAATGGCCCAGAAAATTACTTTCAGAAACTCATTTTTTCTTACCTTTAGTTAGAAACTCAAATAAAGGTAGATCAAGTTCAATTATATTTTCAAAGAAGGATTAAATTCCTAGTGTGGGGTTTTGCCTATTTATTCATATGCAGCACGCAGGAAGAGCTGCTCTAGTCATTCCTATTTATTTTGCTTGGGTTTTGTTGTTGTTTAGCTTTCCTGTAAATCAAATTTCCTCTAGCTTGAAGATTATGAATTTCTTCTTTGGAGACTTCTTTATGTCTCAGATGTATTCCCTCCAGTGCCTAATTTCATGAAATACAGAAGATCAGTGTACAACTTAACTACTGAAACTCAAATTACCAAAATAGAAGCACTATAGACTAACTCACTTGGGAAGTTAAAACTGAAGTAGAATTAGAATTAACATCAGTGACCTCATTGAAAACTTTCCTTGTCAGAGTGTGAGGATGAAAACATATATATTGATGTTGAAATACAGACTTCTCTCTCTGAATAAAAGTGACAAGATTCTTTCATGTCTTGATTGTCTCCCTGTTGGAGCAAAGGACTGGTTGTACATTCATGCTTTGGGTATGCAAAGAAAGAAAACTTGGCCATTCTCCAGTTTTTTTTCTAGGATTTTCAGATTGAGGACTATTGAAAAAGGTGCAAAATAAGGAAAATAATTTCCTTCTCTTAAAAATGCTACCCCTCCTTTTTTTTAGTATAAAATTAAGAGCACTGAGTTTAGACTGCCTGTTTCTAGTCCAAGCTCCGCCATTAAAGACTGAACCCATTTGCAAGTAGCTCTTTAAGCCTCGGGGTTCCGTTGTGTGAAAGAAGGATCTGGACAATGATCTCTAAAGCTTTTCAGAACAACGTTTTAGGATGTCCTTGCTGTTTTGCTTTTTAGAAGTTTGAGCTTTGAGAAAGAGAAGAGGGGGGAAACTATACTGCTCGATGAATGTTATTATTTCAGTGTTAGCCTTGTCTCTTCTTTCTGAGTTTTAATGGACTCTGGAGTTGAAAATCTTTGTGACATTTTAGTGTCAGACTTTGCTTCAAATTCTAGTTTCTTTCGTAAAAGTTGTGATCTTTGATATTACATGACGTCTCTGAGCCAATGTGTCTCATCTATGAAAAAGGGATGATAAAACCTGTCCCACATCTTTTGAAGAAAACCTGCGATAATAAAGGTAAGGCCATCAGCATAATCCTTCATCCCCATAGTAATAGCGGAACGGTTGAAAGCAACTGCTAATGCCTAATCTTGTTTGTGTTTCTCTGGTCTACTGGCATGCAATGCAATCATAGATATTTTCGCTTATTCCCTTCTATGCTGGCATCATTCCACGTCACACAGAGAGCCGTCCCAAGCAGCATCGGTGCTACTGCACTGACATTCGTCTAGGTTTCTGTTTCATCTGTGCACAGGCATGCGCCCGTGGTGGAGAGCTGGCAAGGGGAGTGTTCACTCTCTTGTCTTTCATTTTCTAGTCTGTAAGAATTTGACGATAAGGCTGGTCTTTGCTGTAGAACAAAAGATAAAACCCACCTCTTCTTAAAGTTAGGCTGGCTACCCAAGTGCAGCATGAGGATAGAGGACAGACACTGTCTCATGGACATGGTCATGGCAGAGGTGGGTGAGGCTGTGGAAGAAATGATGGGGGTTTAGGAGTAGGAGTTCAGTTCTATTGGTTCTGTCTCTTCTAAATCATGAAACTGTAGCATGATTTAGTGATGTAACTTCATTGTGAATTAGCTTTTTTCTTTTCTTATTGACATCTAGTAAGTATTACTTAACACTATAGGAAACCAAGATCAAGAAAGTTTAAATGTCCTATTCCAGGACACTAGTGAGTTTAGGTGCCACTCAGAATGGAAAGTTGTTGTTTAGTCACTAAGTCATGTCTAACTCTTGTGTGACCCCATAGACTGTAGCCCACCAGGCTCCTCTATCTGTGAGATTTCCCAGGCAAGAATACTGGAGTGACTTACCATTTCCTCTTCCAGGGGATCTTCCCAACCCAGGGATTGAACCTGCGTCTCCACCACTGGCAGGCGGATTCTATTTCTACTGAGCCACCAGGGAAGCCCAAGAATGGAAAGTACCTCTGGGTTTATTTTTCAAATTCCAGTCGTTAAGCTGTAGAAGGGCGTCTGTCTGTGGCAGCCACCTTTGCTATGGCCCCCTGGTCTAACTGCCCTTGGCGCTTCAGTGCAACAGAAGGGGTCAGGCCACTGACCACTTATGCCTTCTTGGCAACCCCCCTGGTGGTGATGGTGCTGGATCCCCAGCAGCAGGCACCTGGATCAGAGGCTGCTGAGCAGATCACAGCTCAGGCCCATTTCCTCACGTCTCCTGTCCCCGCTTACTCTGAAACTTTCAGCAGCTCAGCACGGCAAGCTTGACAGGACCTGTCTTCCTCTGCTGTTAATTTCACAGCCGGATGAGTAGAAAGGTAATTTATATGGGTCAGTCAGATTTAAAATGCTGCTGTGTCTCCTGACGAGGTGGAATGAGAGGATTTAAAAGAATTATTCCTGTGGTCCAGAGCCGCGCTCCGCGGTCTCTTTGCCACAGTCCTCTACCTTTTCCATTTGGAAAAGGCCCCACGTGGGCCCCACGTGTTGACTGTGGATTACAACCGAGATGAGAAGCAAGCCACTGGGGGAAGATTTTTGTTTTCATTTATTTTTAATTAATTGCAAATTTCCTCTTTCATTTGGCTTGCCACGCTCTGCAGAGCGTTGTGTCACAGTGGCTCTGCCAGCGTTAGGAGCCACTGTGCTGAACGGTGAGAGGCTCAGAAGTACCAGCCAGCTGCTTTGCACTCAATCCTCGGGGAGGGTTTGCGATACATTTGCATGCTCGGAATTCAGCTCCAAAGATGATCCCTGAGATGTTGTGGAAATCCCTTTCTCCTTTAATTCTCTCCTTAAGTTGTAACATTTGTGATTGTAAATCTTTATTCAAAACATAGCTATTAAGTTTTATTGGGTAAGTAGAGTCTGGAAGCACTTGAAAGTGAAAGTCCACAGAGAGTTTTTCTTGCCTTTTAGGTTTTTATGTAAATCTCGGGAACTAGTAGGTTTGTATAAAAAAAGATGAGCCAAAAAAAAAAAAAACCCCCAAAAAACAAAAAACCCACACAAACAACACAACACAGAGACACCAACCAACCAACAAACAACAACAACAAAATTGAGAGCTTGGGAATAGTCTCTTTGGGGATCAGACAGATGTGAGATGCATTCTGGCTCTGCCTTTGAATAACTGTGCCATCATTGGCAAAATGATTTAAAAACCCCAATCCTCAGTTTCTTCATCTATAAAATAGTTGTTGTGAAAATTAAACATGACAATATATGTGAACCATGTTGCACCTATGTTGCCTTGCTATAAATGTAGCAATTTATTAATATCATCTAACAGGCAAACAGAAGCATTATCTAAATACTGAATCTACCTATCTTAATATCTAAAGTAAAAACTTGCTGTTCCAACAAGATGGTCAGCTAGGAAAACAGAGACACCCTCTTGCTACAAATACCTGAAACACAGGAAAAATGTGTAACAATAACAACAACAACATTATTGCATATCTGAGTCCCCAAAGAAGAAATGGAATTCTCCCCATGTACAATAACTAAAGAAAGACTGGACTCTCCAGTGGCAACTGCGTACGTGTGAACTCAGTTACTTTAGTCGTGTCTGACTTTCTGACTCCATGGACTGTAGCCTGCCAGGCGCCTCCGTCTGTGGCATTCTCCAGGCAAGAATACTGGAGTGGGTTGCCACACCCTCCTCCTGGGAATCTCCCTTACCCAGGGATCCAATCCACCTCTCTTTCATCTCCTGCATTGCTGGTGGATTCTTTACCCACTGAGCCACCGGGTAAGCCCCCAAATGGCAACTGAGGGAGGCTAATTCTGTCTTGGGGAGGAGCATATGGTCCCTGGGAATCCAGATGCTTGGGATTTAACACTTAGATGGAGTCAGAAGAGGGGGCCTTGGGTCTAGGCAAGGAAACGAAGGTAAAACCGAAACCGTTGCCAAGAGTCAAGCCCCCTGATGTGTGTTCAGTGTAAATGGAGAGGTGTCCTTAAGAAAACCCACCCAGGCAGCATGAGGAGATGATAAGGACATGCAGAAGCTGAGCAGGAATGAAGATGTGTGCCCTGGAAGCCAGGGGCCCTTGGCTTTGCCTCCCTGGAGTTCGGATCTGGTTTTACAATTCTTACTTTGTTTGGGAAACCCCAAACCTAGACATTTATGTACAATCTGTGCAAAGAAAATGAGTGAAATTTAGTGAAATGATGAAATTAATGAAACAGAAAAAAAATACTGATAATGAATGTCAATAAAACCAAGTATTGGTTTTTTGAAGAGATAAAACACAAAGATTTTGAGCAAGACTAATAGAGAAACGAAAAGAAGGTAGGCCTATCGGGGATTAAAAACCAACAACTGCAGATTGAATCTGTATACATATACTGTGTGTGTGTGTGTGTGTGTGTGTGTGTGTGTGTGTGTGTGTGTGTGTGTGTGTATTTGGAAACTGTATGGTAATAAATTTGAAAGATTTAATCAAAAGAACAAAAGTTTTTAAAAATTCCGAATTTACCAAAATACCTGCACAGAAGGTGCAGTGTTCTATACCTGTTAAAGAAATTGGATCAGTAGTTTAAAAAAACACAAAAGCAGATAAAGTTAATCAAACACAGAGAGTTTTATAGGCAAGTCCTACACATTTGAGAAAGATATGATTAGTTTTTAAAACAAACTCAGGGAGTAGAAAAAAAGAAATACTTTACCATTTGTTCCATGAGGACTGTAAAGATTTGAAATCCAAACTTGTCAGAACTATAGTACCACAAAGGAAAACTGCTGGCTAATTTAATTTCTGAAAATGATGCAAAACATCAATAAACTATTAATAAAAACAAAAAATGTACTAAAATATATAGCATAACCAAGTAGGGTTCATGTGAAAAATACCAATCTCGTTTAAATAAAACAAATCTATTAGTTTTGTTCACCATATAAACAAATTGAAGATGAAAATTATAATTATCCTAACTGATTCTAAAAGTTATTTGATAAAATTCAGTACCTATTTAGGATTTAAAAAAAACAAAAACAATTCGTACGTTCATACAAAAATTGGGATAAGAGTAATTTTCCTTAATTTGATTTAGAATGCTGCTGCTGCTGATTAGTTGCTAAGTCATGTCTGACTCTTTGCAACCCCATGGACTATAGCCCGCCAGGCTCCTCTTTCCATGGGATTTTCCAGGCAAGAATAATGGCATGAGTTGCCATTTCCTTCTCCAGGCAATCTTCCTGACTCAGGGATCGAACCCAAGTCTCCTGCGTTGGCAGGTAGATTCTTTACCACTGAGCCACCTAGGAAACCTTTGATATACAATATCAACCAAAAATTTATAGCAACGTAATTCTTAATGGGGAAACATTAGAAACTCCCTTTAAACACCTTGTAAATGATGCTTAGTATCACCACTTAATTTTAATATTTTACTGGAGATTTTAGCCAGTGTAGTAAGACACTTTCATTACTGAAAAATATTTTAATATGAAAAATTCATAAAAAGAAAAAATAGTTATTATTGCTAATGATATAATTGTCTACATGGGCAAATATAATAAAATCTGCAAACTATTAATAGCAATAATAGTTTATCCCGATTTGTGGATGCAAAACCAATGTGTAAAATCAGTAGTGTCTCTTCACAGCCAACCCAGGGACCAAACCGTGCCTCACATTGACAGGTGTATTCTTTACCACTGAGCCTTGAACATTCATGGGGGAAAGTTGGGCTCATTATAGCATGTGGTGTTATGACAATGGGCTATCCTGCATGACAAATAGATGGAGACAAAGTGGATATAGTGACAGATTTTATTTTCTTGGGCTCCAAAATCACTGCAGATGGTGACTGTAGCCATGAAATTAAAGTAAGCCACTGTGCTTACTCCTTGGAAGAAAAGCTATGACAAACCTAGACAGAGACATATTGAAAAGCAGAAATAGCACTTTGCTGACAAAGCCATCAAAGTACAATCAAAGCTATGGTAAAGGTCCATACAGTCAAAACTATGGTTTTTCCAGTAGTCATGTATGAATGTGAGAGTTGGACTATAAAGAAGGCTAAGTGCTGAAGAACTGATGCTTTCAAATTGTGGTGCTGGAGAAGATTCTTGAGAATCCCTTGGATAGCAAGGAGATCAAATCAGTCATTCCTAAAGGAAATCAACACTAAATATTCATTGGAAAGACTGATGCTGAAGCTCCAATACTTTGACCACCTGATGTAAAGAGCAGACTCATTGGAAAAGACCCTGACATTGGGAAAGATTGTGGGCAGGAGAAGCGGGTGACAGAGGATGAGTGTGTTGGATGGCATCACCAACTCAATAAACATGAGTTTGAGCAAACTCCTGGAGACAGTCAAAGACAGGGAAGCTTGGCGTGCTGCAGTCCGTGGGTTCGCAAAGAGTCAGATGTGGCCTAGCGACTGAACAACAACCATCCTTAGAGAAAAGATTGTTAGACTTCTACTTAATACCGTATATGAAAATAAATTGTGTATAGTGGCAAATAGATGGGGAAACAAAGGAAACAGTGACAGATTTTATTTTCTTGAGCTCCAAAATCACTGCAGATGATGACTGCAGCCATGAAATTATAAGATGATTGTTCCTTGGAAGAAAAGCTATGGCCAACCTAAACAGCATATTAAAAAGCAGAGACATTACTTTAACAACAAAGATCCATCTAGTCAAAGCTATGGTTTTTCCAGGAGTCATGTATAGATGTGAGAGTTGGACTATAAATAAAGATGGGCTCCAAAGAATTGATGCTTTTGAACTGTGATGTTGGAGAGGACTCTAGAGAGTCCCTTGGACTGCAAGGAGATCCAACCAGTCCATCCTAAAGGAAATCAGTCTTGAATATACATTGGAAGGACTGATGCTGAAGCTGAAACTCCGATACTTTGGCCACCCTGATGCTGGGAAAGATTGAGGGCAGGAGGAGAAGGGGATGACAGAGGATGAGATGGTTGGATGGCATCACCCACGCGATGGATATGAGTTTGAGCAAGCTCTGGGAGTTGGTGATGGACAGGAAAGCCTGGAATGCTGCAGTCCATGGGGTGCAAACAGTTGGACATGACTGAGCGACTGAACTGAATTGAACAGAGGTTAAAATCTAAATATAAAAAACAAACCTTTAAAACTCAAAAAATAATAAAGAATAATATTTTATAATGTCAGGTAATAGATATTTCTTAAACAACAAATAAAAATAGCAAAACAAAATGGTGATAAATATGACTTCATTAAATTAAAAGCCTGCACATGATAAAATATATCATAAACAGAGCAAAAAAGCAACCCATACTGAGAAAAGATATTTTCCATCTATATAAGTGACAAAGGAATAGTCTTTAGAATACAGAAAGAATGCTATAAATCAATGAGAAAAATGATCCATTAGAAATGGAAAAAGCATATGAAAAAGCAGTTCACATAAGGAGAAATGGGATATTGCATACCTAAATGAAAATATGCTCAATTTCACTGTTACATAGGGAATAGAAATTAAAATAATATCATTGGTGATATCATTTCATCACCAAGAGATAAGAAAGACACATCTGACATCACTAAATGTTGGTATGAATTCATGTAATGCTAGGAGAAGGATAAATTGGCACAACTACTTTGGAAAACAGTGTTTCATTGTTAGAATGCGTGGAAATGCAGGTATCCTGAATTCTAAAATTTCATTTCCAGTTATATAGCTTAGAAAAACTTTCACACATATGTACAAAGGGTCATGTACTAAACTTTCATTGCAGTAGTGGAATGAAAACAATGTAACTGTACCTTAGTGGAACACTGGAAAGATAAGCTGGGTTTCAGTTCAGTTCAGTTCAGTCGCTCAGTCGTGTCCGACTCTTTGCGACCCCATGAATTGCAGCACGCCAGGCCTCTCTGTCCATCACCAACTCCTGGAGTCTACCCAACCCATGTCCATCGAGTCAGTGATGCCATCAAACCATCTCATCCTCGTCGTCCCATTCTCCTCCTGCCCCCAATCCTACCCAGCATCAGGGTCTTTTCCAATGAGTCAACTCTTCGCATGAGGTGGCCAAAGTATTGGAGTTTCAGCTTCAACATCAGTCCTTCCAATGAACACCCAGGAGTGATCTCTTTTAGGATGAATTGATTGGATCTCCTTGCAGTCAAAGGGACTCTCAAAAGTCTTCTCCAACACCACAGTTCAAAAGCATCAATTTTGTGGCACTCAGCTTTCATCACTGTCCAAATCTCACATCCATACATGACCACTGGAAAAACCATAGCCTTGACTAGACGGACTTTTGTTGGCAAAGTAATGTCTCTGCTTTTAAATATGCTATCTAGGTTGGCCATAATCTTCCTTCCAAGGAGTAAGCATCTTTTAATTTCATGGCTGCAATCACCATCAGCAGTGATTTTGGAGCCCCCAGAAATAAAGTCTGGCACTGTTTCCACTGTTTCCCCATCTATTTGCCATGAAGTGATGGGACCAGATGACATGATCTTAGTTTTCTGAACGTTGAGCTTTAAGCCAACTTTCTCACTCTCCTCTTTCACTTTCATCAAGAGGCTCTTTAGTTCTTCTTCACTTTCTGCCATAAGGGTGGTGTCATCCGCATATCTGAGGTTATTGATATTTCTCCTGGCAATCTTGATTCCAGCTTGTGTTTCTTCCAGCCCAGCATTTCTCATGATGTACTCTGCATATAAGTTAAATAAGCAGGGTGACAATATACAGCCTGACATACTCCTTTTCCTATTTGGAGCCAGTGTGTTGTTCCATGTCCAGTTCTAACTGTTGCTTCCTGACCTGCATACAGGATTCTCAAGAGACAGGTCAGATGGTCTGGTATTCCCATCCCTTTCAGAATTTTCCACAGTTTATTGTGATCCACACAGTCAAAGGCTTTGGCATAGTCAATAAAGCAGAAATAGATGTTTTTCTGGAACTCTCTTGCTTTTTCGATGATCCAGCAGATATTGGCAATTTCATCTCTGGTTCCTCTGCCTTTTCTAAAACCAGCTTGAACATCTGGAAGTTCACGGTTCATGTATTGCTGAAGCCTTGCTTGGAGAATTTTGAGCATTACTTTACTAGCATGTGATATGAGTGCAATTGTGCAGTAGTTTGAGCATTCTTTGGCATTGCCTTTCTTTGGGATTGGAACGAAAACTGACCTTTTCCAGTCTTGTGGCCACTGCTGAGTTTTCCAAATTTGCTGGCATATCAAGTGCAGCACTTTCACAGCATCACCTTTGAGGATTTGAAATAGCTCAACTGGAATTACAGAAAACTAGCTAATCTGATCACACGGACCACAGCCTGGTCTATTCCAATGAAACTAAGCCATGCCATGTGGGATCACCCAAGACGGATGGGTCATGGTGGAGAGGTCTGACAGAATGTGGTCCACTGGAGAAGGGAATGGCAAACCAGTTCAGTATTCTTGCCTTGAGAAACCCATGAACAGTATGAAAAGGCAAAATGATAGGACACTGAGAGATGAACTCCCCAGGTCAGTAGGTGCCCAATATGCTACTGCAGATCAGTGGAGAAATAACTCCAGAAAGAATGATGGGATGGAGCCAAAGCAAAAACGATACCCAGCTGTGGATGTGACTGGTGATAGATGCAAAGTTCGATGCTGTAAAGAGCAATATTGTATAGGAACCTGGAATGTTAGGTCCATGAATCAAGGCAAATTGGAAGTGGTCAAACAGGAGATGACAAGAGTGAACGTCGACATTCTAGGAATCAGTGAACTAAGATGGACTGGAATGGGTGAATTTAACTCAGATGACTATCTACTACTGTGGGCAGGAATCCCTTAGAAGAAATGGAGTAGCCATCATGGTCAACAAAAGAATCCGAAAGGCAGTACTTGGATGCAATCTCAAAAACGATAGAATGATCTCTGTTTGTTTCCAAGGCAAACCATTCAATATCACGGTAATCCAAGTCTATGCCCCGACCAGTAACGCTGAAGAAGCTGAAGCTGAAAGGTTCTGTGAAGACCTACAAGACCTTCTAGAACTAATACCCAAAAAAGATGTCCTTTTCATTATAGGGGACTTGAATGCAAAAGTAGGAATTCAAGAAACACCTGGCGTAACAGGCAAATTTGGCCTTGGAGTACAGAATGAAGCAGGGCAAAGGCTAATCGAGTTTTGTCAAGAGAACACACTGGTAATAGCAAACACCCTCTTCCAACAACACAAGAGAAGTCTCTACACATGGACATCACCAGATGGTCAACACCGAAATCAGATTGATTATATTCTTTGCAGCCAAAGATGGAGAAGCTCTATACAATCAGCAAAAACAAGACCGGGAGCAGACTGTGGCTCAGATCATGAACTCCTTATTGCCAAATTCAGACTTAAATTGAAGAAAGTAGGGAAAACCACTAGTCCATTCAGGTATGACCTAGGTCAAATCCCTTATGAGTATACAGTAGAAGTGACAAATAGATTTAAGGGACTAGATCTGATAGACAGAGTGCCTGATGAACTATGGACAGAGGTTCGTGACATTGTACAGGAGACAGGGATCAAGACAATCCCCATGGAAAAGAAATGCAAAAAGGCAAAATGGCTGTCTGAGGAGGACTTACAGATAGCTGGGAAGAGAAGAGAAGTGAAAAGCAAAGGAGAAAAGGAAAGCTATTCCCATCTGAATGCAGAGTTCCAAAGAATTGCAAGGAGAGATAAGAAAGCCTTCCTCAGCAATCAGTGCAAAGAAATAGAGGAAAACAACAGATTGGGAAAGACTAGAGATCTCTTCAAGAAAATTAGAGATACCAAGGGAACATTTCATGCAAAGATAGGCTCGATAAAGGACAGAAATGGTATGGACCTAACAGAAGCAGAAGATATTAAGAAGAGGTGGCAAGAATACACAGAAGAACTGTACAAAAATGATCTTCACGACCCAGATAATCACGATGAGGTGATCACTCACCTAGAGCCAGACATCCTGGAATGTGAAGTCAAGTGGGCCTTAGAAAGCATCACTACGAACAAAGTTGGGTTTATTACACAATAAATGTTGTACAGCGATAAACACTTTTAAAGTTAAATGTACAATATTTTAAAGTTAAAATGAATTAACTAGATCTCATATCAATATGAAAATGATCTCATGAGTAGCGTGTTAAATGAAAAAACAAGCTGTAAAGACATAAATGCGATAGTATTATCCTTTATACATGCTTTAAAACTACCTCAAAGAATAGCACATGTTATTTATTCATATAGGTATATGTTGTAAAATAGAATTAATTAAAAGGCAAAGATATTTACATACTTTATCAGGGTGTTTGTCACTTGAGAGAGAGGGACAGGAACACACATTGCTGATGGAGCTTTAGCTGAGCCTGGATGTTTTGTATCTTAAAAAAATTTATATAACAAAGGGGAATATTAAGCAAATGTGATCAAACAGTATTTTCAATATCATGAGTGAATATAGGATGGTTATATTTTTTTTTAATTTTCTGCTCTTTGGAAATATTTCATAATTAGAACCAAAATTTTAAAAAGCTACTAAAAGTATTTTATACATCTCAGATAAAGCTAACAGCCTCCTTCTTCCTGTGAGGTTTGGATGTGTCTCTAGTTCCCTCATCAGTCTTTGCAAATCATTGATAGGCACAGGATGAAACTGTTCCCCATGAGTATTTTGTTACAATTTACTACCTGTAGTTTGTTTTTTTTTTAATCAAAGCAGTAGCTTTTCCATTTCCCCAATTTGGAAGAATATTCTAATATTAATTATGCTTTTTTAATCTGAGTATGCTTTTTGGAGATGCTGTAGACGCTCTGCTCTCTGCAATCCCATCTCACCTTGCCCTGTTGTGAATGACAGATAAAAAGAATCGGGAGTGTGCGCATATTTTCCAGAAAGCTTGTTAGCAGCAAGTCTGGGCGATAAGGAAACAAGTGTCAGAACTGGAGTCGGGAGTCCTGGCTTCTCTCTGTACAGTAACTGTGGGACGGCCTTCTGTGCTGGTGTTTTGGGTTTCTTTTGGTTTTTATCATTAAAATGGAAGTGTGGACTTATCTATAAATCCTTTCCAGTTCTTGGTTTTATAATTTTATGAAATGTGTGCGTGAAGTCAATCATAAAACTAAGTGCTGACTGGAATATATGAATCGAGGAGGCCGTTTGTCTCACAGTCCTTCTCTGTCTCTGCCAGAGTGTCACTGTTTCTGATGAAGGTATTGGAGGCTGAATTTTGAAAACAAATATTTTTCTGAAGAAGTGATGCTGTTGTTGTTCATTAACTGGATTTTAGATAAGCGTGTCAAGTTGCTGACTCCCTGACAGATTCTGGGACAGAAGGCAAGTAGTTTTGATCAATAGGTGAGCTAGGAGGAGATCCTTGCCATTTTGAAGGATACACAGGGCACTTGTTTAATTGCTCAATCGCGTTCAGCTCTTTGTGGCCCTATGGACTGTAGCCCTCCAGTCTCCTCTCTCCATGGGATTTCTCAGGCAAGAATACTGGAGTGAGTTGCCATTTCCTTCTCCAGGAGATCTTCCTGACCCAGGCATTGAACCTGAGTCTCCTGCTTGGCAAGTGGATTCTTTACTGCTGAGCCCCTGGCACAGGACACTGCGGGCTTGGACAGAGTGGATCCTGAATAGCAGGGAAAGGGCAGGGTGGAGAGAGGAGGCTGGCGCAGAACCAAAGGCAAGCATTGCTGCAGTGCATGAGAGCAGCTCCCAGATTCCTGTCTCGAATTCCAGTTCATGAGGAACTGCTTGTGGGAGGCAGAAGGAGTTTAGACTTGTTTTGTAATCAGACAGCAGGTTTTGAAATCTTTGAGTCTGGGACAGGGTGGAATTCCTGTCTTAGATGAAGTTGAAGAGAAGCCCCTGGCTAAACTGCCAAAGAAAATACCACAGCAAATGTACCCCTTCACCAGGTCAGCGATCCTGGAACTGAGCCTAGTGCTCTGTTAGGAGTTACCTTAAGGCTACATTAGATTTCAATTAAAAACATAGAGGAAACGGTGGTTCAGAAACTTTCACAATGAGCCATCTACTCTTTTATCATATAGGAACTTCTGAATTGGTTTAGAATTTTTCAAGGCTTCTACAGGAGTGATTTAAATGTAATTTCCTGGAGTCTTAATTGCTAATTATTTCAACTAAGAGCTCTAAATTAGACATTCTCTATTTTGAAGGCTTTAAGGAATTTAAAGAAATTGCTATCATTGGAAATGTGTTTAGTATCTGTTCTCAAAAGTGGAATCTAATCATCCACGTAAGGACAGTGACCTCAGAAAGACAGAATCACCAGCCTTAACTGTGTCGAGAACTCACTGTCCACTTAAGTGCAGTACTACATTTGACTGCTGGAAAGTTTTGGAACTTAAAGTTCAGTGGATTCAAAGATGACTTTACATTTTATTTCCTGACAGGCTGACCTGGTCTGTTAACCAAAATCAACTCTTATTAATAAAAAAAAAAAAATTGAGATTGCTGGTTTAGGGCTTAGATGGCCACTCATCATTTTTTTTTCTGCGTTATCATACTCTAAATGCCATTCTTACAGTTAGTTATGCTTTTCAGGGCTCCCCTGATGGCTCAGCTGGTAAAGAATTCACTTGCAATGCAGGAGACACAGGAGACACAGGTTCGATTCCTGGGACAGGAAAGATCCCCTGGAGAAGGAAATGGCAACTCACTCCAGTACTCTTGCCAGGAGAATTCTATGGACAGAGGAGCCTGGCAGGCTACAGTGCGTGGGGTCTCAAAGAGTCGAACGTGACTGAGTGAATAACACTTACCACTTTCTTTCCATTTCTTTGTCAATCCTATCAAGGACGCTATATATCTATATACATATGTGTGTATATCTATCTATATCTATCTATATCTATCTATCTATCTATCTATCTATCTATCTATGTATCAGCAAAAACTTCCAGTAGTCACTTCCTACCAAGTGAGTAGACTATATACTTGAAATTATAGTATTTCAACACTTAATGTATAATTCAATCAAATGCTTTAAGAATATAGGCAGCTAACCCATTAAAAAACCCATATTTAAAAAATATCCTGCTAAAATTTTCATTGCCATATTTTGGTACCCTAAATAATTTTAGGAAGAAATGTTTGACTGACTTTAGTAAGAAGTTGAACAGGATTTTCACTTGTGCTCTGAAAGCTCAGACTTGCTGTGTGCCCTCCATACTGTTGGAAAGAAGGAAAAGGCAATTCAGTAGAGAGCTGACAAAACTTCCAGGTAAGAGGAAGGCTGGGACTGAGACACTCATCCTAGTTGTCCACAGCCCAGTGTTTCCTGCTTCCAAGAGTTGTTTGAAAAAGATAGATGAGGTGGGGGCTGTAGGCTTGCTAGATCTGCTGTACCACCAGAGGTGAGAGGCAATGGTTATGGACAGTCTGTTGCACAACTGCCAAACATTACGGAGTTCCCATCCAAATTTCATGGGAAGTGGTCACTGCTTGGGGAAATCTCTTAGGAGTCACTGATCTTCAGCAGTGGATCATGTTGGAGCTTTCAGGTGGCCTCATAGAACCTGGGCAACAAGCAAGAATGGTAGTGTTGGCCAGACTAGTATGAAATGCAACCTCCCCAGTCAAGTGACGTGGTGTTCTCCTCTTCCAGACTTAATGCTCTCTCTTTCCCATGGCCCTTATTGTATGCAGTTCAATCTGTCTCTCTCTCATCATGCCAACAGACTTCTTATTGATATCTGTGCATCTAGACTCCAGACAGCTACTAGAATGATCTTCTGTGTGTGTATGTGCTCAGTCATGTCCAACTCCTTTTGACCCCTTGGACTATAACCCGCCAGGCTCCTCTGTCCATGGAATTTTCCAGGCAAGAATACTGGAGTAGATTGCCATTTCTTCCTCCAGAGGATCTTCCCAACCCAGGGATCGAACCTGTATCTCCTGAATCCCCTGCACTGGCAGGCAGATTCTTTACCATTAGCACCATCTGGGAAGCCCAGAGTGATCCTAAGGAGGGCAGATCTAATCATGCCACTTCCCAAATTAAAACTCTCCCATGATTCACCATTAGGATAATTCAGACTCCTCCATTTAATTTTCCTGGTCTCTCTAGCTTCATCTCTGGGCCATGATGACCTTTTCTCAGTGTCCCAACTTGCCAAAGTACTCCCTTTCATTTCTAGGTTTTCATAGTACCATCTACTCTGCCAGGAACACTCTTCCTCTCAGACATTGTACCCTGCTTTGGACCTGCTAATTCTCTCTTGACTTGCACTTAGCAGGTGAAATGCTACACAATACACTTAACCATTAATTTCTGTATAATATGCTGCTCTCTCTGACGTGGGGTTGAAAACCTGTCGGTTTTATCCACCATTCTGTCCTGTCCCTGAGTATATATATTCAATAGCTACTTGATGAAAGAATAAGAGTTAATTAGGGACCATTTAATCCTTGGGCACTAAAAAGATAAAGTTAGTTACCGTAATCAGATCAAAACTGGGCCTTCTGCCCATGCTGTATTAACTTCTGACTCAGAGCAGATGCTAACATTTTATCAAGGAATCAACTGGACTGTGATTACTCATCCCTATGAAGAATCTGTTCCATGCCTCTTGCCTAACTTCTGGTGCTTTGCAGGCAATCTGTTCTTTGTCCTGTAGAAACAGCACCCTGATTTCTGCACTCATCTTCTCATGGTGTTCTCTGGATTGTTGTTCAGTCACTAAGTTGTGTCTGACTCTTAGAAACCCCGTGGACTGCAGCATTTCAGGCTCCCCTGTCCTTCACTATCTCTCGCAGTTTGCTCAAACTCATGTCCATTGAGCCGGTGATGCCATCCAACCATCTCATCCTTTTTCATCCTCTTTCCCTCTTGTATGTGTGTCAATGTCCAAATGTCTCCATTTGTAAGGATACCAGTCATATTGGGTTAAAGGCTTATTCTAGTCTAGTCTGACCTCACCTTATCTACCAAGATCATATTTGCAGATAAGGGCACATTCTGAGGTCTTGGGGATCAGGATTTCAACACATGAATTTTGGAGGGACATAATTCAACCCATAATAGTTATGACTAACAGAAAATTTCACATAAGCGAAAAGTAGACTTCATTGCAAAGGTATGAGGAAATTTTGAAAGGTTTTAGCGATTGGAACTGCTCAAGACCCTGTCGCAGACCCCGCATCTGGGAAGACAGACGCCGTTTCTTCCATTCTTGAGCAGTTCAAGTCAAGGTTCAAGATTCTAGAGGAGAACAGTCCATTGGCCAAGCTTGGGTCACATGCCCATTCCTTGGCAGCATATGGTTAGATGGTATGATGATGGTAGGGTATTTTGGCAGAAGGAATCTCTAGTTTCCACAGTGAGAGAGCAAGCACTTAGATCTACTGTCCTGCAAAGTCTGCCCACAAGGAACTGGTGAAAGTGTTTCCATTAAAGAAATCTGGGATCTGGGAGTGTTAGGGGAAATGGATGCCGAACCAAGCTGAGAAACACATTTCCTCTGAACCTCAGGACCTTCCTTGGTGAGGTGGCAGTGACAGCTGATGGGGATAATACAGGGTGTGTATGAGATGAAGGTCAGATGTGTTTGCCAAGTGCAATTCAAGCTACTTGAGAATGTGTGCATCTGTGGTGACAAGGCTGCATTAATATTTATAACTGGATTTTTCTGGCCAGTTACTTCCATCTTCAAAACCATGGTACTTTACACCTTGCTTTCTATGCTCCAGAAATCCATCCAAGTAGTTCTAGAATTCCCAGGCAACCTGTCATGTGCTCAAGACAGCTATGCCAACTTCCTTTGCGAGGACCTCTTGTTGATGGCATTTGTCTGTCAGCTCCTCAAAGAAGACACTTCCCTTCTGCCTCAATTGCTCATGCTTGCTGTGAAGAAGCTATGTCTACTCTCTACATACACACTGACAGTCTGATCCCTGGGTCTTCTGGACTTCTTCTGTCTAGCTCAAAGTACTAAAAATTCCCCAGGGGACATTAGATTTGGGAAGTGAAATCAAATGTGTGCGTCACAGCCTCTTCCGTCACCTTGTTGACCATGCAATGAACACTTGGGATTGCTTGATAGGTCACTGGAGTAGCCCCTGTCAGCATCTAAAATGTGACATGGCAAGATTGGAAGGTATTATTGGATTAACTCAAGGATCAGTAAATTAGAAAATTTACTTCAGAGATTAAACAATCTTTTATTGTGACTGCTCTTACCATTTCACTCAAGTCTTCTCTAATAAAATTTGGACGGTAGCCAGTGAAAGCAGTGAGGGAGATTACAATTTTGAGAGTTTTGGAAATTTGTTCATGTCGGAAATTCACCATGCACATCAAAGCTCAAGACTCTAAATAATTGTGAGGGATGATATCATGAGGCTATTGATTTTTTCCCAAACTGGAAAGTTATACACTCTCCTGGTTTTGTGCTTTCCCCGACAAGTGTCCGATGTGCCCATACGTGGTCTTTTTGGTTCCTTCCCCTCACACCACGTGTGGCTAGTAGCTACCACACTGGAAGAAGCAGACGTAGATTATGAGGTGTTGCTAAATTATGTCTCAAGTTTCTTCCAGGCCTGAAATTTTTAAAAAATGGAATCTATAGGGTCTCCATAAGTACAAATATCTAGATAGCATAGTCAGAAGAAGAGAAGGGTATTGGGACTAAAACTTTTGGGCAAGAGGGACTTGGTCAATATGGCTAGTAAATAGGCTAGTACTTGGTACAAAATTAAAAATTCTCAAAGGTGGGAGCTGTCATTAAAGATGGTGTCTTTAATTATACAAACATAAAATTTAAGTGGCCTTGATTGATTAAAGGTGGAGTTTTTCCAGTCACCTTATCACAATTCATCTAGGACTCATTGAGTACAAAGCAGTTTATTAGGAAGGGGTGCGTGTGTGTGTGTGTTCAGTGGCTCAGTAGTGTCCAACTCTTTGTCACTCCACAGGCTGTAGCCTGCCAGGCTCCTCTGTCCATGGGATTTTCCAGCAAGAATATTGGTGCCATGTACATGCGCTCAGTCATATCCAGCTCTTTGTGACCCCATGGACTGTAGCCCACCAAGCTCCTCTGTCCATGGGATTTCCCAGGCAAGAGTACTGGAGTGAGTGAGTTGCCATTTCCTCCTTCAGTGGATCTTCCTGACATCGGGATTGAACCCATGTCTCCTGCATTGGCAGATGGATTCTCTACCATTGAGTCATCTGGGAAGCCTATAAGAAAGGGATAACAGAGGCCAAAAGCATGTACTGCTTTGTATGTGGTCAGGGCCTAGTTGTCAGGGACACACTGTAATGCAAGTAGCTGTTAACGAAACCAAAAAACTTTCAAACACTGTTCTTTCTCCAACTTACTTTCAACTTGAACAAACACAAGAGTACTTGTAGAGAGAAATTCTCCTTGAAAGTGCAGTCTTCCGGTGATGACCAGCAGGTCCACTGACATTTAATTTTCAGAACACTTGAGAACACATTTATTTAAAACAAAGTAATTAAGGTTGAGCTCTAATACAGCATTTACTTTTTGGCTGTCAGCGATCTATGCCTTTCTCGTACTTCTCCCATTTAACCACCCCAAGGACCTGGTGATGTAGGTACTATGATTATCCCCATTTTACAGGTAGGAAGCTGAAGCAAAGAAAGGATAAAGAACTGACTTAAGTTTACCCAAATAGTCATAATGGAGCCAGGAGAGAGACCCCCTCAGCTCCTTTGGATGATGATATTTTAGTACTGCCTCTGGATTTGAGATTTAATATCCAACTTTTTCTAGAAGTTTTCTAGAATAAATTAATGTTTGCTTCTTATAAAGGAATATTTTTCTGTCTAAATCTCTTAAGTAAGAAAGAAAGAAAGAAGAAAATAGTAAGAAAACCTGTTTGTTTGTAGAAAGATATCATCCTGAAAGAAAAACCAGCATCTAGTGCCAGGGATAGGAAGGAAGAGTGAAAAGTAACAGAAAAATCACAATTTTAGGCCAATTAAAGATGGACTAGGGAATCTGCCACTTACCTGACTCTGCAATAGAATGGGTTTAAATAAAAAACCAACACTATTCAGACACCAGAGTAACAGGTTCTGCTGCTGCTGCTGCTGCTAAGTCACTTCAGTCGTGTCTGACTCTGTGCGACCGCAGAGATGGCAGCCTACCGGGCTGCTCCGTCCCTGGGATTCTCCAGGCAAGAACACTGGAGAGGGTTGCCATTTCCTTCTCCAATACATGAAAGTGAAAAGTGAAAGTGAAGTCGCTCGTCCCTGGGATTCTCCAGGCAAGAACACTGGAGTGGGTTGCCATTTCCTTCTCCAATACATGAAAGTAAGAGTACTGGAGTCAGATGCCATCGCCTTCTCTGGTAACAGGTTCTAGGCATTGTAAAAACCAATTTGGGGGGAAACCATATGCTATTATAATATCAAAAAATTTGAGGACTATGAGGTAAATATTCCTGAAGTAATTAGACCTTGTGGGTAACTATATTTTAAAATATACAATTAGGATCATAAATGTATTATTTCACATCACTTATTGCCTGTGATAGCATTTTAGTTAACTGCTGAATCGACAATTCTAAATCTCCAGGCATATTACAAACAATTTTTCACAAAAGTTAGACCCATCTATACTTTTTACTAGATGTGAAATAGATTGCCTATATCACCACACCTTCGCCGGTCTTGAATTAAATTATTGTATTTTTAAATTTGTTTTTATTTCATTAAATAATTATATTTTTTAATTTCCAAATTACTATAAAGTTGAATAGGTCCTTGGACTCATTCATAGGTAATTTTCTTCTCAGTATGATCTGCCTATGCCAATATTTCAATGTTAATAACATTTCTTAGTGATTTGTATCAACTCTTTCTTTAATAATGATATGAGCTTCCCTGGTGATTCAGATGGTAAAGAATCCACCTGCAATGCAGGAGATGTGGGTTCAATTCCTGGGTCAGGAAGATCCCCTAGAGAAGGGAATGGTAACCCACTCCAGTATTCTTGCCTGGAGAATCTCATGGACAGAGCCTGGTGGGCTACAGTCCATGGGGTTGCAAAGGGTCAGACACAACTGAGAAAATTTCACTTTCACTTTTTCTATAATAATGCTGTACATATTTTAATTTTGGGAATATTCTACCATGTTTGCCATTTGAAATTTAAATTTGCTTATGACTTTTTTCATAAGTATGTTTTAAAATGAAGCCACTACAATATTGTAAAGTAATTTTCCTCCAATTAAAATAAATAAATAAATTTTAAAAAATAAAAATAAATAAAATAAAATGAAGCTATATAGTGACTTATTCATAAATATCATAACCAAATCTTCCATTTGCCTTAATAAGGCAAATATTAATATGCTTTCATGTTATATTTGCTTTAATAATTTGTTTAATAAGTTAAATTTAACTTAACATTTAACAATCACGGCCATCCAACTGAAGCTTTCCTGGTAGCTTAGATAGTAAAGAATCTGCCTGCAATGCAGGAGACCTGGGTTCAATCCCTGGGTCAGGAAGATCCCCTGGAGAAGGGAATGTCTACCTACTCCAGTATTCTTGCCTGGAGAATCCCATGGACAGAGAAGCCTGCTGGGTTACAGTTCATGGGGGCACAAAGAGTCAGGCACAACTGAGTGACTAATACTAATCACAGTAATAAGGGGACAGGCATAGCAAAGTCTATCATCTAGACTATCATTATCAGCTATTGGCGTCAACGTACTGAAAAAAGGGTATATGAAATGCATAAAAGTGGTCAAAGGTTATTCTTGTGGTAAATCACCATTATAGGTAAAGGACATATACACTTTCCTCCCCTTCACTATTCTTACTAATACCTTAATATTTCCTTCTTTTCCTGTTACATCCATGTTCAAACTGCCTTAGAAATCCTTTGCATATACATTGCAATATAATTCAGCTTTCAAAAAAAGAAATCCTGCTATTTGTGATAACTTGGATAGACCTTGAGGGCATTATGCTAAATGAAATAAATCAGACAGAGAAAGACAAATACTGCACGATATCACTACTGTGTGGAATCAGAAAAATAAAAAAAACAAGCTTGTAGAAACAAGGACTAGAATGCTGATTAGCAAGGGTTAAGAAATAGAGAAAATGGGACAGGTTGGTGCACACTTTCAGGTCTAAAATGAATGTGATCTGAGGGGACTGAACTATCAACTACAGTTGATAGTCACCTAAATTGAAATTTGCTGAGAGAGTAGAACTTAAATGTTCTCACCAGGAAAGAAAAGGAAAAGAAAAAAGAAAACATGATAAGTGAGGTGATGGATGTGTTAATTAACTAAATGAGGGGAATTCTTTCACAAATGTGTATGCCTATCAAATTACCACAATGTACACTTTAAATACATTACAATTTTATATGCCAATTATAACCTCATAAAGCCCAAAGTAAAAAAGATGAATAACTTCTGGGAATCTAATATATAGCATGGTGATTATAGTTAGCATTACTCTATGATATCCTTGAAAGTTGCTGAGAAAGTGGATCTTATATATTCTTACCACAAAACAAATTATAATTAGGGAAAGATTGAAGGCAGGAGGAGAAGGGGACAACAGAGAACAAGATGGTTTGATGGCATCCAACTGACTCGATGGACATGAGTTTGAGCAAGCTCTGGGAATTGGTGATGGACAGGGAAGCCTGGCGTGCTGCAGTCCATGGGTTCACAGTCAGACACGACTGAGCGACTGAACTGAACTGAGGTGATGGAGGTGCTAGCTAGTCCTTCTGTGGTCATCGTTTTGTGATATGTAATATATCAAATACACCTTAAACCCATATGCCTTAAACTTATGTAATGTTATATGCCAATTAATTTCAATAAATCGGGGAAAAATCTTTTCTAGAATGTATCTATATTAGATTGTAGTATTGGAGCTTCAATACCCTGCCTTCTCTGTCGCTTCATTTCTTCTGCACTGTTTTTGCTTTCTACCTATAATACATTTTCTTTTTTTGTCTTTTCAGAAAATGGTTTCATTGAAAGATGAAAATACAAGGGGAAAATATTTTCAATCTTTCCATTGCATTTGAAAAGTGAGCTAAATATCCCAAGGGCTATTTTTCAGGGGACAGTGCATGTCACTCCGCACATGAACCTTGCATACATGATTTTCCCATGTTCTTAGAGAATAAGAACTTTTGACACAGAAAGCTCTGCAGAGACTGCTCATTATTTTGTTTCTGTTTGAAACTTAGGTGAGGATCCTGACTAAAAGAAGACTGTACTTTGAAAAAAAATCACTCCATTTCAGCAGGACAATATCTGGATCAGCTCGAGAGGCAGGCTGGTAGTCTTGACAAATAGGATCTATGGGCCATCAGATGAGCACTGGGTCCCGCCAGGGCTTGCCAGAAAGTAATAGATGTTGGTGAGAATTGTTATCATCTTGGTCTCCTCTTGTCTAAACTTCGAATCCCAAATCAAGCTCTCTGCTCAGCTACCAGTGGTGCAACATGGCCCAGGTGAAGCTGGGTGGTCAGCCTGTTAGTGGAAAAGTGCAAATGACACTAGGCCATCCTCTTTTTTAAAAAAATAATTTTATTTATTTACTTGTGTGTTTATTTCGGCTGTGCTGGGTCTTTGTTGCTGCATGGCCTCTTCTCTAGCTGTGGCGAGTGGGGGCTACTCTCAAGTTTCAGCGTGCAGGCTTCTCGCTGCAGTGGCTTCTCTGTGGCACACGGGCTCTAGAGCACAGGCTCAGAAGTTGTGGTGCACAGGCTTTGTTGGCCTCAGCGTGTGGGGTCTTCCCATGTCTCCTGCAATGGCAGGCAGATTCTTTACCACTGAGCCACCAGGGAGGCCCTGGCCTCTTGTTTCATGCATGAGTCCAAGTGCTTCTTCCAGCTTTCAGTTCAGATTCCTTCTGCTTGTTTTCATGAAGGCCTCAGGTAGGAATTCTCATGGCTCTTCCTAAAGAGGAAAACTGGGCTGATTCAAATAATCCTGCAGGTTAAACTTTGTTCCTTCAAGACACTTTGTTTCATACTTGTTCAGTGTTTTAAAGGAGCATTTTCTGTGTTGATTCACTTGGTGCACAGCTGTCTATACCTGGCAGCATCAGTACGGTGGAATATTCATTTCCTCATCCAGATGTTTTTCTACTGCAGTTCTACCATACTGGGATAGAGCTAAAGAGACACAAAAGTTCAGCTTAAATACAGTACTTTGGTGGCAGTATGTCCAGGGCCTCATTCATGAGAGTTCAGCTTCCAGCTCACCCTAACCTGGTGGCATTGCCTGTAGAATCTTCTTCATGTGTCTGCAGATTCCTCTTCTTTCATTACCCTCATTCCCTCAGGCCAATGTTTGGCAGAAACATACTTCTAGTGGGTTTTACGAGTTTTCCAGGTAGCATCATACATTAAATATTGGCATTAGCCTCTTGTATTGTTGCCACCAGGAACTGGAACAGAGAGGAAAAGGGTTTAAAGAATTAACTTGTTAAAAACTCACTTCTGTGAAGCCTCTCTCATTACCAGCTACAGGCTACTCCTTAACACATTTCCCAAACTGCCAGAGTATAACTGTCATTTAGGACCCTGTCTTTGAAAAACAGGGAAGCCTCGGTGGCTCAGTGGTGAAGAATCCACCTGCCAGTTCAGGAGATGCAAGAGATGCAGATTCCATCCTTGGGTCAGAAGATGCCTTAGAGGCGAAAATGGCAATCTGCTCCAGTATTCTTGCTTGGAGAATCCCGTGGACAGTCCTGGAGGGTTACAGTCATGGGGTCTCAAAGAGCTGGACACAACTGAACACTCACATGTGTGATGCTTTGAAAAACACACTGCTATACCTCTCCCTTGACAGCACTGTCTCAGTGGATTTAGATTGGGGCCCAGGAATGTATATTTTCAGAAGACCCCATATTTATTAGATGTATTGTATTAAAAAAAAATCCCAGGTTGAGTTTTATGATCAGGCAAACTTAAGAAACTATCTTAATTATTGCTTTGCATCTTCTGCCTGAAGGATCTGATAATTTAATGACATCTTAAATCTCATGACTGAAGTGTGCCTTGTAGAAGTATCTCAACAAAACAAGAAGGGCAGTTGGGTTTTCAAAAAGATGGTTGTAGGGACTGGTGTGTGAAAAGATAATTAAGGAGAGAGACAGGAAAAGTGCTTCACAGAAGACAAAGGGTCAGAGAGGGAGCGAGAGGGAAGATAGAGCACTCCAGCTGCCCAGGCAGTGTGATAATGACCTCCTTCTTGGCCTTCCCGTGTCAGCCTCTGTACGCTCAAATCCCTCACAGCTGTCAACGACCCTCTTACTGGGACCTCTCTGATTGCATCACTCCCCCTCTCAGAGTCCTGCGCCAAGGCCCAGTCACTGCTTAAGCCAAATTTACACTCTCAATCACAGGTGTCAAGGCACTTACCCTCTGGTTTCCTGTAACTGATGAGCATCAGCGGCCCAGTTCAGGCTTTTTGCTCTGGTCCCCGAGGCTCTGTTTACCAGTCCCTGAGATGAAACTCCTTGGCTTGTTTTTGGCACAACCCCACCTTAGCCTTGGACCACTTCCCCTTCCTTTTGATGCGGTCTTTCTTCCTTTAAAACACTGTTCAAAAGTGACTTTTCCAGTGTTAGGTTTTCCCTTCTCTTGTTACTGCCCAGGATGGCTTCATTCTTCCCTGCTACTTGGCTTAGATTCAGAGTCTTCTTGATTCTAGGTCCCTGACCTCCCTTTTCATAAAACATTGACTTCAGAAAACTTGTAAATTCTCTCTCTGCCTCTTTGGAATGGTACAAACCTTCTCCCAGCCTCTTGCCAGTGCCAAAACACAGGAAATGTCTTTCTTAAGGACCAGGTAACCATGTTTTTGGCATGTAAACATACAAGGAGATAACACACTGTGTGCCCATCTCTGTGAGAGGGGAGGAGCCTGACTGACGGCACCAACCAGCAGACCCAGAAGGCTAACCACAGAGAAAATCATCTGCAAACTCAGAAGTAACTCCGTGTTCTCCACATATCACACTGTTCGAATTTCTACTACTGTCCTCTCATATTTTCTACTAGCTCACCACCAGCTTTTAAAAACCCTCCTAATTTTTCTTTCTGCAGAATTGAGTTCAATCTCCTTCTCCCGTTGCAATAACTTGAATAGTTTTCGTGGCCTGTCTAACTTTGTCCAGTGGAATTTTTGCTTGACGTTACCTAATACCACAGAGATGTAAGTGGTTGCATAAATATACAACCATACATTTCAGAAAAAATAATGTATGTATGTGTGTGTGTGTGTGTGTATATATATGTATATATGTATATAACATTTGTACCTCCAAAGTATAGAACTTTTGAAATTGATGACCAGCTCTCTTAGTACCAAAGTCTTTTGAATAGGAATCTCTGTTAAACCAAAAAAAAAAAAAAAAGAGAAAAGATTAATGGAGTCTCCATATATGACTGGGTCATTACATGAAAACAAGTTTTCAAAAACCCTGAAGACATATTAGAACACTTTTCTAATATAAGAAAAAAAGCTGCTATCGTTTTTTAAGATCTGGGTAATAGTTCCTAGGTTGGAAAATGCACATTGCTGTGACTTTAAAAGCTGGGAAATTTGCCTCGTATATGTACAAATATGTGAGGGTGCCTAGCTGCTGCCTGATTCATGGAGCTAACTAGATCCATGTGTCTTGTTAGTAAAAAGTATTGAACAGAAACAGAATGAAATAAAACTTTAAAAAAGTCAATAAAATATACATGAACATTTTATATGCAACATACACATATAAAATATAACTGTAGGGTTCTATTAATTTTACTAATTCATCAAAATTAAAAATCAAATGCTTCTTTGGCCTATAATTTTTTCAAATAAACTTGGGGAAATAATATTACATCATGTGTGAAAAATACTCGATATAAGGAATATGTGTTTTCCAAGACTTTTTAAAGATTTTTGTCAGGTTTTCTAAAACATTCATGTTATACCTTATTAAAATAGTTTTTCTGTTAGGTGAGTGGGAAAAGAAGCTCAGTTGTTCGATAATTTAAGGAACAGTGAAGACTTTCAGCCTTTCTTTTCTGCTATTCGGTTCCACCTGAACCACTGTTTTCTCCCAGGAAATACAAGAGGATATATTTGCTATTGAGTTGTTAGAGCAAGTGCGTGCTCAATCATGTCTGACTCTTTGGAGTCAGCCATCATGTCCTACTCTTTGTGACCCGATGGAGTGTAGCCTACCAGGCTCCTCAGTCCATGGAATTTCCCAGGCGAGAATACTGAAGTGGGTTGCCATGCCCTCCTCCAGGGGATCTTCCTGACCCAGGGATTGAACCCACATCTCTTGCATCTCTTGCATTGGCAGGCAGATTCTTTAGCACTGTACCACCTGGGAAGCCCCAGTTGAGTTGTCACTGGGAGCTCATCTGTTTGGAGGGGGGACGAAGATTTTTCCTGGCAGTGCTGAATTGGTTTGGGAATCACAATTGCTCTTTATGGCCAGCAGTGGGAGGAAACTGTTCCCTAAAAATTCCAAAGGGATTCCTGTTCCTAGCCTCCCTTTCTTGGAAATGTGAAGAAGAATCAAACTCCCTAACAAGTGCATGCATGCATACTAAGTTGCTTCAGTCGTGGCTGACTCTGTGGGACCCTATGGACTATAGTCTGCCAGGTTCCCCTGTCCATGGAATTCTCCAGGCAAGCATAGTGGAGTGGGTTGTCATTTCCTTCTCCAGGGGATCTTTCCGAATCAGGGATTGAACTCCAGTCTCTTATGTCTACCTACATTGACAGGCAGGTTCTTTACCACTAGTGACACCTAGGAAGCCCAACAACCAGTTAATTTGTTTTTAACCTGACAGCCTCTTTCTTCTTCTTTGTCTCCTCTTCCTCCTCCTTTATTTATTTATTTATTTTTTGAATGCAACAACCCTAGAGTTTCCATAATACTCTTTTGCCTTCCAGGTATTAAAATAAAAATAGTGTCACTTGAGTGGAAGAGAACCCTGAGATATTGATGTAGTATTTAATTCTCAGGATTCTGGTAAATCTCCAGGCCTTATTCTTTGGCTAAAGAAAGAATACTTTAAATTACAACAACAAAAAGAAAACTGTTGATGACACTTAACATTTATTTGCATATGGAGGTGAAAGTATATGTTTGAGAATCACTTCTAAAACTAGGAAGTACAGATGGCAAATTTGAACCAATCTGCTAATCTCTTGCATGGGGCCAATATTATACAATTTTTTAAATGTAAAACTGCCCCTTATAATTTGTAGATACAGTTCTATAGCCAAGTTTATTAATCATTTTTTTTTTAAACAAATGACCTCCAGTTAAATCTATTTCTAGTCTTTCCATTTCTCACCTAGAAAAGCAGATGGGAAATTGATTTTGTGGATGCATACATACTTTAAAGCATAGTAAAAATTGAGTGAACTGAGCTATTCATGAATAAGCTTAATATTAGAGATTGCAATTTATCACTTTTGGGGCTTTAAAAGTTTCTTTTTTCCTTAAGTTAAAACACCATTTATATGAGTGGCTAGACTTTCACTGAGCCCATTTTTTATCTAGACATTTTAGGCCCCATGAAGGGCTGAATTGTACAAGTGATATTCTAAGTGGTTAATGCTATCAACTGCCTCCTGTCCTGCAATTTTATCTCCACCCGTGCCAACCTCTCAATTCTTGCATCTCCTCTCCCTTTTCTACTCTATATCCAGTACACTGTTTCTAAGTTGCTCTCTAAGTTGACCTTGTCTTAGAGATGAAGTGTCAGGATTTGAACCTTGTCTGTAACAAATGTTATATTTAATTCCAAAGGAAAGGAACAGGGTGTTCACATGGGGTTTCAGTCATAAAAACAAACCTAACCCCAGGGAATTAATGTGACCTGGATATACCTGAATCCTCTGCCCACTACCCCTCATTCTTAACTATGAAAAACTTTCTATAGCACCACAGTTCAGTTGGACTTCCCAGGTGGCTCAGATGGTAAAGAATCTGCCTGCAATGCAGGAGACCTGGGTTCAATCCCTGGGTCGGGAAGAACCCTAGGAGAAAGGAATGGCAACCCACCAATATTCTTGCCTGGAGAATCCCATGGACAGAGGAGCGTGGCAGGCTACAGTCCATGGGGTCACAAAGAATTGGACAGGACTGAGTGACTAACACACACAGTTCAGTTAATATTTCATAAACCCTGTAGGCAGCTAGTTTAAAGGAAAGCAATGGGGGTGCAAATTAATCCACTTGAAGAAATCTTAAGAATTTCTCAAACAGAGAAAATACAGGATTTCTAGAGCCTAAATGTTTTTGTACTACTGTTTTTCTTAGAGAGAAGCTATTGATTTGAGGAATTAGAAAGTTTCTGGAGAAGAGTCATGGAAGATTTGTAAGAGGAATATTTCTGGGATAAATGTACCAAGACATCAATTTCTTCTTTTAGGGACTGGGGATTATGAGTTATGAAAACTTTTTGGGGAGTGAACCCAGGTGGTCCCAAGCCCCAGGGGTAGGGATGTGCAATTAGCAGAGAGAGGAGGAATTGCTTTACTTTTCTATTGTTGCTATGATAAATTACCATAGACTTAGTGGTTTAAAAACAACACAATTTCATTATTTTACAATATTTTGAGCCCCAAGTCCCACATAGGTCTTATTGGTCTTATAGGTCTATCAGTGTAGGGCTATATTCATTTATGGAGATTTATATACCTTTTATAGCTTCTCAAGGCCTCCTACACTCCTTGGCCCATGGTCCCCTTTCTCCGTCTTGAAAGCCTGTGATGGCACTGAGTCCCTGTCACGCAGCCATCTCTCTGGTTCTCTGCAGCTATTAACAGAAAGAGCTCTCTGCTTTGGAGGACTGTGTAATTAGATTGGGCTCACCTGGATAATCCAAGATAATCTCCCCATGTTGAGGTCTTTGATCTTAATCAGCAAAATCCTTTTTGTAAGTGGGGATTAGGGTGTGGACATCTTTAGGGGCCATCACTCCATCTACAAATAGAATCATGGGCTGCAGTGGATTGTTGTTGGGCTGCTGAAGCTCTTAGTCTCTAATAGGATAATCTCCAGAATGGAGTACTCTCTTCCAGTGCAAAATCGAAGTGGATGTCTAAACTCAGTAATCAAAATGAGTAATATTTTAAAGCAGTGTTTTTAAAAAACCAAAATCTTTGAGATAGGCAGTTTCCTGCTTATAGTCTTTTGTCCCTCATTTGGCTGCATAATAATGGGCCTCAGGCCTCGAACACTTTCTTCCCAAACAAAAAGGAAAGAACCCACACAACTTTTGCTGGGGTTATTGCTTTGTGTAGGAGTATCCTTTCTTGTTATAGGTTCAGTGTATGCTCCTTTGCTCTGCTTAAGCATGCATGTCAGTGGGCTTCAGGTAGGCGTCAGGTTCCAGGATGTTAGACTTCATGACAGAGGAGTTGGTATCTTTCTACTGTTATATGGGGCTTCCCTGATGGCTCAGATGTAAAGAATATCTGCCTGCTATGCAAGAGACCTGGGTTTGATCCTTGTGCTGGGAAGATCCCCTGGAGAAGGGAATGGTTACCCACTCCAGTATTCTTGCCTGGAGAATCCCATGGAGAGAGGAGCCTGGTGGGACACTGATATGAGATGCACATGTAGTGGCCAGTAGCCTTGCATAGGCTGCCAGCCATGAAGGACTGATGCCCACTATTGGAGCTGATCTTCCTGTGTCTTTTCTCTACGTGAGTAAAGCATTGTTCCTTCCAGGGCTTGACTGTTGTGCCTTTTCCTTGTCAACTTCCAAACCAAGTTGCAGCTGAAGTGTTGGAAGTCCTCCCCTGGGACTGGTTTGTCTTCTGCTCTTTTGAGATTGATTCAGTGCTCAATGTTTGGTTTGACAGAAATAAATGCAGAAAATCCATGACGATAAAAGTATCAGAATTTTAACTTTAAGATAGGCTCTTGTTTGCTTGCGTTATGGTCTATTACTATTATGCAATAGAACAGTCACTTCCAGATGGCCTATGGCTGATGGTTTACAATAGTGTGTGAAGGGAGTGGGCAATGCAAGGTTTTTTGTGTCATTTTGTTTTGATTGCAGACATTATTTATTTTTCACTTTATTTAAAATATGGAAGGATATCTTGATAAAGGTTTTAAGGGTATGTATTTTCCTCAGTTTACAGTAAGGCTTTGTATGGTATTTGTTATTGTTGTTCAGTCACTAAGTCCTGTCTGACTCTTTGTGACCCCATGGACTGTAGCCCGCCAGGATTTCCCAGGCAAGCATACTGAAGTGGGTTGCCATTTCTTTCTCCAGGGCATCTTCTTGACCCAGGGGTCAAACTCATGTCTTTGGCATTGGCAGATGGGTTCCTTACCTCTGAGCCACCAGGGAAACCTTGTATGGTGCATTGTGAAGGCAAGCTACAAGGCAGAAAAACTGGAGCACAGGTCTGTGCACTGAGATACCCTTGAATGAATGAGATAACACCTTGAAAGCTGCTGCGTCCTGGTAAGAATCTGCATCAGTGTCAACATAATTAACCATAGGAGGATCATCCCACACCTGAAGACCAGACTGGTAAAGACATGTTCCATCACTAACAGCTATAGTGGGTTTCCTATTAATATCACATCGAATTTCTGGCTTCTTATTTTTGTATTGTTTGGGAATATTTTTCAGGCCCAAGAGATTCTATCTTATGTATATCTCTACAGTCAATGGGATTGCAAAGAGTTGCACATGACTGAACGACTGAACTGAACTGAACTGAGTAGCAAGGAGGGAAACTATAAGGAGGACTCTTTTAAAAAATATTTACTTTTATTTTATCATTATTATTTATTTGGCTGTGCCAGATTTTATTTGTGGCATGTGGATCTTTAGTGGTGGCATGAGAACTCTTAGTGTAGCATGCAAACTCTTTAGTGGTGACATGCCAACTCTTAGTTGTGGCATGTGAGATCTAGTTGCCTGATCAGGCATAGAACCTGGGCTCCTGTTGGGAATGTAGGGTCTTAGCCACTGGACCAGCAGGAAAGTCCCAGGATGACTCAAAAAAATAGTTTCTGTCCCAAAGAGTTCCTGGATAGATCATGGCAGGTGATAGAGATTAAAGTTGTTAATCTTGTGTGATGTGAGTTGAGAATATTGCTGTAGAGCGCTGTTTGCTCTTCAGGTTGGGATGTATAGACACCAATTTCAAGTGTGTAAAAGTCAGTATCCAATTACATAAAGACAAGAAGCGATATTTGGGGACCTCAGCCTGTAAATCAAATTTATCACTGAGAATTTTATAGATTTTCCCTAAGCAAAAATATAAAATGTATATTCAACACTTTGATAGTTCCTGGAATTTTGATGCATACACTAAACTTGCAACCATCCTTGCAATTCAGTAGCAGTCAAATCTCACATTGGCTTTTTCTAAGATAGTCTTCCTTTTCATGCTATTATCTCCCTGTTAAATTCACTTAGTTTTTCAACAATTTGACTATGATATGCTTAGGAATGATTTAGGATATGACCCTTTCTTTAAGGCATGGCCTTTCCAAGGGCCCACACGAAAGGCTGAGGTGCTCAGTGAGATTTGTTTACTCTTATTGGACCACAATTCTAGCATCTCTGGGAACAGCATGACGTCCAAAATCCCTGCTCAGCTTTCAGGCTGATTGCAGCCATTTTCCGGTTGGCTTCTTGGTAGTTCTCACTGTGCGTGTCCTTTCAGTCTCCAGCTGTCAACCTAAGCAGAAACCCCCTGCAGACTTGAGCTGTTTTTGCTGTCTGCGAATCTTCCTCTTCCTTTATATCCTGTCCGGCAAATTCAAGCCAGTTCAGCAGCCCTGAACTCCTATTTCTGTCTCCCCACCTCAGCAAGACCACTGCTCTCCAGCTGAGCTTCAGTCGTCTGTACTGAGGCCAGGAAATTGCCCCAGGACAGAAAGCCCAAACTGACATGGAACTCATCTCATGCACTTACTGATAAGTGATGAGCTTTATAGTTGTTTCTGGTGTGAGGTTAAGACCGAAACCAACTGCTCAGTTGCAGCCCAAAGCAGATCTTTCTGTTATATTTGGATGTTACTTTACTTCACAAATTTTGGGAGTTGGGAGCCTAGTCTTACCTTTTGACTATGTAGTCTACATGTAGCAAATGCATAATATGGGAAAAGTTAAGGGTGATGGCAACCATCTTTGTAGTCAGAATGAGAAGTGGAAAATCAGATGAGAGTATAGAAATGATTTGATTATTTTCATTTTTGGTCACCATCTTTTTTTTCCTCCTGTTCTCTGTAGAAAATCCAGTCTTCTTCATCATATTTGTTAATGACGATCCAGTCATCATTATCATCTATTGATCTCTCTGCTCTTCTACAATAACTGCATTAGAATGTTATTTCTCAGAACTTGGTTTGGACTAATTTTCTAATACTTACATTGATATCTTAAATTTTTATTATTTTGGCATTTAATCTCTGACCAGGTTACCCCCGATTTTCTTGCACAGTTAAGCTTAAGCCATCCTTCAATGCTCAGTAATGTTGCTCTGGGGGTGATTCTATGCCCCTGCATGGTCTCCTACAGGCCTGGTCCCTGACACTCTCCCAGAGTCTTTGTGGGTATCAGTTCTCTTCCTTGGCCATACTTGCCTATAAGGACCACCTAACATGATATTGTCTAATTTCTGAAATATAGTTAAACTTACCACATCACATTTTTCCCCCCCTGGGAGCAGTCTGTGTGGCTGGAATAGAGGGAAGAAAAACAAACCCTTCGGGTATTTCTAGTATATGTTTGAGGGCTACTGCTGTAGGCAGACGTACAGGGCCTTCCTTTCCTCTGTCTATGGGTCCTGCCCCCGCACCCACGCTGAATAGAATGTTAGTTTGTTTCTTCTGGATCATGGCTGGCTTGTTTCCTGCCATTTCCTTATTGCTTTGTACTGATCACTCAGATTACTTCAAACTAGAAAATTGTGCATGGGGGAGGATGGGGTGGGGTGGGGTAGAGTTTGGAGTATAAATTTAGCCTGGCATATGTAACTGTGTTTATATAAAATGATTATATCGATATATACAGAATTTTTGAGAAGTGTGGTACTCTAACAATCTTAAATATCCAGAACATTAGCGCATGATTTACTAATGGTTTCTCACTATCAGCTTTAGCATAGTTAAGACTAACCTGAGAATGTGAATGAGTTGGTCTCTCTCTAGCTATATTTCCAGATATTTCTCTTGAATTTAAAGAAATAGATCAGAATATGCATAGATAGTTAAGGAGTTTGGGATTGACATGTACACATTGCTATATTTAAAATGGACAACCAACAAGGACCTACTGTATAGCACTGGGAACTCTGCTCAGTGTTATGTGGCAACCTGGATGGGAAAGGAGTTTGAGGGAGAATGAATACACGTATACATATCGCTGAGTCCCATCACAGTCTACCTGAAACTATCACAACATTGTTAATTGGCTATACTCCAGTATAAAAAGAAAAGCTAAAAAAAACCAATATGCACGGTTGAGTAGGATATTACTGTAAGGATGTCTTTAAGCTCAGTTCTATTTACATAATGTTAATGATTTATAAAATTCACTATTTTATACTAGTAACAAATTTCTTACCTCACAAATAATGGCAGGCTAGTCTAACCTGACATCAAGGTTAAGAACCAGTCCTTCAAAGAATCTCTGTAGAGAATCATCTTATGGTCATCACTGGATCTTGCAACCTGTGATTCTTGACTTCTCATCTCCTTTCTAAGAGATTTTGCAGCTTGCCATTGGTCTAGGGAGATGGGAAGAGGAAGATCATATTTTTCATGTCTATACTTTGGTCTAGAGTAGTAGCTCTCAAACTTTAGAATGTGCTAGGATAACCTGAAGGGGCTGTGAAAACATAGTTTGCCTGGCTCTAGGCTGAGCCTCTGATTTAGTATGTGTGAGATAGGGTCAGAGAATTTGCATTTCTACCAGCATTCCCAGGTAACACTGTGAACCACCCTTCTAAGACATATCCATCTGTTAAGCATGAGAATCCTCTGAAACTAATTCTCCTTTTAGATACTTTTGAGATATATTGCTAGTGACTCAACTTTGGTTTGACCTTCTGTGGAACTGCCAAAGTCACTTAATACTCTGTGTTTCTGTATCACTGTCTGCAAGATGGAATATGTCATTTAAGGCTTAATGATGCTTAGGCTCACATGAATAGTGCTATGGATTTGCAAGTATTTATTTTGAAACATTATTTTGCAGACTTGGAAAATTCCCCAGAGAAGTTATGGTTAAGGCTCCATATAGAAATTGAAATCTCTCTTTGGCTTCAAAATCATTTACTCTGAAGCACTGATTTATTCAGAGGAAAAAAATGTCAGCTTTTTTATTAGCTCAGTCTTCATGAAGTTACAGCAAAAAATAATTTTTTTTTAGTTAAGCTGTCACTAAATCCTAATGTCTATCGATGCATTTGGTCAAACGCTATAACATTTGAGGCATTTAAATAGCAAGTTAGAAAACTTTTAAATACTTTTAAATGGTTTCAAGTATAGACATGAAAAAAATCAAAAAGATACTATTAATTGGAATAAAGTTTGTTTCATCTGAACAAAATATTGATTAAATAAAATTATCACATTGCATTGAAATATTTTTGGGGTCAGAATTCTGCAATGCCTAAATTCTATTTTATCTCCAAAGTACCAGCTTTGACAAATGTTTAAACTTGGCTTTCTCTTTCCTTAGAGTAATAACTCACTTGAGATTCAACTTTCTTATCTGCTATTGGTGATGATACAATAGCACCCTCAAAATTGTTTTAAAGCCTTAATAAGATTATGTACTGAAAATATTTTGGGACAATGTGGGTCATTAGATATTTTATCTCAGTCTTACCCATTAAAATATGTTTATGTCCTACAATAATCACAGAAATAGAATTTTTATTTTTATTTTTTTTATTTTTATATTTTTTTAGAAATAGAATTTTTAATAGATTATTGCTCTTCTTGGGGAGTAAGGGACATCTCTATGGCGTATCAACAAAACAAAATAACACTTACAAAACAAAAGAGCAGTGACCTAAATACAAAACTGGGAACAAACCCCAGAGGTGAAATTTAGGGTTATCCTACAAAATTCTATACTAGTTTCATTAGTGGAAAATAAGTCTTGGGTGAGTATCAAGATAAAAAGGATGAATCCAAGGTTCTCATATTAATTTTAGACCCTCTAAGTGGGATAAAGTGTCCTAGCTTAGCAGTGACTTCTGATTGTCAGCAGGAATAAGTATAAACTTTCTTTGGATATAAATCTAAAGGAAACAAACCCTGAATATTCATTGGAAGGACAGATATGGTAGCTCCAATACTTTGGCCACCTGATGCGAAGAGCCAACTCATTGGAAAAGACCCTGATTCTGGGAAAGATTGAAGGTAAGAGGAGAAGGTGAAAGCAGAGGATGAGATGGTTGGATGGCATCACTGACTTAATGGACATGAGTTTGGGCAGACTCCTGGAGATGGTGAAAGACAGGGAACCCTGTCATGCTGCAGTCCTTGGGGTCACAAAGAGTAGGACACAACTTAACAACCTAACAGCAACAACAAATGTCTGTATTAGAAATTTAGGATTCCCACAGAATAAGTCCAACAAATTGAATTCATAGTAAAAATGGTCAAGGAAACTAGCTACTATGAGTGAAAGCTGGAAGGACAGCAAACAACAGAGACATGTCCCCTCAACCCCTCTAAGGACTTCAGATATTAGAATTTGCTGATATGGGATATATAAACATTGTAAATGTAAAACATGGAATAAAAAAAGAAATAAGCTGGCATATTTGGAAATCATCAAAATCAAATCTTTAGACACAGACAATATAAATGTTGAAATTGAAAGCTCAATGGATATTTTAACCACAGAGTTCATGCCAATGAAGAGAGAATGACGGAATAAAATGTAAGTCTAAATAAGCTCCCCAGAAAGCATCACAGGAAAAGGAGGAGATGAAAAAGTTTAGAAGTTTATGGAAGTTAGAGTGAAAAGGCTAACATGCATCTGATTTGATCAGTTACAAACCTAATGGCTAAAAATTTTTCAGACTTAACAAAATATAGAAATTCACCAATATGAGAATTTGATTATATTTCAAGCAAGAGAAGTAAAAATAAATCCATAGCATAAATTTTTAGCAGACTTGTAGAATATCAGTGACAAAGAAAATATCTTAAGAATAGCCAGATAATGCATGTACACACTAAGTCACTTCAGTTGTGCCTGACTCTTTGCGACCCTATGGGCTATAGTCCAACTCTGTCCATGGGATTCTCCAGGCAAGAATACTGGAGTGGGTTGCCATGCCCTGCTCTAGGGGATCTTCCTGACCCAGGGATTGAACCCTTGTCTCTTATGTTTCCTGCATTGGCAGGTGGGTGCTTTACCACCAACTGGGAAGCCCAGCCAGAGAATGAATACATATTAGTCATAAAGGAGTAACAATTAGACTAACAGCAGACTTTTTGATATCAATAATGGATGTCAAAGGATGGAATGATATCTTCAATATGCTGGGAAAACTCATTATGTACTTATCAAAACTAGGTTTTAAAAACAAGAGTAAAATACAGACTTGCAAGATCAACAAAATGTGGCGGAATATACAATTAAAAAACTTTCACTTACAAAAGCTGTATTTTAGAAAAGACAAAATGTCTGAGTTGCAAGAAAGAATGAAAAAAAATAGGCAAAAATAAGCTGCAAAAAATACTAATTTTAATAATGCCTCATTTCAGAGTTAAAAAAATAACTAACCTATTAGGAAACAGTAGCATGTATGTTGGGAAGAAATAGTTGAAATCAATTTATTCTGAAATTCTTTCTATTTTTTAGGAGAAAAGATACTAACTTTAGACTTTTTTAATGATGTCCATCCTAAAGGAGATCAGTCCTGGGTGTTCATTGGTAGGACTGATGTTGAAGCTGGAACTCCAATACTTTGGCCACCTGATGCAAAGAGCTGACTCATTTGAAAAGACCCTGATGCTGGGAAAGATTGATGGCAGGAGGAGAAGGGGACAACAGAGGATGAGATGGCTGGATGGCATCACCGACTCGATGGACATGAGTTTGGGTAAACTCTGGGAGTTGGTGATGGACAGGGAGGCCTGGCATGCTGAGGTTCATGGGGTCGCAAAGAGTCAGACACGACTGGGCAACTGAAATGAACTGATGATGTCTGATAAAATTTCAAGAGTATGTATCAAAAAATAGAAAGATGAATTACAATGAGAGAACAAATAGTGTAACAAGAAACACAGAATCAAAATAATAGAAGCAAAGAAGTATATCAGTAAGAATGTGTCATTTAACTATTGTCACAAAATTGCTTAATAACAGTCATTCTACAGCTCAGTGGATTAACATCTAAACATCCATGCTTAGATTGACTGTTGGTAATCAAGGTTTGGCTGAGCTAAAACGGTTTGAATTTGCTCCACATTCCTCTTACCCCTTTCCCAAAGCCAGCTGGCTAAACTAGGCTAAGCTAGGGATGTTTTCCTCATGGCTACAGCAGAGACACATACAAGCATAATTCAGTGCTACACTGCATTATGTTTGCTACCATCCTATTTGCCAAAGCAAGTTCTATGTCTTATTCCAAGATTGATGGAATGGGCAAATATTCACCTTTCATGATGGGAGGGTAAAGACATAAGTATTTATAAACAAAAATCTGATGCAAAGAGTGATAAATGTAGTAGATTCACAAGTTATTTATATTATAAATAAATACAATTGTAATGATTTTCCCTACTTATAGGGAAATTGAACAACTAATAGTTAAAATATAGAGACTATCAGACTGAATTTAAGAGAAACATAGAGACCTGGCGAGATTGGTGATAAGAGAATGGGAAAAAAAAAGATAACCAGGAACATAGTAAACCAAATGAAACAGGAAGTTTTGAGTGCTGACTTGGTAGGGGACACCAAGGAGCTCCTGGGGAACCAGTAATAGTCTGTTGCCCAATTTGCTCAATGTAAATAGAAAAAGGAAAAAAGAAAGAAAGAAGCAAGGAAGCAAGCAAGTTGTGGTATAATAACTGTATTAAAATGGAATAAAATAACATTTAAAACACAAAGCATTATTAAGAATGTGCTGCATTCAGTCGCTTCAGTCGTGTCTGACACTGAAACCCTATGGACTGTAGCCTGCCAGGCTCCTCAGTCCATGGGATTCTCCAGGCATGAATACTGGAGTGGGTTGCCATGCCCTCCTCCAGAGGATCTTTCCGATCTAGGGATCAAACCCGTGTCTCTTGCATCTCCTGCACTGCAGGTGAATACTTTATCGCTGAGCCATGAGGGAAGCCCCATTATTAAGGTTAAATCTTATAAAACTGTGAATGAGAAGTGCAACTCATCAAAAAAAAATAACAAGTCTAAACTTGTATGCATGTGGCAAAATAGCACTAAAATACATAAAACCAAATATGATAGAACTATAAAGGAACTCACAAATTCACCAATTCCTGTTATCTTTGGTTATTTTTAGGACAAGCAGAATAAAATGTGTAACAATAAGGAGGACTTGAACAATGCATTATCAAATTTGATTTAATGAGCATTCATAGATCTCTATTCCCAACAATTGGAGGACACACATTCTTTTCTATTGCATATGAAGTTTTATACATTAAACCTTTATGCATTTCAAAAAAATTGAATTCTATTTATTTAACACTAGTAAGATAGAAATGATACATTAAAGGATAAAGTTTGCAACCATCATTCATGCTGAAAATATCAACTACCTACAGCAGAATAATAATAAACTACTTATAATAAAACAAAGAATACTGAATATTTTTAAGGTAATGTGTGTGTATATGTTTATATGGATCTTGATGCTTATAATAGAACAGAAGAAAGGCTGAAAATTTATTTGCTGATTACTAAGTTTTTTTTTTTTTTTTTTAAATAGGCTTCTCTGGTAGCTCAGATGGTAAAGAATCCATATTTGATCCCTGGGTGGGAAGCATCCTCTGGAGAAGGGAATGTCTATCCACTTCAGAAAATTTATTTGCTGATTATTAAATAAGATTTCATTTAAAAAATCAACAAAATAAATCCAAAGAAAGTAGAAGAAAATAGATAACACATTAGAAAAATTAATCAAATAGAAAGCAGATATAAGGAAGACAGCTGACAATAACAAAAAGCTAGTGACTTTAAAAACCTGTGGCAGGATTTATTAAGTCAAAGAGACAAAGCGCAAGTAATAGTAAGAAATTTTTTATCAAAAATTTGAAAAAATAGATGGAATAGATAGATTGTAGAAAACTATAATTCTTTGAAAATGACTCAAAAAGAAATGGAAATCCAGGGACTTCCCAGGCAGTCCAGTGGTTAAGACTCTGCACTTCCCCTGCAGGGGGCAGGGGTTCAATCCCTGGTAGGCACAGCCGAAAAAACTAGACAAAAGAAATGGAAATCCAGATTACTAGTTAAAAATTTCCCCATGTTAAAAATATCATGCCCAGTTTTATCAATGAATTCTTTAAATTTTTAAGGAAAACATCTAATTCTAACCTTATACAGAGTCTCTTCCAAGTAATAGACAAAGAGGAAACTCTTCACAGTTTATTTTCTAATACAAACTTCTATACCAAAATACAGACAAGGACAGTATGTGGAAGGAAAATTATAGACCATTAATGCCAAAATGCAAAACAATATTATCAAAACAAACCCATCAGCGTATAAAAATGATAATACATGGCGATCAAATTGAGCTTATTCCAGGAACGTAAAGGTATTTTAACATTATAAAACCAATTAACATGTTTCACCACATTTGCAGATTAAAGGAGAAATCCATTTGATCATCTCACTTGAAGCAGAAAATCATTTAGGATAATTGAACATCCGTTTACAATTATCATCCTTTCCAGCATAGCAATATACATATTTATCAAAACTTTACAATAAAACATCCTTAATGATGAATTTTAAAATTAGGAACAAGACAAACATTGCTATTATTTCTCTTTTTCTCGACATTGCACTAGTTTCTGACCAATGAAATACAAGAAAAAGAAATGAATACAACTTTTGGAAAGAAACAAAACCATTACCTACAAATAGCATAACTGTATAGAAGATCTAAACAAATATCGAGTAGTTTATTGGAGTTAGTTAATAAGAAAATTAGGAAAGTGACTAGATAGTAGATCAAATGCAAAACTCAACTTCATTTTTAAACACTAGCAACAAATAAAGAAAACAAAGTATTCTCAATACAAACAAAAATTATGAAGTTCCTAGGAGTAAATGTAACATTGTAGGTGGTGACTGCAGCCATGAAATTAAAAGACACTTACTCCTTGGAAGGAAAGTTATGACCAACCTAGACAGCATATTAAAAAGCAGAGACATTACTTTGCCAACAAAGGTCTGTCTAGTCAAGGCTATGGTTTTTCCAGTGGTCGTGTATGGATGTGAGAGTTGGACTATAAGAAAGCTGAGCACCGAAGAACAGACGTTTTTGAACTGTGGTGTTGGAGAAGACTCTTGAGAGTCCCTTGGACTGCAAGGAGATCCAACCAGTCCATCCTAAGGGAGATCAGTCCTGGGTGTTTATTGGAAGGACTGATGTTGAAACTCCAATACTTTGGCCACCTGATGCGAAGAGCTGACTCATTTGGAAAAACCCTGATGCTGGGATAGATTGAGGGCAGGAGGAGAAGGGGACGACAGAGAATGAGATGGTTGGATGGCATCACCGACACAATGGACATGAGTTTGGGTAAACTCTGGGAGTTGGTGATGGACAGCGAGGCCTGGTATGCTGCGGTTCATAGGGTCGCAGAGTCAGACACGACTGAGCTACTGAACTGAACTGATTGAAAGACATTGTAAAATAAGGAAATGCAGCGATATCCCCATATTCAGAGTAAGGAAGAATCAATATTGCTAAGATGTCAATTTTCTCTAAATTAAATGAGAGTTTCAGGGCAAATCTCATCTAACTTCCCAAAGGGGCTCTTGAGGAACCTGACTAGCTTATGATAATATTTGAATAGAAGATCAAGGGGTCAAGAAGAATCAGGCTACTCCAACGAATAAGAATAAGGTTAAGAGAGTTGCCCTACCAGCTACCAGATCTATTAAGCTAAGTTAATTAAGAGAGTGTAGTATTTGTGCCAGGTAAAAATCAGTGGAATAGCAAGCCCAGGAATAGACCTCTCATATATGGAAATAAAATGCATAACTAAGATAGTGTCTTATAATTGAATATGGATAATTATTTATTCATAGAAGAAAAAAGAAGAAATTAAAATCCTCTCTCTTAACATATAGAAAAGCATGTGTTGTGCTTAGTCATGTCTGACTCTTGTGACCCCATAGACTATAGCCTGCCAGGCTCCTCTGTCCATGGGATTCTCCAGGCAAAAATACTGGAGTGGGTTGCCATTTCCTTCTCCAGGTATAGAAGAGTATATTTCCAGATAAATTAAATATATTAGGAAAGGTGAAAATTTACGAAAAAGAGAAAACATTTTTTAAAAATTGTAAAGTAATTATCCTCCAATTAAAATAAATACATTAAAAATATCTTTTAATTCCGGAGTAGAAAAGATTTCTTAAACAAAATACAAAAGCGATTAACTAGATGAGAAAAGTTTGGTACATTTTAGTGCAAATATAGGCTCCTTTAACTGCATTTGCAAAACCTTTAAGTCCATGAAATATGAAAGTTTGTTGGTGGCTTAGACAGTAAAGAATCTGCCTGCAATGCATGAGACCTGGGTTCGATCCCTGGGCTGGGAAGATCTCCTGGAGGAGGGCATGGCAACCCACTCCAGTATTCTTGCCTGGAGAATCCCCATGGACAAAACAGCCTGGTGGGCTACAGTCCATGGGGTCGCAAAGAGTCGGACACGACTGAACAACTAAGCACACACACGTTTTCATATGCAACCTCATTTGATGGCAAAAACAGATACAAGGCTATTCATGGTGTTTCTCTGTAATTGGTGTAACTATTCACTCATTTTTGCCTTGGGTGTATTAACAAGTTTGAGTATAGAATTCTCTTCAGACTACTGATCTGTTAAGAGTGTTCATAATACAAAGGATATGACCTGTATCTTTTTAGGAAAAAAAAATCCAAATCTGAAACATGTCTGATTTTAAGAGTTTCGATAAGGGGATTGTAGTCCTGAACATTAATACTAAGAATGAGAAAGGTAATTCATGATAATAGTTATTTCTGTGTGGCTATGGGAGGGTAAAAGATGGCATAGGAAAGAACATAGGGATGGATAGTATTCAAGCAAAAGGGCTTGAGGGGGTCATGATTTTATTTGCTTCATAGCTTACATGTATGTATGTTGTTATTATTTCATTGCTATGTCCTGTTTGACTCTGCAACCACATGGACTGCAGCTCGCCCGGCTCCTCTGTCCATGGAATTCTCCAGGAAAGAATACTGAAGTGGGTTGCCATTTCCTTCTCCAGGGAATCTTCCCGACCCAGAGATAGAACTCACATGTCCTGCACTGGCAGGTGGATTCTTTAACACTGAGCCACCCTGGAAGCCCTGGTGGGCTGTATGTCACCTATACTTAATCTGTTGTACTAAATGAGAAATTTAAAATGTGGGTTGTGGGTGTTTTAATTCTTCTCTATCCTTTTCGGTTTTTATTTATTTATTTATTTATTTTTTTAAAAAGTAGAAACAAAACCAAAACCTCCCAATTTATTTACAAAACAAGTTCTTTTGTTTTACAAAAATTACCCAAGAAAGTGACAAAAATAGAAATAGCTTCTCAGACTCTTGGGAACTACTTCTAAGTGACCAAGGAGTCAGAACCCGGAGGCCCCCTTTTCTCCTGAAGCGCAGTGACCGTGACCGCGTCCATCCGAGCGCGGGGCCACGGCTGCCCCGGCGGGAGGCTGCTCAGGCCAGGGTCTGGAGCAGCAGGATCTTCTCGTTGACGCAGAACCTGTGCAGCACCAGCATGAGGTTCTCCCCACAGCGGGACACCTGGCGCTCCATGGCCAGGCGGAAGTCCTCCTTCACGCCCTTGGTGATGCCCCGGGTGACCGTGTGGTGCCTGTCGGCAGTCTGCATGCTGGGCTGAAGCACAGGGAAGAATTTCTGCTGCAGCAACCCCATGGGAGGGCTAGAAGGCTTGATTAGCATTCCTTGATTGGGCAGCAGTTCCAGATGGATCTTCCCACCTTCCTGAGTTCTCAGGTAGGCAAACTCCTCCAGCATGTCGATATTTGTGACGCCTTTTCGGTTTTTAAAACATGATTTACTTTCATGAAAATGACTTCATGGCTCACTTAGAAGTCATGAGCTACTTTTTTAAAAGCCGCCCTTGAGCAACCTTCACTCACGTGCCCTGGGAGCAAGGCTATCAGCTGTCCTCGTTCCTAAGCCTTCAAGTAGTTGATACTTGATGGATGCGTTGTCTTCTGCTGCTGCTGCTAAGTCACTTCAGTCGTGTCCGACTCTTAGCGACCCCATGGACTGCAGCCTACCAGGCTCCTCCGTCCATGGGATTCTCCAGGCAAGAGTCCTGGAGTGGGGTGCCATTGCCTTCTCTGGCGTTGTCTTCTTGTTGTATTAATAAAACGACTTGTATTGCACCTATCGGAAATGAAAACATTCCTTCTTGTTGCTCTGAAGCTTTTAATTTATTTCTTCTATTTTTATGATATGGACTAATTATCCCCCAAATAACCTCACCTCTTTCCTAGCTGGGACCTGGCTATTAAGCCTGTGGTTCTGTGAATTTAACGCCGTTGTAAAGAACAGGTGCAGCAAAGCACCTTTGCATCCAGCGAAGATGGAGGAAAGCCCTCAGGGTGCTGGAGCTTGACAACCTTGATTCCAGCATCAGGGACTCAGCACTCAGGCACGTAGGCTGGGAGCCGGGTGTTTAAACAGACAGCATCTGCCACTGCAGCCCGCCCGCCTGCCGCCTCTCAACTGAGAGGACATTCATCTCCCTCACATCTCCTGTACATAAGTCAAGCAAAACAGTCTTCCTGTTGGTAAACCAAAGTAATCGGAACAGGCAGGAGCTAAGACTTCAAAGGATGATTTGGAGCCATCCAAACCACTCTAGGTATCCCTAGTTGAGACGCCTTGGGGCGCATACGCTGGAAACGTGGCGCCTCCCCTTAGGCGTTGTAGATTATGGCGCAGGTCATCAGGGATTGTATTCATCAGCAGAATCTTCAGCCTCCTGGCTGAAAAGCAGACGGGGATTTCCACATGACAGGCCCTCGGGCGTCGGAGACTCCACAAGATGGGGATATTCTCAAAGGAAAGTAGAGTAGACCTCATCACGGGAAACTGACAAGTCCTTACCTCTGGGCAACTAGTATCGTTTCCTTTTCTGTAGAGGAAGATCACACAGCGGAGGCTCTTGAGTTTATTTATAGCCTTACCGTAGGAAAGAAAACATTATTAATATGAAATCTAACACTTTATCCAAATTTTCTTAGAGTCAAAATGGTTTTCATGATTTGCAGTAATCTGCTTTGTTAAATTTCATATTTTCTGTTTCTTTTTAAAAATTACTTTGTAATTTACAGCTAAAAAACTGAATGGTGGAAATGAAATAGGAATAAATGTTAGATATTATGAACAAAAAACTAAAAAAATTTTTAAACACCAACTAAGTACTCTAGCCTCTAAGGAGCTTGGTGTATTTTATTTGTATGTACATGACTTTATTATTTCATGCATATGTCGATGAGATTCTTTTTATGTTTATCGAAATCGAATAAGATCTTTGAAATATTTTTCAGGCCACATTAGTTGAGTTTTAGACTGTCCAGGTTTAAATCCCAGGAGTTCTACAAACTATGTGACCTCAATCAAGTTACTTAATATTGTTCAAATTTTCTCATTTGTAAAATAGGATATTATAAAAGACATTTGATTCTATAGCATTGTCATGGGAATTAAATGGACTAATCCATATAAAATGCTTAGAACTGTCTCCTTGATACATAATTAGGTCTTCAGTATTTATTAATAGTAGCTATCTATTATTATTTCTTCATAATTGCAACACTTAAAAATGCTAGATCTTATTCCACAATGCCAGCTTTTCATTTATTGATGAAATATGGCTTCGAGAAAGAGTTTTGCAATAGGAAATTCAAGACTGTGTCTTTATTTTATTTTTTTTATTTTATTTTATTTATTTATTTATTTATTTATTTTCATTTCTTTTTTTTTTTTTTTAATTTTAGTTGGGGGCTAATTACTTTACAATATTGTAGTAGTTTTTGCCATACATCGACATGAATCAGCCATGGATTCACATGTGCTCCCCCTCCCAAACCCTCCTCCCACCTCCCTCCCCCTCCCATCCCTCAGTGTCATCCCAACGCTCCATCCCTGAGCATCCGTCCCATGCATAGAACATGGAATGGTGTTCTGCTTCACATATGACAATATACATGTTTCAATGTTATTGTCCCAGAACGTCCAACCCTCACCTTCTCCCTCAGAGTCCACAGGACTGTTCTATGCATCTGTGTCTCTTATTCTGTCTCACATATAGGGTTACCATTACCATCTTTCAAATTCCATATACATGCATTAGTATACTGTATTGGTGCTTTTCTTTCTGGCTCACTTCACTCTGTATAATGGGCTCCAGTTTCATCCATCTCAATAGAACGGATTCAAATGTATTCTTTTTAATGGCTGAGTAATATTCCATTGTGTATATGTACCACAGCTTCCTTACCCATTCGTCTGCCGATGGACATCTAGGTTGCTTCCATGTCCTGGCTATTGTAAACAGTGCTGCGATGAACATTGGGGTACACGCGTCTCTTTCAATTCTGGTTTCCTCGGTGTATATGCCTAGCAGTGGGATTGCTGGGTCATATGGCAGTTCTATTCCCAGTTTTTTAAGGAATCTCCACACTGTTCTCCATAGTGGCTGTACTAGTTTGCATTCCCACCAACAGTGTAAGAGGGTTCCCTTTTCTCCACACCCTCTCCAGCATTTATTGCTTGTAGACTTTTGGATAGCGGCCATTCTGACTGGTGTGTAATGGTACCTCATTGTGGTTTTGATTTGCATTTCTCTAATAATGAGTGATGTTGAGCATCTTTTCATGTGTTTGTTAGCCATCTGTATGTCTTCTTTGGAGAAATGTCTGTTTAGTTCTTTGGCCCATTTTTTGATTGGGTCGTTTATTTTTCTGGAATTCAGCTGCAGGAGTTGCTTGTATATTTTTGAGATTAATTGTTTGTCTGTTGCTTCGTTTGCTATTATTTTCTCCCATTCTGAAGGCTGTCTTTTCACCTTGCTTATAGTTTCCTTTGTTTGTGCAAAAGCTTTTAATTTTGATTAGGTCCCATTTGTTTATTTTTGCTTTTATTTCCAATATTCTGGGGGGTGGGTCATGGAGGATCCTGCTGTGATTTATGTCGGAGAGTGTTTTGCCTATGTTTTCCTCTAGGAGTTTTATAGTTTCTGGTCTTACATTTAGATCTTTAATCCATTTTGAGTTTATTTTTGTGTATGGTGTTAGGAAGTGTTCTAGTTTCATTCTTTTACAAGTGGTTGACCAGTTTTCCCAGCACCACTTGTTAAAGAGATTGTCTTTTCTCCATTGTATACTCTTGCCTCCTTTGTCGAAGATAAGGTGCCCATAGGTGCGTGGGTTTATCTCTGGGCTTTCTATTTTGTTCCATTGATCTATATTTCTATCCTTGTGCCAGTACCACACTGTCTTGATGACTGTGGCTTTGTAGTAGAGCTTGAAGTCAGGCAGGTTGATTCCTCCAGTTCCATTCTTCTTTCTCAAGATTGCTTTGGCTATTCGAGGTTTCTTATACTTCCATACAAATTGTGAAATGATTTGTTCTAGTTCTGTGAAAAATATCATTGGTAGTTTGATAGGGATTGCATTGAATCTGTAGATTGCTTTGGGTAGTATACTCATTTTCACTGTATTAATTCTTTCAATCCATGAACACGGTATATTTCTCCATCTGTTTGTGTCCTCTTTGATTTCTTTCATCAGTGTTTTTATAGTTTTCTATATATAAGTCTTTTGTTTCTTTAGGTAGAAATATTCCTAAGTATTTTATTCTTTTTGTTGCAATGGTGAATGGTATTGTTTTCCTTAATTTCTCTTTCTGTTTTCTCATTATTGGTGTATAGGAATGCAAGGGATTTCTGTGTGTTAATTTTGTATCCTGCAACATTACTATATTCATTGATTAGCTCTAGTAGTTTTCTGGTAGAATCTTTAGGGTTTTCTATGTAGAGGATCATGTCATCTGCAAACAGTGAGAGTTTTACTTCTTCTTTTCCTATCTGTATTCCTTTTATTTCTTTTTCCGCTCTGATTGCTGTGGCCAAAACTTCCAAAACTATGTTGAATAGTAGTGGTGAAAGTGGGCATCCTTGCCTTGTTCCTGACTTTAGGGGAAATGCTTTCAGTTTTTCACCATTGAGGATAATGTTTGCTGTGGGTTTGTCATATATAGCTTTTATTATGTTGAGGTATGTTCCTTCTATTCCTGCTTTCTGGAGAGTTTTTATCATAAATGGATGTTGAATTTTGTCAAAGGCTTTTTCTGCATCTATTGAGATAATCATATTGTTCTTATCTTTCAATTTGTTAATGTGGTGAATTACATTGATTGATTTGCGGATGTTAAAGAAACCTTGCATTCCTGGGATAAAGCCCACTTGGTCATGATGTATGATCTTTTTAATATGATGTTGGATTCTGTTTGCTAGAATTTTATTAAGGATTTTTGCATCTATGTTCATCAGTGATATTGGCCTGTAGTTTTCTTTTTTTGTGACATCTTTGTCTGGTTTTGGAATTAGGGTGATGGTGGCCTCATAGAATGAGTTTGGAAGTTTACCATCTTCTGCAATTCTCTGGAAGAGTTTGAGTAGGATAGGTGTTAGCTCTTCTCTAAATTTTTGGTAGAATTCCGCTGTGAAGCCGTCTGGTCCTGGGCTTTTGTTTGCTGGAAGATTTCTGATTACAGTTTCGATTTCCGTGCTTGTGATGGGTCTGTTAAGATCTTCTATTTCTTCCTGGTTCAATTTTGGAAAGTTATACTTTTCTAAGAATTGGTCCATTTCTTCCAAGTTGTCCATTTTATTGGCATATAGCTGTTGGTAGTAGTCTCTTATGATCCTTTGTATTTCTGTGTAGTCTGTTGTGATCTCTCCATTTTCATTTCTAATTTTGTTGATCTGATTCTTCTCCCTTTGTTTCTTGATGAGTCTGGCTAATGGCTTGTCAATTTTGTTTATCAAACCTAGTTTAAAATAACCCATGGAATGAAACCAGTAAGCAAATAATACTATTAAAATTTTCTTCTTGATTTATCACTTCATTTACCAGCAGTTGCCTTGATCTGTGCGTGTATGTTTTTTGAACAGTATTGAGTTTATATTTAGTGCTGTGCTGCGCTGTGCTGAGTTGCTTCAGCTGTGTCTGACTCTTTGCGCCCCTGTGGACTATTGCCCACCAGGATCCTCTGTGGGATTCTGTAGGCAAGAACCCTGGAGTGGGTTGCCATGACTTCCTTTTATTTTAGAATCATATACTAGTCACAGAAGTAAGGTGGTAGGTAAGTTCTGCTCCCAATCCAACCCCAACTTTAAATAGAGCAGCTTCAGTTGTATCTATTTTCAACAGTTGAGCTTCTGGGAAATTTTGAATGAACAGTATGTCATCAACTTAAAAAACCCAAATATTTAAAAAATTTAGTTTATACATCTGATTTAATGGATAAGAAAGCTGAGGTGTTGAGCGGTAACATGGAGGAGATGACCCCTCCCTAGAAGAAGGTATAGAACAGCAATAAACAACTCTAAAAATCATTTGTAGGTGGTTTTTGTTGTCTGAAATATACATCACATTCTAAGCTATAAGCACTAGAGAAACAGAAATATTCACTTTTTTTATGGAATTGTTTTTCTGTACATAATAATATTTAATACTTATTTGTACATGTTATGTCATGATGTAGATTATTTTGTTTAATCTTTGAATGGCCTTCTAAGTAGTTTTTTTTTTTTTTAATTCTTAACTACCAGTGAATTTTTTTTTTTAAGTTCTTATTTATAGATGAGGGATGTGAGGTCCTAGATCAAATGTTAGGGGTGAAACTATGATTCAACCCAGCTTGACAGGCTGCAAAATACATGCTTTTTATCAGTCCTATGAATTTTCCATGGAGAAGGAAATGGCATCCCACTCCAGTCTTCTTGCCTTGAAAATCCCATGAGCGGAGAAGCCTGGCGGGCCCCAGTCCGTGGGGTCACAGGGAGTCGGACACAGCTGAAGTGACTTAGCACACATGCATGCACATACTAAGAGGAAGGGCTTCCCAGGTGGCTCAGTGGTAAAGAACCCACCTGCCAAAGCAGGAGATGCAGGATACACAGGTTGACTGAGCAACTAACACACACACTAAGAGGAAAATCACCTGAGTCTTAGCACCTATGTCATCTGTGGTGAAATTGTGACTTGAATCTTCTGATGGTCCATTAATTATAATGCGAACTTATTAGGGTTATAATAATTATAAACATATGCAGTGGGAAATAAGTAACTGAAAATATAATGTGTGTGTATATATATATATATATATATATACACATATATATGTGACACAAAACATTTAATTCATAGGAACAATTAGAGATGGGAATTTTAGGCACTATATTGTCCTATTGGGAAAAACTCTTTTTCGTCCTCTTCACATCCTATCACATAAGCTATTGCTTACTTCACTCCACTTCCTAGGGCACAACCAGCCAAATACTATCTAAACCAGGTGTTTGCAGGAAAGCTTTGGTAAAATGCTCCTTCATAGGGCTCAAGTTTCTAACATTTCCTATCCCATTAATGATTTTTTCCCCTCTCTGGAAACAAATGGAATTAACCAATGGTGATTTCCTCTGTGACTGTAACATTAGTCACACTAAGATTACTGTGCATATTTCCCAGAAGATATATTTTACATTGTGTAATGATGAACCATTTAATTCTTAAGATTTTCCAGTGAAAAGTTCCTCTCTCAAGTTGTTGCTTGCTGTTTAATCTTGTTAGAGAACAGAGGCAGCTAACTATTGCATCCATCTCATAACAGATAATAACATTTTGAGGTTACTGAGTGATTCATGTCTTACCTAGGAAAGACTATAAAATTATATTAGAAACCCCCCACCCTTTTGAAGCAGTCACAAGGTGTATTGCATCCATCTCATAACAGATAATAACGTTTTGAGGTTAACTGAGTGATTCATGTCTTACCTAGAAAAGACTATAAAAATTATATTAGAAACCCCCCACCCTTTTGAAGCAGTCACAAGGTGTAGGCAAAAGTCACACTTGCCCCAGCTCTCCCACCTCCAAAAAAAAATAACGCGGGGGTGGGGGAAGTTTAGATCTATTCAAGTCTTTATCATCTTGATATGTTGGTAATAGTGAAAAGCCCTAACAACTCCTTTCCTCATCAGCACTTTATAACAATCACCCTCCTCCCCATCACCTTAGCATGTAGAAAAGATACCTTCTTTTGCACAAATATGTCTTCAAATTTTAAAAGTTAACTTGACTAGGCATCAAAGTTAATATACTTTTTATCTGTTATATATATATATATATATCTTTGTATATCTGTTATAATGTAGTAGTACTTTCATGAAAGGAAAGGGAAAACATTTTCATTACACAAACAGGTAATGAATACTCAATTGCACATAGAATCAGCAGACTAAATGAGCCAATGATCACTAAACACACACCCCGACTTAGGAGACCTTGAAGATGTGGAGTGCAGTGCCACTGTTTTGTGTTGGACCTTCTGACGAAGGGACTAGTAACTCCTTACAGTTAATTCTCGAAGTGTGACAGGAGATTTGTAGAATATAAAGAACTCAGAACACTTGTTTCTTGATTGTGTCTTAGTGCATGAGTGCTCAGTCGTGTCTGACTCTTTTCAACCCCACGGACTGTAGCCCACCAGGCTCCTCTGTCCATGGGATTCTCCAGGCAAGAATACTGGAGTGGATTGCCATTTCCTCCTCCAGGGGATCTTCCTGAGCCAAGGATCAAACCCACGTCTCTTCTGTCTCCTGCATTGGCAGGCGAGTTCTTTACCATTGAGCCACCTAGGAAGTTCTGAATTGTTTCTTAGAATTTCCCTCAATTCTCCCAAATCTCTTCTCAGTCTCCTGTTTGTCCAAAATTCCAGAGCCCATGGGCTGCACCCACTGTACAAATTTCATTTGATTTGGCCCTTGGGTCCTTCTCTCCTGTTAGGACTAGCTATAATCAGTGAAATAGTTTTTTATCCAGAGTTGACAGCATTTCTGGGGTGTATTTATTAAGCAGTTTAGCCTGCCAGTTGTGTAAGTATTCAGACTTTGTTTAGAGAAAGGATATACCAGGTGATTATGATTTTCATTACTACTAACTGTTGCTGGTCTTTAGGAAACGGTTAATTTTTCTAGGAAATGCATGTAGTTGTTAACTTTAATATTTATGTTTGGAAAGATATAGTTGCTTCAGAAATTGCCTTTTCTAGGGGTTCTCTAAAGGTTGTCAAACTCAATTTCCTCTAGGGAACAGTGCCATAACTTAAGACAGTATCTAAACAGTAAGCAGGTTTAAGGAAAAAAAACAGGAGATTTAAAACCTTTTTATCATAGCATGCAAATGCTGTTACATTTGGCACAACCAGAGGGAAACTGCCATTCAGTAACTAAGAAGTGCAGTTTATCTTGTTGACTTATTTTAGGCGCTGAAATCATCACTACAGTGATGATTAAAATCAGCTGTTTGAATTCTAGCTCTACTATGATCCAAGGGCCCTCCTATTATGAACTTCATGAAGCTAACTAGACAGGACTGGCTGAACTAAGAGTGAACAATGAACTCCATGAAAGTTGCATGCGTTTGATGGGCAACACATCGGCAACTAATAAACAGTGGAGTTGTGATAGTCATTTCCAGTCATTCCTCAATAAGAATTCATGAAATCATAGCCAGGTAAGGCCAGGGGGCATATTGTCCTCATTTTGTCTTCTCTCTAATATATCTACTGTTTCTTTCCCTACTCATATGCCTCACCATCCTATATTGGGCAGTAGAATTGGACTTCCATGATGCACTTGTCCATTTTGTTTGGCTACTATACCCACAGCAGCTAGCACAGGATCTGTCACTTAAACTTCGACACGAGAGTCTGAATGAACAGGGAGAGTCTCTTCCATGACTTAGGACTCAGTTCAAATTTTTCTTCTGCTGGTATATTCCCACTGCTATAACCTAGGTTCCTCTCTTGCTACCCTGTATGTTTCTTAGCTGATTCTGTGATTTGCTAGGGTGGTGGAAAGATCTTTAGAAGTTAATTTTTCCTGTTCATTTAAAAAGTAATCATCTTTGACAGTAGGACTGTTTATTGAAAAAAAGTTTTGAAAATATACCAAAATACATGTAAGAAAATAAATATCTCCATGATTCCACTGCCCACAAATAACCATTTAATACTGGGGGTGGGAGCGGTTTCTGATATCTTGTTGAGTAGAATGGTGACTCAGAGGGTAAAGAAATCTGCCTGCGATGTGGGACACTTGGGTTTTGACCCCTGGGTCTGAAAGATCCCCTGGAGAAGGGAATGGCAACCCACTCCAGTATCTGTGCCTGGAGAATCCCATGGACAGAGGAGCTTGGTGGACTACATATAGTCCATGGGGTCACAAAGAGAGTCAGACACAATTGAGCAACTAACACTTTCTGATACCTCATGTGCTTATAAATCTTTAAGCTAATATCATAATTATAATTTTAACATGATTTTTAAATTCAATATTTTATATTTTCTTAGGCTGCTAAATATTCTAAATTTCCTAGTTTGTTAAATTAGTGATTTTTAAATAACTATCTTTGGCATTTTCCATTTATTTTATCATATGCATTTTCATAACTATTTTAGCAACTCTATATTTGTTCCAACTGTTTTTCTTTGTTGTTATAAATCATACTTTAACTAGAATCTCTGTACTTTTGCTGCCATATTCTTCTTATAGTTTCCTACAATGTTTCCTTAGGATGGAAATTCTGAGTTGAAGCACAAGATTTTCAAATCTCTAGTTGCGTTCTGCTAAACTTTTTCCCAGAAAGACAGTACCAGTTTACACTGGTTGGGGCTTTCCTTTCATGTAAAGATTAGCTGGTAGCTCAAAGTTAGACTGAAAAAGGATGGAGTATAGCACAGAAGTCAGGCTGCAGCACACATCTCTCTCACATGCCACCTCTATTGCAGCACCCTGGGGTTATGTCTGTTCACCAATTTATACCCACTGTTACTAAGGTTTTACCTCATTTTTTCTTTTAAAATTAGAGATCTTACCTACGAGGTTTATTCTAAAAATGGCTGCTTCCAAGACTAGAGTGTTACGCCGCTGCTGCTAAGTCGCTTCAGTCATGTCCAACTCTTCGCAACCCCATGGACAGTAGCCTACCAGGCTCCTCCATCCATGGGATTCTCCAGGCAAGAGTACTGGAGTGGGGTGCCATTGCCCTCTCCTCTAGAGTGTTATAGTTTTGGAATTTTGTCTCTTTTTGGTTACTGGAGACTTACTGCTTTACCCAAGTGCACAAGGGCCATATAATCAAATTCAGAGATAGGGTCATGGTTAAATTACCAGAGTCAGCATTGGTGCCTAAAAAGTTATTGGGACTATAACCCATCATGTGTGCCTTTGGAATGTCATCCAATATAATGTGCTAAATAGACTAATGCAGACCATACCCTTCATAGCAGAATGAAGTAGAAGTGATGATTGGCAAAGTTGAAATTCATGCCATGTGAGTTTGCAAATATGTTAGATAAACAATTAAAGCCGAGGGTTCCACACTGTATCATAAGGACAAATAGTGCTGAGTTGTTTCAAGCTTATTGTTTCCTAAAATACTAGATGAAGCTATGCCATGCATGGATTTTCATTAAATTTTTCCTCCCTAGGATGGAGGAACAACTTGTCTATAGCTTCTAATGTCCTTTGGGGTGCACTTGGACACATTTAAGGAGATGGCATTGAACCAGGTACACAGCAAAATTAACTTTGATAATTTTAATAAAAAAATAAGGGGGCATATCTTCTCTTGATGTTTTCAATCCTTTCCTTACTGATCTTCCCTATCAATGATGTTTCTCAGATGAGTGAGCAAAGAGTAGTGCCTACTTCTGAGAGGAGACATAGAATCACAGGGAATAGAGTCATAGAACTGAGGACTGACTCTGGGAGCTGCTTGGTTCATAAGACAATTCTCTGGGATAAAAGTGTCACAGTAGAGTTGGGAGGGTTTCAATCCTCTTCAGGCAGCTCACCAATTCAACCAATATTTACTCACTGCTGGCTGTGTGCTTAAAAAACTGTTCTAAATCCAGGGATGAATCAATGAGCAGAAAACAGATTTGTCCTTGTCCTTAGGCCAGTTGCCATTGAACATGGGGAGACAGACATTAATCACATAATTTCACCAACAGCTGTATAAATGCAGTTATGTAGAGAGGCAGGGTAGGGAATAGAGGGCACTGACTTTGCGGAGATCAGAGAGCACTTTCCCTGACAAAAGCCATCCCTGAGTTATGATCTGAGGCATTAACTAGGTAAGAAGAGGGTGGATGAGGAATCAAGATGGAGAAACTGGGTGTTCAGGGCAGAGAGCTGGTGGTGTAGATGGAGAAAATGGACAATATTAAGGAATATTTAGGACATGATCCTAACAGAGGTTGATGAGGATTTGGAATGAAGGGTAGAGGGAAAAGTGAGATGTCAAGACAAGCAGGTAGGTTTCTGGTTTGAGCAATTGTTTGGGTGGCGGTGCCACGTTCTGAGCTTAAAAATAGTGAAAAATGATCAGGTTTGGGGAATATTTGATGACTGGTTTTGAATATTTGTTGAAATGTTTTTGAAATATCCTAAATGAGATGTGTAGATAGCAGAGTATGGTATTCTGAGCTCAGAGGGAACACATGGGCTGGAGATACAAGTTTTCTCCTCATGTAAGTATTAGCTATTGAAGCTGTGGATACAGGTAACATTACCAAGGTGAAAATTTAAGTGGGTGAAAAGACGACAAGGCCTAGTCTGCTATATTCAAGAGGCCGTTCTTCTCTCCCAGGACTTTTTTTTAATTAAGATTTTTTTTAGATGGACTATCTGTAAAGTCTTTACTGAATTTGTTACAATATTGCTTCTGTTTTACCTTTGTTTTTTCTGGCTGTGAGACATGTGTGATCTTAGTTCCCTGACCAGGGATCGAATACTCATCCCCTGCATTGGAAGGTGAAGTCTTAACCACTGGATCGCCAGAGAAGTCCCAATGTTGAGGCTTCTTGAGTCTAATTCCCACTCCCCTAGTCTATCAAGAGAATATAGTATTTCATGAAGGAGACATGGTGGTTTGTGGTGACATGCTTTGTTGAAGAATCAAATAAGATGAAAATGTTAGCTGGGCTAAGGGCTATTATGGGCGTTGTTACTTTACTGGGAGTTGTTTCAGGGAATTATTTGGCCAGATAATAGATTGGATTGGAATAAAGACAAACACAGACAAAAAGTTCAGACAACTTGAGAAGCCTGACTGTGGGGGAAAGGAGAGATTAAAGCAGTACTTGGAGAGGAATATGGAACTGTTGGGTTTTTTTTTCATTTTTTAATGGCTGAAATTTCATGTAAAGCTAATTGAATAGTTCAAATGACAGGAAGGGAATATACAGAAAGAGAGAAAAGATAATCAGCAGCAAAAGGTTCTTAAATCATACAGGAAAGCACTGAGTCCAAAGCAGAGAATTTAGATTGAGCTAGGAAAAGAGACAGCTCTTTAATTTTTCCAGAAAGAAAGACATCTAGCTGATTGGACCTGTAGATGGGTACTTGTCTGATATCAAGGAAACGAGGCAAATCCTTCTCGATGCTCTTTATGTTCTTTGTAAAGTTCCTGCCTCTTTATGAAAAGGTGATTTGCTGAGTTTGAGAGACGAGGAGAGTGGTTTGAGGAGAAAAGAAGACTTGTGACACTATCACTGGGGTGAGTGGATGATCTCAGCCTGACACACATGATGAGCTTGTTAGATGGTGCTGAAGATCCCATCGAAGGCTGGTGACTGTGGGTTTACCATGGAGACTATCTGGCCTTGTGTGATTGTCTCTGACTGCACTCAGTTGCTGAGAGGTAGGCATCAGGAAAGCAGTCACATGGATTCAGTCTAGGGTTTCCTAGAGGGGAGTAATGAACAAAGCAGAAAGGCAATGAACTGCGTAGTATTGTCAAGCATATTACTGAAGCAGTGAAACATGTATTCTAAATGGTCTCAGAAGGAGAACACAGAGGAAAGAGGGAGATAAACTGGGAGGAGGTATATATGGGATGTGAGAAAGTGTGTGTGTGTATGTGTGTGTCATTCTGACTCCTCGGTTGTCTTTCTGAATATTGGGAGTATGGACATATTTATCGGTTTGGTCTGTCTTTCTAGGTCTCCTCAAGGTGGAGCACCTCAAGATATGCTACCCACTCTCTTGAGAGAGCTGGATTTCATGAGTATCTGTTGCATGTGGTTGAATAACAAAAATCGAAGCTCATTGAAAGACCATGTTGGTATCAGTGAAAGTTCAATTAAAGGCCTGAAGAATAGATTATAAAGTCAAAACCAGGGTTGATGATAGAAGCCAGATGGCCCGACAGGAGTTTAGAGTTAGGCCTGAGGAATCACGGATCTTGTTTTGCCATTCTCTTGGGGCCTCACATGGTTTGGGGAGGCATGAACAACATTGACCTGCCACAGGATATTGGCTCATGATGTAGGGCCTTCCCCAGCTGGCTCAGAGCACAGTCATTTTCTGCCATAGTAGGGTTCGGGATTGACCCCTGCGGTCAGTTGAGGCTCTGCTTACTTCCGTGTATGTTTTGTCACTGTTATTATCTGTCTAAGTAGATACTGAATCTATTCAATTCGTTTATTTATACACTGTTTATGCCATCGGTAAACATATTATTTAGATATGACCACTGTGAAAATGTTGGCCACTCATATTATTGTTGAGTGAGAGAGTGGGGGGGGCCGGTTTCCACATTGATGTTATGACTTAATGTTCGATCTGATTCAGACTTGTATTAGGTTGGTGTCATAATTTTGAAAATAGGGACAATGTTTTGGTCCTACCTTTGTTCGATTTGACACAAACATTACCATACAAACATAGGGCTTTCATTACCTTTATCTTCTTTGAGAGTTTGGAGGCAAAACATGTACTTCAGTGTTACTTGGATTTATTGATATTTATTCATGTCCAATATCATTATTTTCTTCCGTGAAAGGGATGTGTAATCACATATTAGTCAACTCTGAGCCAGTTTAAAAGATAAATTATAAATACTTAAAAATACCTAACAACTGGTTGAGACCAGTAAAAATTGAACATTCCTTAATGTTGCATGGACACAGGGCATTTCATCCCTCAGATTTCTCTGTTGCAGTGGAGCTGATTTATCTGCCTGTATACTACCCAAAGATCTTAGCAAGTAACAGGTATAGAGAAGAAGCTTAAAGACAGAACCTGGTGCATGAATTGATTATGAACTCACTGATTGGATTGCATGTGGCACAAACATCTAGAACATCTTAGATTTAAACAGGTAGTGGATGAATTAGTAATTTAAAGCAATCTTAAAAATAAAACTGTAAGTTTTTCTTAAATTTTTTTAAAAGAATTTAATTGGAGGATATTGCTTTACAATATTCGTAAAGCAATCTTGCCCACACAACAACGTGATCATATCCATAAGTATATATGTGAACATACCCTCTTGAACGTCCCCCTTCCACCCACCCCTCTAAGTGAGCTCCCTGTCACAGAGAAAAATCCGAATCCAACTACTATTAACACTATTTTTACATAATGGTAATATTAGGTTCAAAAGCTACTCTCTCAATTCTTCCCACCCTCTCCTTCACCTGTTGTGTCCACAAGACTGTTCCTCTTATGTCCATGCATATTCCTGCCCCGCAACTAGTTTCGATCAGAACCATCTTTCTAAATCCATATATAATGCATTTTAAACATAGATTTGTTTTTCTCTTTCTGACTTACTTCACTCTGTATAATATCTCTCGATTCCACCACCTCACTAGAACCAACCAAATTAATTTATTTTATGTGCTGAGTGCTATTCATTGTACAAAATGTTACCATGACTTATTAACCATTCAACTGTTGATGGTCATCTAGGTTGCTTCCATGTCCTAGCTATTTGTAAATATACTGCAAATAAGTATTTGGGTACATGGGTATCTTTTTGAATTATGGGTTTCACAGGGTACGTGGCCCAGTAGAGGAACTGCTTGGTCATATGCTAGTTTTATGTCCTAGTGTTAAAGAGATCTCCATACTGTCTCCATATGATTATAAACCAGTTTACATCCACCAACTGCAAGAGGGTTCTCTTGCTCTACATCCCTCCAGCATTTATTGTTTGTAGATTTTTTGGTGATGGCCCACTCTTGAACAGTATTGAGTTTATATTTAGTGCTGTGCTGCGCTGTGCTGAGTTGCTTCAGCTGTGTCTGACTCTTTGCGCCCCTGTGGTGACTATTGCCCACCAGGATCCTCTGTGGGATTCTGTAGGCAAGAACCCTGGAGTGGGTTGCCATGACTTCCTTTTATTTTTAGAATCATATACTAGTCACAGAAAGTAAGGTGGTAGGTAAGTTCTGCTCCCAATCCAACCCCAACTTTAAATAGAGCAGCTTCAGTTGTATCTATTTTTTCAACAGTTGAGCTTCTGGAAAATTTTGAATGAACAGTATGTCATCAACTTAAAAAACCCAAATATTTAAAAAAATTTAGTTTATACATCTGATTTAATGGATAAGAAAGCTGAGGTGTTGAGCGGTAACATGGAGGAGATGACCCCTCCCTAGAAGAAGGTATAGAACAGCAATAAACAACTCTAAAAATCATTTGTAGGTGGTTTTTGTTGTCTGAAATATACATCACATTCTAAGCTATAAGCACTAGAGAAACAGAAATATTCACTTTTTTTATGGAATTGTTTTTCTGTACATAATAATATTTAATACTTATTTGTACATGTTATGTCATGATGTAGATTATTTTGTTTAATCTTTGAATGGCCTTCTAAGTAGTTTTTTTTTTTTTAATTCTTAACTACCAGTGAATTTTTTTTTTTAAGTTCTTATTTATAGATGAGGGATGTGAGGTCCTAGATCAAATGTTAGGGGTGAAACTATGATTCAACCCAGCTTGACAGGCTGCAAAATACATGCTTTTTATCAGTCCTATGAATTTTCCATGGAGAAGGAAATGGCATCCCACTCCAGTCTTCTTGCCTTGAAAATCCCATGAGCGGAGAAGCCTGGCGGGCCCCCAGTCCATGGGGTCACAGGGAGTCGGACACAGCTGAAGTGACTTAGCACACATGCATGCACATACTAAGAGGAAGGGCTTCCCAGGTGGCTCAGTGGTAAAGAACCCACCTGCCAAAGCAGGAGATGCAGGATACACAGGTTGACTGAGCAACTAACACACACACTAAGAGGAAAATCACCTGAGTCTTAGCACCTATGTCATCTGTGGTGAAATTGTGACTTGAATCTTCTGATGGTCCATTAATTATAATGCGAACTTATTAGGGTTATAATAATTATAAACATATGCAGTGGGAAATAAGTAACTGAAAATATAATGTGTGTATATATATATATATATATATATACACATATATATGTGACACAAAACATTTAATTCATAGGAACAATTAGAGATGGGAATTTTAGGCACTATATTGTCCTATTGGGAAAAACTCTTTTTCGTCCTCTTCACATCCTATCACATAAGCTATTGCTTACTTCACTCCACTTCCTAGGGCACAACCAGCCAAATACTATCTAAACCAGATGTTTTGCAGGAAAGCTTTGGTAAAATGCTCCTTCATAGGGCTCAAGTTTCTAACATTTCCTATCCCATTAATGATTTTTTTCCCCTCTCTGGAAACAAATGGAATTAACCAATGGTGATTTCCTCTGTGACTGTAACATTAGTCACACTAAGATTACTGTGCATATTTCCCAGAAGATATATTTTACATTGTGTAATGATGAACCATTTAATTCTTAAGATTTTCCAGTGAAAAGTTCCTCTCTCAAGTTGTTGCTTGCTGTTTAATCTTGTTAGAGAACAGAGGCAGCTAACTATTGCATCCATCTCATAACAGATAATAACATTTTGAGGTTACTGAGTGATTCATGTCTTACCTAGGAAAGACTATAAAATTATATTAGAAACCCCCCACCCTTTTGAAGCAGTCACAAGGTGTATTGCATCCATCTCATAACAGATAATAACGTTTTGAGGTTAACTGAGTGATTCATGTCTTACCTAGAAAAGACTATAAAATTATATTAGAAACCCCCCACCCTTTTGAAGCAGTCACAAGGTGTAGGCAAAAGTCACACTTGCCCCAGCTCTCCCACCTCCAAAAAAAAATAACGCGGGGGTGGGGGAAGTTTAGATCTATTCAAGTCTTTATCATCTTGATATGTTGGTAATAGTGAAAAGCCCTAACAACTCCTTTCCTCATCAGCACTTTATAACAATCACCCTCCTCCCCATCACCTTAGCATGTAGAAAAGATACCTTCTTTTGCACAAATATGTCTTCAAATTTTAAAAGTTAACTTGACTAGGCATCAAAGTTAATATACTTTTTATCTGTTATATATATATATATATATATCTTTGTATATCTGTTATAATGTAGTAGTACTTTCATGAAAGGAAAGGGAAAACATTTTCATTACACAAACAGGTAATGAATACTCAATTGCACATAGAATCAGCAGACTAAATGAGCCAATGATCACTAAACACACACCCCGACTTAGGAGACCTTGAAGATGTGGAGTGCAGTGCCACTGTTTTGTGTTGGACCTTCTGACGAAGGGACTAGTAACTCCTTACAGTTAATTCTCGAAGTGTGACAGGAGATTTGTAGAATATAAAGAACTCAGAACACTTGTTTCTTGATTGTGTGTCTTAGTGCATGAGTGCTCAGTCGTGTCTGACTCTTTTCAACCCCACGGACTGTAGCCCACCAGGCTCCTCTGTCCATGGGATTCTCCAGGCAAGAATACTGGAGTGGATTGCCATTTCCTCCTCCAGGGGATCTTCCTGAGCCAAGGATCAAACCCACGTCTCTTCTGTCTCCTGCATTGGCAGGCGAGTTCTTTACCATTGAGCCACCTAGGAAGTTCTGAATTGTTTCTTAGAATTTCCCTCAATTCTCCCAAATCTCTTCTCAGTCTCCTCCTGTTTGTCCAAAATTCCAGAGCCCATGGGCTGCACCCCACTGTACAAATTTCATTTGATTTGGCCCTTGGGTCCTTCTCTCCTGTTAGGACTAGCTATAATCAGTGAAATAGTTTTATCCAGAGTTGACAGCATTTCTGGGGTGTATTTATTAAGCAGTTTAGCCTGCCAGTTGTGTAAGTATTCAGACTTTGTTTAGAGAAAGGATATACCAGGTGATTATGATTTTCATTACTACTAACTGTTGCTGGTCTTTAGGAAACGGTTAATTTTTCTAGGAAATGCATGTAGTTGTTAACTTTAATATTTATGTTTGGAAAGATATAGTTGCTTCAGAAATTGCCTTTTCTAGGGGTTCTCTAAAGGTTGTCAAACTCAATTTCCTCTAGGGAACAGTGCCATAACTTAAGACAGTATCTAAACAGTAAGCAGGTTTAAGGAAAAAAAAACAGGAGATTTAAAAACCTTTTTATCATAGCATGCAAATGCTGTTACATTTGGCACAACCAGAGGGAAACTGCCATTCAGTAACTAAGAAGTGCAGTTTATCTTGTTGACTTATTTTAGGCGCTGAAAATCATCACTACAGTGATGATTAAAATCAGCTGTTTGAATTCTAGCTCTACTATGATCCAAGGGCCCTCCTATTATGAACTTCATGAAGCTAACTAGACAGGACTGGCTGAACTAAGAGTGAACAATGAACTCCATGAAAGTTGCATGCGTTTGATGGGCAACACATCGGCAACTAATAAACAGTGGAGTTGTGATAGTCATTTCCAGTCATTCCTCAATAAGAATTCATGAAATCATAGCCAGGTAAGGCCAGGGGGCATATTGTCCTCATTTTGTCTTCTCTCTAATATATCTACTGTTTCTTTCCCTACTCATATGCCTCACCATCCTATATTGGGCAGTAGAATTGGACTTCCATGATGCACTTGTCCATTTTGTTTGGCTACTATACCCACAGCAGCTAGCACAGGATCTGTCACTTAAACTTCGACACGAGAGTCTGAATGAACAAGGGGAGTCTCTTCCATGACTTAGGACTCAGTTCAAATTTTTCTTCTGCTGGTATATTCCCACTGCTATAACCTAGGTTCCTCTCTTGCTACCCTGTATGTTTCTTAGCTGATTCTGTGATTTGCTAGGGTGGTGGAAAGATCTTTAGAAGTTAATTTTTCCTGTTCATTTAAAAAGTAATCATCTTTGACAGTAGGACTGTTTATTGAAAAAAGTTTTGAAAATATACCAAAATACATGTAAGAAAATAAATATCTCCATGATTCCACTGCCCACAAATAACCATTTAATACTGGGGGTGGGAGCGGTTTCTGATATCTTGTTGAGTAGAATGGTGACTCAGAGGGTAAAGAAATCTGCCTGCGATGTGGGACACTTGGGTTTGACCCCTGGGTCTGAAAGATCCCCTGGAGAAGGGAATGGCAACCCACTCCAGTATCTGTGCCTGGAGAATCCCATGGACAGAGGAGCTTGGTGGACTACATATAGTCCATGGGGTCACAAAGAGTCAGACACAATTGAGCAACTAACACTTTCTGATACCTCATGTGCTTATAAATCTTTAAGCTAATATCATAATTATAATTTTAACATGATTTTTAAATTCAATATTTTATATTTTCTTAGGCTGCTAAATATTCTAAATTTCCTAGTTTGTTAAATTAGTGATTTTTAAATAACTATCTTTGGCATTTTCCATTTATTTTATCATATGCATTTTCATAACTATTTTAGCAACTCTATATTTGTTCCAACTGTTTTTCTTGTTGTTATAAATCATACTTTAACTAGAATCTCTGTACTTTTGCTGCCATATTCTTCTTATAGTTTCCTACAATGTTTCCTTAGGATGGAAATTCTGAGTTGAAGCACAAGATTTTCAAATCTCTAGTTGCGTTCTGCTAAACTTTTTCCCAGAAAGACAGTACCAGTTTACACTGGTTGGGGCTTTCCTTTCATGTAAAGATTAGCTGGTAGCTCAAAGTTAGACTGAAAAAGGATGGAGTATAGCACAGAAGTCAGGCTGCAGCACACATCTCTCTCACATGCCACCTCTATTGCAGCACCCTGGGGTTATGTCTGTTCACCAATTTATACCCACTGTTACTAAGGTTTTACCTCATTTTCTTTTAAAATTAGAGATCTTACCTACGAGGTTTATTCTAAAAATGGCTGCTTCCAAGACTAGAGTGTTACGCCGCTGCTGCTAAGTCGCTTCAGTCATGTCCAACTCTTCGCAACCCCATGGACTGTAGCCTACCAGGCTCCTCCATCCATGGGATTCTCCAGGCAAGAGTACTGGAGTGGGGTGCCATTGCCCTCTCCTCTAGAGTGTTATAGTTTTGGAATTTTGTCTCTTTTTGGTTACTGGAGACTTACTGCTTTACCCAAGTGCACAAGGGCCATATAATCAAATTCAGAGATAGGGTCATGGTTAAATTACCAGAGTCAGCATTGGTGCCTAAAAAGTTATTGGGACTATAACCCATCATGTGTGCCTTTGGAATGTCATCCAATATAATGTGCTAAATAGACTAATGCAGACCATACCCTTCATAGCAGAATGAAGTAGAAGTGATGATTGGCAAAGTTGAAATTCATGCCATGTGAGTTTGCAAATATGTTAGATAAACAATTAAAGCCGAGGGTTCCACACTGTATCATAAGGACAAATAGTGCTGAGTTGTTTCAAGCTTATTGTTTCCTAAAATACTAGATGAAGCTATGCCATGCATGGATTTTCATTAAATTTTTCCTCCCTAGGATGGAGGAACAACTTGTCTATAGCTTCTAATGTCCTTTGGGGTGCACTTGGACACATTTAAGGAGATGGCATTGAACCAGGTACACAGCAAAATTAACTTTGATAATTTTAATAAAAAAATAAGGGGGCATATCTTCTCTTGATGTTTTCAATCCTTTCCTTACTGATCTTCCCTATCAATGATGTTTCTCAGATGAGTGAGCAAAGAGTAGTGCCTACTTCTGAGAGGAGACATAGAATCACAGGGAATAGAGTCATAGACTGAGGACTGACTCTGGGAGCTGCTTGGTTCATAAGACAATTCTCTGGGATAAAAGTGTCACAGTAGAGTTGGGAGGGTTTCAATCCTCTTCAGGCAGCTCACCAATTCAACCAATATTTACTCACTGCTGGCTGTGTGCTTAAAAAACTGTTCTAAATCCAGGGATGAATCAATGAGCAGAAAACAGATTTGTCCTTGTCCTTAGGCCAGTTGCCATTGAACATGGGGAGACAGACATTAATCACATAATTTCACCAACAGCTGTATAAATGCAGTTGTGTAGAGAGGCAGGGTAGGGAATAGAGGGCACTGACTTTGCGGAGATCAGAGAGCACTTTCCCTGACAAAAGCCATCCCTGAGTTATGATCTGAGGCATTAACTAGGTAAGAAGAGGGTGGATGAGGAATCAAGATGGAGAAACTGGGTGTTCAGGGCAGAGAGCTGGTGGTGTAGATGGAGAAAATGGACAATATTAAGGAATATTTAGGACATGATCCTAACAGAGGTTGATGAGGATTTGGAATGAAGGGTAGAGGGAAAAGTGAGATGTCAAGACAAGCAGGTAGGTTTCTGGTTTGAGCAATTGTTTGGGTGGCGGTGCCACGTTCTGAGCTTAAAAATAGTGAAAAATGATCAGGTTTGGGGGAATATTTGATGACTGGTTTTGAATATTTGTTGAAATGTTTTTGAAATATCCTAAATGAGATGTGTAGATAGCAGAGTATGGTATTCTGAGCTCAGAGGGAACACATGGGCTGGAGATACAAGTTTTCTCCTCATGTAAGTATTAGCTATTGAAGCTGTGGATACAGGTAACATTACCAAGGTGAAAATTTAAGTGGGTGAAAAGACGACAAGGCCTAGTCTGCTATATTCAAGAGGCCGTTCTTCTCTCCCAGGACTTTTTTTTAATTAAGATTTTTTTTAGATGGACTATCTGTAAAGTCTTTACTGAATTTGTTACAATATTGCTTCTGTTTTACCTTTGTTTTTCTGGCTGTGAGACATGTGTGATCTTAGTTCCCTGACCAGGGATCGAATACTCATCCCCTGCATTGGAAGGTGAAGTCTTAACCACTGGATCGCCAGAGAAGTCCCAATGTTGAGGCTTCTTGAGTCTAATTCCCACTCCCCTAGTCTATCAAGAGAATATAGTATTTCATGAAGGAGACATGGTGGTTTGTGGTGACATGCTTTGTTGAAGAATCAAATAAGATGAAAATGTTAGCTGGGCTAAGGGCTATTATGGGCGTTGTTACTTTACTGGGAGTTGTTTCAGGGAATTATTTGGCCAGATAATAGATTGGATTGGAATAAAGACAAACACAGACAAAAAGTTCAGACAACTTGAGAAGCCTGACTGTGGGGGAAAGGAGAGATTAAAGCAGTACTTGGAGAGGAATATGGAACTGTTGGGTTTTTTTTTCATTTTTAATGGCTGAAATTTCATGTAAAGCTAATTGAATAGTTCAAATAACAGGAAGGGAATATACAGAAGAGAGAAAAGATAATCAGCAGCAAAAGGTTCTTAAATCATACAGGAAAGCACTGAGTCCAAAGCAGAGAATTTAGATTGAGCTAGGAAAAGAGACAGCTCTTTAATTTTTCCAGAAAGAAAGACATCTAGCTGATTGGACCTGTAGATGGGTACTTGTCTGATATCAAGGAAACGAGGCAAATCCTTCTCGATGCTCTTTATGTTCTTTGTAAAGTTCCTGCCTCTTTATGAAAAGGTGATTTGCTGAGTTTGAGAGACGAGGAGAGTGGTTTGAGGAGAAAAGAAGACTTGTGACACTATCACTGGGGTGAGTGGATGATCTCAGCCTGACACACATGATGAGCTTGTTAGATGGTGCTGAAGATCCCATCGAAGGCTGGTGACTGTGGGTTTACCATGGAGACTATCTGGCCTTGTGTGATTGTCTCTGACTGCACTCAGTTGCTGAGAGGTAGGCATCAGGAAAGCAGTCACATGGATTCAGTCTAGGGTTTCCTAGAGGGGAGTAATGAACAAAGCAGAAAGGCAATGAACTGCGTAGTATTGTCAAGCATATTACTGAAGCAGTGAAACATGTATTCTAAATGGTCTCAGAAGGAGAACACAGAGGAAAGAGGGAGATAAACTGGGAGGAGGTAGAGTGAGCATTGGGCTTCCCAAGTGGCACTAGTGATAAAGAAGTCACATGCCAGTGCAGGAGATGTGAGAGACATGGGTTCAATCCCTGGCTTGGGGAGATCCCCTGGAGGAGGGCATGGCAACCCACTCCATTGTTCTTGCCTGGAGAATCCCATGGGTAGAGGAACCTAGTGGGCTACAGTCCATGGGGTCACAAAGAATTGGGCATGACTGAAGTGATTTAGCACACACATACATACACACACACATACACACACACACACATACATGAGTGAGCATTAGACTGGAGACCATGATGAAGTTAAAGGATTGTTGTAGCAGAAGTAACTGAAAAAACCAAACTGAAATAATAAGACTGAGTCAAAGAATAGCATATATGTGAATTATTTCTTTGGATGTAGAGAAGTCCAAGGCGAGGTCATACTCATTGAAGATGTAGAGACTGAAGAACTAAGAGGCCAAGGCACTGGGCCAGGTGATCCAAGGGAACTTGTATGACACATAAGCATGGTGTCTTGTGGATGATGGGGACAAATACAAGTCAGGAATTAAATTCCCTAGTGATCTACAGGTAGTGTTACTGACTTCAGAAGGTAACAGCATTTAAAAGGTGGACAGTTTGATGTGATTGAATGATGTAAGCTTCAAAGAGTATTTCCCTTTCCTTCCCTTCTTTTCCCATTTCAGGATTATGAGATTAATGATCCAAAAGTAGCAATGGAGAACAAGAAAACATTAATCCTGCCTCCTAGGTTGAGGGTATATGGGATGTGAGAAAGTGTGTGTGTGTATGTGTGTGTCTTCTGACTCCTCGGTTGTCTTTCTGAATATTGAGTATGGACATATTTATCGGTCTGGTCTTTCTAGGTCTCCTCATGGTGGAGCCCTCAAGATATGCTACCCACTCATGAGAGCTGGATTCATGAGTATCTGTTGCATGTGTGAAACAAAAATCGAAGCTCATTGAAAGACCATGTGGTATCAGTGAAAGTTTCAATTAAAGCCTGAAGATAGATTATAAAGTCAAACCAGGGTTGATGAAGAAGCCAGATGGCCCGACAGGAGTTTAGAGTTAGGCTGAGGAATCACGGATCTGTTTGCCTTCTCTTGGGGCCTCACATGGTTGAGGCATGAACAACAGTGACCTGACAGGATATTGGCTCATGATGTAGGGCCTTCCCAGCTGGCTCAGCACAGTCATTTCCTGCCATAGATAGGTCTGGGATGACCCTGCAGTATTGATGCTCTCTTACTTCAGTGTATTTTATCACTGTTATTTCTTCTAAGAGTACTGAATATATTCACTAGTTTATTATACCACTGTTATGCACGTAAATATATCTTATATATGACCCTGAAATGTGTCCATAATATATTGTTGAGTGAGAAGAGTGGATTTCCAAATTGATGTATGACTTATCTGACTGATTCAGACTTTATTAGTTGGTGTCATAATTTTGAAAAAGGGACAATGTTTTGGTCCTACTTTGTAGATGACACACACATACACATACAACCATACGGTTTCCTTACCTTTATCTTCTTTGAGAGTTTGGAGCAAAACAGTACTTCAGTGTTATTGGATTTATGAATATTTATCATGTCAATTCATTATTTCTTCAGTGAAAGGATGTGATATCACATATTAGTCAACTCTGAGCCAGTTTAAAAGATAAATTATAAATACTTAAAAATTACCTAACAACTGGTACAAAACCATGAAAATGAGGAATATAGAAAATTGATAATTGTTAGGAAGGGAAAGGCAAAGAGTTCTAGGAATGAAAGAAAGTTAAAGTAATGAAGATCTTTTCCATACTCATGAATTGGAAAAGTAGCACCTTGAAACTTTGATCAGGAGGGCACCTTTCAGTAGCATACTATGAACTCAGTAAGGAGGGGTGAAAAGAGGAGTATCTTCTTAAGTTTAGGGAACAGGAAATGGACCAGGGATAACTTAGAGAAGAGACTCGACATGAGCTTGAAGGATGGATATGAGTTAGCCAGGCAAAAGATTCCAGCGTGAACAAATGGCACAAACTGTGTTGGTGGGAAAGGATAGTAACATTGGGAAACTTACCTTCAGTAAAAAATAATAAAGTGTTATTTTAAGCAGAGATAAGCCTTGGAAAGTGTTAGAAGCCTTAGTGGATACCACCAATATTTTTAAAAATTAATTTTGATTGGAGTATAGTCACTTGACAATGTTATGTTAGTTCTTGCTGTATGTCAAAGTGAATCAGCTATACATATGTATGTATATCGCCTCTTTTTTTGATTTCCTTCCCATTTAGTTCACCACACAGCATTAAGTAGAGTTCCCTGTGCTATACAGTAGGTTCTCCTTAGTTATCTACTTTATACATAGTAGTGGATATATGTCAGTCACAACCTCCCAGTTCATCCCACCACCCTTCTCTCATTAGTGGATACAATCAATATTAAACATCACAGCTTTGGATGTGGGTTTTCCTTATGGTCGATACACTATTCAAGCCCTGCCATCGGTTTAAATGAACATGAAGACACTATTCATCTTTCCTTTATTGAATATCTACACAAAGTTACAATTGCTGGCATTCTTATTTTCTGCCTGGTGAATCCACTCAACAAGAATTCCTCAACAGCAAAACCCAACTTACATGTATCCCCTATCTGGAATCCAGTGCCTTTCAGCCTTTCAGTATAGTATGCCAACTATATGGATATAGTAAAATGAGTAAGTGTTGGTGATTCTGTGTGTGTGTGTGTGTGTGTTTAGAGGGCAGTTATAAACTCCTTTGTCTTCCACTGAGAGGTGTTGGAAACGTAAACAGTAACAGAAACAGTGACCCTAAGCAGTAAATAGAGCCCTGTACCCTGATACCTCCATACCGCTAATAGTGACATGAAGAAAAGAATGCCTGATCTTCAGGAATAGACCATTGTCAACCAACCAAACAAACAAACTCTGATATAAGGTTTTGTGATAGGTAGATCACATAGAATTGAAATAAATATCTAGCTTGATATTAGAAGGTAAGTACTGACATTGTTTAAGCTGCTGACTTGTTTACTCTCCAAACTACAAGTGTTCACCACTGCAGTAAGTTCTACATTTCAGCAGTTCACTTAAACCTTAGAGGACAAATTAACGCTTGATTAAATTCTGAGAGTGAAAAAGGAAATGGTGCCTGCTTGTGGTCTAATTCATGGTAGTTATAATACACTTGGGACCAGTACCTCTGAGGCTTGAGAGTAGAGTATAAACCTTACGGTTCTTAACAAGGGCTGCACACTAGAATTGTCGAGATAGCCTTTTCCAAATAGGTATGTTTGAGCCCACCTTCAACACTCAAATGGATTCCAGGTACGTCAGTCTTAAAGATGTTTCGCTAAGGATGTTAATACACAGCCTTGTTTAAGAAATATTGAGAAAGTGTATACAAACCACAAGAAAAGCAGAATGGCAACAACTGCAGCAGCTGCTTTGCAGTTTTTGATGTATTTTTGAATGTGGTATTTTGCCTAATCTTTATATTAATACAGCAAGATAAGTAACATTAAACACATTTTATGAAGGGAGAAACTGAGGTTTGGAGAGATCCATTAAATTTCCCATGTTTCTATTGCATAGAAACAGCAGTTCAGTTCAGTTCAGTCGCTCAGTCGTGTCTGACTCTTTGCGACCCCATGAATCGCAGCACGCCAGGCCTCTCTGTCCATCACCAACTCCCGGAGTCTACCCAAACCCATGTCCATCGAGTCGGTGATGCCATCCAACCATCTCATCCTCTGTTGTCCCCTTCTTCTCTTACCCCCAATCCTTCCCAGCATCAGGGTCTTTTCCAATGAATCAACTCTTCGCATGAGGTGGCCAAAGTATTGGAGTTTCAGCTTCAACATCAGACCTTCCAATGAACACCCAGGACTGATCTCCTTTAGGATGGACTGGTTGGATCTCCTTGCAGTTCAAGGGACTCTCAAGAGTCTTCTCCAACACCACAGTTCAAAAACATCAATTCTTCAGTGCTCAGCTTTCTTCACCGTCCAACTCTCAACATCTATGCATGACCACTGGAAAAACCATAGCCTTGACTAGATGGACCTTTGTTGGCAAAGTAATGTCTCTGCTTTTAAATATGCTGTCTAGGTTGGTCATAACCTTCCTTCCAAGGAGTAAGCGTCTTTTAATTTCATGGCTGCAATCACCATCAGCAGTGATTTTGGAGCCCCCCAAAAATAAAGTCTGACACTGTTTCCCCATCTCTTTCCCATGAAGTGATGGGACCAGATGCCATGATCTTAGTTTTCTGAATGTTGAGCTTTAAGCCAACTTTTTCATTCTCCTCTTTCACTTTCATCAAGAGGCTCTTTAGTTCTTCTTCACTTTCTGCCATATGGGTGGCGTCATCTGCATATCTGAGGTTATTGATATTTCTCCTGGCAATCTTGATTCCAGCTTGTGTTTCTTCCAGCCCAGCGTTTCTCATGATGTACTCTGCATATAAGTTAAATAAGCAGGGTGACAATATACAGCCTTGGCGTACTCCTTTTCCTATTTGGAACCAGTCTGTTGTTCCACGTCCAGTTCTAACTATTGCTTTCTGACCTGCATACAGGTTTCTCAAGAGACAGGTCAGAAACAGCAGAGCCAAATGCAAATCTCCTGACATTTCTAGTGTTCACTCTTCTTTGGCATGAAATACTTTACATCATCAGATCACGTCTGAGCATTTCTTTTTCCCTTCCCTTTTACCATAGCTCCTTCTTAATTTTATTTTTTTTTAACTTATTTGGCTGATTGGGTCTCTGTTGCGGTGCAAGGGATCTTAGTTGCATCACGCGGGATCATTTATCGTGGCACATGGACTCTCTAGTTGTGGCCCTCTGGCTTCAGTAGCTGGAGCAGGTAGGCTCTCCAGCTACGAGTGAGTGGGCTTAGTTGTCTGATGGCATGCGGTATCTTAGTTCCCTGACCCTGGATTAAACCCGCGTCCCCTGCACGGCAAGGCATACTCTTAACCACTGGGCCACAAGGGAAGTTCTGACTCCTTTTTTACATATGTCCTACCTAGTGGAATATCATTTTGAAAGTTCTGTTTCCACCATGTATCATATATATTGGAAGGAATTTGGATTTCTTAGCTTGGGATTAACAATCATATCACTTTGATAATCTCATAATAATTTCCTGACTTTTTCACAGTGCAAAAAAATATACAGAGAATTTCCAATGCCATTTTTAGGGAATTCCAGATACCATATCAATGTTGTACTAGTATTGGAAAAAATTAATTATTATTAAAGACCTAATTCATTCCACACCTAGAAATTACACAATATGTGTGTGTAAGTGCTAAGTCACTTTAGTCATGTCTGACTCTTTGCAACCCTGTGGACTGTAGCCCACCAGGCTCCTCTGTCCATGGGGTTCTCCAGGCAAGCATACTGAAGTGGGTAGCCTTTCCCTTCTCCAAGAGATCTTCCTGACCCAGGGATCAAACCCACTCTTGGGTCTGATCTTGGGTCTCCTGCATTGGCAGGTCTGTTCTTTACCATTGGTGCCACCTGGGAAGCCCACAAAATATACTGACTAGCTATTAACTTCAAACTAGCTATTAACTCAAAGCGTAAGAACAGATGTCCTTTTGAGAAATTTCAATCTCTGGGGTAGTTTCTCAGAAAAAAATAATTTTACATTCTTAAATTAAGAATCGTTAAATATTAATCAATGATTTATGTTTTCATTTATGATATAAGAAGGTTTATAATAATTCTCAATATGAGTAAACTATCCAACCTTTTTATCTAAATCTTCCTACAGAATGCAAGCTTGCTTTCTGAAGAAGGTTTTCATTCACACACACACACACACACATCGTTTTTAAAAAAACATTTTCTACATTTCATATTTCTTTCTCTAATCTTTTACGTTTTGACAACTCATTCCTTTATCCTTCTTTCCATAGGATTTATCTACATAGAATAATGTCTCTCAGTATAATCTGGACCTCAAAAAAATCTTTCAGACAAGTCTCCAAGTTTCTAGAGGTCAAAGAGAACAAGTTCACAATTCAATCATCGTGACAACCTAGCACAAAAAATCATGAAGGCAGTGCCTTGGAAGGAGACATACACTGAAGGATTGACTGCAGGACTTAACTTTTTGGCAAGACATTATTTAGTGGCAGCTTAAACTTAGAACTCACATAGCTCCCAAGTGAAGTCTCAGATTAGCCTGATTTGTTTTTTAGTTCATCCATCTGAGAAATAGAAGAATTGAGTCTATTTATCAGCTTCCAACTACTCTTTATATATTTTTTTCCCCAACCTATTATTCAGGGTGGCTAAACTCAGGATTGTCACCACCTGACTTAAGCACCGAGAAGTGAATTGTGGAATGATACCATTTAGTTCACATTGTTGATGTGCCTTCGGGAAATAAAGCTTCGTAAAGCAAAAAAAGAGAGCCATCTCTGATATCTATCTATCTCAGTACCCTTTCTGATATCTATTTATCTGGATGCTCTGTCTAAGGAATGACTTGTAATATAAATGTATTTTCTAAGTCCTAGTATAAATGCGAGAGAAGATGGATACTTCTACTTTGTCACATGAAGGCTTTCTCAAAGGCTTCTTTACTTATTAATTCAACTTATTTTTGACTGAACAGCTGACTTTTAAATCTTATATTCTACTATATTCTGTTTTCCTTCAACCTTCCTTTGGGTAACTTTGAGGACAGTTACTGAAGCTGCCTGCAGGTCTTACAGACCTATTGCATGTATCCACCTATAGCACATAGTCTGAGCAAACTCCTGGAGACACTGAAGCACAGGACAGTTTGGCATGCTACAGTTCAGGGGTTGCAAAGAGTCGGACTCAGCTGAGTGACCGAACAACAATAGCACATATTCTTCTTCGAAAGTTAGATTTTAACTCAGAATTGAGCCAAGAAATTAGTAGTCTGCTTAAAAAGCAGAACGTTTGTGTGGCCATCAAAAACTGAGTGTTCAGCCAGACCATCATTTCTGTCCACTTAGTAAACAATAAATTGATCCACTGAAACAAGTTTCTGAAGATAAATAAATTAGGAGCCATATTCATCTTAGTGCAGATGCTTGACAAAAATGTTTGCCAGGATAACAACTCCATAGACTATATTCCTTTTTAATGTAACTCATATCTGGCTAGCAATAGACCAAGATGGTTATTATTCATTTCAGGACAAGTGATAATCACCTTGGAATAATAAGATCCTTAAAACTCTTTCATGAGGAAAAACTGCTGTCTGTATTTTAACAGATGGTAGTAAAATATGACAAAGATTATCCTGTTATGAAATGTGTGTAAAGTGCCCTTGGATGATGCTTTGTCATTATATCCCGATGTTGTACAAAAAGTTCCAATGCATGGTCAAAAACCTGTAATGACAGAAAAAGCATAGATTACAGGTCCTTGATTACAGTAAATACACGACAGGCACAAGCATAATTAAATAACAACAAAAAGGTTTCTGTGAAAAATGATGAGTATAAAGCGGCATGTTTCTCATACAGAAAATTTAGACTGTTTTTCCCTCAAGAATAGATAATGGAGCTGGAAACTGCTTGAATACTTTCCAAAGGGTAGAGATGGAAAACAGCAGCAGCGGCAGCGATAACAACAACATAGTAATTATCTGATAAGAGACAAGACAACAAAGAAAACAGTAAAACCCATTAAAAATAAATACCCCCCCAAACCTCAGTACTATTGACATTTGAGGCCAGATAAGCCAGTAAAGAATCTGCCTGCAATGCAGGAGACACAGGAGACACAAGTTTGATCCCTGAGTTGGGAAGATCTCCTGGAGAAGGAAATGGTGACCCACTCCAGTATTCTTGCCTGGAGAATTCCATGGACGGAGGAGCCTGGAGGGCTACAATCTAAATGGCCGCAAAGAGTCAGACACGACTGAACAACTAAGCACATACACACAATTCTTTGTTGTGAGAGGCTGAACTATACATTGGGGGAAGTTCAGCAGCATCCAAGGTCTCTATTCATTAGAAGCTGGTAGTCCCTTTCCATTTGTGTGAAGCAAAAATGTCTTCAGACTGTCTGGAGTCTCCAGAGACTTCTCCTGGGGAGAAAAATGAGCTCTCTTTGAAAACCTCTAGGTTAGGAAACGTCTCTTAGATATGAAAATCAAAAACATGACCCATAAAATAATAATTTGATAAATTATACATGAATGAAACTTAAAGTCTCTGTTTCTCAATGACACTGTAAAGAGAATGAAAAGACAGGCCACAGACTGGGAGAGAGTATTTGTAAATCATACAGCTGAAAAAGTTCTTGTATCCAGAATACTTAAAGAACTCTCAAAACTCCAATAATAAACAATCCAAGAAAAATATGAAAAAGATTTTAACAGACTCTTCACCAAAGAAGATATACAGATGGCAAATAAGTGCATTAAAAGATGTTCAAAAGCATTAGTGAATAGGGAAATGCAATTTAAAATAAGATATGCCATTACATACTTACTAAAATAGCTATGAGACTTCTTTGGTGGTCAGTGGTTAAGATTTCTTGCTGCCAATGCAGGGGGCACAGATTCCAGTGCCTGGTCATGGAACTAAGATTCCACATGCCATGTATGGGGCCAAAAGATTAAAAAAAAAAAATAAGTAAAAAGAGTGACCATAGCAAGCAAGTATCAGTGAGGATATGGAGGGACTAGAATTTTCATACTCTATTGGTAGGAATGCGAAATGACACTACTTTGGAAAACGGTTGGGCAGTTTCTTAAAAAGTTACCCATATACCTACCATATGATCCAGCCATGTTATTCCTTGGTGTTTATCAAAGAGAAATGAAAGCACGTGCTCATACAAGGACATGTATAAGAATGTTTATAGCAGCTTTATTTATAACAGCCAAAATAGAAAACAATTCAAATGTCCATCAACAGATAAATTGCTAAACATATATTCATACAATAGAAAACTACTCGGCAAAACACAAAAAAAGGATGAAATGTTGATGCACCTAAAAACATGGTTAAATCTGAAAATAATGATGCTGACTGGAATAAGCTAGGCAAAAAAGTTAAAGTATACACTGTGTTACCCCATATATATATATAAAGTTTGAGAAAATGCAAAATAGTTTGTGGTGAAAGAAAAGAAAGCTAAGATGAATGGTTGTGTGAGGTGTGGGGCATAGGTGAGGAGGGTGGCAGTACAGAGGTACAAGAAAACTGAGGTGATGGATATGTTCACTGTATTGATTGTAGTGTTGGAGTCACAGCCATATATATACGGGAAAACTTAAAAATTTGTACACAAAGTACAGTTTATTGTATATAGAAGAAAAAAGTGCCATCTAGAATAACAACATGAAGTATAAATTACCTAGGGATAAATTTACCAAGAAGTATCAGGGACAATTATGAAGAAACTTCAAGACTCTAATTGGGGATAGAAGTATTTGGCTAGACCAGGACTCATCTTGCATCATTAATATTGGATAAAAGGACTCATTGTTATAAAATGGTCTTTTTTTTTAAATTAATGTATAATTGTAATGCTGTAAGAATTCCAATCCCAATGAAGTTTTATTTAGTTTTGAACCATGACAGTTTATTCCAATGTTCATATCGACAAAATATGAGAATAATCAGAAATTAAAAGAGAAAGCTCTCAAAAGTGACTTTTACCTACTACATTTTAGAACATGTTGTAAAGCTGGAGTAATTAAAACAGTGTCAATTTGATGCATAAATTGATAGAAGATCAATAATGTAGATAAGAAATAGAGCTAGGTATATATAGGGCTTCCCAGGTAGCACTAGTGTTAAACAGCCTACCTGCCAATGCAGGAGATATAAGAAACACAGGCTTGATCCCTGGGTCAGAAAGATCCCCTGGAGGAGGAAATGGCAACCCACTTCAGTATTCTTGCTTGGAGAATCCCATGGACAGAGGGCTACATTCCATAACGTTGCAAAAAGTCAGTCATGAATGAAGCGACTTAGATTGCTTGCTTAGGTATAATGAGAAATGAGCATATGTAAAAGTGGCATTAAAATTTGTAAAAAAAAAAAAAAAAGATTCTTTAATATCTCTAATAAACAGTTTTGGGATAATTAACCAACTATTTGAAAAAAATAATAAAGCTAGATAACTGCATTCCATACAAAGAAAAATTCCAGATTAAACAAAAATTAAGATAAAACTGGTAAAAAAAAAAAGACAAAACTAGAAGAATATATAAAGGGATATTTCATAATATATAAATGGTAAAGACCTTTCTTAGCCTAAAATAAAGGCCAGAAAGATACCTAACCAAAGATTTAAAATGTTGACTGCATAAAAATGGAAAACTTTTATACTTCAAAAAACACCATAAACAAGGCTGATGAACATGAAATATCTGCAACTAATGCTTAAAATATTCAAAGCACTGTTAAAACTGCAAACAGAATAGATAATATCTATTATGGGCAAAAAGATATAAACAGGCAATCATCAAAGAATATAAATGGTCAGTGAATTTTAAGTATTTTTTTCAGCCTTTTTAGTAATCTAATGAATGCAAACAAACATAATAATGGATATTGCCATCTTTCTGACTGGTAAATTTTAGAAGACTGATCAAACTTAGATTGGCAAGAGAATGGAAATTGACTTTTTCATGTTTTATTGGAGAGAATATAAAAACTGACACATTTTTCCAGAACACAAATTAGAAACGTATGTCAAAGCTTGAAATAATGCAATTACACTTCTAAGTAATTATTCTAAGTGGATAAATAAACACGAGCACAAGGATTCATGAACAATGATGTTCACTGCTTCTGTATTTCTCTTTTGTAAAAAAAAATAAAAAAGTTCAGTTTCCTTTATGGAAAATTTTTAACCATACATGAACAGAGAGAGAATGGTATAATTAACTAAATCACCCAGTTTCAACAATTATTAACATTTTGCTATATCTGTCTGTCTCTTCTGCACTTTTATTTGAGAGGGCTTGCACTTTCGTTTGAGTATGGAGATACAGTTTATTAAAGTAAGCCCTAAACAATATAATATATTCCATAAAAGCTTTGGTATGTGCACTTGAGAAATAAAGACTTTGACTAAAACATGACTTTAATAAGCTATTAATACTATCTAATGCCTTGCCCATGTTTTAATTTCCTAAATTTTCTCAAAAATATGTTTACAATTGGTTTGCTTGAATTAAAATCTTAAGTTTCTTATATTACATTTGGTTCATTATGCGTCGGAGTTTCTTCTCTTTAAAAATCTGTAACCGTTCCTCCTCTCTCCTTTTAAATGCAATTTATTTATTGAAAAAACTTGCTCATTTATATTGTAGAATTTCCCACATACTGAATTCAGCTGATTGCTTTCCAATATGCTATTTAACTTTTTCCCCTTATATCTGCTGTAAAATGATAGACTTGGTTAAAAGTTTATGACCAGAGTGCTGCATAAATGATGCCCTGCACTTCCTGTTGCAAAATGCTTTGTTCTGTTTAAGAGATAAGATCCAGATGGGTTCAGATGATGTCAGTGTGATGCATGCATTATAAAGTGCCCCAGTAATTCCTCACTAATTGTTTTATTTTCATGTTGATAGTTGCATAGGTCCATTATTTCATTAAGGATTGCAAAATGTGATTTTTCTGTCATTCCCTTTGCGTTTATTAGCTGGAACTCTTTAAAGAACTTTCCCTTATCAACTAATTGATACACTGAGATAGACTTTGTATGGCTGAGTGGCTTGATTCTTTTCCTCAACTTTTCTGCTCACTCTCCTTAATTGCTTTCCTCAACTTGTTACCTTTTTAGAATAGTGAGTTGGTTTCCAAGAAGTGTAGTTGTCACCGAATGCATATATGGTGCTGAATTCATTTTAACTTGTAGATTTTCATATTCCTAATATATTTCAATGTATTGCAGTCATTATCTTTTTGTTGCACAAACTATCTAAAATGGCCTAGAAGAAACCCATTTGAATTGACTCTATTATTCTTTTGATATAACTCCAATGGTTTTCTGAAAAGTTTCTTGCCCTTTGGCACATCTCAATTCCTAGGTTCACTTTACACATTCCTAACCTTTGACCTAGATTCACCCTATTTCCCAAGGAGTTTATTTAAGCTACAGTCATCCCCTACATACGCATTAGAGTCTACCCTCTTTCGCCTATTCATTCATTGTTCTCACCCTGGGGGACCATCAACTTCTCACTCACTATTGGATTATTTCTACCAGGTTAAGTATATGTTGCTACTTTTCCCCTCTAAAAATATTCATTTAGGGGCTTCCCTGGCAGTCCAGTGGTTAAGATTCCATGCTTCCAATCATGGGTTCAATCCTTGGTCAGGGAAATAAGATCCTACATGCTTTGGGGTGCAGCCAAAAAAACCCCCAAAACAAACCCCCCTTAAAAAAAAAAACTATGAAAAAGTTCTATTAAACCACCTTCCCTCTACATACACTACCCCCATATAGTGCTCTCTTTTACAGCAAAACTCTTTGAAAGAGGAATCTCTGCTCACTCTCCTTAATTGCTTTCCTTCCATACTTTCTTGAACATACTTGAATCTAGTTTTTGTTCTATGACTAACCTAAAACTGTTCTTATCACAGCTATCAGGGCCAAAAATCACTCTCTGTTTTCATCTTAAAGGATAAAACAAGAATTTGGTCACTTTTTCCTTTTTAAAACATGATGCAGATTGAGTTTCTGATAATTTTTTCCCACAAGCCAACTCTTTTCAATGATAACTTTACTCTTTCAGTTGCTCCAGTCAACTTTGGTGTCATCCTTAATTTCTCTTTTGCATAAACCAGATCCAGTCTGATAGTAAATCTTCTCATTTCTGCCTCCAAAACACACTCAGCATCCCACCACTTCTTACCATCCCAAATGCTATTCAGTTCAGTCCCTCAGTCGTGTCCGACTTTTTGTGACCCCATGAATCACAGCACGCCAGGCCTCCCTGTCCATCACCAACTCCTGGAGTTTACCCAAACCCGTCCATCGAGTCAGTGATGCCATCCAATCATCTCATCCTCTGTCGTCCCCTTCTCCTCCTGCCCCCAATCCTTCCCAGCATTAGGGTCTTTTCCAATGAGTCAACTCTTTGCATGAGGTGGCCAAAGTATTGGAGTTTCAGCTTCAACATCAGTCCAATGAACACCCAGGACTGATCTTCTTTAGGATGGACTGGTTGGATCTCCTTGCAGTCCAAGGGACTCTCAAGAGTCTTCTCCAACACCACAGTTCAAAAGCATCAATTCTTCGGCGCTCAGCTTTCTTCACCGTCCAACTCTCACATCCATACATGACCAACGGAAAAAACATAGCCTTGACTAGATGGACATTTGTTGGCAAAGTGATGTCTCTACTTTTAAATATGCTATCTAGATTGGTCATAACCTTCCTTCCAAGGAGTAAGCGTCTTTAAATTTCATGGCTGCAATCACCATCAGCAGTGATTTTGGAGCCCCCCAAAACAAAGTCTGACACTGTTTCCACTGTTTCCCCATTTATTTCCCATGAAGTGATGGGACCAAATGCTAGTAGCCTGACTTAATCATTTCACACCTGTCTGGTGATAATAGAATCCAAACTGGTCTCCTACTTCTGACCTTGGTTTATTGCAATCTATTCTCAACAAGCAGCAAAATGTATACAGTTAGAACATAGAGCAGATTATATCTCTCCTTTCTCTGATGCCCTTCAATGGTTTCCCACCTCACCCAAAATAAAGACATAAGCAGCAGCTCTGAGCTACAAGATCATTCACGATCACTTTTCTGCCCTCATATTGTACCACCTTCTCTGTTATTTTATCCATTACATTTTCTTTTCCCCTCAAGGCCTTTACACTTGCTATTCTCTTTGCCTGAAATACTCCTACTCCAGTATCTGCAGTGGCTCAGTGGTAAAGAATCCACCTGCAATGCAGGAGACATGGGTTCAGTTCCTAGGTCTAGAAGGTCCCCTGGAGAAGGACATGAGCAACCCACTCCAGTATTCTTGCCTGGAGAACCCCATGGACAAAGGAGCCTGGCAGGCTACAGCCCATAGGATCGAAAAAAGTCAGACATGATTGAAGCGACTTAGCACACATGCCCTTCCTCACTTCCTTCATATGTTTTACTTCACTGGCTCCTTTATCTAAAACTTCGAATTTAGCCAGTATTTGTTGGCTTTGGTTGCTATAACCAAATGCCATCCACTGGGTGGTTTAAACAACAGAAATTTATTCCTTGCAATTCTGGAGACTGGAAGTCAAAGACCAAGGTGCCAGCAGGATTGGTGTCTGGCAAGCCCCTCTTCCTGGATTGTAGAAACCTGCCTTCTTGCTGAGGCTTCACATGGCTTTTCCTTGGTGGGTGTGCCTGGAGCAAGAGGGAGCTTTCCCATCTCTTCTTCTTCTTTTTGTAAGGAGCTCATCCAAAATTCATCACTTCCCCAAAGTCCCACCTCACTCCTTAAGTGATGGTGTTAGGCTTTAGGGAGTTAGAGTTAGGGAGTTAGGGATTTCAATGTATGAATTTTCAGGAGGAGACACAACCATTTAACCCCTAGTAGCTACCTCCACTGATATTTCATATACCTGCCTCTTTTTGTCCCCTAAGACACTCATCATATTCTAAAATACAGTAAATTTTACTTACTTAACTGGATTCTTTGCATTCACCATTAGAATTCTACCTCCATGAAAGCATGATTCTCAGCCTTTTTATTGCTGTTATTGGTTCTTCAGCATCTCTAAAAATGTCCTGCAGCAGGAAGTAGCCAGAGAGATCTCAATGCCCCTATGCCCAAAGAATTGGGGCTTCCATCTCTTGAGGGGGAAATGTTGGGTAGTTAGAGTAGGAAAAAGGAGTCCAGAATGGTGGTGGCTAAAAGACAAAGAAGGGAAAAACCCATGAAAATAGACCAAAGGAAGGTCCGAGGACCAGAGTGAGAACCTCAGGTGGAACAGCCCTCCTGGCTAGCCCAATACATAGGCAGGCTCAGGGGGAGGAGAAAAAACACATAAAAAGAGGAGCCAAAACCGGGCCTCTGGCCTCTCTTCTCTTGGCTTCTTTTGGGTCCGCCCACCCTCATGCCTCAGGGATGTATTTTCTTTTGCTTGCCAAATAAAACTGAGCTGTAACACTGGTCCATCCATCATTTAAATTTTTGCTGCCGCAAGACAGAACCGAGGAAATCACACACTCCCCTAACAAGATGCTCAGCAAATACATGTTGAGTATCTAGAAGGTCTTAGAGGTGCAAGTGGGCTGTAACCATAAAGGAGACTGTAGCCTTTGTGAGAAAGAATCTTCTCAACTCTGGGATAAGCTATATGTTATAAGAAATCATTATATTTTGTTCACGTCCACAACTGTGAACATCTTAATATTTATTCAATGAACTTATCAATTAAAACTTCTCTTTTGAAAAATATCTGATGGATAAAGTTACAGCAAATAAGCTAGGCTATCTGAAAAAGGAGTACCAAAGTCATTTAAATTCCAACACTGATACAGCCATCTGTTTATTATAAAACAAAGACTTTTTTCCCCTTTACTTTAGAATAAACAACTGTGGCAAATTGGCTCAATATTTCCTTTAGTTATGCTCATAATATATTTTAAGCAACATAATAGGCTTACATTACCCATCTTGTTTTTGATATCCATATGGCAACATTATGTAAATGTTCCTTAAAAATAAATGATGCTATTTAGTATACAATGTATGTTGTTTGCTGCTAAAATCATAATTATATGAAAGAAAAAAGTCATTGGATCATCCTAAAAAAAGGATTAAATTCTAGGACAATAATGAACAGGAAATAGTTGATACAATTAAACTAATGTCAGAAACACTTTACTTGAGATGATCAAAAAAGGAGTAATTTAGAAGAGATTTCAAGATGGTAATGGAGCACATTTTTTAAGTTTTCCAAGGAATACAGTTTATGAAAGACTGAAAACTAGCTGTTAGGAAACTGCAATCATACGTAGGGAAATTATGATTGAGGTAACCCAGTGTGTTACTTTGTTCCTCAAAAACCCGAATGAGTATAGTAAGGAAAGGAGCCCTTGTGGTTATTAATGGCTATTTTAGGTATTTCAGAAAAGGCAACAACAAGATAGAATTTAGTAAGAGTGGTACCTTTCTCATTATTCTCCAAATATTTTTTCTTTTGTAGACTTCAAATTATAATATTTGTAGCCTACTGAATTGAAAAATTTATAGAAAATTGAAAGTATAAAACATGGAGTCAAGCAGTTAGGGACCATATAATAGACAAACTTGCATCTCCGATAGATTCCTCTAAGAGACCTTTCAAATACTCTATTTTGAGTTAATGGTGTCCTGTCATCTTCACTTGTAGACACACAGATTCTTAGAATTTATTTTAACTCCTCTTTTACCTGTGAAAAAGTGTGGATCCCACAGGCATCAGGAGCTTTCCCATGGTTATGTAGGTCAGGATAGAGGAGACCAGACTGAAACTCATCATGTCTCTCAGGTAGTCTTACTGTCAAAAGAGATTCCAAATCTTTTTTTGTTACAGATGAGATTGACCAAGTGAAAAAATGCCCCCCTCGTGTGTGCATATATACACACACTGTTCACATACACATACATACAGCTAGTTACACACACATATACATATAATTTTATTTATGCATCTTAATTTCATAAGAACCAGGTTTGTAAGTACCTAACGGTATGTTCGGTCATATGAACATTTTGTTAACATGTGATCTTGGCCTTTTTGTTAGGGCACTACATTTTTTTTAGCAGAACCCAGAGGCTGGAACTTAAGATAGTGATTGAGTGGTTTTTAAAGTGATGAAAATGGTGTACTCGTCCTGTTACTTTCTTTTCTGATATTTTACATTTAGAAAAAATCAGAAGTGTATAGTGATTCTGGCTACAAACACAAGTACCTAAAATTGCCCTGTAGAGCTGGAAAACAGGAAATAGGCTACAGAAAAACAGCATATTTGCAGCCTCATTATCTTCTTACATAACAGCAGAGATAGGGTGTTAGGGATACTCTAGGATATTTTCTTTAAATGACACAAGTTTTTAAAAATCAGGAAAAAAACCAACAGTTTAAATGTATAAGAAGTGAAGCAGACATTGCTAAAAAGTGTATTGTCTATCAGCATTTTCAAGTGTTCTGCTTTTAATGATGATGTTCTTTCCAAGTTTTAGGGACTAGGTATAAGCCTCCTTTCATTAACATTTCCTATAGAATATCTTTTTGTTTTAATTGTTTTTGAAGATATGGGATTACAAATTCAGAAGTCTGGAATAAAACAGTATAATCCTTCATTTGGTTGACATCCAACATTGCATGCATGGAGCCCCATGAGGTTTCACTAGGTGGATACATATGAAATTAGTAAATGTCAGAGATGTGTATTTGTGGGAATGTGAATTGTCCACAGAAAGGGAGCATAAGAAACCTGGAACTTTCTCCATTTGTTTCTCCCCAGACCTCATAAGCATCATAAACACGAGCATCATAAAAACTCAGGCAGCTTGCTAGACTCAAATACAAATAACAATTTTACTGACAAAACCAACAACTTGTGAGGGGAAAAAAAAGAACATTAGAAAATGCTCACTCTTTCAAAAAATACTGTAATTTTTGAGTTAAATTTTAAGGATAAGCTACCAAATACATACTTTTATTTAAAATGTTTCTTGCCTGTAAATTTATACATAGAAACAAAGCAATAGCAATGAAAATTGAAGTTGTAATGATGTTGCATGTTTAAAAAGAAATGCATTTTGAATGCGAATTAAAACTACAGTGAGGTATCACCTCACACCAGTCAGAATGGCCATCATCAAAAATTCTATAAACAATAAATGCTGGAGAGGGTGTGGAGAAAAGGGAACCCTCTTGCACTGTTGATGAGAATGTAAATTGATAACAGCCATGACAGAGAACACTTGGAGATTCCTTAAAAAACTAGGAATAAAACTAACATATGACCCAGCAATCCTACTACTGGGCACATACCCTGAGAAAACCGTAATTGAAACAGATGTATGTACCTCAGTGTTCACTGCAGCACTATTTACAATAGCTAGGACATGGAAGCAACCTAGGCGTCCATTGACAGACGAATGGATAAAGAAGTTGTGGTACATATGCACAATGGAGTATTACTTGGCCATAAAAAGGAACACATTTGAGTCAGTTCTAATAAGGTGGATGGACCTAGAGCCTGTTATACAGACTGAAGTAAGTCAGAAAGAGAAAATCAAGTATCATATATCAACGCATGTATACATAATGTCAACGCATCTACATGTAATGTAGTAAACTGGTACTTATGCACCTATTTGCAGGGCAGGAATAGAAATGCAGACATAGAGAACAGTCTTTGAACACAGTGGGTAAAGGAGAGGGGGAGATATCTTGAGAGTAGCATAGAAACATATACGTTACCATATGTAAAATAAGTAGCTAATGGGAAGTTGCTGTATAACACAGGGAGCTCAAGGTGGTACTGTGACAACCTACAGGAGTGTGATGGGGGGGAGGTTGGGAGGTGGGGAGGAGGTTCAGGAAGGATGGAATGTATGTATGCTTATGGTTGATTCATGTTATTGTGTGACAGAAACCAATACAATATTGTAAAGCAGTTATCCTCCAATTAAAAATAAATTTTTAGAAAGGAAATGCATTTTGAAATGTGGAAAGACCCGTCAAGAATGGTGGAGGAAACCACAAGGATTTTTTAAATATTGCAATGAAATACCGATGAGGGCTGTGGGCTTGTCCAAGAATTCTTTCTTGGTTGTGGTAGATATGCTAGATTGGCTCTTTTAAACATCTGTTTCAACTTTCTTCTAATAGGCAGAGGCTGAAAATAAAAATTAAAAATCCCAGATGGGTTTGAAGTGAGAATTCCAGATGTGATTTAGATCCTGCCGATCAGATGCTGCCAAATGATTCTCATGTTCAGAACTGAGTTCATGGAGTATGTGAGATGCTAATTTTGTGGGTGCAGATTCAGCAGGATTTGCATGATTCTGGGGCCAACAGTGGCAAGGATGGGTCTCTTGGTCCCAGATCACAGCCTAGCCAAGGGTGATTTTGGAGTCAGGAATTGGCTCTTGAATTCTCTCCCAGAAGGTGTAATTCTCTTGGCACATCACATCTACTGTGTGGTTGCTGGGAGTCATTCCTGAATGACCTGATCCTTCAGCTCTTATAACAAGTTTGTAAATACCTTAGTTCCTGTATTAATTTCTTAAATTTCCTTTATTAAGTTCTTTTCTGCTAAAAATATATTAACTTATTTTCTGTTTCCCTGGCAGCTCAGATGGTAAAGAATCTGCCTGCAATGAGGGAGACCTGGGTTTAATCCCTGGGTTGGGAAGATCCCCTGGAGGAGGGAACAGCTACTCATTCCAGTATTCCGGCCTGGAGAATTCCATGGACAGAGGAGCCTGGCAGGCTATAGTCCATGGGGTCGCAAAGAGTCAGACATGACTGAGAAACTTTTATTTTCACTTTTTCTGCTAAAACACATAGCATATTTTCTGTTACCAGCAGCTGAATTTCTACACAATAGTAGAATACGTCTTTATCATATGCTTCTAGTGGAGGGCTTAGGAAAGAAAAGGACTAAATATATTGAATGTTCAGCTTCCTGCCCCTTACCTCAAATAATTGTTCTCTTTCTATTGCTTTTCCTCTGGAATCAGAACCCGACCATCTCCTCTTTGATCCTTGGAAACTTACTGGACTTCTCTGTCCCTGAAAATAATAATAGTGTCTGCCTCACAGAGTGATGGTGGTTTAGTTGCTCAGTTGTGTCCAACTCTTGCAAGCCCATGGACTGCAGCCTACCAGCCTCCTCTGTCCAGGGAATTTTCCAGGCAAGAATACTGGAATGGGTTGACATTTCCTTCTCCAGGGGATCTTCCCGAATCAAGGATCAAACCTGTGTCTCCCACCTTGCAGACAGATTCTTTACCATGTGAACCATCAGGGAAGCCCATAAGAATTAAAGAATTAAATTATGGTACATAGTAAATGATCAATAAATGCAATCTACTGTCAGCATCATTACTTCTATGTAACTTCTATCACCTGTAATGATAGTTATGGATAAATATGTTGCATGCCCTTGAGGGAAAGAACTAGGTTTCATTCATCATCTTTCTGTCTCAAGAGCCTATCACAAAGCTTGACACTTAGATATTTAAAGCTTCCTGAATGGCCATTTCTAAATGAATAGTCTATGAGATCAAAAACATTCTTTAAGTTCCTGAATTATCTTGTTCTTTTACTTTATCTGGGAAAATTAGAATACTCTTAATCCTTCATAGAGCCTTCCTTATGAAGATGAGGTTGAATAAATACTAATACATTTTTTTAGAATAAAAAAATCTGAAAGAAGCTTTGTATGTTGTCTATTTCAGATCCATAACTTTGTGCATGCTTGTGTGCTAAGTCACTTTAGTAGTATCTGACTCTCTGAGACCCTATGGACTGTAGCCCACCAGGCTCCTCTGTCCATGGGATTCTCCAGGCAAGAATACTGGAGTGGGTTGCCATACCCTTCTCCGGGGGGTCTTCCTGACCCAGGGATCAAACCCATGTCTCCTGTGGCTCCTGCACTGCAGGGGGATTCTTTATCGCTGAGCCACCAGGGAAGCCCTCCCATAACTTCATGTATGATGAAAAAGTGAGACAGTGAAAGTGTTAGTAAAGACCCAAATACACTATTCTGTGCTCTTCACAAACCTGCAAGCCTACAACCAGTTCTCTCTGTAACTCTCCCTATTTGATTTTTCTGTGGCCTTACATTAAGTAGGTGGTGGCGGTGCTCAGTTGCTCAGTCATGTCTGACTCTTTGCAACCCCACGGACTGTAGCCGCCAGTCTCCTCTTTCCATGGAGTTTTCCAGGCAAGAATACTGGAGTGGGTTGCCATTCCCTTTTCCTGGGGAATCTTCTGGACTCAGGGATCAAACCTGAGTCTCGCATTAGCAGGAGGATTCTTTACCACTAGCACCACCTGGGAAGCCCTAAGATGATCATGCAAGTCTGATTCAGCCCTGAGAGTCTATGATTTTAACAGATGAGCTTTCAAAAATCACATCATTTTGGATGTAACCCTTAAAAGTGTTATTGAAAACTTCCACATTTTTCTTAATGGTATAATTAAATCCCTTTTTAATTACTAAAGAGAAAAAGTAAGTGTTAACAATTGCACCATGATATTAATACAATACAGTGACATCTTAGAGTAATTACATGTCTGTAAGGACTTCTTCCCTGAAATGAAATAGTTCTCACTGAGAATAGGTCTTCTTTTAAGATCGGGTGTTCAGTTTCTTTGCTCACTGTGAGGCATATAGTTGTCTTTTCTTGCTGCCATTGATAATCTGGTCTCCAGAAACTCTCACCAATTTTCTATTGATAGGTTTCTTCTAATATTTATGAGTTCAGGAAATCAGGAAAAGAAGCTTTTAAAATGAGCCCAAACAAAAAATGACTTTACTAAAAGTGAGAGTTGATGGAATTTTTCTAGGCATCTTGTGCTCATGCTCACTCGTGTCTGACTCTTTGTGATGCTTTGGATTATAGCCCGCCAAGCTTCTCCGTCCATGGGATTCTCCAGGTGAGAGTACTGGAGTAGACTGCCATTTCCTACTCTACAATATATGTTAGACTAAATATCAGTTCAAAACACTGAAGCGACAGTTAATAACAAGGTCAAATTCTGATAAATTAAAGCTCCATGTAATGTAAGATTCTGTAGCCCCTTTGAAAAGTATTCTGGCTATTCCTCACAAAGGTGAACAACACTTATCATCCGATTCAGCAATCTAATTCTTATTGATACAACCAAGAGAAATAAAAACATGTTCCCGCAAAAAGTTGTACAAGAATGTTCATTGTAGTCATTATTCATAACAGTAAAAGGGAAACGATCTAAAGGTCCATTAACTACTGAATAGTTAAATAAAATGTGTAATATACATACAATGGAATATTATTCGGTCATGAAATGAATAAAGTACTGATACATGCTATAATGTGGATAAAACTTGAACACATGCTAATGAAAGAGGACAGTCACAAACTACCAGCTGTTATAATATTTGATTTCTATGAAATGCTCAAAATAGGCAAATTTATAGAGACAGAAAGTAGATGAATGCGTGGCTAGGGCTGGGGGTTGGGTTTAGGGGATGTTGGGAGATGATTGTGAGGGTGGTAGATGAAGGCTAAGACATTTCTTTTTGGGTAATGAAAATTAAAGCTTACTGTGGTTATTACTGGACAACTGTGAATATACTAAAACCATTGAATTGTACTCTTTAAACAGATGAATTGTATAGTATGTGAATTATATCTCAGTAAAGCTATTACCCAAACAAATCTCCATGTAGCAAAATGATGATCAGTCTCCAGCTGAAATTCCATCAACTTTGAACAATATTTTATCCAACAAACTGAGTTTTGATAAGTTCATTGTAAACAGATCCTGTGCATAACAGGATTTTGGTGAAAACAAATGCTCTTTCCAAATTGTTTGTTTATATTACAGGGGATTTGACCAAATATCACCACTTCAGATGTGTCTTAACACATAGTAAACTCAACATGAGTGCCTTGTGTTCCCCGTAATTTTCTTTTTGTTTCAATCACGCAAGACAGTGCTGACTGGATCTCACTTTGGAGTGACGCAGACAGGATTTCTTAAAGACAGGAAGGTTCAATAGCAGAAGGATGATTCATCAACACAGAAAAGATTTCTTCTGGTAGTTAAGTTGCAGTGGAGTCAACTTGCTTTCTAATCTTTTCATCATTGCTCTAGAGATCAGGCAACTGTATGCACATGTGGTTTGGACAGGAAGCTTCTTCCACTTCATCGGCTACAAAAGAGCAAAGGGCAGTGGTGCTGAGGTCAGGGCAGGACTGTCTCCCAGAGGCCGGCAGTGCTTCCATGGTCCTGTCAGGGATTTCTGGGGGATGGTGGTGACTTGTTGGTGTCTCTTAGGCTTACTTTCCCTGTTTGTTATAAGTTTTCTAACTAGGTCCTGGGAAATGATGTATCAGTGTATTGACCTGACCTGTTTTTCTGAAACTCTCTGCAACAGGAGTCTCACTTTCCTGTGTTGTTATTAAAAAATTTTAAAAAACGAGACAGCAAAGTGACATTTCATTATCAAGTAAGTTTAAATAAAGAGGGAAAATTGTTAATAATTCAATCTGAACTGGCTAGAAGCAAATGGTTATATTAAAAATAAATGTATTTTAGGTGTGATTTAGATTGTTTACTAAAATTGTGTCAGGGACTACAAAGAAAATCTGAAAATAATTACCTACATGTCCTATGTTTATTTAAAATTGGATATTTTTCTCCATAAGGCAAACAGGGCTGAGGGAAATGCTATCACGAGAAGCTCTATGTGTGTGTGAACATGCACATGTGTGTACATGTCTTCATAATATAGACATAGAGTGTTTGTAATAATTCAGTTACTGAAATAGGGTGAGAGATGAAATTATCATCACTATTAGGTTGTCTAAAGGTTTTTTGGATAACAGACTGCTCAGAATTTTAAAAATTAAAATAATTTTTGAAATGAAATGTGTAGTTTGTCAATAAACTCGATATTCATATGACCATTTGTAAAAAGTTAACTTTAAATGATTATTTAAATGCTTTACATTGTTTTAAAAAATTAGTTTTAAAAGGGACTTCCCTGGCAGTCCAGTGGTTAAGACTCTGCACTTCCACTGCAGAGGGCAAGGGCCTGATCCCCGGTAGGGGAACTAAGATCTTGCATGTCAGGAGGTGTGGTCAAAATTTTTTTAAAAAAATTAAATGCTTTACATCGAAATGCATGCCATTTTCTAGCATTCTGCTCTGTAAGACTGGGTGTGAAGCTATCGGAAGTATTCCAAGGCACTCAGTCGGTGGAAATGTTTTACACCCACTTTTCCATGCAGTAGAGAGAAGCCATTTTCAGTTTTGGTCCTAAGTATAAAGTCAGTAATTTCTAACAAAATGGAACTTCCTCACTGGTACAGCTTCAAGAATTCTGACCTAACAGGAAGCGGGCAGCACCCCCCTCCAGTCCAGGGTGTTGAGACACATCATATGTCAAATGCATGTGCCAAAGTTTCCATCTATCTCTTTTGAGGATACACATAGAATGTTCTGGATGGAGCACAAGAGAGTTGCATCATCACACTGGAACATTTCCAAGTTAGGAAACAAATGCTGAGCACATGTTACAGGTCCAGCTCAGATGACCTTGGACTTACAGAGAGGAGTCCATCCCATTAGTTACCCACAGCCAGAGACGGCTACGGGCTGTGATAGTTGGTTTAGCGGAACTAATACTCACTTATGGCTCAGTGAAACCCCTGTTGTAGGATTCTGTTCTGGCAAGCAGATTCAGCAGTAGAGTAGCAAATTCTTACACCATCTTCAAAAATCCTAAATCCATGAGCATAAATATTAAGTAAACTTTTATCTGATTAGGAGTTGTGATAATAGCATCGTTTGCTGTTATGCATATACTGTAAATGCTAAATGGGCTGAAACAGGAGGCTAACATTGACAAGACTAGACTACAGAAAAGTCTGACATCTCCTAAGAAGACCTGCACTTGTCATGTTCAATCCCCTGTTATTTCATATGATCTGAACTAATTGTATCAGGAAAGCTCTATTTATTTAGGTAAATTCAAAACAGCTGGAGGGTTAATTAATCCCAGGGGCTAAGTAGCATAAATAAATCAATTTCTGGGCCAACTGGAAATGAGATCAGGGCAAGAACTATGCACGCATTAAAAGTGAACTATGTAAATTGAAGTGTTTTGAAACTTGTAATGCATTTGCTAAAGGTAAAATATTATTCTAGTAATTGAAGAATATTATGGGTTTTAACATCATTACTAACTCTGCAGGATTTTAGGTGCTTGCCAGTAAGAATTATGATAAATGCCTATTTTTGATTATATGCAGCCTTTCCTAAAGATTATGCAAATTTCCTTTGCCAGGAACTTTTCTTACATGATAGTAAAACTTATTTTTTTATATCCACTTGAATACAATAAAGACATTCTTAACCAATAAATCCTAGGCCAGTGTCACTAATGAACAACTTGTATAATTCATTGCTTATGAACCAGCAATTTAAATCCTGCTGTCTGCTCTTCAGAACCAAAATTCTGAAAAACTGTGGAGAAACAGAATTTGGGGTTAGTCCTTGGACAGACCTGAAACTAGTAACATTCTTGCAGGTCATGTTCTCTTTATGGACCTATCGTATTTCAAAAGTCAAGGATTCAATGAAGTCTGTTCCATAAGGGTCCCTGATTGAAATTGATTGGGAGATGTGGGTAGTAAGGAAGTTACTATAGAAAGAGAGAGAGAAGAGCCGAGGACCCTGACTCCCATGGCAGAGTTTTCCTGAAAACTGAAATGACTTGGAGGGAGCAAAGCACATGAGAGTTGTGAGTGTGTGCTGTCGCTTCAGTCATGTCTGACTCTTTGCGATCCTATGAACTGTAGCCCACCAGGTTCCTCTGTATCCATGGGACTCTTCAGGCAAGAATAGTGGAGTGGGTAGCCATGCCCTCCTCCAGGGATCTTCCCAACCCAGAGTTTGAACCCATATCTCTTAAGTCCCCTGCATTGGCAGGCAGGTTCTTTACCATTAGCCCCACCTGGAAAGCCCATGAAAATTACTTTCCTGTTATTAAGGTTAGAAAGACTTGGTAAAGCCTTGAGTCAGAGTCCCTGTGTCATCTTTGGGAGGTTAGGAGCATCGTATTCAAAATGCTAGGGTTAGATTATGTTATTTAAGTGAAGATGATTTTTTAAAAATTTTTAAAATTTTAAAAAATTAAAAAAAATTATCCCCTGAATCCAGGTAAGGTTAGCTAACCTTCACTTGGCTTGAACCTCTGGAGATTCATCTGCTTGGTTCAGTCCTGTGGGCAACAGGAACCAGCTCTAAGTGCCGGGGGCTCTGCCCCACTGTGACTTTGGCCTTGAGGGAAAGGTTCTAATCAAGAAGAGATCATCACCTGACTCATCCCCCTTCCTTAGCAGGACAAATGGCCCCTCAGTGATGAAGGGGTGGCCCTTTGGGTGGCAAGCAAGACTTGGGGTCAGATGGACAAAACTGGAGTGGCAGACAGGGATAAACTACTAATGAATTTAAGTTATATTTAATTTAGATTAAGCGGTTTAGGGATCTAATTTTACCCACCCCTTAATAGCTTCTGTTCCCAGTCTCATCGTGGCTACTTCACACTGCTGCTGCTGCTAAGTCGCTTCAGTCGTATCTGACTCTGTGCAACCCCATAGATGGCAGCCCACCAGGCTCCCCCATCCCTGGGATTCTCCAGGCAAAAATACTGGAGTGGGTTGCCATTGCCTTCTCCAGTGCATGAAAGCGAGAAGTGAAGTCGCTCAGTCGTGTCCGACTCATAGCGACATCATGGACTGCAGCCTACCAGGCTCCTCCGTCCATGGGATTTTCCAGGCAAGAGTACTGGAGTGGGGTGCCATTGCCTTCTCCGCACACATGTATGACTCCTCTTAAACCCCCAAGTCACCCTCACTGTCATCAGGGAACTTTCCATCTTGTGGAAAAGAGAGAACTCTGGTAACTTCCCTTAATTTTCCATTAAATGTACAGCTCTCTCCAAATCTCTTTTCTCTGTTCCTATCGGTCTAATATTTCTTTCCCTCTTGGCTTCTTTGCCTCTGCCACATACATGCTCAAAGTTCCTACAACCAAACATTTCCCACTCAAGTCTGCCTCTCTCCGAGCACACCAACCTCCTTCATCAGTACAGTTCTTAAAAGAAAAGTATCTTTTTGCGTTCTATTTTCTCACTCCATTTTCACTGCTTATCCCATAGATGGGCTTCGCTGGTGGCTCAGATGGTGAAGATTCTGCCTGCAGTGTAGGAGACCTGGTTTCGATCCCTGGGCTGGGAAGACCCCCTAGAGAAGGGAATGGCTACTCAATCCCATAGAAAGTTAGCTTCAGTCCCCTTCTTTCTCACAGTGGTCATCTCCATCTGCCTCCTAACTGACAAATATGACTTTCTCATCTCCATTTTCATTGTATTTGATTTTGAAATAATTATTCAGGCACCATCTTGTCCCTGGCATTGTTTTAGGAATTGTCACATATTCCATTTAGTCCTCAACATAGTCATGTGTATTAGGTATTATATTCCACATATTTTTTAGAAAAGAAAACAGCTTTGCTTGATACCATTAACAGCTTCCTACACCTGGAGTACCTTCCTCTCAGAGTTTCTATAAAATTACTCTGTCCTGATTCTCTACCTTGTCTGGAGACTGTTTTTGCCCTCTTTTCCTGTCTCTGTTACCTTTTGTCCATTTCTTTTTCCCCCACTTCTGGACCACATTCTTTCTCAGTGATGTAAATTAATCCTGAATCCATATCTCTGGGTTGGATGCAGAATGCATGCAATCCCAAATGCATCATCTCTCTGGTCCTTATTTCTATTTTCAACTGTGTAATTAACATTACAACTGTGTAATTAACATCTATGTTCATAGATAGTCAAGAAAGCAAATCCAACTCATTATCTTTTCATTCACGTTTTTAGTAAATATCTGTAGAATCTACAGCATATTCCAGGTCTTATTGGCTGCCCTGAGGACATTCTGATCAGTAAAACACAACCCTGTCCTTGGGGATCAGGTGATGGACTTGTAAATAATTATAGTATAAAACATAGGTATTAAAAGTGTGAAAGTAGATCAAGAAGCAAGAGAAAAGGAGCCTGCAGCTGCCTGATGCCTCAAAGAAAATTTCCCAGAAGAGATGAAAACCTACGTGATGACTTTAAAGGAGATTCCTAGGCAGATCAGGGAAGAAAGAGACAGTTTGTGCAAAGTTTGTGCAAATGCGCAAAGGTTTCAAAGAGAGAAAGTGGCAACCCAGGATAGTGTATGGTTTGCTAGCTTAGATGTTTGGGGAGGGAAGGGGGAATTCTGCACTGGGGTTTACAGTACCACTATTTATTGAATTATTTACCTAAAAGATATTTGCCTTTCCCCTCCTTAAATAAATACTGTCCCTATCAATACTGTTGATTCCATTTTCTTTAGGGCTTTTGATCCTGTCATATACTCCCTTTCTTCCTGTGGTCACTGCCCTAGTTCTTATAAATCACTGTGAATGATTTATTGCACAAGATTTGAGAAAGAAACTCGGCCTGCTTACCAAAGGGCTTGGTAAACTCAAGCCCTTTACCCTGTTCAAAAATAAATAGGCTTACAGATCTAGATGTCCCATTCTGCTTATGTGAAATTGTGTTGGTTTGGAATTTTGAAATAGAACTAAGCAGTTTTAAAAATATCAGAATGACTTGTGTCAATGTGAAACCGGTTAAAAGAAAACACCATTGTTTTAAAAGTCTTCATTGAATTTGTTACAAAATTGCTTCTGTATTATGTTTGGCTTTTTGACCACAGGGTGTCTGGGATCTTAGTTGCCTGAACAGGGAGCGAAGCTGCACTGCCTACATTGGAAGGCAAAGTCTTAATGACCAGGGAAGTACCCCCCACCACCACCACCAGTTTTCTTTTTTTTAAATTCATAGAAGCTATTTGTGTTCTCCTACTTATCAAGTGTCAGAAAATCTAAAGGGATCAATGAGGATTTAGGAGGATGTGTCAAAATATCAGGGCAAGGGTTTGGATATGGCAATTGCCTAACAAATTGTGGAAGAAGTGAAAAAAAGGGAGCTCTGTTTTACTAGGAAAGACAGGGAGAAAAGGAAATGGTGACGGGTGATCTCTTTATGCAGTCAGGCTGCCAGCTATACCACACCCTGAAATGAGATAGCTTGAACTGATTTTTTCCTCATCTTAATGAAGGGTTTCTGTGCAATAATAATTCTTTATATAATTGTAACTATTGCTTCAGTCGTGTCTGACTCTTTGTGACTCTATGGACTCTAGCCCACCAGGCTCCTCTGTCCATGGAATTCTTCAGGCAAGAATACTGGAGTGGGTTGCCATGTCCTTTTCCAGAGGATCTTCCCAACCCAGGGATCAAACCTGCGTCTCTTGCATCTCTTATTTCCTGCATTGGCAGGTGGGTTCTTTACCAATAGCACCACCTGGGAAGCCCTATATAAATGTAACTATAATTCATTTTCAAATTGTTTTTGTAGATTTTGATTCTCAATCTGATTTTCTAGATAAAAATCACTGTTGCTCATTTCACAAATAAAAGGAATTGCAGCAGAGTATTTAAGAGGCTTGCTGAAGATGAAAAGAGCTAGTTAGTAATTAATAGACATGGAATCAGGTCTGTTATTCTGCAGATCTTGCTATTAAATAACCCCTAGAAATTACAGAGAGAACTGAAGTTGTATTCTAAAATGTAGGTTTATTGAAGGCTGATCCTGAAAATTTTTGGATGTCAATGTGAAATTTGAAAACACGCTGAGATATGTTTTCTAGAGAATTTCTGAAAATTGTCCTAATTTTTGATTGCATGGTTTTGTCTTTGGTGAATCTATTTGTTCAGGTATGTTAGCATAAACATATTGATATTGATCAAAACACATCTCCTGATTTGGAGTTTGGTAAATTTGGCTATCACATAAATACTACAGGTATTGAAAGAACACCGTGTTGCTTACTTCCTGCCAATAGATCTCTTTTCCTCTTCTAAGCACTTAAAATAATGTAATACTTAAAAAAAAATCAGTTCAAATTAGTAGTAAGAGGAAGAAATGTGTGTTTCTCACAGTGCTGGATCCTTTTCATACAGTGGAGTAACAGACTCCTGGCTAGGGTCTCAAATATCTTGCTAGACTTTTTCAGACAGTTTCAAAATGTCCAAAATCTATTAAAAGGGTAAGAAAAAGGTTAATGTCAATCATTTCTTTAAATGTGTCTAATATAATTTATTACGACTTATGAGATTAAGTAAATATACTTGGTTCAGTCTCCTGCGGGTGCTTTTTCGAGACTGAGAACAATCGTGGCAGAATCTGACAGCCACCAGTCAATCTTGTTAACTCCTTCTTTCACTTGTGGTAGCTGCAGATGTGAGCTCCCTCACAGTGAGGACCAGCTACCCAATGTCAGGTCATTCTTCAGTTGTCAGGGGAAGAATTGCTATCCAAGGTCAAAGAGAGACCTTTTGAGACTTCTCTTCAGGTTCACTAAACATTCTCTGCTGGGCAGGGAGGTGGAATTATTAAAGTAGTCACCAGACACAGTGGAACTCTCCAAAACTTCTTCCATCAAGTTCAGTTGTCTCGGGCAGTCTGCCTTCTAATGCCAGGGGGTGCAGGTTTGATCCCTGGTCTGGGAACTAAGATCCCACATGCTGCAGGGTGCAGCCAAAAATTAAAATAAATAAGTAAATAAATAAATAATAAATAAAACTTGCTTAAAGTTTAGTTGTCTCTTTTACCAATGCATAATTTCAGATAATATGTGCATGATATTTAGAGGGTTATTTTGTGTGTGTGTGGATTGTATTAGGGCTTCCCAGATGGCACTAGTGTTAAAGAACACACCTGCTAATGCAGGAGATGTGAGAGACGCGGGTTCAGTCCCTGGGTGGGGAAGATCCCTTGGAGAAGGGAATGGCAACCCACCCAGTATTCTTGCCTGGAGAATTCTATGGACAGAGGAGCCTGGTGGGCTACAATCCCTGGGGTCGCACAGAGTTAGACACAACTGAAGTGATTTAGCATGCACACATGCAAACTGTATTGTCAGTCTGACCTGTTTTGGAGCCAAGCATTTAGAGGAGTTGCTACTCAGTTCTCCCTTCTTGAGATTCTTAGAAAGCTCTGACCTAATGTTATCCATATTTTGGGAGCACTTGGAAACTGAGGAAAGGAAGATGTGTTGAACATCAAGGTGGTTCTTACCTGTCTCTGGGCTTCCCTGCTGGCTCAGATGGCCCGCCCTGCAGGAGACCCTGGTTCGATCCCTGAGTTGGGAAGATTCCCTGAAGAAGGAACTAGCTCCCCACTCCAGTATTCTTGTCTGGAGAATCCCATGGACAGAGGGAGTAGACACAACTGAGCGACTTCCACTTTACCTCTCTCTACCATTCACTTTTCCTACTGTATATTTATACTTTTAGAGAAAAATTAGTATATGTTTATCTCACAAATTTACTTAAAAGTGTTCATTCTTAATTCTGAGTCAGAAAATTTGATTCGTGTTTTTTGTTTTTTTCTAGGCTGTTATCTGTTCTGATTCCTTGAGAAAAAGTTTCTTCTCCTAAAATGATGGTACTTGACCACAGTATGTAAAATTGTAATTAGTGATAAAATAATCCCATATTGGCTAAAATTAGTTTGCAAGCTCATCCCCAATCCCTGAGATACTAAAATAGAGAAAAGAACATCAAAATTCAATCAGTCACCAGGAATCACTGATATTTCTTCAGAAAAGAATTCAAAGGTTTAAAAAATGTGTAATCTTTGAAATATCTCTTGAGTTTAGCTCCACCAATATAACATACTCCCTCATTCACACACAAACATACTTACATGCTTTGGTTAATTCTCTATGCGTTCATTCTATGAAAATATATAGTAACATGATGATCATGTAGACCTGATTTCTTCCACAATACTTTAGAAACAATAGATATTATTGGTAGGTATATTGGGGAAGGAGCATTGGATAAAAACTATGAAAATTAAATAACATTTTGGAAAAGTGAGTGAAGTAATGTTTGAAGAATATCGATAATCTGAGAATAATTCACTTAACACTTCAGGTTTAGAAATACAATAGAAGCTTCCTTTGAATTAACCACTTAGCTTTCCTGCCACTCTCCTTTCCTTCTGTAAATCAAGCCCATTGACATTCAGTGTATATAAGGCACTCATGGTTATGACGCTACTCTGCAGCCAGCCCACATGCTTCTGCTACTTCCAACTGAGTTATACGTGTTCTAAGTGTCGTTGTGGTTGTTACCAAACCTGTGAGCACCACATGTGCCTGACATTGAAATTACGATATTTCATTAGGTATAAACAAACCAATGAAATATGTTTGAAGAGTTCTGGATTTTAGGGGACCTAAGTCACATACTTTGAAAATATTGGATAAAGTGAATTGTTCACATAGTTCTTGCCATGTTAGATGTGGCTAAGAATACTGTAAAATATGGGGTGTGTGTAGGGGAATTTTTTGCATTAAGATTGCTTTACAAGTATCTTTAAGTTTCTTGCTCCATGTTAAAGAAACTGAAATTGAAACTTGAGGATGATGTAATATTGGTTTGGTTGAAGATGATATGGAACTTTGATCTCCTGATCCATGCTTAATGAAAAGATTGGCAAATGAACATGCATTTGTCTATTTTCTGTACAAACGCTTAAGGTGTACGTATTTCTTGTATGCCTACTCATTTTAAATGGCTTTTTGATTAACTGACATGAGTTTGAGTAAACGCCAGGAGTTGGTGATGGACAGGAAGGCCTGGCGTGCTGCAGTCCATGGAGTCGCAAAGAGTCGGACATGGCTGAGCGACTGAACTGAACTGAACTGAACAACTACTACTTGTTAAGCACATCAACACAGCTGAACCTCTCAAATACCTTTTTAAATGAAGAAGCAGGTCAGCAATGTGTACATATAATATTATTCCATTTACATAAAGTTCAGAAGTAGATAAAACTAAGCAATATATCATTTAGGGATGCATCTATATATGGCAATATTAAGAGACAGGGCACTGGTTATCATAAAAGTCAGGATTCTGGTTACACATAGCTATGTGTGTGTGTGTGTGTGTGTGTGTGTGTGTGTGTGTGCATATTTGTGTGAGTGAGTACTCAGTTGTGTCTGACTCTTTGCAACCCCATGGACTGTAGCCTGTCAGGCTCCTCTGTCCATGGGATTTTCCCAGCAAGAATGCTGAAGTGGGTTGCCATGCCCTCCTCCAGGGGATCTTCCCAACCCAGGGAGTGAATCTGCATCTCCTGCATTAGCAGGCAATTGCTTTACCACTGAGCCACCTGGGAAGCCCATGCATAGTTCTATAGGTGGTTATACACTGCAAAGTGGTTGAAACAAATGGCCACTTAATTCAGATTTGCACAGGAGATCAATTTGTACCTTTGGGGTTCTTCACCTAAATAAAGATGTACACTAAATGTGATAACTTCAGATTTTTCTGGTTCTTATGCTACACATGAACCCAGTGTTGGAGGATACCCAGTCTTCTGCACTTTCTAGAAATGGTCTGACACTTTGATTGACAACTATTTCTGTTTCATAATTTTTACCCTCTTTACTTATTTCTTTTTGTAAATTGATTTCCAGAGAAAGAGATACTCTGATTTCAGAGTCACTTCAGTCATGTCCTACTCTGTGTGACCCTATGGATTGCAGCCTGTCAGGTTCCTCTGTCCATGCGATTGTTTGGGCAAGAATTCTGAAGTCAGTTGCCATGCCCTCCTCCAGGGAATCTTCCTGACCCAGGGAAAGAACCCACATTTCTTACATCTAACCTGCATTGGCAGGCTGGTTCTTTACCACTAGTGCCACCTGAAAAGAACTGACTTCCTACCAGTCATTAAACAAATTGTCTCAAGTATAAATACCTTTGATTTGAGTAAGAGTGCTCATGATTATTAAAACAAAATTTTTCATTATGTAAATCTTCAGTTCAGTCACTCAGTCACGTCCAACTCTTTGTGACCCAATGGACTGCAGCACGCCAGGCTTTCCTGTCCATCACTGACTCCCAGGGCTTGCTCAAACTCATGTCCATCAAGTCAGTGATGCCATCCAACCGTCTCATTCTCTGTCGTCTCCTTCTCCTTCTGCCTTCAATCTTTCAGGGTGTTTTGCGATGAGTCACCTCTTCGCATCAGGTGGCCAAAGTATTGGAGCTTCAGTTTCAGCATCAGTCCTTCCAATGAATATTCAGGACTGATTTCCTTTAGGATTGACTAATTAGATCTTTTTGCAGGCCACGGGACTCTCAAGAGTCTTCTCCAACACCACAGTTCAAAAGCATCAATTCTTTGGTGCTCAGCTTTCTTTATGGTCCATTTTTCACATCCATACATGACTACTGGAAAAACCATAGCCTTGACTAGACAGACCTTTGTTGGCAAAGTAATGTCTCTGCTTTTTAAAATGTCATCTAGGTTTGTCATAGCTTTTCTTGCAAGGAGCAAGCATCTTAATTTCATGGCTTCAGTCACCATCTGCAGTGATTTTGGAGCCGAAGAAAATAAAATCTCTCATTGTTTTCATTGTTTCCCCATCTCTTTGCCATGAAGTGATGGAACTGGATGCTATGATTTTGGTTTTTTGAGTGTTGAGTTTTAAGCCAGCTTTTTCACTCTCTTCTTTCACTTTTATCAAGAGGCTCTTTAGTTCCTCTTTGCTTTCTGCCATAAGTGTAGAGTCATCTGCCTATCTGCAGGTTATTGATATTTCTCCTGGCAATCTTGATTCCAGCTTGTGCTACCTCCAGTCCAGAATTTCCCATGATGTACTCTTCATATAAGTTAAATAAGCAGGGTGACAACATACAGCCTTGATATACTCCTTTCCCAATTTTTAATCAGTCTATTGTTCTATGTCTGGTTTTAACTGTTGCTTCTTGACCTGCATACAGGTTTCTCAAGAGGCAAGTGATGTGGCCTGATATTCCCATCTCTTTAAGAATTTTCCACAGTTTTTTTTTGTGATCGACACAGTCAAAGACTTTAGTGTGGTCAATGAAACAGAAGTAGATGTTTCCTGGAATTCTCTTGCTTTTTCCTATGATCCAATGGATGTTGGCAATTTGATCTCTGGTTCTTCTGTTTTCTAAATCCAGCTTGAGCTTCTGAAAGTTCTTGGGTCACATACTGTTGAAGCCTCACTTGGAGAATTTTGAGCATTAATTTGCTAGTGTGTGAGATGAGTGCAATTGTGCAGAGGTTTGAATATTCTTTGGCATTGCCTTTCTTTGGGATTGGAATGAAAACTGACCTTTTCCAGTCCCATGGCCACTGATGAGTTTTCCAAATTTGCAGGCATATTGAGGACAGCACTTAACAACATCATCTTTTAGGATTTGAAGTAGCTCAGCTGGAATTCCATCACCTCCACTAACTTTGTTCATAGTGATGCTACCTAAGGCCCACTTGACTTTGCATTCTAGGATGTCTGGCTCTAGGTGAGTGATTACACCATCATGGTTATCTCGGTCATGAAGATCTTTTTTGTATCTTTCTTCTGTGTATTCTTGCCGCCTCTTCTTAGTATTTTCTGCTTCTGTTAGGTCCATACCATTTTTGTTCTTTATTGAGCCCATCTCTGCATGAAATGTTCCCTTGGTATCTAATTTTCTGGAAGAGATATCTAGTCTTTCCCATTCTGTTGTTTTCCTCTATTTCTTTGCACTGATCACTGAGGAAGGCTTTCTTATTTCTCCTTGCTATTCTTTGGAACTCTGCATTCAGATGGATATATCTTTCACTTTTCTCCTTTGTCTTTTGCTTCTCTTCTCTTTTCAGTTATTTGTAAGACCTTCTCAGGCCACCATTTTGCCTTTTTTATTTCTTTTTCTTGGGGATGGTTTTGATCACTGCCTCTGGTACAATATTACAAACATTCTTCAAGCACTCTATCAGATCTAATCCCTTGAATCTATTTGTCACTTCCACTGTATAATCATAAGTGATTTGATTTAGGTCATACCTGAATGTCTAGTGGTTTTCCCTACTTTCTTCAATTTAAGTCTGAATTAAAGAAACAGTTCGTGATTTGAGCTGCAGTCAGCTCCGTCTTATTTTTGCTGACTGTATATAGCTTCTCCATCTTTGGCTGCAAAGAATATAATCAATCTGATTTCACTATTGACCATCTGATTATGTCCATGTGTAGGGTCATCTCTTGTGTTGTTGGAAGAGCTGCTATGAGCAGTGCATTCTCTTGGCAAAACTCTGTTAACCTTTCCCTGCTTCATTCTGTATTTGCATTCCAGTCCCCTATGATGAAAAGGACTCTTTTTTTGGTGTTAGTTCTAGAAGGTTTTGTAGGTCCTCATAGAACCGTTCAACTTCAGTTTCTTCAGCATTACTGGTCAGGGCATAGACTGGATTACTGTAATATTGAATGGTTTGCCTTGGAAATGAACAGGGATCATTCTGTAATTTTTGAGATTGCATCAAAGTACTGCATTTTAGACTCTTTTGTTGACTATGGGGGCTACTCCATTTCTTCTAAGGGATTCTTGCCCACAGTAGTAGTTATAATGGTCATCTGAATTAAATTCGCCCATTTCAGTCCATTTTAGTTCACTGATTCCTAAAATGATATTCACTCTTGCCATCTCCTGTTTGATCACTTCCAGTTTATCTTGATTCATGGACCTAAATCTTCAAACATACATAAAAATTGAGAGAATATATAATGAATCACCATGCACTCCTCACCTAGCTTCAACAATTATCACCAGTTTTCAAAACATTTCTTCTTTTAATGAAATTTAGATTTTAATAAACAGCATTGACCTTCTTGAATGCCAGTTTATGTATGTTAGAATGAACATACTTTGAAATTTAATGGATTTGAAATATGTTTCAGTTCATTGCTTACATCACTTCTGTGATTTGGAGCATTTTTATTTATTTTTTTATTCTGTAGAATAAATTGCATTTTCAATAGTATCTCATATGGTTGCCTGAGGTAACACATCCTCACACTGAATTACAATTCAGTGAGAAAATATATTATTTTCTGAAAAATAATTAGTGTCTGAAAATATATATTAACAGACACTAGTGTTTCTGGATGAAATTAGGATTTAAGGTCTAGAATTTGAAACTATTATTTAGCTGATGTTCAACAACTTCTAACAGGTAGTAGCTATAAGATATGACTACAACCATTAATGGAGAAAAAAATTAATATAATTTTTATCTAAGTTTAGATATTGTCACTTTTGTTATATTGCTTTTATACTTTTGGAAGATTAGATATCAGGTTTTATGTTTCCACATAGTTAAATCACCATGCCCCTTATTCCTCTCAGTCTAAATCCTGATATCAAATTTTAAATATAAGGTGGGGGGAAGAGAGATTCTCCCGTCTCCCTCCGCAGATGACTTTCCTACAGAAGAATGACGTGTACCAATTTCACTGGGAAATCCCATGAAGAGAGGAGCCTGGTGGGCTACAGTCCTGGGGTTCGAAAAAGAGTCGGACACGACTGAATGCACCTAAACAACAAAAGGGAACCAGAACAGAGGGCTACACTGGACTTTAACCTTCACTCCTCTTGAAAGTCCCACACTAATACTCATATGACTATGATTCCATGTAGGACAATAATTCAGCAGAATCATGGCCTGAAATTGTTCACATTCCAAGCCCTGAAATCTTGCTGAATCATTCTAATGCAAGCTACTCTTTTCTCTACGGATGTTGGGGCTGTTTGTGTGTGTGTGTTAGTCATTCAATTGTGTCCAACTCTTTCCAACTCCATGGACTGTAGCCTGCCAGGCTTCTCTGTCCATGGGATTTCCCAGGAAAGAATACTGGAGTGGGTTGCCATTCCCTTCTCCAGGCGAGCTTCCTGACCCAGGAATCAAACCCAGGTCTTTCACACTGCAGGCAGATTCTTTATCATCTGAGCCACCAGGGAAGCCCTATGCTGGGGTTACACACATTAATTAATTAAAGTAATGCTACCTGCTGTCACAAGCTCATTCCTGTGTAATAGCTCAAACATGATAGAAGTTTAGTGCGTACATCACTTTCAAAATCGGTGCCCCTGATTGGTAGACAATTCTTGTCCATGTGGTAATCAGTCCTCCGTGTTTATTCTGTTAGGCAGATTTTGTCATCTTTAGCATATGGCTTCTAAGGCCACTGGGCTTGCCTCTTCAAGCTGGCAAATGGGAAAGGGCTTTAAAAAGTTTTTATGGGCCAGCCCTGAAATCAATGCCCACCGCTCTTTCTAGATTCAATTGGCTGTAAGTCAGTCAGGTGGCTACCTGCAGCTCTGGTGAGCAGCACAGTAGGAAGAGAAAAAGCGTTCTCTGGATTGTTGGCCATCTTCAGCCACAGTTACACAGTTCGGTTTTTGTGTCTGTTGGGTCTTATTTAGGGGCTTTTCGTGAATTAGCTTGGCCAAGGCCTTCCACACAGCAAAGTTGAGGTATTCATTCAACTTTATGCAATTAGTTCCCTCTGGCTTTCTGACCTCAAGGACAAATAATATCTAATTCTTTTGGCAGAAATTGTTACATTTAAGAAAGAAACAGAAAGGGCACTGGTTTGGGGGAACTAAAGTAACAGCTTAATATTTGCTCATTAGAGTCCATCATTGCTAAAGATTTGTTCCTTGAAATAATTTTCGTAATTATTTGACTAAATTCCTCCGTGAAAATAAATGATGACAATTAACTCAAATTTTGCTCTAGGATGTAGATAATTAGTGAGTCTGTGTTTTCCAAATGTCTCTGTCATGAGGGCAAAGATGAGAATTTTAAATTCTTTCCTTGCAAAAGGGCAGCAGTGAACTATGCACAGAGCCTGATTTTCATAATCATGAGATCTGAGTGTCACCTGAACACTCAATTTCCATGTGATTGTTTTCAACAGAACAGCTTCTCTCTCTTCTATATACCAGCGATCCCATTTACAAAATATCTCTTACAGATATGTTCTGAGGATCACATTGAGATGCTGTCAATAAAAATAGTTTTGAAAATTGAAAATTGCTATCACCAACTCAATGGCCATGAGTTTGAGCAAACTCCGGGAGATAGTGGAGGACAGGGAAGCCTGGTGTGCTGCAGTCCATGGGATCACAAAGAACTGGACATGACTGAGCAACTGAACAACAATATGAGTTCCAGGCGATATTTCTTCAAACTTTTGAGTTACTAATACACATTGATAAAGGGAACAAAAATGATAACCTGCTTAGACTGAGACCACTCAGCCTCTAGTAGACCTTATTTTCCAAGGAGGATTGGTTGCTTCAGGCTGTTTTCTGAATGTGGCTTTTCAATGCCTTGAAATCACCTCTGTGTTGCATCAAAACCTCTTAGGGATGGTTTCGAGGTTCCTGTCCCATGGACTTGACATCTTCTGAAAGACCGAGATTCTTTTATGATCATAGGCAGAGGACTTTGCTCTCCTGAGTGGATGTTCTTAACATTTCCCAATGAAGATGCGCAAAAACTGAGGCTCTGTTTTGTGCTTTGAGAGACAGTGGCCAACAAGACTGTGAGCATTTTACCTTAATCCTAGAGAAGAAGTGTTCGTCTGGAGTTATTAATAAGAAATACAACTACTTCGTGCCTTATTGAGTAGAACTCTATCTACCTCTGGGGAGAAGAATTTAATGATTTTCCTTTCTGAGAATCACTTTCTTATTGATCCTTTACATAAGCAAATATATCACTTTTTACTGCCTCAGGAAAAACAAAAATCATATCAGAGAAATGAAATCTTAATGGGCTAATATTTTAAAAATGAATTTAAAAAGTTAGGGTGTAACAAGTCCTTTTTATGGTTCATAAAATCGCCAGGTATCCTTAAAATTATCTCTCGTTAATACCCTTAAAATCTCTGAGTTTTTATTGTTTGTTAGGTGAAACTTAAATTAACTCTGCTAACAAGATTTAGAGGAATTTGTGCTTTTTTTTTAATAAAAAAAATTGAATTTTCTCAAGGAATTAATAACTGGCTTGGCTTAGGAATTTTGGAGCTGTTTACAACATGATGAGCAGAAACTGTGAAAGGAATTGTAGAGCCAAAAAATTAATGAAATAAGAGGTATATTTTGTGTTGGTTTTTGCCTTTGGCTTTTCCTGCCTAATACTTGAATTATATCAACTCTCAAGTGGGATAAAGCACCTGCTCCAGTTATTATAACCCTTTCAGCAGCTGGATCTTGAATACCTACTGAGTGCCAGGCACCTGGAGGGATCACCTCAACCTGAAGTCTGAAAAATCTTCTTACGGTGCTCTCAGGGAAGCATCACTCTTAAAGGTGCCTAGTATCGAATAAAAGAAAATATTGCTTCTTAGTGAAAGAAAATGTGATGATTCTAGAAATATTGCCTCAATTTTTACTTCAAAAAAAAAAAAAGAAAGAAAGAAAGGAAATATTCAGAATTTAAGAATTGTGTCCTTTATCTACTGGCATTTTTGAAGCCAATATTACTATTCATTCACATCACTGTCCAAAAAGCTTTCATAAAAGTTAATAGTTTAGAAATAATAGCTGACAGCCAAATGTCATGATGTGAATTATAGAAACAATGTTGACTTCCAAATCATCTTCCTCAAGCTAGCTGAACTTTCCCTGTTGAAAGGAAAAGAGAAAAAGACACACTTTCAACAAGTACATTTTTTCCCCTTTTGGCTAAATGTCTAACAAACTGAGATTCATTGAAATGTGTACCTCTATTCTGGTGTCTCCATGAGCTATAAAGTCTTAATATTGTTGCCTCAAAAAGGAAAAAATGTCAATTCTGACTTTTTTTTTAGCTGTGACTTTAATTTTATATGATTTCTAATTTCATTATGGAGGATTATATTGAAAATCATGGCAATATCCATGATACATTTTAATATCCATAGATTATTTATTAACTCCAGATCAGTTGCTAATGTATTTATCCTCACCTTCTTGACATCTCTAATCAATTGCCTTATGAGACATCAGCAATACTAATAATGAGGTCATGGACTATCAACCTTTGTCCCCAACTTCATTCTGTCCTGATTGAGACAAGAAATCTTTAGGAGACCTGAACCAGCTACCTTCCTCTTGGTAATTACTATTTTCCTTCCCAAATTGGCTGTCCCCAGAAGTTTAGGAGTATGCATTCAGCCTCTTGCTTGGGAAAATGATTTGAGTTCTAGTATCTGTCACTCATTCTTCAAAAGATAACATTATCTATCTGGCCAGGGCATGTTCCCATTTTTCTCACCATTTAAAGATATCACACAAAAATACTAGAAATAGCAAATAAATAAAGTTGCAGTTTACAAAATCAACATACCAAAATAAGGGGCATTTCTATATACTCATGATGAATGAGCAGAACAACCTCATTTATAATTGCGACAAAAAGAATAAAATACCTAGGAAAAAAATTAACCAAGGAGGCTAAAGACCTGTGTACAGAAAACCATAAGACTGTTGAAAGAAGTTGAAGAAGAAACAAAGAAACATGCTGTTATTTGAAAGTGAGAGTAGTGTCTTCAGGCCCAACACTTAAACAGTATAACACAGAGGCGGGTAAACGTTTCCCTTTCTTGTTTTGATGCAGAACTGCCCCAACTCTGAGTTAGGAGCATCTGTAGCCAGCATAAGAGTACACAGCGCGTGTGTGCGTGACTGCTAAGCCGCTTCAGTCATGCCCAGCTCTTTGCAACCCCATGGACTTAGCCCACCAGGCTCCTCTGTCCATGGGATTCTCGAGGCAAGAATACTGGAGTGGCTGCCATGCCCTCCAGGGGATCTTCCTGACCCAGAGATCAAACCTGCGTCGTTAGGTCCTCTGCATTGGCAGGCAGGTCCTTTACCGATAGTACCACCTGGGAGTAGTTATGATCAAAGGCAAGAGGCACTCCGCTCTCATTCATGGGTGTGAGAAAAATGTTCTTTAGGAACTTGTAATAATCATTTCTCATGGAGAGTAAATTGTGCCAAGAAGTTTCATCCATTAGCTTACCCTCCACCCAGTTCCTTCATGTTCACATTTCCAATGATCCTGTCCTCTACCCAATGTCAGTCACCCACTCCACTGGTCAAGACCTTCTTATCTTCTTGCCTTTCTCATTACCCATAACAGCTCTCCTGTAATGGACAATGACCTACCAGCTTTGTTTAGGACTAATCTCTCCAGGAATATCATTTTCACCTGCCCTAGAACTCTGATCTTATAGTGATTATCCTTTCTCTTATGCATTATCAATGCTTCCCTCCCAATGCAGCAAACACAAATGCTAGAGAATCTCCAATAAAATAAATGACAATTCCGCCCCTCGACAGTAAATCCTGTTTACTACCACATACCTCTCCTCCTCTTTATGGCAAAACATCCTTAAGAGCCATGCTGTCTATTTCCTTACCTGATACTCTCTTATCTTACTGGATGCATGCTAAGTCACTTCAGTCATGTCTGACTCTTTGCAACCCCATGGACTGTAACCAACCAGGATCCTCTGTCCATGGGATTCTCCTGGCAAGAATACTGGAGTGAGTTGCCATGCCTTCCTGACCCTGGGATTGAATTCCTGACCCAGGGATTGAACCTGCGTCTCTATGTCTCCTGCATTGGCAGGCGGGTTCTTTACCACTGGCACCATCTGCAAGCCCTTTATCTTACTGCAGTCTCCATCATTCCACTAAAACTGCTTTTTCAAGTCATTAATGAGATGGTTGGACGGCATCACCGACTCGATGGACATGGGTTTGGGTAGACTCTGGGAGTTGGTGATGGACAGAGAGGCCTGGCGTGCTGCAGTTCATGGGGTTGCAAAGAGTCGGACACGACTGAGTGACTGAACTGAACTGAATGACTTCCATGTTCCCAAGCATTGGTGGTCAGTTCTCAGTCCTCAACTCACTTGGCCTCTCACTGTCATTTAGTATCATTGGTCACTCTCTCCTTCTTGGAACACCTCAGGACTGGTATTGCAGGGCACCATTCTTTTTTCCTCTCACCTATTGGCTGCTTCTTATCAGTCTCCTTTGTTTTTTCCTTCTCTGCCTGACATCTGATGCTGGAGAACCACAGACTCAGTCCTCAGCTGTCTTTTATTTCATGTACATATTCCCAGGGCAATCTTGTTCTTTCCCTGTGGCCATAGATACCATCATATCCTTCACTCCCAAATTCATATCTCCAGACTTTTTCTTGATTTATCTGTTTGATCCCAGGAGACAAATGTCTAACAGACATCTCAGACTTAGCATGTGCAAACTCTACACTGTTTCCTCTCCTCTCTTCCCTAAACTTGCTTTTTCCTCGGAATTCCCCATGTCATTAAACAGAACCAATATTTATGGGCCCAAGTTCTGTTATGAAGACCAGTAGGGGCAGAGAGATGGAATGGGGTTTATTTATTCATATTCTGTTAGGCACCAGCTTCTTAATTACCCTCCAGCCATATGTTATGTTAACTAATGGCTGCATCTGTAGAAGAAAACAAACTGTTTTCAACCAAGTGATAAACCCTAAACCCTTCTTGTTTTATATGCAATCAACAGTACATCATGAAACTAATTCCCATTGATCACTATTTTGTTCTGGTCTAGCCTGTGTTCTGCCTAAAACACGTGACCAGGTGATAAATTGCAACCCAGATAATTAAGAGACAAGTAATTCAAATACTGAGCTATACCCAGGAATTATAAATGGCTCCGTAGGCACGTTTTGAACAGTTTTTTTTTGAGGTTTATTTTTCTTTTTGAATGCTTCCTTTTTAGTGCTCTCTCAATGCCCCTTTATTGAGGTATTGGTTTTCTATTTGAACTTTTCCATTTGGCATATATTTCAGAGTCAGAACCTGGGAGTCTTAGTTCCTCTCAGCTCTATAGGTTATTTCCAGAACAAATCAATTTGCCATTGTATTTAACAAGGTATGTATTTATTTATCAATCATCTTGTTACTTAAAGGGCTTGAGAGATGTCACGCTTAAAGTTGATGACGGTCATAGTGATCATTAGGGCATTTTGTGTATGTGTGTGTGTAAATATAAATATTTTTTTTCTTTTTTTGCTCTTTGCTTTGTCTACTAGCTTGTAGCATGTTAAATAGCTTCCTGGCCTCTTTATCTGCCACAGTGATATGACAGACTCTTACAGCAATAAACAGAAAATTAAATGCTTGAAAAGCATCTGGAAAATATTTAACACTCCAGATAGACAGATTTTAATCTTATGATGTGACTGGAGGGAAATAGTACCTTAGGAATTCTTCCTGTTTATTTCATTTTGATTTTTACTCTGTGAAATTGAAGAACTAGTCATACTTCATATGAAAACCAAAATGAAAATCCTAACATATTTATGGTATTGAAACCTGGCTAATTTTCCTTTTACTTTGCTATGTTTATTAAGCAACATGTTAAATTCCACTTAACCAACTCTGGACAGCAAGTTTCTATGTAGAAATAAGGATTCCAAAATGTAAAAAGAAGTACAATTTATTTCTTCAAAGATTAAGCCAGGGAAAAGGATTCACATAAATATATTTATGTAATATATTTTTATTTAAAAACCTTCTTCAGGCCCTAAATATTTCTCCAACTGGACTCCGTGTATTTTCAAGGGGTCTTTTAGTTTTCTATGAGCTATTTTACATTTTGTGCTGTAATTTTAAAATTATCTGAGAGAATAACATTGAAATATGTACATTACCATATGTAAGACAGATGACCAGTGCAATTTTGATGCATGAAGCAGGGCACCCAAAGCCAGTGCTCTGGGGCAACCCAGAGGGATGGGGTGGGGATAGAGGTGGGAGGGGGGCTCAGCATAGGGGGGACATCTGTGTACCTGTCGTCGATTCATGTTGATATATGACAAAAATCATCAAAATATTGTAATTATCCTCCAACTAAAATAAATAATTAAAAAACAACAAAAAACTCATTTGGAAATAACAAAATCCTATTCAAGGACATCGAGATGACTCGTAGACTTAAAATATGTCTGTATTTGAGTTTTTTATCAAACTGGAACCCCAAAGTGACAGGTTTTTTTAATGCATTAATAAGCTTGCCTAGTTGTTGTTAATTTTCTAATGTCAGTGATAGCAAAAGCCCAGTCTGTCAAGTGCTCAGATTGAATTATTTTCCTAGTTACAAACATAAAATTTCTCTTCTAGAGTGATAATTCACTGTTGACAGATATATTCTAATTTGACTTCAGCTTTTAAATATATTTTTAAACACTACTTTAGTTTGGCACCACAAAAATGACTGTGGCAGAGGGATTTTTTTAAAAAAATATTGTGGTTTAATAATGCACCCACAGCCCATCACACTAATAAATGCTAATGATGGGTCAGTACAAAATGTTGGATGCAGATGATGTCTGGGAACACTGTATATGTGAAATGCCACAGTTATTATAATATAAAAAATAAGAACCAAATTTATATCATTGTTTTAAGCATTTTCCATGAATTGGTTTATTTAATCTTGTGGTATAAGCAGAATAAAAGCCCTTCAAAGATGTCCACATCCTAATTCACAGAGCATGTGAATATGTTACATATCATTCTGTAGATAAAAATATGATTATGGACCTTAATGGAGAAGGAAAAGGCAACCCTCTCTAGTATTCTCACCTGGGAAATCCCATGGATGGAGGAGACTGGACCCCTAAAGTCCATGGGGTTGCCCAAGAGCTGGACACTACTTAGTAACTTAAGAACAACAACAAATGGGCCTTAAATTGGGGAGATTATCTTGGATTATCTTTACGGGGCCAATTTTATCACATGAGCCCTTAAAAACGGAGAACTCTCTCTGGCTGGAGATGAGAGAGGTAGCAGAAGTGAGAAATGTTCGAAGTATGAAAGGGACTCAATGCACCCTAGCTACAGAGAGCCACATGGGAAGTATGAGAAGAAACATTGACAGTATGTAAAATTGAAGACTCACCCCAAGCTGACAGGCCACAAGCTTGAGGACCTTAGTCCTATGACTGCGAAGAACTGAACTCAGCCAACAACCTGAGTGAGCTCAAAAGCAGATTCATCCCTAGGACCCCCAGAAAAGAATATAGTTCTGCTGGTTTTGCCCTCGTGAAACTCTAAGCACAGGACTCAGCTGAGGTGTGTTCTACCTGGAATTCTGACCCGGAGAACCATGAGATATAGTAAATTGGTATAGTTTTAAGAAGCTACATTTGTGATCATTAGTTACAGCAGCAATAGAAAATGAATATAAATTTTAACAGCAGCTCATGAGTTGGTACTGTCTATCCCCATTTTACAGGTAAGGAAACCGAGGCACAGAGAAGTTAAGTAACATATCCCCAAATCTCCGGTAGTAAAGTTAGAATTTGACAGGAGAAATGAACCATCATTTGAGAGTCTGTATTAAGGTTTGTCACACCCAAAAGAATATGTTGTGTCCGAGATATACTTTTACTAAAAGAAGATATATATGAATATATGAATCACCTTTTGCATTTGATCTGTAATAGCTATGAATGGTAGTATGCCAGTAATTATTAGTAAATTTGCTAATAATATTAGCACATTTTCTGTCAGAGAATAGTTTCAACTTCATCACATTTATTTTAGAGGTATACAGTTAAACTGCTTGGCCCATAAAATCAAAAATTAGTGGCTAATGAATAAGAGTTGCTTACTGATTCAAAGGCATAATAACCAGAAATAATGATTAAAATAATGGTTTATCGTGTTCAAAACCAGAAACCAAGTTGATACACAAAGCATAAAACATTCAAATAACAGAACAAATTCTTGTCATGAGAATTGTCATAAGATTTAAATGCGATTGGCCACAGCATGAGGTTCATTTGTGAAATGGTATGAAGTGAATGTTTAAATCTGCTTAAACTTTCTGGATTTCTGGAAAATCAACACAAATTACATTAAAATTGCCTTTCTACTTTAAAAAAGTGACTTGTGAGAATTATGTGGAAATATGAGCACCACAAAAAATAGATTTGTTCACAGGGAACAAAACTGAGCACATGCTTCTTACGAAGAATCCTTATAAAATTTAAAACCATGTAAATTATACATCAACAGAAGAGACCACAAAAACCATGGTCATTAAAATTCTGCAAAGAACTAAATTAAATGAAGGTAATAATAATACATTAATCAATATTAAACACTATAATGTGATTTAAATATTAATATTTAATACATTAATAGATGATTTATTAAATAATTAATAAATTAAATGCATGAAAATACAATGGAAGAAATATTTTCTTACAAAAATATTTTCAGTTAAAAGAGTGTGGGCATCTCAAATAAGTCTAGTTATACCTTATTGATGGAAACATGGGCAAACTTTCAAAAGCCTTTCTTTGTATCATTTACTGTCAGCTAACAATGTTGCTAATGCTACATTTTAAATTTCTAATAACACTTCATGGAGATTATAAATATCATCACAGTTAATTTTTACATATGACTTAATGTTGAAATCAGGCAGACCAAAAGCAAAAAAAATACAGCTTACATTGCTAAAAATATTCTTAAATACTTAGAGGTATTAACGAGGTTAAAAGACATATTTTGCAAATGTATGCATATGTTTTACACACTTTCCCCCCATAAAAACCTTAATAGTCATATACATTTTAAGTTAAGTGGTCTTTGGAAGATACAAACTTAGAATGTATAATTTAAATATTTTTGTCACCTTGGCCTAGAATTTATAACTGTTTCTGTATCTGCTAAAAGTAAGAATGAGCTATCTTCTGACCAGATTTCAAGTGGTAAGTTGTAAGATAGGCTTGTCCAGAAATCTGTGAGTAGCACAGACTTGATGAGCTCCACTTGTAAGGAACCAGTTGGTTCATAGCTATATTAGTCCAATTGCTCCATATAGGATTGTATAATTCCAAGCTAAAATATATATATATCAGTCTTTCTTAGGCATTCTAAGCTCTTTTAAGATCACTTCCAAGTTCAAAATAAGTTTTTTTTTTATAGACAGTAACTTTTTTTATTTAAAATTTTTATTTTATGTTAGAATATAGCCAATTAATGGGCTTCTCCCATGGCTAAGGGTAAAGAATCTGCCTGCAATGCAGGAGACTCAGGTGGTTCTGGTTCCTTCTTGGTCAGCAAGATCCCCTAGAGGAGGAAATGGTAACCCATCCCAATATTCTTACCTGGAAAATCCCTTGGACAGAGGAGCCTGGTGGGCTACAGTCCAAAGGGTTGCAAAGAGTTGGACATGACTGAGCAACTGAACATGTACACTGCTGATTAATAATGCTGTGATAGTTTCAGGTGGACACTGAAGAGACTCAGCCATACATATATGTATCCATTTTCCCCCAAACTCGCTTCCCATCCAGGCTGCCACATAACAATGAGAAGAGTTCCCGGTGCTACACAGTAGGTCCTTGTTGGTTATCCATTTTAAATATAGCAGTGTGTACAGGTAACCTTAAGTTCGTTCTCTGAGTATCTTTCTGTTTTGTAACTAAGCCAATAAAGTGTACTGCTGCTTTTCTGTAAAGATCTTGCTTCAGTTAGACATCACCAACCTTTTGACTTCTGTCTCTTAGGCTTTTAACCCCTAGTCCTTCAAGAAAAGACAAGGGGATAACATTGACTTTTTTTTTTTTTTTAAAGAAACACAGGGTGTAAATCTGTAATTCACAACCAGCATTTACATCAAACTTTTGGCAGGATGGGCTGCTCTTTGCTGGAGGTAGTAATGCAAAGCAGTTGTAGACTTCTTTATATGGAGCTTCCCTGGTGACTCAAATGGTAAAGAATCTGCCTACAATGAAAGAGACCTGGCTTTGATCCCTGGGTCAGGAAGATTCCCTGGAGAAGGGGAATGGCTACTCACTTGAGTATTCTTCTTCCTTATATGTCTTTAAAGATCAAGTAGTCCTAGCTATCTGGAATTGGAAATGCAGATAGCTATTATCAGTGTTGCCATCTACTTGAGTGCAATTTTGATTGTTTATTTTATTCTAACAAATCTTAATATCTCGTATAATTCTCTGCAATAAACCCTCAGTGTATGAAGAAACAATTCTGAGTGACACAGAATAGTTTTATGAATAATGAATAATGAAAGTGCTGGAGGCAGAAGTTAAACTCATGATTACAAAAGAAAGGAAGTCTTATTGAAATTAAATCATTCAAATATATTGGAATTTTATGATTTTTGCATCATGATTATCATTGTAAAGTGTTCAAAATTTCTCTTAGGAATAAAAATGTGAGTTGTACCTGGCATACATTTTGCCTGTAAAATTTATACTTGAAATAATCTGTTCAGTTAACTCCTTTATGTTTCACTTGAGTCATCCAAATTATGTTAGAGAAAATTAAATTACTTTAAAATGCAAATTTATTCAGTATTTTATAAGTGCATTCTGCTGTCCTTCATATTAAATGATGATATATTGAGTGATGAATAGGGATTAATTTTTTTCTGTTGAGAAGTTATAATTTTTTCATACAATACAATATTAAAGAGGTTTTTTTTTGCCTGACTTTGTGTCACAAATCCTCTTTTCACTTTTAAGATGATAACCCTTTTAACGTTTTGCCATCACTTCTTGTCAAGAAAGACTCTAAAGTATTAAAATTCTCAGTAACCTTTTAAATAAATCTTCCTTATTCACTCAAATGCCTAAATCTTGTTCCTGTAAGATAAGACGATTCTCAAAATTTGGAACAGTACTGAATCAGCTCTTCTTTTAAAAATATATTAATAAAAATCAGGAATTTATGACCATCTGAGAGAAAAAATATTGGGGTACTTGAAAATAGCAGCAATTTGTTCTCTTCTCCTTACCATTTACAAATAATTTGATGACTGCAATTCATCTGGAGGTATGTTAGCAATTAGAAAAATTCTAGAATTGCTTAAGACAGACATTGCATAATAATTTACTGTTTTGTCTTATCCCCAGTCTAACTGTGATCACTACAGGGTTCAGAATTACTGAGTAAACTATGGGTGCTATGCTGTGCTTAGTGCTCAGTTGTGTCTGACTCTTTGCGACCCCATGGACTGTAGCCCTCCAGGCACCTCTGGATTCTCCAGGCAAGAGTACTGGAGTGGGTTGCCATTCCCATCTCCAGGGGATCTTCCCAACTCAGGGATCAAACCCAGGTCTCCTGAATTGTAGGTGGATTCTTTACTATCTGAGCCACCAGGGAAGCCTCCAAAATATGGGTAGATCCATACAAATCTCTGCATACAAGGAACGAAGAGGATTCTTGGAAGGAAAATCATTTCAAGAGGAGTTGTACATGAAAAGCGTTGACAAAGCCTTAGTTACTGAAGGCAAGGGCAAATCTGCATTCAGCATGGTGTCTGTGTGCCGGTTCATTTCCTGTAAAGATATGAGGACTCATGTCTGAGGGAGTAACATGGAAACTCCTGTGGCAGAATGAAACCAGAACAGGGGAAGAGTCAGTCCTCTTTTTGATCTAAACACAGCATTTGGACAATTTCTGGACACCAGTGTTTCAACTTGGAGCTGAGTAAAATCTGGAGAGACTGGCAGAAGTGAATTTTCACTCTTTGAGGTCTTAGGGAACTCTGCTGGTGCCTTCAGGAGACTGCTGTGCCTGCAGAGTATGAAAAACTCACATGGAAGTACAAGTGGTGATGTTCAGCCAAAGTAGGGAAGGAAAGAAACAGGATTCCCAACATGGCAGTCGACACCATGGCATTTGGATTTGTGGAAACTCACATGAGACACTCCCAATAATACATGAGAAGGAAAAGCCAGGAGTTGGGTTTTCCATTGGTAGGTTTGGGTGGGTTTTATTTATGACCATTCTCTGTGCTTTCCTTATAATAGATTTTCAATAACTGAAGTTTGAATAAATAAAGGTAATCTGATAATTTTCAACAGAGGTGGAAGAAAAAAACTGAGAATATAACTGGTCAACTGCATCCCTTATTTAATATAATTCTCCATTGGTCTACATGATCTGTCTTTAGGATTTAAACATTTGCAAGAAAAAAATGAAAAGGATGCAGTTTTCAATGGTGGAACAAAACAATCTTACTTTGTAGAATTTAAACAATTTTGGTCACAGTAAAGTCAAGTAATTTTAAAAGCTCGTATACATGTGGAAAACTTTTTGTTTTCCCTTTGTTTTAACCTAGGATGATGTTCTGAAAATCAGAAATGTATTTTGCATCTTAGGATAATTTTCTATGAAGTCCTACTTATAAAGATTTTACTTTGTAGTGCCTTTGCTCAGAAACAAAGTTTAACAAATTCTGATGTTTACAAAATATCCTAAAAAGATGAATATGATGTCAATAATGAATAAAAATTATCTATCACTGAAAAATATCAACACTACATGATTTTGCAGCTGCCATATCAGGTTTTTCAGCCCTCAAGAATAATCCCTGATGAAATAAATTACTTGATGTGCAGTTTTCTTTAAAACCTAATTGGTTTTCCTAAGTGCAGGAAAGTTCATGTTAAAGAAATATATATTGGTTTTTATCACTTTCTTGCTTAGGACCCCTTGATGACTCCCTATGACCTCCTGTTGCAGGTTGGTTTCCTCGGTAAACAGACTTGGAAATGCTACCGTGTAGGAGTTTCATTAGGGAATGGTGTTAAGATTATCACTGACGGAAAGGAAGGAAAAAAAATTGCAAAATTAATCAGGAGAGAATCTGTCTCTGTGGGGCCTCATTTGAGGAGTTCTGAGGTTGGGATAACCTTTCTGAGTTGTCCTGAGTTGGGGTCAAGGAATCAGGCTGCCCATGTCAATCAGTCAATGAGGTTGGGTTGCCATAAGAGAGACATCACTTTGCCAGCAAAAGTCTGTATAGTTAAAGCTATGGTTTTCCCAGTAGTCATGTATGGATGTGAGAGTTGGATCATAAAGAAGGCTGAGCATTGAAAAATTGATACTTTTGAATAGTGGTGCTGGAGAATACCCTTGAGAGTCCTTTGGACTGTAAGCAGATCAAACCAGTCAATCTTAAAGGAAATTTACCCTGAATATTCATTGGAAGGACTGATGCTGAAGCTGAAGCTTCAATACTTTGGCCACCTGATGTGAAGAGCCCACTCATAGGAAAAGACCCTGGTGCTGGGAAAGATTGAAGGCAATAGGAGAAGAGGGTGGCAGAGGATGAGATGGTTAGATAGGATCACTGACTCAATGGACATGAATTTGAGCAAATTCAAGGAGATAGTGGAGGACAGAGGAGCCTGGAGTGCTGCAGTCCATGAGGTCACAAAGAGTTGGACATGACTTAGTGACTGAACAACACCACCACCACCATAGGAAGCATGATCTTGGATGAGATGGCACCCTTCAGCTGAGGCAATCCTTGGAGGGTTCCAATTGTGGAGGGCTGAGGGCTCTCTGGGCTTCCCAGGTGGAGACAGTGGTAAAGAACCCATCCGCCAGTGCAGAAGACGTAAGAGACACGGGTTTGATTCCTGGGTCAGGAAGTTCTCCTGGAGGAGGGCATGGCAATCCACTCCAGTAGTCTTGCCTGGAGAATCCCACGGACAGAGGAGCCTGGTGGGCTACAATCCATAGGTTCACAAAGAGTCAGACATGACTGAAGCAACTTAGCAGGCACGCTGCCAAGGGCTTTCTGCTGGCAGTACTCCTATCAATTGGAAAGCTAAATCATTCATTTTTAAAGGGGGATGTGGGGTGCAAATTATGGCATCTACACATCACACAACAGGATAGAATCATAACAGTGATATAGCTCACAATCATAGGCCAGATCCAACATACTTTTCCCAATTTATTCTCTACTATCAGCCTATCTATATCCTGAATGCCAATCAACTCCCCTACTCTTGTCTACCTTTATGCTGTTGAAAGCAATAACCTGGGCACACCCTCTTCTCCCCTTTAAGACCTCCTATACTCCCTTAGTCAGAGTTAATGCTGCTTCTATGCTTATACCGTTAGCATTTATTTCACATTACAATTATCAATTTGTTTATTAACTCTCCAAAAGAAGCTAGCTGCTTTTCCTTCATATTGCACAACAAATACTTAACATAGAGCCAGTATGCAAAGGTCCTATGAACAGTGAGTGGCCAAATGAATAATGAATGAGCAATAATTCACAAGACCAAGAGGAAGCAGATGTCACTTATTTTTTTCATGGAAACGGATTATCTTATTAAGCAAGCCCAATTCATTAAGGGCAGAAATCAAATCTAATAGACCAACATTCACCCTAGTCCTTGTGTACCTCTGAAACTGCTTGGAATTTTAGAACATAAAAATAATGTGAGATGTATTCCCTGTCTTTAAGGGTCCTATGATCTCTTTGAATAGAAAGGAGACAAAAATTATAAAAATGAAATGGCACAACCTGAAATAGAATTTAATACAAAGATACATGATAAATCACAGACAGCCCACCTACTATAACTGAGATACGTTACAGAAAGTTATTTATGATGGTTTTTGATCAGAGTTCAGGTGCTACCTGCCCACAGAACCATGTTTGATATGGTTGATTTCCCTAGATAACTTATATAACCCTATTTATGAAATGTAATATAAGTCTTAGGACTAACAGTAATATATAATGTAGTGGCACTTACTATATCATTTTTATTTGGATAACACAATTAATTAATGGATTAATATGTTCACATATTCAACAAATATTCTGATGAGCATCACTGCATTCCAGGCACTGCAATATAGCCAAGAACTCAGATGAGCCCCTCCTCATAAGACAAACGGTCTTTTGGGTAAAACAGACATTCAGTGGTCATAATAAAGGTGCCAAGTGTTGTGAAGAGGCAACTGTGGTGATGGTAGCACTGGACAAGGGAGATGCTTGAGTGGGGCTTCTTATTTAAGGCAGAGTTAGGCTGAGATTGTAAGGGCGAGTTACATGTAAATGGGGCTTCCCAGGTGGCTCAGTGATAAAGAATCCACTTGCCAATGCAGGAGATGTGGGTTCAGTCCCTGGGTCAGGACAATCTTCTGCAGATGAAAATGGCAACCCACTCCAGTATTCTTCCCTGGGAAATCCCAAGGACAGAGGAGCCTGGAGAGCTACAGTCCATTGGGTCACAAAGAGTCAGACACGACTTAGCAACTAAATGACAACAGTAGATGTAAGCTGGAGGCTGGAGGGAAAAGGAGGAAGGATGGTTCCAAGTAGAGGGAAGATCGTGTGTTGAGGTCAAGACTTGGGAGAAAATGTGCGTATAGAGACCATGTAAGGAGTGAAAAGAACTGTCTTGCAGCTGGAGTACCGAGAATAAAACGAGACAGAGCTACATGTTGGAAAGACATGTAAAGGTCATATCACGGCAAGCTTTGGAATCAGATTGGTTTTTGTCTTAAATGCCATGGAGAGTTAGAGGTGGGTAGTACAGCCACTAATTTGCATTTGTGGAAGGTTATTCTAGAAAGAGTGTACAGGAGGAATCATAAAGGTCAAGGAAAACAGCAGGGAGGGTGTGTGTGTGCTCAGCTTTGTCTGACCCTTTGCAACCCCATGGTCGGTTGCCCACCAGGCTCCTCTGTCCATGGAATTCTCCAGGCCAGAATACTGGAGTGGGTCACCATTTCCTCCCCCAGGGAATCTTCCCCACCCAGGGATTGACCCCTTGGTTCAATGTCCCCTGCATTGGCAGGCGGATTCTTTACCACTAGCACCACCTGGGAAGCAGGGAGATCAGTGGCTAATAGGGCTACTGAGAGTGCACAGAAGGTTGATCTAAGGTATTGGCAATGAAGGTGGGTAGGAGTGCCTGGAAGCAAGTCCATAGAATGGATGATGGAGATGAGTGAACTGTGGGGGGTGTGAGGGAGAAGGTGGGGCCGGATGGCCTGGATGCTCGAGATTGCAGGGATGTCCACAATTTCCCTGTCTCCTCATCTGATCCCAGAAGTGCAGAGGGGTGGCGGTGGGGGTTGGATTATGTCCCTGTTCAGGCACAGGCCACAGTGCAGGAAAGCAGTCCCTGGGCAGGTGGCCACAGCAGAGGCAAGTGTGGAAGGGAACCACACTAAGCAAAGCAGGGCGAAGGAACAGAGCGAGGCCAGGGGTCTGGTCCCCAGTGGGGAGGAGAGTCCCTGGCTAGGCCAGCAGAGAAGAAAAACAAAGAAAGAAGCCCTTGATATTAGGGACTGAGTTTTACAGGTAGACCACAATGTTATTACAAGCTGGTCTAACATTCAGAGCCAGGTCATTTATTCTCCAGTTGGACACAAACAATCTCTAACTCCAGATGAGGTCATGCTGGGACATGGATAAAATGGAACAGAGCAAGACCGCTTCATGCTTCTATCTTAAAAAAAGAGTCACTCAGTTGTGTCTGGCTCTTTTGAGACCCCATAGACTATAGCCTGCCAGGCTTATCTATCCGTGGAGATTCTCTAGGCAAGAATACTGGAGTGGCTTGCCATTTTCTTCTCCAGGGATCTTCCCAGTCCAGGGATCAAACTCGGGTCTTCTGGATTGCAGGTGAATTCTTTACCTTCTATCTAAGCACAGACCAAAAAAAAAAGAAAAGGTTATTGTGCCACCCACTAAACAACCAAACATAGAAATGGTCTCTTTTTCCAGCAACATCCAATCTGCTGCCAACTCTGCTTCCTTAGATCCTCTTACCAATCACCCAATCCAAGTCTAAATCTTATAACATGTTCTTTCTGACTCCCTCTTGCTGAGACTCCTCTGCTCCCTGGTTCCCCATGTCCTGTACTCTTCAGCACTTCAGTGAGGAGGCGTAAACCCAATCTGGTCAGCTACAAAGGGGGTCCTGGTGGTCTTTGGCTGAGGGCACTGACAGGAGGTTAGGAATTCATAAATCAGCAACTGCCTGCCTATATGTGATACATTGGAGTTTTAGTGCTGTGGAAAGGCACACCATGGGTACATAATGAATATTTGCTAGACAAACAAGCAAGCATTTACAGAAATGAAGAAAAGACCTTTGCAATAATCCACCTGCTTGCAATCATTCTGACCAGTCTCTTGCACTCAAATTTTTACCTAGACCTACTCTGAAAAAGAAACCAGGGGGAAAATGAAAACAAAGACAAAAGCACAATCCCCAGAAGATTTATGAGCAATGCCACTTTAGTCACAACAGTCTTTTTTTTTTTTCACTTTGATTTTGTTCAGGGAACTTTTAGCTTTACTCATCTTTAATTACCTCAATTTCATGCTTAACTCAGGCACAGAAGAGATCTGTTTGTAATTTCAGATGAGAGAGAAAATGAAATTCCCCTCAGCAAAGTCAACTTTAAAATTCAAGAGGAAGAACAATATGCCAGCTTCCAAAAAAAATCAACTTTACATTTCAAGGTAATTCAGTGGTAATGCAGTATTAAAGAGCTCAAGTTTTGTTTTGAAAACAAAACAAAATTCAACAGAGAGAGAGAGAGAATGTTAAAATAAAATGTTTTTTCCTCTCTCTTGTTTAATTGTGATAAGAACATTTGACCTGAGATCTACCTTCTCAACAAAATTGTTTGTATACCATACAGTATTAGTAGCACTGTAAACACCATGAAGTGAAGTGGTAGTCTCTCACTCGTGTCTGACCGAGACCCCATGGACTGTGTTGCCCACCAGGCTCCTCTGTCCATGGAATTCTCCAGGCAAGAATGCTGAAGGGGGTTGCCATTTCCTTCTCCAGGGCATTTTCCCAGCACAGGGGTTGAACCTAGGTCTCCTGCATTGCAGGCAGATTCTTTACCGTCTGAGCCACCAGGGAAACCCACATGCAAATCTCCAGGACTTAATCAGTTATCTTGCATAACTGGAACTTTTTGCCTGAACACCAGCTCCTCCATTTCACCCACCCTCCTAGACTCTGGCAACCACCATCCTACTCCTTGCTTCCATGTGTTTGACTAGTTTAGATGCCTCATGTAAGTGGGATCACACAGGCTATTTGTCATTCTTGTCTGTGTAGGTTGTTTCCACATCTTGCATGTGTATTCAGTTGCTCACTAGTGTCTAACTCTCTATGACCACGTGAACTGTAGCCTGCCAGGCTCCTCTCTCTATGAAATTTTCCAGGCAAGAATATCCCTGGGTCAGGAAGATCACCTGGAGAAGGAAATGACAACCTACTTCAGTATTCTTGCCTGGGAAATCTCATGGACAGAGGAGCCTGGGGCTACAATCCATGATGCAGCAAAAAGTCAGATACAACTGAGTGTGTACACGCACACACACACACAATGTTTCTATTTTTAGTTTTTTGAGGAACATCTATACTGTTTCCCATAGAGACTGCACCAATTTAGGTTGCTACCAACAGTGAAAATGATTTCCACCTTCTCTCCCATCCTTGCCAACACTCTTCATATTATATATATATATATATATATATATATATATATATATATATATGTATATATAGTAGTCATTCTAACAGGTATGAGGTGATATCTCATTGTGGTTTCAATTTGCATTTCTCCATGATTAGTCCAGTACTCTTGCCTGGAAACTCCCATGGACAGAGGAGCCTGGTAGGCTGCAGTCCATGGGGTCACTAAGGGTCGGACATGACTGAGCGACTTCATTTTCACTTTTCACTTTCATGCGTTGGAGAAGTAAATGGCAGCCCACTCAGTGTTCTTGCCTGGAGAATCCCAGGGATGGGGGAGCCTAGTGGGCTACCCTCTATGGGGTTGCACAGAGTTGGACATGGCTGAAGCGACTTAGCAGCAGCAGCAGCAGTGATGTTGGGCATCTTCTCGTAAACCTTTGGGCATTAGTATGTCTTCTTTGGAGAAATGTCTATTCAAGTAAGTCCTTTACCCATTTTTAAATCAGGTGTTTTTTGGTTTTTCTTTTGCTACTGAGTTTAAGTTGTTTCTTATATATTTTGCATATTAATTTCTTATCAGCTACTGATGTGTAAACATTTTCTTCCATCCCATAAAAATGCCTTTTCATTCTAATTGTTCCCTAGACTGTGCAGAAGCTTTTTGTTGTCCCTAGAAGGTGGAACATTAGCAAATGTTCATATTTTTCTTTAGTTTCTCATATTTTTCAAATGTCAAAAAAGAACAGTAATTATTTTATAATTAAAAGAAAACAATAGTAATTCAACCTAATTAAGAGAAGCCTATTCCTGCAGCTAAGTGGAATGAGAAATATGGTAATTGTCTGAGCCTTGATAAACGTTATTTGAGGAAAATGGAGAGATTTGGACTTACATCTATGCTTATTTATATTAATCATGTTCACTCAATTCTTCCTCTCTTCTACAGTTTATTTGATGCTGATGAAGTCAATACCTCAAAAACCAGGAAACCACCTTCTGAAGCTTTTGACAAATCTCAGCTTGCCAACTTAATTTGCTAAGTTTGGGAAGGGAAATGACGAGAAAATGAAAATGTGCACAAAGTTACCAATTCTTGTGCATTATGGATGGTAACATTCAACAGTTTCTATGAGAGGAGATACAGAGATCATATTTTGCATTTTTCATATACTTCCTATATTTGTTGAAAGAAGCCAGTATAAACAGATGCATCTCCCTAAAGAGGATGCTACAACTTATCTTTCTCTTTACTGTGAAAACTCCCAAAGTTTATGAAGAACACAGAAATAAAAATAGCTGAAAGCAAGAGAATGGTTTTCTTTGTTTGCTTGTTTTTGAGAGCCATAGCTAAGTTTTTCTTTCATTACTGAAATATGACTCAGATTAGGATTATGAAATTTATAAAGAACACAATGAATAAAAGAATGACTAGTCCACGTGGAACAGAAGATGTCAGTGCAGGCATTCTGAACTTAAGAGAATGATGGGCACAGTGATGTTTTTATTTCAGAAGATTCTCTACCAAAACAGTGACACCCTAATTAAGACTTGTCTGTCTTGTGCTTTTCTAGACACTCTGGCAGTGACTTTCAACTGTGCTTTTTAGCTCTATGAGAACTCAACCTCAAATTCTCAAAACTCCTTTTTATTGTCTTTAAATATTTATCTGGCATTCAACACTTTTTGGAAAGCTGTGCATCTACCTCAAATCAAATACTGAATTGTAAGCTAAAAAGTCTGGAAACCGCTGTCCAGGGGGATCAATTCAGGAGGAAATATGTCTTACATTAACTGGAAAAGCAACAGGACTAACTCGTTGTTGCAAGCCAAAGTGCTGTTGGTGTCAGACCACAGAAAATCTTAAGGATAAAGGGGATTTCAGGGGCACAGCTGCGGTGAGTCATCCATATTCAAATGAAAGCTTCTAAGTTGTGTATAATTAATAATTTTTGAAGGGGAGGCATGAGGTTTGGGAATTTTTTTTTTGCAGCTTCTGCCCTTTAAATATTTTCTGCAACCATCTGGCATTAATGATGATGAAGTCTACTCGCCGTGGTTATCACAACCCTATCAGAATTATAAAACAGTACATATCAAAATCCACCTGCCAACGCAGGAGACACAGGAGACTCAGTTTCGATCCCTGGGTTGGGAAGATCCCCAGGAGGAGGAAATGGGCAACCCACTCCAGTATTCTTGCCTGGAGAATCCCATGGACAGAGGAGCCTGGCGGGCTACAGTCCAGGGGGTGGCAAAGAGTCAGACATGACTTAGCGACTTCACACAGGGAACCAAGACCCCACATGCCCTGCAGTGTGGCCAGAAAATAAAAATAATGAAACACCCACCAAGCTTAAGAAATAGAATATACCCAATGTTATGATTGTTACTTGACTTTTATTTTATATTGGAAGCATGTTATCAAATGAGGTATGTTCTCTCACTCACAGGGCACGCTTCTAAGAAGGTTACGGCTACATCAAAGCATTGCAAAGCACGACCAAGGCGTGAAAATTGTCTCCAGAGTTGTGCTGATGTCTACTCTCTCGATATTCGAAGAGTGTTCTTGTTGCCTCGTGTCCTCTTCTCAGAATTTTTTTTTGTTTCCCTGGCTTGTGGGAGGTGAGATGGCATTTCACTGTGATTTTGTCTTGCTTCTCCTTGACTGCTAATACAATTAAGCATCTTTACATTTGCTTACGAACCGCTCAGTGTTCCTTCTTCCATGAAGCGCCTTTTGTTCTTTCTCTTAGTTTGACTTCATTATGGTTGATTTACACAAGTCTTTGCCACGTTTTGATTTCTCATCTTTGACAGTTGTGTGTTTTGCAAATAACCTCTCCCAGTTGGAGGCTTGTATTTTTATTCTCCTTATGATGTCTTTGATGATAATCAGTTCCAGATATAAATGCTGACATTTTTTCACTCTTTTCCTTTATGTTCTGTGCTTTTGTAAAAGGTCTTACATGCAATGTTTTTGTGACTCAAGGTCATACAAATATTCTCCTATATTGTCTTGCAAGCATTTTGGAGTTTTGCTTTCCAGATGTATGTCCACTGAATTTTATGTATGGTGTGAGTCATAATTCCCAGTGTGATCTTAATTCATTTTTTCCCACTTGTAAAATCAATATCCTGAACAGTCCATCTTCCCCCCACTGACATGCCAAGGCAAGTATCAAGTCTCTACATACGTTTGGAAATGTTTCTGGGTTTCTTTTTTTTTTTCTCACCATTGTCTCCTGAATTTCAGACTTTGCTTCCGGAATCATCTTCCTTCTTCCTGAAGAAGCATCATTTTAGAAGTTCTTTTAGTGAAGGTTCATTCCTGGTAAAATCAGTTCTTGTTGTTACTAATGCTGTAAAGCATCTTTAATTTTGCCCTCATCCAAATAAAAACAATCATTTTTCTGGATATTCTAGAATGATAACTATTTTCTCTCAAGATTTTTAAAACAAATTTTTTCCCAGTCTCTATTGTTCTTGATGCAGAGTCAGTTTAATTGTCATTCTTATAGGTAATTTGAGACAGTTTAAAATTCATATTTACCTTGGGATTTTTGGTCATATAATTACTATGAATTACAGTTTCAAACTTGTATGGGAAATATCTACATTTATATGGTTAGGCATTGCCCATGGAGAGATTTTATCTGTTTATCTGTCTAGCTAACTAACTAGCTATCTAACCAACTAGCTATCAGCTTCACCTGAGAGTCACATTACACGTAGGTATGCTTAGTTTTCTCCTCAGCTTTACCAATTTTTTTCACTGACTGCCATTCAGAGTGCCACTTTTTGATTTTTTTGGTCTCCAATCTAGCCCACAAGTTTGACTTCTGTCCCCTACACGCATCGACCTTCAAAACATACCTTCTTAACCACAAGGAATTTTCAGATATGCCCATAATACACACCTCTTTATCCAAAGCACTTATTTATCTTTCCAGATTCAGGATTCGTACAGCTCTGGTCTCTGATGATTTCCCCAGCTTTCCCAAAAGCTCAGTCATGCTTTTGAAAAGATGATGTTTACATTTTATCATGTATTTCAGGTACACTGTGCAGGGAATGTTTCTTCAGATAGAAATTCAAATGTGGTATAGGAAGAAGAAAACTCAGATATTTTCAAATTCTTCTTTAATATCCTTCAATACTCCTTTAAATTCTTGACGTCCTCCCAATTTTTCTCCATTAAGGAACTGGTAAACTTCCTTGTTATAGAGCTTCCTTGGTGGCTCAATGGTAAAGAATACAGTATACTAATGCATATATATGGAATTTGAAAGATGGTAATGAAAACCCTGTATGTGAGACAGAATAAGAGACACAGATGCATAGAATAGTCTTATGGACTCTGAGGGAGAAGGTGAGGGTGGGACGTTCTGGGACAATAGCATTTAAACATGTGTATTATCATATGTGAAATAGAACACCATTCCAGGTTCAGTGCACGAGACAAATGCTCAGGGCTGGGGCAATGGGATGGCCCAGAGGGATGGGGTGGGGAGGCAGGTGGGAGGGGGGTTCAGGATGGGGAACACATGTAAACCCATGGCTGATTCATGTCAATGTATGGCAAAAACCACTACAATATTGTAAAGTAATTAGTGCCCAACTAAAATAAATAAATTTGTTAAAAAAAAAACAACAAATAAAGATAAGGTATGACTTAAAAAAAAAAAAAAGAATCCACTTGAAATCCAGGAGAGTCAGGTTCGATCCCTGTGTCAGGAGATCGCTTGGAGAAGGAAATGGCAACCCATTTCAGTATTCTTGCCTGGAGAATCCCATAGACAGAGGAGCCTGGCAGGCTACAGTTCCTGGGTTTGCAAAAGAGTCAGACATGACTTAGTGACTAAACAGCAAACAAACAACAAAATTTGTTGTTAGTTCCAGGACCACAGACATCTTGCTTCTTCTGCCCATCATCCCAATTTAATACCAACTCAGTCTCCCAACTGCTTGTCTTCGTAATCTTTGCAATCATTTTTGTTTTGCTCTTCGTTCATTTACCTCTGAATCCTTTTCCTTTCCTTCCCTGTGTCTTCTGGTGACTTTGAGTGTGGATTGTTGAAATCACCAAATGAAGATCGAACTATTGCCCTAAAACAGTCTTGGCTTTGCAGAGGAGGAAATAAACATACATGTGTCTTTCTGAAGTCTTAGAGTATAGGAAATGGGCCAGTATTACCTTTGTTTTTGTATCTTTTTGAAATGGCACCACTTTCAGACAATGCTTTCTTCCCTTTTCCCTCAGGCCTCTAATTCTGTCACTTCTTAGAACTGGCCACTTGAAGACAAAAAAGTAATATAGAAGACAGAAAGAACAGTAAACTTCCAAGAGGAGTAGAGACATGCCAGGGAAACAGTAGCTGAGGATATATCTGAATACACATGCAGAAGTATAGCCATATTATGGGCTGAACAAGCATTATGTAAGCTCTACAAAGCAGGGATTTTTGATGGTTTTATTTCTAGTTCCTGGCATGTAGTAGGTACTCAATGAATATTTGTTGAAAGAAATTTAAGAAACATGTGATGAGTATTCAGTTTGAATGTAGAAAGATTTATTTCATACTTGCTTTAATAATAATGCAACTATAGCATCATAATCAACCCTGAATATTCATTAGAAGAACTGATATTGAAGCTGAAGCTCCAATACTTTGGCCACCTGATGTGAACACCTGACTCATCACATAAGACCCTGATGCTGGGAAAGATTGAGGGCAAGAGGAGAAGAGGGTGACAGAGGAGGAGATGGTTGGCATCACTGACTCAACGGACATGAGTTTGAGCAAACTCCAGGAGATGATGAAGGACAAGGAATCCTGGTGTGCTGCAGTTCATGGAGTCCCAAAGAGTTGGACATGACTTAGCGACTGAAAAACAGCAACAATAGCATCTTAACAGAAATTAATCAGTTTAGGTAGATTCATTTTTAAAGTTTATTTTGTGCAAAGAACATCGAGAACTTAATAACGTACCATATCCTCATTTTTCTGCATTACCCATTCCTGAAGTGAACACAGTCATTGAGGCTCTGCTACCCAAAACAGACATTAATATTTACGTGGTAGCAGCTACCACAGGAGCAGACACAGTGCCCTGGGGAAATAATTCCCTTCCTTCCCATCAGCCTTGCACCCCAGATCCTTATCAGTGAAGAAATGCCCCAGAATAGCTCATTTGTTGATTGCCACTCAAAATCTCTCACACCTTTTTTCCTCTGTCTCTCATTTCTAGCTTTTCTATTATTTTTGCCAGGGTTGCCATCACTCTAACCTTTAAGTAAGGCAGGAGCTAATGAATGTATTACTTTTTTTAATCAGCTGAAGATGTTGTCACAATCTAAGTATACATGTAACTTTCTTTTTGGTAGGTTGTTAAGTTTATGTTGAATGAATAATAATGTAGGTTTTAAGTGTTTTAGGGAAGGTTGCTTTGTTAATAGAAATCTCATAGTGAGTTTTGATAAATTTTAAAATCCACCTACAGAATTATTTAGAACAGGGAGAATAATCACCCTTTGCTTTTAAAAATCTTGATTTTCCTGCTTTGGAATTACCTAAAGCATGAATATGTCTCTAAAATAAACTAAGGGGGTTTTGTTTACTTGTTTTTTAAAAAATAACATTCCTATGTGTCATTTAAATACGTGTTTAACCTTGTTAAAAATATTTTCAAGAGAAATCTTATGAATCCAGGAGTCAGGTGGTTCCAAGACAGGATCCCCAATTCGGATGCCTCTAGGGGTCAGGAAGGTAGGATAAATGAGTGAAGTAGGGTAGATAGAATGCAATTAGGAGTATAGCAGACTGGCAAACCGAGATGTGTATTCTTCAGCTGAACAGGTCCCGTCAAACCTTGCCTTGTAAAAAAAGTTGGTGACTACTACTAGATCTTATTTCTCAAGAAAAGCAAAATCCAAAATTTAATGTGAGTTTTTCCACACTTAGAATGTAGAGCATTAACAAACACAATCACAAAATGGACAAAGAAGTGACCAGGCCATTCAGGGAGGAAGAAACTCAAGAGGACAGCAAACTTTTGAGAGTGTGAATTTATTTTCATGGGAACTCAGAGAAAAGAACATTAAAATGACAGTGGATAGCTTTTGGTCTTATTGCATCTAAGGATTGCCTAGGAGTCCGGCATCCGGAAATATCATTCACGGCTGATAGCAGTGGAAATTGGCACAGCTACTTTGAAGAGAATATTATGACATTCAATAAGATGAAAGATGCACATGCCATGTAACCAGCAACTCCACTTCTGAACTTACAGCTAGAGAAAGCCACACACATTGCTACATTAAAGACAGTGCGTGAACGTTTGCAGTATCATTGTTGGAAACAGCCTGAAGGTCCTGCATAAAATGTTTGGGGAAATACACTGCAGCATATCCTTAAAAGAAAATGTGGCACAGCATTTTTTAAAATGACCCCAAACTACCTGTAACAATATGTTAAAAATATTGCTGTTCAGTCGCTAAGTTGTGTCCAACTCTTTGCGACCCCATGGACTGCAGCACATCAGGCTTCCCTGTCCTTCATTATCTCCTGGAGATTGCTCAGATTCATGTCCATTGAGTAGGTGATGCTAACTAGCCATCTCATCCTCTGCCACCTCATTCTCCTTTTGCTTTCAGTCTTTCCTGGGATCAAGGTCTTTTCCAATGAGTTGGCTTTTCACATCAGGTGGCCAAAGTATTGCAGCTTCAGCATCAGTCCTTCCAATGCATATTCGGGTTGGTTTCCTTTAGGATTGACTATTTTGATCTCCTTGCTGTCCAAGGAACTCTCCAGCACCACAGTTTGAAAGTACCAATTCTTCGATGCTCAGCCTTCTTTATGGTCCATATGTACTGTCTTCTTTTTATTGTATGTCCCCCTTCCTATAATTTAAGTTCCAAGAAGGTAGGAAACTTTGTCTCTTGTTTACTTGCTGTATTCCCAGCACCTAAAACAGCATCCAGCACATGAGAAGTACTTAATAGATACTTATTGAATAATTTAGTAAATGGTGAGTAAAAAACCTTATAGAAAGAGTGAGTAATTGACATAGAATCAGCATTTTAAAAATAATCTAGGACTTCCCTAGTGGTCCAATGATTTAAAATCTGCCTGTCATTGCAGGGGATGTAGGTTTGATCCCTGGTCTGGGAAGATTCCATATGCCACAGGGCAATTAAGCCCATTTGCCACAACTACTGAGATGGCACTCTAGAGATCATGCTCCACAGCAAGTGGAGCCAAAACAATGAGAAGCCCATGCATTGCAGCTAGAGAAAACCTGCATACAGCAATGAAGACCGAGCACAGCCAAAAAATAAATAAGCAAAAATAAATAACTAAAACTAATCTACATAGATTGGAATTATGCAGATCAAATTCTCACGGATATTGTAAAGACCTAGATTTAGATGAAAAAGATCGGTTGTATAGGATAGGAAGGGGCCTCCCAATGGCTCAGTGGTAAAGAATCTTCCTGCCAATGCAGGAAACTTGAGTTCTATCCTTGGTTTGAAAGATATTTGGAGAAGGAAATGGCAACCTACTCCAGTAATCATGCCTGGGAAATCCCATGGACAGATGAGCCTGGTGGGCTACAGTCCACAAAAGAATCAGACACAACTTAATGACTCAACAACAACATAGATTAGGGAGGTATTTGTTCCCATGTAAAACAAACTATTGCAAAGAAATAGAGGAAAACAATACAATGGGAAAGACTAGAGTTCTCTTCAAGAAAATTAGAGATACCAAGGGAATATTTCATCAAAGATAGGCACAATAAAGGACAGAAGTGGTATGGACCTAACAGAGGCAAAATATATTAAGAGCAGGTAGCAAGAATACACAGAACTATACAAAAAAGATCACCATGACCCAGATAATCATGATGGTGTGATCACTCACCTAGAGCCAGACATCCTAGAATGCAAAATCAAGTGGGCCTTAGGAAGCATCACTATGAACCAAGCTAGTGGAGGTAATGGAATTCCAGTCGAGCTATTTCAAATCCTAAAAGATAATGCTATGAAAGTGCAGCACTCAATATGTCAGCAAATTTGGAAAACTCAGCAGTGGCTACAGGGCTGGAAAAGATCAGTTTTCATTCCAATTCCAAAGAAAGGCAATGCCAAAGAATGCTCAAACTACTGCACAATTGCACCCATCTCACAAGCTAGCAAAGTAATGCTCAAAATTCTCCAAGCAAGGCTTCAACAGTACGTGACCCGAGAACTTCCAGATGTTCAAGTTGGATTTAGAAAAGACAGAGGAACCAGAGATCAAATTGCCAACATCTGCTGGATCATCAAAAAAGGAAGAGTTCCAGAAAAACATCTACTTCTGCTTTATTGATTATGCCAAAGCCTTTGACTGTGTGGATCAAAACAAACTGTGGAAAATTCTAAAAGAGATGGGAATACCAGAACACCTGACCTGCCTCCTGTGAAATCTGTATGCAGGTCAAGAAGCAACAGTTAGAACTGGACATGGAACAACAGACTGGTTCCAAATAGGGAAAAGAGTAAGTACATCAAGGCTGTATGTTGTCACCTTGCTTATTTAACTTATATGCAGAGTATATCATGAGAAACGCTGGGCTGAAGGAAGCATAAGCTGGAATCAAGATTGCCAGGAGAAATATCAATAATCTCAGATGTGCAGATGACACAACCCTTACGGTAGAAGTCAAAGAAGAACTAAAGAGCCTCTTGATGAAAGTGAAAGAGAAGAGTGAAAAAATTGCCTTTAAACTCAACATTCAGAAAACTAAGATCATAGCATCTGGTCCCATCACTTCATGGCAAATGGATGGGGAAACAGTAGAAACAGTGGCTGACTTTATTTTTCTGGGCTCCAAAATCACTGCAGATGGTGACTGCAGCCATGAAATTAAAAGACTCTTGGTCCATGGAAGAAAAGTTATGACCAACCTAGACAGCATACTAAAAAGCAGAGACATTATTTTACCAACAAAGGTCCGTCTAGTCAAAGCTATGTCTTTTTCCAGTAGTCATGTGTGGATGTGAGAGTTGGACTATAAAGAAAGCTGAGTGCCAAAGAACTGATGCTTTTGAACTGTGGTGTTGGAGAAGACTCCTGAGCATCACTTGAACTGCAAGGAGATCCAACCAGTCCATCCTAAAGGAAATCAGTCCTGAATATTCTTTGGAAGGACTGATGCTGAAGCTGAAACTCCAATACTGATGTGAAGAACTGACTCATTTGAAAAGACCGTGATGCTGGGAAAGATTGAAGATGGGAGAAGGGGATGACAGAGCATGAGATGGGTGAATGGCATCATTGACTCAATGGACATGAATCTGAGTAAACTCCGGGAGTTGGTGATGGACAGGGAGGCCTGTCGTGCTGCATTCCATGGAGTCACAAAGAGTCGTACACAACTGAGTGACTGAACTAAACTGAAAACAAACTAGCATACAGATATTTAATTGATCAAATATTCAATATCTGTTAACTTACGTGTCATAAATAAGTTAATGTTGACAAACAGCTTCAGAGTAGGATATAAGAGAAAGCTAACTAATGACGCTGACACACAGGCCATTTTTATGTCCTTTGGGCAGAATAATAAAACCATACCTGAATATCTTCTCACTTTACCATGTGTTTAATTTATACTGAAGTAAAATAAGAATTTAAATATCTTCCTGAAAATTAACTGTCCTTAGCTTCCTAAGATTATCCAATCATTTTTTGGTAACTATACGTCTGCCTCTTCTTCTGAAGCATTATCAGTATACTTTAATTTTACTGATATTTTAATTAAAGATACAATGAATCTAGAGAAAAGTAAATGAATATAGAGTTTAACAAGTTATCGGAGACAAGTCCTGATGAATTCCCTAATATACTTTTCCTTTCCTCTGTCTACTCCTGGTCTTTCATGCTTTTATCCTTTTCTCTTTTACATTAGTGTGTTATCTTTGTTCATCACACTTCCCTGAAAACTGATCCCATCTAGGGCTTCTGTGGTGGCTCAGTGGTAAAGAACCTGCTTGCCAGTGCTGGAGATGTGGATTTGATTCCTGGGCCGGGAGGATCCCCTGGACAAGGAAATGGCAACCCACTCCAGTATTCTTGCCTGGAGAATTCCATGAACAAAGAAGCATAAGTGGCTACAGTCCATGGGGTCTCAAAGAGTCAGACATGACTGAGCAACTAATACTTTCACAGAGTTGGACACAACTTCACAGCTGAGCAACAACAAAGGGAACAAGATACATGTTCTTTTCTTTAAATCATAAGTTATCACTTTTATTAAATTTCTTTAAATATTATCATTAAAATTTAAACCAAAAACATTATAGAAATAATTCTAAGCCAAAAAAGAAAAAAGTTATTTCCAGAACCTCTTGAAAACTACAATAAAGAATTTTAGAAAAATGTGGAAGACCACATACACCCAAGCATACAAACGAAGTATAATAACATTGGAGAGTTATGCATTTGGGGAATTTTTACGCTTTATTCAAATAGAAGATATTAAATATATTCTTAACATCAGTAGAATAGTTTGAAAGGATTAGTATAATTAATTGTGCTTAATCAGTGTTAGAAACATAAAACGCATGCTCTTTTAAGGAAGGTTCAAAACTTCTTCCCCTCAAAGTCTCTCTCCAGGGTCTTGAACATTGAAAGAGCTCAATAAATGTGTGTTAAATACAGAGATAAATGGAAGTGGAGTTGTATTAACAGATGGTAAGGACACAGGGATAGGTAGACTTCTGCACATTCCCCAGATAATGAAATAGAATCATTATAAGCTGAAATAGATGCAGACAGATTGTATGGTGATCAACCCTCCCTTCTCTATATTTTAATGCTTAAGAAGGGGACATTTGATATTGAAATGTTCAACTTTATGAAGATGTAATCATTGAAATGAACAAGTTAATGAGGCAGAGAAAGAATGAAACAAGAGCAAGGCTTTCACAGCATCTTTGCATCAATTGCCAAGCCACGATGGGAAATGCTCCTACAACTCAGGAGACAAGAAATGCAGTCAAGCGCCAAACCTTATTAAATGGCTGCAGTCTAATGTGATAATTAAGGAAACAACATGGCTACTTCCTTTTTATTCCCCTCTTTCCAAATTGCCTGTTTCTGATTGCAATATCTCTTGTCTCTGTAGGAAGGGGAAACAAGCCCTGAGTCCTCAGACATAGTAAGGGAACAGCACCCTCAGCATCTCCATGGAGTGCAACAGCTTTCTAATGTCTACCTTGAACTACTGCGTTAGATGCAGAGAAGAGCAAATATCTCAAACAGCACTCACTGACTTGCCACCTAAAGCTAATATTGAAAGTTTGATGGATCTTATCCCAAAGGAGAAATAATGCAAAAAGTTGCATTGTCTGTCCAGTCCTGAATTCCTTACATTTATAGAATGTTATATTCTGAAGACTTCATACCCTAGAAAGTGTGTCTCTGTGCATTTTGTCAATGGATACTGTTGAAACCACACACACACACACACACACACACACACAAAAGCAGTTCCTTCGCTGAAGATCTCAACATATTAGAAGATGGGAGAAAATATAGCCTTCTCCTGAGTTCTACTAAGCAGAGGGACCCAGTCACCTAATGAAAGATTTACAAATGTCTTTAATGCCTAGGCTTCTGAGTGAAATTTCAAGAAAAATGAAATGATATTATAATGAGTAAAATGTAGGACAGGTAGAAAATATTTGAAACCACATAAATAAAAATGTAAGGATTTGTTATTATGCAATAATATCCCTAATCATAGTTTTGTGATTCAGAATTTCATCATCAAATTCATAAGATCAAGGCAAACTTTCCATTCACACTTGCTTATGGATTATTTTCCCTTCCCTTAATGCAGTTCCTTCTATTTTCCAAATTCCTCTGCTGAAATTTTAAAAGTTTATTAATATTTCAAATACATTATTCATTTCTATATGAGTGAAAGGGAAACAGAAACAGGGAAGACATCAAATTAAGAATACAAAAGAGACACAGTCCACATAGGAGGATGCTGATTAATAAGAAAAATAAACTTAGGAGATAGGATTACAAATCAGAGAGTAGTCCAGATGCTCACTGATATGAATTCAATGGTATCATTAATTTGGTAATTATGAGAAATAGTGAATGTTAGATACTAGGACATGAAGATACCAGCTCACACTCAAGCATGCATATCATAGCTCAGAGCTGGGATGTGCCATGTTGGTTGTATGCTGTGTGTGTGTGTTAGTTGCTCAGTTTTGTCTGACTCTTTGTGACCCCATGGACTGTAGCCCACCAGGTTCTTCTGTCCATGGAATGCTCCAGGCTAGAATACTGGAGTGGGTTACCAGTTTCTTCTCCAGGGGATCTTCCTGACCCAATCAAACCCAGGTCTCCCACACTGCAGGCAGATTCTTTACCATCTGAGCTACCAGGGATGTATGTTAGACATTGTCATATGAAAACTACCTTTGACTTTAGGGGCTTGCAGCAGTTCTAGTCCCTCTCTCCCCAAGAGCCATCAGGATGGCTGGGCGGTTCTTCTGGAGATTAGCACTCAGTAACATCAGCTTCCTGTCAGCAGGATGATCTTGCTGGTTTTCTTTAGATCCTTTCTGGGACCTTGGATGGGTCAGCTGAGCTCACTTGACTCAGCTCCATGTGGCCTCCCGTCTTCCAGCAGATTAGCCTGTTCTTGTCAACACAAGAGCTCATCATGAGATGATGTAGCAAGGGGAGCAATGGAAAAAATCAACATGTCCATGTCCTCTTGAGACTAAACCTAAAGTTGGCATTGTATGCATTTTCTTCCACATTCTACTGGTACAAACAGATCAGTGGATCAGTCAGGCCAGAGAGTGGAGGAATAGACTCCACCATTGAAGGGAGGGACTGCAGAAATCAGGTGGAACAGGTGCACAGAAGAAAGGTTGGAGAATTGGGGTCACACATTGGTTTTACTTGGGGATAGGAAGAAATATAAGGCAAGTGTAATTTGACTTCAAACCACCTCAACTAATGCAATTTGCCAAGTAAGAAAGGTACCGGATGCAAAGCACACAGACATCTTGCCTACCATCCAGGCAACAATGTCTTCAGGACCATAAAGAGAAGTCATATCAGGTATCACCAACCCAGGTGAACAGCAGCCAGCACTGAGGCACCTGAGCATAGGCAGGTAGCGCGAAATCCTAGTGCTAAGCCCGACCTTTAGACTCGCACCTGGCTGAGCCGATTGGTGGAGTGGAGGTGGCAGTCCTCAGTAAACTATGTTTTATTGCAGCCAAGTTTTGGCTTACTTGAAGGACTGTTGATCCCTTCTAGAAAATCCAATCATTTCAAAGCCACATTTTAATTTGACTCTAGTCAGTTCTTGCTTCCCTGTTGAGGAAATCCCTCTGGTTTCTTCCACTACACACACACTGATCCATTGTTGTGTTTTCAACTTAGGTACATCTGGCTGAGAGCAAATATTCAGTAGCGAAAGAAATGAGAGTCAGACTCATTCTCCTCTGATTACACGATGGCTCAGGAGGACACCCACCAGTGGTTTTATTCATTACTGAATATTAAAATCAAAGGCCTTTAATATGCAGCAACAGTGTTGTCCAAATTGAAGCCCATCTGTGCCCCCTTGTAGAAGTTTTCATAGCATAATAAACAGGCAATTTTAATAAAACTATTATTTTTTTCAGTCTGCCCCCAAAGGACTGACTGAAACTTCAACATTACCTTAATGTCTCTTGGAAACTCTTTCCTCAATTTAAATCTTTCAAAACTAGACCAGGCTGACCATGGGTGCAGTCACCAATAGAAAAGAGTCACCTGCTAATCTAATGCAGCCCAGAGTGTCTGTCCTCAAGACACAGACCCTTTTCCTTCCTCCCACCTACCTAAACAAGATTTCTAAGAGCCCCATCAGCCTTTTTTTTTTTTTCCTGATCAAAACCTGTGTAAAATTGCAGTAACTCTGGCCACAGAAATGCTGCTTTTTTAATCCATATTTCCTTCTCCTGTCAAATAATAGTGGAGTTTTTGCTGTTCTTATTGTTGTTCAGTCGCTAAGACGTGTCTGACTCTTTGCAACCCCATGGACTGCAGCACACCAGGCTTCTCTGTCCTCCACTATCTCTCAGAGTTTGCTCAAATTCAAGTCCATTGAGTCAGTGATGCTATCTAACCATCTCATCTTCTGCTACCCACTTCTCCTTTGGCCTTCAATCTTTCCCAGCATCAGGGTCTTTTCCAAGAGTTGGCTCTTTGCATCAGGTGACCAAAGTATTGAAGTTTCAGCTTCAGCATCAGTCCTTCCAATAAATATTCAGGGTTGATTTAGAAATGGGGAACATAATCTGAGTGTGTGGTTCAGATTCTTCAGGAAACTTGAGGGGCAACAAAGCTCTGCTGCTTTAGCTCCATTCCGGTTGCTTTTAATTATAAGACCTAGAGAGCTGTTCAATTCCTTCCTCTGCCCACTTACCAACTTTCTTTTAGTATCAAGTCCCATCTCAAATGTCAAAATATTCTCCAACATTCTTTTATGGTTGAGGGGAGGAAGCAAGATGTCTTAATAGAGTATGGGTTGTGGAAGAGCAAGACAAATCAGCATTGAGCCTTTGAGAAGTTATTTAAACCTTAATAAGCTTTGTTTTCTTCATATTCAAATGAACTTTAAAATGGTATCTACTTAAGATTGTTTTGGAAATTAAGTGAGATAGGACTTGTCACATTTGCAATATTCAGCCGTGGGTACACTTGAAGTATTACTTTAGTGTAGAATAATAACTCACTCAATCGGATCTGCCTTAAAAATAAATAGAATGTGACACTACCTAGACTTATTATAGCTCTTATTCAAATACTGTTATAAGCACTTTCAATATATTAGCTCATCTATATAAGTTGTTTTTACATATCAACTCATTTAATACTCGTAACAGTACCATGAGTGACATACTTTAATTACTGTAAAAATAACAATAAGGAAACTGTGGCAACCCAATATTCATTGGGTGCTACTTACAATAGCCAGGACATGGAAGGAACCTAGATATCCATCGACAGATGAATGGATAAAGAAGATGCTGTAAATACATACAATGTAATATTACTCAGTCATATAAAGAACAAATTTGAGTCAATTCTAGTGAAGTGGATGAACCTAGAGCCTACTATACAAAGTGAAGTAAGTCAGAAAGAGAAAAACAAATATAGTATATTAGCACATATATATGGAATCAATGGGCTTTCCAGGTGGCACTAGTGGTAAAGAACTTGCCTGCCAATGCAAAATCTAAGAGATGATTGTTTCATCCCTGGGTTGGGAAGATCCCCTGGAGAAGTGCAGGGCAACCCACTCCAGTATTCTTGCCTGGAGAATCCCATGGACAGAGGAGCCTAGTGGGCTATATAGGTGCATAGGGTCACAAAGAGTTGGACAGGACTGAACCACTTTGGCACTCATGCAATCTAGAAAAATGGAATTGATGAACCTATCTGCAGGGAAGGAATGGAGATGCCCATGTGGAGAATGAACTTGTGGCCACAGTGGGAGAGGGAGAGAGTGGGATGAATGGAGAAAGTAGCATCAACATATATGCAGTAGCATATGTAAGATGGATAATTGGTAAGAAGTTGCTATGTAGCACAGGGAGCACAGGTCAGCTATGTGATGACCAGGAGGGGTGGGGGGTGGGGAGGGAGGCTTTGGAGGGAGGGGATGGGAGAGGGCAAGGCGGGAGGTGACGTATGTATAATTATGGCTGATTTACATTGCTGTGTAGCAGAAACCAACATAACATTGTAAAAATTAAAACCCCCCAAAATTTTAAAAACTGGAAAGGAAAGGGGATAAAAGAGAGGTTATACGACTCAGCTCAGGTCATACAAGGAGAAAACCCAGGCTGTCTGGTTCTAGAGGCTATGCTTTCAACTTGTGATACTATACATTTCTGAAGAGAAATTGTCCTTCGGGGAAGGAGGAAGATATAGTTATTACACATTTCTCCAGCAGTTACATAGCTCTAATTAGATGTATGGCTTGTTGACTGCGTTGGTATTTCAAAATATTTTCCTTCCTCCTTTGAAAATAAAATCCTCAGGGGCAGAGACAATGCGTATTGTTTTCCTTGTGCTGTAGCACAACTGTTCTGTAAGCTGCAGGTCCACAGGAGGTCTTATTGTCTGGCTTTCTCGGTCTTTCATTTTCCCAGAGGGCTTCTAGGAACTCTAAGTGGGCCCCAGGAGCTGAGAGTTGAAAAGGCCCCGAGGTTGGACCTCCCCCTAGCCCCTTGAAAATTCTCATGAACACTTCCCAGGCAGCTAAGCACTTGTCCCTGTAAAGGAATCCTAACATCTTGGAAAACAGCACACATTTCTGAAAAGATCTGAAATGATGGCGCCCACAGCTGCCAGCTTCCTGCTTGGTGGTGAGCCCAGAACTGTCTGGAGCTCCACTTGCCACAGTTCAGATGCCTCTGAAAGCTGACAGGTGAGACTCAACTTCAAGGGGAGGGGACGAGAGCTCAGAGGGAAGTACTGAACAGTCAGTCTTTCCTGATCACCAGGATACTTTTCCTTTGAAGATTTTGAGAAATGTTTTAAAATTATACTTTGTAGGCAAAATGTTGCCCGCAATAGAAATCTGGGGACATTGCAGAGGCTACATAATGTACAGGCTTCCCTGGTGGCTCAGCGGTCAAGAATCTGCCTGCAATACAGGAGCCACAAGAGCCGCGGGTTCCATTCCTGGGTCCAGAAGATCCAATGGAGGAAGGCACAGCCACCCAGTCCAGTATTCTTGCCTGGAGAATCCCATGGACAGAGGAGTCTGGCAGGCTACAGTTCATGGGGTTTCAAAGAATCAGACATAACTGACGCGACTTAGCACACACACACACACACACACAATGTACATTTGTTTAATGGCTAAAAGGTTAAACATGAAAACAGAAACCCTGCTATTTACTATCCCCAAAACTCTACATAAAATAAAACTCATGATATAAAATAAATTTAATGTATCGAGTCAAATCTTTCCCGGTTCAGGTTTTTCCCTATAGCACATAGCATGTATGAAGTAGAATGTGTTCTTGAGGATTTGAGTTACATTCTGGTATTTAAAGTCTGTCTGGTTGTCCTGCTTAACAGTCTGGGAAAGTGGGTTCAGATCCAAGCTCCACTTCTAATTACATGCGTGACACTGTGAAAGTTATTTAGGCCTTTCTTAACCTCAGTGTATCCCATCTGTAAAAGGAGGATAGTGATATTTCTACCTGTTAGGATTATTTTGAGGATTGAATCAGCAATGATATACAAAGCACCTAGCACCTAGCAGTTACTTAATTAAAGCATATTACTATACAGTATGTCAGTTCTGGTCATTCACAAGAATCTAAACACCACGAAGACAGAGACTTCATTTGGTTCACTGATTCACCAGCATGCAGAACAAACAGTACCAGGCACATGCAAGTGGCTCAGAAACTGGCCAAGTGTTCAAAACAATTGGAGAAAATTTACAGCAGCTTGGTAGCAAAGACTGAATGATATATTAAAAGCATTCTTTATTCAACAAATAGCACCACTTTGGGTAAGCGATTTTGCCTGGTTCTGTGAGGGAGAGAAAAATGAATGAGTCAAATTTTACTCTAGAAAGATTTAGAATTCATTAGAACTTGATTAGAAAGTCTGGTTTTAGGACCATGTATTTGAATGGACATACGTGTTTTCTTTAACCTTTGTTTAGATTGGAGTATAGTTGATTTACAATGTTGTGTTAGTTTCAGGTGTACTGCAAAGTGATTTAGTTATATATACACTTATCTGGGGCTTCCCTCTTGGCTCAGATGGTGGAGAATCTGCCTGCAATGCAGGAAACCTCAGTTCGATTCCTAAGTTGGGAAGATCCCCTGGAGAAGGAAATGGCTACCCACTCCCCTATTCTTACCTGGAGAATTCCATGGACAGAGGAGCCTGGCAGGCTACAGTTCATGGGGTTGCAAATAGTCAGACATGACTCAGCAATTTTCACTTTTCATACATACATCTATTCTTTTTTAGATTCTTCTGCATATAGTTTTAAACAGAATATGGAGTAGAGTTCCCTGTGCTATAGAGTAGGTCCTTGTTGGTTACCTATTTTACATATAGTGGTGTGTATATGTCAATTTTGGACTCCTAAATATGTGTTTTAAAATGTTCATTTGAGCAGAGTTTGTAAGAAAAGTTTATTATTAAGCTAAATGAAAACCCTTTTGAAGCCTTCATGAAAGTTCTCCTCTCTTGGTTCATCCACTTAAGACTCGATTGCAGCACTGACTGACACAAAAATACCTGTGGTTCAGAAAACAGTCTCCAAAGACTAGCATTCAATACTGTCCAATCTCAGAGTTCATGATGTGAATTCTGAGGGTAGGTATGATATCTGGACTTAGGTGCTCTTAGCCTGATTGTTCTTTTTTTACCTTTAAGAAGTTCAAGATGCTCATTCCGATTCTGGCTATGACCTGCCAGGATCTCTTACACAAAACAGATACTAACATCTGTTGTTCTCACCTGGGATGCCTCACACTGTACGAGCCATATCAGTTGTCAAGATTGGACAAGTGACTCACCATGTTTATCTTTCTACTAGCTTCCAAAGTTATGTGGCCAATATTAAAATGTCAGTTCCCTGACCTTTAGATGCAAGAGGAGCCTCAGAGGATATTCCCAGCATTTGAAAGCAAGCTGTGAAAACTTGGTACCAGAAAGAAACATTATTTGCAGTTAAACAGTCTTTGGAATTGGTGCGTACAATTTTAAAAAGCACTCTGGGTTCTTGGAAATTTAGCTGAGCAAATTTAGAGCACAATGCAAGGTAATGTAATTATTCCTTAGAATTCTGAACTTTTAGTGATAAGATGTTTGAAAAGAAGTTCTTTTCCTGGAGTCTGGCAGGCTATATAATCCGTGGGGTCACAAAGAGTTGGACACAACTGAGCAACTTTCACCATATATTTTTGGATTCCTTAGCCGATTCATTTCCCTCGATGCTGGGAAAAACTGAAGGCAGGAGGAGAAGAGGACAACAGAGGATGAGATAGTTGGATGGCATCATTGACTCAGTGGACCTGAGTTTGAGCAAACACTGGGAGATAGTGAAGGATAGAGAAGCCTAGTGTGCTGCAGTCCATGGGGTCACAAAGAGTCAAACACGACTTAGCAACTGAAAAACAACAACATAGGTATAAGTACTTGGGGAAGTACCCTTAGATGTACCCTTGGATCTGCTGCAGAGAACCCCGTTTTCTCAAGAGGACCTAGGACTCTAGGTAGTATTATTCTAGGAACATGTTGATGAATAGGAAAACATTTTTACATCTCTCAAACTTGAACTAATTAAAATGAACATGGTTGTGGCTGGGTAAAAGGCAAATGCAATTTTAAATAGTAATTAGCAAAATTTTTATTCCAGGGTAAAAAATGAATACGGTCAAGGAAATGAGGCTTATCAAGTCTCTCTGCTTGCCTCACAAATCTTCTATGAATTAATAATCACTGACATTTTTATGAAACAATGTCATTCTCAGCACCAGTCTCTGCTTTCTGTATTATGACCGCCTTTATAAAGGCTTACCTCAAAGTGAGAGGAATTAAGAAGTCTTCACAGTACTCTTCAAACAATTACTAGGGAAGCAGCAGAAGGAAGTAAAGGTCCAACTTATTCTGCCCTGAAGAATTTTGGCAACTGACATAAAAATAATATGAGTAAATTGAGACAAGAATATAAATGCCATGTAATTACAGAGAACCCAAACGGGATGAATTATCATGGAAGACTCCAAGCTGGAGAAACAGGCTCTGTGACAGTCATTACTTTGTAAAAGTCTCTGATTAGATTAAGGTAACATTATTCGAATTTTCTACATGCACTGAAAGTAAAAAAGTGAAAGTATTAGTTGCTCAGTCATGTTTGACTGTTTGGGACCCCATGGACAGTACCCCACCAGGCTCCCTTCTCCATGGGATTCTCCAGGCAAGAATACTGGAGTGCTCCAAGGGATCTTCCTAACCTAGGGATCAAGCCCGAGTCTCTGTTTGGCAGGTGGATTCTTTACCACTGAACCACCAGAGAGGAAGCCCAGAGAGGCTGTTACTTTTTACTTTAAAGAGGAAGAAGCAGAGATATTGAGAAGTTGAGTTATGTACATAAGGATATATAGCTTGGAAGGCTCAGAACCAAACAAGAATGGCATGGTACTGAAAATCTAAACCACAATGCTCTTTTTTTTTGTGATAGCACCTTCAACAGGAGAGATCGCAAATTTCTAACAAGCTACAATAAAGGAACAATTAGACCTTTGAACACTAGGACATTAAATGAAACTACTTGTTTTCAACAAGTAACAGAAAGGACGTAGGCTTTGGAACCAGACAAATCTGGATTTTGCCTGCCTGACCTTGTAGTGGGCATTTACTCTATTAGTTTTGTCTGTCAAATTGAGTTTTAATTTGCCAGACTGTTGTAAGAATTGAAGATAATGTATTCCATTTATCTTAGAAGGTATCTGAAACCAAGTATGCCCAGTAAGTGGTCATTCTAATGAGAGGGATCTACAATTTTGTTTGTTGTAAGTAGCTTGAAACATTTATTTGAATATCTTTTAGAACAGTTATAACACCCTAAGCAAATACAAAAACAAAACCTCTACTTTTGCCACCATTTTAACTGAAAGGAAAAACTATCTTTAAAATCTTCAGCAGCTTTGAAAATTATTAAGATGTTAATTTAGTAGTTTTGAAGGACAGGTTGGGTACAGTAATGAAACAGTCATTTTGGAGGAGTTGGTTAAGTCCAGCAAAGATCTGAAGGTTTCTATTGAATTCCCAGAGAAAGTACTGAACTCTGGTCAAGAAATAGAAGAACTCGGGTCACAAGATGGGTGGGATCCTCAGGTTTTACCTTCTCTTCCTAGTAACCCTTCAACAAGGATGACTTATAGGAATAATACTGCAGCCAGGTCTAGAATCATTCTGGGACGTCACCATTATCACTTTCATACTGGAATGCCAAGCAGGGAAGAACATGTACAACTTAATTGGAATTTTAGAGGCAGAAAGCGGAGCAAATTTGTCCTCCCTTTCCTTTTGATCTTCGATTTCATCAGCAAAAGATATTAAACATAGCTACTGAGCTTTGAATTTTCAAATTCTGGATATAATCTATTCCTTTATTTGCTTATGGTGATTGTACTTGAAACAGTTATGAAGAGTCCTCGCCCAGAGCATAAAGCCATCTCTTCTCTGTCCTCTGTGGAGATTCATTGCCACGCTGAGAATAAGGGGAGAAAACAAGCTCATAGCACCTAAGGGAAGGAATTCTCAGCTCTTCATTCAGTTATCAAAGCTCAGACAGAATGTTAAGGTAATTGGCCCAATTTAAAGCATACACTCTATTTTTCTTTATCTCCCAACCGTTTCCGAGTACCATTATGTTCTTACATCAAGGCTTTCTGAGAAATGAAACAATTATATTAATGATGTCAAGCATTGCTGCCAGGCTGATCAATAAAAACAATATCAACCTTAGCAATTAATTGCTAGCAATCACATAACTAACTTCAAGAAACTATTAGTTGCACCAAACTGAATAAGGAAATGCTCTAAGTGATGTTTAAAATGTGCTATTCGAAAAACAAAAGATTTCAATTCCTCTCTGAAATAGAATCTTTCAACTCCAAGTGAAAAGCAGTAGCCTCTTCTATTTGGTTGATGAGAATATACATTTTTATTGCAATTATCACTCAAGGCTGATGACAGTAAATAGTGTTCACTATAGTTGTGCTATTTGTGTAGAAGTTATCTGAATAATTTTGGTCCCACAGAGTCAGGCAAAGGCAGTCCCTTTTCAGGCCCCATCATGGTTGCATAGTCACCTGGGTTATTTGATTTAGGGGATTCTGGTTTAACAACTGCTGAATGGACTTCTTTGCTTGAAATTTTTTGGAAAAAAAGGAATCATTTAAATATTCCTTTGGGCTTCCCACGTGGCTCAGTGGTAAAGAATCTGCCTGTAATGCAGGAGCTTCAACAGACACAGGTTTGATTTCCAGGTCAGGAAGATCCCCTGAGGGTAGGAAATGGCAATCCTACTCCAGTATTCTTGTCCGGAAAATTCCATGGACAGAGGAGCCTGGCAGGCTACAGTCCATGGGGTCAGACACAACTGAGCATGCATGCATGCATGCACCCAAATATTCCTTTAAAATGTTGGTTTATTGTATCGATTTTATAAAAAATTTAGTTTTGCTCTATGCACAGGTTTAAAATGTCATGCAATTTTTTACCCAGGTTAAGGCATTACTCAGGATGGCAACTTTGGTTTCTTGACTGAAATTATTTATTTGGGGAGCTTATTATTCTGGGACTGCAAGCAATCTGAAATTTATGCAGTATCTTTGATATATATATTTTTTTAATTAAAAAAAATCATGAGGAGTGAGTTAAATGCTGATACCCAGGCTGGCCCACTAAAGGGTTTAGTTCAGTAGGTCAGGTATTAGGAAGAAAAATCTACGTTTGACTGTGGCCTACACTCCAGGAATCATGACTATCAACTAAAATGGTAAGTCCAGCCCCTTCCAGACACAGTTCTCTGAACCTCATCAAATCCTAACACCTAGTGTTGAGCTCTTCTGAACACTAGACTTCAGGAGACTGAGGGTGACAGTGGGGGTTGGCAGTTCCTTTGAGAGTTTGAGGGGTTGAGGAGGGATGCGAGTGGGGACAGTAGCTTGCCTGTGTGCTCAGTCCCTAAGTCATGTCCAACTCTTTGTGACCCCATGGACTGTAGCCCGCCAGGCTCCTCTGTCTACAGGATTTTCCCAGCAAGAACACTGGCTGCTACTGTTGCCAAGTCGCTTCAGTCGTGTCCAACTCTGTGCGACCCCATAGACGGCAGCCCACCAGGCTCCCCTGTCCCTGGGATTCTCCAGGCAAGAACAGTGGGGTGAGTTGCCATTTCCTTCTCCAATGCATGAAAGTGAAAAGTGAGAGTGAAGTCACTCAGTTGTGTCCGACTCTTCGCAACCCCATGGCCTGCAGCTCACCAGGCTCCTCCGTCCGTGGGATTTTCCAGGCAAGAGGACTGGAGTGGGGTGCCATTGCCTTCTCTGAAGAACACTGGAGTGGGGTGCTATTTCCTACCCAAGGGGATTGTCCCCACCCAGTGCTTGAATCCCCGCCTCCTGCATTGGCAGGCAGATTCTTTACCATTGAGCCACCGGGGAAGCCTGGTAACAGTAGCAAACACCACTTAAACACGGAGAATCCCTAAAGTCAGTGTGAAGTTGGTGGCTGCCTGTACAACAGGATTCTGGCTTCCGTGGATTAAACATCACTTCAGCAGTTTGGAGATGATTTCACGGGTACCTCAAATATTCATCTGTAACTTTGTGAAGGCAGGAAATTGGATCCTTCCTCTGGAAAGCTGCTGTAAACACAAGTCTTCTAGCTGGGAGGTAGGCAAAGCCCTCCAACCAACATCTCCAGCTATTCTCACAAACTAAGTCTTCTAAAGTGATAAGAAAAAAATGGCTTTTCAGTATCTGCAATGTGGCAGGTCTGACTCATTTTTACTTTATTTTGTTTTTACTTAATATTTCTGAAACAAAAGTCAGTTCTTCATCCAATGAGACTATACAACAATCTGGGATTTTATGAAGGTCAAAGTATCTGGCCCTTGTGAATCATAAGTACTCTTTTTTAATTTAAGTATAGAGTAAAGAATCTGCCTGCAATTCAGGAGACTCAGGTTCCATCCCTGGGTGAGGAAAATCCCCTGCAGAAGGAAATGGCAACCTACCCCAGTGTTCGTACCTGGGAAATCCCATGGACAGAGGAGCCTGGAAGTCTACAGTCTACAGGGTCACAGAGTCAGACACAACTAAGTGACTAAGCACACACACAGACATAATTCAGTTATAATGCTGTGTGAATTTCTGCTGTACAGAGAAGTGACTCAGTCATATGCATGTATACATTCTGCATGTATTCTTACACTATATTTACTATTTCTGTTTTTATACCAGAGTAATGGAGCAGCACAAAAGTGACAACTGGCTGCTGAGTTTTAATCTTCCCTAGAGGGAATCAGAATTAAAATGTGATGTTAAATCAGGGAAAAGATGGATTTCCCAAATGCCTTTTAAATATGCCCTGTATGATGACAGTGATGCTATTAATTGTCAGTGACAGAAAAGTTTGAATGATTTTATTTTCTTTTTTTCTCCACAAATTAAAAGTATCCCATTGATTCTTTTCTTAAATTAAAAATTAAGAGACTTTAAGTAGGCATTAGGGAGCAGACAGAAGACAGTAACATTGGCAAGTAAATTGCACTTATATGCCAGTGATGAATGATACCGCCTGCCTTTCTCATTCTTATACCATGGACAATGTTGAGGTATAGTCTAGTTTAACCTGAGGATTCATTTAATAAATATATTTGACTGCCTGTTATGTGCAAGGAATTGAATTGAACTATCAAATTAGAACATTTATCTTTCCTCAGGGACTTCACAGAAGGAGAGAAAGGCATGGATATAATTTATCATAATCTAAGGTGGAAGGCAGAGATGGTATTAAAAATGCAAAATAACGAGTTGGACATAGCCAAGCGTCAATCAGAATGAACACTGCCCTGATCATACAGATGCCCATGGTCAATGTGTTCCAACTGTAGAGGGTGGATGAATGTGCCGAATGGACTGGTGGGTGAATGTTTGTGCCAAAAGAAGGTAATAAAGTTCTCAGGAGAGGGAGAGACTGTGAATTCAGAAAATTCCCTTCTGGTTGAAAGTATCAGGGAGAAATATGGGGAACTTTGAAGAATGGGTGGTATTTGATTAAAAATTAGAAATAGGAAAATAGGAAACTGCTTGAAATTTTTTTTTTTTAAAGGCATGAATTCAGAAGAATTCAGGGAATTAAATGAATTCCCTGGGCCAATTAAATGTTTCAGTTTCAGTTTTCTGATTAGGGAGACATCGCAGATGGAAAGAGCTCGGTCAGGAACTAGAAGAAATCTAAGAAGGAGGAAGACCAAGTCAGCCCCCTGGGGGAAGTGAGAGGGTGCAGAGCATGCCAGGTGTCACCTGGTCTTGTTCCTGCAGGCTTTGGAGTAACAGAGGAAAGTGAAAACCGGAAGGGAGATTAAACTGTACCATTCCTGACCCTCCAGGCAAGAATGGACAAATAAAATCACTGTATTGAAAAGAAAAAAAAAATTGGAAACACTATTAAGTTGCTTCCATGAGACAGGGTCAGAGTTCAAATCAGAAATCTGACAATTTTGGCAATAAAGAAAATCACATTTGCAGCACACTCAAGTTTGCAATGTGAAATTCATACCTATGATGCTTTTAAAGCATTTAGCTCTTCCTAAAAGGTGGCGATAATTGTAGCTGGCAAACCTGTAAGATCTTCAAGATGTCTAAATGATATCTTCCGTTTGCCAATTCAGCTCTTTTTTTTTTTATCTTTATCTGTTTCCATTGTAGACAGAAAACAGATCCTGTTCCATTATTTTATATCTTTAAAGATTTTTCTTGTTCAGGGCAAATCTCTTCCTCCTCCAGCTGCCTGTTTGTCAAAGTGTTATCCATTTCAGCTTCTCTACATTAAATGATCTTCAAATTTAACTCTACAAGGAAAAGCTGAAAAGATGCCAAGGCAATGTTGGAAAAAAAAATGAGGATGGCATTTCATAGATGTCTGTCCTATACTCACACAATCATAGTCATTCCAGCCCCATTTACTAAAACAGAAAAACAAACTTTAGGAAGCCATAGTTGACTCTCATTTGGCCTTTAGACCTAAGAATCAGTTCTGACCCTTCTTATACTGATGAGGTTTCCATATGATTTTATATTGCCTCTGTGCTGCAAGGCTTGCTTTATGCCTTACCGTCTTCCTTGGTCCTCACTTGAAAGTGAAAATGTTAGTCTCTCAGTTGTGTCTCTTTATGACCTCATGGACTGTAGCCTCCCAGGCTCCTCTGTCCAAACATCAACCTAAATGTTCGCTTCCAGTTTGAATGGGTATTCTGCATTCCAAGCCTCTGAGTCCTTGGTAAATTTCTAGCTGTTTCTTATTTGGCAGCAGAAGTCTTGCAATCTGGGAAAGTTGTGTGAAAACACTACTCAAATAATCCCAGAATGCGTAATGATTTTATTTTTAGTGTCTTCGGACTTTATGAAGGAATTGAACCACTCTCACATGATTTCTGCCTGGTAATTTCCAAATAAACTTGAGGAGAGATGGTCTTCCTTTTGTTTGGGGACAGGGAATATTTGTCTGACCTGTTTTCATCTTGACGTGAGATTGCTTCCTGAAACTTCAAAGAAATACGGCAATGCGTGTGCACTCTGTCGTGGAGATGGCAGGCGTATGATGTTGATGGAGCAAACCATGGGAATAAGTTCTCTTTCACTTTCATATAACCTAAGGAACCCCGCAAATAAACACGTTTGGCCTCGGAAGCACTCGATGCAAGGGAAAGAATCCACAAGATTGAGTTTCTTCCTCTGTGAGTGCCTTCATGGGACTTCCCTTTCGGCTCAGTGGTAAAAAAATAAATAAATAAATAAACCTACCTGCCAGTGTAGGAAACACAGGTTGGATCCTTGGGTGGGGAAGATCCCTTGGGGAGGGAAATGGCAACTCACTTTAGTATTCATGCCTGGGAAATCCCGTGGACAGAGGAGTCTGGTGGGCTCCAGTCCATGGGGTTGCAAAGAATTAGACACTAGAGACTGAACCACAAGCAGTAAGTACCTTCATACTCCAACTGCAGTGTCGAGCCTCACAATACTATCTCTTGAAATCAAGCTAGATGACTGCTGCTATTTATCATTTAAGCAAGAAAGGTTAATTGTCTGTGTTTTAGATCTGTTATACTTTGGGGCTCATTTTTCTATTTTGAGGATTGAATGATCGGTTCTACAAATATACTCTGATTCCTGCTAGACAGAAATTCTGCAGGTGGTGACATGGCTGAATATAATATTACCTCTTGTTGGGGATACTTTGTTAGGAAAAAAACCCCAAAACACCAGAGGAGAAATACAGAAGGTGACCAGCATTTAATAGGTTATGGTCATCGCCTTCGTAGCTTTTCTTTCTTCCTTAAATCCCCCTCTTAATTTCCAGAGTGAGTTGCTTCTTCATTTTGCTATCTATTATTAAAAACACAACAATGCAGATATGGTCCCTGAGCAGGGCCCTGGCTAATGAGCAGTGAATTGATGTGGGACACCATCCTGAAGCTTGGTGTATAAACTAGAATACTTACCTTTAGAAACTTCACTATGCTTTGCAAAAACATGGATTTTGTTGCCTTCTCAACTTTCTTTAATTCGTTGAGGGTGTAAAATTCACTTTTCATTTGATGGTTTCCATTTCATCAAATCTTTCATAACCATGTAGCATATGCACCTTGGTTATTCCTGGATCATTTCCAAAATATGGCTGCATGTATATCTAAATTTTCTGCTCTTGAAGACAGCCTGTAGGAATTCAAACATGTATTTTAACAAACGAATGATTATGAATTATTTAAATGACCCGTTTCAGCAATATTTAACTTATTGATTCAACACAGTTTTATAGTTTTAAATAATATGTGTTAGTTATTTTGTTTTACAAACAGCAAACAGTCATTAAGGATGTTTGAAAAAGAAAGAATGAAGAAATTATTTTGCATGTAGCCTCACATTCAGAAATAAACACTGTTAAGTTTTTTTCAGTGTTAGTAATATTTATAACTCTCTTCACATACAAATATATTTAGAGATTTTCTCCCATTCTCCATTTTATTAAATATTTTTAAATAATTTTTTCATGACAATAGCATTTTATCAAACAAACCTGCCTAATTCTTCTATTTGTTCTTCCTCATTTAACTAGTTCTTATTTTTTGCTACTATAATCACATTAGGATGAATATTTTTATGCATATATATTTTTGTGTATATTTATTCTTTATTTAGAAATTATAACTAGACACTTTCTGAGAGTTAAATTATTGAATTTAAAATACTGACATTTTAAAACAATATGCATTGTTAAATTACCCTTTATAGTTTTCTCTGCCTATTAATTTCTTTGAAAGTGACTAAAAGTACTTTTAAAAAAACAGAATATTTTTCCAGTGAAGGAAGATTTTAATTTAAAAAAGAGATGGATTTCAGGGGCTCTATTCAGTGATGATGAAATAGAAAACTCTGTAAGGTTTATTTCTAATTGCTCTCCCCTTAACAGTTTCTACCAATGCGGGTTGAATAATTGTCCCCGCAACAACCAAAGGTTTTGCTTGGTTATGTTTTGCTGTCGTTATTTGTTTGTTTTACATTTCAGGGGATGAATAAGTCCTAATACTTCTCATATTCTCAGTGTCTCAGGCCAATAAAGTTCATAGAGCCTCTGATGGCCATGATTCCTGAAAGGAATGGAGTGGCACAAGCGTGTTCAAGAATTGCTCTTCCAAGGCTCTCAGTTTTATCAAGTTCTGTTTAATTGACCTTGGATGCTCCCAAAGGCCTCCAAAACTATGGGGAGATCAAAATAAAAGCTCCAGTGACGGATTACAAGGAACTCTGCCTTATGCTTTCATCCATTGTCACACCCTGTCAAGCTTTCATTAAATTTCTGCCAGAAGAAGCCCCATACAATTTTCACGCATCCTTCTCCTGTCCCTGCCTTGACCATGACATGTTTCTCCTTGGAACATCCTTCTCAAACGAGAGCCTCTATAAATTCAAAACTTGACTTAAATGGTTGCTTTACAAGTCTTCTGGATATACTATACTCATTTTAGTACCTTCTTTAGGGTCTTTTCTTATAAAAATGTTTGTTTAAAAATCACAGTGGCACCAAATTGATTTGATTAAGTTATCAGTCAATTGCAAAGCTCCCATTTTCTATTATATTATTTTTTTCTTCTCCCTTATTTCCCCACACTCAATCTTATTCCTTGATTCCTCTTTGGCACCCACTCTCTCTTTAATGAAAAGTTCTTTGACAGATATTTGTGTACCTTTAAAAAAATATACAGTGCTATTATATAGATGAGGTTTACATGAATTGTATAATGAATTCCATATTGTTTATTATTTTTTAAAATCAACATTAAGTTATTGAGATTTGCTCATGCTGCTGTATGCTCCTTCAGGGAGCCACCAGAGAAGCCCTCATGCTGCTATATTTAAATATAATTAATTATTTCTAGTGGTTCAGATGGTAAAGAATCTGCCTGCAGTGCAGGAGACTGGATTCGATTCCTGGGTTGGGAAGATCCTCTGGAGGAGGCCATGGCAACCCACTTCAGTATTCTTGCTTGGAGAATCCCCATGGACAGGGAAGCCTGGTGGGCCACAGTACATGAGGTCGCAAAGAGCCAGACACGACTGAGTGACTAAGCACAACACACAGAACAGCACTGCCTTATATTCCCTTGATGGCATACACCATGTTTTAGTTATTCACATCCCTCTTTAAGGGTTTCCTAAAATGTCTAATTTTACTATCATAAAAAAATGGTCCAATTAATTTTTTTATACTTATTTTCTTGTGCTGCTGCTAAGTTGCTTCAGTCTTGTCCAATTCTGTGTGACCCAAAAGATGGCAGCCCACCAGGCTCCTCTGTCTCTGGGATTCTCCAGGCAAGAATACTGGAGTGGGTTGCCATTTCCTTCTCCAATGCATGCATGCATGCTAAGTTGCTTCAGTCGTGTCCGACTCTGTGTGACCCCATGGACAGCAGCCTACCAGGCTTCTCTGTCCATGGGATTCTTTTGATAAGAATACTGGAGTGGGTTGCCATTTCCTTCTCCCTGTTTTCTTGTAGACATGTGAAATTTCCTTCACTGGTTACAGAGCTTCTTTCAAATGATGCTTAATAGTGGTAAATTGGATATAGATTTTGGAAACTTCTTACAATTATTCAAAACTGACTGATTGATTAAGCTCAAAAATATCATTTTCAGTTTGATCAGCTCATATGGTTAAAGGTTTTTTGCTTGATAGTTATTTGCTTCTGCTACTTAGTCTCAATTTCTTCTATAGAAACAGTGTATAAATATGTTGAAGAATATGGGCTTGCAAGTCAAAGTGACTGGTTCAAATACTGGTTCTAATTCTATCTCAATATCTGCTATGGTTAAATAGAGATAGGAAAAAAAAATGGTGAGTACTAACTTACCAAAAGTTATTTTCAAGATAATATGAGTAAGTAGTTAGTACTTGGCATGGAATAAGCGTTTAATACATTACTGCTGTCATCATCATAATTATCATTAGCTAGGTTATCCCGTATTATTTAATAGACTTGAGCCCATGTGAGAAGGCTACTGTCTCAGTCTCACTTGTTTGATTGTTTTATTTAAGACTGTTACTGGCAGTCAGACCCATCTTTCCTTATGAGACAAGGAACCTGGGGAAATAGCATTTTCTGCATACTTTCCTTCTGATCCTCCTTGGATTTTAACTTTTTTTTTTTCATCGTACACCTGTCAATCAGACAGCAAAATTATTTAGAGACTGTATAATAACTCCACACATATTTATTCCATTTGCTTCTGAGGCAAATGAGTAATTACTTCTCTGTCTCCCGGATTAAAGGGTTTATCCTCAGCTCATTGCCCCCAGCAAAGCCACAACCAGGTAGACACAGTAAATACTTCTCTAACATTTAGTAACTACTGAATTCAATTAGTAGGTGTTTAAAATGTGCAACAAATACAGAAGAATCCTATCTTTAAATTTCTGTCAGCCTAAAGGAATGAATTATAGCTTATACCCAACATACAGCTCACAGACCCTAGCATGCACTAGGGAGCATTTTTAACCTTCAACAAAAAGAAAATCTTTCCTCAGATTGAGGCTGTTGTGTCAGAATTATTAACTTACATAGACATCTTATATTACCAAATCTAACTACCCCACTAGTTTCTAGTTATCAGAAATAGAATTGGGTATTTCCTACAACTTGAAATTTAAACTTTCTCAATTCCCTGATCTTTGTTAGCAGGCTGGCAGGGTCAATTTAGAGCTAAAAGGACAATGAATGCTAGGTTTGGGTAAACGGCTGGATGCTAGGGGATCTTAAAAATTCCTCTTTTTTTCCTATGGGAATTTTCTCTTAATTTTTGAGATGTGAAATAGAAGAGGAGAAGAGGGAAGGTGAGGAGAGAGAAAAGTGGAGAGAAAGGTTTGACAAAACCATGTTTTCATGACATGTTTGGCTAGGATTAACATTATAATCTGAGGCGACACTCTCTAAATCCTTCATTCCAGTGCTAAACTGTTAGACTGTGACCGCTGGTCCTCGTGTTCCCATCAGTTCTATGTTGCAGAAGCTATCTTATAGATAAGAGTGGTCAGACCTAGCCTCTGAATAGATTTCTGAAGGGGAGTCATGGAGGAAGTCAGAGGTGCAGAGCAAAGTTGGAAGTTAAGATAACAACTGAGAAAATAAAAGTGCTCTTCCAGCCTTTCTAGGTCCGCAGGTAGAGGGGCAAAGATGTGTGGATGATAAGAGAGTTGGAGCAAAGGATGAGTGCCTCTGACTTACTACCATCATCTTTGTACGTAGTAAACAGTAACGGAAACAAATGTGAAATTTACAAATATTGAGCTCATTTCACTGCACACTAGAAATAAGATAGTAGGTGCAGCATGTAATAACTTATTAACACTATTGGGGTCCCAGTAGTTCTGTGGAGCATTGGCAGTGATAAATGATTCAGGAATGATGCCATCAAAGTAAATATCTTCCATTTCTATCATTGTCCACAGACTCAGGTTGCTTTGTTAAAGAGAATGAAGTGGACAGCCCCACAAGGGGAGAATTATCCTGCATTTTCTTTATGCCAGATGGTAAGATAATACACTTTAACATGCAGGTTATGTTCAAACCAGCAAAAGGTTAGGGTCATGAGAAGGTCCTTTTACATGGTTGTCCTTATTTTTAGAGTATGACATCATATCATTAAGTAAACGAAATCTAGCCCCTATGCAGTAGTATCTCAAACTACCTCCTTCCTAAAATGCATATTGGTGTTCTCTTGCCGGGTGATTACATCTGTCCTGGAAATAAGCACCAACATTTATAATGCTGTTTATTTGCGGCAAATCATTCAGCTCCTTAATAAAGCTCATTCATATTCAACTCAGCCTATATGAGTCACACTGCACTGTTAGCCAGAGTATTAATATTTCAAGATATAATCCAATCTGAGGCTGAAGGCATATGAGGACAATTCACCAATTTACAAGTTTCCTCTTTACTCAGTCTGGGTCTGTTCTCCTGAGCAGAACTGATTAGTCATGATGTTTTCTTTGGGGATCTGAAATTGCTGAAATCAACCGATGATAAGTATTCAAGTCTGATTAGCTGTGTATAAAATCATGCTAATTCTGTAATCGGAACCAAATTTAAAAGTTTTTGAACATGTAGTTAATATATTTAACATATAAGTTACACTATGTCCTGAACCTTTTTTAAGATCTTTTATCTTTGTAGAAGAAAGCAGGATGGAAAAGAAAAAAAAAATAGAAAAGAGAGAGGAAGGTAGGAAAGACTTGAGCTGTCCTCATTCCTCACCAGCCAGGAACCTAAAGTTAAACAAGAGTCAAAAAAGGAGCCTGAGGTGTGGAGAGGACTGATGTTGCACAGCTGGTACCAGTTAAAAGTGACAAGTTACTTGTCTACAAAAGTACCTTGGTCTGAACTTCCCTGGTGGTGCAATGGCTAAGAATGCAACTGCTGATGCAAGCGACACAGATTCAAACCCTGGTCTGGGAAGATTCCACATGCTGTAGAGCAGTTAAACCCCATGAGCCACAACTACTGAGCCCAAGCTCTAGGGCCCGTGCCCTACAACAAGAGAACCCACTGCCATGAGAAGCCTGTGCACTGCAACCAAGAGTAGCCCCTGCTCATGTGAGAAGGCTACTGTCTCAGTCTCACTTGTTTGATTATTTTATTTAAGACTGTTACTGGCAGTCAGACCCTTCTTTCTTTATGAGACAATATAGTGAACCTGGTGAAATAGCATTTTCTGCATACTTTCCTTCTGATCCTCCTTGGATTTTAACTTTTTTTTTTCGCAACTAGAGAAACTCACGTAAACCAAAGAAGACCCAGTGCAGCCAAAAATAAATAAAATTTTTAAAAAATGCAAAAGGAACTTTTTCTAAAAAAAGTATCTCAGTCTCTAAGACTGGCACAAGATTCAGAGTGGTAGCTGTGATGTACCAAACATGGACCCCCCCACCCGCTCATGAATATAAGCTTTCAACATAAGCCCAGCTGCAATATTTGCAATATGACTATTATCTGTTTTGTAAGTCTTAGAGTTACAATAAAGGACAGAAATGGTAGGGACCTAACAGAATCAGAAGATATTAAGAAGAGGTGGCAAGAACACACAGAAGAACTGTACAAAAAAGATCTTCACAACCTAGATAATCACGATGGTGATGATCACTCACCTAGAACCAGACATCCCTGAATGTGAAGTCAAGTGGGCCTTAGGAAGCATCACTATGAACAAAGCTAGTGGAGGTAATGAAATTCTAGTTGAGCTATTTCAAATCCTGAAAGATGATGCGGTGAAAGTGCTGCACTCAATATGTCAGCAAATTTGGAAAATTCAGCAGTGGCCACAGGGATGGAAAAGGTCAGTTTTCATTCCAATCCCAAAGAAAGGCAATGCCAAAGAATGCTCAAACTATTGCACAATTGCACTCATCTCACATGCTAGTAAAGTAATGCTCAAAATTCTCCAAGCCAGGCTTCAGCAATGTGTGAACCGTGAACCTCCGGATGTTCAAGTTGGATTTAGAAAAGGCAGAGGAACCAGAGATCAAATTGCCAACATCCGCTGGATCATTGAAAAAGCAAGAGAGTTCCAGAAAAACATCTACTTCTGCTTTGTTGACTATACCAAAGCCTTTGACCGTGTGGATTGCAATAAACTGTGGAAAATTCTGAAAGAGATGGGAATACCAAAACACATGACCTGTCTTTTGAGAAACCTGTATGCAGGTCAGGAAGCAACAGTTAGAACTGGCCATGGAACAGCAGACTGGTTCCAAATAGGGAAAGGAGTACGTCAAGGCTGTATACTGTCATCCTGCTTATTTAACTTATATGCAGAGTACATCATGAGAAACGCTGGGCTGGAGGAAGCACAAACTGGAATCAAGATTGCCGGGAAAAATATCAATAACCTCAGATATGCAGATGACACCACCCTTATGGCAGAAAGTGAAGAACTAAAGAGCACCTTGATGAAAGTGAAAGAAGAGAGTGAAAAAGTTGGCTTAAAGCTCAACATTCAGAAAACTAAGATCATGGCATCCGGTCCTATCACTTCATGGAAGACAGATGGGGAAACAGTGGAAACAGTGGCTGACTTTATTTTTCTGGGCTCCAAAATCACTGCAGATGGTGATTGCAGCTGTGAAATTAAAAGATGCTTACTCCTTGGAAGGAAAGTTATGATCAACCTAGACAGCATATTAAAAAGCAGAGACATTACTTACTTTGTCAACAAAGGTCTGTCTAGTCAAGGCTATGGTTTTTCCAGTGGTCATGTATGGATGTGAGAGTCAGACTATAAAGAAAGCTGAATGCTGAAGAATTGATGCTTTTGAACTGTGGTGTTGTAGAAGGCTCTTCTGAGTCCCTTGGACTGCAAGGAGATCCAATAAATCCATCCTAAAGGAGATCAATCCTGGGTGTTCATTGGAAGGAATGATAATGAAGCTGAAACTCCAATACTTTGGCCGCCTGATGTGAAGAGCTGACTCATTTGCAAAGACCCTGATGCTGGGAAAGATTGAGGGCAGGAGGAGAGGGGAACGACAGAGGATGAGATGGTTGGATGGCATCACCGACTCAATGGACATGGGTTTGGGCAATCAATTCTTCGGCATTCAGCCTTCTTTATGATCCAACTCACATCTGTACATGACTACTGGAAAAACCATAGCTTTGACTATATGGACCTTTGTCAGCAAAGTGATGTCTTTTCTTTTTAATACACTGTCTAGAATATCCATTGTATTTTAGACAAATCCCTGTCTTCTGCAAGCACACCGTCTATGAGGGACAGAAACATGGGAAAAAATAATTAAAGGTTGATGAGATATAAATTGAGTTTATATGGACTAACAGGTTGGTTGTATTTGCTGGTCTCCACACGTTTTAGTCTGTTTACAAGGGTTCTTTGAGATCACAATTCAAGCAGAAATAGCTGAAATTGATTGATAATGATACTGATGCCACACAGAAATAAAATAACGAAATCGTGTTGCCGTCACAACTCTCTCTATATTCACTCTCTTCAATTGTTACTTTAGTCTATGGTAGAACAGACCAGGGAAAAATTCTCATGAAAAGCATGTATCTTTATTACTAACACCCCTTCAAAACTAAGATTAAATTGTGTTAGAAATGACATTATGGCCTTTAAGGGCTAGAATTCTGTATGAACATCAGTGTTTATTATAACTGTGCTATTAATGAAGCAGATACATAACAAATATATCCAATTTATCAGAAAAAAAAATCATTAAAACTGCAGCTGTGAAGCTTCAAGGTCTATGTCCAAATCTAAACAGGAAAAAATGAAAGAACACAGTGTTTCAGAACAGTGTGTAATGAAAAATCTGTACAAAAGTATTTACATAACCAAGAGAAGACTCTAGGGGAAGGGAAATTTGCAGATAAATTAATGAAATGGATTCACAGAAAAAAGCAGAGTTCTGGGAGGCCCAAAGGTACACTTTACAATGAATAATTCCATCAGAATTATGTGTGCAAATTAGATCAATTAAAGTGGAAGATGCTCAGTCACATACTGGTCTAAGAGTTAGATGGTGTGGGAATAGATGTAAAACCAATTCTACCTAAAATTGTGGAGAACATCCCAGGTGGAAAACAACAATTCCTGAAGGAGAGTTAAATAACAGTATTATTTTCTTTCTTTGTTTTCTTTTTAAAGGTTAACACATTAAAAAAAAATTGTGCTTGTTTTCCCAGCTATTTGTACATTTCTACTCTCCTTGAATGACAACAGAAACAACAAACACAAGAAAAAGGCACAAACGTTTTCTCATGAATTCAAAAAGGCCAACCAAAAGTTGGCCCAAAGTGATGAATGACCCTAGTTTTACCAAAATTCAGAGATTTAATTTTCTACTTTGTTACATTTTTTCCCTACACTTACTTAAAACAAATATTTCTTAACTCCAGAGCTATAAGAGAGAGATGGGGAAACTGAGCATGTTATTTCCAGAAAAAGCCAAAGTGCATGTTACAGACAAGATGAATTGGGTTACTCTTACGGTTTAAGTGAAATTGATGGTGGTAAGCCACAGTGGCTCTGACTGGCTGTTATGGTACCCAGTTTGGTCTCAGAGGAAAGTCCAAGGTCTATATGTGCCAGGGGCCTCTGAGAAGCCTTGCTACATTAGCCAATGGCCTCATCAGCCTCAGGGCTTCCCTGGTGGCTCAGATGGTAAAGAATTCACCTGCAATGAGGGAGACCTGGATTCGATCCCTGGGTTGGGAAGATCCCCTGGAGGAGGGCATGGCAACCCACCAGGCAAGTATTCTTGCCTGGAGAATCCCCATGAGCAGAGGAGCCTGGCAGGCTACAGTCCATGGGGTTGCAAAGAGACATGACTGCGCAACTAAGCACAATATACCACACATGGTGGCCCAATGGTGTAGTTCTCCCCAGGGTGCTAACTTGCATCAGCTGAATGCTGGTACAACTCCAGTATATACCACAAGGGATGTCCTAGGACCTATGGCTTCCTCTGCTGCTTGCCAGGGGCTTCTTCTAGTAGCTCCTGAATCAGGGACAAGGTAGGGGCATCAGGCAGGAGGGCATCAGAGGCCTGTCCTACCTGTGTCATTTGGACCCCTTGTTCCATAAAAAGCACCAGTCCACAAAGAAGAAGGATTCTAAGGATGCTCAGGAGGACCATCCTGAAGGGCTTGGTGTTCAGCAACAAGAGAGTGCACCTTATAGACAAGGCGAATTGTTTGCTCTCACTGTTTAGCATAACTGTTTGCTATTGTTCAAACCTCTATGGCAGCTAGGTGATTATTCAAGTTTCGGCTGGACCCACTCATGCATATCTGGTCCTATGCAGGTGGGGTAAGCAGCTCTCCTGATCTAGGTAGGGCTCCCTCACAAAATCACGTATCCACTAGCTAGTAACTGGGGTGTCTCAGCTCTTCTTGACATGGCCCCTCGTTGTCCAGTAGACTAGCCCAGACTCATTCTTCATAGTGGCGACCAGGTTTTGAGAAAGTGGAGGTAAATGTTTTGAGAACATAGGTTTAGAACTGGTAAGCTGTTGCTTCCCTCACATTCTATTGGCCGAACAAGTCTGAAGGTAATCTCATGCTCAGGTAACAGGGATATAGACTCTACCTGTTGATGGGAAGAATTTCAAAGCCACATCCTAAAGATGATGGATGTAGGGAGACCCTTACTTGAGCCATTAGTGCAACCAGTCTTCCTCAGAAGAGATAAGCAGGCTTAGAGAAATAATACTTTATTTTAGGCTAATTATTATAGGCTAGCAACATCAAAACCTTTGCCCCATAAAATGGTAGAATTTGGGTGGCGGAGGCGGTGGGGAAGCAAAGAAAACAAAAGTTAACTTTGGATGATGGAACAATCTGTCATTCACCCTTCTCTCCTTTATAACTAATGTTATAATTATCAGTGTTTTTGGGTGTTGTTGGCTTTATGTCATATTTCTAGGACAGTAACAGGTAACATTTGGTGTCTCAGACAGTGAAGAATCCTCCTGCAATGCAGGCGACCCGGCTTTGATCCCTGGGTTGGGAAGATCCCCTGGAGAAGGGAATGGCTACCCACTCCAGTATTCTCACCTGGGAAATCCCATGGACAGAGGAGCCTAGTGGGCTATAGTCCACGGGGTAGCAAAGAGTCAGACATGACTGAGCAACTAACAGGCACACAGGCAACAGGTAACACCTCATAACAGTTATTAGACATCTGTTTTATACCAAGTATTGGACAGACTGTCTACCTATCTACTCTTATTTAACCTTTAAAGATGACTCTATGGTGTACAACTTATTAAAGAGGAAAAAATACAAGCATTTATCCAAGAAAACATCACTAGCAAGTTACACGATTTGAATCCAAACACATGATTTTTCTTTCTATTTAAATATGAATATTTAACTACAAAGGTAGACATTTGCAGTGGACATCCTTATCATTTGCTTCTCTGGCATCTTGTCCCTCTTTGGGTAGCAATTCCAAATTTTATTTGGAACTGTATTCTAGTACACTTTTAGTTTTCATGGTGTCAGTGCCCTACAGGTCCAACTCTGTATTGATAATTTTAAGAGATACACAGAATAATTCTACCTTTTTATAGCAAACATTTTACTCATGCCACCTTATTCCCAAGCATAGTAACTTTTCAGGGTAGATGTCCGCTTGTTCCTGGGAAATGTGTTAAAAGTGTTTGAAATTTTAAACTCTGTGAGAGTATTGCATTCTTTGCACCCTCATAAATACTTGCTATCATTAAACTTTTAAGTATTTGACAATCTGATAGATGAATATGTTTGAATTTTTATTTCCCTGAATACTAGTGAGGTTGAATAAATCTTTATATTTGCATAGACCTTCTGGAGTTTCTGTTCTTTGAGTTAGGGCTGCTTCTCTGATAGCTCAGTTGGTAAAGAATCTGCCTGCAATGCAGGAGGCCCCAGTTAGATTCCTGTCTGGAAGTTCTGCTGGAGAAGAGATAGGCTATGCACTCCAGTATTCTTGGGCTTCCCTTGTGGCTCAGCTGGTAAAGAATCCATCTGCAATGTGGGAGACCTGGGTTAGATCCCTGGGTTGGGAAGGTCCCTTGGAGAAGGGAAAGGCTACCCACTCCAGTAAACTGTTTCTTTTGCTGATTTCTTATTGTACTGCACAGCTTTTGTTATTGATTTGTAGAAATTCTGTGTATATTCTTGATGAAAACCTTTTATCATTATTGCAAGTATTTTCTCTCTGAATGTCTTACTTGTTTTTTCTATTCATGATGCATTTTATCAATGAGAAGTTCTAATATTTGATACAGTCAAACATCAATTTTTGGTATCTTGTCACAAGATCTTCCCCATTTCAAGCACAAAAACTTAATCATTTTTACTTTCTTTTATTATTTTTATTGTGCTGTCTTTTACATTTAGGTATTTCATCCATCCAGAATTTAATATTATAATTGCCATAAGGAAGAATATAATTATTTTTCAAAATGATTAGACAATTGCCTGGGAAGCATTTATTCAATAATCTGTCTTTTCTCCACTGGTATAAAATGCTACATCTATAATGCCTAATTTCCCAACTATACATGGGCCATTCTCTGTATTATCTATTTAATTTCACTGATGTATTTGTTCCTTAGCTAATTCCACACATTTTTAATTACTGTACTCTATAATATGTTTTAGTGTCACACAGGGAAAATCCATCTTTGTTTTTTAATATTGTCTTGGCTACCATTTTGCGTTTACACTTACACATGACTTTTAAATTTTCAACTGCTGTGAAGAATTTTATTGGGATTAGATTTGAAATTAAGTAAATTGATAAATTAATATGGTTACAATTGATAGTCATAATACTGAGTTTATGGATCCGTAAATATATCTTTCTGTGTATGAAATCATTGTTTTACATCCTTCAGTAGCATTCTATATTTTTCCATGGATTTAAAAACTAAATGGTTATATTATTAGCTATTTTGTTGCTTTTGTGCCTATGAAAAATGACATCTTTTTGTATACTTTACAATGGGTTATGTAAGTCTGTAGACAAACTATCATTTTTTGTACATAATGAGAGTGTCCTATAGTTTGCTGTAATTTGCTACCACTATTCATAGTATCATATTTGGTTCCAGTGTTTTGTGTGAATCATAAAGTAAATTTAATGGCTTTCCATATTTTCTTCTGCTCTGAAACAGTTTGTATAAGCTGGGAATTCCATGTTCCTTGAAGATTTAGTAGACACCACCTGTAAAGGAATTAGGAATTAATACCTTTTGAAGGCATATTTTTATTTTGATTGCATTATAGTCAATGGATAATGGTTTAATTAGGTATTCTACTTATCTGTGCCAGTTTTTATAATAAAAACTTTACCAGTAGATTGAGCAATTTATTTCATATTTATTGATATAATACTACACATAGGACCCTTATCTTTCAAATCTCTTCTTTCATACAGTTATATCTTAGAATATTAAGGGCTTCTCAGATTGCTCAGTGGTAAAGAATCTGCCTGCCAATGCAGGATATGCAAGAGACACAGGTTCTATCCCTGGAAGATCTCCTGGAAACCTGCTCCAGTATTCTTGTCTGGAAAATCCCATGGACTGTAACCTGCCTCCTCTGTTCATGGGATCGAAAAGAGTCAGATGCAACTTAGCAACTGAGAACACAACACATCTTAGAATATTACTATTCTTCTAGTAGTTATTCCTAACTTTTAAACATACATAATTTAATTTGTATTTTAGAATCATGATCAACATTTCACCAGCACATGTATATAATATGCAGATGTAGATATGGATATATTAGCTATATCTGTATTTGCTTAAATACCTGTTTTGCTCTAAAGCTAACAGCTGTTTACTAAGTGCCTACTTCATGCCAGGGACTTTACTAACCAATCCACAAAATCCCACTGCAAAGAGCATGCATGCTAAGTCGCTTCAGTTGTGTCTGACTTTGTGACCGTATGGACTGTAGCCCACAAGGCTCCTCTGTCCATGGGATTCTCCAGGCAAGAATATTGGAGTGGGTTGCCATTTCCTTCTCCAGAAGATCTTCCTGACCCAGGGATCGAACCTGAGTCTTACATTGGCAGGCAGGTTCTTTAACCACTAGTGCCACCTGAGAAGCCCCTTAAGTAATTGTGGGAGTTGTAAATATAAACACATTTAAAAGAAAGAGTATTACAGCTTTATTAAAAATCCATTCATAGATCAATATTCGGAAACTGATTGAGTCTTTATATAAATTAGCACCGGATTCTAAAATAATTTAACAGATTCTTCCCTTCAATATGACCTTTCGGAGATCTGTGAAATGACCTGCCATCCCAAGCTTGTTTCCCTGTCTAACAAATTAGCTAGCATTTTCAACAATTCTTCAAAAATATATCCTGGTTCTTTAGGGCATGATAGCATGTGAAATCTATCCATGGACACTACAGCTAATAAATTATACAGACCTGGGCACAGGAAGGGGAGACAATTGGAACCATAGAGTTAATATTTGTCATCATATTTGTTTTTTCACCCATTGTTCAGGAAAATGTCATAGAAAGTTTGTCATAGCTGTGTTTGATGTTAGATCCAGATAAGTATTGGTCCAGAAGAGTAAGTATTTATTTGTAATACTTGAGACCCAGCTAATCTTAGATTTCAGAGCTAGTTCTCATTAAAATCACTAGCACTTCTATTTACACTTCTTCCTATCTGTTGACATTTTGTAGATAAATATTTAGACACCAAGTGGTTATATCTACAGGCCTTCAAATATGGGGATTAAAAAATGAAAAATATCATTATCTAGCTGTTTCCTAAGTTTGCATGTTTTGTTCAATGTTAACGATGCTAATTAAAACCAAATAGGACAAATAAAAAGTAACAAGAGGCTTCATTTCTCTACGTATTCATATAAAAGAAGGCATGAGAAACAGTAATTTAAGGGTAGCTTGTGCTTATGTAAATCAGAAAATACATATTTGACTAAAAATTCATTTCCTTTTTCATTTCTAAAAGATTTTAATTTCGAACAGAGAAACATTGTTATGTTACTTTTAGGATTCTGGTACTCATTATAGTTACATTGCTTTACATAATTAGAAGGCCACCGAAAATAAAAGTAGTTTACTTTCATTCAATTAACACTAATTGAGCATATATATTATGCAGATATTGCGCCAGGTGCCGGGGAAGACTAAGATGAATAATCATGGTCCCTGTCCTTGGGGAGCTTGTAGTCCATGGAGGAACTAGATGGTTGCTAATAGCAGTAGAGGTGATGAGACACAGACGCTGTGTGGACACAGGCCATGGACTGGGGGGCCGGTAAGCAGTTCTGGAGCGTGGCTGGAGGTCACAGCGCACAGGGGGAAGAAGTTACAGAAGCTGGGCTGCAATGGTGATCAGCAGTCCATAGGAAACATTGTGGAGTTATACACAGTTGGATTAATACATTTTTTGCTGCTTTTTTAATATAACAAAATACATCAGATTTTTTTTTAACTCAAGTCTGGCCAGTGGTGTATTAATCAATAAAATTGTTGTCATTGCTGTTGAGTCGCTGAGTAGTGTCTGACTCTTTCACAACTCCATGGACTGTAGCCTGCCAGGCTCCTAAGTTCATGGGATTTTTCAGGCAAGAATACTGGAGTGGGTTGTCATTTTTTTCTCCAGGGAATCTTCTTGACTCAGGGATCAAACCCGCCTCTCCTGCATTTGCAGGTGGTTATTTACCACTGAGCCACTAGGGAAGCCCAACCAATAAAACAAAAAAAATACTCCAAGTCAAAAATAATTTCTCTATTTATTTGACACTTTGGGCTTCAAATGTTAACTTCTGTCTCCTAGTCTAACTCCATAACTTTCACTTATGTTTTAAAGAACAAAAAAAGCTTAAAGTGATAAAACAGGTGTATCATTAACTTCACTAATCTGGGTATATTCCATTTTATTAAAGGTCATGTCATCCATACATTTGATGCTCTGTTTTAATCAACTGAAGTCAACTCCTGTCATTTTCCCCTCCATAATAGAATGGTGGCTAAGGGTTTGAATCTATCTTTAGATTAGTTTATTTAATATACAACTCAAGCCAAAAGCATTGTCACGCTAGTCTATTGGGGTTCTCAGGATATACCCAAGGGCATTAAGTCAAGGGTATCAACAGCAAAACAGCCTTGGCTTCCTGACTACTTGGTCCTTTACTCACATGTCCTTTCTCTAGGTCAAGGTGTTCTGCATCTCCTGGTCTTTCCTTTCTCTTTATCAAACTCTACTCTCAGTAAAGGATCCCATATTTATATCTTGCTTTAAATTTGTCATTGCATTACCTCTCCCTGTGCGACTTGCTTCTAAAGTCTTATCTTTACTCATGTATACAATACATTTTAGATATTTTTGAGTAGGAAAAGGAGCTCCAATTGAATGAAGTGTGTTAATCCAGCCCTGTCTCAATGTTCAGTCAATGTGAAAAGAAGGACCTACTTAGTAAATACGTAATGGCTGACTATTGGATTATTCATCAAATATTAGATGCTTTGGGGCATGGGAAAGCAAAGCATATAATTCTATACCTTCAAATCATGTTATAGGTGGAGAGATACCTACTTTAGCTTCTGCACTTTACAGATTATAGGATTGATGGTCAGCAAGTGAAGAACCAGAAGTGTGGATATCACAGCTGGAAACAGAGCTCAGAGCTCCTAACTGAAATCCTCCCACCGTGCAGAATGCTGCTTTCTGCAGAGCAGACAATATTGTCCAAAGTGCTGAAGACTGAAGATGGATAGAGTTTATAACATAGGTAGCTTTGCTGTGCATTTCAAGTCTTATATTATTGTCTCTTGTTATCTTTTACCAGAATACCAGTCCAGCCTTAGCCGTTGAGACACACTCTATAGCATCACTATTGGTGAATATTTCAACTTTGACCTTTGTTTTCAGAGACATTAACATCTTGATTATTGTGTTCTGGTTGTATTTCATCACATACGCCTTTTTGTTGGGACTATACATGATATTCCATCATCACTGAGAGCTTTAAGCCTCACCTTCTTCATCAAGTTTTATCAAAATATGTTTTACTTACATTTGTAAGCCAAATGTTCCCTGGACTTACTAGCTTATACCTACAAAATAAAATTACATTTCCGTTAATAACCATATTCTGATGACTTAGAACGAGCATCCTGTTCAACTGCAGGGACTCCAGTGTCCCTTCTGGAGAGGTTTACATACTCTGCAAACTCAGGCTGTTTTCTGGGGTCTCAGCCTCCTCTGGTCTCTCCTCTGCCACTTGAGTTGCCGCTTGCCCCACTGCAGGTCACCTCCTGCAGGATGTCTCAAATTATTATCGCTTCTCCATGTATCCTCAATGGGGGTGATATTGCATCCACAATGGTGAGGATTGGTTCTTGAGGGCTAAGAACATCTTACTCCTCTTCCTCTTTTAATATATAAAGCACAGAAGTGCATATAGTACATAAACAGATACATTCTATCTGCAGCATGAAAATTTCATGAGGAGGAAAGCAATTAGGGGGAAAAATGCTCCAAAAAAAATCTCTTAACTTTTCATAGCCCAGCTGAGACCAACCTGCAGGTGTTTACAAGATTTACTTAACTAAAGAATTGGGGAGTGACATCAGATGAACATCCTGGAAAAGTGCTAAATGGAGTCCCATTCAGGACACATCCTCTCTGAGGGCACCTCACAGTGCACCTCTCTGCTTGGGTTCCTGATCGATTTGTTTTTCTCATCAGTATTACTAGCTTCTCTCCAGGAGAGTTCTGGATGTGTCTGTGATTTACATTTTACATTTCCCCTCTCCAGTTTCATTCTCTGTCCTGGAGCTGCCAGTTTCCAGGGTGGTTGACAGTGGAAGTTTTCACTCTCTCCAGGGTACTCACTCTGCATAATTGGTCACCTTTCCTGGTGGCTTCCAGAAGGACAATCTTGTTGGAATATCCTACTCATATGCATGACAGTATTCAAGTCATGATATCTGGTCTTAAATTAGTCTAAACTTGTAACGTTAACAATTTAATCTAGATTGAAATTAGCCAAATCCAACCTAATACTCTTTCAGTTTTACTTCTGTCTGATATGTATGGACTTTCATGGTAGATCAGCTGGTAAAGAATTCTGCCTGCAATGTGGGAGACTGGGTTTGATCCCTGGGTTGGGAAGATCCCCTGGAGAAGGGAATGGCTACACACTCCAGTAGTCTGGCCTGGAGAATTCCATGGACTGTATAGTCCATGGGGTTGCAAAGAGTCAGACACAACTGAGTGACTTTGACTTAACTCTGATGTATATAAATCATATTGCCAAATCTTCTTAGTCATCTCTTAGATCACTGTGCCCAAACCATCAGTACAAATTAGAAAAAAATGAAGAAATTCTTTAATTATTTTGCCAAAATCTAATGTTAGGTAATCTTGAAAAATCTATTATCACTTTGCATGCTAAGTCGCTTTGGTTGTGTCTGACTCTTTGCAACCCTATGGACTGTAGGCTGCCAGGCTCCTCTGTCCATGGGATTTTCCGACAAAAATATTGGAGTGGGTCACCATGCCCTTCTCCAGGGGATCTTCCCAACCCAAGGATCGAACCCTCATCTCTTGCGTCTCCTGCATTGCAGGCAGATTCTTTACCCACTGAGCCACCTGGGAAGCCCTATTGTCACTTTGTCTTCCTTTAAATTCCACCACAAGAGTGACCCAGCTGAGAGTGAATCTGTTAGTAGATGATATATGGTTTTACATTATTTCAGATCGAAGGGGGTACTGATGATAAGTGAAAAGTTTCCAGCAGATGATCAACTTAGCCCTATTTGTATGGGATGTTCTTGATGTTGCCACTCAAAGTCCTGGATCCCAGGAAACCACTCAGTCTTGGGCAAATGAGTTTCCAGCTTAGTTAAGTGACGGCTGGGAGACCATTCTAGCAAAGGCCACGTAACATCGGCAAATAATACCACTATTTCCTGTGGTGCTGAGTTTGTTCTGTTTCCTGCCAGAAGTATTCTTCCTTACTCTATTTCTCACCACAAAAGCAAAGCTATATGGCAATAATTCTTTTCTATATATTACAAGTTAGACATTTCATCTTATAATCAATATGTGAACACACGTATGCTTCAGAAACTGGACATTTAGGTGGTCATTGTGTAACAGGAGTCTAATAGGAGATGCTATTATTTTTGACAGCTGAAAGTGATGAATCATACTATTTGGTAATCTTAGTTTGCTAGTTATCATGAACAAAGCATTTTAAATACGGCATGATTCTGCATAGCCCTCTCCCCTCCTTGTCAATGCCTCTGCTGTGTCTCCTGAGAGACCCAATATGTTAGGGCATGTCCATTGAAAATTGAAGCTGTATAATCTATTACCATGCAGAATAGAAATCAGTTTCATGCTGTGGGTAGCATTGAAACAGGCTTGTTACATTTGCAGATTCTTCTGATAAGAGCATCCCCGGTTGACCAACAGATGGGCACTGATGAGGCTATGTGTCTCTCATTTAATTTATAGTCAGAGCTTCCACCTTTGAGGTCTCCCTAGCTTTTCAATGGTACATTTTGCACCTGTGCAGTGTTGCTTAATCCCAGAGACTATTTCCCCCTTTATCCTGTGGAATTATCAAGAGAGGCCAATTAAGTGGGGGTGGGGGGTGGCGGGGGAGGCAATTCAGGGAAATAGAAATGTGCTGTATCCCAGAGATTATGAGATGGAGCACATGAGGGAAAATGAATTCATCTTTGAATTTGCTACTATAATTTAAAAATTATGTTATCTGTGCCTGTGTGAGTGTGTGTGCGCTCAGTGTGTGCTCTTTGTGATCCCATGGACTGGTTCCTCTGTCCATGGGATTTTCTAGGCAAGAACACTGGAGTGGGTTGCCATTTCCTACTACACACACACACACACACACACACATACATAAATCGGCACATATTGCAGAAAGTTTTAATGAGCTTTAAAAATCTGTAAGACCCTGGTTTGATTCCTGGGTTGAGAAGATCCCCCGGAGAAGGGATAGGCCACCCACTCCAGTATTCTTGGGCTCCCCTGGTGGCTCAGATGATAAAGAATCTGCCTGCAATGCAGGAGACCTGGGTTTGATCCCTGGATTGGGAACGTCCCCTGGAGAAGGGAATGGCAACCTGCTCCAGTATTCTTGCCCTAGAGAATTCCATGGACAGAGGAGCCTGGCAGGCTGCAGTCCATGAGGTCGCAGAGTCAGGCACGAATGAGTGACTAAGCACATTAATTTCTTATGTCTATAATTCACATATTTGCAAAGCTCCTACTGCATAGATTAATGACAACAGACAACTCTCTTCTCTTCTTTCCTTGCCAGAAAGAACAGAGGTCAGTATCACATAACTTCTGTACTAGCTGGAGGAAAGTAGAAGATGCACCCATTCCTATTTTACAGAGAGACCATCACACAAAGACATTGCGACGTCTCCAGCAACCTCACTGTTTGTCAGCATGCCTGAAACATGATCAAGTCAGAGCTCTTACTTCCTTGTGAGCTGTCTGGTGGGAAAATGGACCTAATTTTTCTCTTGATTTTGTCTTGTTCTTAAAAATGTACTTTATTAAATTTCCAAAAGATTGATTTTTTTGGTAGGTTTTTTTATGATAATGCTTAAGCACAGACAGGAAGGATATCAAAACATTAGAAGTTTTGTATTAGAACTTTTATATTAGAAGTTCTGTACAACCTAAATAGGGAAGGGATTGAATTTAAATATGTAAACTGGAAAAAAGTTGAGTATTTTCACAATTCAAGGTTTCAGTTATAGCAATGTTTCGTTCTGCCATGTCAAGATTGTGACCTTCTGTATCCATTATTATTTTGAAGTGCTTAAAAGACGCTTACCCATTTATGTCCTATTTTAACTGAAGCAGCAAGTTTTGGTGCTATGAAACTAAATCTGATCAATTATGGAAGATTTTATGTAATTTTTATGCTTATATTAGAAAGATTTAATAGTGCCCTAATTGCTTAATATGACTGCTTGGATTTCATTAAGATAAAATTATAGTAGATTATCGTAATATTTAATTATGAACAAGAGACTTGGCTTCAGGGAGTTCTGACCAAATACATAAGTTGAACCTTGTGATTCAGTTTCATTCAGTTCAGTCTCACAATTTCAGATCTTACAACCATGGTGGTTATGCTATTTCAATAATCCAGTCCTGATATAGGTAGGTTTTCCCCTCTTCACAAAAAGCTCAGTCAACACATTACTAAGCTCTGTACTCAGAATTTTACACTAATACAGAGTTCAGAAAACTACGCAAGTTTTAAAGCTATCCAAACCTTTTTTTTGATGTTTTGATATATGCCTACTATTTCTTTATTTCTTTTGGTGTTTCCTTTTGCTAAAAGAAGCAGTCAAAGTATTGGCAGAGGAATATTCATATACAATGAATATAAATAAGTTTTATAGCAAAAGAAGTTTTATTTCAAGACTTTTATAATATTTCCTTAAGATTTCACAGAAACATCTTAATAACTTGGGAAACCTGGTTTGCTTCATCCTTCAGCTCCTGAGTTGATTATTTAAACTCTGTCTATTCCCAAAAGACTTTCGGTTGGCTCACAAAAATACACATAATGCAAAAGAATGATAAATAAATTAGGAAACTGAAGAGATAGGAAAATGAGAAACATTTATTTAAAAAAAGATCTAAATAGTCGTCTCTTTGCAACCCATTGGACTGTAGCCCACCAGGCTTCTCTGTCCATGGAATTCTCCAGGCAACAATATTGGAATGGGTAAGTCATTCCCTCCTCCAGGGGATGTTCCCAACCCATGGGTCCAACTCAAGTCTCCTGCGTGGCAGGCATATTCTTCACCGTCTAAGCCACCTACCTGCCAAATAATTGGTAGGGAGATGGAACTCACAGATTTCACTTTTACTCTTTCATCCCTAGATCAGACTTCTCAACCTTGTCTGTATGTTCACATCAACTGGGAAGCTTTTTTTAAAAAAGGCAAAAGATTTATATGATCTGAAGAGAAACCAGAGTATCAGGGAAGCTTTTTAAAAAACCAGAAATGTCTACACTCTACCTCTGATAAGTTATGTAAGAATTTTGAGGCTGAGGTCTGGGCACTGCTACTTTCAGAAAATTATGGAGGTTATTCTAACATGCAACCAAAACTAAGAATTATTGCCCTATGCCAAAAAAACACAAAAACAAACCAATAACACTCCTCAACATGTTCTCTCCTAGTAAATGTAATGAAAGTTACAAGACTTTCATAGCAACCCATTCAGTTTCTTACATTATTTCATCATCTCCTTTTACCTTCATAGTAACCCTATAAAATAAGCATGTAAGCACTAGTTTTCTCTCCTTTATACAGATGAGATCAGATTAGTCAACTTGGTAAGGTCACTCAACAAGAATATGGGGAACTCAAATTCAGCCTTAGGCTGACATCACAAAAGCCTTTTCCTTAACTTAATTCCTATATCCCAGTCCTAGAATCGTCATTCTATGCAGCTATTAGTAAAAACACACAGTAAAAACATACATGCTAATAAAGCAAACGAGAGGAATGCTGTCAGCAAAGGACTTACTCTATTATTTTTCTTTCTTGACAATAAGAAAAAAAAAACCTCTGATAAAAGGGTTGAACAAATTCAGTTACCAACTGCCAGTCACGCCCGCCCGGAGATAACCGGAAGAGAAGCAGCGGCAGGGTAACCCGGTCCGCTTTCCCAGGGTATCTCTGCACATTTATTTCTTTTCCAACGACTGCGCATTTTTCTCTGTAAATGACTGTTTATCATTTGCATTCCTTGTGTTCTGATAAAGGGCTGTCATAACTTTAAGGTAACCTTCAAAGAAACCATCCAAAATCAAACGCTTATAGATCTCTCTCTCCCTATCCCTTATCTTAAAATGAATATTTGAGCAGGAAATCCTTTCACCACCTCTTCTTTGGGCAGGAAAAATGGATTGCATTTTCTATATGCAAGGCAGCATTTCTGATGAACCTCAAGATAGTCTGGTGTTTTATGCACTTGTCACTTCATTCAGTCAAAATAGTTTTGTTGCTTGACAACTTGTTCAGTGATATCAAGAGGCCAGTGAGAAGCTGAGCTAAATTGGGTGAGAAAGTCCTAAATGATACTTATATCGAGGAGCAGCTTCTTATAAACCCACTTCAGAGTTGAGACCTGGGGAGTAAAGAGGCCCTAAGACTTTCCTGGTGCCCAACATGGCATCCCTTTATCTTGATAAGGTACATTTTAGAAAATCCTTGTAGGAGACAGAGACTGGGTGAGTATGTTCATTCTGACACATTCTTTATAATTACAGAAACATTAGTAGCTTCAACTGTCCATTCAAGGTGGGAAGATTTGGGGCCAGTTTTATTTTCCAATATTTATTATTAATCTTTAATGCTCACGTGTTTTCTAGAGTGCACATTTATAATTATAATAATAATTTATAAACAATGGACAAGAGGCATGGACATAGCCTCAGTGGACATCTGAAAAGAAGCGTAAAAACTGGAGAACCATATCATGAAATATCGTCAAAGACCAATTAAAATGGCACACAACATGTTGTCAATGATAGGCAATGCTTCTGGGAGTCTTGGAAGGGAGAAGCGGAAAACTGGATGGGTACTTGGGCCATCACAGAGGAAACTGCTGGACAAGTCGGAAGTTTGTCCAGCTGGGTTCTTCAAAGAGCAAGGTAACTGAACACACAACTGTGAACCTCTTTAATCTAGTATCCTCCTTGTCAGGTTAATGAATGACATCCTTGAAGGAATTAAATGAGGGTGGCCTTGCAGCTCTGTGTGAGGGTGTTAGGCTCAGTCATGTCTGACTCTATGTGACTCCATGGAGCTCACCAGGCTCCTCTGTCCATGGAATTTTCCAGGCAATAATACTGGAGTGGGTAGCTATTTCCTTCTCCAGGGCATCTTTCTGACCCAGGGATCAAATCCAGGTCTGCTGCACTGCTGGCAGACTTGACCGTCTGAGCTACCAGGGAAGTCCTCTGCCAGGCACAAAAGGAGGTGTGGAGGGAAGTTGAGGATTCTGCTGTTACCATCTTTCTGCTCCCAAGCCCAGAAATTTCTTTTAAAAAATAATAATGAAATATCTTTACCAGTTTGTGTTTTTCCCAATTAGAGAAGAGAGAGTCTAGAGACTGGTTTAGGGATTTGGAACCCAGGTCAGAGAAGCATCGCTGGGTAAACATTACTCTCTGCAAGCTCGTCTTGCTCACTGGGAGCAGTGCAATGGCAGCTTCTGACAGATGGTTTGGTGATTTTGTTATAAGGAGTTTCATTTTCCAAGAATGAATTATGAGGACTTTTTTATCCTCTCTTTTGTTGTCTTAGGGCTACCTTATCTGAAAATGTGTTAAGTTCTCATGCATTGCTAGCCCTGCACATTTGGTACAGGCAAATTACTTCTTTTTTTAAAAAAAAAATAGTTTATTTATCTATTTTTTAACTTTACAATATTGTATTTGTTTTGCCATACATTGACATGAATCCACCATGGGTGTACATGTTTTCCCCTTCCAGAACCCCCCTCCCACCTCCCTCCCCATCCCATCCCTCTGGGTCATCCCGGTGCACCAGCCCTGAGCACCCTGTATCATGCATCGAACCTGGACTAGCGATTCGTTTCACATATGATAATTTACATGCTTCAATGCCATTCTCCCATATCATCCCGCCCTCACCCTCTCCCATAGAGTCCATAATACTGTTCTATTTGTCTGTGTCTCTTTTGATGTCTTGCATACAGGGTTATCTTTACCAATTAACTAAGTACCATATATATGTGTTAGTATACTGTATTGGTGTTTTTCTTTCTGGCTTACTTCACTCTGTATAACAGGCTCCAGTTTCATCCACCTCATTAGAACTGATTCGAATGTATTCTTTTTAATAGCTGAGTAATATTCCATTGTGTATATGTACCACTGCTTCCATATCCATTCGTATGCTGATGGGCATCTAGGTTGCTTCCATGTCCTGGCTATTATAAACAGTGCTGCGATGAACATTGGGGTACACGTGTCTCTTTCAATTCTGGCTTCCTCAGTGTGTATGCCCAGCAGTGGGATTGCTGGGTCATATGGCAGTTCTATTTCCAGTTTTTTGAGGAATCTCCACACTGTTCTCCGTAGTGGCTGTACTAGTTTGCATTCCCACCAACAGTGTAAGAGGGTTCCCTTTTCTCCACACCCTCTCCAGCATTTATTGCTTGTAGACTTTTGGATAGCAGCCATTCTGACGGGCGTGAAATGGTACCTCATTGTGGTTTTAATTTGCATTTCTCTGATAGTGAGTGAGGTTGAGCATCTTTTCATGTGTTTGTTAGCCATCTGTATGTCTTCTATGGAGAAGTGTCTGTTTAGTTCTTTGGCCCACTTTTTGATTGGGTCGTTTATTTTTCTGGAATTGAGCTGCAGGAGTTGCTTGTGTATTTTTGAGATTAATTGTTTGTCCGTTGCTTCATGTGCTATTATTTTCTCCCATTCTGAAGGCTGTCTTTTCACCTTGCTTATACTTTCCTTTGCTGTGCAAAAGCTTTTAATTGTAATTAGGTCCCATTGTTTATTTTTGCTTTTATTTCCAATATTCTGGGAGGTGGGTCATAGAGGATCCTGCTGTGGTTTATGTCGGATATTGTTTTGCCTATGTTTTCCTCTAGGAGTTTTATAGTTTCTGGTCTTACGTTTAGATCTTTAATCCAGTTTGAGTTTATTTTTGTGTATGGTGTTAGAAAGTGTTCTAGTTTCACTCTTTTACAAGTGGTTGACCAGTTTTCCCAGCACCACTTGTTAAAGAGATTGTCTTTTCTCCATTGTATACTCTTGCCTCCTTTGTCAAAGATAAGGTGTCCATAGGTGTGTGGATTTATCTCTGGGTTTTCTATTTTGTTCCATTGATCTATATTTCTGTCCTTGTGCCAGTACCATACTGTCTTGATGACTGTGGCTTTGTAGTAGAGCCTGAAGTCAGGCAGGTTGATTCTTCCAGTTCCATTCTTCTTTCTCAAGATTGCTTTGGCTATTCGAGGTTTTTTGTATTTCCATACAAATTGTGAAATTATTTGTTCTAGTTCTCTGAAAAATACTGTTGGTAGCTTGTTGGGGATTGCATTGAGTCTATAGATTGCTTTGGGTTGTATACTCATTTTCACTATATTGATTCTTCCGATCCATGAACACGGTATATTTCTCCATCTGTTTGTGTCCTCTTTGATTTCTTTCACCAGTGTCTTATAGTTTTCTATATATAGGCCTTTTGTTTCTTTAGGTAGATATATTCCTAAGTATTTTATTCTTTTCGTTGCAATGGTGAATGGAATTGTTTCCTTAATTTCTCTTTCTGTTTTCTCGTTGTTAGTGTATAGAAATGCAAGGGATTTCTCTGTGTTAATTTTATATCCTGCAACTTTACTATATTCGTTGATTAGCTCTAGTAATTTTCTGATGGAATCTTTAGGGTTTTCTATGCAGAGGATCATGTCATCTGCAAACAGTGAGAGTTTTACTTCTTCTTTTCCAATCTGGATTCCTTTTATTTCTTTTTCTGCTCTGATTGCTGTGGCCAAAACTATGTTGAATAGTAGTGGTGAGAGTGGGCACCCTTGTCTTGTTCCTGACTTTAGGGGAAATGCTCTCAGTTTTTCACCATTGAGGATAATGTTTGCTGAGGGTTTGTCATATATAAGTTTTATTACGTTGAGGTATGTTCCTTCCATTCCTGCTTTTTGCAGGGTTTTTATCATAAATGGATGTTGAATTTTGTCAAAGGCTTTCTCTGAATCTATTGAAATAATCATATGGTTTTTATTTTTCAATTTGTTTATGTGGTGTATTACATTGATTGCTTTGCAGATATTGAAGAATCCTTGCATCCCTGGGATAAAGCCCACTTGGTCATGATGTATGATCTTTTTAATATGTTGTTGGATTCTGTTTGCTAGGATTTTGTTAAGGATTTTTGCATCTATGTTCATCAGTGATATTGGCCTGTAGTTTTCTTTTTTTGTGGCATCTTTGTCAGGTTTTGGAATTAGGGTGATGGTGGCCTCATAGAATGAGTTTGGAAGTTTACCTTCCTCTGCAATTTTCTGGAAGAGTTTGAGTAGGATAGGTGTTAGCTCTTCTCTAAATGTTTGGTAGAATTCAGCTGTGAAGCCATCTGGTCCTGGGCTTTTGCTTGCTACAAGATTTCTGATTATAGTTTCAATTTCCGTGCTTGTGATGGGTCTGTTGAGATTTTCTGTTTCTTCCTGGTTCAGTTTTAGGAAGTTGTACTTTTCTAAGAATTTATCCATTTCTTCCAAGTTGTCCATTTTATTTGCATATAGTTGCTGAAAATAGTCTCTTATGATCCTTTATATTTCTGTGTTGTCTGTTGTGATCTCTCCGTTTTCATTTCTAATTTTGTTGATTTGATTCTTCTCCCTTTGTTTCTTGATGAGTCTGGCTAATGGCTTGTCAATTTTATTTATCTTCTCAAAGAACCAGCTTTTGGCTTTGTTGATTTTTTCTATGGTCTCTTTTGTTTCTTTTGCATTTATTTCTGCCCTAATTTTTGAGATTTCTTTCCTTCTACTAACCCTGGGGTTCTTCATTTCTTCATTTTCTAGTTGCTTTAGGTGTAGAGTTAGGTTATTTATTTGGCTTTTTTATTGTTTCTTCAGGTGAGCCTGTATTGCTATGAATCTTCCCCTTAGCACTGCTTTTACAGTGTCCCATAGGTTTTGGGTTGTTGTGTTTTCATTTTCACTCATTTCTATGCATATTTTGATTTCTTTTTTGATTTCTTCTATGATTTGTTGGTTATTCAGCAGTGTGTTGTTCAGCCTCCATATGTTGGAATTTTTAGTAGTTTTTCTCCTGTAATTGATATCTAATCTTGCTGCATTGTGGTCAGAAAAGATGCTTGGAATGATTTCAATTTTTTGAATTTACCAAGACTAGATTTATGGCCCAGGATGTGATCTATTTTGGAGAAGGTTCTGTGTGCACTTGAGAAAAAGGTGAAATTCATTGTTTGGGGGTGAAATGACCTATAGATATCAATTAGGTCTCACTGATCTATTGTCATTTAAAGTTTGTGTTTCCTTGTTAATTTTCTGTTTAGTTGATCTGTCCATAGGTGTGAGTGGGGTATTAAAGTCTCCCACTCTTATTGTGTTATTGTTAATTTCCCCTTTCATACTTGTTAGCATTTGCCTTACATATTGCGGTGCTCCTATGTTGGGTGCATATATATTTATAATTGTTATATCTTCTTCTTGGATTGATCCTTTGATCATTATGTAGTGTCCATCTTTGTCTCTTTTCACCACCTTTGTTTTAAAGTCTATTTTATCTGATATGAGTATTGCTACTCCTGCTTTCTTTTGGTCTCAATTTGCATGAAATATCTTTTTCCAGCCCTTCACTTTCCATCTGTATGTGTCCCTTGTTTCAAGGTGGGTCTCTTGTAGACAACATATATAGGGGTCTTGTTTTTGTATCCATTCAGCTAGTCTTTGTCTTTTGGTTGGGGCATTCAACCCATTTACATTTAAGGTAATTATTGATAAGTATGATCCCATTGCTATTTACTTTATTGTTTTGGGTTTGAGATTATACACCCTTTCTGTGTTTCCTGTCTAGAGGAGATCCTTTAGCATTTGTTGGAGAGCTGGTTTGGTGGTGCTGAATTCTCTGAGTTTTTGCTTGTCTGTAAAGCTTTTGATTTCTCCTTCGTATTTGAATGATATTCTTGCAGGATACAGGAATCTGGGCTGTAGATTTTTTTCTTTCATCATTTTAAGTATGTCCTGCCATTCCCTTCTGGCCTGAAGAGTTTCTATTGAAAGATAGCTGTTATCCTTATGGGAATCCCCTTGTGTGCTATTTGGTGTTTTTCCCTTGCTGCTTTTAATATTTGTTCTTTGTGTTTGATCTTTGTTAATTTTATTACTGTAAAAATACATCTAGGATTTTCTCTGGAGCTGTTATGGACAGTGTGGGGTCAGTTCATTTTCAGGTAGTTCCTTGGTCTGGCTTGTACTTCTCAAGGTATCTAAGCCCCTTCCTATGTAGTAGGTGCTCACTACAGGGTTTTAATCTGTTGCATCTGTCACTTCCAAAGTGGTTCCCTCTGTTTCTTTTAGCTTCTTCTGTTTGCTGGTCTCTTCAGTGTCTAATTTCCACCCTGACACAAGAGGGGCGGTGGTGGTCACTTTTTTTTAGTCTCACTTGTTCAGTCGTGCTGTGGGGAGGAAGGAACACTGAAAACAAATCTCACTGGCGTGTGTTCCAATGTTTCAGCCACACTGGATTTCCCCCACTCACGGCGTGTGTGCTTTCCCAGTCTGCACTGCTCAAGCTCTAGGTTGCACTGCCAGGAACTGTCTGAAGTGGTCCCTAGGGTTGCCTGTACTTCCCAGGTCTAAGCCGCTCAAGTTCAGGTTCCTGGGAACTTCACAAAGGTGCAGACTTGGTGGTTGAGCCTGGGTTTTGTGCCCTTCCCAGGTCCGAGCAGCTCTGGTGACCAGGTTTTTGGCTAGCGCGGTTGGGGGCTGCACCTTTTTCCCCTTCTCCCGCTCCAGTCGCTCGGTTTTCTGGGTGTACAATGGGCGCAGCTTCCCAGGTGTGCCATGCTCTCCCCTGGAGAGCTGATCTCTGGCTGCGACCCTTTCGGCGGGTGTCAACCCTCCAGAGTCCCAAGAAGTCCTGGTTAGCAACGAGATCTGTTTGCAGTTTGGTATAGGATGCCTCTCAGGGGCCCCGATTCCACCCTTCCGGCTCTGGCTGTCCTCACTTGCCTGCCTCAAGCGGGGCATGGGCTGGTCCGCAGCTGGCTTGCTCTGCTCAGTCCTTTGTTCTGTGAGCGGGCCTGGCAGTGTCTTAGGTTAAGGCTTTTCAAGGGAAAGCTATCCCACGGTCTAGGTTGCTGTCTCAATCTAGTTTCCTCAGATTGCCCTCAGGGCATTCAGGCCCAGTTCTTACCCAAAGCAATGCAGCCCACCCCTCCCTGCACAGCCCCCGCTTGCTCGTTGGAGATGCACGTGTCTGCGCTGTGTGCCCGCTGTGAGTTGCTGTTAGGTATGTAAACCACGGGTTTTACTTATTTATTTATTTTTCCTCCTGGTTATTTTGCCCTCTGCGATTCCAAGGCTCGCCACAGACCCACCGGAGAGAGTGTTTCCTGGTGTTTGGAAACTTCTCTCTTTTTTAATACTCCCTTCCTGGGATGGATCTCCATCCCTACCTCTTTTGTCTCTCTTTTTATCTTTTATATTTTGTCCTACCTCCTTTTGAAGACTATGGGCTGCCTTTCTGTGTGTCTGATGTCCTCTGCCAGCATTTAGAAGTTGTTTTGTGGAATTTGCTTGGCGTCTAAATGTTCTTTTGGTGAATTTGTGGAAGAGAAAGTCATCTCCCCGTCCTATTCCTCCGCCATCTTAGGACTGCCTTGGCAAATTACTTCTTACGAGACAGCTTCCCCTACTTAGAATAGCAGCAGCAGCTGCTGCTGCTGCTGCTGCTAAGTCGCTTCAGCCATGTCCGACTCTGTGCGACCCCATAGCCAGCAATCCCCCGTCCCTGGGATTCTCCAGGCAAGAACACTGACGTGGGTTGCCATTCCTTCTCCAAAGCATGAAAGTGAAAAGTGAAAGTGAATTTGCTCAGTTGTGTCCAACTCTTCATAACCCCATGGACTGCAGACCACCAGGGTCCTCTGTCTATGGGATTTTCCAGGCAAGAGTACTGGAGTGGGGTGCCATTGCCTTCTCCTAGAATAGCAGCTGAAGAAATTCAAACCAAGAGAGCAGTCCAGAAGGGTCTGGCTTGAGAGGTGAGCTTGGCAAAAGAAAGAGTTGTCAACTAAAAAACTGCACAACTGGAAAGTTGTGAGTTAAGTTATATTTTGGGCAAAGTGAGGACTGCAGTCCAGGAGACAGCACCTCAGTCCTGGAGAGACTGCTCCAAAGAGGCGGAGGGGCAGGTCAATATATCAGATTTTGGTGAAGGGGGAGCTCAATGCAATTAAGCACTCATTTTACAAAAGGTTTTCTGCTGGTCTCAAAAACCTGATATCATCATGAAGGGATTTAGTGCTTTTCTATATGAAGGGATGCAAGGATTGGTATCATGAAATCAGCTCCTGAAAATATATAACTATCTAAAGACCTGTCCCACCAGATTCCCTGGAGCACAGAATGACTCACTCCACCCTGAACTCCTCAGGAGGTGTTGAAGGCCAACAGCTGTAGCAACACAGGGTTTAATCTCCACAGAGGCAGATGGCAAATGCCTTTGTTGTTCAATCGCTGGCAATGCTCTTGTTGTTGTTCAGGCACTCAGTGGTGTCTGACTCTTTGCAATCCCACAGGCTGCAGCACCCCAGGCCTCCCTGTCCCTCACCATCTCCCAGAGTTTGCTCAAATCGTGTCCATTGAGTCGGTGATGCCATCCAACCATCTCATCCTCTGTCACACCCTTCTCCTCCTCCTTCTCCTCCTGCCTTCAATCTTCCCCAGCATCAGGGTATTTTCACGTGATTCGGCTCTTCACCAACAAAGTATTGGAGCTTCAGCTTCAGCTTCAGCATCAATCCTTCCAATAAATATTCAGGACTGATTTCCTTTAGGGTTGACTGGTTTGGTATTCTTGCAGTCCAGGGGACTCTCAAGAGTCTTCTCCAGCACCACAGTTCAAAAGCATCAATTCTTTGGTGCTCTTGGCAAGTGCCAATTTGTAGTTGTAAGAGTAAAGAAATGAGCAGACCAGGCTCAAAGGCAGGCAGGATTCCTGTGGTGGCCCTTGGTTAGGTCCATTTCTCTTTCTGTTTTGTCTCCTCAAAAGAGACTTGTTATCCACCCACTGATCTCTGTTTCCCCAGGTCACTCTTCCAGCTGCCTTCCTACTAAATCTCTCTTTGCTGGCTGAACACTGGCCTTTCTCAGCTGAGAGCCAGCCAGGAAAATACTATCTCTATCTCAAATTGGTTGGAGTTTGGTACTCTAAGAATGAAAGCAACAGTTATGGTCTTGCACTGAGTCAGTTGGGTATTCATTGCAAACAAATGACCATTTTTGTTGTTGTAGTTTAGTTGTTAAGTCGTGTCTGACTCTTTTGTGACCCCATGGACTTAAGTTTTCCAGGCTTCTCTGTCCATGGGATTCTCCAGGCAAGAATACTGCAGCAGGTTGCCATTTCCTTCTCTGGGGGATAGGCATCTACTGTCTTCAGTGGCCCAGGGATGCAAAGATTAAAATGTTTCTGTCCTTGGGTAGTTTGGAACCTGCTTTGGGGATAAAGTGATTGTTTTCAAGAACAATAATAAGCTCAGCAAGACAGATGCAGCCCTGTGTTATGAAAGGACGATATTCAGAGAATTTTCTCTACTGCTCTCCCTCCCGTCACACGAAGCAAACTTCATGTGTTTGCTACGTCCTTACGGTGTTAGGACTTTGTGCCCTCTGCACCCCATGACTGTCTTATGTGACCTGGCACACAGTGTTTGTAAGCCATTATTTTGGAGCAGAGTATGCACAGGTGTAAATCAGAAAGGGCTTACTAGTCATGAGAAGTGATGCTGGAGGGTCAGGGAAGAGGGTTGGAAGAGCATTCTGGTAAAAAAATAATACATGTGCAACTGTCCAGAGACAGATAATCCCTGCCCAACTTCCTGGGCTCACTGGCTCCCACTTCAACCAGGAATTTTGAGGGATTTCCATGCAGGTATTTGAACATAAGACTTCCCTGGTAAAAACAGCTTTGTTGGTCTCCTAACTTTGACATTACTTAGGGACCCTCATTGGTTTGCCTTCTCTTCCTCCCATTCTTTCATTCCTCCCCTTTCCACTGCTCCTTTATGTCCTATTTCCCTTTTTCTTTTCCCTAAGTTTCCCAAGCCTTGCTCATCCCTGCAGATGAAAGAGGGCCCCAGTACACTGAGCTCATCTGAGCATTCCTGCACAGATAAATGATTTGGAGTTGGTCTTTTGCATGGCTCGGCCCTCCTAACTCCCTCTAGTATTCTTTTCTGTGCCTGGCAGAACCGAAGTTCTGAGAGTTGATGTGGCTGCAGCATGACATAAAGACATTCATTTTCCACTTTTGTATTTTGCCTCTGCAGTATTTAATGAAAACCTCTCCTCTCTCCACTGCCTTACCACCTAAAAATCTGCATCAAGTTCACATGCATCTTCAACCCTCTACTCTTCAACTCCCCCCAATGGAACTTTACACAATGTTTGGGCTCCCTATGAGATCTGAAGATCCAGTTCATGGCCTTTATAAAAGGCTGGTAAAATGCATTTTTTTTTTTTTTACTTCCATCTTCTCCGCTGGATTGTTCAGTTTTGGCTTTCCTATCTTCCCTTGCATCTTAGTAAGATTTCCTTCCAGATATTTCTTCAAATGACAACAGCACTGCTATCTTCTGAGACGCTAACATCACTTTGGCTACTGTAGGGAAAAAAATGTGTCTGTCTTTCCATCTTATTAAGAAGCATCTGCAATCTCTCTGAAAACACATGAAAGGGATACACAGAGGGCATCCTAGAATCTGAGCAGCCTGTTGAAATTAAAGCCCATTAGTGTTTTTTATGACATCAAAGAGTTACCCATGCATTTTTAAAAAATGTACTATTTTATTTTGGATATGGGTAGGGTAGGATGTAAAAGCCAACATATTTGCTTCTCCGTTTATCATGGGAATCAAAGAAGAGGGAAAAGAGAAAAGGGAAGAAGAAAAAAGACAGCTCTGACTCTTTTCATCTCCGGTTATTTCTGAAACGACAAAGTGATCATCTTTCACAATTCTCAGAGCTCTCTTCTTATTGCTACCTTGCCTCAGCTCTCAGGGGTGACTTACCCCAGAGAGGGTCGCTTTCAGCCTCTCTGGCTACTAAACTGAGGCAGACGTAGCCACAAGGTGTCACTATTGCTAAAATAGCTCTCCGCCTACAGACTTCCATGTGATTATGCTTATATAACTCAGCTTTCATTTTGTTTTTAAGCCGGGTCTTTGGGAGAGGCACTTTCGGCTTGCCAGGATTAGTTGCCTCCTTCATTTCAAACACACTGTGACCTTGAGCGAGGCTTGGATTTCTCATCTGGAAATTGGATAGAAGAAAACAATTCCTGTTTTTCAAGATCGCTGTCAGCTTTAAATTAGAAAACCTTGGTGTAGCTGAGTTTCACAGGCAGCACAGGAAAAGCTCTCAACAGCGCTTAGCTCTCCTAACTCAGAAAGTGAGGACTGTATTGGGAGACAGGAATGGGTGAGGAGGTGGTGAATTTTTGAGCCTGCCTGTCTGCCTTCCTTCCCTCCCTCCTTCCTTTTGATTTTAGAGTTTGCAAAAATATCATAGTATATTACAGAGTTCTGGCTATTGTTAATAGCTGTGCTATTAAAATTATTTGGGAAAAGCTAAACATTACAGCTTCCTCTGACAGAGTCAAAATATTAAAGTCACATTACAGTGTTGAAGGAATCCTGCTATAAAAAAACCTGTTTAATCAACCTATTTTATGGAATCCAAAGTTACCCAAGTTTCTTGGAGCCAGGAAATATAATTTTTTGTTTATTATCACCCAGATTGGGCAACTTTAGTCTGTTCATTTTTTTGTTTTTTTAATTGGAGGATAATTGCTTTACAAAGTTGTATTAGTTTCTGTGTACAACAGCATGAATCATTCATAAGGAAATGGCAACCAACTTTAGCATTCTTGCCTTGAAAAGTCCATGGGTAGAGGGGCCTGGTGGGCTACAGTCCATGGGGTCGCAAAGAGTCAGACACGACTTACCAACTGAATAGCAACAACAGCAATACATATATCCTCTCCCTCTTGAGACTTCCTCCCCTCCCAACCTCTATCCCACCTTCTAGGTCATCACAGAGCCCTGAGCTGGGTTTCCTGTGCTATATAACAGCTTCCCACTATTTAGTCTGGTTTCACTTCTTTGTTGTATAGATGAGAAAACAGGAACCCAGAGAGTGAGGTTTCGTTCATAAAACACATGTCCTGATTGTTGAATATTCAGGAATTATGTGAACGGAATATTCTTGGAGCCCAGAGCAGCCCAGCCCCAAATATGCCTTAATTGCATGTTGATTACTTTGAATTAAATTTACTGACAACATGGGCAATGCAAGAGGGACACTTTGACCCTCCTCTCTGTCTCCCTGAAAGCAGGAAATAAATCTCTCTTGTGACAAGTCCCAGCATCTGCAGATAGAGGGACTCCCCTATCTCTAGAGATGGGATATTCAGGCCGGGAAGCCCACAGAGAGGCTGAAATAAAAAACCTTGTTACTTCTTTAATTTTACTAACCCATACCCCAAGTTGGTTTAGATTCTTAACTAACTGAGAACTCAAAGCCTGAAGTTTCTTTGTCCTGTCGATTCCTCACAAATGTATTTGTTTCTTTATCTGAAAAGTAGAAAAGCTGCCTGCTTTGGCCACTTCTTAGCTCTCATTTTTAAGAGACCTCCATGAGCACAATTAAAATTTGTTTCTTTTTCTCCTGTTAAAATGTTTTTTTAAAAAACACGTGTCTTGGATGTGGTAGAGCTGGTCTGGAACCATTGCTGTGTTGGAGTTGGCTTGTACCAGCTCACATGAAAGTTGCTCCTCTCTTTCCAGTCCTGTGTTGAGTGACAACCAGGTTTGTTTGCTTGATGTGAAGCAAGTCAAAGGCTGAGATGAGGTGCTGCACAGCTGAGGAAGAGTTTATTCACAAAGCAGCCAGGCAAGGAGATGGGAGAACAAGTCTTAGACCTGCCTCCCAGAAGGCCAGCTGTTGGAGTATTTATGAGATAAGCAGGTAGGGGGAAGGCTGGGGGAAGGCCACTGGAGGCAAGGAAGGGGAAGAAATCTATGTTCTGCACAGGTGCATTTGGGTCACGTGCTTTTGCTATTCAACATGGAGGCACTTAGCATGAGCTGAGGGTGGGGTTTCCAGCCCTTTGACACCTAAAGGCCATTCATCTGGACAGCTTCACAGGCCCAGCCTTAGGGTCCCAGCCAACCCCCAGCCAGCCTGCCCTGGGAGGAGTTGACTCCAGGTTCCTACCAAACAACTGGGTTGTGTAAATGTAGGAAGGTACAAAATTAAAGACAGGAAAAAAAAAAAAAAAACTAAAATAAACTTAATCAAAGAAGGCAGTTTACAAACAAAGAGGTTCTCTTATCTGTTACTCTGTAAGACAAGTTCAAAAATTTCTTTTAGATATCAGCTCCAGATAACTATATGGGGCAGAGTTTCAAGGCTGGAAGCTTGAAATCAGCCTTGGTAGGAATAGCTACACCACAGAAAGTGTCCAGCACCAAAAATTACTATTTGTTTTCTTCAGAGAAAAGATTTACCAGCATACCAGCATGTTAGAACCCAACCCCACATTTCAATGAGGATTGTAGCTTCTAAGGTACTTCAAAGTAGGTATTTTGGTAGAGGAATGACTAAAGTTCAGAATCTTAGTACCACTGAAAATGAAGTGAAAGTCAGTTAGTTATGTCTGACTCTTTGTGACCCCATGAACTGTAGCCTGCCAGACTCTTCTGTCCATGGAATTTTCCAGGCAAGAATATTGGAGTGGGTTGCCATTTCCTCTTCCAGGGGATCTTTCCGACCCAGGGATTGAACCCGCATCATTCTTATGTCTCCTGCATTGCAGGCAGGTTCTTTACCGTCTGAGCCACCAGGGAAGCCCAATACCACTGAATGCGCATGCATATATTGATGTCGTTGGGGAGAGAAGCAGAATATAGCCCTCCTATGCTGGGAGGTATTTCAGTTTCCATCTGGGCTCTAGTCTGGCAGGACAGAAGTTCAGTTCAGTTGCTCAGTCGTGTCCGACTCTTTGCGACCCCATGAATCGCAGTGTGCCAGCTTCTCTGTCCATCACCAACTCCCAGAGCTTGCTCAAACTTATGTCTATACAGGCGGTGATGCCATCCAACCATCTCATCCTCCGTTGTCCCTTTCTCCTCCTGCCCTCAATCTTCCCCAGCATCAGGGTCTTTTCAAATGAGTCAGTTCTTCACATCGGGTGGCCAAAGTATTGGAGTTTCAGCTTCAACATCAGTCCTTCCAATGAACACCCAGGACTGATCTCCTTTAGGATGGACTGGTTGGATCTCCTTGCAGTCCAAGGGACTCTCAAGAGTCTTCTCCAACACCACAGTTCAAAAGCATCAATTCTTCGGCGCTCAGCTTTCTTCACCGTCCAACTCTCACATCCATACATGACCACTGGAAAAACCATAGCCTTGACTAGATTGACCTTTGTTGACAAAGTAACATCTCTGCTTTTAAATATGCTATCTAGGTTGGTCATAACCTTCCTTCCAAGGAGTAAGCATCTTCTAATTTCATGGCTGCAATCACCATCTGCAGTGATTATGGAGCCCAAGAAAATAAAGTCTGACATTGTTTTCACTGTTTCCCCATCTACCTCCCATGAAGTGATGGGACCAGATGCCATGATCTTAGTTTTCTGAACGTTGAGCTTTAAGCCAACTTTTCCCTCTCCTCTTTGGCAGTCAAATTTCAAGATAGAGGACGATTATTTGCTAACTGGCCAGTATCTCTTCCAGCCAAGCTTTGACTCATGGAGTAGCTTCAGAGACCAGAACAAATTCAGTGACTCCATCCATCCCGCTGCTGGCTCACAATGGTTAATTTTGTAGATTCATGGGGTGTTATGATCTATCATAATTCATAGATTCATGAAAGTCTCTCTTACCAACATATAAATGTTAATAGGACTCGGGAGGTTGACAGCCATCACTGGAGTACTTTTTTCCATGCCACACACTGCATTCAAAACTTGTCACACTCAGTCCTAGTCTTACAGAGGAGAGAACTGAAATGCAACCAAGTTTAACAATGCGTCCATAGTCACACAACTAATACCCATCTGCCAGACTTTAAATAGCATGGTTTACCCTCAAGCCACTTCTGGCATCCTGAGGAGAAGCAGAAAGAGGTGCCTGGCAGGGACATTTTGTGAACAAGAAAATACCCCAGAACCAAGGAAGAAACCACTGTTATGGGGGGAGCCATCTGCCTGCTCTGTGTAAAACCCACTCTTGCCTTAGACAGGATGGTAGAATTGAACTTGTTCCATGCCCAATGGTGGGATATTAGGTAAATACACTGGGAGACAGATCGCTGGTTTCTGAACAGAGAGAATATGGAAGTTAAAGTAGCTTTTACAAATAATAGCTTGGGAGTTAAACCAGAATGACAAGCTGCTTCATGTTTTGGGGAAATGGTTTCACATCATTCATCGATTGTTTCAGTTGCAACAACATTAGCATCAGCAGAGACTCTGAAGTTTGAAGTAAGATGGCAGCTGAAAGCAGGAGAAGCCCAGAGCCACGTGGACACTGGCCGGGGGCCCTGGACTGTGGGGTTCCCCCAGCGGTGAGTTGATGCTGTGGAAGCCCAGAGCCCAAGTGTGAGAGAGTTGGGACCACTGCGCTGTCCTCTGCATGTTCCTCAGCTCCGCTTCTAGCAGCAGTGGGTGCCAAGAACCCAGCCTTGCAATAAGAGAGGCTAAGATCCCCTGGAAGTGAAGAAGAGGACATGGTCACTCCAGCTTCACAGGGGTGTGCTTAATCCTGCTTTTCAGTTTGGAGAAGAAACACTGGAGCCCTGAAGCCACCTTTGTATTCAGGCTCAGATATTCAGTTTGTGCTCTCTCTGGTCTACTGGTTGAGCTTCACATAGATATATCATCTTGGAGGGCTTATCTATTGTTGATAAATCTGAATTTGACACCACCAGATTCAAACCAGAAATTACTTCCTATACCATTATTTACGGTTCAAATCATATAAACGCCACTTCTCGATGATGCATTAGAAATCTGTCTGTCCCAGTCAAGCATCCCCAGTCAAGCCCTCATTATTTGAGGATGGCTGAATTGTCTCTTTTTAAGCATGGATTATGCTCTTTAAGGGCTTCACTGGTGGTTCAGTGGCAAAAAATCTGCCTGCCAATGCAAGAGACATAAGAGATGCAGATTCAGTTCCTGGGTAAGAAAGATTCCCTGGAGAAGAAAATGCAACCCACTCCAGTATTCTTGTCTGGGAAATCCCATGGGAAGGTTAGCCTGGCAGGCTTCCAGTCTATGGGGTCCCAAAAGAGTTGAACACAACTTAGTGACTAAACAACAACAAATTTTTTTATATGTATATAAAGAAAAGCCTTGGGCTGAGCATCTTATATCCTGAAGTGGAAAAGCTGGAAGTGAAGTCTATCATGACCACAACTCCCTTCCAAGGGGGTCTGAGAGCAGCTTTGATGTGCTTGCTTATATAGGTAACCAGGAGCTTCCCTGTAGCTCAGAAAATAAAGAACCTGCCTGCAATGAAGGAGACTTGAGTTCGATCCCAGGGTTGGGAAGATCCTCTGGAGAAGGGAAAGGCAACTCATCTCAGAATTCTTGCCTGGAGAATCCCATGGACAGAGGACCCTGGCCGGCTACCAGTCCATGGGGTCACAAAGAGTCAGATACAACTGAATGACTAATACCACTACTACCACCCCCATGCTCTGCATTATATGGTCCTGGATTATTCTTCCACTGCAGCTGTAGGACACAGCCTGATGGCAGGACTGGCTGACCAGGAAAAACCATCAGATCATAGTTCTATATTCATTCTAGTGTGACATCCATAGAGGGCTTGTGGCCTAGCACTAGATTGTTCCCCCAGTTTACAGGCTTCCCACCAAGGAGAGTCAATGAAAAGTTCAACCCATGCACTCAGCAAGAGTAATCTGCACACATCCCTGGATTGGGAGCTAAAGTAGTTTAAGAGTGACAAAGCATGAACGTTTAGAGTCTGATAGAATCAGAAGTCTAAAAAAATAATAATAATAGAATATTAAATAAAATAGCAAGCACTACCATCCCTATGATGAAACTTTCACTGCCTACCATTTTATAAGGCACAACAGATTCCAAAGTTAATTATAAAGTGGGAGGACAACTACATCACAGTTGTGTGCTTATCTCCCTCCACCACAGCAGCCCATTAGCACTGCTTTATCAGAGGATGTTAGAATGCAGACACATCAACAAAGCTCATTTATTAATGCCATGAACAAAATTAGATCGTAAGAGCTTATTCCTAAATTTTTGGATCAAAGCTGAATATTAATAAGTAAATAGTTCAAAACAAAAGAGTACATAGGCTACAGAAAGCTCTCGTCTCCCAGTCGCCCTCTCCAACAGGATCTTCTCCATCTTTGAACCTATAAAGTTGGCTCTATTTGCCTAGGTCACCTGTATCTTGGTGACCTTCTGCATGTTATGGGACAGGGGTGTGAGACAATCTGTGTTCAACCCCTGTCTTTCTCCTGTTTCTCTACTCTCCTCCATTATAGAGGCTTCCTTAGTGGCTCAGTGGTAGAGAATCTGCCTGTGATGCAGGAGCCATGAGTTCCATCATGGATGGGGAAGATCCCCTGGAGTAGGAAATGCTACCCACTCCAGTATCCTTCCTGGAGAATCCCATGGACAGAGGACCCTGGCAGGCTACTGTTCACGGGGTCGCAGAGTCAGACATGACTGAGTGACTAAAAAAACAACTCCTACATTATACCTTGTCTCCAAAAGATCCGGTCTTCTTACCATTCAATGAATGTAATTTATTTTTCTGTCCCTGTGTGTCCACCTGTGCTATTGTTTCCAGCTGGAGGCACCTTCCTTTCAGTTTTAACTCTCAAGTACTACTCACCCTTCAAAACTCAGCTAGAAATCTCCTAAGCTGGCCCTGAGAACAAGATATAATCCTATCCATCTGCGGTCATCTGAAAAGATTATTTTTAAGTTTTTGTGTGTATAAGAATCATATGTGGAGCATATTTAAAATGTAGATGTCTAGAACTTACTCCCAATGATTCTGACTAAACAGATCCGGGATGAGGCTCCATCATCTTCATTAAAAATATATACGTACCATGAGTCCATTCTGATGCACTAAGTTTGCTGACCATTACTGCTATAGATTGATGTTCATGTTCCCACCTCCAGTTCACAGACTGAAGCCTAGTCTCCATTGTGATGGTCTCAGGAAGCTTTGGGATGAGGTTCTGAGAGTCAGGTCCTCATGAATGGGGTTAAAAAACCTCATAAAGGAGGGTCCAGCCAAATGTCATTTTTAAGGCAGTTCTCATTTATTCTCATTATAAAAATAAAAAGTTTTTGTCCCTATCTTTAGGACAGCAAGAAAATTTGTCAGTTTTGAGGGCACTGTTTGTATTCAGTGCTCATGGTTGTGATTTGATGCCAGCTAATTCATCAACACATTCAGAAGTAGCTGCTGCTGCTGCTGCTAAGACGCTTCAGTGTGTCCGACTCTGTGCGACCCCATAGACGGCAGCCCACCAGGCTCCGCCATCCCTGGGATTCTCCAGGCAAAAACATTGGAGTGGGTTGCCATTTCCTTCTCCAATGCATGAAAGTGAAAAATGAAAGTGAGGTCGCTCAGTCGTGTCCGACTCTAAGCGACCCCATGGACTGCAGCCTACCAGGCTCCTCCATCCATGGGATTTTCAGGCAAGAGTACTGGAGTAGGGTGCCATTGCCTTCTCCGTCAGAAGTAGCTGAGGAGTCTCTATGTCCAGTCTGAGTTGTTTGACAAACAACCATTTTCTCAGTTCCTCCACTGGAAAAAACTATGGTTTCTCATTTGCTCAGTGGCTTCAGTCATGTCCGACTCTTTGGAAGCCTATGGACTGTAGTCCACCAGACTCCTCTGTCCATGGGATTCTCCAGGCAAGAATACTGGAGTGAGTTGCCATGCCCTCCTCCAGGGGATCTTTCCGACCCAGGAATCAAAACCACATCTGTCCGCATCTCTTGCATTGCAGGTGGCTTCTTTACCCACTGAGCTACCTGGGATACCCTTCATTAAGCATCACCTAGCTAAACTTACTGAACTATTTTTTTGCAGAGAAGCTTTGACCCTATTTTACTTAATTTGCTTTGTATTAAAATTGTTCAATTAGACCTGGGAAGAAAAATAAGGTGTGCTTCTAATGTTTATATGAAAGCCATTTTTCTAAATGAGTTCCTGTATGAATAGATACAGCATGTTATCAAAAATTAATAGTCTTGTCCTGAAAAAAACCCATAGCACTATACATTAATTATCCAAAGCAGTGGCTTTATTTATGACCTCTTTGACACAGACTTTACCTCAGTAGTCTCAACTGCAGAAGCTGTGAAGAAAATTTAAAAAAAAAAGGAACTGAATGTAGGTTTTCAACTGGAGTGATGGTTAATTACTTCTGTTCTACACTATTTGTTCTGGAAGGTCAGGAACATGTTAATGAGTTTCAATTAAGTTACCTCTACAAAACTAAGTTAGCTTTGGGAAATTCTGCCAAGAAACAGACATTGTGTCACATAAGGTGAGATGTTGGATGAATATTGTCTTGTTAACAGTGAACATATACACCTGACCCCTTTACTTTTCCATTATCTGTGATTCAGAATCACTGATGTGTGTTATGGGGTTAAGGTCGTGATTACAAGTGGCTGAGGAGGAGGTAAAAGAATTAATAGGAGAAACAACTGTAACTCTAATACATTCTGTGAAACCTGAAAGGAGTTTTGTGGGCTGCTACACCCTAAGCCTTGTCAGCAGAATGCTGATGTGGGAAGGTGCATGCCTTGAAAGGAGAGGTGGGAATTAGAACATTTATCAGTGTATTCTTCACAGAACACTAATCCGTTAAAAAATAAGAGAGGAAAAAAAATTTTTTTTCCACGGCCAAAGAATTTGGGAAACATCATATACTCTATCTTCGCATGCTGCCTTGGGGATTCATACAACTGGAGATTCTGAAATTCCTGCAATTAAAGAAAGACTGAAAAAGTGATTAAATTTGTTACCTAATCGTGCATGTGTGCTAAGTCGCTTCAGTCATGTTGGACTCTTTGCGACCCTATGGACTGTAGACCGCCAGGCTACTCTGTCCATGGGATTCTCTAGGCAGGAATAGTAGAGTGGGTTGCCATGCCCTCCTCTGTTGTTAACCAATACCTTCTGATATTTTCCTGAACTCAACACTTATCCTGAGAACCATCCGTGAAAATTATGTTCTGGTGTCTGGGAATCTGAGTCTGGGGAGGATTCCTGGGACTTCCAGAACCGCTAAGAAAGACTAGTTCACTGTGCCTAAACTATTTATACAAATCATGTGGTTTATGAAGAAAACTTGGCTTTCCAGAGGAGTCTGGGATTTAGGGATGTGCTAGGCAGAGGCTGCCTATGTCACCAGCCCCCAGTAAAACCTTGGACATGGGGTATCTAAAGAATCTCTCTGGTTGGAATATTTCACACATGTTGTGACAAGGCACTGCTGGGAGAAATTTGGTGCATCTGTGAGATTCACTGAGGAAGGAGCCTTGTGCCCAGTTTTCCCTTTCCTGAGTGTACCTGGTATCATTTCACACTAATACTGCTGAGTCCTATGAGTCCTTGGAGCAAATCACTGAACTTGAGGGTGATCTTGGGCACCTCCAAACACAGGCGGTGAACAAGAATGACACGTCTCTGCCTGCACAGAACTCACATCTAATGATATTGGTGATAAACCAATACTTATAAAAATGACCTTTTATAAGCCCATAGGCTTAAGATAAATAATTTTTAAGTGTTTCCCTTGTGATTCAGTGGTAAAGAATCTGCCAGGAGACACGGGCTTGATCCCTGCTCCTGGAAGATCCCACATATTGTGGAGCAACTAAGCTTGTGTGCCATAACCATTAAACCTGTGCTCCAGAGCCCGGGAGCTGCAACTGTTGAGCCCATGGGCCACAACTACTGAAGCCCATGCACCCTAGAACCCTTCTCTTATTCTCTGCAACAAGAGAAACCATTTCAATGGGAAGCACTTGCAGCAACTAGAGAGTAGCCCCTACTCGCCACAGTTAGAGGAAAGCCTTCACAGCAACAACGAACCAGCACAACCAAAAATAAATTCGAGAGAAAAAGACAAATGTTTTTTTAGAAAAAGGAAAAGTTCAAGTTCTGTGAGACAAGTGATAGCAAACAGAATCTGGATAGGAAAAAGGAAATGAGAATTAAGCTGAAGGATGGACAGGAGTCGACAAAGATGAAAAGAAGGGTATGAACAATTTGGACAAAGGGAACAATGATTACAGAGACTAAGTCTGTTGATGATGGTGCACCTCATAAGCAACAAACCAGTATTTGAAACAGTTTCCAGGCTCTCTGTTAAATATTTCTTCTATGGCACCCCTAAGGCAATACTGCTCAACACTAATACCATCCAAAAGGTGCCTTTGGTCCATCTTAACCTCTTCACCTCCCGATTTTGCCATTGTATCATGTATTTATCAGAAGGAAATTTGGTCATGCTTAGAATATTTATAGCCTGAGACTGACCTCAGAGTCAAAAGATCTGGCTTCTGTTATACATACACTATTGGCCAGCAATTGCACCTTTAGGTATATACTCAACAGAATTGGCACACATACATACACCAAAGTAGAGGTCCAATGAAATTCGTAACAGAAAAACACCATAAATGACACAAATGTTTCCTATAGAAGTATGGACAAACAAATTACAATGCATTTATATAATGGAATATTATACAGCAGTGAAAGAGAGGAAAACAACAGAATGGGAAAGACTAGAGATCTCTTCAAGAAAATTAGAGATACCAAGGGAACATTTCATGCAAAGATGGGCTCGATAAGGATAGAAATGGTATGGACCTAACAGAAGCAGAAGATATTAAGAAGAGGTGGCAAGAATACACAGAAGAACTGTACAAAAAAGATCTTCATGACCCAGATAATCACGATGGTGTGATCACTCACCTAGAGCCAGACATCCTGGGATGTGAAGTCAAGTGGGCCTTAGAAAGCATCACTATGAATAAAGCTAGTGGAGGTGATGGAATTCCAGTTGAGCTATTGCAAATCCTCAAAGGTGATGCTGTAAAAGTGCTGCACTCGATATGCCAGCAAATCTGGAAAACTCAGCAGTGGCCACAGGACTGGAAAAGGTCAGTTTTCATTCCAATCCCAAAGAAAGGCAATGCCAAAGAATGCTCAAACTACTGCACAATTGCACCCATCTCACACACTAGTAAAGTAAGGCTCAAAATTCTCGAAGCCAGGCTTCAGCAATACGTGAACTGTGGACTTCCAGATGTTCAAGCTGGTTTTAGAAAAGGCAGAGGAACAAGAGATCAAATTGCCAACATCTGCTGGCTCATCGAAAAAACAAGAGACTTCCAGAAAAACATCTATTTCTGCTTTATTGACTATGCCAAAGCCTTTGACAGTGTGGATCACAATAAACTGTGGAAAATTCTGAAAGAGATGGGGATACCAGACCGTCTGACCTGTCTCTTGAGAAACCTTTATGCAGGTCAGGAAGCAACAGTTAGAACTGGACATGGAACAACAGACTGGTTCCAAATAGGAAAAGGAGTACGTCAAGTCTGTATATTGTCATCCTGCTAATTTAACTTATGTGCAGAGTACATCATGAGAAACGCTGGGCTGGAAGAAACACAAGCTGGAATCAAGATTGCTGGGGGGAAATATCAATAACCTCAGATATGCAGATGACACCACCCTTATGGCAGAAAGTGAAGAAGAACTAAAGAGTACCTTGATGAAAGTGAAAGAGGAGAGTGAAGAAGTTGGCTTAAAGCTCAACATTCAGAAAACTAAGATCATGGCATCTGGTCCCATCACTTCATGGCAAATAGATGGGTGAACAGTGGAAACAGTGTCAGACTTTACTTTTTTGGTCTCCAGAATCACTGCTGATTGTGATTGCAGCCATGAAATTAAAAGACGCTTACTCCTTGGAAGGAAGGTTATGACCAACCTAGATAGCATATTTAAAAGCAGAGACATTACTTTGCCAACAAAGGTCCATCTAGTCAAGGGTATGGTTTTTCCAGTGGTCATGTATGGATGCGAGAGTTGGACGGTGAAGGAAGCTGAATGCCAAACAATAGATGCTTTTGAACTGTGGTGTTGGAGAAGACTCTTGAGAGTCCCTCGGACTGCAAGGAGATCCAACCAGTCCATCCTAAAGGAGATCAGTCCTGGGTGTTCATTGGAAGGACTGATGTTGAAGCTGAAACTTCAATACTTTGGCCACCTCATGTGAAGAGTTGACTCACTGGAAAAGACCCTAATGTTGGGAAGGATTGGGGGCAGGAGGGGAAGGGGACGACAGAGGATAAGATGGTTGGATGGCATCACCAACACGATGGACATGAGTTTGGGTAAACTCCGGAGTTGGTGATGGACAGGGAGGCCTGGCGTGCTGTGATTCATGGGGTTGCAAGGAGTTGGACACGACTGAGTGACTGAGCTGAACCGAACTGATATAGCAGTGTATTTGAAAAAACTATTGGTACATGAAGCAAGATGGATGAATATCAAAAAACACAATGATGATCAAAAGAAACCAGACTTAAAAGAGATCATTTATACTGATTTATATAAAATTTCAAAACTATGAAACAAGTCAGTGGTTATAGAAGTGAAGATATTGGTTACTTTGAAGTATAGTGACCAGGAGTAGCATAAGTAGCACTGCTGCTGCTAAGTCACTTCAGTAGTGTCCGACTCTGTGTGACCCCATAGACGGCAGCCCACTGGATGCTACTAATATCCTATTTCTTGATCTGGGTAGTGAATATATGAATGTGTTCAGTTTGTAAAATCTTACAGTCCATGGGGTCAACAAAGAATCGGACATGACTGAAGTGACTTAGCACACAGCAGCACGCATGTCTTCTAGAAACCTCTCAACTCTTCATTTAAGAAGAGATCCCAGTCTCCCACCTCCAGATCCCTGATCTTTGTCCAGCATTATAAGAGTGCCTAAAATGTGCCTGGATTGCAAGTATAGTTGAAAAGGTAGAGGAACAGAGGTGATGGGGGGCTGAGGTAGAAACTGATATCTTAGGAAGCCGTAGAAAGGACAGTAGGTGTTACAGGACAGGTTAGAGAAGGTAGAACAAGGCATTACAATGCTTGGATTTAGATAGGAAAGGAGAGACCTTTGCACTCCTACATAAGAGAAGGGCCTGGTTTTCTGGGATCTGCATACAAGGTGATTGACAGACACAATCTGCTTCCTACTTCTGTCTTCCGGTCCAGCCAGAGCCTTGCCCTCATCCATTTGATGTAAAAGTTCATGCTTAGTTTGTCAGTCATATCCAACTCTTTGTGACCCCACCCATGGACTGCAGCCGGCCAGGATCCTCTGTCCATGAGGATTCTCCAGGCAAGAACACTGAAGTGGGTTGCCATGTCCTCCTCTAGGGGAACTTCTCAACCCAGGGATTGAACTCAGGTCTCCTGCATTTCAAGCAAATTCTTTGCTATCTAAACCACCAGGGAAGTCCAAGAATACTGGAGTGGGTAGCCTATCCCTTCTCCAAGGGATCTTCTCGACCCAGGTTTGATAACCGGGGTCTCCTGCATGGCAGGTGGATTCCTTACTAGCTGAGCTACCAGGGAAGCCCTTGATGTAAAAGAGGTTGATGCAGAAGACCATAACAAGCATGGTAGCTGCCCTGAATGATCTTCTAATCTTAAGCCTTCCCAGAGATGAAAGCTTGCCTACAGTGAAAGTGAAAGTCGCTCAGTCGTGTCCGATTCTTTTTGATCCCGTGGACTGTATAGTTCTGGAGTGGGTATACTGGAGTGGGTAGCCTTTCCCTTCTCCAGGGGATCTTCCCAACCCAGGGACTGAACCCAGGTCTCCGGTGTTGCAGGCGGATTCTTTACCAGCTGAGCCACAAGGGAAGCCTAAGAATACTGGAGTGGGCAGCCTATCCCTTCTCCAGCAGATCTTCCCGACCCAGATATTGAACCGGGGTCTCCTGCATGGCAGGAGGCTTCTTTACCAACTGAGCTCTCAGGGGAGCCCAAGCTTGCCTAGAAAGTGACAAAAGTGAGGGTAGGCAGTGTGGTGTGGGAAATGAGGGGTGAGAGGTGGAGCCTAGGTGAAGAGAATGGGCGAATGGGAGAAAGTGCTGCATATGGGAACGCTCTCCAGAGTAGGCTGGGCACAACTTGCCCGTGAAAAAACTCAAGAAATTTTGTTATCTAACTTTGTGTCCCTTTTTCTCTCCATTCTGCTATCACTTCCCCAGAGCCTTTTGTCTTGTCTGTAAAAGAAAGGCACAGAAATGGATAATCTCCTAGGTCCTCGCCAGCTCTGACAGCCTATGACTAATCCTTGCGTGTGAATGCAGTGCTTCACAATGTAATACCACGTTGCCTTTGGGGAGAAAACTATACTGAGTGTGGAATTATGAATTTGACCTTTGAAATTTAAACTGTTTTGATTGTATTTTTACTGTGTTCCTAAGGGAGCAGTTCACGTTGCTTTTGTATTTGAAAACTAAACATAGTTCTTAGAGGGAATTGGTGAAAATGACGATTATCCATCATTCAACATTGGGGTCTGTCTCAAGGGCTGGTTAGAGGGCATGTGGCTATTTGAGGTGGAAGAAATGAAGCAGGAGAGGAAGTTTATTATGCCAAACGCAGTGCCCACTAGAAATCCTAGGAAACACAGCCTCTTGAGCTCAATGGGATTTTGAACCACTTGCTGTAGGAAATAATTCACTCTTGCCTAAAGGTATAAAAAATATTTTTCCAATTTTCCTCTTGAAATATCACCAGCTGTCCCAGACATTTTAAAAAATAGCAGTATTTGGATGTATTGTATTTTAAAAAGAGTCTGCAAGATTCAGCTTACTTTTGCCTTAAGGCTTTGTGACTTTACATTTGCAGTCAATTTGAAAAATAGTTGGAGAAATCTGTTCAACTTTGAACACAGTGAGACTTACGCATCTCTCTTTCTTAGACTACATGATGATCCCATATATTTTGATAAACAGCCAATAAAATGACCCCTAGGAAAGAGGTAAATCATATCCATATCTCTAAATGCTTCTGGCAAGAGAACTTGCTCTTTTGGGGACATAAGTTGAACCCAGCAACAGTTCCAAAATCTTTCTTTTGGATGAACCTAAGAGAATTCTTAGTTCATAATGGCCTGGAGGAAACGCCTGAGTACTATATGAATTATGTGGGATCTTCTGAAAATGGTTATTTCCATATTTTGTTTAATATGTGACATTTGTATCAAGAACTCTGTGGATTACAGATATGGACAGAGTCGTTTTATTTATTACATCAGCTTATGTTCCCTGTGGTGTCCCACAAGTAACAGACAGATTTAATGGAAGAAGATCTATTTCTTTTCGTTGTTGATGTTGTTCAGTCCCTCAGTCCTGTCTGACTCTTTGTGACGCCATGGACTGAAGCCCACCAGGCTTCCTGTCCTTCACCATCTCCTGGAGTTTGGTCAAACTCATGTTCATTGAGTCAGTGATGCCATCCAGCTATCTCATCCTCTGTCATCCCCTTCTCCTCCTGCCTTCCATCTTTCTTAGCATCAGGGTCTTTTCCAATGAGTCAGCTCTTAGCATCAGGCAGCCAAAGTATTGGAGTTTCAGCTTCAACATAAGTCCTTCCAATGAATATTCAGGGTTGATTTCCTTTAGGATTGACTGGTTTGATCTCCTTGCTGTCCAAGGAACTCTCCAGAGTCTTCTCAAGCACCACAATTAGAAAGCATCAATTCTTTGGCACTCAGTCTTCTTTATTTTTTTGTTTTTAAATTACTTTATGTGAAAGTAAATTATGTCCTATTGCCTTAGGTCAAGTTCCCGAGAAACTGGTTCTGGGACAGAAGTTTATGAGCAGGATGTTTACTGGAGGGGGTGGGTACTCTCAGGAATGATGTCTTTGATGGGTAAAGGAAGTAAGATTAAGTAGAGGAAGAAACTTACCTGGGGGTATATGGCTCCTATGGCCACAAAATCACTACTGAACTCTGTGAGACGGTTAGTTTTATGCATCAATTTTGCTGGGCCAAAACATGCCCAGACAGTTGGTCAAACATTGTTCTAGGTGTTTCTGTATTCCAAAGGGAGGGTGCTTCTGGATGATCTTAACATTTGAATTGGGAGATTGAGTAAAGCCAATTGTTCTCCCTAATGTGAGTGGGCTTCATCCAATCAGTTGAAGACTTAGCAGAACAAAGGAATGACCCTCCTCCTGCCTGGTAATTTTCAAACTGAAATATTGATTCTTCTTGCTTGAAGTTGTTCACACTGGGATATCGAGCTCTTCCTGATTCTACAGCAGCTTGTGACATTGGCTCTGAAGATCTTGGACTTGCCAGCTTCTATTTCCATAACTGTGTAAGCCAATTTCTTATTATAAATCTCTCTCTATGTGGTATTTGCAGCAGGAAAATTACTCCACATAATTCTTCTAGAGATACCTGGGGACAACAACATTTTAAGAAACACAAATCTACTGGACCCACTCTAGGAGGTACTGACCAATGACAAAGCCATTCCTTGTGACATTCTGGCCATTGGGACAATCACACTAACTCTTGGTGAAGTGCATTCTGCCGTGAATTTTAGTATTCACATGCTTTTTAGGCAGCAGGGAGTTTTTTCATCCAGCTGAAAATAAAGAAAATGTAGATTCGATTGAGTTTTCTTTTTCTCTGTTCACTGAGTGAAAGACAGACTTCAGCAGTGCAGAGAATTGGTATAGGAGATTTGCAATGATCAAATAATGCTTGGATGGCTTGATTTGAACTCTGGCTTCTCATTTAGACATGCTGACAATTCTGAAGGCATTGTGCTGCTCCATAGCTTGGACAGCCAAGCAACTAACCATGAAATAGGAAAAGAATTTCAAAATAATTTCTTAGGAAGAGAAATGTGAACAATAAACTTACCAATTCCATTTAGTCATTTTTATTGACAGAAACTTCCTGTTTGAATATCTGAATGAAATATTCATTAATAGATTGTTTAAGGTACTGTATACTGCCTTTATTTTTAGAGGGATTTTTTAAAAATAAAACCAAACAAACTTCCTTCCTTCTCTCTCTTCCCTTCAAAGGGTATTTTTCCTACAACATCTACAAACAAATGTCACAAAATATAGCACTTGATCATGTATTCCTTTGCCCTGCATATATAAAATAAGAAAATGAACTGAAAGCACTTTGAAAATGTAAAAGTACCACGTTCCTATAAAATTACTATGACAACATTAGGAGGGCTGGATGAGTTCTTCTACTGTTGTACAGGCTACTGGAAAATAAGGATTTGTCTTCTGCTCTTTTTGTAGCCCTCATGAGTCTTGGCATGGACTGAGGCAAATAATGGACACTCGTTGACTTGACAATATTTTATCAGCATTTCTAATCTCACATTTACTCACCATGTGTGTGCTCAGTCATGTCCAAATCTTTGTGACCCCATGGACTGTAACCCACCGAGCTCCTCTGTCCATGGGCTTCCCAGGCAATAATACTGGTGTGGGTTGCTATCCTACTCCAGAGGATCTTCCAGACCCAGGGATCAAAGCCACATCTCTTGGGTCTCCTGCATTGGCAGGTAGATTCTTTACCACTAGTGCCCCCTGGGAATCACTATAGTTCCTCTCATTAAAATCTGATAAAAATCGATTCCTAAAACCATCAAACTATCACCTATATTTTAAACACATCGGATAATGACTATAGGAAAGTTGGGTGCTTTTGCATTAGAAACATGTAGCATCTGGCCTTTCTTCCATTTATTTTCTCCATGACAAAAATTGCCTTTGACCTTGGGAGCTCTTTCCTGAGAAGCCTGACTGTGACTCCAAAATCCTAAATACTGAATACAGGATTCCCTGCCAGTCAATGAGGGTTCCTACTCAATCAAGACTCAGGGTGACATCTTTACCAGCTTTCTTCTAGATATTAATTCCAAGTTATAAGTCCATTTAGACTTCTGGGAAAGAAACTAGTTAGGACATCATAAAACTTGAGCTTCAAGGCCAACACTGCCACCAGCAAGTTGAATGACCCTAGGCAAGTGATTAAATGCGTCGGAGCATTCATTTTCTCAGCTTCAATTTAAGTGATTTGAACCAAATGTTCTCAAGGTACCCACTGCCAGTTGCAGAGCTTTGTGATGCAGTGGATGGAAGCTAGGCAAATCACAATTTTGGGGGGCTCTCAGTGGTTGTAAAAATCAAATTAAAAAAAAATCCAGTAAAATATGCTTTTTTCTCATTCTTCTACCAGCAAAAGAACACTCAGGCTTGACATAGCTGCTAGACATTTCCATAAGCTTGTGTTTGCAAATTCTTGATGATCCTTTAATTTTTATAGTTTCTGTGTGAGGCGAGCAGCCACACTGTTTGTAACTGAGGTAACCAAGACTTGGCTGCACAAAGTATTTGGAAGGGTCTGTGGCATAACTCAATTTTTCCACAACCATTTTCTGGGCCCCATCTCTGGATGGCACATTGAGACAATGAATGTAGCTATTTCTTAACACTTCTACAATGGCCATGCTCTGACTCTAAAGTAAAAACTTTATACCACAGTTCATTCTGAGAGGCTTTGGACAATGATGTTGTCATATGTCTGAATCAGAAGGTTCCTAATCAGTTAAGGATGCTGCAGTTTATAAAACTCCAGAAAGTGAGCTTCCCTGCTCTGTTCTGTTCTAGCCTTGAGCTTCAGGAGGACCACAATTGTTACATCATGCCTGAAGCCCCAAAGCCACCTGTGCCTATCAGTGGCTTGATACCCAGCTCAAACAGACCTACCAGGAGCTATTAACATGAGGTGAGGATGGTATGAGGAAGGGGATGTGAGAGTAATATGTAAAGTGCAAAGCAAAAGCATGGTATTCTCTGTGAGAAAAAGAGAAACATCACGCAAACATGGCTGAAATTTGTTTATATCATGAAGGCACATCCTGAGTGGTCATATAGCAAGAAATGATAATATTTAGAGTTGTTTTGTAACTTCTTGGCTAAAGCGCAGTGGCAATCACAGAGTGTTTGTCATCCATGACCGGTGCTTCTAGAACTCATCTGAGGAAGACTCCTCAGTGTGTGTGCCCTCTTCCTATTGGTATTTCTTTTTGTCTCTCCAGCCTCTCTCGCTGTGTCTCTCTCTGTCTCCATCTCGTTCTCTCTCACACACACACGCACACAAATAGAGAAGCACACACACACTCCTTTATAACAGCCTAACAATTTTGATCACAGGGTTCTCTGAGGACTTTAGACAGAGGTCCAGTGATTTTCTATAGCTTCCCAAATTGTTTCTTTTACAGGGATGTTTACAATCTTAGAACAAAATCAATGAGTCACTGTAAGGTTGACAAACACTCTCATTGCGACAATGATCTTTTTTCCTACGTGCAGGTTTTACTAAGTCATACTTACAACCTTGTTGTTTGTGGGTAGAAAGCCAATTTAATTTGTATTTCACTGGATATTCATTTACTCATATATTAACTAGGAGTGAACTGTATACAAATCTTACCAAGTAACTTGGAGACCTCAAAAGTGCCTGGAATTTGTGTGGCATCTGAGAATTCACAAATTGTCCTCCCATGTGTGACAGGGTTAAGGAAGACTCATCTCACAGAATCCTCACACTTTTATGAGAAGTTAGAGAGAAATATGAGGACAGGCAGGAAACTTATTAAATCTGTTTATCACCATACTTCTAGCTCTCTCAGGTTGAACAAAGGACCCAAGTTGAAGGAAGCAACTAATGCTGTGTTGACAAGCAGATGTGTAATGGAGATCTCGTTTCCCCAAGTTGTTTTGAACTACATCTGCTGTATTTTACTTTTTCGGAGGAAAATAGGTTTTTAAGTTCCTCTGTATGCTGTGTAAATTTTAAACTACCTGGACTTTTCAAAAAAATCTGTATGTGTGTGTTAGTTGCTCAGTCGTGTCTGACTCTTTGTGACCTCATGAACTGTAGCCTACTAAGCTCCTTTGTCCATGGAATTCTCTAGGCAAGAATACTGGAGTGGGTTGCCATTTTCCTCCTGCAGGGGGTCTTCCCGACCCAGGGATTGAACCCGGGTCTCCTGCATTGCAGACAGGTTCTTTACCATCACCAGAGACATCAGGGAAACCCCTTTCAAAAAATAAATTCACATAAAGTATGATTTCATGGATGAAGGAGTTCAGTGTCCAAGAGAAGTTGCCCCCTGGTCTCACTTGTTAATGAATGTGGTCTGTCGTGGTAACGGGAGGTTGTTGTAATCAGCATAAAATATCAAATCTCTAAACACCTGTGAAAGTTTTCTTCCTCAGTTCAAGGTAGACTGAGCCACAGTCTCCTATGAAATTCAAAAAATACGCATCTGAAAAATCAATAGGATCTGGAATAATGCCTAGGACATGGTAAGCTCTGGATCAATATTTATTCTTTAATGAAAATTAAACATTTTCAGATGGAAAGCAGTATATCCTCTACATTATCCTAAAAACCATAGAAAACACAGCTAGGAAGGGCATTCAAACTGCTATTCCCAAACATCAAGGGCACCAGAAAGGTCTGGAGACCTCCTGCTGTGCCAGGCTGACCTTTTTCCTGGCCAGAAATGAAAGGAGTTTGGGAGGTCTGGGGTGTCAGGAAGCATTTAACAGGAGGCTTCCTGTGTGCTGTTTTCGGTCTTGCATAAATCCTCTGTTCCTTATTAGCTCCTGAATGCAGGTGCGAGAGGGGCTGGCAAGCTGGCTCCTGGGAATAAGGAATGTATGCATTTCCTTCGTTAGCTTTTCCATACGGTGAAAAGTAACTATTTACGACTTTCTTCCTTTTTGATATAGAAAGTGATTATTTACAACCCCCTCTCTTTGAGATGGATTCTAGCCTCATGTTCCCTGGATGATTTGTAAGATTTTTGATCCTTATCTTTGCTGAAAAAATCTATCTTGTGAGACAGTATATATATGCCCACATTATGTTGAATAAATGCCCTTGTTCCATCAGAGAATGGGTCCCCATGTCTTTTTTCATTTCTTTCTCTCTCTCTTTCAGGCTACTTCTATGGAGCACAGGGGCCTGCTGTGCCTACTTACTTGCCCAGGCTTTCAAGACCTCTTCGAGAGGGCACCTGGAGCCTACGCAGGTGGTGCTAGCTCTTTGTCTTAGAGTTATATTGGCTTTCTGTGTAAACCAGAGAATACCAGCCTCTTTCCTTCTTTCTTTCTTTCACTTTCTTATCGTCGACTCCATACCACCAGGTTCTGGTCCATTAAAGGACCCCAACAAGGGGTTGACACCTGGGCAGTGTGTGTTACTCCAGTTATGGTCAGCACTTCCTTATAAACCATTATAGGAGAACACCAGTGTTTCAACAACAAGTAAGACTACACATCGTCCAATCAGTCCGTGAAAGTGAAGTCGCTCAGTCATGTCCGACTCTTTGCAACCCCATGGACGGTAGCCTACCAGGCTCCTCCATCCATGGGGTTTTCTTAGTCCAGTATAAGAAAGGAGTGGTCACAGCAGCAGCAACAACATTCCTCATCCCCTTAGGGCAGCGGTCCCCAACCTTTTTGGCAACAGGGACTGGTTTCATGGAAGATGGATCTGGGGAAGTGTGGTTTGGGGATGATTCAAGGACACTACATTTATTGTGCACTTTAGTTCTATTATTATTACTTCAGTTCCACCTCAGATCATCAGGTATTAAATCCTGGAAGTTGGGGATCCCTGCCTTAGGGGATAAAACAAAGGGTAGAACATGTGCAGGGCAGAAGCCCCTCATTCCCAGTCTTCAGCATCTTGTTTTATTTCTCCCACCTCTGAGAGAAGAGGCCCTGGAAGGGTTTCCTGGCCAGGTCGATTTAGAAGGACCAACCTTGGAGCTGCTCTCTGAGGGACGTGCTGATGCTCTGCCTGCAATCACTCTGTAACAGCAGCCAATGCTGATGAGAATAAATGATCACAGTGCTTGGCCTTTGAAAGGATATCAGGGTGACCAAACAGAAGTGCAGGTGTCTGATCGGTTAGGCTAACTCAATCACAACAGCTACCATATTTGATTTGGAAAAAGAGCCAAGAAAATTATCGGCCAGTTAGCACCTGAATGTAAATGTTGATCTAGTTTACTCATTTATACTAGGGTCATGACACAGCTAAAAAACATCCCTCTGTTGTGACTAAGCCATGGGGGTACAAACGTCTAATATGGATTTACAGTTTACAAACAGATATTAATCTTACAACACAGCATGTTCTATATCATTTTACGTTTAACCTATTGCAACATGGATGCTCAGCTAAGCCTTGTGGTCTTGCAGTTACTCAAGCCTTCTCGTCATTGAAACATGCTTATTTGCTCTATACTGAAGATCTCTTTCAGAGATCATCTTCAGTCTTCCTTGTCCCTTAGCTTGATGACTTGTCATTTTCCAAAATAAAAACAGTAGCAGTATCTTACTATTTGTAATTCTTGAAGATCTCTTGAAATAATATTAAATATAAACTACTAATAATCTGAGGGAAATATGGTTATCTTTGGTCTAGAGAAAAGAGAATTGGTACTTAACTGTTTCTTGAAAGGGGAAGATACAATCATATTCTCTTTAGGAATGAATTTTTTATGGATGATATCCACAATCACGTATGGAGGGTAGGGTAGATATGTAAAAAACTGTTTATTTGTTTATTCTACATTGTCTGAAGAAATGTTAACTAAAGTCCTAGGCAATTCTTTTCCTACTGTCAATGAACTTGTAGATACATTTGATAAGGAAATAAGAAGTTCAAACAGCACTATTTAAATTTTGACAGCATGGATTGATTTACCATGAATGAAGGCAAACTCACTATTCTTTCTTTAAGAGGAGTGAAACTTGTTTGTTGCACAGAAAAAGCCAGTAGGAGAACTGGGAACACAGACACAGGAATTAATGCTGTCAATAATGGGTTGGGTCTCTGTCCTTCCCATTGACTTCCTCTCTGAAGTTGCCACTTGCAACTAGCTCTGTTCCTGACTGGACCTGAAGTCACTTGTGTGGATGGAACCAAGTCACTCTGTTTTGGAAACCAGTCTCAGAAGTGATTGCATCTCAGGACTTCCCTGGTGGTCCAGTGGCTAGGACTCTGCACTCCCAATGCAGGGGCCCTGGGTTCGATACCACATGCCACAACTACGAGTTCACATGTTGCAACTAAAGATCTCTCATGCCACATGAAGATGGAAAATTTTGAGGGCTGCAACTAAGACCTGGCACAGCCAAATAAATAAATAAATATTTTAAAGTGGTTGTATCTCTTGTCTCACGGTGGTTCTCAATCTAACATCCTTGACCAATACTAAGTCTTATTCCTGCATGGCCTGTTTGCTGGACTCTATGCTTCATACTACTGGGAAATTCCATGGACAGAGGAGCCTGGGAAGATCCCCTGGAGAAGGAAATGGCAACCAGCTCCAGTATTCTTACCTGAAGAATCCCATGGACAGAGGAGCCTGATGGGGTCCATGGGGTCACAAAGAGTCAGACATGACCACCACCATGCTTCATAGGTAAAAATTTGTGCTGCCCTTGGGCCCTACTACTAAGTTGTCTGTGTGCCTGGATACCAACTAGAATTGGAAAACCAGTCAAGACACACTAAAGAGTCCAGCTCTAGCACAGAAATCCTCAGAGACATAGAAGGGCACTTTCATGTTTATTTTCCTGCCCCCAGGATTTCTGGTTGTCATCTCCATACACTTTTTTTTTTTTTCCTGTACACAGGATAAGGCGATGCCTTTTTACTTGGCAAAGTCTGTAATATTGAAAAGTTGTCACAGAGCACAGATCCATCTGACAGTGAATCAATAGTGATTATTAGAGCACCCAGCTATCTTATTGGCTATGTGGTTGTGAATAAGAACACTTGATGCCTTGTACGCTGCAGTCACTGTTGGCCGATTATCTCTAAGTCTAACACACAGACACAAAGAGCAACAAAGTTTTCCTAAACTGTAAAACACAGTTCTCTTGATTCTTCCTTCCAATTTCTCATTCAGTTCCAAAGGGATTTTGATTACTTCAGAGCACTGACCAAGATAGATAGCTAGACACTAGGGAAAAAATAACAAATGACAGATTATGAAAAAAACCATAAGACATTTTTGAGAGATGTAGCAAAAAAAATTCTAGTAAAATGTCCTGAAATACCTAAGTACAGTAATTATGTGGAAAATAAATGGGGCAAAAGCAAGAAACTCCATGTCATGTTCTCTGACTGAAGAATAAATGACCAGTTATCTACTTGTGGTGAGTTAAATAATGCCTGTGCGTGCTGTGTGCTTAACTGCTCAGTTATGTCTGACTCTTTGTGACCCCTTTGACTGTAGCCCACCAGGCTCCTTAGTCCATGGGATTCTCCAGGCCAGAATACTAGAGTAGGCTGCCATGCCCTCCTCCAGGGATCTTCCCGACCCAGGAACTTAACTCGCGTCTTCTGTGTCTCCTGCGTTGGGAGGCAGGTTCTTTACCACTAGCGCCACCTGAGAAGCCCATTTCACGTCACTATGCACTTACAGTGAGTTAAGTAATGCACCACTCTCCCAAAGATATCTGCATTCTAAAACCTGGAATCTGAAGTTTAGCTTTTTTTGGGGGGAAAAAAAAAGATCTTAAAGATGTGGCTAAGAATTTTGAAATGAGGAGTTGTCCTGCATTAGCCAGGGGAGCCTTAAATCCAACCACATGTGCTCTTATGAGAGGTAGGCAGGTATCGAAAGTGATATAAAGACACCTCCACAGAGGAAGATATTAGAGTGACATGGTTACAAGTCAAGGAATACCAGTGGTTGCCAAAAGCTGGAAGAGACGAGGACCAGATTCTCCCCTAGAACCTCTGTGGGAGGCTCCCAATGTCTTGATTTCAACACAGCAATACTGATCTCAAATTTCTGTTCTCTAGAACTGTGATAGAATACATTTCTGTTATTATAAACCATCAGCTTAAATGTTTGTGATCATTTATTATAGTAACAATAGGAAATTAATATTCCATCCATGAATCAGACAAAAGATGTTTTACTGAAACATGCCCAGTAGGCATTTATCTCAGGTTGGTGGCACTCTTCCAAAAAAAAAATGCAATTATTGAGTAGAATTTTCAGAATGGCTTTCTATCTTGGGTGTCTCCATTCCTTCTACTTCTCTTATTGAAAAAAAAATGTAGAGTATTAACTTGGCTAAGCAGATGTGGCTGCTGATGTGGAAGGTTTCATCAGCAGTGGAGAAGAGGGAGAACGAGTTATCAGTCCTGAGACTGCAAGGAAGTCAAATCAGATGAGGCCAGGCATGATGAGTAAAGATAATGTTGTACCAAGGATTAGGAGAGTCGAAATCTAACACTGGTTTCCAGTGATTACTTGTGTCTTCCTGGGCAAATGACTCTATTTCTCTAGGTCTCAATCTCCTCATCTATGAAATAAGAGAGCCAATTAGACACACTCAGTAATTCCCTGAAGCCCTAAAATCCTACAGCTTTATCCAGCCTAGTGTTGGAATTAAAAAAACTGTTAACAAGCTCAGCCTTATGTGTAATTAAAGAATTGTGGTCACTTATATGTGTATCAGACATCTCACTATCCCCATAATATGCACAGCACACATCAGGCATAGGAGTGTGTGTGTGTGTGTGTGTAAAATTCCTCTATCCATTAAAAAACTTCTGGATGAAATTATATCACACAGAGTAAATACATTTATCAATCTTCTTTGTAACTCTTCTCATTTGGTCATTGTTTGAGACATATTACACTATAACTATTAGTTTATACATCCATCTCTTGTTCAGTCTCTAAGTAGTGTCCAACTCGTTATGACCCCATGGATTGCAGCATGCCAGGCTCCCCTATCCTTCACCATCTCCCAGAGTTTGCTCAAATTCATGTCCATTGAGTCAGTGATGCTATCTAACCATCTCATCCTCTGTCGCTCCCTTCTCTTTTTGCCTTTAGTCTTTCCCAGCATCCTGGTCTTTTTCAATGAGTGACTCTTGCCATCCGGTGGCCCAAGTATTGGAGCTTCAGCATCAGTCCTTCCAATGAATATTCATGGTTAATTTCCCTTAGGATTGACTGGTTTGATCTCCTTGCAGTCCAAGGGACCCTCAAGAGTCATCTTCAGCACCACAATTTGAAAGCATACATCTGTCTCTAGCACTAAACACTAATTTTCCTGAGAGAAGGAACTGAATCTTATTCATCACTGACTCCTCAGGATTCAGCACTTAAATGTCAATAAATATTTGTTGGATAGACATGACTGACTAGCTGGTCTTGCCTCCATGACAGGATATCAGAACACACATGTGACACTGAATGGAAGGTCCCGTAAGGGCGTAGCATTAAAACAAACGAACAAACAAACTAAGTAACTTGCATCTCTTATGCGTAGTGGACAGTACCATCCTTAAAGCATCTGCTGCTGCTGCTAAGTCTATTCAGTCATGTCCAACTCTTTGAGACCCTATGGACTGCAGCCCGCCAGGCTCCTCTGTCCATAGGATTCTCCAAGTAAGAGTACTGGAGTGGGTTGCCATTTCATTCCCCACCGTAAAGCATCTTTCCCAGGCTCTTTTTCATAGCTCGAAGACTTTATCATATTTTCTTTGGGGAGAAAACTGTATATGTGCTTTATCAGAGGTTTGCCTTTTTAGAACATTATTTATCTCTCTAAAGCACCATTAAATTGTTAATTGAAATAAGAGACAATTTGTAACAGGGACTTGAAGAAGTGGTAATTAGAATTAAGTGCTGTATTTCGATGGAATGCTTTTCCTTACTATTAGCTTGCCTGTCAATTCTTTTTAAATTACACTGCTTGGTAGATGAACTTCAGGTATTTTTCCACTGAAAAATGACAGCGAAGAAAATTGCCAAGCAAGGCGACAGTAGGTAAAGAAATGAGTATTTGGTTGGGCTACATTAATTTTGTGATTTTTCTCACTATTTTTCAAAAGAAGTAATCCAACTTGTGAGGAAGAAAACGTACTGCGTTATACATACTCCACTCTACCTGAAAAAATTAGTCTACAGACACAATGTTCTCAAGCCCTGGATTAAGCTTGCTTTGTAAAAAGATACTCTTTAACACTCATGGTTTAAAAATCAATCCATTAGAAGGTCCGTAATTTATAGCATCTTTAGGAGAAAGCACTAATACCAAACTAACAATAAATTAACAATACTGCACTCAGAATTTTTGTTGTTCAGTCACTCAGTTGTGTCTGATTCTTTGCGACCCCACGGACTACAGCACGCCACTCAGACAGGAGACCCTGAATTTACTCTGAACTCCCTCTGTCACTGTGAACCAAGATTTCAGACGTTTTATTTCTTTTGAGGCTGACCTGGGTGCTGCTAGGGTCATGGTATCCTTTCCACATCCTCAGGCAAGTCATTCAAATGACAACTATAGTTTGTAGTATAGGATCTTTTTTATTACACTCTTGACACATCATCTATAAAATATATACTCAAATGAGTTATAGTTCAGTTCAGTCGCTCAGTTGTGTCCGACTCTTTGTGACCCCATGGACTGCAGCACGCCACACTTCCCTGTCCATCACCAACTCCCAGAACTTGCTCAGACTCGTGTCCATTGAGTCAGTGATGCCATCCAACCATCTTGCCCTCTGTCGTCCCCTTCTCCTCTTGCCTTCAATCTTTCCCAGCATCAGCGTCTTTTCCAATGACTCAGTTCTTTTCATGAGGCGGCCAAAGTATTGGAGCTTCAGGTTCAGCATAAGTCCTTCCAGTGAATATTCAGGACTGATTTCACTTAGCTAGATATACTTTAACTAATGTGTCAGATTTCTTTCCTTTCAAATCAATTTTTATATTTCTGTTAATTTATGTTAATAAATTTGGTCCCTGGGGAAGTTGTGTCCTTACTAATTGGTCTGTGGGTGCAAACAGATCAATTCTAAACTGTTCCTTCTCAGCACCGGACCCTCTTTTCTGTTGTTACTAGACTGCTTTCTCTGTGTCTCTGTGCCTCTAGTCACAACACCCCTCTTGCTGGACCATCTTCATCACTTCTCTGCTCTTCACTCTGCAATTGCTTTTAAAAGATCTCTTAATATCTGTTTCTTCTAAATGCCATCTTTCTGTGGCTCCACCAACTAGGCTATAGACTGTATTTCTGTTAGTTCACAGCTTATTATTAAATGATTATCCCCCAATTTCTATACCATATCATGAGATAGGAATCGTGAAAAAAATTTCAAAACTCTTATCATGGGGCTGGGATTTTCAAAATATTCACCAGCTTTAGCAGAATATGAATAGAGCTGTATGTAGAAGAACATGCAGAATTGCATGTAGCTCTTGAGTTCTCTTACCCAGGTCACTATTTTTGGATGGTGTCTCAAAAGAGTTGAGAAATCCCAGCCAGAGTTTCCTGGGGAGTTCAGACCCCGTGAGAAACTTAATCATAATCAGTTAATAATTGTAGGATAATTTATGACATTAACATTTATTCATTCACCCCCTCATCAGCCACTCCAGACTTCAAACAAAAGCCAACCAACTATAGGCAAAATTTCCCCAAATGTTACAGCAACGTTCTGTCTCCGAAGTCTTACTTTCATGCAATGGAAAGTGTTGTAAGGCTACCAAGGTCACACTTCTCCTGGGGCAGACCCAAGGAAGCAAGTAAGGGAAGAATAGAGTGGTGTGGCTTTGGGAAGTCAGAATCTTCCAAGATTCTTCATTTGCTTTCCTACTTACCTACTACCCTGGGGATTAGGGTCTTGAAGAGTAGAGGAGATTAACGGCCACCATCAATGTTATCCCCTGATTTAAGTTGCAGGGCATGAGCCACCAGACCTCTGGGCCCAGGGTCACTCACCAGTTTATATCACTGTGAGTTGGTCCTGGCATATTAAAAAAACCAGAGGAAATGTCACTTATTCAATAGAACAAGACAAAGTGGAATAAAGAAGAAAGTAAATTACAGTGGGGATAGGATGCTGTTGGAAAGAAGCAGGTGGATGGATCTCGGATCTTGATGGCTAAGATCCATCTTGGGTCTTAAATGGAACAGATTGCTCTTCCTCTAGGGAAAACCAAGAGTAAATAAATCACTTGGTGTCCCTTCAGCTCCCTTCATTCTCTGCATACTTAAAACGCATATTTAAAGTGCTTATCTGGACTTGCTTCTGAATTCCTAGATTCACCTGGGTGACTTCCTCTTTGATCACTACCAAAGTTATCTCCCTTAAGGCAAATCGACAGTCTAAAAGCCATAAGCATTTTCAGAATAAATCAGGATCGACATAACTAAATAATACAGTGAGAGACTTTATGAAGAAAATGTAATATCTAGGTCAAATCAAAGTCACACAACAGGGCTCCCCGAGTGGCTCAGTGGTAAAGAATCCACCTGCCAGATCCCTGGTCCGGGAGGATCCCACGTGCTGAGGAACAAGTAAGGCCATGGGCCACAACCACTGGGCCTTTGCTCTTGGTCCCTGAAACAGCAACTACTGAGCCCACATGCTGCAACTACTGAAGCCTGAGCACCTAAGGCCTGTGCTCTGCAACAAGAGAAGCCACCACAATGAGAAGCCCAAATATCACATCAGAGAGTAGACCAAATTGGCCACAACTAGAGAAAAGCCCATGCAGGAATGAAAACCCAGCGCAGCCAAAAATAAATGAAATAAAGCTATATTTTTTTAAAGTCACTCAAAGGAACAAGAATTTATTTTCTTATAATCCCTTGCCTCCAAATAGATTTTGATTACTTTGATTACCAAGGGTGTTTGGCAAAGAAAGCCAGCTTGCGGCTTGCAGTCACAGTCCTAGGTTCTTCTTCTGGGTTGGCTACACAAACTTTGTGACCACAGGCAAATCATTTAACCTCTCTGTGTCTTTCCTCTGTTTTCTCATCTGTAAAATATGGATAATGCATGTACTACATCGATTTGTTCCATAAACAGCTCATAACACTAATTATATAGACTAAATTAAAAAAAATGAGATGTACCACAGCAAAATCATCCTAATTCAGTCCTCTCTCTGTTCCTTTATATCTAAGGTAAAGTCACAGAGTGTTTAGATAGGTGACCTGATACCTGAAAATCTTTCTAGAAGGCTGTCTCATTTAAGAAGAAAGCAAAATTAAAAAATAAATTAAAAGTTCTTCAGGCATAACTTTCCTTGGAGGTGAAATAAAGCCAGGACCCTGAAACTAGCTGATGTGGCTGCGGGATTATTCTGGGGAGGAGTGGGAAGGTCACACAGGAAATGAAGAGGATGGCTATGATTTTAGTTGTTTGCAGTCAGCTCCTCTGTTGGGATCAATTGTGGGAGCTGCAGGGAATGAAATCTGAGATGGGTGCCTTGGACCTCGAACCTGTAAAGTGCTGTCTGACTAGCCACCATTCTTTTGTGTGTTACACAGCCACTTTCATTGGAGGGATTAAAAAGTATTTATGTTATTATATGATATTTCTCTTTTTGTGATTTACTTCACTCTTATGACAGTCTCTGGATCCGTCCACATCTCTGCAAATGGCACAATTTTGTTCCTTTTGATGGCTGAGTAATATTCCAGTGTATATATGTACCACATCTTCTCTATCCTAAATGATAGACATTTAGGTTGCTGCCATGTTCTGGATATTGTAAATAGTGCTGCAATGAACATTAGGGTGCATGCGTCTTTTGAAATTATGGTTTTCTCCAGATATATGCCCAGGAAGGGGATTGCTGGGTCATACAGTAGTTTTTAGTTTTTTTAAGTAATCTCCATACTGTTCTCCATAGTGACTTATCAATTTACATACCCACCAACACTGTAAGAGGGTTTCCTTTTCTACATACCCTCTCCAGAATTTATTGTTTGTAGATATTTTGATGATGACTGTGACAGATGTTTACGAGACTCACTGTGGTAGTCACACCATAATATATGCAGACATCAAATTATTAGATAGTATACCTGAAACTAACATAATATCATATATTCCAATAATGAAAAACAATTTGTCTTTCAAAAGAAAACTATTTATGTCCTTTTTCTTTGTTGTTGTTGAGTCACTCATTTGTGTCTGACTCTTTGGGACCACATGGACTGTAGCCTGCCAGGCTCCTCTGCCCATAGGATTCTCCAGGCAAGAATACTGGAATGGGTTGCCATTTCCTCCTCTGGAGGATCTTCCTGACCCAGGGATTGAACCTACATCACCCCCATTGGCAGGCGGATTCTTTACCACTTAAGTCATCTGGGAAGCACCCCCTTTCTCTTAGTATTTGCCAGATTTGCCAGAGGAAATGCCTGGACACTTTCAATTTCTAAAAGGTTAAACAAAAGTAAAGGCAGAGAGATAGGCTGGAGGTAGCATTGCTTTCCTTTCCTCACTGACAAATGCAAATGTGCCTATTGGATCCCTAGGTGCTCCAACTTCTGAACACCACCCTGCTAACAGTCTTACTATGGACAAGTAGGATTTGTCTAGCCAAGGACTGGTATGATTTGTTAAATGATAGGAGTGCATAGAGATGTCTGTTTTAGGATTCAGCCAAAGTGGCCAAGTTTTTCATTTTAAATTAAGAAAATTGATTGAACTTGCTTGTTATGTCATTGGGTAAGGACTGGGTCAGGATTTGAATGCAGTTTTTTCCAACTGGCAGAGCCAGTAAGTGTGTCACCTCTCCACCCTGAGGCAGTGGCTATGATTCACATCCCCCAGCACTTATTTGAGCCTGAAAGGGTTTGAAATGATTGAGAAGTGGCAGAAGGAATACCTCATTTTCAATCACATTCATGAGCTTTCTTCTCCCTTATAGATTGTGAAACCTTTACTGTCCCCATTACTGACACTCATGAAACATATGGGTTCACTTGGCTGTCACAGACAGAGTTCTATTTGCATTTGTTAAATGGCAAGTGGAAATTCGTCATGAGGACTTTTGGAAAGTGAGCATGGAAAATAATGAGAAGAAAAACATCCTCTGAAAATTCAAGCAATTTACAGAGTATGAATGTGCTTTCTTTAGAAACTCTGGAGTCTTAAAGTTTTTAATACTTTTAACTCAACAAACATATGTGTTGTTAGTTGTGCTGATACTGTTAGCACTTTACGATGATCAACCTTTCAGTTCTTATGAGAACTTGTGAAATAGATACAATTATTTTTTCTATTAATATTTTGCAAGTGAGGGAGTGGAGGCACACAGAAGGTACATGACTTCCATCCAAAGTCACAAATCTAATTAGTGAAAAAACTAGGATTCAAACCCAGGTTCCTGCTCCAGAATCCATGAGCCTTCAGCTTTGTTGCTTCTAGGGAACAGCTGGAAGAGGCATGATATAAACAGTCAGTAAGGCGCCTAAACATTATGAGCCTGAATGCTTTCCCCTTGGATCATCAGCTTTTTATTAGCCACATATAAAAATATATTCAAAGCATTAAACTTAGAAGTCTGGCATTTAACAGATTCCTATTTTAAAAGGAACTGAAAACATTTTTAATCAGTGAGGATTCGCAGGAAGAGGAAGCCCTCTGTGCATTCTTGTTGGACCAACCCTGCCTCAGTCTGTGCACTAGAGACTGGAGACAGTTTACTGATCACTATGTGTCTGTAGGAACAGCACATGCTTGAGACATGATGGGTCCTCAGGGCCGAATGAATAAATGCCACCCCTTATCCCTCCACTCCACAATGGGGGGCTTGACTCAAGTCCTGGGGGAAGGCAGATTTGTCCTGCCAGCACTAGATACTGAGATACCACCTTCAGTCTTCATTGGAACTTTTCAATTTCAGCCCTGCTTCATTGTGATCTTTCCTTCATGAGGCTTTTTATCAGTTCCACCTTCTGGTTTCACCCCATATTTGTGGTCCTCTACTTTCTAATCATTTAGTTAACATGTATCTTATTTAACTTCCATCTACTGAGCAACCACCATAAACAGACACTCCAGCTACAGTTAACCCTCACAGAACTACAGAAAACCAAGTCATCTCAATTTATGTCATGTACAAACAACTGTGCCAATCAAATGTCCCAAGAACTATATAAGAGGATTCATTAGTTTCCTATTGGTGGCTTAAAACAACCTCTCAAAACATCTTCTTACTTTCTCTTCTGGTCAGATCTCCCTCTGCCTCCCTTATTTAAGGACACTTATATTACGCTTACGGAGAAGGCAATGGCACCCCACTCCAGTACTCTTGCCTGGAAAATCCCTTGGATGGAGCAGCCTGGCAGGCTACAGTCCATGGGGTCGCTAAGAGTCGGATACGGCTGAGCTACTTCACTTTCACTTTTCACTTTCACGCACTGGAGAAGGAAATGGCAACCCACTCCAGTGTTCTTGCTTGGAGAATCCCAGGGATGGCGGAGCCTGGTGGGCTGCCGTCTATGGGGTCGCACAGAGTCGGACACGCCTGAAGCGACTTAGCAGCAGCAGCATATTATGCTTAAGGCCCCTCTGGATAATTCAGGATAACTTCTCCACCTCAAGATCCTTAATCAATCTGCTAAGTTCCTCTGGTGTATGAAGTTATCACTCCCAGGTTCCAGATATCTTTGGGGCCATTATTCAGCCTACTATAGATGTCCAAATAAACTTCATTATATTTCTAAGAGTCAGATACTCATTTTTATTCTCAGTGGACACCAAAAACACAAAATATCAACTGATGTTAAATCTACACAGTCAAACGATAAAGAGGTCAATAATGTGTTTCTTCTTTTCAGTAAAACAAGTAGTCTGAATGCAGTTAAGCATCGTCATCACTGAATTATGTAAGGAGCCTTTTTATTTTCAGTACGATTCTAAAGAAAATTACAAAATGACAGTATGACTGCAATTCTCTATTTTTAACCAAAATTTTGTAAATATCCAAGTCATTATGAAACTTCAAAATTCCCTTCTGAAAAAAAAAAGTCTCTTGACCTTTAGGTTATTTCGTTGAAAGTATGGTGGTTTTAAACATGTCCATAAATTTCATAGTTCCTCCCTTCAAACTTTCCTTCTTTTCTCTCTCCTTGAACTTTGGGGGACCTTTGTGACTACATCAAAACAAATGAAATACAGCAGAAGTGACATTCCATGACTTCCAAGACTAGGTAAGATATAAAGATGGAAAAAATTAATGATCTGGAACCAAAAATTAAATGAGAATTTTTGCTGCACTAAGTTTTGGAGACAGGTGAATATCTATAAACACATTAGCAATAATTAGAAAAAATGATAATCTGGGTATCTAGGGCTAAGTATATTTTCAAACATTTTCTGTATGTATGTACATCTATTTTCTTCTGCAAGTAGAAATAATTTTTCAAAATAGTATTCCTGAGGCTGTGTAAATAATCAATTACAAAGAAAGACTGAACTATAATTTATTAGAATTCTACTCATCAATGTTGGAAGGGAGACATACATTCTGGAAAGATTTTCAACAGGTATTAAGATAAAATAAATTTTATGTTAACTCTATTAGCTAAAAATTCAATAGACTTCAAAGACATCTTTCACCTTTTCTTTCAAATCCCTCCCTCAATCAGTCAACTAGTCCTGTTAATTCTCCCTTCAGATTTTCTTCTACTGATCCCTTGCTTTCCATTCCCGCTGTCATTGCTCTTATTTCAGGTCCTCGTTATCTTTTCTCCAGACTATCACAATAGCTCCATTTTCTCTCCTTATAATTGATCTTTCACATTGGAATCAGAGTTATCTTCATAAATCAACCATCTTAAGATGTTGCTTTGATGCTTAAAACAAGAAACTGTTACTCAACTGCTTGGCACAGTATGCAAACTCTATCATTTTGGACCGTTTATATCTCTGTTATGGACTGAATGTCTATGTACCTCCAAATTTAAACATTAAAGTGTAATGGTATTTGAAAAAAAAAAAACCTAGGTAAGAAAAATCTGTGTTCAGTTCAGTCACTCAGTTGTGTCCGACTCTTTGCAACCCCATGGACCGCAGCACACCAGGCTTCCCTGTTCATTACTAACTCCCGGAGCATACTCAAACTCATGTCCATTGAGGCGCTGATGCCATCCAACCATCTTATCCTCTGTTGTCCCCTTCTTCTCCCACCTTCAATCTTTCCCAGATTTAGGGTTTTTTTTTCAAATGAGTGAGTTCTTCGCATCAGATGGCCAAAATATTGGAGTTTCAGCTTCAGCATCAGTCTTTCCAATGAACACTCAGGACTGATATCCTTTAGGACTGACTGGTTGGATCTCCTTGCAGTCCAAGGGACTCTCAAGAGTCTTCTCCAACACCACAGTTCAAAAGCATCAATTCTTCGGCACTCAGCTTTCTTTATAGACCAACTCTCATATCCATACATGACTACTGGAAAAACCATAGCCTTGACTAGACAGACCTTTGTTGGCAAAGGAATGTCTCTACTTTTTGATATGCTGTCTAGGTTGGTCATAGCTTTTCTTCCAAGGAGCAAGTGTCTTTTAATTTCATGACTGCAGTCACCATCTACAGTGATTTTGGACCCCCCCAAAATAAAGTCTCTCACTGTTTCCATTGTTTCCCCATCTATTTGCCATGAAGTAATGGGACCAGATGCCATGATCTTAGTTTTCTGAATGTTGAGTTTTAAGCAAACTTTTTCAGTCTGCTCTTTCACTTTCATCAAGAGGCTCTTTATTTGTTGCTTTCTGCCATAAGAGTGGTGTCCTTGGCATATCTGAGGTTATTTATATTTCTCTCAGCAATTTTTATTCCAGCTTGTGCTTTATCCAGTCCAACATTTCTCATGATGTGCTCCACATATAAGTTAAATAAGCAGGGTGACAATATACAGCCTTGATGTACTCCTTTCCCAATTTGGAACGAGTTTGTTGTTCCATGTCCAGTTCTAACCGTTGTTTCTTGTTTCTGGACATAGATTTCACAGGAGGCAGGTCAGGTGGTATGATACTCTCATCTCTTGAAGAATTTTCTACAATTTGTTGTGATTCACACAAAGACTTTGGCATAGTCAATAAAGCAGAAACAGATGTTTTTCTGGAACTCTCTTGCTTTTTCAATGATCCAACGGATGTGGGCAATTTGATCTCTGGTTCCTCTGCCTTTTCTAAATCCAGTTTGAACATCTGGAAGTTCATGGTTCACTTACTGTTGAAGCCTAGCTTGGAGAATTTTTAGCATTAATTTGCTAGCGTGTGAGATGAGTGCAGTTGTGCGGTAGTTTGAACATTTTTTGGCATTGTCTTTCTTTGGGATGGGAATGAAAACCGAAATTTCCAGTCCTGTGGCCACTGCTGAGTTTTCCAGATTTGCTGGCATATTGAGTGCAGCACTTTCACAGCATCATCTTTGAGGATTTGAAATAGCTTTGCTTGAATTCCATCACCTCCACTAGCTTGGTTCGTAGTGATGCTTCCTAAGGCCCACTTGACTTTGCATTCCAGGATGTTCAGCTCTAGGTGAGTGATCACACCATCGTGGTTATCTGGGTCATGAAGGTCTTTTTTGTATAGTTCTTCTGTGCATTCTTACCATCTCTTCTTAATATCTTCTGCTTCTGTTAGGTCCATACCATTTCTGTCCTTTATTGAGGCCATCTTTGCATGAAAAATTTCCTTGGTATCTCTGATTTTCTTACAGAGATCTCTAGTTTCCCAGTCTAATGTTTTCCTCTATTTCTTTGCATTGATCACTGAGGAAGGCTTTCTTTCTCTCCCTGCTATTCTTTGGAACTCTGCATTCAAATGGGTTTATCTTTCCTTTTCTCCTTTGCCTTTCACTTCTCTTCTTTTCTCAGCTATTTGTAAGGCCTCCTCAGCCAACCATTTTCCCTTTTTGCATTTCTTTTTCTTGGGGATGGTCTTGATCACTGCCTCTTATACAATGTCACAAACCTCCATCCATAGTTCTTCAGGCACTCTATCAGATCTAATCCCTTGAATCTATTTGTCACTTTCACTGTATACTCGTAAGGGATTTGATTTAGGTCATACCTGAATGGCCTAATGGGTTTCCTTACTTTCTTCAGTTTAAGTCTGAATTTGGCAATAAGGAGTTCAATATCTGATCCATAGTGAGCTCCTGATCTTGTTTTTTGCTGCCTGTATAGAGCTTCTCCATCTTTAGCTGCAAAGAATATAATCTATCTGATTTCAGTATTGACCATCTGGTGATGTCCATGTGTAGAGACTTCTCTTGTGCTGTTGGAAGAGAGTGTTTGCTATGACCAGTGCATTCTCTTGGCAAAACTCTGTTAGCCTTTGCCCTGCTCCATTCTGTAATCCAAGGACAGATTTGCCTGTTACTCCAGGTATCTCTTGATTTCCTACTTTTGCATTCCGGTCCCCTGTAATGAAAAGGACATCTTTTTTGGGTGTTAGTTCTAGAAGGTCTTGTAGGTCTTCATTGACCTGTTCAACTTCAGCTTCTTCAGCATTACTGGTTGGGGCATAGACTTAATAGTTTGCATTGGAAACGAACAGGGATCATTCTGTCATTTTTGAGATTGCATCCAAGTACTGCATTTCAGACTCTTTTGTTGACTGTGATGGCTACTCCATTTATTCTAAGGGATTCTTGCCAACAGTAGTAGATATAATGGTCATCTGAGTTAAATTCACCCATTCCAGTTCATTTTAGTTTGCTGACATTCCTAAAATGTCGATGTTTACACTTGCCATCTCCTGTTTTCCTTGATTCATGGACCTCACTTTCCAGGTTCCTATGCAATATTGCTCTTTACAGCATCAGACCTTGCTCCCATCACCAGTCACATCCATAACTGGGTGGTGTTTTTGCTTTGGCTCCGTCTCTTCATTCTTTCTGGAGTTATTTCTCCACTGATCTCCAGTAGCATATTAGCACCTACTGACCTGGGGAGTTCATCTTTCAGTGTCCTATCTTTTTGCCTTTTCATGCTGTTCATGGGGGGTTCTCAAGGCAAGAATACTGAAGTGCTTTGCAATTCCCTTCTCCAGCGGACCATGTTTTGTCAGATACTCCCATTTTTTCCCTGGGATGCTCACTTTCAAGTCCTGAGCTGCCATTTTAAGAGTGTCACTAACCTGAAGCTGCCATTTTTGAGGGATTCTGTGGAAAGACTACTGAAATGGAAGGAAATGCTGGGGGAGCTGCAGCATTCCTGCCCCAGCTGGCAAGTCTCCACCTCCAGCCCCAAGTCTTGTCTTCCAGATGAGGCCTCAGACACCAGGCCAGGTGTCTACAGCCTAAGACCTGCAGGCTGAGTACAGCCCACACCAAATTTTTTTAAAGTAAAGTTTTATTGGAATGCAGCCATCCTCTTACTTTTATGTATTATATGTGGCTGTTTCAGTGCTCTAATTGCTGAGTTGAGTTGTTGTGACAGTGACTATTGCATTTGCAAAGTCTAGAATATTTACTGTTAATATTTGGCCCTTTACAGAAAGCACTTGCCAATCCCTACTGTAGAGTATAGACAAACTTACCTGACTGTGCCATATCCAGACTTCCAACCCACAACGTCTATGAGCATGATAAATGCTTGTTTTATACCAGGAAGATCTAGAGGACTTTATCATGCAGTCTCACATAACTGGCACAGAGTTAGGGCGATATCACTAAGACATTTCTTGGACTATTTTGGTTTTAAATTGTATATAAACTCATTTCATATCACTGATTTTGAAAAAAAAAAAGTTCTCTTCAGCTAGTACCTAATTTCTTGGTTCCCTTCACTGCAAACTCCTCCAAATGGTACATTTCCCACTCTGCCCAGTTCATTCCAACCAGGTCATTGGTTTTTACCCTTATCACTCTTCCAGAGTGCTATTATCAAGATCATAAAAAAAATCTTACCAAAATCAAGGGGTTCTGTTTTCTCAACCTCTCAGGAGTTTTTGTTTCTGCTCTTGTTTTTGTTTTTTAATGTTGGTTGACCACTCTTTCATTTCTTCTCTAAGTTTCCAGGATCCCCTGACATGCATTGAGAGTTTTACCTGACATGACTTGGCATGTTTTACCATCTCCCTTTTACTCTTCCTCTTCCAGTAAGCTTCTAGTTGTCTCAGGCCTCCAGGGCTTGCTCCTGTATCCTCATTTTCTCCTTACCTACTTTTATTATCTACTGTTTCTATTGGTTCGATGATCCATCGGATATTGGCAATTTGATCTCTGGTTCCCCTGCCTTTTCTAAAACCAAGAGCAAGAGAGTTCCAGAAAAACATCTATTTCTGCTTTATTGACTATGCCAAAGACTTTGACTGTGGAAAATAAACTGTGGAAAATTCTGAAAGAGATGGGAATACCAGACCATCTGACCTGTCTCTTGAGAAACCTGTATGCAGGTCAGGAAACAACAGTTAGAACTGGACATGGAACAACAGACTGGTTCCAAATAGGAAAAGGAGTACGTCAAGGCTGTATATTGTCACCCTGCTTATTTAACTTATATGCAGAGTACATCATGAGAAATGCTGGGCTGGAAGAAACACAAGCTGGAATCAAGATTGCCGGGAGAAATATCCATAACCTCAGATATGCAGATGACACTACCCTTATGGCAGAAAGCGAAGAAGAACTAAAAAGCCTCTTGATGAAAGTGAAACAGGAGAGTGAAAAAGTTGGCTTAAAGCTCAACATTCAGAAAACTAAGATCATGGCATCTGGTCCCATCACTTCATGGCAAATAGATGGGTGAACAGTGGAAACAGTGTCAGACTTTATTTTTTGGGGCTCCAAAGTCACTGCTGATGGTGATTGCAGCCATGAAATTAAAAGACGCTTACTCCTTGGAAGGAAGGTTATGACCAACCTAGATAGCATATTTCAAAGCAGAGACATTACTATGCCAACAAAGGTCCGTCTAGTCAAGGGTATGGTTTTTCCAGTCATCATGTATGGATGTGAGAGTTGGATGGTGAAGAAAGCTGAGCGCCGAAGAATTGATGCTTTTGAACTGTGGTGTTGGAGAAGGCTCTTGAGAGTCCCTTGGACTGCAAGAAGATCCAACCAGTCCATGCTAAAGGAGATCAGTCCTGGGTGATCATTGGAAGGACTGATGTTGAAGCTGAAACTCCAATACTTTGGCCACCTCATGTGAAGAGTTGACTCATTGGAAAAGACCCTAATGCTGGGAAGGATTGGGGGCAGGAGGAGAAGGGGACGACAGAGGATGAGATGGCTGAATGGCATCACCGACTCGATGGACGTGGGTTTGGGTAGACTCTGGGAGTTGGTGATGGACAGGGAGGCCTGGCGTGCTGCAATTCATGGGGTCGCAAAGAGTCGTACACAACTGAGCGACTGAACTGAACTGAACTGAACTGATTTCTATTGGTGACTTCATCCATCTCCGTGGCTCCAACGTTGAATACCCAAATGTCTACTGAAATTTCCATTGGGGTAACTTAAGAAGTATGAAACCCAAATATAAGTATGGCCCAAATATAATTAGAGTTTTGCTATAAAATCTACCCCTCTTAAAATCTTCCTCATCATATGAAATGGCATCACTACCTACTCAACTTCTCAGGAAAATTTTCATCTTCCTTGAGATTTCTCTCTCATAGAGATTTCATGCTTAATCCATCAGTAAGTCTCATGGCACTAATTTAAAAACATGTCCTAACACTCATCATGTCATCTTTAAGCCACCACCATTCTCTACCCTCAGATAGTATTTAAATTTGTGTTATTTCTTTGTGTATGCAATATTTATCTTCATCACTACAATATAAGTTCCTTGGGAGTCTAGAAGAATGCTAGGAGCACAAAATATCCTTAATAAATGCTTTTTGACGAGCTGGCTAAATTAGAAAAGTGAAATGAAGTGAAGTCGCTCAGTCGTGTTCGACTCTTTGCGACCCCATGGACTGTATGTAGCCTACCATGCTCCTCCATCCATGGGATTTTCTAGGCAAGAGCTAAAAAATTTCCTGAAAATATAAAAAATGAATGAAGGTCCAAAGATGCTATTAATTCTACAAGTGGCAAATAAGGACTTTTTAAGGCCTTGGTTATGACATTCTACTTCTTGAATTAAGTGTAAATATTAGTTTATGAAGGTGTTATTTAAGTTTACAAACATATCTTATAGCCTTTTGTATGTAAAGTGTTTCATAAAATGAAAGGATATGTTACAGAAGTTGGAAAACTAAGGTTATGCACCAAATGTAATCTGCAGCCTGCTTTTGTACAGCCTTTCAGCCCAGAATAGTTTTTGCATTTTAAAAGGTTATTAAAAAAGAAGAGGTGACAGATATAGCATGTAGCCTACAAAGCCTAAAGTATTTACTATCTGGTCTTTTACAGAACATGTTTGCTGCTTTCATGAAAATACAGAGATCGGTAGTTGTTTTATTGTCTTAGAAACTTTCAAAAATCCCCATATTTTACGGTGAGGATTTGATGAAGAAGGTGATGCATAAGGAAGTGGCCTGAAGTTCTACAGACCTGATAAAGACAATTCATAAAAAACCCATAAATAATACAAGTGCTTCTAATTGACACAACCAAGGTCAATTAAATTTAATGCCAAAGTATATTAAGGAGGGACTAATTGCTGAATATTAAAGATATGAAAGAAGAAACGTTTATGATTCAGTGTTCATTTAATATAAAATGTATGGCATACATTTTAGAATAATTTTCCATTTCCTAAGGGGTTTATAGATTTTTAACTTTTTCTTCAGCTTGTAGATAAAATTTTGTATCTTAAGCTTAAATTCCTATTCCATCTCTCCCAATTGAAGACTAATTAAAATATTAAGCATGAAAAATATTAAACTGATTACATGAGAGAAAAACTGTTAGGTAAAGTACTTATGGAAAGTGGATTAAAATGTTTGGGTCTGTATCGAATATTTACTAGCTATATCCTTCAATAAATTAACAGGATTGCCAAAGTTTTTATTACTGCTGCTATTAAAAGTGAACGCCAAAATAGCCACTGCATTGGATGCAAATAAATGAACCTTTTAAGCAAATATTATTCCTTTTAATGAGCTTTATCTTGCCATCTTGGATATTTACACCAAATATTAACTTTTAGGTAATTCAGTGAACATAGCATGCTAACTTAAGAGTTTGGGTAAGCTGGGGGTAGAGCTGTGTTTTTAAGATGCTTTTAGCTGTTATTCTAAGCCTATGACTTTTTTTTCTTTCAAGTTAAATGAACAAATTAAACAAATATATTTATGTGTTTTTTGTAGTAGGTAAGTTACACTTTTCTGCACCCATTCTTCTTACATGTGTAACAGCAAGCAGGCTATTTCAGTCGAGGGGAGGTGGGTTGCCCCCAACCACAACAAATTGTATGCAGCACAGGTGGAACTGTCAATCAAAGTTCCCTGCTCTTTCCCAACAATAGATAAGTTCCTGACCTGAGCCAGACTAGAGGGAGGGACCCCTATCTCTTCAGAAGAATGACTCACAGATGGAGAAGCAGTTGGCACCCAGAAGAGAATCAGCCTGCTGAATAGGATGTCTGAGCTCTTCTGTTTCTTGTTCCCTCTTCGCCTGTTTCTTTCACTTTCTTTAATTCAGTGCCCCACACCCTGCCAATCAATTTCATTTTTTGCCCCTCCCAGCACACACATCTGATTTTGTCTCAAGTGAAGCAGGGTCACTTTCTTTTGTTTACTATGGCCCATCAGAATATCTTCACTTAGGTTCATGTGACACAGAACTAAAGCCTGAGAAGTATAAAGTTATGAACTGCATTTAGAAGATAAAAGCTGTTAAATCTTGGCACAAGGTATTTCATTGCATTTTGATATGTGTATATATATATATATATATATATATATATATATATATACACACACACACACATATATATATATATATACATGTATATATTTATATATATTTGCCAGGTTTATTTAATCTAAACTGCAAATGCTTGTGTACCATGAACAGTCTGTTTGCAGCACGAGATGTTATCCAAATGGTTTCATGTGTATTGATGTTAACCCAGTGTATTGATGTTAACCCAGTATGATCTATGTGGTTGGGAAAAGTGCTTTCCAGTCCTCTGATATTTATTTGAACCGTGTGAATTCTTTCAGATAATATTGATTCAGGTAAACAGTGAAACAAGAGTATACACTAAGCAAACACATCTACTTTACCATAACCAGTGAAACTATGTAGTTTGTTAATAGCACCTTCTTGTAATATCCAGTACAGGCAAAAAAAAATTTTTTTCTCTAATTTTCCACTAAAATTTGTAGAGGGGGCTAAAAGATTTGGAAAAGGGATCATCTGTAAGAAATAATCATAAATTCTATTTAGAATGCTTATCATTAACATCATCTAATCAGCCCTCACAACAACACAAAATGCAGGCATGATCTCTGTTACCTAGTGAAAAAACTGAAGCTCAAAGAGGAAAAATTGACTTGCCTGAGGTCACCCCTTATTTATGAAGGAATAGAGCTGAAATCTGAACTGAAGAATATCTGTCAGCAAAGCCCAAGCTTTGACCCACTACACTATTTAATGTCTATAACAGATTCTATACTCTGTTCATCAGTCCATGAAAAAATATCTACAGGGTGCAAGAAAAAATTGGATACAATTTGTCACACAAAATGGCTTTTTAAAACCAACTCAGATAAGAGACTTTGGTAGGTTGTACTTGAAAAAAATAAAATTGTGGGAGATACACACACATATATATATATATATATATATATATATATATATATATTATATATACATATATATATATATATATCTCACAAATTTCAATCTCTGCTTTCTCACCCTGATCAGAACCCTAGAAATCATAAGTTCAATGCATAATATTTATGGTTACTAAAGAGACAAGTTCAGAGTTCCCTTTAACAGTAAAATTTACACACACACACACAAAAAAAAACTTGAAGCATTCAAATGTGAGAGAAAAGTGCCATAATTTTATCCAGTGCTCTCACAAACTCTAATGTGAAAAATGGGCATTAAAAATAGAAATTTTCAGGAATCAACTTGTACAATTGGACTTGGTGGAGCATACGGACAGTGGGGATAGGGGACAGTATTCTAAAGTGAGAATATAAATTCATGCTACATAAGAAAGGCATTTCCTCTAAAAATTAGGTTGAAAGAAAATCCAAACCCAGCATCTGTTAGGTTGCCTTCTACAGGTGTGTTTTCAGAGTGGACTTGATGTCACCTGGGAACTTGTTAGAAATGAAAATTCTCTGGCAGCATTAGACTTTACTGGATTAGAAACTCTAGGAGAGAAGCCTAGCAACATTCGTTATAATAAGCTCTCCAGGTGATTCTGATGCATGCTCAAGTTTGTAAACCACTGAGCTCGAGGTATTGATACAAACCAGTCCTACATCCTGGATTTCAAGCAGAAGCATGTAGGTCCTTACTGTCAGATGAGACTCAGTGGAGCTTTCCATGAAGGGAGAAGAAACTCTAAATAGTGCAGCATTTACTTTATGTTTAACCTCCCCATGATGTCATCAAGGGATCTCAAAAACCATCTGTCTGACATATATAGCAAATATTAATCTTACGCTATAATTGGGCACGTAATAAACTTTGTATATTTTCTGTTCATCCCACATCCCACCAAGTTGGCAGAGAATCCAACCGGAGGTAATCTTAGGACCTCCTTTCCCTATGGTTTTAGGTGCATCTTTGATTGAATCATGGGTGAGTGTTAATTGTAGAAAACTTGGAAATATTAGGAAGGCATCTTGGGTTTTCAGTCCACACCAGTTACCACTGAGAAATCCACTGTAGAAGCCAGGAGGCCCGTTTAGTTCTGGCTCTTCTGCTATTTTGTAGCAGACCATCACTGGGAACCTTTGTTCAATGGTCTAGCTCCTCTGGGAATATCATGCAGACATAACATTGGAGGTCTTAACAGTACCCCCAGGAGATCTCCAGAGGCTGAGAACAAGTTCCCACAGTTTTGGCAAACACAGCCTCCATTCCATTTCCATTCTGAAAAAAACTCATTTTTCTGTGTAGCTACCCTCAAAAATACTCTCAGCTGGGCTTCCCTGGGGGTATGGTGGATAAAAATCCGCCTGCCATTGCAGGGGACAGAGGTTCAATCCATTGTCTGGGAAGATCCCACATGCCACAGAGCAACTAAGCCTGTGTGCCACAACTACTGAGCCGGTGCTCTAGAACTTGTGCTCTGCAAAAAGAGGAACCGCCGTGATGAGAAGCCCATGCAGAGAAATTAGAGAGTATCCCCCACTCACTGCAACTAGAGAAAGTCTGTGTGTAGAAAGAAGACCCAACACAACCAAAAATAGATATAAGTAAATTATTAAAAAACAAAACAAAACAAAAAACCCACTCTCTACCAAGGCGCCTAGCATATTGTATCATGTTTTCAAAGAAAATTGAGATAGGTGTTTCCTTTAGATACAGCCCCTGCTTCCCCATAACCAAAACCCTCATCATTTACTGGTTCCATGAAAGACATCATTTACTGGTTCCATGAAAGAAATTTCTGTATGCTATTCAGTCATACACTAGCCTGACTAGAGCTGGTCCTCTGTAATCTCTCTCTGTGATGACTGCCCAGCCATAGGATTAAGCTATTTATCCTATCTAGGGTATCTGAACATTGCTGATGGCTTGGTCTTTGTAATCAAAACCATCTTTATCCTGTAGTTGTATTTATTGAGCCTTTGCACTATGGCAGACAGTGCACTAGGAGCTTTCTATACTTTCGCTTGTTTTGTCTGTTGTTGGTGTGCTCAGTCATGTCTGACTCTTTGTGACCCTTTGGACTGTAGCCTGCCAGGCTCCTCTGTCCTTGGGACTCTCCAGGCAAGAATACTGGAGTAGGTTGCAATTTCTTTCTCCAGGGGATCTTCCCAACCCAGGGATCAAACCCATGCTTCTTGCGTTTCCTGCATTAGCAGGCAGATTCTTTACCACTAGTGCCACCAAATAGCCCTATGAGGCATTTCTGGTTGAAGTACTTGAACCAGCTTGTCCTAGATCACAGAACTCTTGGGTGAGCAAAAGGGATCAGGATTCAGATCCAGCTCTGTCTCATCTCCCCAGTACCTGACAGAGACTTGGCTCTTTTTCTGCACCATACTGCCTCCTGCTCTGCCCTTCTGAGGACAACCAAACAAGGAATTCACATTTGGATCAACTGTCCAAAAGTGCATCAATGTAGCCAAAGCACTTGCTAGGTACCCCTTCAGTTCAGTTCAGTTACTCAGTTGTGTCTGAGTCTTTGCAACCCCATGGAGTGCAGCATGCCAGGCTTCCTAGTCCATCACCAACTCCCGGAGCTTACTCAAACTCATGTCCATTGAGTCGGTGATGTCATCCAACCATCTTATCCTCTCATCCCCTTCTCCTCCTGCCTTCAATCTTCCCCAACATCAAGGTCTTTTCCAAGGAGTCAGTTCTTCATATCAGGTGGCCAAAGTATTAGAGTTTCAGCATCAGTCCTTCCAATGAATGCAAGAAAGAGAGAAGTGAAGTCTCTCAGTCGTGTCCAACTCTTAGCGATCCCACGGATTGTAGACTACCAGGCTCCTTTGTCCATGGGATTTTCCAGGCACAGGAACTCAAATAGGTTGCCATTTCCTTCTCCAGGGGATCTTCCCAACCCAGATATTGAGCCCAGGCCTCTTGCATTGCAGGCAAATGCTTTACTATCTGAGCCACCAGGGAAGCCCTGTGAATATTCAGGACTGATTTCCTTTAGGATTGACTGGTTGAATCTCCTTGCAGTCCAAGGGACTCACAAGAGTTTTCTCCAACACCACAGTTCAAAGGCATCAATTCTTTGGCGCTCAGCTTTCTTTATAGTCCAACTCTCACATCCATACATGACTACTGGAAAAAACATGGCTTTAACTAGATGGACCTTTGTTGGCAAAGTAATGTCTCTGCTTTTTAATATGCTGTCTGGGTTGATCATAGTTTTTCTTCCAAGGAACAAGCGTCTTTTAATTTTATGGCTGCAGTCACTATCTGCAGTGATTTTGGAACCCATAAAATAAAGTCAGCCACTATTTCCACTGTTTCCCCACCTATTTGCCATGAAGTGATGGGACCAGATGCCATGATCTTTGTTTTCTGAATGTTGAGTTTTAAGCCAACTTTTTCACTCTCCTCTTTCACTTTCATCAAGAGGTTCTTTAGTTCTTCTTTACTTTCTGCCATAAGGGTGGGGTTATCTGCATATCTGAGGTTATTGATATTTCCCCCAGAAATGTTGATTCTAGCTTATGCTTCATCTAGCCCAGCATTTCTCATGATGTACTCTGCATATAAGTTAAATAAGCAGAGTGACAATATACAGCCTTGACATACTCCTTTTCCTATTTGGAACCAGTCTGTTGTTCCATGTCCAGTTCTAACTGTTGTTTCCTGACCTGCATACAGGTTTCTCAAGAGGCAGGTCAGATGGTCTGGTATTCCCATCTCTTTCAGAATTTTCCACAGTTTATTGTGATCCACACGGTCAAAGGCTTTGGCATAATCAATAAAGCAGAAATAGATGTTTTTCTGGAACTCTCTTGCTTTTTCAATGATACAGTGGATGCCCCTTGGAAGTCATCAAAATGACTGATTAGTAATATATTGGACTAAAGCTCTCCTTGGTGGTCCCGCCCAGTATTGTGAATCAGAATCACATACTGGAGAAATAAGAGTATTCTCTCCTGGAACAAATGCTAGAAGCTCAATGTATTTGGCATTTGATCAATACATCCTAACTCAGTGACTGGGGCAAGGGTCCAGACCAAAGAGGCTGTGAATTTTGGAATAACTGTTGAAGAGGGCTTAAAAAGGAAAAACAAGGCTAAGCTAATAAATTCACATTAATGACAATCTTTACTTGGCATTTATAAGTATCAAGCTCTATGCTAAGCATTCCAAATAGTATCTCAAAAACTCTATGAAGTTGTTTTGTGTTCCCTAGATACATCATCTGTAAATTAAAATTATATTAGCATCTCCATTACAGCATCATTTTGAGGACTAAATTAATGAATACGTGTCAAATGCTCAGGAATGAACCTAGTACATAATAGACAGTCAATAAGTGTTAGTGATTATTTTCTCCCTTTTACATATGAGAAAACTATGGCTTAGCCATGCTGAACAAAGTTGCCCAAAATAGCCTGGTTAAGTGTGAGAGTGGGTTTGAACTTCTCTGATTCGGAGAGCCATGCTGTAAATACCACCACACTCCAGTTTCCCTGTGATTTCCTGTGCACCTTTCACATGTCAGGAAATAAGGTTTCTAGATCCTTCCCACCTTGCGCCTAAAAAAGTGCACTTGGTCCTCCTAGACTTGATTACCTCTGCCTACTCCAAAATATGGTGGTGGTGGTGGTGATTGTTTGTGGCTAAGTCGCGTCTGACTCTTGTGACCCCATGGACTGTAGCCTGCCAGGCTCCAAAATATAGAAAGACCATTTACTGAGAGAGAGTACGTGAAGTTTATTACCAAGAGCGTTAACAGGAATCAAGATAAACTTTCAGTGTAAACCATTGATGCTTTCATTAAGCACTGACCTAACCACTGAAAAGCCCTTTGATGGATGTCTCTCTGCTGTGGCTCCCGCAGAGGCCACCCAACTGCCTGAGACAGTAATGTAATCAGGCAACCTTTGTCTGTGACAAGCCCCGGGCTAGTGAATGTTAAAACATAACAAAAGGAGATGACTTTTTGATTGACACGTCTGCTGCGTGGATTGGCCTCACTGATAAAATCAGCCAAAACAAATCTGTTTATGCACCAACACATGCTTAGAAAGACTGTGTTTGGAAATTTCCTGCCAGATGTGATCTTTCCTGCTTTTGCTTTGAAAGTCTTCAGTGTCATCTATCTTACGATAAAGGAGGATGTTCATAAAGAGACATCACTATACTTCTCAATTGTTAATTACTTAAGATCACACTGAGAATCTGTTAAACAGCAGCTTCCAGGGCCATAGGAGCAGAAATTCTGATTCAGTAAGTTTAGAATCAAGTCAAAGATTGTATATGAGCTAAGTTGCTTCAGTTGTGTCCAGCTCTTCGCGACCCTGTGGACCCAGAGAACCTGCTGGGCTCCTCCTTCCATGGGATTCTCCAGGCAGTGGGTTGTCATGCCCTTCTCCAGGGTATCTTCCCAACCCAGGGATCGAACCTAAGTCTCTTATGCCTCCTGCATTGGTAGGCAGGTTCTTTGCCACTGGCGCCACCTGGGAAGCCCCATGTATATGTATATATAATTTTTTTAAATACATTTTATATTTTAAAAACCATGCCAGAGGTGTCCCTGGGCTTTTGACAAAGTAGGATATGAAAAAAAAATGGTTGACAATGTTTTTAATAAAACATTAATAAAAGTGAAGTTCAAGTGAAGTGAAAGTTGCACAGTCCTGTCCGACTCTTTGAGACCCCATGGACTATACAGTCCATGGAATTCTTTAGGCCAGAATACTGGGGTGGGTAGCTGTTCCCTTCTTCAGGGGATCTTCCCAACTCAGGGATCAAATCCAGGTCTTCCACATTGCAGGTGGATTCTTTACCAGCTGAATAAATTCATTAATAAAAACAAATACAGAGAATATGAATTCCACATGACTTTTTATTTATTTGTTTATTTTTAATAAATTTATTTATTTTAGTTGGGGGCTAATTACTTTACAATATTTTAGTGGTTTTTGCCGTACACTGACATGAATCAGCCATGGGTTTACATGTGTTCCCCATCCTGAACCCCTCTCCCACCTCCCTCCCCATCCCATCCCTCTGGGTCATCCCATTGCCCCAGCCCTGAGCATTTGTTTCATGCATCGAACCTGGAATGGTGTTCTGTTTCACATATGATGATATACATGTTTCAATGCTATTCTCTCAGAACGTCCCACCCTCACCTTCTCCCTCAGAGTCCATAAGACTGTTCTATGCATCTGTGTCTCTTATTCTGTCTTGCATATAGGGTTATCGTTACCATCTTTCAAATTCCATATATATGCATTAGTATACTGTATTGGTGTTTTTCTTTCTGGCTTACTTCACTCTGTATAATGGGCTCCAGTTTCATCCATCTCAATAGAACTGATTCAAGTGTATTCTTAATGGCTGAGTAATATTCCATTGTGTATATGTACCACAGCTTCCTTATCCATTCGTCTGCTGATGGACATCTAGGTTGCTTCCGTGTCCTGGCTATTATAAACAGTGCTGCGATGAACATTGGGGTACATGTGTCTCTTTCAATTCTGGTTTCCTTGGTGTGTATGCCCAGCAGTGGGATTTCTGGGTCATATGGCAGTTTCATTCCTAGTTTTTTAAGGAATCTCCACACTGTTCTCCATAGTGGCTGTACTAGTTTGCATTCCCACCAACAGTGTAAGAGGGTTCCCTTTTCTCCACACCCTCTCCAGGATTTATTGCTTGTAGACTTTTGTATAGCAGCCATTCTGACTGGCGTGAAATGGTACCTCATTGTGGTTTTGATTTGCATTTCTCTAATAACTTTTTAAAGTGAATGACTTGATATATACAATCTTAGGTAGAATGTATATTCCTAGCAGCAAGCACTGATCTTTTCACTTGATATTCCCAGTGCCTGGTATGAGGTGAGTGTTAGGTATTGCTGAATGAAGGAAGAATAAACAAACAGTAATCTGAGGGTCTTGTCTCATTTTGGTATCCTTGGTTTTGCTTTGCATTCAGTGAATAATCCTTAATAGATATTCCATATTTGCAAAAATGGTATAAAACAAAGATATCATTGAATAAGTTACTCTTAAATAGCCCCCGAACTACAAACTCCCAGCTTGGGGACACCTTTCCATATGAACTACTCGGGAGGAAGATGGTCCATTTCCACGGCTTATAGATGGCTTCCCAGCCAGCATCATTCAGTCCCACTTCACTCAGGTTAGCACTTCAGGATAAACTTCCTATTTAACATTGCTCTTAGCTTCACTGAATCAAGAAGACAGGGGCTTTGAAGACTCTTTCCATGCCTGGTTCCCTCGGCAGGAACCATACGCAGGACACATGCCTTGTTCTTAGGGTCAGCCTCTTCCCAGCCTTTATGATGACATCACGAGGAAAGAAGCATCTGAAGGAATTGACTCCTGAGAAGCAAACCTAAGTCCAAGTCTGTGATGAAACACTCTGGTCTCCTATTCTTCCTCCCTTCAACTTATACCTAAAAGACTTCACATAATTTAGGGGTAAGAACAGAGAGAGGAAAGAAAACTTCTAGGTAGGCATGGTTTTCCCTTTGTGGTTATTAAGTCACTCAGCATGTCCAACTCTTTGTGACCCCTTCAACTATAGCCTACCAGGCTCCTCTGTCCATGGGATTCTCCAGGCAAGAATACTGGAGTGAATAGCCCTTCTCTAGGGGATCTTCCTGACCCAGGGATCGAACCTGCATCTCCTACATTGGCAGGTGGATTCTTTACCACTGAGCTACAGGGGAAGCCCATGGTTTTGCCTATCCCTCTCTAATTTGTGGCTTTTTAATATGAGTAAATTACATCTCAGAGCCTTTAAACAACTTTCCCCAAATGACACCATCAATGAGAAGCTGAGGTGAGTTTGAATCCAAACCTGATAGGAGAGCACATGCTCTCCGTTCCCAAACACTTCCTCCCCAGGGGCAGCAGAGGATAAACACAGACACGTGGGGGATGTTAGGGACATGCACAGAAGTTTACTTTCTTAAGTTCCATGTTTTAAGTTCAAGTGTATTTTCCACTTTCACAATATAGATGTGTGAGATTGAAGGTAAAAGAAGTGATTATTTCCTCAACATTTCAAGTAAGATAACACTCCAGGAAGATGAACCACACTTTTAATACCTCCAGCAGATCGGGGTGAATGTTACCCGAGGGTGAAGCCTGCCTCTAGTGCTGCTGATTTATCCCTATTATCCCAACCTACAAGTCATCTCCATTGGGAACGGAAACTTTAGGCCAGTAAGTATCAGAAAGAGTAACCTCAGTACACCAACATAAAATCCTCACCTTGACATACTCAGCATCAAATTCAACAGGTTCATCAGTTCATCTAGTTATCTTTGGATGTGGATTGTCTACTGTTGCACTCAAATATTATACATTAAGTTACTCCATTCAAAGTTCAATGCAATAAATTATTCTTAGAGAGTAGAACTAATAAAAGAAGTTGGTTTTATTAGATATGAACTGTATATGCTACAATGCTTCCACCTATTTATCAGCTCTGGACTTCCTGAAGTCAAAGGTAGAAAGTAGAAGAGGAAAAGATTTACTTTATAAAATGTTTGGTAAGACATTATACCACAACTGGGGAAGCAAATGCTTCCTTTTGCTTGTGAATTGTCAGGTCTTAATTTCTAAGTTCAAAAAAACACTACTTTTAAATGAAGGGCATAGTACTGCATATTGTTTTTCAGCAGTGAACATAGGGATGTAGACTTTTTTTCAATTAGTGTTTTCATTTCCTTTGGATCAATACTCAAAAGAGGAATTTCAGGATCATATACTAGTTCTATTTTTAATTTTTTGGGGAACCTCCACATTGCTTTCCTTAGTGGCTTTATCAATTTACATTCCCACCAACAGTATGATAGGGTTCTCTTTTCTGTACATCCTTACCAGCACTTGTTATTTCTTGTGTTTTTGATGACAGCCATTCTAAAAGGTATGAGGAGATATCTCCCTGAGGTTTTGATTTGCATTTGCCTGAGAATTAGTGAGGTTGACTAGATGTCCCTCGGCAGATGACTGGATAAGAAAGATGTGGTACATATACACAATGGAATATTACTAAGCTATTAAAAAGAACACATTTGAATCAGTTCTAATGAGGTGGATGAAACTGGAGCCTATTATACACAGTGAGGTAAGTCAGAAAGAAAAATACCAATACAGTATATTAACGCATATATATGGAATTTAGAAAGATGGTAACAATGACCCTATATGCAAGACAGCAAAAGAGACACAGATGTAAAGAACAGACTTTTGGACTCTGTGGGAGAAGACGAGGGTGGGATGATTTGAGAGAATAGCATTGAAACATGTATATTATCATATGTGAAACAGATCGCCAGTCCAGGTTCGATGCATGAGACAGGGTGGTCAGGGCTGGTGCACTGGGATGACCCTGAGGGATGGGATGGGAAGGGAGGTGGGAGGGAGGGGAGGGTCAGGATGGGGAACACATGTACACCCATGGCTGATTCATGTGAATGTACGGCAAAAACCAGCACAATATTGTAAAGTAATTAGCCTCCAATTAAAATAAATTTAAAAAAAAAGAAAAAATAATAGTGAGGTTGAACACCTTTCCATGTACCTATTGGCCATATGTGTATCTTCTTTGAAACAAAATATTCAAATCCTCTGCTCACTTTTAATGGGATTGTTTTGGTTTGGGGTATTGAGTTATATGAGTAGAAGGGCATATATTTTTACAGAATATGCTTTTAATGTATTTGACCTTTCTTCTAATACTCATTGTTCGGGCTCCATTTCCCTACACCACAGCCTAGAAATTGTCTCTAGGGGAAGAGTCTTTATGTATGTGGGACTCACCTGGTGAGGTGAATTAAGGATTGGGGCTCTGCTTTGGCTTCTATCCTATCACTGCAAATGGTGTTGTTATAAGACTTCTACAAGTTTTGTAGTTTTATAGAATGGGAGCAAAAGTCAAATACCAATTACTTATCATGGTTGAGATCATATATTTTCTTGGATAGTCTTAGAGCAACACACACAAAAAACCTGAGCTATTTTAAAACTACATTAATTGCTAGACTTTTGATAGAGGAAAACCTCAGGGATAACTATAAGCATTTCGAAGATATTTTCTTTTCCTGAGGATTTATCAATTTAATTAAGCTCTTATTTGAGAACAGTCAACTGACTTCAATCATCACAGTGAATAATTATAAAATAAAGACTAACAGACCAAAACAAGCCTAGGTGATCATTATTCTCATAAGCTTCCATCTAATTGAGTTCTTAAAAATTCAGAGTCATCGTCCTATATAAACCATGTTGACCTTAGCAGTTATTTTACCAAAAATTAACTTAGATTTAATAGACCATTTTTAGGATATATAATTTCTTTGAGTCAGTAATGTCCCATGTGCCAACTGGAAATTAACAAGTTCCATAAAACATTTCTGATCACTACCCGCCCCCCAAATAGGGCTTCCCAGGTGGCTCTAGTGGTAAAGAACTCACCTGTCAAGAGAGGAGACTTAAGAGACTCCCATTCAATCCCTGGGTTAGGACGATCACCTGGAAAAGGGTATGGTAACTCACTCCAGTATTCTTGCCTGGAGAATCCCATGGACAGAGGAGCCTGGTGGATTACAGCCCATAGGGTCGCAAAGAGTCAGACACGACTAAAGTGACTTAGCATGCACCTTCCAATAAGATTTAATTTCTGGAAGAGAATTCTACTGACCAACTCATATGCCTTCCTCTCTACCCATAAACAGAGGAATTAGCCCCTTCACCTTGGCCATGTATAGAGGAATCAATCCTGTGTGTGTGTGTGTGTGTGTGTGTGTGTGTGTGTGCGCGTGTGTGTGTGCATGTGTGTGTTAGTCACTCTGCCGTGTCTAACTCTTTTCAATCCCATGGACTGTAGCCCACCAGGGTTCTCTGCCCATGGGATCCTCCAGGCAAGAATAATGGAGTGGGTAGCCATTGCCTTCTCCAGTGGATCTTCCCAGCCCAGGGATCGAACCCAGGTCTCCCATGTTGCAGCAGATTCTTTACCATCTGAGCCACCAAGGAAGCCCCAATATCTTGCTTATGTCCCAAAACAATCTTAGGTGTCTTGAAATACAGGCACAAATGCAAGAGAATCATTTACATATGAACTAGAGAGCAACCACTTTTTAGTAACATGGCCAGTAGAATATATTTGTAAGGAAATATTTGGTGAAATGCTTATTTCTCAAATGACTGTGGCATGTTCTGTTGAAACAGTTGATGAGAAAATTGCTCAGAAATATTATAACAGGTAGCACTTCCATCATGGTGATACTTACTTGGACTTAGGTATTTCAAGAGCCATAAGCTTCAGCTCCTCTATATTCTTTAACCTTACATCCCTCCCCAGTTGTATGTGCTTGTGATATGAAAGAACCTTTTACTCTGCTGTTCCCTTCAGGAAGTTTTTCTGTGTGTCTGTATCTATGTAGATGTAGACATCAAATCTGGATAGTCAGGAGGTCATTTGGAGTGAGGCAGAAGATCATAGCTGCTGGAATCAAAAACTCACATGTTACACTGGCATAATCAGTGCATAACCAATGCCTGTGATCAGAGTTTTATGGTCTCAACGATAAGCAATATAGAAAACCAATTTTCCATTTAAAACTGAATCCCAAATGGTCATGTTGAGTGTCATATCAAAGTAGATTTTAGGCTACTTTAAATTTATATTCAAAACAACAGTTCTTTATCTTTCTTTGCAGTATTTCTCGTGGGACTTCCCCCAAAGTACATATCTATCTAAAAGGCAGCCCCAGCCAGGGCTGAGAGTTAAGTTGCTAGGAGAGAGGAAATTTTGGACACAATCCTCACTAACAGAAGTGATTCATTTTTCTTTGTTGACCAGCAACAGTTCTGGTTCTTACTGTTTGCTGCATGGAGAACAATCATCACAGGACACTTGGGTTAAATTTGTTGAAGAGTAAAAACTAATGGAGTAGATGAGCCACTACTCTATTATGTACTAAGTAGTGAATGACCTTGAGCCACTCACTCAAATACAGGAGCTTGGTTTCTTCGTGTGCAAATGAGGTCTATTCTTGGAGGTCCCTTCCAGCTGTAACTTTTCACATTCAGAACTTGAATGTGTGTATTCAATATATATATTCTGAGGGGAATTCATTTTTTAAGTATTATGTTAAGGACTAAATATAATGACCAAGTTATTTTAAGCATAAATCTCTAAAATTATTTCATACTTGGTCAAATCAGTTCTATCTCCATACTCAATACATAAATATGCACACACACACCCAATAAGCATCTATATCAGTAATAATCATCACTAGATTAATATATTAATATTGAGGGACCCCAACATATAAGCAGTTTAATTAAAATATGTCTAAGGAAGTCAATACACAATAGTACAATTAGCATTCTTCAACTTAAATGCTTATCTTTTAAGGGAAAGCTAAAAATTATCAGGGTTTTGTATGATTTATAAAGAAATAACCAATTAAAATTAAAACTGGATGTATACTTGTGTTCATTTTATTAAAATTCAATGAGATATAGAAATAGGACTTAGTACTTTTCAGTTTATTTCAATAAAAAACTTTAAACATTTTTTAAATGCTGGAACTCAGCATCTTAATTACATCGATCAATAATAAGGTTTCTGTTCAGAGCCACTGAAAAATTAACTGTGTCACAAAATCACATTATATAAAGAACTTGTGGCGCTCATATTTGGATAGATGTTAAAGGGTATAGATAATGCCATAGAGCAGTGAAATTACCTGCAACTGGCAATTATGTTTCATATGCAAAATTATGCTGAGAAATTTAGGATCTTTCTGTTGGAAACATTAACATAAAAAAATTTCAGAGATTTCAATAAAAAATCATCACCATACACCATATTGCAAAGTCACTACCATGCTTCAGCTTAACTAAAATGATGTATTGGTGTTAACTCAAACAAGAAAAAAAAAAACAAAGGTTTAACACACTTTGGGCTGGGTCCTTGGCAAAGTAAAGAGCCTCTCTGTTGGATAGCTTCTCTTTTTTAAAGGAGGCTTAGAGAGGGAGAAGAGACCCATAAGTCATTTTCAGGCATGTTTCTGGCCTCAGAAGGGCCTTTTACCAAAAGTAAAAACCCCTGTTATTATTAGCAGAGAGCAGAGATGGTGGAAAAGTATGCCCACATACATTTGAGTCAACCTGAGAGGGCTATCCAACTCGGACTTTACCATAAGTATGCACTATTTAAGACTGAAGATCTAGGATGCTTTCAGTGTGGGTCAAATATACCCATCTCTCAGGCTCCTTTGTGCAGTGGGGCCCAGACCAGTTTGGGGACTTGAGGTCATCTCTGCAGCCATCAAGAGGGGCGCTATTGCCCCGGTCTGTGCAGGAGTTTTGGGCTCTCTATCCTCTCTGGATCTAAGTGTAGACCAGTAGCTGCTTTGGATTGTTGTTTGAATGGCAACAGACTGCCTGAGGTTAATTATGCAATACATAATGACTGACCATGCATCAGCAGTGATTAATCCCATCTCAAACTTGTGCTGGGAAATAAGAGGTGAGACTGATGGACTCAATGTCCTGAAAGTGAGTTAATATCCTCTAAGAGCTGAGGTCTAAAATGCTACCTCATGGCTGGTGACACATACAGGGAGAGGCGCTTTGGTGGCTATTTCACTTCATAAACACATTTGCAGGAAGTATAGCATGCATGCAAGGCCTTCTTGTAACTAGAATGAGTGTGCAAATGATGTCACACTGCAACAACTTTGGTTATGCTTTTCCTGAACAGTAAAGAAGAGCAGGAATCTATTATTAGGCACAATATATGGATGAGGGTATGAGAAATTAAGTGCCTCAACCAAACATCACAAGCCACTAAAAAGGAAACTAACTGAAGAGACGATGAATTCACAGAGAGCAGAGGTTCACGTAGGTAGCAAGATGATGCCTCCAGTTAGAAGTTAAAGGACAACGCAAAGCCAAAGAATTGAAAGTTTATTTTTACAATAATGGAAATTTCTGAATGCAATTTGAAGAAATTGACATAGTGTTTAAAGGGGTGACTCTTATAGCAAAGAACAAGATTGGGAGAGAGAAATTACTACCTATACAAGTAGTATAAAAACTGGCAGGTAAATACTCTTTGAGCAGTTATTATATTCCAAAACCTCCACTGTGGACTTTGCATGTATTGCCTCCATGTTAGCTAAAAGCGGCTTCCCTGGTGGCTCAGCCATAAAGAATCTGTCTGCCAATGCAGGAGATGCGGGTTCAATCCCTGGGTCAGGAAGATCCCCTGGAAAAGGAACACACTCCAGTTTTCTTGTCTTGATGGACAGAGGAGCCTGGCAGGCTACACAGTTCATGGGGTTGCAAGAGCTGGGCATGACTTAGCAACTAAACTACCACTATCAAGGTAAAAGGGAAGTGATACTGACTCCATCATATGAATAAAAAAAAAATTATTGGTGAAAGGCTTTGCAAGGTCACCTCTAACTAAGTAGCAAAGCCTAGGTTTTGATCCACATCCACAGCTGGCCAGTGGTCATGATCTAGTCTCCATGGGGTATTCTCACAAAGAGGAAGTAAAGTTGTTGAACTCGAACATAGCAACCACTTTAAATCAAGACACCATCATCATCATTTGTCTGGACTACTGAAGGAACTTTCTACCATTATTTCTGTTTTTACTTCCAACATTATCTATTGCTGTGCTGTGCTGTGCTGTGCTTAGTTGCTCATTCATGTATGACTCTTTGTGACCCCACAGACTATAGCCTGCCAGTCTCCTCGGTCCATGGAATTCTCCAGGCAAGAATAACTGGAGTGGGTAGCCATTCCCTTCTCCAGGGAATCTTCCTGACCCAGGGGTTGAATCCAGGTCTCCTGTATTGCAGGCAAATTCTTTACCATCTGAGTCACCAGGGAAGCTCAAGAATACTGGAGTGGGTAGCTGTTCCCTTCTCCAGGGGAACTTCCCAACCCAGGAATTGAACCAGGTTTTCCTGCATTGCAGGCTGATTCTTTACCAGCTGAGCTACCCGGGAAGCCCCTATGTGACAAATTATCCCAATTTGTAGCTGCTCAGAATGACAAACACTATCTCACACAGTTTCTGAGAGTCAGGAATCTGGGCGTCCCTAAGCTGGCTTGTTCTGGCTTTGAGTCATCAGGATGTTGGCAGGGATCATCTAGAGTCATCTGAAGGCTTGAGTGTGGCTGGAGGATTTGCTCCCAGCCTTGGTTCCCTTACATGGCTGTGGCAGGAGTTCCCAGTTTCTTGCCTCAAGGACAAGTTCCTTACAACATGGCAGCTGGCTTCCATCAGAACAAATGATTAAAGAGCGTGGTGGAGGCCACATTTTTTTCTTGACCTAGCCTTAGAAATGAAGCACTGTCACTCCTGTTATGTCCTACTCTTTAGGAGTAAGTCACCAAGCCCAACCACATTCAAGGGAGGGAGAATTAAGCTCCATTTCCAGAAGCAATGGGTATCAAAGAATTTGCAGGCATACTTTAAAATAGCTTATGCCCATCTTCAATAGATTTCTGTATGTTGGCATCATGACCTTTTACTAACAAATTTGTCTCCATCTCTATTCTTATTAACCTTTCAATGGTAACTCATTGATTTAGAGATAAATGCCCAACATCTTTGGTTCTACTTGATGCCAGTGCCCCACCCTCCAAACCCCTCTAATGTCATCTCTTGCTTTTCCTTCACTCTCCATTTTCTGGTCACACTCTCTCACTTTCAGTTCCGCCAAATTCCTTTTAATTCATGGCCTTTGCACATGTTCTTCCTGCAACCTAGAATGATCACCATTTTGCACTCACTTCTTCATCATTCACTTCTTAGTCCATAGGATCCTTCCTGAAGAGAGCTTCTTTGACTCTTTAACCTTGATCAGCCACCCAGCTACAGTTCTTGTGATAGCCTGGACTTTTCATCCATGGGGCTGATCACAGTTTATGACTACTCATTCATCTCACTATTTTGCTATGGCTGTAAGAGACTGATTTAGGTATTACCTAAATCAAATCCCTTATGATTATACAGTGGAAGTGACAAATAGATTTAAGGGACTAGATCTGATAGAGAGAGTGCCTGATGAACTATGGACAGAGGTTTGTGACATTGTACAGGAGACAGGGATCAAGACCATCCCCATGGAAAAGAAAGGCAAAAAAGCAAAATGGCTGTCTGAGGAGGCCTTACAAATAGCTGGGAAAAGAAGAGAAGCAAAAAGCAAAGGAGAAAAGGAAAGATAATCCCATCTGAATGCAGAGTTCCAAAGAATAGCAAGGAGAGATAAGAAAGCCTTCCTCAGTGATCAAAGCAAAGAAATAGAGAAAAACAATAAAATGGGAAAGACTAGAGATCTTTTCAAGAAAATTAGAGATACCAAGGGAACATTTCATGAAAAGATGGGCTCGATAAAGGACAGAAATGGTATGGACCTAACAGAAGCAGAAGATATTAAGAAGAGGTGGCAAGAATACACAGAAGAACTGTACAAAAAAGATCTTCACGACCCAGATAATCACGATGGTGTGATCACTCACCTAGAACCAGACATCCTGGAATGTGAAGTCATGTGGGCCTTAGAAAGCATCACTACGAACAAAGCTAATGGAGGTGATGGAATTCCAGTTGAGCTATTTCAAATCCTCAAAGATGATGCTGTGAAAGTGCTGCACTCAATATGCCAGCAAATTTGGAAAACTCAGCAGTGCCCACAGGACTGGAAAAGGTCAGTTTTCATTACAATCCCAAAGAAAGGCAATGCCAAGAATGCTCAAACTACCGCACAATTGCACTCATCTCACACGCTAGTAAAGTAATGCTCAAAATTCTCCAAGCCAGGCTTCAGCAATACGTGAACCGTGAACTTCCAGATGTTCAAGCTGGTTTTAGAAAAGGTAGAGGAACCAGAGATCAAATTGCCAACATCTGCTAGATCATTGAAAAAGCAAGAGAGTTCCAGAAAAACATCTATTTCTGCTTTATTGACTATGCCAAAGCCTTTGACTGTGTGGATCACAATTAACTGTGGAAAATTCTGAAAGAGATAGGAATACCAGACCATCTGACCTGTCTCTTGAGAAACCTGTATGCAGGTCAGGAAACAACAGTTAGAACTGGACATGGAACAACAGACTGGTTCCAAATAGGAAAAGGAGTACGTCAAGGCTGTATATTGTCATCCTGCTTATTTAACTTATATGCAGAGTACATCATGAGAAACGCTGGGCTGGAAGAATCACAAGCTGGAATCAAGATTGCCGGGAGAAATATCAATAACCTCAGATATGCAGATGACACCACCCTTATGGCAGAAAGTGAAGAAGAGCTAAAGAGCCTCTTGATGAAAGTGAAAGAGGAGAGTGAAAAAGTTGGCTTAAAGCTCAACATTCAGAAAACTAAGATCATGGCATCTGGTCCCATCACTTCATGGAAAATAGATGGGGAAACAGTAGAAACAGTGTCAGACTTTATTTTTTGGGGCTCCAAAATCACTGCTGATGGTGATTTCAGCCATGAAATTAAAAGATGCTTACTCCTTGGAAGGAAGGTTATGACCAACCTAGATAGCATATTTAAAAGCAGAGACATTACTTTACCAACAAAGGTCCGTCTAGTCAAGGGTATGGTTTTTCCAGTGGTCATGTATGAATGTGAGAGTTGGACAGTGAAGAAAGCTGAGCACCAAGAATTGATGATTTTGATCTGTGGTGTTAGAGAAGACTCTTGAGAGTCCCTTGGTCTGCAAGGAGATCCAACCAGTCCATCCTAAAGGAGATCAGTCCTGGGTGTTCACTGGAAGGACTGATGTTGAAGCTGAAACTCCAATACTCAGGCTACCTCATGCGAAGAGTTGACTCATTGGAAAAGACACTAATGCTGGGAAGGATTGGGGGCAGGAGGAGAAGGGGACGACAGAGGATGAGATGGTTGGATGGCATCACCGACTCGATGGACATGGGTTTGGGAAAACACCGGGAGTTGGTGATGGACAGGGAGGCCTGGCGTGCTGCGATTCATGGGGTTGCAAAGAATTGGACATGACTGAGCAACTGAACTGAATTGAAGAGACTGTAGCTTTGTTCACTAAGGAATTCTAGCACTTGGTACAGGGTTTAGCCAGTGTTGTGTATATGTGTGCGTGCTCAGTTGCTCAGAAGTGTCTGACTCTCTGCAACCCCATGGACTGTAGCCTGCCAGGCTTCCCAGTCCTTCACTATTTGCTCAAACTTGTGTCCATTGAGTCAGGGATGCCATCCAATCATCTCATCCTCTATCACTCCCTTCTCCTGCCCTCAGTCTTTCCAAGCATCAGGGTCTTTGCGGCCCAAGTATTAATATGTCTTTATCTCTAAACTTAAATAAAGACCAAAAGAAAAGCATACCATAAATGTGCATACAATGCAATATACCAACCATGGGAACTCCAGCAAGGGAATTACAATTACAGGAAAATAAGGAAGGGATCTATGTAATCAGAATTCTGCTGGCTAAATCATTAAAGAGATATAGCCTTAATCTTAATCACACTAAGATTAGGAACAGCTTTGGTTCTGAAATGTTAGCATATATATACACATTTCAAGGTGATTCTGCAAGTAAGAGACTCATTATCCTTAGAAGTTTTATTCTGATGTTTTTCCCCATCATCTGCTTGCAGCTCCATCACCCACAAACTGATCTTAAAAGATACACATATGGCAGTGGTCTCTGAGCTGTAAGCTGTGGACAAGAACAGAGCCTAAAAAGCATCACTTCCCCATTCTCATCCTCTCTGTTAAGGTGACAAGGGTGAGATTACTGGATTAGAAGTATTCCAAGTTTGGGAGTGTCTTTTGCGGGAGACTTCACTTCACCTAGGTGAGAAAAGGCATCCACTGCTACTCATTTTGTTGTCAAACCTTTGCACTCCTGGGTGCTTGTCTTTCAGAGATCCATTCACAGAACCTTGCAAGTGAGAAACAAAAACAGCTTGCTGGGAAATGAGTTCAGTCCCAGCAGTGCAGCTCTGAGCCTGGAGGGAGGACAAACAAAGCAAGTTCAGTGTCTCTCCCAATACGGTTTATCTTGCCCCAGCCTCTTAAAAGCTCTTCTATTGTGCCCAGGCCTAAAAACCTCCAGTGATCTGACTGAGCCTCTCTAATTGGGTTCTTGCAGTTCATCTTATTTTTTGTTAAAAAAATAAGCTCATCAGCACTGTAGCCTCAGGGGTCCACATGGAACATGTTTATAAAGAGGTTTGTGTGTTCAAAAATAAACTCAAAATGGATTAAAGATCTAAATGTAAGACCAGAAACTATAAAACTCCTAGAGGAAAACATAGGCAAAACACTCTCCGACATAAATCACAGCAGGATCCTCCATGACCCACCCCCCAGAATATTGGAAATAAAAGCAAAAATAAACAAATGGGACCTAATCAAAATTAAAAGCTTTTGCACAACAAAGGAAACTATAAGCAAGGTGAAAAGACAGCCTTCAGAATGGGAGAAAATAATAGCAAACGAAGCAACAGACAAACAATTAATCTCAAAAATATACAAGCAACTCCTGCAGCTGAATTCCAGAAAAATAAACGACCCAATCAAAAAATGGACCAAAGAACTAAACAGACATTTCTCCAAAGAAGACATACAGATGGCTAACAAACACATGAAAAGATGCTCAACATCACTCATTATTAGAGAAATGCAAATCAAAACCACAATGAGGTACCATTACACACCAGTCAGAATGGCCGCTATCCAAAAGTCTACAAGCAATAAATGCTGGAGAGGGTGTGGAGAAAAGGGAACCCTCTTACACTGTTGGTGGGAATGCAAACTAGTACAGCCACTATGGAGAACAGTGTGGAGATTACTTAAAAAAACTGGGAATAGAACTGCCATATGACCCAGCAATCCCACTGCTAGGCATATACACCGAGGAAACCAGAATTGAAAGAGACGCGTGTACCCCAGTGTTCATCGCAGCACTGTTTACAATAGCCAGGACATGGAAGCAACCTAGATGTCCATCGGCAGACGAATGGATAAGGAAGCTGTGGTACATATACACAATGGAATATTACTCAGCCATTAAAAAGAATACATTTGAATCCGTTCTATTGAGATGGATGAAACTGGAGCCCATTATACAGAGTGAAGTGAGCCAGAAAGAAAAGCACCAATACAGTATACTAATGCATGTATATGGAATTTGAAAGATGGTAATGGTAACCCTATATGTGAGACAGAATAAGAGACACAGATGCATAGAACAGTCCTGTGGACTCTGAGGGAGAAGGTGAGGGTTGGACGTTCTGGGACAATAACATTGAAACATGTATATTGTCATATGTGAAGCAGAACACCATTCCATGTTCTATGCATGGGACGGATGCTCAGGGATGGAGCGTTGGGATGACAGAGAGGGATGGGAGGGGGAGGGAGGTGGGGTGGAGGGTTTGGGAGGGGGAGCACATGTGAATCCATGGCTGATTCATGTCGATGTATGGCAAAAACTACTACAATATTGTAAAGTAATTAGCCCCCAACTAAAATAAAAAAAAAAAAAAAAAAAAAAAAAAAAGAGGTTTGTGTGTTTATTAGCGTTACACAAAGCCCATTACACAAAAGCCTCAGAAATGCACCAGACTCAGCAAGCTTCCAAACATGAACATTTGGAGTGACAAGCCCTAAGTCATTACTGGTGACAGGCCCCCGGGGCCCTGAGAAGGCTCTCCTTCCCCTCAGCCCATGTGACTTGAGTCAAGGGACTTGGAAGGGGACATCTCTCCAAAAAGTCACAGCTCTTCATTTTGGGTAGAGGCGGTAGGAAAGACATTTCCTTCAAAGCAAAACTTATGAAGCACCTACCATGTGTCTGGCATGCTGACTGATATGAACATGCTGGCATGTGGATGCTCCCTGAACACCAAAATAATTTATGTAGTAGATGGAGTTTCTGGTCTCACAAAGTCATGCTCATGCTCAGTCACTCAGTCGAGTCTGATTCTTTGCAACCCCATGGACTGTAGCCCACCAGGCTCCTTCGTCCATGGGATTTCCAGCAACAATACTGGAGTGGGTTGCCATTTCCTTCTCCAGGGGATCTTCCCAACCTAGGGATCAAACCTGCATCTCCTGCATTGGCAGGTGGAGTCTTTACCACTGAGCCACTTTACAAAGTCACTAAGGTACAAAAAGATGAATGACTTGTCCCAGGTCCTACAAATAAGAGGAGACAAAATTAAAAAATATGCAAAACCAGGTCTATTAAATCACGGAGTCTCTCTTCCTCCTACCAGAATGTACAGCCTCTTAATATAAATCACTACTTGCACAACAGCCCCTTTGAGGGTCTCATCCCAAACTAGGATAGAGTAGTACAAGGAGACCAAGGGGCCTGCAGACCAGAGGTCTGGTTCACTATCTGCCGGATCACCTGCCGGACACCTTGCTGGGTTGTTTCTTCATTGGGATCAGATTGGCTGTCCCGCTGAAGGAAGACTTTGAGCACAAGTCATGCATCAGGTGGGCTTTCCGGGGGTTCAGGTGGTAAAGGATCTGCCTGCAGTGCAGGAAATTCAGGGTTCAATTCCTGGGTCTGGAAGAAAGAAAAATGGCAACCCAGTGCAGTATTCTTGCCTGGAGAAGTCCACAGACAGAGAAGCCTGGTCAGATATGACTGAGTGACTAACACACACACACACGCATCAAGTAACCAATATGTCAAGAACTAAGAAGATATAATGTTCCACAAGGATAAGCACAGCAGGAAGAAAGCCAAATTAATTTCAACTGTTGCCAGGGGTGTGCGGGGCAGGGGTAGGGGTGGGGGCAGGCAGAGACATCTCAGCAATTGATATCAAATGCCAACTATTATGAGTCAGAGTACAAGAGCAAGTGACTTCTGGTTAAACCTGATCATATTGATTCATAGAAACCATCAAGTAATTGTCTACTAATAGCAGCTGCCTGAAAGGCAGTGAAATGCTTATAAAGAAGTCTTAGTTCCACGCAGCCTAAGCACTTTTCAACACCAGAAAGGAAAGAACAGATTTTGTGACTATGCTAAATCTATGTAATTCCCATTTTTAATTACAGCACACAATGGTGGTTGATTTACATATGCTTCTCAGTCTTTTCCTCCTCCTCCTCCCACTAAGGTACGTAATAAATGTTGAAGCAAGGCAAGGATGAAATGCAAATAAGCAAAGATTGTATGACAGGGTCATGGTGTCCTGCTTCCTAAGGCCAACTGAACTCATTTCACTAAAATAGGAAAGAAACATTTTTACCAGTAAGGTGTAAGTGTGTTAGTTGCACAATTATGTCCGACTCTTGGCAACCCCATGGACTGTAGCTCACCAGGCTCCTCTGTCCATGGAATTCTCCAGGCAAGAATACTGGAGTGAGTAGCCATTCCCTTCTCCATGGGATCTTCCAGACCCAGGGATCAAACCCGAGTCTCCTGCATTGCAGGCAGACTCTTTACCATTTGAGCCACCAGAAAACAAGACATAAATGGGAACCTGATTAACCCAATGTTCACCAAAAATATGCTAAGGTATAAACCCATTCCTCAAATATTTCTTGCTAAATGGAGGTTCGATTTTTTGCACTGCTTCTGCATAAATGAAATAAAACATTTTGGAGTCGGCCATTACCATCGGTCATCTGTTTGTAATCAAAATAATTGGTACAGAGTCAAAATAGACTTTTTCTTCATATTCCATACGCTAGTTGTATGTTAGCAAAAGCGTTAGTCATTCAGTCGTGTCTGACTCTTTGCGATCCCATGGACTGTAGCCCACCAGGCTCCTCTGTCCATGGGATTCTCCAGGCAAGAATACTGGAGTGGGTTGCCATTCCCTCCTTAGGATATTTTCCCCACCCACGGATCGAACCCAGGTCTTCCACATTGCAGGCAGATTCTTTACCATCTGAACCACCAGGGAAGCCCACGTGTTAGGAGACTATCTGCAAATTAAGATCCTGGCAGCAGTCAGTGCAGAGAAAATCAGCAAGGTATCATCAGCATAGGTATTATTTTAAGGAGTCTAAATCCATTTGTGTGTTCCAAATGTGGGTTTGCATTGGGAAAGACCCAAGGCATTTTTTATTTTAAACCAAGATGGCAAAGTATAGCCCAAGGACCAAATAGAGCCCCCTTCACCTATTTTTATAAATAAAGTTTTATTGGGACAACAAGTGATGCTCATTTTTTTCTGTAATATTATTATCTGTCTGCTTTCAAGCTCTGAGAGCAGACTTGAGTAGTACTGAGAGAGATCTGCAATGCTGAATATATTTACTACCTACTGCTTCACGAAAAAGTTTGTCTACTCCTAATCTAATCTATGCCCAATTCTGCTTCAAATTCTACATCAGACACCCAAACAAATCAACAAAGCTTACTGTTGTTGTTCAGTCAATTAGTTGTGTCAGACTCTGCAACTCCATGGACTGCAGCATGCCCGGCTTCCCTGTCCTTCACCATCTCCAGGAGCTTATACAAACTCATATCCATTGAGTCAGTGATACCATCCAACCATCTCATCCTCTGTCCTCCCCTTCTCCTCCCGCTTTCAATCTTTCCCAGCATCAGGGTCTTTTCTAATGAGTCATCTCATCGCATCACGTGGCCAAAGTATTGGAACTTCAGTTTCAGCATCATTCCTTCCAATGAATATTCAGGGTTGATTTCCTTTAGGACTGACTGGTTTGATCTCCTTGCAGTCCAAGAGACTCTCAAGAGTCTTCTCCAACACCACAGTTCAAAAGCATCAATTCTCTGGTGCTCAGCCTTCTTTATGGTACAACTCTCACATCCATACATGACTACTGGAAAAACCACAGTTTTGACTATACGATCCTCTTATGGGCAAACTGATATGTTTGCCTCTCACTGAGTCATGTTAGGTAGAATCTTCCCTGGTAACATCTTCTAACCAAGTAGAAATTACGAGGCTTGCTGCTTGCATAGCAGTTCCAGGGTCATGGCTAATACCACAACCTTTCATGCAGCAAATATGGACTCACAGCCCCTCTCCTATGGTTGTCTTCTCAGTGGTTTGGGTGATATATGACATATGAGGCCCAGTTCATGTTACAACACAGCTGACCTTCTGCCTGGACAAGACAGACTCATAAGAAACTAGTGCCTACAAGATTTAAATTTTGGGATTAGCCATGCCAACAACCTATTCAGAGTGTTTTAGGCTTAAACAAAATAACTATTATTTTGACTTGGCAGGCATTCTTTGCTTACAGTTACACGAAGACATTCCTACTTAAATGCTTTTGATACAGCAGGTTATTAATATACAAAATATATAAACAGCTATTTGTATGTAACATCAAGAGAATATTCAAACATGTTTAGTCTATCTATAAAGTTTCCAGAGTTGAGAGGAAAAGATGACAAACAAACAAACAAACAAACAAAAACAGGTATTTTGAGATCCCAGAGTGACCGCTGGGCATAATCTGTTCTAATGCACTGTACATGTCAGAATTTAGAGCCCAGAATGATTGCTTTAAAAAAATTATTTTGTATTAGGGTATAGCTGATTAGGGCTTCCCTGGTGGCTCAGGGGTAAAAATTCCACCTGCAATGTAGGAGATGCGTGTTCGATCCCAGGGCTGGGAAGATCCCCTGGAGAAGGAAATGGCAACCCACTCCAGTATTCTTGCCTGGGAAATCCTATGGACAGAGGGGATTGGAGAGCTACAGTCCATGGGGTTGCAAAGCATCAGACATGACTTAGCGATTAAGCACATGCACAGAGCTGATTAACAATGTTGTGATAGTTTTAGGTGAACAGCAATGGGGCCTCAGCCATACATATACATGTATCCATTCTACCCCAAACTCCCCTCCATTCAGGCTGCCATATAGCATTGATTAGAGTTCCATGTGCCATTTAGTAGGTCCTTGTTGGTTATCTATTTTAAATAGAGCAGTGTGTACATGTCCATTTCAAACTCCCAAGCTATCCCTTCCCCTCAACCCTTACTCCCCACCCCTCAGCAACCATAAGTCTGTTCTCCAAGTCTCTGAGTTTCTTTCTTCTTTGTAAGTTCATTTTTCTCATTTCTTCTTAGATTCCACATATAAAGGATGTCATACAATATTTCTCTGTCTGACTTACTTCACTCAGTGTGACAATCTCTAGGTCCATCCTTGTTGCTACAAATGGCATTATGTCTGGAATAATTGCGTTTTGAATGATACTTTCATTACTAGGAAACTGTTTACAACTAAGCAGGATATGACCAATGCTTCATACAATATTTTGACTTCTCTATAATATTCTGATTGTACATTCATAAGAAGATAAGGGCTCTTGTTCTTTCAGAAAAAAAGAAACACGTTTAAAACTTGGCATGTTTCTGGCAGTAAGTATTCTACAAGGGTTCATGATATTTCCATGAAGCTGCCTATAAAGCATCACCTATAAACCTCTTTGACACTATCTACACCAAAACACCCCAAAAGCAGTCAGAGGTGAAGGCTCTGGAGTCTAATTAACCTGACAGTGTCAGGTTTTCAAATTCTCTCCAGCCTGAATATCCTAGGAAATTTCATGTGTTCATTAATTCAACAAATATGTATAACATTTAAGGCAATGTTATGGATACAGAAACGGCTAGGAACAGGTCCTTGCCACCAAGCACCTCAAAATCTATTTGTTTCGTAAGGGCTAGTTTGAGCTGTGGGTTGAAAAATTCAGAACTTTTCTGTAGTAAATCAAATTGAACTGATCAGAAAATCATTTCCTAGGTGAAAAGGATTTTTCTAGATATAAAGAGATTTTATGCTGTTTTGAAAAGGCTGCAGTTTGTTTTTTAACCAATCTTCCTGAGATATGCAAGTTTAAAATTTTTCATGATAAATTTCTTATTGATTTCAAATAGTTCAGCCTAATGCAAGAATTTAATACTACTTTTTTTAAATGAGAGGAAGATATTGATAGCTTTTGATAATTATGAAAGATCAAAGCTTTTAATAGTAATGTTGTGTTATTTAAAGACAAAGTGCTCAGTCACTTCAGTCGTGTCTGACTCTCTGTGACCCCATGGACCATGGCCCGCCAGGTTCCTCTGTCCATTGGATTCTCCAGGCAAGAATACTAGAGTGGGTTTCCATTTCCTTCTCCAGTGATAAAGTATGAAGTGAGTGAAGTGAGTGACGTGAAGTCACTCAGTTGTGTCCAACTCTTTGTGACCCCATGAACCGTAGCCTACCAGGCTCCTTCGTCCATGGGATTTTCCAGGCAAGAATACTGGAGTGGGTTGCCATTTTCTTCTCTGAAAGACAAAGAGGGAAAAGCAAAACTTCCTAGCCCCTAAATGCAACTGGATCTCAAAATAGAAAAAGGTCATTAGTGAAATAACTAGGGAAATCTGAATGAAGTCTGTAGTTTAATAGTATCGTACCAATGTTAATTTCTTAGTTTTGATAAATGTACCATGATTATGTAAAATGTTGGCATTAGGGGAAACTAGATGATAGAGTATATGTGTTAGCCTCTTAGTCATGTCTGATTCTTTGCAACCCCATGGACTGCAGCCCACCAGGATCCTCTGTCCATGGGATTCTCCAGACAAGGATACTGGAGTGGTTTGCCCTTTCCTTCTCCAAGAGTATATGGTAAGTGTTCTATTTTTGCAACTCTTAGGTAAATCTGAAATTATTTTAAAACAAAACTACTGAAGAATAGGGTCAAGTTGTTGTTCAAAGTTAATTAGATTTTCTCATATCTTAGAATAGATGTGAGAGAACTTTAACAGGAGCACCTGAAATTGGCCAGATAGGCATGATCTGAACTCTTTTTAAAGTAAGAGTATGGAAGTATAAGCTTCCAGGGCTCTTTCAAATGTAGAATATACCACCCTTCTATGAGATTTAGAGACAAAAGCATAAAATTCTCTATGAGAGTAGAACTAGAGGGATCCTTTGGTTTATTCCAGTGCTCCTCAATTTATCCATCAATACATTCCTTATGGCCAAAGAGTTCACGTGCACCTCAGAGGGTATGGAGGTAGCCAGAAATGACACACCTCCAGACAGAAAATGTCTTCACCCAACTCAGGTTTAACTTTAAAAGTTCAGGCAACACATTATATTTTATATTATTTACTTATTTAACTGTTCTCTTGAAGTTCTTATAAAATTGGTGCTCCAAAAAGCCAAAACCAAAAGTTGATTCTCTTATATATATATATATTTTAAAAGCTGATTCTATCATGTTGATCCAATGGTATCATTTAATCTTTGCTTTACATGAAATTTGGTGAGGGCTGAGAGTGGGAAGAGGGGTGGACTATAGTTTCAAAAGCCTAGAGTTCCTGGCCTCATTGAGTTCATGCAATTTCCTCAAAACCCCCATCACCTGAATGAAGACCGGCTATGGTTCGTGCGTGTGGGTGTGCATGTGGGTCTTGGCCATGGAATGCCACACTCACTTTTCTAGTCACAGGATCCTTCAGTCAGGGAAGCTTCCATCCCAAATGGTACCTCAGGAACTTTCCCATTTTATGTCCCCTGCCCTTTTTGTCATCTCTATTAATTTCCCCACAGAGAAAAGGGGAGGGCCTTTTTCAATAATCAGATTCAGTCAATTGAGCAGTCCTGGGGACTGGCTTGCATTTATAAAATGCTTTTCTTCCATCTTGTTTCACTGATAAGACCATCGTTATGGGATCTGAAACACTGAATGAAAATAGGTGCCCTCCAGAGTCCCACTTCTGTCAGGTCTATATGGAATAAGGGGAAGCTAATTCAACTGGATGACTTCAGGCAGTAATGATTTAAGGGCAGGACTTCCCTGCTGGTTCAGTGGTTAAGGATCTCCCTGTCAAAGCAGGGGACACAGGTTCAATCCCTGGTCCGGGAAGATCCCACATGCCATGGGGGCAGCTAAGCCGGAGCACTGCAACTACTGAAGCCTGTGCATCCAGAGCCTGCGCTCTGCAACAAGAGAAGCCACCACAGTGAGAAGCCAGCTCACCGCAACTAGAGAGGAGTCCCTGCTCACTGCAACTAGAGAAAGCCGGTGTGCAGCAGTGAAGACTTAGTGCAACCAAAAATAAAAATTAAAAAAATAATATTAGAGTAAAACTCTGATTTGAGAAAATCAGTCCCTAAATTCCATTTATATAATTAAAGGCAAGCCAGTTTGAATTATTTAGATAATCCCCCAGTTTATGGATTGGATTGGCTTAATCACTTGACCTGAGATTTATTTCTCAGAGACCATTTCCATAATCACTCAGGAAGTTCAACGTTTGCTGGTTTTTGTCTTCAATTTTGGTTGATGCCTGAAATTAGTATAAGAACTATTCTACCTAGTACTCTATCAATTAATTAGAACCACAATACCATGTACATGGATATAAACTGCAATTAACCTGAAGAACTAAGCATCTTAAATATTAAATTGTACATCTATGTTCTAAAAAGTACAACAGGAAATCTAACACCCTATTTTCTGGTATACAGTTAATTTTGTAACCACAGTTCCAAAAAGTATGTTTTATTTTTCTTTTCTCATTAGGGAGAACCAAAACAAAACAAACAAACAAAAAAAACCCAAGTCAGCCCACGTGGAAAAATCAAATCAGTCAACTCCACCTGTTCCCATGTAATTATACAAGGGATACCAAATCTGATCCTCAGATCAAACTTACAAGAAACTTTATATGGACACATTCAGGAGGGGCATGTTAATAAAAGTCATGAAAGGGGTATTGGTGATATGGCACTGTACCATTTTAGAAGTGTCATTTATTTCCTATTTTGTCACAAAGTAAGAGTGTTTCCTCTATTTTTCCACTGATGCCCTTCTGAATTCATTTTTAAACATCTTTTAGAAATTGGAAAATGTATTTTCCAAGTTTACAATTTAATCATTTTCATGGGTTGTAAGTTTAAACCAGAACTGTCTTTTCTACATGATATTATTCTAACCCTAGCACATAGTTGAAAGGGAATTGCTAGATTTACCTATCCCCAGTATTCATGGAATATTAATGCATTGGATTTGTCCTCTGTGGTTTTTCTTAAGTTTGTAGGAAAAGCAATGTGAATTTTAATTGGATTACATCATGTAGGAGATATGAACATTTTTTAACATTTCATGCTATTCAGTAGAGTTTATTCTTGTTTTGCTGGTGATAATATCTAAAATTGCATTTGGAAGCATAAATGCAAAATAAAAATCTCTCACTTTTAAAAGTCACCCTACAAAAGACTACAGTTTATCTTCTGGAATCTGAAGATGCAGAAAAATGTCACCCCAAATTGAAGCTAAACCATAACACATAAAACTTGATTTTGTAGTCCAGATATTCCTTCTTCCCTTTGCCACACACATATCCCTAACTGTATTAGCTGAGGGTCTCCAAAAATACAAGAAATAATTATATACACTAAGTCGTTTTAGTCGTGTCTGACTCTTTGTGACCCTCTGGATGGTAGCCCATCAGGCTCTTCTGCCCATGGGATTCTCCAGGCAAGAATACTGGAATGGGTTGCTGTGCCCTCCTCCAGGGGATCTTCCCGACCCAGGGATTGAACCTGCATCTATTATGTTTCTTGTATTGGCAGGCAGGTTCTTTACCACTAGCGCCAACTGGGAAGCCTACATATACATTACACATATACATAGAGGGTAGGGTGGTGCTCATGGGATTATGGAGTCTAAGAAGCCCCAAGATCTGCAGTTGGCAATCTGGAGACCTAGGAGATCCAATGAACCCAGAAGCACTAAAGGATGAAGGAGATGTCCCAGCTGAAAGACAGTCAAGCAGAGAGAATGAATTTTTTCTTATTCTGCTTTTTGTTCTATTCCAGCCTTCAACAGATTGGATGAGGCCCACTGACACTGGGGAGGGCAATCTGCTTTCATTCAGTGAATATGTTTAGGACAATATCTGTACACCCTATGGCCCAGTCAAATTGACATTTAAAATTAACCATTCTACTGATCAAATCATGGTAGGATATTGCTGTCAGAGAGTTGTCAGAGAGCTTGCAAGCTACCTTGGTATCTAGTCTCAGGAGAGCTCTGAGAGACAACTCATGCAAAAAACCACAGCATCTATCATTTCTATCGTTCAGCATACTTACCTCCTCCTGTCCTCTGATTCCTTGGGAAATACTTCTTGCACTTTATCTGCTTCTGATGGGATATCAGTTATGCTTTAGCAATGGTCAGTCCCAGTACTCCATTCCCCTGTGCATAAACATAAGCCTATTTTGCAAACAGGACCAAGGAGAGTCTTGACTGGGATTGACACACACCTATAGAGAAAAATGTTGCTTTCTTTCTACTGGATCTCAAACTAGGATGGTGTGAAGCTGTGGTTGCAAGTGGCCATATTCTCTGGTCACATGGAAGAAACTATAACAAAAAGTAAAGAGACTATCATGCAGAGATAAGAAGAGACGAACAGAAACATGATGTGGAGGGGAAGACAAACTGTTCTGCCTGTCGTCCCCTCTTCTTCAAACAGAAGATTTGAAATTCTGGGTACACTTGGGGCTGAAGGCATCATTCCTGGACTTTTTTGTTAAGTGAGCTAATAATTTTTTTGTTTAAGTTCATTTGAATTGTGATCAAGAGAACCCTAATGAATACAAATTGTGCTTCTCTGTTTCTATAAAAATTCTTTATATTGATGCTGATACCTACATCCTGAGGAGCATCTGTCATTTGGTAGATTGCCCTTGTTAACCCAGCATACAGCTTTGGGTAGTGAGAACTGAGAGCTACAGGAGAGGATTATGATACTTGATCTTCCAGCTGAACTGGTCTTGGAGAACAGTGGAATGGCAGTGTGACAGCCCAGTTACCCCCTCCCAATGATAATAAGTCAACAAGAAATAAGACCGTCGGAAGGTTGCCTATAACCACAACGATTTGAACTGCAGACATTTAGAAGCTGTAAGTCAATGGATATATCATTCATACTTCAGGAGGAATGATATGAATCATTCCATACGAAGCAGCAGGTTTCGGACACAAATACTAACTAGATTTCCAGTAAGACTCTTCCCTACAAGAGGTCTAAAAGAGCATCATAAAGCCTCTGCAAAGTGTGATGAAAGATAAAATGCAAAAGGTGATTAAAGGCAAACAAACTTGAAGGCACTGTTGAGATCCTTTATGAACTTAGACCTCCACCAACATCTGAGAAATAAATCAACATCTGATTTCATAGCTATACACTATTCGAGGGCTGAGACTACGTGTTTTGTAAGCAAAGCTGTTACAATAGTTCTTTTGCTAATTAAAATTATTTTGCTAAAAAAAAGGTTTCAAAAGGCACAGGATGTCATCTGGGTCCCACAGATGGGTCGCTGCCTCCTGCTTTCTGTCCCCTTCCCCACATACCCTGCATCACAGCATAGCCTTTCATTAGAGCACACATTTCTCAGTGTCCTAATTATAACATCAGCCACACAGCACAGTGTTCTGCAAATGGTGGGCTGGTTGGATTGTGTTGTCAGCAATTTAATATGATAAGAAAAGAGATAGAAATGGCTGTATAATCTAGAGGAGGGAGTCATTCTCTTTTGTTATAGTATAAAAACTGAAAAAATATTCTCAAGATAGATATTAAAAATAAAGGAAAACGAGGAACCTCACTTCTTGGAATGACCACCTTCCCATTACAGATTTTACTCTCTTATCCATTTCAAACTTATTCCTTATCTTTGCCCAAAAGGTCCCTGTGTAGCCAGACTAAGGAAGTCAAAGCTTTTCCATCTTCTAGAGAATCCTACTCAGTATAATATACTGACATAAAAAAAGAGACATCATTAAAAGTCAGATTTGGGTCAACATTTTTTTTTCCCGTGACTCATGTATTTTCTTGGATGCTCCAGATCCACAGAATAACCCCAAATACTACATCTCTCAGTTATGTCATTTGAATGGTACTAGCACAACAAGCAATCATCAACCCAAGCTCGATTCATTCATTACAGCTGGACCCCCATATACAGATAGATGTCGTGCTGAACAGTGGCTTCACGTATTCCATCAGCTCTTCCACAGCACAGAGCTCTGGCAATTCACTCCCTTCAATGAGGTCCTCAGCGCAACCCAGATAGTCTACCAGATTAGGACTCTGAAGGAATGCTTCCTTACGGATTCACTGCAAGTGATATTAGAAGACGTTCCTTCTGAAAATGGGAAGATATAGCTCCAAAAGAGTTCACTTCCATTTCTGGAAACCTTGGGATTTTCATGTGGAAATAATCCATACAGATTTAATGTTCTCAGCATTTATTCATGTTTGTGGATTTCCTTCCAACTCCTACACACATTTCCCACATCCTGCTTCTCTGGAAACGTAGACTATTCTAGGTCTGCTCAGAGTGGAGCATAATGGAATAATTGTTTCACGGTTCCCATAAACTCTGCTTTCCAGTGGGCCCTCCAGCCCACTCTGCCCTTCCACCAAGTGGTGCCTTGCAGTTTCCTATAGTCCAATTGGACTCAGGTTCTTCCTCCCTTCCTCTCATATGGCTGGGTGCCTAGACCCTGACCCCTGCCACTACTTGTTCCTCTTTCTCTTTTCTTATGTGAATACTTTCCCATTGTTCCTTATGCTGTGTGTCCTTTTTAATTTTTGTATTTATTGTGTTTTTTGGCTGCACTGGGTCATCGTTGCTGCACGGGCTTTTCTCCAGTTGCAGTGAGTGGGCTTCTCATTGCTGTAGCTTCTCTCGTTGTGGAGCATGGACTCTAGGGCACGCAGGCTTCAGTGGTTGTGGCTCCCAGGCCCTAGAGTATGGGGCTCAGCAGTTGTGGCACACAAGCTTAATTGCTTCTCAGCATGTGGAATCTTCCAGAACCAGGAATCGAACCCATGACTCCTGTATTGGCAGGCAGATTCTTTACCATTGAACCACCAGGGAAGCCCCTGTTTTGATCATCTGCCAGTTCATCACACATGGTTGAATTTGAATCCTCTCCAGAGTTAAACTAACGAATGTGTTCTCTCTGTTACCACAGAAGATAAATTATTTTTGCCTTGACATCAAATGCCTTAAATAGCTACTTCAGAAACCCAACAGGATAAAAGTAAGAATGTAAGCCGACAAAACCCACCAAAACCACTCCCCCTCAAAAGAACCCAGAAACACTGTTACAAATAGCAATGCAAGGGTCAAAATGTTGTCTCCCTCCTAATGAAACTTATTTTTCTATTTTCTCATATATTTGAATCTGATTTTTTCCCCTCAAGAGGTGGAAGAGCTTTCCACACTTGGAATTTATTTCTAAAGTTAAAGTCAACATTACCAAACCTTTTAAGGCTTGCTTTATAGTTTATAAATATTATTGGATTTAGTATATACTGATGATTCAAAAGTACTTAAGTAGACCTCAGATAAATATTCATTTATTCAACAAAATATGTCCTTATACCAGAGGAAGGGATAGTGACAAAAGGCCAACAATTTTTGAATATTCTATGGAAAATGGATGCTATGGTGCAAGAAGGGATATGTATAAAATAGAAAGCTGTAATGGTATAAGTGTGGAGTGGTATGGTCTAGATAGTAATGGTGGTGGAGGACAAGAGGAGAGGGATTTGAGAGTGGGTGTAAAATCAAAAGCCTATGTTGATGGACAGATCTTGGGTTTGGACAGGATATAATTTCCAAAGTGTGAGGTGTCAAGGAACTGGAGGCTTCTGGATGTGTTAACTGGATGGTTAAAGTACTGTTCCTGAAATTAGGAAAAAATGGAAGAGAACATTTAGGGGAAGCAGGTTAGGAGTTTGGTTTTAGACAGGTTGAGTTTGAGATATGTCTGAATTCATCCCAAAGGAGATATCAGGCAGGCAATTGGATGGATGTACACGCCTGGAAGTCAGATGAGTGGTCTGTGCTGGAAATTCAAATGTGGAAGTTGCCACTGTGTGGTTGTTAACACCATGAAAATAGATGTGGCCATCTGGCGTGAAGTTGTAGAATGACGAGTCCCTGGGAAAGTGCTTCTGGAAGGACAAACTATCAAAAGGGATGAAGGAGCTAGGGCCATACAGCTAGAAGGCATTGGGGGAGATTGCAATAAAACAGATAATAAAACAGATGCTCTAAATATAAAAGCAATGAAAATATGGCTAATGATACTACAAAGTCACATAAAAGCTCTTTGTACTTATGGACATGGACTTAAAAGCTGTTTTTGTGCCTAGGGGACTTAAGTTATAGGAAACTGAAAGGGAGGGATGGAGAACAGAGTGGTTGGCATCATCACATGGCAGGCAACTTCCCAGTGCTTTACAGCCTAACTGTATTTAACCCTCACAGTAACTCTAACGAGTGAGGATGCTAACATTCAGGGAGGTGAGCCAAGACGTTCACACAGGTGAGCCCAAGTTCACACAGTGCTGGGAGGCAGCAAGATCTCGAACTCAACACCCAAGTTTAAAGAGAACTGATTGAATTTTGCTGTCGATAATCTTTTTCTTAAAACTTGGGGAACACATGTGGACCCATGGCTGATTCATGTCAATGTATGGCAAAAACCACTACAATATTGTAAAGTAATTAGCCCCAAACTAAAATAAATAAATTTATTAAAAAAAAAAAGAATGACGAAAGTACTCTTTCTAAAAGTGACCTCAGAATAAATTTGCAAGTCACCTCTGAAATAATCAAAATAAAGAAATAAAACACGATCATCTTCAGTTAAAGACATTTTTTTGATGTATGAACTATTTTTGAAGGGTTGTTATAAAAACACCTATACCCTGCCATGTAGTCACCCTGCTTCCACTCTGCAGAGCCACTACTTTGAACACTTTCAGCTGTATGATTGCTCTTGGTTATGTTGTTGTATTTATTTTCATATTTCTAAATGATATGTGGGTGGATATAGCCCAATTACAGATGCTCATTCCCCCCTCTCTTCCTAGCCAATACAATTATATCATGATTTCAGTTATAGAAAATCATGCTATATATCAGCATAACTTAGTATTTACTGTTCATTAGAGACAGATGTAACATATTTATATTCTCTCTTCAGTTAATAACTGCCTCATTTAACTTGCATGCTTTTTAAGAAACCAATTCCTTTTTTAAGTCTTTATTGGATTTGTTACAGTATTGCTTCTGTTTTTATGTTTTGGTGTTTTGGCCCCAAGGCACATGGAATCTTAGTTCCCAGACCAGGGATTAAACTTGCCCCCCCGAATTGGAAGGCAAGGTCTCAACCACTGGACCATCAGGGAAGTCCCTTAATAAACCCATGCTTAATTTCCCAGCCTAATTGCCTCCTTAGTGTTGCTGTAAGCCAATGACTGGTTGTTTCAAAATACTGAAGCTTTTCAGCTAAGTCCTGTTTCCCAGCTCTTTCATGCCTAGTTATGTTTTTATTCTCCTCTATTTATTTTCTGTCTCCCAGGTTTTCCTGGAGGTGTGCTCTTCTTTTAGGCTCTCACTGCATCCTCTTTCAAATGGAATCTATTATCAGAGGATGGAAAGCAATCTGATACCTGTCCAGAGTCATTGACACTTTGAGCACTGGTTCCCTCAACTGTGAAATGTAAGACTTGTTTCATGCAGCAGGCAGGTGAATAAAGGACAGAGGGATCCTATTTGCACCTTGAAATCAGTCTAAGAGGCCATCATGTGTCACCATGGGTATTGGAGTGTTGCCTTGTCATTCTCATAAGCACTGGCATGTTGATTTAAGACAGTAACTTAACTTTCCACAAGGACCTTCCCTCCAAAAGATGGGTACCATAGTCATTCCTAGCTACAGAAATATTCAAGTGAAAACTGACTTCAAAACCATCTGTAAACTCTATATATTATTAATCTTTCATTAAACCAAATCATTCCTTAAAATGTAATTTATGTTCAGTAAGTTGTTTTTCCTAGTTGTTCAAAGCACATTATTAAATATTTTATAAGCGACTGCTGTCACTATGTCAGAAATATAACATCAGGGGATTTTACATTCATCCTTAGGAAAATCATTACGCAGATTCAGAGCCAAGTAAACTGGTTTACAGTCACTATTCATTCATCTTTGAAAGGACTATTGTGACTTTAGAAAAATCAAGCAATTTTGACTATGTACAACTGAAAACAAGATATGTTTACATATTTCAATTGGATTGTTCAATCTAATTGTCAATCACTTTAATAGAGATCTAGGCCGGACTTTATAAAGGATCACATTATCTTGATCTAAAGACAGTGACAATCTCTGGCTAAGGATGGCACACAGACCACAAAGCAGTAGGTGGATAAAGACTAAGTTGTCAGATCTCTTCTGATCAAATTCTACTGACAGAAGTTCCCTGGCCTACCCATAAGCTAGGTCAGTTACTCTCACACTGAGGTCCTGGCCCTGGCAGCATCAGAATCTCATAAGAATTTGGTGGGAAAGTTCTGAGGCCCCACTGGAAACCTGCTAACTCAGAAATTCTGTGAGCAGGGCCTAGAGCCTTAGTTCTCAAATTTTAGTACATGGCATCATCTGGACACCCGTTGCAGGGATTGACCCTAATAGAGTAGTTCCAAGGCACAATGGAGCTGCTTGGTCTGGGGACCACACTTTTTGAACTGATGTCCTACAAATACCATATGAATTAAATGGGTTACTAAATGCAAGGTGACTCTCTTTGTCCTGTGAGTTTGTCGGGGGAACTTATCTGATTTCCTTTGGATATGTGCACACTTAGGGAAGAAAAGGGGAGAGTCAATCCTGGAACACACACTTATATCACACCTACTCTGTGGCAAGCACGAGAAAGACAAAGACCATACCCTGGAGTTCCACACCAGCAGGGGAAAATGACTATATATATATATGTATACATAAACAATAAAACAATACATTTTTTTTCACTTTTTATTTTATATTGAAGTATAGCTGATTAACAATGTTGTGACAATTTCAGGTGTACAATGAAGGGACTCAGTCATACGTATACATGTATCCATTCTCCCCCAAACTCCCCTCCCATCCAGGCTGCCACTAATATTGAGCAGAGTTCCCTGTACTATACAGTAGGTCCTTATTGGTTATCCAGTTAAAATACAGCAGTGTGTACATGGCCATCCCAAACTCCCTAACTATCCCTTCTCCCCATTCTTTCAACTGTGGTGACCATAAGTTTATAAAACAATACATTTTAGTTATGGCTATTTTACAAGCTTTAAAGTGTCAAAATGAATAAGTGCTGTGCTAATCCAGTGTCTAAGAAGGGAACCTGACTATCTGGGGGAACAGACTTATAAACATGACTGCAGTGGGGAGGAAAGAGAGGGTGGGAAGTATGGAGAGAGTAACATGGAAACATATCATATTATCATATGTAAAATACATAGCAAATGGGAATTTGCTGTATGACTCAGGGAACTCAAACAGGGGCTCAGTAGCAACCTAGAGGGGTGAGATGGGGAGGGAGGTAGGAGGGTAAACTATGACTGATTTATGTTGATGTTCAGTAGAAACCATCAGATAATGTTTTATTTTACAGCTCCTTAGGACAGAATTCCAACATGAATCTCACGAGATAAAAATCAAAGCATTAGCAGAACTCTACTCTTTCCTGGAGGCTCTAAGAGAATCTGTGTCCTCACTCTTTTCAGCTCCCAGAGGCTGCACTTATGCTTGACTCATGGTTCCCTCCCTCTGTAGTCAACTCCAACAACACTGTATCTATATGCATGTGACTTTCTTTAGGGTCTCATTGTCCTCTGACTCTCCTCTTTCTCCTCCTTCATCTACTCTTAAGGACCCTTCAGGTTACACTGGGCCCACGTGAATAATCCAGGCTGATTAAGGTCAGTTGACTAGCAACTGTATTCTATATGCCCCTATACCCTTAAGTGCACACGAGTGCATACACACACACACACACACACACACACACACACAAAGTTCTGGAGGTTAAGAATGTTGTCCTTCAGTTGCTAAGTCATGTCGGACTCTTGCAACTCCATGGACTGTAGCCTGCCAGGCTGCTCTGTCATTGGGATTCTCCAGGCAAGAACACTGGAGTGGGTTACCATTTCTTCAGGGGATCTTCCTGTCCCAGGGATCTAACCCATGTCTCCTGCATCACCAGGTAGATTCTTTACCAGGAAAGCCTGGAAGTTAGGATACTGTGATTTTTAATGAATGACATTTTGCTTTCTACAGATGGCATGAACTTAGCAGAGGTAAAAGAACAGAAAGAACACTCTAAACATGTGTTGTTCCATAAACAACATATGCAGGTAGAGACCCAGGGCATGACAGGAGTGTGACATTTAAAAAGGTGAGCAAACTACAGTGTGATCTGAGTAAGAAAGTGAAGGAGAATACGGTGAAAGTAGAGGATGGCATTCAGGAGACAGGGTCTCCAGAAGACACACATTTGTAAACAAATTAATTAAAATCATAATTTTGACAGAGGAGATGAATGAAAACAAAAACAAGCCACCAACATATGCTGGAATCATTAAAACGAACATCCTCCAAAACTTTTAAACAGGTAATGAGCAGACATATCCAACTCTCAAAGTGCTCATTTCACTTCCTAATAATGATTTATCTATTGCTGGGAATACTTAAAGTTAGACTGAGGTTTCCAAGATTTCTGCCAGAAATATCAATAGAAGAAAGGTCACTGTTCTTGAAAGATATATGATAGATGAAGAGCTTTTAGTAGGAGAAAGGAAAGTTTCCATGTTATTTTTCTTACCCAGGCAAACTACTTTTTATCTATTTGATATGATAATAATTTTTAAAGGATAATTTATCATTATGAGCAAATATTACACAGAAATTGCAATGCAGAAATATTTCCTCTCTGGCATCTAAAATATTCTGAAAGACACCCAGGAAGATCATTGGTACATAAGATAACTTGCCTAGTTTGCCCTTGGGAAGACTCTGTTTTGGGTTTAAATGCAGTTCTCTGAGATAGTGCAGAGGTTCTTAGGCAGCCTGAAATTCCTGACATTACCTGAAAAGTTAATGTCCATGTAGGTCCATTTTCCAGGTCCATTGTTTTGAGGGAAGGAGATTGCGGCTTTAATCAAAGAATTCTCACTTTAAAAAGAATAAGCTTTTCAGGGCAGTAAAACTGTATGATAGTGAGTTAATTCCTAGGCAGATTGATAAGAAGTCCAGGGTCCCCAATGAAGAGAAAGGGGTCTGGGGCTCTCGAAGTAGAGATAGGGGTCTGGGGTTCTCAAGGAGGAGGAAAGGACAATTTTTTTTTCCTCTACATTCCTTAGTCTTAGTCACATAAAAGGTTTTTTCTTTAAACCCAGAACTGATGATTACACAACAAACAACTCAGTTTAAACTCTGTACTAGGGATTATATAACAACAATGTATCCTGCTTGAGGACAGTTTCTCCTTCCTGAAAACCTTCTGACTAATCCTGATATCTTAAAACGTATATTATGGGAGTGGGTCTGGTAAAATTTTCACAGACTTGAGACATTCTTTTGATTTATTGTAATAACTATTTAAAAAGTATATAACTCTCTGGCTAACACTAGCGAGGGGGGCATTCTCCGTCCCCCTTCTGATGTCTATGTCAGAAGCTCTCCCTGTCCCCTTTTATACTTTAATAAAACTCTGCTACACAAAAGCTCTTGAGTAATCAAGCCTGGCCCCTGGTCCCGAAGCTAAATCTTTTTTTTCGGAGATCACCAAACCGACATCGTACACCGTAAGCTATCAATAGTATAGTGGCGGATCCATGTCATTATACATTTGTCCAAGCCTACAGACTGTACAACACCGAGAGTGAACTCTAATGTGTTATAGACTTTGGGTGGTGATAATGTGTTGCTGGAAGTTCAAAGAGGTACAAGCATGAAAGCAGGAACACCATCACAACTGAGAATCACCATACACATTTTGGTAAATATCTTTCAGATTCTTACATCTCTCTTTTTATCTCTATGCACACTCACATGTACACACACACACATACACACAGAGGTTGCTGTTGTTGTTTAGTTGCTCAGTCGTGTCTGACTCTTTGTGACCCCATGGACGGCAGCACGCCAGGCTTCCCTGTCCTTTACCATTTCCTGGAGCTTGCTCAAACTCATGTCCATTGAGTCGGTGATGCCATCCAACCACCTCATCCTCTGTCGCCCCCTTTTCCTCCTGCGTTCAATCTTTTCCAGCATCAGGGTCTTTTCCAATGCGTCAGCTCTTTGCATCACATGGCCAGAGTATTGGAGCCTCAGCTTCAGCATCAGTCCTTCCAATGAATATTCAGGGTTGATTTCCTTTAGGATTGACTGGTTTGATCTCTTTGCAGTCCAAGGAACTCTCAAGAGTCTTCTCCAGCACCAATTCAAAAGCATAAATTCTTTGGTGCTCAGCCTTCTTTATGGTCCAACTTTCACATCCATACAGGTTAAATGTATATATTTACATAAGAATAACTTTTCATAGAAATAATACTCAAAATACATTATAAATAAAACTTTATGATACTGGCACGATTTATGTATGGTTGGCCTCACTAATGTTATTTTCTGTTGGTATTTTTTTTTTAAATGATAAAATGAACATTATAGTGGCTACATCATTTTACAGTCATTTTCTCCTTTGGGAAAAATGTCAGGATGTTATTTCTGCTTCAATGTATAAAATCACGGGGACTTCCTTGGTTGTCCAGTGGTTAAGACTCCTCTCTCCCAATGCAGGGGAACCAGGTTCAATCCCTAGTCAGGGAACTAGATCCCCTATGTCATAACCAAGAGCCCAAGTAATGCAACCATGACCTGGTGCAGCCAAATAAAAACAAATAGAAGTATCAAATCATTAATCAACATCATATATCAACATCAAGAGCATATTTCTGTTAGACACTTAACCACTGGATACTCACATTAAAAATTTTCTTGCTAATCTCATAGGTTATATACCAGACTCTGTTGTTAATACATGATATTAATCTCAGTAGTTAGTTTGAACATCACTGTTAACTTAAAAATATCTCCTTTTGATAAGTGCCTCTATTCTAATCTTTATTGAAATATTTCTTTTATTAATTGAATTTCAAGGCTCATTTCAAATTATAGCAAGTTATATATTTTGACAACATATATTTTCCATTTATAACTTTAACCTTACATTTTAGCTGCTGCTGCTACTGCTGCTAAGTCGCTTCAGTCGTGTCCAACTCTGTGCGACCCCATAGACGGCAGCCCACCAGGCTCCCTCGTCCCTGGGATTCTCCAGGCAAGAACACTGGAGTGGGTTGCCATTGCCTTCTCCAATGCATGAAAGTGAAAAGTGAAAGTGAAGTCGCTCAGTCGTGTCCGACTCTTAGCAACCCCATGGACTGCAGCCCACCAGGCTCCTCCATCCATGGGATTTTCCAGGCAAGAGTACTGGAGTGGGTTGCCATTGCCTTCTCCTACATTTTAGCTAGTATAGACTAAATCATTATAACAACTAGATCTCTAAATTTATAATGGCTCTTCAATGAAGTGATTTGGGGACCTAGATTCTTGGATCTTGTGACTTTACTGTCAGAAAAAGATCCAAGCATCTGTGATATCTGCCTTACCATCATCTACCTCCAGCTGAGGTGGGAAGAGAGCATGGGGGGAAGTACACTGGCCTTTCATGATTCTTGGCCCAGAAATCAGCATGCATTGCTTTCACTTATATTTCACTGACCACACTTAGTGGCAAATGTGATGGGGAAATTTAGTCCCTAACTGGGCTGTCACATTCCATGTACAACTGTATACTATAGAAAGGATGACTAAAATTTAGGAAAACAGATACAATTTCTTTTTTAAATTTTTATTTATTTATTTACATTTCTAAATTTTTGGCCGCACTGGGTCTTTGTTGCTTTCAGCGGCCTTTCTCTAGTTGCAGCAAGCAGGGGTTGCTCTCTAGTTGCAGGGAGCAAGCTTCTTATTGAGCTTCTTATGGGCTTCTCTTACTGTGGAGCATGCACTCTAGGACCACATGCTTCAGTAGTGGTAGCACACAGACTCAGCAGTTCCAGTGTGCACACTCTAGGGCTCAAGGGCTCAGTAGCTGTGGAACACAGGCATGTGGAATCTTCCTGGACCAGGAATCAAACTTGTGTGCCCTGCATTGGCAGGCAGATTCTTAACCACTGTACCACCAGGGAAGTTCAACAGATACAATTTCTGATAAAACTCATTTGAACTATTTTGGCAAGCAGAAGTTTTAAAGTTTTATGAAGTTAAATCGATCATTCTTTTTCTTTGCAAATTATTTTCAGATGCACTGCATGGTAGCATGGAGACTGAGCAGAAAGTGGTAACCTAGAACTTGCAACAGTCTTCTCTCTCATTGGGCTGGGGAGACAGTAATTGGAGTTCAGAGCCTTCAGGGCAATCAGGACTTGAAAGATCGAGATCCCAGGAAAAAGGGAGCCTACAGAAAAGGAAGTCCACCCTTCTTTAGATATCCTGCCTTCAGCGCATTTATTGATCCCTTAACCAGTGAAAGCATGGTGAGAGGCTCTGAGAAACCATGCAGAAAACAGCTTCTTATAGGCTAATCCTTTGAGCAAAGAACACAGTGATTAGATGGTTCCAGGAAGATGGAATTTTGAATTCACCAGGGAGCAATGGCCCAGGTCCAGAAGGAATGAGAGCCTGAAGGGACTATCTCTAGAAGTAACAGCAGATCAAAAACAGAAGAGCTTAACCAGCTATAACTGCCTACCAGAATAAAATTAAACTTCTTAAAATTAATATCTGATAATTCCATGGAAAGCTTTCCATATCTATTTATGACTAGAGTGATAAACTGGTTACAGAGAACCAGGGATGATTCAATACTTTCCTTGCTCCTTCCTTCATTTTTTTGGTTTTACTTGGATCACTGAAAGAATGCTGGCTAACTGCCTTGGAGATGTAAGGTTATTTGTTTTTGCTTATTTTTTTTATTTTCCAGAGGACATGATTTGCTTGTCCTGCCATGAGTTAAGCAGCCTGTGTGTATTGCACACACTCCCCACCCCCCCCCCCCAAAAAGTGTTCTTTCTTCCTTTTTACCTTTTGTGGGCCACAGAGACCCGACCCTACAATTCTGGGACAGTTGGTGGTTCACATTTGATTTGGTTCTGGTTAGAAGTTGGAATTTTTACAAATAAAGAATTTATTACTGCCATTTAAAAACAAATTGTAAAACAATTGTTTAGGTATTTGCAACTGGTTTAGGTATTTGATACGAAAATGTAGTCCCATTCCTTTATTTTAATGCTACTATATATAACTGGGGGAGGGGGAGGAGAGGGGCGCACGGGTGGCAAAAATGCATTCTCTTCAACTCTACATGTTCCATCCTTGCTTTTTGTCATTAACACTAAATGTGCTGACTTTATTGTTTTTAAATCACATTTTTGGTTCAAAAAACTTATTTTTGTTACATTCTACAAATACCTTCCATTTACATTTTTTAGAAAAAATCTGAAGAGGGAAAAAGCCATGGAAGCTGAAACTCTTTCTACTTCTAACAAATAAGCAGGAAATAAGTCTGCTTGTAGAAGGTGTTTTTGGAAAAAAAAATTAATTTCTAATTACATCTCAGTAAATCTACTTTATTTCTTCAGCAAAATGGGTTTTTAACAAATATAATAATGTGAAATTCTGGAAATGGAAGGCATGACAAAAAGAGCACAGGCCCTTTTTACCATTATATTGCCATCCTATTGTATTTCAGTTTGTGTACAGCGTATTATAATTACATCGTATAAATGTTGTACAAAAAGTAAGAGTCAATTTAAAATTTAAGGTCATTAGTGGCATCATAACAAATTGTCTGGTCTGAAGTAGAGTCCTCCATCTTCTCCAACACATACAGAAATTAAATGCATGTCAAATACAACTGAAAATAGCTGGACATTTCAATAAACATAAAAACTGTGTCCTATAAATTGAACCAAATCCTGTGGGGCCTGTGGGGGACAAAATAACTACTTTTGAGCTCTACTTTTGTCTTAAGGATTTTCTTGAAAGAGGTTTTTAAAATTTTGTATTTATTTGAAACATTTCATAATTAGTTCCTAACAGAACTGTCTGACTTACCATAAAGTAGAGAAAATAAATACATTTTTAAGGTGTGGATTTCTGCTCTATTTAGATTTTAAACATTTAAGGAAAGTTTGCTAATTTCACCCCATTCTTTTTGTAACAGAACCAATTCAGAAATTTGTGGTGGATCAGTTTGAGAATCATTTTATTTTACTAGTACAGATTTCAATTTTATGGGTATTTTACTTTTCAAATGTATAATAGATATGCTCTGTCTTTATACTAACTCATCCCATTTTAATTTTTACTGAGATTCTCATCTGTTTATCTAAATCTTTGATGCTTTAGGCCCATGCATGTTTCCAAAGCAGAATTCATTTTGTGCTTTAAAAGCACTGAACAAATCAGAAAATGCATCACACCATATACTGAGATGAAAACGGCTGAATTTGTGTGGTTTTTTTTTCCAGTAAAAATATTTAAAATTTTATGAAGTGACATTATATATATTATACAATTCAATTAAGAATTAATAGATATGCTAACAAACAAGACCTGTGACTAAAAACAAAGAGAAAAAAGGGAATATAAACAGACCCACAGATGATTCAGATATTGAACCCATGTATTAGTAACTCATAATAAATATTTTCAAGAAAACAGGTGAAAAATCATTAGATCTTAATGATTTCATAATGAATTTTTTCAAATATGTGAGGAATTAGAATAGCTTTGACAATAAAACCTGATAAGTCATAACTAGAAAGGAGAATTACAGGCAAATTTTTCTCATAAAGATATATAAATTTTTAACAAATATTGTCAAAGTAAATAGTATATGAAAAAATAATACTATATCATGATCAAATTGATTTTATTCTGGGAATGCACAGTTGGTTTAACATTTAAAAATTAATTTAATTCACCACATTAAAAGAAGAACTCAAAAGCTGATCATCTCAAAAAATTCAGAAAAAGAATGTAGTAAAATCCTACAGCCATTTATGATTTAAAAAAAAATCTTGGGTAATAGGAATATAAAATTCTTGAGTTTGACAAAGCATTTATAAAATGTATCTAAGAAAATATTTATATGCAAAGTTATAATATTGAAAGTTATCACCTTGACTTGGACATAAGTACAACACTGTCCTAGAGATCTTAACCAATACAAAAAAGAAAAAATAGGGAAAGAAAAAGGATTAGGGGTTGTAAATAAACAAATAAAATAATCTACTTTTTATAGACAATTTAATTGTCTGAAGCAGTGGGTAATCTATCAGAGTACTTTTATTGCATTTCTATATACTAGCACCAATTAGAAATGAAATTCTTAAGAAAGATAGCATTTATAATAACATCAAAAATATCAATACATAGGGATATATCTAGCAAAAATTTTTCAAAATGTCTACACAGAAGACTATAGAACATTATTGTTTGAAATTGAGGAAACTCAATATTATTAGAAAAACACATTGCGTTTAAGAACTGGAAAACTCAATGTTGACAGTATCATTGTTCCCCTGCTGCAATGCAAGCTCAGTCAAAATACCAATAGGATTTTTTTAAATGAAACTTGACAAGTTGTTTCTAAAACTTATATGGAAATGCAAAGGGGTCTTAGTTAAAGCATTCTTGATGAAGAAGAACATTGCAAGAGGACTTATTTTTACTAACTACTAAGTCTTATTATAAAGCTATTGAAGAGAGTGTGTTCTTGCTCCCAGTGCAGAGGGCCTGGGTTCTATCCTGATCAGGGAATTAGGTCCCACATACCATAACTAAAGATCAGGCATGCCGCCACGAAGACTGAAGATCCCACGTGCCACAGCTAAAACCCAGCATAGCCAAATAAAGAAACAAATAAATACATATCTCTAAAAAAGATAGAGTGTCCTGCTGAAGCAAGGATAAAAGAATAGATGAAGGAAATAAATAGATAGCTTATAAAAAGGCTACAGGTATAGGGGTGTTTGGTTTATGAGAAGGAACTGGGGGGGAGATGGGAAAAGAACAATGTTTGTAATAATAATGATAATGGAAAAATTGGGTATCCATATAGGAAAAAAACAAACTTGATTACTATCTCATACCATACACAAAACTAATTACAGTTAAAGTAGAGATATGTGAATGACAAAACACTAATAATTTACAATGCTAGAAAGATTCAGATATCTATTACATTGTTCCTCAAAACTGTGACTACTGAAGACCATACACAGTCACCACTTTCCAGCATCTTCAGATGACTTCAGGGAAACTCAAACATAACTCTCCACCCCTCCCCCTAATAAATCCTGCAGATTCATCAACTGCCATTACACAGTGGTAAGCCAGGAATTCCATGGCAGTCCAGTGGTTAGGAGGACTGAGCTTTCACTGCAGGGGGCCCAGGTTCCATCCCTGGTCTGGGAACTAAGAATCCACAAACCACCCAGTTCAGACAAAAAAAAAGGAAAAAAAAAAAACAGTGATAAGACAAAATTAGAGTTCTGGACATTTTAATTGGATGTGTTTGAAGGGACTGGACATGAAAGCAAGGAAATGAAGAAGGCCTAGCAAGACTCGAGGTGTTTGAACTTTTAAATAATGTTGTTAGTTTTGAAATGGAAAGAAAGGTAGAAATAAAAAAGACATTTCAAGAGGACTCGGCCATTGGGTTGATAGTGTTGGCAAAGTGGGGGAAAGTCATAGTGACTCAGAGGTTCTGAGGCTTAATGATATTAACAAGGGCAGACAATCAGAAAGGCAAGTGCTTTGGGGTAGACAGTGATTGAGTTTGAGTTGATGGTGGGATATCCAAAGAGAACTGCTCAAAAGGATGGTAGAAATAAATTACTGGAAGTGAAGAAAGGGGCCAGGTCTAGAGTGATAGAGTAGGATGTCAGTAATGTCTGCAGATAAATGACACATGGCTGGCTACTCCCTGTCTGTCCCAATTCTCCCACATCCGTTCACTGAGTGATGACTGTGGTGTCATCTGCGTAAGACCAGCTGGTTTTGGAGTGGAAGGGAAAGCTAGTGCTGGTGAACAAGGAGACAGACAATTCTTCAGAAGGCTGCCTGTGAGTAACCCTTAAGTCCCACAGATAGTGAGCAAAATTTTGAATTGACCTTGTCTTCAGGCCTTCCAGATAAAGAGATGTATTAATAGACTCTGGCAAACTACTCCATTATTCCACTAGCATTAGAGTCTGTTACGTACTTTCTTTCAACAGTTAAGCTAACCCTCACCCAGCAGAATATTAATGGGTGAAGCTTCATCTGTGATTTCCAGGTGGTGCAGGGATAAAGAACCCGCCTGCCAATGCAGGAAATGCAAGAGACCAGGGTTCGATCCCTGGGTCAGAAAGATCCCCTGTAGGAGGAAATAGCAACCCACTCCAATATTCTTCCCTGGGAAATCCCATGGACACTGGAGCCTTGTGGGTTTCAGTCCATGGGGTCTCAAAGAGTTGGACACAACTGAGCATGCATCTTTTACCTTTATGAAGGCTTACCTGAAGATGGATCCACTTAGTTTCCTCAGTTGAGCTGGTCATCTGGTGTGGAAGAAAAGCTTCTTTGTAACTCCTCTTTTCCTATCCTCTCTGGTATAGGCATAAGGCACTAGATAAATATTCATGGCCATGCATAATGGATGTCATTGGTCACTAGCTAATGGATGGCACCTGTAGCAAAAAAAAAAGTCATTATTTAATGGAAGAAAGTTCTAAGTGGTCCAGATATCAGACTACTGCATAATCATGAATATTTATGTAACATATTATCATTTAAAAACACATTCTAAAATCTCTCCAACCTTTCTAATTGAGCTAGAAAAATTCACACTAGCCTAGAACTAGACATCCAGGCTAAAGGCCCAGAAGTGCCATATTCACAGTTTAAAAGTTTGAGGCATTGGGGCTGTGAAGGCAAATTCTCTCTCCCTTGTTTCTACAAAATTAATTTTCTAATTTTCTCTGTAAGAATTGTTATTTCCACATAATTCCTTGCTAATAGTTATTGCTCAGATTATGTTTTTGACCTTGAGGCCCTATTTATAGAGAATTTTAAAGGAAGTGGTGGAGGGAGGACTTTGGCAAGAGAAAAAATCAAATTCTTAGCATCTCCCATTAAGATCTGCTTCAAACAAGATCAGGTCTTTATCCTTGCCTCCCAAGAGAAGATGGTCTTCTAATTGCAATAAAGAAAATTCAACAAGATAAACAGGAGTGAAAGCATGTGGCCAAACACATCTGGGTTCAGAACACAAATCATCGCCCTAACTAACAAACCATAACTTTCATGGCCAGTTTATGATAGTGATAAAGGCCTCAGTGATGTGAGTGAGCACCTAGCCCTAAAATATTCTATGAAACCTGTTTATTACTCAGAACAGAGATCAGTAGCTTTTATGCAAGTGCTCAAACCACACATGTGCTTTAATGTACTAAGAAATAACCTTTCCCTCTACCCCTGCTTGCACTTGGAGAATCTGCTCTGCCCAAAATACTGGAATCCCTAACACACAGCATCAACTTCTTGGACCAATCAGGGAGGGACCCCTTATCCATGGTTGACCAATCAGATTTTCTCTTCCAGAAAACTGGGACTGAGAATACTGTGGTACAAGGATCAAACTGGACCATCAAAGAGACATGATGCAGAAGCTTTTGTTCTGTAACAGTTAAAGGAATCCAATGTTCAAAGAGAAGAGTAAACTAGGTGAGAGATACAGAGAGGAGGCACCACATAGCCCCAGAGGGACAAAATCAGCTGCATCTGGTCTTTCCACAAAGAAATTAGGTTGTACTTTGTGCAGCAGGATTTCAAAATGTCCACCTTGAAATTCTGCCTTCCTCCTTGTCCCCAAATACAAAAACCAAAAAGCCCTGCAAAAATATAACATCATGCCAGCTTTACTCACTGTTAACTTTAGGGTCCATTAAAAAATACTATCCTGTAAAGCAATTTGTAAGTTAGATACTCTGGTTTCTAACTTTGAGACATAATGCAGAGTCTTTTGAAACATATATTTATATTTTCTAAGCAATGGAAATTACATCTATCATCTTTAACCTAAAACATTGTTTTATAAATGTTAAGAATGTCTCTAAAATTGGACTATCATAAAGGCAGCCTATGCAAAGTGCCATTTGAAATTTAGCTCTTGCTGTGGGTCCAGATATTCAGGGAAAAAAAAAATCAAAGCTACTGATTCATTGACATTAAGGAAGGAGTCATTTCCCAGAATGAGGTCTTAGAAATACATAAAAATTGCTGGAAGATTGAAATATCTTGGAGTGAAACATGAGAAAAAGTCTTATCTCTGCAATCACACTCTATCTATCTTTCAGATTCTCTGATATCATGCCCACCATGATAAAAAATTTTCTACTGCCTATACGCACCAAGTCACATGAAATTCACTCACCTACGGTTCATTAACCACTTACTAAGACAGAAGCCAACCTGGCAGGTGGTTTGGGAAATTGGTGCAACTTACAACCCCTTCCATTCCTTCGTTCCTTTTGCTTGGGGCATCACATACTCTATTTTCTTGTTTCCCTGAAAATTTCACTTCTCAGTTATATCACCTTGATCAGTATTTGTAATGGAAACACAAAAGACCCTGAATAGCCAAAGCAATCTTGAGAAAGAAAAATAGCGCTGGAGGAATTCCTGATTTCAGACTATACCACAAAGCTATAGTCATCAAGACAGTATGGTATTGTAACAAAAACAGAAATACAGATGGAACAAGATAGAAAGCCCACATATAAACCTATGCATCTTTGGGCACCTTATCTTTGACAAAAGACACAAGAATATACAATGGAGAAGACAGCTTCTTCAATAAGTGGTGATGGGAAAACTGGATGGCTACATGTAAAATAATGAAATTAGAACACCTCCTAACATCATATACAAAAATAGTCTCTGTATGGATATGTTTGTCCTCTATATTCCCTCACTCTCTTCCTTTTTATCTACCAATTATGTCCCCATTACCTTGGAAGATTTATCTCTGCAGACAAGGGCCAGTGCAATATACATGTTTATCATTCTTTGCCATCTCATTCACATGTAACATATGTGGTGCCCCATGAGCACAGAAAGCCAGTGGACCCATAATGCATGAAAGTTCAGCAAAACTCACTTTAAAGTGAGTACAAGTGTGTTAAGTCCATGACTGAATAAGTATGGGCCCTGACAACCCTGAAAGAGCACATGAGCCAGAACTTCTTTTGCAGAAAGTAGAAAGTAACCATTTGGATTTTTAGGTCACCAGCTCAGTAAAAACCAGCTTTGCCTGTCTGACATTATAATCTTAGTACCTTTCATTATTTTATTTTTTCTCCCTTTTACATTATATTATTATATCTCCCTATCATGTAGGGGCAGGGGGGCTTCCCTGGTAGCTCAGTTGGTAAAGAATCTGCCTACAATGCAGGAAAACCCTGCTTCATTTCCTGAGTCAGGAAGTTATCCTGGAGAAGGGATAGGCTACCCACTCCAGTATTCTTGGGATTCCCAGGTGGCACAGATGGTAAAAAAATTTGCCTGCAATGAGTGAGACTCGAGTTGGATACCTGTGTTGGGAAGATCCCCTGGAGGAGGGCATGGCAACCCACTTCAGTATTCTTGCCTGGAGAATCCCATGGACAGAGGAGTCTGGCAGGCTACAGTCCATGGGGTTGCAAAGAGTTGGACACAACTGAGTGACTAAGCCTAGCACAGTACCATGTAGGGGAAGCAGTTTTTAAGAGGATAAGTACTTTTGTAATTTAAACAGTCTGCTTTGGTAAACTTAACATTCGATTTAAAAAATTATATTAGTATGAGAAAGCTTTCTAAGTAATGATTTTTCTGACATGTTTTGATTATAGAACACATGTACTTCTTACAAAAGGAGGAACTGTCACAGATTGTAAGATAAAATGCCATCATTTCTCTTATTGAAGCTTCAGTGTTTATTTGGAATAACTATTTCTGATAAAATCTTCACTTAATTCTCATGTTTTTAGAGAATGGTTGTATATTTTATGAAGACTGTTTTCCTCTCAAAACGTTATTGGATTAAGCTTATTTCCCAGGTTAATAACTTTTATTTAAAATTGGCTTTTTTGACATCTACACAGTTTAAATCCATATATTTAAAATGGATAACCAACAAGGACCCACTGTATATCACTGGGAATTCTGCTCAACACATGGCAGGCTGAATGCAAAGGGAGTTTGGGGGAGAGCAGATATAAGTACATGTATGGCTGAGTCACTCTGCTGTGCACCTCAACTATCACAACATTGTTAATCAGCTGTATTTCAATATAAAATAGTTTTTAAAAATGGTTTTGTGTGTGTTTTACAAAAACAACTTTAGGGCAGAGACTCACTCTGCCACTACTATAGTCAATGTTCCTATTGAGAAACTATAAAGGAACACATGGAGCAAAAGACTGGTTCCAAATAGGAAAAGGAGTACGTCAAGGCTGTATATTGTCATCCTGCTTATTTAACTTTTATGCAGAAAAACACTTATATGCATCATGAGAAACACTGGGCTGGAAAAAGCATGAGCTGGAATCAAGATTGCAGGGAGAAATAGCAATAACCTCAGATATGCAGATGACACCACCCTTATGGCAGAAAGTGAAGAAGAACTAAAGAGCCTCTTGATGGAAATAAAAGAGGAGAGTGAAAAAGTTGGCTTAGAGCTCAACATTCAGAAAACTGAGATCATGGCATCCAGCCCCATCACTTCATGGCAAATAGATGGGGAAACAGTGGAAACAGTGAGAGACTTTATTTTGGGGGGCTCCAAAATTACTCCAGTTGGTGATTGCAGCCATGAAATTAAAAGATGCTTACTCCTTGAAAGGAAAGTTATCACCAACCTAGACAGGATATTAAAAAGCAGGGACATTACTTTGTCAACATAGGTCCATCTAGTCAAGGTTATGGTTTTTCCAGTGGTCATGTATGGATGTGAGAGTTGGACTACAAAGAAAGCTGAGCACGGAAGAATTGATGCTTTTGAACTGTGGTGTTGGAGAAGACTCTTGAGAGTCTCTTGGACTGCAAGGAGATCAGTCCTGGGTGTTCATTGGAAGGACTGATGTTGAAGCTGAAACTCCAATACTTTGGCCACCTGATGCAAAGGGCTGACTCACTTGCAGAGACCCTGATGCTGGGAAAGATTGAGGGCAGGAAGAGAAGGGGACGACAGAGGATGAGATGGCTGGATGGCATCACCGACTCGATGGACGTGGGTTTGGGTGGATTCCGGAGTTGGTGATGGACAGGGAGGCCTGGCGTGCTGTAGTTCATGGGGCTGCAAAGAGTCGGACGTGACTGAGCGACTGAACTGAACTGAACTGACTGAAGCGATCGGAGATTGCCTTCTCAGAAATCTCTAGTACAGAGATTGTCTCAGTGTCATACAGCAGCAACGACAAAACGGCAAGGATCCAGTGGCTTTTGTTCATCTACTGTGTATCAGATTTTGTTTTTAATTCCTCATTTAATCCTCACCATAATCCTGTGAGGTACAATGAAATTCTAGGGAAAACAACCATTCCAGTACTACTCCACCTCCACCACCAAGCTTATAAACTCTTTAATCTGGCACCTTACCATGTGTAAATAGTATTTTGGTATCCTTTGTGTAAGTTTAAAAGATCTAAGTAGGGGGAAGCTTAGGAGTCCTTCGGTCCCTTAACTAATAGCCGTGATTCTTTCTAGTAATGCATCCAACTCAGTAAGGGAAATGAAGTCTCCACTGCCTCTGAGGAGACCCAGTTCTTTTGATAGACTAGTTCAATGGAGCAGGATCCTAGTAAAAGGGTCTTGGTTTTACTCTACACCACTGGGTGACACGGGCACCAACTGGCTACCCTCTTCTGTCCCTTTAATGGGTCTCAGATTACTTATGTGTGAGACCAGAAACTTGGATAAAGTTTTCTTTGACTTTACCTGAACTAACTCGTGGTGGGCAGGCAGTGAGAGGCGGCATCAGGAAAGAAAAGTTAACCATCCTCTCACGATCTGGGAAGGACAGATGTACTGATTTCAATTCGGAGTCCGGCAGCTGATAGAAAGAGCCAGTCCGGGAGCGGAGATCTAGCGTCCCTGGTCCGGAGTCCGAGTCCCAGGTCCTGAGTGGCAGCTGAAGCAGCACGCGCCCCTTTTCCGGAAGCCCCGCCCACTTCTTCACCTGGGTTCACCCCAAGTCCCGGCCTCACGCTCGGCATCGGCGGCGAACTATATTTCCCAGAATGCCATTCAAGCCGCTTCGCAGGGCGCCAGTAAGCGCCTTGGGTGACGCCATCAGCCAGCGCGGTGTTTAGACGCTACTGATGTCGTGGCGCATTGGAGGAAGAAGTCGCTGTTTCGCCGGGCCCTGGTCCTGAGGACGCGGTCCAGGTGGCCCCTGGCCTCTTCCTGTCCACCCCTCCGCCCGCCTTTTCCCCCGCTCCTCTGGCAGGATGAGGCGTGCAGGCCTGGGTAAGAAGAGGGCTGAAATTCGAAGTTCCGGGACCCTAGAACTGGCGGTGCTGGGCGCAGGGTCGCGGGGAGAAATCGGACTGGCCTCTTGTCTCTGGAATCTGACACAGAGAGCAGGGGGTATGGAGGGGTCTTTGGAGGTGGTGTCAAGTGGAAACACCGCCATTTGTTCCAGATCCTAAGGGGTTCCTTAAGTTTGCTTCTGTCTAAAGTTATGGATGGTAGGGTTGGACGGAAGAGTGGAGAACTAGGGGTGAGGTATGTACAGGTGCCAACGCAGTGACGAGTTTTTTTGTAGTGTTATTGACTGTCTGAGCGCGGTTATGGAAATTGCTGAGTTTCCATAGTCGCTGAAGTCTGTCTTCGGCTTCTCTCTACTGGACCTAATGTTAGTTTCTTTAGAAGTGAAGTTTGAAGAGTGTTGCATGCAAAGCACACTGATAGTAATCGTATTAGCCCGGTAACAGTGATTTACACAGGTAAACATGCGTGTCATTTTTGTTAAAGGCCGTGATGTGGATCTTCAGAGTCAAAGGCCATTTTACCCAGAACATTTCTTATGTGACCCTTGTAAGGGTGAGCCGGTAGAATGTAGTAATACCTGGTGACTTAGCATTTGTTCTTGACTTTTGGCCTAGGAAGTAGTTCACCAAGCAGCAGAACAAATTAGGCGCAAGGATTACAATGGGCTGTTACAGCACAGAGCCATTAAAACAGCATTTTCTGGTTCTGGAACTATTAAGAGATGACTGGGAAAAAAGTAAAGAAACCTGCTATATTAGTATATAGTATACCTGAGAAAATATATGAAATACTGGAGAAAGGATAATGTTTGTTACCTTTTCAATTCTTATAATTCGATGGAAAAAAAGTTTTTCAAGTGTCAGGTATTTAAAGTTAGTGAAAGTTGCCAGTAACTCTAGGCATGTACATTGATTAGTAAATTGTAGTATGAGAAAAATCTCTTGAAAAATGTAGTTTTGGTGAATTCTTGGGTCACAAAAGGAAAATTGGCTGGGTAAATTGTAGAGAAAAAAGATAACTCATTTTGAATAAGTTTAGTTTTATATGCCTAAAAGAGTTTCCTTTTTATCATTAATGACAGCAAACATTTATTGTGTATTTGAGTAAGCGCTAGGTATACAGTCCTTTGTGGCTTCCCTGTGGTGTAGTGGTAGAGAATCCACCTGCCAATGCTGGAGGCGCACAAGAGATGCGGGTTCGATCCCTGGTCAGGAAGATCCCCTGGAAAAAGAACCCACTCCAGTATTCTTGCTTGGAGAATCCCATGGACAGAGGAGCCTGGCGGGCTACAGTCCGTGGGGTTACAAAGAGTCAGTCAGGACTGAGCACTCACACGCAGTCCTGTGTAGCTCTGTTCATGCTCCCCAAAGCTTCTAATCTAGTTGAAGGAAATATGTACAAAGATAAATTATAGTACAAGGTGGTAGCTATACAACCAAATACCAAATAAGTTCTACAGGCCGTGAACGTCCCAGGTATTTCACAGAGAGCGCTTGGCGCTTGGTAATTTGTGTGGACATAGAAGCCTCAGCTGCAGCTTAAATAGCAAAGTGTAGGAGAGTTTGTTTCCAGTTGGAAGGGTGACCCTCTCCTTGCTCCAAAACAATTGTAGGACTAGAATCTAAAATTATGAATGATGTGTTTAAGGGATTATGATTAAACCAATTCGGTTGAAGTAGGTGACATAGAACCAGAACCAACCACATCATTGTGGAGACCTTTGAGTACCAGGTCAAAGAATTTGGATCTCATCAATACATCTTTGGGCCTTTTTGAAAGTTTTGTGCAGCAGTATGCTGTGAAATTGCAGAGAGAGAAACGAGAAATGGTGGTTCTGAGCCCTGACTACACTAGAATCACCTAGAGAGCTTTTAAGGCTTGAATACCTAGACCCCAGCCCAGACCAACTAAGTTAGAATCGCTAGGATAGAGTGGATTTTTTTTTTTTTTTTTTTAGTTTGCCTTTAAATTCCCCTGTAGTTGAGAGGAGGAAAGGTGATTCCTTAGGTGTCTGTTGTTGTAAATTACATTGGTGTGATGTGACATGAGGTGACAAGAGGTTTTTTTCTTTTTTAAGTATCAGTGTGTATTGGGGTCATGAATCTGATAAATATTCATGTAGAGAAGCCCCCGCACTTCATGTGCATGCTTGGTGCCTCAGTTGTGCCTAACTCTTTGTGACCCCAAGACCTCCTCTGTCTAGGGAATTTTCCAGGCAAGGATACTGGACTGGGTTGCCAGTTCCCTCTCCAGGCCCACAGTTCACATGACTGTCTAAGTGACTTGGCTCGTTTATGACAGAAACTATCCAGAAGTAGCATTTGTTTATGGACACAGTCTGAGGATTATCTTTGACACCCGTTAGCTTTCCTACAAATTTTCATGCTAGTAAGTCACACAAAAGAAATGGCTAAATGGAATAACAACTCCTAACTTTTGATTTTTTTTTTTTTTAAATATTGGGGATGGATGATGGTGTGAGGGAAGATTAACTCTTTAATAGGAGAAGGTGTTTTGAAAGATTTCTGGACAATAAATAAAATGGGCATTTCACTTTTAATAAATGGAACAGTGCTGAAGAACTCTAAAAATAAAAATAAGATATGCAAAAATAATAATGAAGGAAGTGGAAACAAATGGCCATTAATTTAGAACTGAATTCCTTGGGGAAGTTGTCAAGTGATTAATTCAACCAGTCAGTAATGACTTACTGGGTGAACATTATATATGTAGCATGTTAATCATATAAAATATGAAGATATTTTTATTTCCTTTAAGGATTTTGGTCTTTATTAAAGTAGAATTTGTATAGCATATCATTGATGAATAGGGTGAGAAAGGATTTTTTAAATGATTCTTTTAATTGTTGAGTAGAGGGAAATATTATGTCTAGTCACTTGTCCTTACGTTGTACAATGGCACACTTACAGAACTTTGTAGATAATGGATCAGCAATTGAGGGAAATTTGAGGAAGGCAACTCTTTCTCCTCAGTAATATACTTGTTTAACATTTTGTTGTGGTGGAGATTGTGTGTCTACTGCTTGAAGTACTTGTTAGGTACAAGGGTACAGAAAGGATGAGACACTGGTTTTGGCCTCAAAGAAGCTTATGATCCCACTGTTGACAAAGGCAGACACATTCAAAGCTGAATAACTGAATTCAGATTCTTTTCATTAATTAGTTCGTTTACAAGTATTTACTGGCTATGCCTTACTGTGTATATGTGTTTGGGGGGGCTCTATGGCCATGAGCAGAACAAATTTAGTTTCTGCCCTTGGAGTGCAGTCCAGAGCATGATATGAGTATTACGTATAGTCAGAGCTGTAAGAATTCAAAAGAGCGTTTTGCTTTTTAAAGTGAGAGTTTTACTATTCCTTGAAAGAGCTTTCTGTTCCCTTTGCAATACTTCCTTCAGTCACCAGTGTTGCCTGCTACTTTCTGCCCTTCCATCTTACTGTCAGTGCCACTTCATCCACTCTGAGTAGACGGAGACCTCTAGTCTCTGTATTATGCCTTGCCTCCATAGTGTCAGGCTTCCATTGACAGTACAATCCTTGTCCAGTCTAGTTCCCAGAATCCACATATATCACCTACTCTTTTGACAAGGAATCTGAACGTCTTGGGGCTCTGTTCTTCAGCAGCCCCAACACTGCACTCCAACTCTTGTTCAGTCCAACCCTCCGGGTTCTCATGGGATGACACAGGCTGATCAGTTTTTCTGCAGAAAAATCATACATCCAGGTGAAAAATCACACTACAGTATAATTGCCTCAGCCACGATTGCTTTATCCCTGTAGTAATCCTGTACAACCCCAGTTATTTTCCTCCATTATTCTCTACTGTTTTTCACCCCAAAAGATCACCATTCTTCAAAGACAGGCTTTTCTCTTATTTCACTGAGAAAATTGTCAAGTTTTTTTTTTTTTTTCTTTTAAATGCAGTTAGATAATACCCTCAACTATGCTTTCCTTTCTCAGGCCTCCAACGTGTTAGTATACGTATTCACTGGTCAAGGCTTACTCCACTGGTTGGAGTGCCTGATGAATATCAAGTTATATTGGGCAGTGCCTGGGACTGTTGTCCTGTATGCCAATGCTCTTCCCTAGAAGATGAGCTTTGAAAAGTATTGATAGCACCTAGAAAGGACATGGGATCTGATGCATGATAGTTTCTCAAGTATTTGTTGAAGAATAAATGAATCTCAGTTAATATTCTCCATAAGTTATTCAATCTCTCTCCTGTTTAAAAGAGATGCCCATAAAGGACCTTCCCTCTGCCATAAACTCCATCCTGTTGTATTATCCTGTCTCTGCCTTTCCCTTCACAGCCAAGCCTCTTCCATAGGTAGTTGATGTTACTAATTTTAGGTGTGTGTGTGTGTGTGTGTGTGTGTGCGTGTTTTAATGGTATGGTTCTAGAGAGCAGGAAATATGTCCAGAATACCCTTAAATATCAGTGTCTATTTCAGAGTCTTGTGGGCAATCAGTAAGCAGTTAACAAATGCGTATTGAGCTGAATTCAGTATCCTTTGCTTAAGAGAGGTTATTAGAGTTGTTCTGACCTCTATTTGGTTATTAATTTTTAAAGTTCATTTGGAGTGTGAGTGTTACAGACATACCTGGTCTGTCTGTCAGAGCCCTCCAGGGGTCTTTTTCGGTTGTTTCTAGTCAGGGTTTCAGAAGGGACTTGTTTTTGCTACAACTCTGCTCGGACCGATCCTTGCAGGTGAAGGAGTAGCCCCTGGCAACTATGGGAACTATGGCTATCCGAATAGTGGGTATAGTGCCTGTGAAGAGGAGAACGAGAGACTCACGGAAAGTCTGAGAAACAAAGTAACTGCTATAAAATCTGTAAGTATATAACATGTGCTTTTTAGTTTGTACATTTATATATATATATGTTTTTTTCATGGGAGGAAGGGATAGTTAGGGAGTTTGGGACAGACATGCACACACGGCTATATTTAAAGTGGATAACCAACAAGGACCTACTGTAGAGCACATGGAACTCTGCTCCCTGTTATGTGGCAGCCTGCATGAGAAGATTGTTTGGAGGAGAATGGATACATGTGTATCCATTGAGTCCCTTCTCAGTTCACCTGCAACTATTACAACATTGTTAATTGGCTGTACTCCAGTACAAAATAAAAAGTTTAAAACTGTATACTTTTATTGGCATAGGGGATTTAGTCCCACAAACTGTATAGTTCAGTGATATGAGCTTTCCCCCTAGATTTAACAATTCAGAGATAAAAAAGCACCTAGGTAGCTCAAATCAGTTCAGTTCAGTTGCTCAGTCGTGTCCGACCCTTTGTGACCCCATGGACTGCAGCACGCCAGGCCTCCCTGTCCATCACCAACTCCTGGAGTTTACCCAAACTCATGTCCATTGAGTCATTGTTGCCATCCAACCATCTTATCCTCTGTCGTCCCCTTCTCTTCCTGCCCTCAATCTTTCCCAGCATCAGGGTCTTTGCAAATGAGTCAGCTCTTCACATCAGGTGGCCAAAGTATTGGAGTTTCAGCTTCAACATCAGTCCTTCCAATGAACACCCAGGACTGATCTCCTATAGGATGGACTGGTTGGATCTCCTTGCAGTCCAAGGGACTCAGAAGAGCCTTCTACAACACCACAGTTCAAAAGCATCAATTCTTCAGCATTCAGCTTTCTTTATAGTCTGACTCTCACATCCATACATGACCACTGGAAAAACCATAGCCTTGACTAGACAGACCTTTGTTAGCAAAGTAATGCCTCTGCTTTATAATATGCTGTCTAGGTTGGTCATAACTTTCCTTCCAAGCAGTAAGCATCTTTTAATTTCATGGCTGCAGTCAAAATCCGGAGTGATTTTGGAGCCCCCAAAAGTAAAGTCAGCCACTGTTTCCCCATCTATTTGCCCATGAAGTGATGGAACCGGATGCCATGATCTTAGTTTTCTGAATGTTGAGCTTTAAGCCAACTTTTTCCACTCTTCTCTTTCACTTTCATCAAGAGGCTCTTTAGTTGTTCACTTTCTGTGATAAGGGTGGTGTCATCTGCATATCTGAGGTTATTGATATTACTCCCGGCAATCTTGATTCCAGCTTGTGCTTCCTCCAGCCCAGCGTTTCTCATGATGTACTCATATAAGTTAAATAAGCAGGGTGACAATATGCAGCCTTGACGTACTCCTTTTCCTGTTTGGAACCAGTTTGTTGTTCCATTTCCAGTTCTAAATGTTGCTTCTTGATCTGGATACGTATTTCATAGGAGGAAGGTCAGGTGGTGTGGTATTCTCATCTCTTTCAGAATTTTGCACAGTTTATTGTGATCCACACAGTCAAAGGCTTTGGCATAGTCAATAAAGCAGAAATAGATATTTTTGTGGAACTCTCTTGCTTTTTCAATGATCCAGCAGATGTTTGCAATTTGATCTCTGGTTCCTCTGCCTTTTCTAAATCCAGCTTGAACATCTGGAAGTTCATGGTTCACGTATTGCTGAAGCCTGGCTTGGAGAATTTTGAGCATTACTTTGCTAGCATATGAGATGAGTGCAATTATGCAGTAGTTTGAGCATTCTTTGGCATTGCCTTTCTATGGGATTGGAATGAAAACTGACCTTTTCCAGTCCTGTGGCCACTGCTGAGTTTTCCAAATTTGCTAGCGTATTGATTGCAGTGCTTTCACAGCGTCATCTTTTAGGATTTAAAGTAGCTCAATTGGAATTCCATTGCCTCCACTAGCTTTGTTTGCAGTGATGCTTCCTAAGGCCCACTTGACTTCACATTCCAGGATGTCTGGCTGTAGGGGAGTGATCACGCCATCCTGATTATCTGGGTCATGAAGATCTTTTTTGTACAGTTCTTCTGTGTATTCTTGCCACCTCTTCTTAATATCTTCTGCTTCTGTTAGGTCCCTACCATTTCTGTCCTTTATTGAGCCCATCTTTGCATGAAATGTTGCCTTCGTATCTCTGATTTTCTTGAAGAGACCTCTAGTCTTTCCAAGTCTAATGTTTTCCTCTATTTCTTTGCATTGATCACTGAGGAAGGCTTTCTTATCTCTCCTTGCTATTCTTTGGAGCTCTGCATTCAGATGTGTATATCTTGCCTTTTCTCCTTTGCTTTTCACTTCTCTTCTTTTCCCAGCTATTTGTAAGGCCTCCTCAAACAGCCATTTTGCATTTTTGCATTTCTTTTTCTTGGGGGTGGTTTTGATCCCTGTCTCTGTACAGTGTCTTGAACCTCCGTCCGTAGTTCATCAGGCACTCTGTCTATCAGATCTAGTCCCTTAAATCTATTTCTCACTTCCACTGTATAATCATAAGGGATTTGATTTAGGTCGTGCCTGAATGGTCTAGTGGTTTTCCCCACTTTCTTCAGTTTAAGTCTGAATTTTGCAATAAGGAGTTCATGATCTGATCCACAGTCAGCTTCTGGTCTTGTTTTTGCTGACTATATAGAGCTTCTCTATCTTCGGCTTCAAAGAATATAATCAATCTGATTTCGGTGTTGACCATCTGGTGATGTCCATGTAGAGTTTTCTCTTGTGTTGTTGGAAGAGGGTGTTTGCTATGACCAGTGTGTTCTCTTGGCAAAACTCTGTTAGCCTTTGCCCTGCTTCATTCTGTACTCCAAGGCCAAATTTGCCTGTTACTCCAGGTGTTTCTTGACTTCCTACTTTTGCATTCCAGTCCCCTATAATGAAAAGGACATCTTTTTGGTTGTTAGTTCTAAAAGGTCTTGTAGGTCTTCATAGAACCGTTCAACTTCAGCTGCTTCAGCTTCTTGAGCGTTACTGGTCGGGGCATAGACTTGGATTACTGTGATATTGAATGGTTTGCCTTTGAAACAAACAGAGATCATTCTGTCATTTTTGTGATTGCATCCAAGTACTGTACTTTCTTTTATACAACTGTCATTTATTCCAGGTAAAGAAATTTCCATGAGAAAAAATCTTTAGTTTAATAAAGAGCCTAAATTATCAATATTGGTATTAAAACTCAAGTAATTCTTAATTTCCTCCAAATGTTATATTTTCTGAATTATTAACATTATATGATATTTCTTAGTTCAATAATCAATTCTTATTGATTTATTAAGACCTTGAAAATAATACTCATTTCAGAATGTAACAGTCTCCAGGCTGAATACAATTCTACTTTCCAAAAACTAATGAAATATCAGTTAAGTTTTAGCAATGTGACTCGAAATTTAAACACGATCTGAGTACAGGTTAGAAAATGTGGTCAGTCAAAACTTATGGTGTGTGTGTATATATATATATATTTTTTTTTTTTAACTTCAGCTTTTTTTGGTAGTTAAATCTAAAATACTGCTTGTAGTATTTTACAATACTACAATACAATTACAATGTAGTAATATCTCAGACCATTCCACCTTTCACCCCCAAGCAGTGCATCATCTGACTTTTCTTCTAGTCTCAAAAGCTGCAAATCTCAGTCTTCTGTGTTTCTGCCTTTGTACCTCATTTCAGTCACCAAGTCCTATGTTCTTTCTCTCAACTGTTCCTATTTGACCTTCCTGTTTCTAATACTATGCCCCGGTTTTCTTCAGTGGACTATTGGGAAAGCCTTTTAACCTATCTGTTTCCCATTTTTATATGTTTTGGTCTGAGCTACACCCAGTAGTCATCACAGTCATGTTTGGTTTCTAGAGTTTTTTTTAAATTGCATTCTACACTCCCAGAAGTCTTCAGTGGCCTCCCATGATGTAAGAAATGAAGTTCACACTCTGTAGCTTGATCAGATAGGTTCTACAGAGATTGTCCCCAGCTTTTTAGACCTCACCTCCTGCACCTTCAGAATATGCGCATGCTTTCTGCCAGATTTGAGTATCCCTTGTGTCCTGTGCGTGCTGTCACCCTCCCACTCCTGTATCTTTGGTCGTGCAGTCCCCTTGCCAAAGGCATTCTCCCCCTCCTGACTTTGGCTGAAGTCTTGCCCATCTGAAAGTCTCCATCTCTTTTCACCTTCTCTCCTCCAGGCTTTACCTGATCACCACATAAACCTAACCTTTTCCTTATGAACATAAGATCATTTGTACCATTTCTATAGCACTTATTGCATAACGATCTGCATTGGAATTATTTGTATGTAAAAGAAATTTATCAGAATACAGAGTTTTCTGTTGTACTTAGTTTTACATTCTACATAGCACTTAACGTATTTCCTTATAGTGTATTGAGTTAATATGTATTAGATAAAGGAATTACCAAAAGATAGTTTTGGTTATGTGTTAAAATAAACGTGTGTGGTACACTTCTAGAGCATTCATTGGAAGCTTGTGTTGCCAAAACTTAATTGATAGTTCATTAGTCTTTGGAAAATAGAATTGTATTTCAGCCTAGAGACTATTATCTCCTGAAATGAGTATTGTTTTTAAGTCATATTAAATCAAAAGGAGCTGATCTATGAACTAATCAATATTGTATAATGTTAATAATTTAGAAAATACATTTTGGAGGAAATTAAGAATTAAATGATTTTTTTTTAATTCCAATATTGATAATTTAGGCTCCTTGTTAGAAGAAAGCCTTTTTCTCGTGGATATTTCTTTCCCTGGCATGAATGACAGTTGTAAAAGTAGTTAGGTGATTTGGGCTGTCCAGTTTCATAGTTGATTATTATTTCTGAATGTTATATTTTGAGAAGAAGCTTATATTCTGATCTATAGATTCCTAGAATGGTTTTGTGTTAATATTACCCCAGATACCTTGCACACAAAATAAGTTGAGGACAATATTTGCAGTGGTTTACCATGGACTACTCTTGTGGCTCAACTGGTAAAGAATCCACCTGCAATGCAGAAGACCTGGCTTTGATCCCTGGGTTGGGAAGATCCCCTGGAGAAGGGAAAGGCTACCCAGTCCAGTATTCTGGCCTGGAGAATTCCATGGACTATACAGTCCATGGGGTCGCAAAGAGTCGGACACGACTGAGCAACTTTCACTTCACTTTCACCATGATTTTTAGTAGTTTCCAAGATTTAGTAGTAGTGTATTTATTCAGCTATTTTAGAGGTGAAGTCTTCGATGAATTTGTCATATGAAATATTAGATAGGTTTTGATTTGAATAGCAGCTGTAGTCACTTATGATACTTCATTTAGACTCAGCCTCTTCTCTGCATAGCTTCATGATGTGGATAACACTAACTTGTAAATTTTTTACAATTTATTATCAAATTTTAAAGAAAAAACACCTTTAGAATCTAAAGAAATAATTAATTTAGGCCTATACTCAAAGTAATGTCACTTTCATTAGGAAAATATTACTTATGTCTGAACTTGATAATATGGGAGCTCAGGTAACATTTAAAAAATGTAAATGAAGAAATGTGCAAACAGATGCTATTGTGTGAACGACACAAAGAGAGAAAAAAGAACTCAAGGGTAAGAGGACAGAGACATGTACCTTAGGTAACTTTATAGGAGACTTGAAAAATACAGAATGAAGTAATATTTCCACTATATATTACAGTTAATTTTTTAAGTATATTAAGATTTTTAGTTGAAGTTTTGATATCAAACTCTCAAAAATGAGTAGAATGAATAGCCAGAAAAGTAGATGATATAGTAGACTTGAAAACACTGTGAGCCAATTCAGTATAATTAAGATTTATACAGTTTTCACACAACATCAGGATACAAATTCTATCAAGTTCCCACAGACTATAAACTAGGAGACACTGAAGCATATCCAGAGACATAAGACGAAGTGCAAAAATCTGATGGCCTAAAAGTATTGAAATCATACAGTGTCTGTCCTCCTACCACTGTGGAATTATGTTAGAGATCAGTATCAAAAGATATTTGAAAATAACCCACATATTTTCAAGTGCAATGTGACATTTCCCAAGAGAGATCTTTTGACTTGGCCATTGAAAGCCTCAATAAAGTTAAAAGACTGAAAAAACAGAGGGTGATTTCAGAGAAGAAAGCATTTAAACGTGAAGTTAATATCAAACTGAGAACTTAATATCAAAGATACTTTTAAAATCCCATATATATTATGTTGTTAAAAAAAAAAGGAAATTAACATATGCTACAGTATTATTAACTATAGTACAGCTTTTATGCAAATTTCACAAAATTTTATGCTAGTGTTCATTATTTGTTTTCATCCCTTATTCAAGATTCCATATTGTAATTAGTTGCATTGAACAGCTTCAGCTGCATGCAGCAAATTCTGATAAATTCTCTTCACTTTTATTCTGCTACAAATATTGTCTAATTTTCTTTGTTATGGCTTCTTAGATACACCCATCATTTAAAAGTGGACATTTAATTTCTAAATTAGTTTTTATTAATTTCAGTGGGAAAAATAACCAAAGAATGAAGTATATTTTATATTTTTAAGAATGCAGTTTTATTTGAGAAAACATTTATGCTTAGGATGGCATTATTGTTTTTACGTTATAACACCTAAAAACATTTAGGTAAATAATAATGTTTGTGCTTTCTTCTTTGTAGCTTTCCATTGAAATAGGCCATGAAGTTAAACATCAAAATAAATTATTAGCTGAAATGGTAAGTGGTTATGATTTTAACTTTAAGAAATTGATTGGATATTCTCAAATTTGGCCTGGAATAATTCTAAGAGTTATTTTTGCCCTATTTTTACATTTTTCATCTTGCCTAACCCATATGAGTGGGAGGGGGAGGTAGGAGTGAGTGTATATTTTATCTTGTATTTAGGAACATTGTTAAAGACTCAGGAAAAATGACTATTTCAAGCTGTCTTTAAGATCTCAATGGATATAGACTACCAAGTAAATGCTTTATATCCAGTCAACCAAATGTCTTTCACTTAATGTAAACCTGTCTTCTACTTGATCTCCTAAGGATCACTGTGAACAAGTCAATAAGATTGACTATAGTAACATCCCCAAGCCTTTTCTCTCTAAACAAGCTCAGTAAGGTATACCTTTTCTTGCTAGAGGCTCTTTTCATTCCTTACTGTTTATTTTGGATGTCAAACTCCTCTGGACCTTCCCTAGTTTCTTCAAATGCTTTTAAAATTGTACTATTTAAAAATGAATATTGCACTGAAAATTTTCTAGTGAAGGTTGTACATTAGAATCACTTGAGGAACTTTGAAAATTATCCATGCCTGGTTCTCACTTGAAATATACTGATTGAGAATTTTAGGGAGGGGGGCGTCTCTTGGTATATGTATTTTGAAAAAATTTTACATCCCAGGTGATTTTGTTGCATAGCCCTAATGAAGAACTATAAATGTGAAGTGCTTAAGCTGCCTAGAACCTGAGCTGTACAAAGGCTATCATTATGTCAGGACCTTACATCTCAGGTTATTGAGATTTCTAAGAAAGTGTAGTCTTTCCAAATCATACATAGTTCTCTCACCTTCAGGACTTTTCTAGCTATGTTTTAATGTGGCAGTTTTTCCCCATCCATATTTGAAGTCTTTACCACAGTTTACTCCCTCTGCATGATAGTCTCTTAACTTTTAATAGATTCTGCTGACCTTCGAAGTCAGCTTCCTAAACAAAAGGATCTTAAAAGTAAAAGTACATTAAACTGCTAACCATATTCAGTGGATAAATTGCTGTACTGGGAAGCAAGCAACCATTTAACCTTGGAGAGTGGTACCTCCAACAAAATGAGGGGGAAACCTGTGTGATGGTAGATGAACCTCTTACTTTTATTGTTAATGTTTTTAACCCACACTATTGGAATAAGACCTAAATACTTTGGGATTTTGAATTACTCTAGAGTTGAAAGAATGTTCATTGGATAATGAAAGAGCTTTTATTTATTGAGAAAATTATTTTGCATGGCGTAATCAGGTTGATTATCCAAGTTATACACAGGCTCCAGAAACTGTCATTAAAAGTATATTCTAATAACAGTATATTAAATTACTCAAATATGCATATGTAGAATGTTAGAATTCAACTATTATGTTTTCCTTTTTTCCTCATAGGATTCACAGTTTGATTCTACTACTGGATTTCTAGGTAAAACTATGGGAAAACTGAAGATTTTATCCAGAGGAAGCCAAACGAAGTTGCTGTGCTATATGATGCTATTCTCATTGTTTGTCTTTTTTGTCATTTACTGGATTATTAAACTGAGGTGATGCAAGTCAGTGTGAGCTTGGAATTTGTTCCAACTTAACAACTTGGAGTACTACATCAGTAAAAAAAATCAGCATCAAAACATTCCTAAATTTCAGCTACTATGGCTCTTCCCGTCAAAGAGTACTGAATCTTACTTGTTTTATAAATCATACCAGATAATATAGTGCTCTTTGGATACTGTTTCTTAATGATTCACTTTTTGCCCCTATTTTCAGGGGTACTGAGATGCTCTGAGGTTCACTCTGGCCCTAACAGTCTTTTCCTGCTTTTTGCTGTGAGATTAAAGAGCAGTTATAAAATTCTGTTGTTACCATAAATGTAGGTTTATGTTCCACATAAAGAACTTAGTAGGAGAGTAGCGATGCCTAAAGAGCCTGGTGCTATGCTCTTGAGGTGGTAAGCAAGTCTGTGATGGATGGTGAATGTGTTTTCCTGAATTGTCATCGCCCCAATGTTGTACTCTTCTTTCCTCCTTTATTTTGTTTAAATTGTAGACTGATTTTTTTTTTCCTACAGTTTTCCTAATAATTTTTGATGATATGACGCTTCTTCCCCGCCTCTACCCAAGAACCTCATTCTTTACTAAAACTTGTTATTTTGGCATATTTCTAGTAGGATCCAAAACAAATGTGTACCAGCATAGTTGTCATTTTATATTAACTTTATATATATATAACATTGACTTGGCTTATAATAGTTTTATGATTTTAGCTACTTAGGTAGGCCATTTGGTTATCATTTATGACAGAATAATGTGAAGCTAAAGTAATTGCTAAGCTCTGAATGGAAATAAATGTTCAGGAAAAGTAATTGCCTCTGCTTTATTATGTGCTCAAAATAAATATTGGAAATACTCAGGCATTGAACTTGGGGTTAAGGGCACTGTTGTTTTAATCCAGTGTATTTGTTTATAGGAAACAAAATGAAAAAATGGACTGCTAAGTAGATGTCAAAATGTTGTGAAATTGTCTGTATTGCTACTGTTTCGGAATTTGCTCATTTATGGGCTTCAAAAATAAAATTTTTAATAAAATGTATTAATTGACTTTGTTGCTTCTTTGTTCAAGTCTTTTTTTTTCCCCATAAACCAAGAATTCGTTCTGAAAACTCACAACAAACTCAGGAAAGCTTAATGTATTATTTCCCTACTTGCTTCAAACAAATGAGATAAATCATGACAACAATTTCAAAAATCTATTTAATTCTTTCTTCCTTCTGCTTGGGGACCCCTAGGAAAAAGTACTTCCAGAAATAAAATTTTGGGAAAACATCAAATATGGAAAAGTTCTAATATTTTTATAATCCTTTACAAACTCATTGCTAAATCTGAAAAGGTCATTATTGCTGTTGGTGCCTGGGAGGTTGATTGTAATAACTGAATAAGCAAAATATCCATGTTATTATTTTTATTCAAACATAAGCCTTGTAGCTGTTTGTCTGGTGGGTGACACACTGTAAATCAGTGTTTTAAATGATAAAAGAAGCTTCAGAAAAATCTCAAGTCTCTAGATTTTTTCTGAAAAATATCTAGTTATTTCACTAGGAGTTGGTCCAAATGGTAGAAATTTTAATTTACCTACTCCATCCCCTGTGGATACCAGACATGAAAGTCACTCAGTCTTGTCTGACTCTTTGCAACCAACCAGGCTCCTCCATCCATGGGATATTGCAGGCAAGAATACTGGAGTGGCTTGCCATTTTCTTCAGGGGCTCTAACCTGACCCAGGGATCAAACCCAGACCTCCTGCATTGAAGGCAGTTGCTTTACCGTTGGAGCCACAAGGGAATCCCCTATACGAGGCATAGGTTTCCACAATGAGGAAAGAGAATTATACATAATACTGGTAGACTTTCAGTTCAGTTCAGTCACTCAATCATGTCCGACTCTGCGACCCCATGAACTGCAGCACGCTAGGCCTCCCTGTCCATCACTGAGTCCACCCAAACCCATGTCCATCGAGTCGGTGAAGCCATCCAACCATCTCATCTCCTGTCGTCCCCTTCTCCTGCCCCCAATCCTTCCCAGCATCAGGGTCTTTCCCAATGAGTCAGCTCTTCGCATCAGGTGGCCAAAGTATTGGAGTTTCAATTTCACATCAGTCCTTCCAATGAAAACCCAGGACTGATCTCCTTTAGGATGGACTGGTTGGATCTCCTTGAGGTCGAAGGCACTCCCAAGAGTCTTCTCCACACCACAGTTCAAAAGCATCAATTCTTTGGTGTTCAGCTTGCTTTATAGTTCAGCTCTCACATCCACACATGACCACTGGAAAAACCATAGCCTTGACTAGACAGACCTTTGTTGGCAAAGGAATGTCTCTGCTTTTTAATATGCTGTCTATGTTGGTCATAACTTTGCTTCCAAGGAGTAAGCGTCTTTTAATTTCATGGCTGCAGTCACCATCTGCAGTGATTTTGGAGCCCAGAAAAATAAAGTCAGCCACTGTTTCTACTGTTTCCCCATCTATTTGCCATGAAGTGATGGGACCGGATGCCATGATCTTAGTTTTCTGAATGTTGAGCTTTAAGCCAACTTTTTCACTCTCCACTTTCACTTTCATCAAAGGGCTCTTTTGTTCTTCACCTTCTGCCATAAGGGTGGTGTCATCTGCATATGTGAGGTTATTGATATTTCTCCCAGCAATCTTGATTCCTGCTTCTGCTTCCTCCAGCCCAGCATTTCTCATGATGTACTCTGCATATAAATTAAATAAGCAGGGTAACAATATACAGCCTTGACGTACTCCTTCTCCTGTTTGGAACCAGTCTGTTGTTCCATGTCCAGTTCTAACTGTTGCTTCCTGACCTGCATACAGGTTTCTCAAGAGGCAGGTCAGATGGTCTGGTATTCCCATCTCTTGAAGAATTTTGCACAGTTTATTGTGATTCACAGAGTCAAAGGCTTTGGCATAGTCAATGAAGCAGAAATATATGTTTTTCTGGAACTCTCTTGCTTTTTTGATGATCCAGCAGATGTTGGCAATTTGATCTCTGGTTCCTCTGCCTTTTCTAAAACCAGCTTGACATCTGGAAGTTCATGGTTCACGTATTGCTGAAGCCTGGCTTGGAGAATTTTAAGCATTACTTTATTAGCATGTGAGATGAGTGCAATTGTGCGGTAGTTTGAGCATTCTTTGGCATTGCCTTTCTATGGGATTGGAATGAAAACTGACCTGTTCCAGTCCTGTGGCCACTGCTGAGTTTTCTATATTTGCTGGCATATTGATTGCAGCACTTTCACAGCGTCATCTTTTAGGATTTGAAATAGCTCAACTAGGAATCCTATCACCTCCACTAGCTTTGTTTGTAGTGATGCTTCCTAAGGCCCACTTGACTTCACATTCCAGGATGTCTGGCTTTAGGTGAGTGATCACACCATCATGATTGTCTGGGCCATAAAGAACTTTTTTGTACAATTCTTCTGTGTATTCTTGCCACCTCTTCTTAATATCTTCTGCTTCTGTTAGGTCCCTACCATTTCTTTCCTTTACTGAGCCCATCTTTGCATGAAATATTCCCTTGGTAGCTCTAATTTTCTTGAAAAGATCTCTAGTCTTTCCCATTCTATTGTTTTCCTCTGTTTCTTGGAGCTACCCCGTGCCTGAGGTCAGGAGCGGTGGCCCAGAGGAGCTACCGCAAGAGGCGGCAGCTGCGCTTTGCTGGAGCAGCCGTGAAGAGAGACCCCACGTCCAAGGTAAGAGAAACCTAGGTAAGACAGTAGGCACTGAGGGGATCAGGGGGCAGACAGGCTGAAACTACAGTCATGGACAACTAGCCAATCTGATCACATGGACCACAGCCTTGTCTAACTCAATGAAACTAAGCCATGCCGTGTGGGGCCACCCAAGACGAATGGGTCATGGTGGAGAGGTCTGACAGAATGTGGTCCACTGGAGAAGGGAACGGCAAACCACTTCACTATTCTTGCCTTGAGAACCCCATGAACAGTATGAAAAGGCAAAAAGATAGGACACTGAAAGATGAACTCCCCAGGTCAGTAGGTGCCCAATATGCTACTGGAGATCAGTGGAGAAATAACTCCAGAAAGAATGAAGGGATGGAGCCAAAGCAAAAACAGCACCCAGTTGTGAATGGGACTGGTGATAGAAGCAAGATTCGATGCTGTAAAGAGCAATATTGCGTAGGAACCTGGAATGTTAGGTCCATGAATCAGGGCAAATTGGAAGTGGTCAAACAGGAGATGACAAGAGTGAACATCGACATTTTAGGAATCAGTGAACTAAGACGGACTGGAATGGGTGAATTTAACTCAGATGACCATTATATCTACTACTGTGGGCAGGAATCCCTTAGAAGAAATGGAGTAGCCATCACAGTCAACAAAAGAGTCTGAAATGCAGTACTTGGATGAAATCTCAAAAGCGATTGAATGATCTCTGTTCGTTTTCAAGGCAAATCATTCAATATCACGGTAATTCAAGTCTATGCCCCAACCAGTAACGCCGAAGAAGCTTAAGTTGAACATTTCTATGAAGACCTACAAGACGTTCTAGAACTAACACTCAAAAAAGATGTCCTTTTCATTATAGGGGACTGGAATGCAAAAGTAGGAAGTCAAGAAACACCTGGAGTAACAGGCAAATTTGGCCTTGGAGTACAGAATGAAGCAGGGCAAAGGCTAACAGAGTTTTGCCAAGAGAACGCACTGGTAATAGCAAACACCCTCTTCCAACAAAACCAGAGAAGACTGTACACATGGACATCACCAGATGGTCAACACCAAAATCAGATTGATTATATTCTTTGCAGCCAAAGATGGAGAAGCTCTATATAGTCAGCAAAAACAAGACTGGAAGCTGACTGTGGATCGGATCATGAACTCCTTATTGCTAAATTCAGACAAATTGAAGAAAGTAGGGAAAACCACTAGACCATTCAGGTATGACCTAAATCGAATCCCTTATGACTATACAGTTGAAGTGAGAAATAGATTTAAAGGAGTAGGTCTGATAGAATACTGATGAACTATGGACAGAGGTTCGTGACATTGTACAGGAGACAGGAATCAAGACCATCCCCAAGAAAAAGAAATGCAAAAAAGCAGAATGGCTGTCTGAGGAGGCTGTACAAATAGCTGTGAAAAGACGGGAAGCGAAAAGCAAAGGAGAAAAAGAAAGATATACCCATTTGAATGCAGAGTTCCAAAGAATAGCAAGGAGAGATAAGAAAGCCTTCCTCAGCTATCAATGCAAAGAAATAGAGACTTTAAGTTAACATGCAAATTAATTCTTGGATACTACTTAAGCAGAGAAGAGTTGTTAAATCTCAAACAAATAGGCAACATTTTAAGCATCAGAATTCTGGAACAGAAAACTGTACCCATAAAAATCATCTATTTCCATGAACCTAGTTTCCCTGATTTTTCAGTGCTCTTAAATTTTTAATTTTATGTATTGAGTTTGCATCCTTGTAGAAAAAGTGGGAAAAGTCCTTGATAATTATGGGTTCATTCAATCAGTAAATAACTTTATGAAGCCATATTGATGAACAAACTTTGACTCAGTATTTCCTGGGAAACACAAAAGCATCATAGCAAGACTGAAAGCTATGCAGTCACACTGCCTGAGCGTAAATCCTGGCTCCCCTATTCATGTCATAACTTTGATCTGATGACCTCTCCACCTCAGTTACTTTATTTGTAAAACAGAAATAATCGTATATAGGTTGCAGTAATACATTCATCGAGTTATCACAATAAATAAATGATATTTCTTGTAAAGAACTTCGAATGGGTTCCTGGCACTCAATGATGGCTGTTGCCCTTGTGGATATATGGACAGGTGCTTGGGAATTTTAATGTCACACTAGCCCACATGTTGCTGATAAATTTTGGCTGCTTTCTCTCTCCCATAATCCCGCCAGGGATATAAGCAGCTGTTTGTCTTTTCTTGGAAGGATCATCATTTTCTGGAACTTAGGGTTTTTTTTTTTTGATGTTTCTTTGTATCTTCAGCAGTCTGATGGGATTTATTTTACAAACATTTCATTTCTTTTTACTTTTTCTGTAGTTATATATTTAACATTCTTCTATTTTGAAATGTTGATGAGGTAAGGGGCACAAATGATTTTATTTTTAATTTATGAAACACCAATTAGTTATTCCCACAGTAAATATTAACACCTTTCTCTCCTTATATGTTATTATGGTAGATGACAGAGTCATTTTCTTGTATATGTATAATATTTTGCTCTACTCAATTCTTTTATCCTTGTACCAATACCATACTATTTTCATCATTGTAGTTTCATAGTATTTTAATAGTCAACGTATACAAATTTATTCTTTTTCTTATTTATTCTATTTATTTCATGTTTATTCCTTTTCATATTTATTCTATTCAATTTATTATTTCTGATGAACTTCAGTGTAGTTTGATAGCATTTTAATAAAGCACAGTGGATTTTTATAAGAACCACATTCATGTTTTATAATCTTCACTGGAAAAAAAAAGAAGACCGAAATGTTTCCCTGTTGAAATGTTATGTTTTGACTCCAAGCAATTTAACATTTTTTTCACTATATGTTTGCATTTAATGATATATAGTGGTAAACCAGTGCCTTGCAGTTAGTGATGGGGGATTGAGCTTTAGTAACTTTTAATTTCTGTGGTATAAATATTTCCACTACCCTTGATTTGAAGCTACCAGATGGAACAGCACTGAACACAGAGTTACGAAAACATATGGATAGTTGGCTCTAACGCTGCTGCTAAGTCACCTCAGTCGTGTCCGACTCTGTGCAACCCCATAGTCGGCAGCCCACCAGGCTCCCACGTCCCTGGGATTCTCCAGGCAAGAACACTGGAGTGGGTTGCCATTTCCTTCTCCAACGCGTGAAAGTGAAAAGTGAAAGTGAAGTCGCTCAGTCGTGTCCAACTCTTAGCGACCCCATGGACTGCAGCCTACCGGGCTCCTCTGTCCGTGGGATTTTCCAGGCAAGAGGACTGGAGTGGGTTGCCATTGCCTTCTCCGATAAGCTGGTACAAACTCGCTCTAGTACACCACAAGTTATATTGATGATAAATATTCTTTTTAAAAATGCAGAAGTTGGGGCTTCCCTGGTGGCTCAGTGGTAAACAATCTGCCTGCCAAAGTAGCAGAGGCAGGTTCAATCCCTGGTCTGGGAAGATCCCACATGCCATGGGGCAACTAAGCCCACGTGCCACAGCTCCTGAGCCCACATGGCCTAGAGCTTGTGCTCCACAGCAATGAGAAGTTGTGTACCCAACTGGAGAATGGCCCCCACTCGCTGCAACTAGAGAAAAGCCCACAAAGCAATGAAGACCCAGCACAACTAAAAATTATTTGTAAAAGCCATTTTTTAAATGTAGAAGTTATTTGTTCCTTAAATGAGAATCTCTTGCTTAAATTTTAATAGAAAAAAAGCTCAGGCAACATAAACTGATAAATTAACCAGAATAATGTTTTTTGAATGGTATATGTCACCTTCTTTTCTCAATATTTATGGGTAAATACATGCTACATGTATTGATCTCCCATCTTCCGGTAGTTCAAATACTGTATACAAATTATATATTTTAAAAATAGATGATTGCTGTTATTCTCTATGGTCTTCCCTCCAATTAATTGCCCAGAGTGCAGGAATTGTTCTGGATATTTTATAAAGATTTCTCTTTATAGATGAAGGTTGTCTTAGCTGAGGAGTTCAAGTCTTACCTGTTTGCCTTTTGAGAAGAGTTTTTCACAAGAAAAACTCTTGTGAAAACTCTTTCAACTCACTATATGAATTGAAGAGAGCTGGAAAGAGGTACTAGAATAATCTTTCCTAATCTTCAATGTGAACAGAAAGATCAAAATACACATAAAATATTTTGGACCAAAAAAAAAATCCATATATTAGGTATTATACTTGAAAATTCACAAAAGCTTAATTAATCATCCATAGCTTTAGTAGTAAAGGGTAATGCAAAATATAACCACATTATCCATTGTAAGTGTAAGTATTCTACCCAAGTGTTTATGATGCTTAAAAAGAAAAACTAGCAGAGACAACTGCGACATTGTAAAGCAATTATCCTCCAATTAAAAAAAAAAACAACTAATGTTTCATGTTTTTTTTTTTACTAATTAGGTCAATTTTGGAACTTCCACAAGGATCAACTTTATATACACAATTGTATAAAAATTGTTCCTACAGTGCTTTCTCAAAGATTCACCATCACGGTGTGTTTCACATGAAAGCAGACAGCTGAATTTGACTTTATCCGTATTATGACTTCTCTCAGTCTTCTTTGGTGGCTCAGACAGTAAAGAATCTGCCTGCAATGTGGGAGACCTGGGTTCGATTCCTGGCTTGGGAAGATTCCCCTGGAGGAGGTCATGGCAAGCCACTCCAGTATTATTGCCTGGAGAATCCATAGACAGAGGAGCCTAGTGGGCTACAGTCCTTGGAGCCACGAAGAGTCAGACATGACTGAGCGACTGAGCACAGCGCAGCACATGACTTCTCTCATGCCTACAGTGAGTTTGGAAATGAGCAGAAAAATCACAGCATAGCTGAAATAAAAGTCCAGATAAAACAGGTATCAATGTATAATAAAAAAACTTCATTGTCATTCATTTATATAAGTATTTATGCCTTCTCAACTTTATCTCACTAATGAATAGACCATCCTATAAGTTGATAATTTATTAAGCTTTCTGCATTGTTGAATAACCCATTGGCTTTAAAATGTATAAGTTCTCTTACTTTCAAGGAAACTGGAATATAATCGTTACATGATACGTGAGATAACCTGTATTACAGAAAATTTATTGTACTGAAATGCTTTAGTCTGCTTACATACAGATTTAATGCTTAGTGTCTTCAAAAACTCTCCTTTTAAATTTTTTTAATTTCACATTAATGTATATTTATACTTAAATTATTTGAAATTTTTTTTGAAGTTTTAAATGTAAGTTGAATTTGTTTTGTGTGAATGCATGCACACACACACCAATTCTATGGAGAACAAATAGCTATGACAATTTTTGTTGAAGAGATATATTTTAGATTAAAATTCCTTTAATATTAATGACTTCCTGTGTATGTCATTTCTTGAAAGACAAACACATTTCTGAATGGTGTATGCTAGCCTGCTCCCTTAAACTCCCTTTACTTTGCATTTACCTCTCATGACTAAACAATTAAAATTTAATTTCAAGTTAGTTCTAAAATAGCTCTATTCACACAGAGAGCTTTTTTAAAGAAGAGCAATGAGTATACATTCTTTTTACTGATTATACACTATTCCATCCTCAAAATTCCCACAAAGTGAACTTTTATGAAGGCATGGTGAGAACTGAATGCCAAGGACATGGCATCTACCAATACAAGACCTTACGATACACACTAGAATTTTCCCTCAAGCACTTGGCAGAGCAGTAGATCTCAAGAAGTGTTTGGTAAATACGTTGATGTTTCCTATTAGAAGACATATTTTTTTTATTATCTCTCACTAAAATTTCAGTGCTGAGATCATAGAAAGCCTTCATTAAAAATGTGCAACATAATTAGTTACATTATAAGCCCAGTTACAAGCTGAGCTTCTCTGAATATTGGAGACACAATACTGTAGCCATTCAATTAATTAGGGGCCAAAAATGATCACTAATTTAAAATTCTTCTTTTGTTTTTCACTTTATAAAGCTGAAGCCCATTCTATTTTATGGGCTAAAATAGAATGCTCTGCCTAACAGGTCAAGAACAAATGATGCTGAATCAGACACAAATGGCAGAGGTGCTGAGGAAAGCCATTTAACATTTTCTTCCATCACCAATCACATTTCAAAACAGAAGAGGTTTCCATTCTCCCCCAAACTCCCCTCCCATCCAGGCTGCCACATAACATGGAGCAGAGTTCCCTGTGCTCTACAGTAGGTCCTTGTTGGTTATCCACTTTAAATATAGCAGTGTGTGCATCCCAACTCCCTAACTATTCTTTCCTTCGCTATTCACCTGTAATTATCACAACATGGTTTGTTAATTGGATATACCCCAACACAAAATACCAAGTTTAAAAAATAAATTGAAAAAACAGAAGAGGTTTATCAACATCTCTGACCCGAGTTGATCAGGTGGGTAAGGCATCCTATTCCACAAAACCTAGTGTTTTCAAGAATTTTTTTTTTCCTGTCTCGGAGTAATTTAGACTTGACTTCTATCCTTAGCCAAGATGTATGCATATCACTCAAAGCCCTACAACAAGATATGTAACCCAGTTAGTCATTGTAAGTGGTGGAAACTTCATTGCCAACAGATCATATAGCACAATGTCCCATAGAGTGGGACATTATATACTAGTGGAGGCAGTTGTCCAATTAAGACAGCATTCTTGGGTTGTCTACACTTTGTTACCATTGACAATAGAGTCATCACATCTGCTATCTTAATATCTGCTGAAAAAGGAAATTAGGGGAAATAGAAGCTTTATTTTATATCTTTCAGGACAGGCAGTCCAATCTTATTCACGAAAGGCAAGTGATAAATGTTAGCAATTTAGTAACTCTGCTCTTTCAGTCTGTAATGAATTTTCAAAGCTAAATTTTCTGGCCTGGTCACAGGATTATAGACTTTATCGTGATTTGTAAAATGAGAATTCCAACATATATCTAAAAGTCCCAAAGGAAAAATGGACGAAATGGAGATGAGGCAAGTTTTGAAGAGACAATGAATGAAAATTCTCCAGAAATGAAAAAAATTACTTGAGTTCTTTGATCAATATGCCACACTACAGCGCAAAGAGATTATAAAGAAAAAAGAAGAAAATAAAAGAAGCAAAACCTCACAGTTAGGCACAGGATATTAAAAATACAAAACATTAAAGATGAAGAAAGAAAGGTTTAAATGCATTTCTTTAATAAAAGAACAATTGAACATAGAATGAAGAAGATGAACATAAAAGGAATATTTTAAAGACAAAAAGATATCTGATTTTTCAGGCCATCTTCTTGCTGGTGTGAACTGAACTGTTCCTTCTGTTCCTTGCCCTATTCTCAGATCTTACAGACTAAAAAAAAAAAAGGGAGGGGAGAAATGGCTTGTGAATAAAATTGCTCCAATCTATAGAATTTCCATAATGGTGACTGAAATAGTATCACTCCTGACACACAGGTGAGGACTAATGGGAACAGAGGCCAGGGAAGAAGAACTAAGCTTAAATGAATGCCCCAAATTCATGCAATTACATCACATCTGTTCTTGTACAGGAAGATAATATGGCCTCAAGTGCACTGCTTCTTTTCAGACCCTTGTACCCACTAATGCAAAGAATAAGATCCTTAAAAACAGTAATAAACACAGTTGGAAAGGCAAATCTAGGAAAAACACATAGGATTATGGTAATTTAAGAAGACTTGTTTCACTCAGTTTTAACGTCAGAACGTATACCAGTTTCATAGCTGCCCAGATAAGAAGTAATCCCCCAGCAATGGATGGAAATGACTCTGCAGTGTTTTACTCCCACGCCTGAGGTTGAAGGGTCTAAGGAACACAGGATTAAAACTGGACATAGTAGTAGCAGTAGTAGTGTTAGTCACTCAGTCATGTCTGACTCTTTGCAATCCCACCGACTGTAGCCCATCAGGCTCCTCTGTCCATGGGATTCTCCAGGCCAGAATACTGGAGTGGGTAGCCATTCCCTTCTCCAGAGGATCTTCCCAACCCAGGAATCGAACCCAGGTCTCCTGCATTGCAGGCAAATTCTTTACTGTTTGAGCTACAGAGACCCAAACTGGACATAATTATAAGCAAAGGAAATAATCAGTCCCATGAGAATCAGGGTTGACTATTGTATGCCCTGGTCTATTCCCAGTGCCCAGGTGCTCCAGAAATATTTACTGAGTGAGAGAATGAATGCAATCTGAAACACAAAGTGAGATATAAATTTAACATGCAATTTAGATCACTCCAAAATGCATCATACTTCCTCAAGATAGTATTTAAAATAAGCATAATCTAACTACTGATTTTTTGTGTAATCATAATTAAAAGAGGACAAGTTTATGAAAATTAAGAGATCATGTTAAGTGATGTTCATTAATTTATGACATGACACTTAAGGGAAAAGACTACTATTTTCAGATGAATAATAAAAACATGTTTTTAAGTAGAAATATTTATAATGCACCTTTCAGCTTGTTGTATGTCCTTCCTATTGCACTGAAAATTGACACAGGTAGGATTTCTTGGTGGACATTGGTTGTTTTATGTAACCAGAACCCAGGGACTGCCTATTATGGGGCATTCTCAGCTTATATAAGTGTGGCTTCCCAGTTCAAAAGCCAAAGTGACTGAAGACACTCTCTTTCTACCCTCCTGGTAATTTGGCCATAGGCTCAGAATCCAAGCTTTACCAACCAAGATTTCAAAAGATGCAAGCAGCTGAGAAACTATTAATGGCAGAAGCCTCTGCCTCAACTGTCTAACAGAGATCAATGTGCAGTCCAAAGGCAGCAACCTGAATGTCTCATGTTGAATGGTCTGGCAGAGACAGTAAAGAAACAGCCTTGGTACCTACAAGTGGCAGTGCCAATGGCCACCAACCGGAGTGTTCATGAGTTGTGATTAGATATGCTTCCTGCTCTCTGGCCAGCCTTCACTTAATTGTCCATACCCACTTTCTGTTCTTGATCCCCTGGCTTTCAGCATGATTATTTGGGCAAACTGCAACCAGATTCATTTTCTCATCAAGTTAGCCCAAGCTATTTTCTTAGCATAAAACTTACTGATATACCTCACCATTAGTGGCACAGATCCATGCATTACCATAATTCTAATATTACTAAGAGAAAACACACAAAATGGACATGTAGTCTCTTACATATTTGCCACCTTAACTTACAGAGAAGGAAAAGTTCTGATAATTGTGTGGTGAGTTAATTAATTTGTTAGGAAGTATTTCTGATATGTCTTGGTGCTACATAAACTATTATCTATATAGACAGCATTGCAGACCATAACAGCTGCAGATGACTCTTTTGACTCAAAATCTGACTGCCATATCATACACTGTCTTTCAGATAATGCTTTCTTATTACAAAGGCATGTTTCATTTTTAACTAGGTAACTTACTTCTTGGGAGTATGATACTGATGATGTTTCTAATCTATACATTGATGCTATTTGCCTATAAGTTATAAGTAACTAAGAAGCTGATTAGTAATATGCTGATCTGATTCATCATTTGAATATCCTTCTGAGTCATACATAAACATACATGCTAAAGTAATTTAAAAGTCTCATATCATCATTGAGGTCTAGAAAAGAAAACTGAATGCTTTTCCAAAAGATCTGACTTTCTGACTTTGCTGAAGGAGAGAAAAAAAGAAAAAAAATTATATACATCAATGTATATGTTCTATTACATAAAAACATTCTAATTCTACAAATACTCTCAATGGTGAATTTTTGAAAAGAAATAAACTTCTTTTCACTCATTCATTAAGATATCATCGTATCAAGAGGAACTTAAACTTTAACAATGGAAAAATAAACAAAAACTTCTCAGTCTTAAATGGAAGGAAAGACGCAATCAAATAAATGTTTATTTTCCAAAGGACCCAAATGTGAAAATATTGACCCTGATTCCTATTGGAACACCATAGGATTTTTGTCATGCAGAAGACTTCTTGTTCCACAAACTATGAGGTATAATAGTTCCTTTCTGAGAGGAGGTAACATGGGAAGGTGCTACCTGTCAAATCTTCTATAAGCCTGGATAATGTAAGATGATGACTTCACTTCTGCTGTTTCTTTGAAAAACAAACAAACAAAAAATCCTCATTATAACTAGATTCCAGTCTATCTTTATGAATTAGGAATTCCAGGTGTTAACAGAGAAGAGAATGTCTTTTCCTTAATCAAAGAAGAATTCATTGTTTACTGGCTTCAGTACTCTATCTAAGGCACGTAGGCTCTCTTTCTCCTTTGACTTCTCTCTAATTGCCCTTCATCAGTTATTAAACTTCTGCACAATTTCTACCATGCAAAAGTCCTTATCCTCTTACTTGGAGCTATTTTATATTACTTATGCATAATGATTTTACAATACAATTAAAAAAATAATTGTGACACAGAAACAACTGGTTAAGATATGTTTGGGAAATGGGGTACTATAACATACCAAAATGTAAATGGCTAGATGGGTGTTTTCAAGATTAATAATATCCAGTAAATCTTACTATCTGGATAAAGTGAAAGTGTTAGTCGTTCATTTGTGTCTGTTTGCAGCCCATGGATTGTAGCCCGCCAGCCTCCTACGGTCATGGAATTCTCCAGATAAGAATATTGGAGTAGGTAGCCATTCCCTTCTCCAGGGGATTTTCCCGACCCAGGGATCGAACCCAGGTCCCCTGCATTGCAGACAGATTCTTTACCATCTGAGCCATCAGAGAAGCTAAATCACTTCTTAAAAGTTAAGAACTGTAAATATGTGGGAAATTGATAAAACTTTGTAATTCATAGGATAAAGGTATTTACTAAGTAGACTATCAACATTTAAAATTTTGAAGTCTATAACCACATAAACTATGTCATAAAAAGATATGTCATTAAGAATAATTAGAAAGTGAAGTTGCTCAGTCGTGTCCGACTCTTTGAGACACTATGGACTGAAACCTACCAGGCTCCTCCGTCCATGGGATTTTCCAGGCAAGAGTACTGGAGTGGGTTGCTATTTCCTTCTCCAGGGGATCTTCCTGACCCAGGGATCGAACCCGGGTCACCTGCATTAAAGGCAGACGCTTTTACCGTCTGAGGACCAGGGAAGTCCTAAGAATAATTAAAGCCACAGTAAATATTTATTCCACAAGAATTAAACTTTAAATTATTATTTCTGATATCTGCCTGCTCCTATTATTACAATAAACAGTAAAAAATGCACTTAAAAGCTAATTGTTGTGAAAGAAATTTCAGGGTCAATGGGATCCAAACTACCACAATCTAATTTAAGTTAGATCATCACATGATTTGAATTGCCAGATCCCAGAGGTAGGTAGGTGGTGGCAAAATTGAAACTAGATCCGGTTACCTTTTAATCAAGTGCTTGTACCCATATTATCACCTAGACTCCACCTCAGTCATGTTGTTTTTCAGCCACTTTTGTCATGTAGATGTTACTCAAAAGAAATACAGTGAACAGCAGGTTTCTCTGTTGGTTTAAAAACATAAATGTACAACTAGGCAAGAAAGGCTTGATGATGCTGCCTTAACAAACCACAGGAAATTCTCAGGGCCTCAAAAGGCCAAAATCCATCTCTTGTGCTTGCCACATGCCCATTACAAGTTGTCTAGGGAGCTCTGCTCTACGTTATCCTCTGTGCTTAAGCTGGGGGAGGTCCCATCTCTGAGCTTCAAAATCACTGAACTGAAGGAAGAAAACTGGAATGTGGCAAACAGTTCTTTATTCTGGGTCCAGCAGGGACATGTGACATTCTGTCCACACTTCACTGCCAAAGCCCGTCTCATGGCCACACAAATAACAGAAGGCAGAAAGGGAAATCTTATTATGTGCCTAGAAAAAATAACAATATTTGGTGATCAGCAGTGATGATTACATTATACACACACACACACACACACACACACACACACACACACATATGTGCTGCGCATAGCCTCTAAGTCATATCCAACTCTTTCCAACCCCATGGACAGTAGCCCGCCAAGCTCATCTATCCGTGGGAATTTTCCAGGCAAGAATACTGGAGTGGGTTGCCATGCCCTCCTGCAGGGGATCTTCCCAACCCAGGGATCAAACCCAGGTCTTCCACATTGTAGGTGGATTCTTTACCATCTGAGCCACCAGGGAAGCCCATATATAGAGAGCCCATATATATATATATATAAAATTAGATTATATATATATACATATATATATATATATATATATATATATATATATATATATATATAGAGAGAGAGAGAGAGAGAGAGAGAGAGAGAGAGAGAGAGAGAGAGAGAGTGGTGGTTTAGTTGCTAAGTCATATTCTGACTCTTGTGACCCCATGGACTGCTGCCCACCAGACTCCTCTGTCCATGGGATTTCCCAGGCAAGAATACTGGAGTGCGTTGCCATTTCCTTGTCCAATACATATATATATATATACACATAGTCCTTTGAGCTTTGCAGGGAAAATATTCACTTTATTATACATTATACATACTGAATAATTCCTATATCTGTAAAAATGCTACTAGAAGACAGACAGCTAATGACATTTATCTGATTATACCTACTTGCTTCAAGAAATATGTTATTCAATTTTAGTGGATAACATATAAGACAAAACAACTAGAATTTAAAACCAGTTTTAAAAAACCCATGTGATTTGAAGATTCAATTTCTTCAGAAACACACTTGTTTATTTACTAGACAAACACTTTGCAGATAAATGCTATGTCTCCCCTCAATTCAGTTTTACCCAATTTAATAATGAAGTAGGGCAGACAATTTATGCCATAGGTATTTTTTCTGTTTTAATGGACATGAGTTTGAGCAAGCTCCAGGAGATGGTGAAGGAAGGGAAACCTGGTGTGCTACAGCCCATGGGGTCACAAAGAGTCGGATATGACTGAGTGACTGAACAACAACAATTGAAAACTCACCATGGTCTCAGGGAAGTACCTATAGAAAGGATGAAATAGCCTTGGTGTAGAGAAGATCTAAATATCTGAATGGGAATATCAGGATTGTTACTAAAAGCACTAGATATTTTTAGGGGAAAGAAAGCTAAATAAATTGTTCCTTTGTTGCTTAAACTGTAGCTTATTTAAACACTAACTTTTTTTCAGGTGCTGTGCAGTTTATATGAGGTTAATATAGGAGCAGAATTGCCTGCACAAAGAGTAATAATATTATGACAATTAAAAGAATGTCATTTACCCAGAGGTCTTAAAAGCCAAATAATTGAAGCTTTAATGGGGCAGGAAAAAGTTCTGAGTCAGAAACACTTAGGTTTAAATTTTAGCTTTTCCATTTTTAGCTGTGTGGCAAGTCACATAATCTCTCTGGCACTGTTTCCTCTTCTGTGAACTGAGGATACCTTTATCTCCGTCACAGGACTGTTGAAGGGATCTGTCATTTATTTGTTTAGCAAAATATTGAATAAGCCACTTTGCATGCCATGCACTTTGCTGGACATTAGGGATGCAATATAGCACAGAACAGGCAAGAGAGAAGCCGAATCCATGGATAATAAAAAATAAGCATATTTTGGTAAAGAAGCAAATAAGTCAGGTAATTAGAGTGAGAATTACTGGGGATGCCACTTAGAGGGCATGGCCAGAGACTGTCTCACTGAAAAGCTGAGGTTGGGAGAACAGAGATGAGTCCAGTGGAGCAAAGGGCTTGGGGTTAAGGCCAATGGAGCTGCAGACATAGAATTCCAGTGGCGGGAGGCTGACTCACAGAGATGCTGCCCAAAAACCATCCACAGAAGATCCAACACTTCTGTCTCACCTCTCCCTTACCCACTGCCATCTACTCAACCTCTTATATTAACAGTCATCCTGTTTTGCACACAAACACTTGAGTGGACACAAACACTTGTATGGTAACAGGTATAGTGAGTTCCAATGGCATAAAATCTAGTGAGTAAAATAGCAACCCATGAAAGAATGTGGAAAAAATTCATAATTAGTCTGACTATAATAACTTAAGCATAGTTGCATGAGATATTTTCAAAGAGGAGAGAAAATAATTTTGAATACAGTTGTTTCAGTTCAGTTCAGTTCAGTCTAGGAACATGTAATTTTAGAATGGGTCATCAATTCTAAAACACTCAAAGAAAAACAAGTGGGGTGTTTTCTTTCTACAATTAAATTAAATGGTTAGTCATTCTGTAGGAAATCATGAGCAAAACAAATATTCTGACAGTGTATCCCTTATAGTCTCAATAACATTCAAATTCAGTTACATGATCTCAGAGGGTGGTAGACAAAGTTGCTAAATCATCTAGGATGAGCTGAACAAACATCTTGCTTATAAAAGTTTTCACCCTGGTGCCCCTTGAGGTGTTTCTGTATTTTTCATGTCTTGTTCAGTTCAGTTCAGTTCAGTCGCTCAGTCATGTCCAACTCTTTGCCACCCCGTGAATTGCAGAATTCCAGGCTTTCCTGTCCATCACCATCTCCCAGAGCTTGCTCAAACTCAAGTCCATTGAGTCAGTGATGCCATCCAACCATCTAGTCCCTACTCCTCCTGCCTTCAATCTTTCCTAGCATCAGAGTCTTTTCTAATGAGTAAGGTCCTCACATCAGGTGGCCAAATTATTGGAGCTTCAACTTCAGCATCAGTACTTCCAACGAATATTCATGACTGATTTCCTTTTGGATGGACTGGTTGGATCTCCTTGCAGGTCCAAGGGATTCTAAAGACTCTTCTCCAACACCACAGTTCAAAACATCAATTCTTTGGTGCTCAGCCTTCTTTATAGTCCAACTCTCACATCCATACATGACTACTGCAAAAACCATAGCTTTGACTAGATGGGCTTTTGTTGGCAAAGTAATGCCTCTGCTTTTTAATATGCTGTCTAGGTCGGTCATAGCTTTTCTTCCAAGGAGCAAGCATCTTTTATTTTCATAGACGCAGACACCATCTGAAGTGATTTTGGAGCACAAGAAAATAAAGTCTGTCACTGTTTCCATTGTTTACCCATCTATTTGCCATGAAATGATGGGACCAGATGCCATGATCTTCGTTTTTTGAATGTTGAGTTTTAAGCCATATTTTTCACTATCCTCTTTCTTTTCATCAAGAAGTTCTTAAGTTTCTCTTCAGTTCAGCTCAGTTCAGTCGCTCAGTTGTGTCCGACTCTTTGCGACCCCATGAACTGCAGCACACCAGGCCTCCCAGTCCATCACCAACTCCCAGATATTACCAAAACTCATGTCCTTCGAGTCAGTGATGCAATCCAATCATCTCATCCTCTGTCGTCCCCTTCTCCTCCTGCCCTCAATCTTTCCCAGCATCAGGGTCTTTTCAAATGAGTTAGCTCTTCCCATCAGGTGGCCAAAGTATTGGAATTTCAGCTTCAACATCAGTCCTTCCAATGAACACCCAGGACTGATCTCCTTTATGATGGACTGGTTGGATCTCCCTGCAGTCCAAAGGACTCTCAAGAGTCTTCTCCAACACCACAGTTCAAAAGCATCAGTTCTTCGGCGCTCAGCTTCCTTTATATTCCAACTCTCACATCCATACATGACTACTGGAAAAACCATAACCTTGACTAGATGGACTTTTGTTGGCAAAGTAATATCTCTGCTTTTTAATATGCTGTCTAGGTTGGTCATAACTTTCCTTCCCAGGAATAAGTGTCTTTAAATTTCATGGCTGCAATCACCATCTGCAGTGATTTGGAAGCCCGTCAAAAGAGAGTCACCACTGTTTCCACAGTTTCCCCATCTATTTCCCATGAAGTGATGAGACAGGATGCCATGATCTTAGTTTTCTGAATGTGGAGATTTAAGCCAACTTTTTCACTCTCCCCTTTCACTTTCATCAAGAGGCTCTTTAGTTATTCACTTTCTGCCATAAGAGTGGTGTCATCTGCATATCTGAGGTTATTGATATTTCTCCCTGCAATCTTGATTCCAGCTTGTGCTTCCTACAGCCCAGCGTTTCTCATGATGTACTCTGCATATCACTTAAATAAGCAGGGTGACAATATACAGCCTTGATGTACTCCTTTTCCTATTTGGAACCAGTGTGTTGTTCCATGTCCAGTTCTAACTGTTGCTTCCTGACCTGCATACAGGTTTCTCAAGAGGCAGGTCAGGTGGTCTGGTATTCCCATCTCTTGAAAATTTTCCACAGTTTATTGTGATCCACACAGTCAAAGGCTTTGGTATAGTTAATAAAGCAGAAATAGATGTTTTTCTGGAACTCTCTTGCTTTTTCAATGATCCAATGGATGTTGGCAATTTGATCTCTGGTTCCTCTGCCTTTTCTAAATCCCGCTCGAACATCTGGAAGTTCACGGTTCATGTATGCTGAAGCCTGGCTTGGAGAATTTTGAGCATTACTTTGCTAGCGTGTGAGATGAGTGCAATTGTGTGGCAGTTTGAGCATTCTTTGGCATTGCCTTTCTTTGGGATTGGAATGAAAACTGACCTTTTCCAGTCCTATGGCCACTGCTGAGTTTTCCATATTTGCTGGCATATTGAGTGCAGCACTTTCACAGCATCATCTTTGAGGATTTGAAATAGCTCAACTGGAATTCCATCACCTCAACTAGCTTTCTTCATAGTGATGCTTCCTAAGGCCCACTTGACTTCACATTCCAGGATGTCTGGCTCTAGGTGAGTGATCACACCATCGTGAATATCTTTGAAGATCTTTTTTGTACACTGCTTCTGTGTATTCTTGCCACCTCTTCTTAATATCTTCTGCTTCTGTCAGGTCCATACCATTTTTGTCCTTTATTGAGCCCATCTTTGCATGAAAAGTTCCCTTGGTATCTCTAATTTTCTTGAAGAGATCTTGAAGAGATCCCATTCTATTGTTTTCCTCTATTTCTTTCCATTGATCACTGAGGAAGGCTTTCTTATTTCTCCTTGCTATCCTTTGGAACTCTGTATTCAAATGGGTATATCTTTCCTTTTCTCCTTTGCTTTTCACTTTTCTTCTTTTCAGAGCTATTTGTAAGGCCTCCTCAGACAGCCATTTTGCATTTTTGCATTTCTTTTTCTTGGGGGTGGTTTTGATACCTGTCTCCTGTGCAATGTCACTAACCTCTGTCCATAGTTCATCAGGCACTCTGTCTATCAGATCTAGTCCTTTAAATCTATTTCTCACTTTCACTGTATTATCATAAGGGATTTGATTAGGTCATACCTGAATAGTCTAGTGGCTTTTCACACTTTCTTGAAATTAAGTCTGAATTTGGCAATAAGGAGTTCATGATCTGATACACAGTCAGCTCCCAGTCTTGTTTTTGCTGATTGTATAGAGTTTCTCCATCTTTGGCTGCAAAGAATATAATCAATCTGATTTCGATGTTGACCATCTGGTGATGTCCATGTGCAGAGTCTTCTTTTGTGTTGTTGGAAGAGGGTGTTTGCTATGACCAGTGCGTTCTCTTGGCAAAACTCTGTTAGCTTTTGCCCTGCTTCATTCTGTACTCCAAAGCCAAATTTGCCTGTTACTCCAGGTGTTTCTTGACTTCCTACTTTTGTATTCCAGTCCCCTATGATGAAAAGGACATCTTTTTTGGGTGTTAGTTCTAGAACGTCTTGTAGGTCTTCATAGAAATGTTCAACTTCAACTTCTTCGGCATTACTGGTCGGGGCATAGATTTGAATTACCGTGATATTGAATGGTTTGCCTTGAAAATGAAGAGAGATCATGCTGTCGTTTTTGAGATTTCATCCAAGTATTGCATTTTGGACTCTTTTGTTGACTATGATGGCTACTCCATTTCTTCTAAGGGATTCCTGCCCACAGTAGTAGATATAATGGTCATCTGAGTTAAATTCACCCATTTCAGTCCGTTTAGTTCGCTGATTCAAGAATGTTGATGTTCCGTCTTGCCATCACCTGTTTGACCACTTTCAATTTGCCCTGATTCATGGACCTAACGTTGCAGGTTCCTATGCAATATTTCTCTTTACAGCATTGGACCTTGCTTCTATCACCAGTCACATCCACAACTGGGTGTTGTTCTTGCTTTGGCTCCATCCCTTCATTCTTTCTGGAGTTATTTCTCCACTGATCTCCAGTAGCATAGTGGGCACCTACCGACCTGGGGAGTTCATCTTTCAGTTTCCTATCTTTTTTCCTTTTCATACTGTTCATGGGGTTCTCAAAACAAGAATACTGAAGTGGTTTGCCATTCCCTTCTCCGTGGACCACATTCTCTCAGACCTCTCCAGCCTGACCCATCCATCTTGGGTGGCCCCACACGTCATGGCTTAGTTTCACTGAGATAGACAAGTCTGTGGTCCGTGTGATCAGATTGGCTAGTTGTCTGTGATTGTGGTTTCAGTCTGTCTGCCCTCTGATGCCCTCTCTCAGTGCCTACCGTCTTACTTGGATTTCTCTTACATTGGACATGGAGTATCTCTTCACTTTCTGCCATAATATTGGTATCAGCTACATATCTGAGATTATTGATGTTTCTCCTGGCAATCTTGATTCCAGCTTGCACTTCATCCAGCCCAGTATTTTACATGATGTGCTCTGCATATAAATTAAATAAGCAGGGTAACAATATACAGCCTTCATGTACTCCTTTCCAAATTTTGAACAAATCCGTTGTTCCATGTCCAGTTCTAACTGTTGCTCTTGACCTGCATACAGATTTCTCAGGAGGCAGGTGAGGTGGTATGGTATTCCCATCTCTTGAAGAAATTTCCACAGTTTGTTGTGATCCACACAGTCAAAGGCTTTAGCATAGTCAAAGAAGCAGAAACAGATGTTTTTCTGGAATTCTCTTGCTTTTTTTTATGTTCCAACGGATGTTGGCAATTTGATCTCTGGTTCCTCTGCCTTTTCTAAATCCAACTTGAACATCTGGAAATTCTTGGTTCATGTTCTGTTGAAGCCTAGCTTGGAGAATTTTGAGCATTACTTTACTAGCGTGTGAGATGAGTGCAACTGTGTGGTAGTTTGAACATTCTTTGGCATTGCCCTTCTTTGGGATTAGAATGAAAATTGAACTTTTCCAGTCCTGTGGCCACTGCTGAGTTTTCCAAATTTGCTGACATATTGAGTGCAGCACTTTCACAACATCATCTTTTAGGATTTGAAATAGCTGAACTGGAATTCCATCACTTCCACTAGCTTTGTTAGTAGTGATGCTTCCTAAGGCCCACTTGACTTTGCATTCCAGGATATCCACCTCTAAGTGTGTGGTCACACCATAGAGGTTATATAGGTCATTAAGATTTTTTTTTTTGCATAATTCTTCTTTGTATTCTTGCCACCTCTTATTAATATCTTCTGCTTCTTTTAGGTCCATACTATTTCTGTCCATTATTATGCCCATCTTTGCATGAATTTTTCCCTTGTATCTCTAATTTTCTTGCAGAGATCTCTAGTTTTTCCCATTCTGTTGTTTTTCTTTGTTTCTTTGCATTATTAACTTAGGAAGGCTTTCTTATCTCTCCTTGTTATCCTTTGAACTCTGAACTCCAATGGGTATATCTTTTTTTAAATTATTTATTTTAATTGAAGGTTAATTACATTACACTATCTTTCCTTTTCTTTTTTGCCTTTTGTTTCCCTTCTTTTCTCAGCCATTTGTAAGGCCTCCTCAGACAACCATTTTGCCTTTTTGCATTTCTTTCTCTTGGGGATAGTTTTGGTCACCAACTCCTGTACAATGTTACGAACCTCTGTCAGGTACTCTGTCTATCAGATCTAATCTCTTGAATCTATTTGTCACTTCTACTGTATAATTGTAAGGGATTTGACTTACTTCATACCTGAATAGTCTAGTGGTTTTCCCTACTTTTTTCAATTTAAGTCTGAGGTTGGCAATAAGGAGTTCATGATCTGAGCCACAGTCAGCTCCCGGTCTTGTTTTTGCTGACTGTATGGAGCTTTTCCATCTTTGGCTGCAAAGAATATAGTCAATCTGATTTCAGTGTTGACCACCTGGTGATGTCCATGTGTAGAATCATCTCTTGTGTTGTTGGAAGAGGGTGTTTGCTATGACCAGTGCATTCTCTTGGCAAAACTCTGCTAGCCTTTGACTTGCTTCATTCTGTACTCTAAGACCAAACTTTCTTGTTACTACAGGTATCTCTTGACTATAATAATACTGTATCACTTGCTAATTTTCCTTTTTTTTTTTTTTAACAACATAGCATTTCTTTATATTCTCAGAATTGGGTTAGGAGTTTCAAGCCTCATTCAAAAAAAAATTTGTAAAGATCATTAAGATAATAAATTTTCTAGACTTTTAGCAGTAAAACTTGATGCCAGAATACATGGAACTATATCAGTTTTGAGTGAATATAAATTAGAAACCTAGCTTTCAAACTAAGTCAAACAAGTGGAATCAAAATGTCATAATTTTTTTAGCTAAGCAAAAATTCATGTTTTCTAAATTATACATAATATTCATATATATATATGCATACAAAAGTTTTTCTATTAAACTTGAGACAGAACTTCAGGGGGAAAAAAGAAGAGAAATTGGAAAACAAACTAAATGAAATGGAAGCCAGTGGACAAGCCTTAATTCCATGTTACAAATTAAAAGATCTGCAGGAGACCAGCCAAATGATCATGCTAGGATAAAACGTGAAACACACAAAAGCACTATAACAATAAGCTAATTCCTATTTTTAAAGTATAATAAAAATGTTTTCTTTTATAGTTATCTGGAAAGCTATTGTCCAGAGATCCTGCCTGCATTCATCTCTCCCACTAGATAGAGCTGATAGCCTCAGAGTATTCTTAAGTTGTCATTACACAGACTTCTCTGGTGGTCTAGCGGTTAAGAATCTTCCTGCTAATGCAGGGGACTCAGGTTTGATCCCTGATCTGGGAAAGTCCCATATGTCACAGGGCAATAGGGCCCACGTGCTGGAACTGCTGAGCCCACACCCTAGATCTCATGCTCAGAACTCGTGCTTCTCTCAACAAGAGAGAAGCTACCACCGTGAGCAGCCTGCGCACCATAACGAGAGAAAGCCCGTGCACAGCAACGAAGACCCAGAACAGCCAAAATGAATAAATAAATAGATTCTAAAATTGTCATTACACCACTTACTGTGAATATATCATATATGTCTCTCTCACACACACACATATATATATACATATACTATATATAGATACCTTTCACATGTACCATTTAGTCAAGCCCTCAAAATAATCTTGTCATATCTCTTTGCACCACTTTTCAAAGTAAAAACTTAACATCCCCTTCACAATGTGAAAAATGGCTCTGGATATGAGGGGAATGGGAAAGATCAAGGGTTAAAGAATGACTCAGGTTTCCCACTCCATCAGCCTTCCATTAACTCACTGATTATCTGCTCAGTTTTTCTGCAGCTCTCCTTTAATTCCATTTACTTCAGCTTTAAACAAAATTTTCAAATTACTTAGAAACGTATATATAGGTGTTTTCACAGTGGACCCTTCAGGTTCCAACTAATGATCACAATGGAAGGCTGTCTCTGCAAATTTCGTCAGTTCCTTGCCGCTTGTCCAGAAGCCTAAAAGGAAACAGGCTTCCTTTCAGGCCCATCTACCACAGCCACAGAGCTATGTAATAACATGTCAAAATAATGGCTCAGAGACACTGTGAAATTCTACAGTGCTTTCCAAAACTTCCAAGATGTAAGTTTAAAAACAACAACAGCAACAAGTGTACTTTGTGGACACTCAATACTTTGAAAATTGAAAACAGTATATGGAGTTATAGGTGAGCATGATATTGAAAGCTGGTATCATGATATTCTTCAGCTCTTCAACAGACCGCAGCGTTTTCCACACATGCTCATTATATCAGGATCATTCTAGCTTTCAAAAATCGTAAGCGTCTGCTTGTAATTATAACATAGAGGACAACTCAATGACAACCTAAGTTTCTATACAAAAACAATGTTAATGGGCAGGAAATTTTTCCCATCAAAAGCCAAATCTTTGCTGTTAAAGTTTTCAGATATTTTCTAACATGTAATATAAAGGTTTTTGCAGTATCTTTTTAAAATTAAAAAATATGTTAATTTTTTTTTTTTTAAACCAAAGCCTGTACAAAACTGTATAGCCCATCAGGCTCCTCTGCCTATAAAATTCTCCAGGCAAGAATATTGGAATGGGTTGTCATTCCCTTCTCCAGAGGATCTCCCCAACCCAGGGATCAAACCCTTATCTCTTGCATTGCAAACAGATTCTTTACAGTCTGAGTCACCCGGGAAGCCCATAACCAAAGCCACACACACAAGGAATTTCCTGACCAAAAATAAAAACATGTCTTCTTCTGAATATACATACTCATTGTAGCAATTGGAAAAGTATGAAGGAGAAAATAATCTTGATTTTTTTCACCATCCAAAGATTACTGCTTTTAATATTCTGATAAATTTCATTTCAGGTTTTAAAACTTTTTCATCAGAAAACATTTTAGAAGAAAAGGCAAGTGTTGAAAATTTTCAAGTTAAATAGGAATATTCAGTTTTACCTCCATGCAGGGATTATATTTTAGTGTAGCAGGAAGTGGTGTTCCACCCATCTGAAAACTCTTCTCAGCCAGACCATCAAAGATTGGAGCCAGAGATATAAGCAGAGGTGGGCCAGAAAGCACACAGGCTAAATCAATCAGCCTGGATTTGAATCAACTTTCCATCAATTACCAGCTAAGTGACTTTAAGGAAGTCACTTGATATTTCTGGCTCTCTTTTTCCCCATCTGTAATGTAACACATACCTCACACGTTGTTATTAGGATTAAATAAAAAAAAACTTTGTGTCGAAAGGCCTGGCACATAATAGGCTTTCTATAAAAGTTAATTGAATCAGAGAACAACCTTGGGTCAGCATGTTCTGCCTTTAAGCCAACACAAGTGATAGCATTTTGCATGTATTGGTTTTATTGTCTGGCTACTTAGGCACTGTGGTGGACATCATAACTAAGGAGAAACAAAATTTGTCTCTGACAGCTCATGTTCTAGAGCTAATACTTCACACTCAATCATATCCAGAGAGGATGATACACTAATGTCTACAGTAGAATTATGGCCAAAGACTTGATATATAGAGTGTTGTTCTCTGGACAGAAAGAAATATAACCACAGGCTATACCTCAAATTGAGCTCTATTTTAAGAAAAGCAAAGCCTCTTTTAGGAATTTTCTCAAAACTGCTTTTTTTTTTTTAATTCCACTTGAACAACAACAACAAAAATTCTGCAGCTGCTAAAAAGAGCAAAAAAATATCTTTTAAAATTTTATTTCATAAAGCTTTTACCTGCCCCTTTAAAAGTCAACTTACTTCATAAAAAGTTAGTATATAATTAAAAAGCTTTCTTACTTAAATATCATTTGAAACCAGACCATATTTTTAATAAAATTTCCTATTTGTTGCTTTAACCTAAAATAGGGTAACTCTATAATTTACTGTCCAGAATGATATAATTGGGAGTGAAAGTACGCTTCATCAATAATTATGCTGGGACCAAGAAGCATAGTTAGGAATGGCTTTGAGAAAACCTGGCCAGAAGGTCACTCTAACTTTCCAGAAAGATGGACTAGCCTGATCACTGGTATCAGAGAGTCCTGCAGAAGTGAGACAGCTGTTTAGATTTAGCAGAAGCATTTTGTAATTTTTTCCCCCATGAAATGGAATGTTTGCATGTCATTTAAGCTTGAGCATTAACTGTTATTTTAAGAAAAACTCTGCATACCCAAAATGTCCCCAAATTTCAAAGAAGAAATAGATTTCCTCCATTGATGTTCTGGACTTTGATCTAGTGTTTGCTAATGTATTAGAGATAGTACGTTAATTTTGTGATTATTAGATTTAAACCTCATTGTATGGCACCTCCCTCCCCATCCCCTATGAAGGGACCCATTTTCTACAGGTCTGAGGATACATGATTAAAAGACAAATCTGGGCTTTTAGATAAACCTTGAAGGGAAACGGAACTACCTCTGTATATCTTAGATTTTATAGATATTTCTGTTTAAATATTACTCACAGAATATACAGTATGTATTTGAGTCTGTATAAATATAATAAATATAAATAAAATTAGATTTATCATTTAGGTACACTGGGAATTTTGCTAATATCGTGAATGTTCTTTCTGCCAAGTAATTTTCTAAATAATATAATAACACAAATATCTATAGCAATTATTATAACTAATTCATAGTTACTTAAAATGTTTTGATAATGGCATCTTGCCTTTTTAAGGGCTCAGACAAGGTCTATTTATTTTATATATGACATTTTTCAAGCTTTCTATGTTTACTTTGAAAATTCACAACATTTAGATATATTTTCCAGCTAACACATTATCGGAGACACTAAAAGGTTTAGAGAAAAGAATGAATGATTGGATTTTGACAGCCGTTAGCATTGTTTTTGTTGAAAGTCAGATACTACATAATATTTAACACATTTATCCCAAGCTGCATTTGTAAATTTATTTTTCTCTTATTTTTTGTAAGACATTCATTTTATAACCCAAGTAGTATTTTTGAACTATTTTCTACATGCTGGGCATGATTATCACTGTGACAATGAGTAAGACACGTGTCCTATCCCAAGGCAAGAACTATCCCCTTCTCATTTTTGTTATTTAGAGAAAGGTAACAGGGTAAAGATTATATTTTGGATGGTAGGTGTCCAGGGTTCAGGAAAAATGTGCAAAATATGCAAACTCTAAAATGATTTTGAAGTCTCGCTATTTAAAAGGTCAAGAAAAGTGTTTTCTTCTCAAGAGCTGATAGAGATGGAGCAAAATCTGCCAACCAAGGAGGTTCAGTTTGGTCATGCATTCATTAACTTCTTCACACACAGCCACTCCACACAGACAAGAGAAGGTATTAACTTTACTGAATGTTCTGGGCGATGTCAGAACGAATGCATTTCCCAAAGGGGAAACCCCATTATCCACTAATATTTAATTATTTCTCTTTATCCCTCTATTAAAAGAAAGTTTTGATAAACAGTCTGAAAAATCCACTTATTTACCTTTTTCATGAATGTTAAATTGTACAAAATTTTATTTTGGAGTGAAAGATCTTTACTACAAAGGTGCTTATAAAACACCAATTTCATGTAACAGATCGATTATGAATTTAGACATTTCATTTATAAAGAACCACTGACTGAGAATGGTTAGTAATTCATACTCTTCCCATGAAGACAATAAAATCTTGCAGAAATTCATCAAATTAGTAAACATTTGGCTAATTATAATCATCTAAAGTTGATTTAAATAATATCTATTAAATATCTGCAGCTCAATGTTTAAATTCATAGATAAACTCACTGAAACTGACTAGGGCATTGAAAATCATCATAAGCCAAGTAGGAATAGAACAAATGGTCATTTCCACTATTTCAGAGAGTCAAGGATAGAAACAGTATGAAAAATAAGCATATAAATAATTTAAATGACCACAAAAATAAAATAGGAAGATACATTGTGTGAAATTTCAGTAAGTATTATGAGCTGGAGAAAGTAGGAAAATATCCGTATGAAGTTAGCATATCCTCAGGTAACTGCCTTAAGTGTTATAACTTGGATTCCTTCAGCTTTTCAGATAAAAGCAGGTCATAAATGAGTCTTTGTATCCAAGCAAAAAAGTCTATCATCTGTATCTCCTTCCTTGTCACTCATATCCACCAACACTATAATAGACAAGTTGATGAGCTTATTTGTTATATTGATGGCTAGAGAGTGACTATCAACTTATAATAATTTACCTGGGAAGGACTATTCATTAGGGAAGCAAGGACTTGCTCCAGAGAAGTCAGATCCTTCCTTCCTAAACCTGTTCAGTGTGGGAGTTCCTTGTTTGTTACCGAATAATCACAAACTTCTCCTTTCTCAAGGAGTTGAAAAATGGACTCGAAAGTCGGATAGTGATTAAACTATCTACTGAAATCTCATTAAATTTATGCTGTGCTCAGTCATGTCTAACTCTTTGGACTTAGCCCCCAGGTTCCTCTGTCTATAGCATTTTTCAGGCAAGGATATTAGAGTAAGTAGCCATTCCCTTCCCCAGGGGATTTTCGTGACCCAGAGTTTGAACCTGGTCTCCTGTAGCTCTTGCATTTCAGGCAGATTCTTTACCTGCTAAGCCACTGGGAAGCCCTTCACTAAAACTAAATGAGAGCATTCTCTTGGGCCCAAGGATGAAAATATGCCTCTAATTCTCCCTTCTCTGCAGTCCCAGCTATTTACCCAGTCGTGGGGCCAAGTATCTGTAGGCTTCTTTTCATCAGGACAAGACTTCCCTGCTGGGCATTTCATTCAGAGGAAAGTGAGACATGTGAGCTCATAATGGGAGCCAAGGGAAGATCAGAAGGAAAGATGACAGAAAGACAAGTGAAACATGAGCCCCACATTCTCCACCTTAATTTTGCTTGACATAAACCAGTATAGTTCTTGAGCTTTTGCTAACACACCAGCTAAATAAATAAATCATCCTCTGTAAGAAAAGGAGCTGGTCCTGTCTCACCCTTCACAGAGAGCTGAAGTCACTGGTGAACAGGTGGGGAAGAATGAGAAGGAATTATGGTCAACCTTACAGAAGTTGAGAAAAAAATAAAGATCTTTGGATTTTCCAGGTAGCACTAGTGGTAAAAATCCCACCTGCCTGTGCAGGAGACATGAGAGACCCGGGTTCAATCCCTGGGTCAGAAAGATCCCCTGGAGAAGGAAATAGACAAAAACTTCTTCAACTACCCTTGTCTAGGTTATATTACTTTCTCTAGCTACACACACACACACACACACACACACACACACACACATACAGGTACACTCATCCTGTTACAAAGTCATATTCTACTTCCTGTTACTTAAATGCTTCACGTGTCTGTCATCTTTCTCCAGTTATAGATTATAAATTTCAAAAGGAAGACAGTATAGTGCAGCAAAAGCATATGGGCTTTAGGTTCCCAGATACTTGGGTATAAATTCCAGTTCCACAATTTACCAGGTATAGGACCTGGTGGCTCAGTGGTAAAGAATCTGCCTGCAATGCAGGAGATGCAAAAGATGCGGGTTCGATCCCTGGGTCAGGAAGATCCCTTAGAGAAGGAAATGGCAACCCACTCCCGTATTCTTGCCTGGAAAATTCCACAGACAGGGAAGCCTGATGGGCTACAGTCCATAGGGTCACAAATAGTCAGACACAACTGAGTGAGTGACTGAGCACTGAGCTGAGCACATGACTTTGGCTAAGTCATTAACTCTTTTGAGACTCGTCTCTTTATCTATAAAATCTATCTATCTGTATAAAGGTCTAACTCCTAGGATGGGGCATACAAATAATAATTCACATAAAATATCTGTTAAGTGTGCATTAGACGCATTGACATTTGTATTTTTGCCCCATGAAAGGCATTTGTTGTCTCTTGAATTCTGTACGTAGCATGGTTTTCTGTACTTCGTCAGGAATGTAAAATGACAATGAATATTAAGTTCCAGCTGACCTGTCTTGAGAGCCACTACTGAACAGATACTACTTTTATGTGGATGGTTTTGGCATAGCTGTATATTTTTAGTGTTTGAATACTCCAGTCTTGGAAATTAGGAATAATCTACTTTACAAATTAGATGTATTTCATAAAATTATGCAAGCACATTTGCAGTTAATTGTTCTTAAGAATAACGGAAAGCTTATGACAAAGGGTACAATGTTTCAGTGATGAAAGGTGACTAAGATCAAGAGATCTAATGTAGAACATGGTGACGACAGCAATATTGTAATGAATACTTGAAATTTGCTAAGAGGGTGGATCCAAAGTGTTCTCACTACCACAAAAAAAGAAAAAAGGATGTTTATTAAAACATCAAGCTGTATACTTTCAAGATGTACCATTTTTATTTGTCAATTATATTTCAGTAAAGTCAAAAAATGATATTTGGTCAATCATATTTACCATTATTTGTAGATTTGATATGTAACTCACCAAGAGTTATTATGGTAAGTTTGAAGTGGCAGTGGCCAGAGTAATATGGAGGAAATAGTTCAACACTGAATTGAAATACACAAGAATTAAATGTGTTCATTGTTATGTTAGGGCTTCCCTTATAGCTCAGTTGGTAAAGAATTTGCCTGCAATGCAGGAGACCCCAGTTTGATTCCTGGGTCAGGAAGATCCGCTGCAGAAGGGATAGGCTACCCACCCCAGTACTCTTGGGCTTCCCTTAGGGCTCAGCTGGTAAAGAATCCACCTGCAATGCAGGAGACTTGGGTTCGATTCCCGGGTTGGGAAGATACCCTGGAGAAGGGAAAGGCTACCCATTCCAGTATTCTTGCCTGGAGAATTCCATGGACTATGTAACCCATGGGGTCACAAAGAGTCAGACACAACTGAGCAACTTTCACTTACTTATTACTTATTATTATGCTAAGGAAATAGATCAAATAGGATATCATTTTAATGTTCCACACAATGCAAACAATTCTCTGTTAATATATTCTGGTCAGTATGTGTCAAATGACTTTCTGCCATAAGTAAATTTTGCTGTGTCCTTCATAGGCAAAGAAACTCTTAATGGAAATGCATACTATTACTTTGGTTTTTCAAATACTCATGGAATATTGTGGTTATTTTGCAATGATGTCACAGATAGAACTGGATTCTGTTCTTTCTGCTGGTTTCTGTAGAATGGAAAATACTAAACTAAAATAATGCAGCTCTTAATCCTCTATGAATAACACAGCATCTTTTCCTGTAATGAAAGATAATTTATTAGAAAAAGATTTGTATACAAATGGAAATTTTGAGTTATTAATTGATCTTATAAAGCAACGTTCAAGTCTGCTTTTAAAAATGGATATAAAATTTAGTTTTAGCTTCTTAACAGTTATAAAGCAAAAATCTATCATTTATATATTCTAAGTATTTCCTTCTGGTTTCATTAATTCTTAGATCTGCTTGTGTGAGAATTGAGCCCAGTAATATGTCATGCAGGAATTTCACAGCTAAAGTTGATAGACTTAAGCTAAATATTTCTCAAAAGTGAGGTAGTTAAATACAATATTTTATACGCTTACAAAGGATTTGATTTAGGTCATACCTGAATGGTCTAGTGGTTTTCCCCACTTTCTTCAATTTAAGTTTGAATTTGGCAATAAGGAGTTCATGTGTGAGCCACAGTCCACTCCCAGTCTTTTCTTGCTGACTGTATAGAGAGCTTCTCCATCTTTGGCTGCAAAGAATATAATCAATCTGATTTCGATGTTGACCATCTGGTGATGTCCATGTGTAGAGCCTTCTCTTGTGTTGTTGGAAGAGGGTGTTTGCTATGACCAGTGCATTCTCTTGGCAAACCTCTGTTAGCCTTTGCCCTGCTCCATTCTGTACTCCCAGGCCAAATTTGCCTGTTATGCCAGGTGTTTCCTGACTTCCTACTTCTGCATTACAGTCCCTTATAATGAAAAGGACATCTTTTTTGGGTGTTAGTTCTAAAACGTCTTGTACGTCTTCATAAAACCATTCAAGTTCAGCTTCTTGAGTGTTATTGGTCGAGTTATAGACTTGGAGTACCATCATATTGAATGGTTTGCCTTGGAAACGAACAGAGATCATTCTGTCATTTTTGAGATTGCATCCAAGTACTGCATTTCGGACTCTTTTGTTGACCATGATGGCTACTCCATTTCTTCTAAGGGATTCCTGCCCACAGTAGTAGATATAATGGTCATCTGAGTTAAATTCACCCATTCCAGTCCGTCTTAGTTCGCTGATGCCTAAAATGTCGACGTTCACTCTTGCCATCGCCTGTTTGACCACTTCCAATTTGCCTTGATTCATGGACCTAACATTGCAGGTTCCTATGCAATATTGCTCTTTACAGCATTGGACTTTGCTTCTATCACCAGTCACATCCACAGCTGGGTATTGTTTTTGCTTTGGCTCCATCCCATCATTCTTTCTGGAGTTATTTCTCTATTGATCTCCAGTAGCATAGTGAGCACCTACTGACCTGGGGAGTTCAACTTTCAGTGTCCTATCTTTTTGCCTTTTCATACTGTTCATGGGGTTCTCAAGGCAAGAATACTGAAGTGGTTTGCCATGCCCTTCTCCAGTGGACCACATTCTGTCAGACCTCTCCACCACAACCCGTCCATCTTGGGTGGCCCCACATGGTGCGGCTTAGTTTCACTGAGATAAACAAGGCTGTGGTCCGTGTGATCACACTGGCTAGTTTTCTGTGATTATAGTTTCAGTGTGCCTGCCCTCTGATGCCCTCTAGCAACACCTACCTTCTTACTTGGGTTTCTCTTTCTTGGACGTGGGGTATGCAGATGAGGAAGCAACAGTTAGAACTGGACATGGAACAGAAGACTGGTTCCAAATAGGAAAAGGAGTATGTCAAGGCTGTATATTGTCACCCTGCTTATTTAACTTATACACAGAGTATATCATGAGAAATGCTGGGCTGGAAGAAACACAAGCTGGAATCAAGATTGCCGGGAGAAATATCAATAACCTCAGATATGCAGATGACACCACTCTTATGGCAGAAAGCGAAGAAGAACTAAAGAGCCTCTTTATGAAAGTAAAAGGGGAGAGTGAAAAAGTTGGCTTAAAGCTCAACATTCAGAAAACTAAGATCATGGCATCTCCCATCATTTCATGGGAAATATATGGGGAAACAGTGGAAACAGTGTCAGACTTTATTTTGGGGGGCTCCAAAATCACTGCAGATGGTGATTGCAGCCATGAAATTAAAAGACGCTTACTCCTTGGAAGGAAGGTTATGACCAAACTTGATAGCATATTTAAAGCAGTGACATTACTTTGCCAACCAAGATCCGTCTAGTCAAGGCTATGGTTTTTCCAGTAGTCACGTATGGATGTGAGCATTGGACTATAAAGAAAGCTGAACGCTGAAGAATTGATGCTTTTGAACTGTGGTGTTGGAGAAGACTCTTGCGAGTCCCTTGGACTGCAAGGAGATCCAACCAGTCCATCCTAAAGGAGATCAGTCCTGGGTGTTCATTGCAAGGACTGATGTTGAAGCTGAAACTCAAATACTTTGGCCACCTCATGGAAAAGACCCTAATGCTGGGAAGGATTGGGGTCAGGAGGAGAAGGGGACGACAGAGGATGAGATGGTTGGATGGCATCACCGACTCGATGGACATGGGTTTGGGTAGACTCCGGGAGGTGGTGATGGACAGGGAGGCCTGGCGTGCTGCGATTCATGGGGTCACAGAGAGTTGGACACGACTGAGCGACTGAACTGAACTGATACGCTTATAATGGAATGTTATTTAGTTATTGACATTATAATGTAGTTATACCCACATAGATAACTTTTTAAAGTTCTATTTAAATATTATTCAAATTGAGGAAAATACGTTATGTATGAATTAAAATTTACATTTACAGTATTAATGAAACCGCATTATGACTATGAATCTCTAGTTCATAGTCTTTCACTGTTTTCAAATTTAAACAGAAAAAAAACCCTCCAAATTCTCATATAAAGTAACAGAGTGGAATTAATTCAAGTTCTATTTCCTCATCTTTATGATGTAATCTGGGGCTTCTCTGGTGGCTCTTAGATGGTAAAGAATCTGCCTGCAATGCAGGAGACATGGGCTTGATCCCTGAGTCGGGAAAATTCTCTGAAGAAGGGAATGGCTACCCACTCCAGTATTCTTGCCTGGAGAATTCCTACATAATTATAGTTCATCTACTCATTGATAATATTAATAAAATATAAGCCTTTACATTTTATATAAATTTATATGCTATATATATTAATATTATGTATTTATAAAATATATAATATAAACATGAATGTACTTATAACATCCTTGTTCATTTCTAATCTACTGTTAAAAGCAGGAATATAGGGTGCCATGAAGACTGGAGATATAATTGGTTCCCAAAGCAAGTTTGAATAATTTCTTAAATAATTCTGAACCATCACAAACAGATTCTTGAATACAGCGTGTGTCTCTGAGTCTCTTCTGTGGGTTTTGGGATTGACTATCAAGGAGTTCTCTGAATTTTTGTGTAAAATACAATACTTATCAAAATATAAATAATAAAAATATGCTAACTTGAGGATTTTAATATATTACTAAAACCCAACAGTAACAAAAGCAATTTAGAAACTAGATCAACAAAAGATTTTTTTCCCTAGAAAGAATACTTTATCACTGATATTTTAAAAACTGCTAGTGGATGGTTTTAATAAAAGTAAGATGAATTTTTACTTGATTTTGTTATTCAGATTTTTTTTTACAAATATTGCCTAATCTTTTTTAATTGAAATACAATTGACACTTAACATTTTATAAGTTCAAGGTGTACATGTTGACCTGAAACATTTATACACAGCAATATGATTATCATCATAGTTAGCTGACACCTCCATCACCTGACATAATTATCATTTCTCTTTCGTGGTGAGGACATTTAGATCCAGGCTCCCAGTAACTTTGAAGTATATAATATAATACTGTTCACTATAATTGCTGCACTGAGCGTTAGATTTCTAGAATCCATCATCATCCAGCTAAGACCTAATTTTACTGTCTATATCTAGGGTGGACTACTCTCACCTGCCTGGCTTGCCAAGCCACTACTGAATGATTAACAAAATATTTTTTTACAAGTTGAACATGGTCAAAATAGCTGAAGGGATAATATTAACACTCATCACTGGACTTGAAAACAAGTAGGTTAAACTATCTGCAATGGCTAAAATGACTAACCTGATTCTCATATTTGTAAAGAACCTCCTCCTCTGTTATGAAGAATGAGTTGATTGGTCCCAAGTGAAAGGAGTAGAGAGAATGAGATGCTTCTCAACTCTCTTTTTGACCTCTCCTCTCTTCTCAGCAGTAAAACACCATTTGGTCATTAAAACAGACAGCTGCAATGAGTTTATTATAAAATAATGTAATATAATTTTAATTTAATTATAAATTATTTAATTATTTAATTATTTAATTTTTATTTAATTATAAAATTATTTAATTATATAATTTATAATTATATAATAAACACCTGGCCCAAAAGGAATTCTCAAGCAGTCCTTACCATTACTATCAAGGGCTCATCCCATATACAGCCAAGGGAAAGGCCGTGTGGTGTCAGTGATAGCTGTTCCTCTCCTTAATGCCTTACTCTTAGAACCTTGCATCCAGGTCTCAGATCACCCTCTGCTTCAGAGTATTGAACTCCTCTCCACCTTTAGGGGACAACTCTTGATTCCAAAGGTCAGATTAAGATTGCCCCATTTCCCCTTTCAGTGCTTGTTCTAGAAATAGGCATATGAAACAATTCTGGCCAATGTGATATGAAAATCTTATAAAGGCACCTGGGAACATTCCACCATGTGGGGTGGTGATGGGAGGTGGGGTGGAAGAACAAACTGTATTATAGTTCTTTGACATCTTGTGGGAATGATATGGTTTGCTTATGCAGCCATTTGAGGGGTATCATGGTCTGGCATGGATAGAGGGTATATCAAGTCAATGGGGTTGGCAGTTTGGCAATGTGGAAAGGATTTAGGTTTTTGTTGGCATCCTTGAGCAACTGAATCAGACATCCCTGGAACTTCTTGACCTCTGGACTCTGGGTCAGTAGTGTGTGCATTGGTTCTATTTTATTCAAAAGTATCTATGAACTGATTCTCTCACTTTCCTAAATATGTGATTTCCAAACGTGTTCCAAAAAGTGGACCAACGAATTAGAAAGCTTCAAGGACGGACTCATTTGCAGCCCTTCCATTATGGCAGCTGAACTAGTAACCATTTCTGATTCTTAGTAACCTTCTATACATAGTAAATGGTTAACAATATTAAAAGGTTCTATAATAATCACTTTTGGTTGTGGAAGATATTTTAGTGAAAAATGTCTGCATTCTCAAACCATACAGCAACTTTTGGAATGCTATCCATTGCCACCCCATTTTCATAATCTCTCAAGGAACATTTGTGTTTACTTATTTCACAATCACAATGGGTATTCATAGATTAGGAATACTTTTCTCCTAATTCATTCAAAGTAGCTAATAGTCACAGTTTTATATAATAGTGTTTATTCTTCTCACATTATTTATCACCATTAAAATCACTCATATATTCATCTTTGGAAGCTAGCATTCATAAGATAGTGTGTACTATCATCCTAATTTATTGAATCTAGTCTAGAAAAAGCAGCATCACTCCAAATCTGAAATCCCTCAGAGTATACAGATCAACATTTAGGTTCCTAGAAACTTGAAGTAAATTAAAAATGGAAGCAGCCCAGTAAAATGACTATAATCCAATGTCAGCAAACCAATACATGCGGCTCCTTGCATGTCTTATTAATATTAATATATTGACTGGCTGTCAACATAATTTTCTATTACATTTAGATATAGGAAAGTCTTTAAAAAGCTAATTTTGAACAGAGCGACAGAAATAATCAAGGTAGAAGCCTAAAAGGAAATCTGTCATCATATAAAAGCTCATGTTGCCTTTTCTTGCCCATTAGACAGTTTAAAAATCTTCTTTTAATAAAACAAAGACAACTTAAAGACTGGTTTATTTATTTATTCAACAAATACTTATTAAACGGCTACCATGTGTCCGGAGCTTCCCAAATGGCTCAGTGATCAATGGCTCCTGCCAATGCAGGAGACTTAAGAGACTTGGGTTTGATCCCTAGGTCAGGAAGATCCACTTGAGGAGGGCATGGCAACCCACTCTAGTATTCTTGCCTGGAGAATCCCTTGGACAGAGGAGCGTGGTAGGCTACAGCCCCTAGGGTTGCAAAGAGTCAGACACAACTGAAGTGACTTAGCACGCACACACCATGTGTCCATTACTATTCTAAATTTTGCAGATATAGTAGTTAAAAAAGTATCTGCCTTCATTGGAGAATGATTAACTTTTAGTGGAAGAAGCAAAAAAATAGACAAGTAAAATAGCTAATAAATAGATATGTCAGGGGATAATAAGTGCTATGGAAGAAAAAATTCTGATGAATAGATCAGCATGCAATACGTTGGCTTGCTCTTTAAACTTTAAGAGATTTAGAAAATGTGTACTCATTTCTGTTCTATCACTATATTAATGTTATAGTCTTAAATGGAAAAGAAAAAATATTAAATATCTAACTGCCTCCTGGCCCTTCTATCAACAGTAACTGCCTCTTTTGATCTATTAGAGAATAAACATCTTTGACACAAGCTTGATAAAATCATACCCAATACTGATTGAAAATAATTGATAAAGTCAGGCCCAATACTGATTGAGCTACTGTTTTTCTGACATCAGATCAGATCAGTTGCAGAGGAGTGTTGTTTTTTTTTTGTGAACATTGAAGTGAATGTACAAAAATGTCTGGGTTTTTTTTGTTCTGTAGAAATAGAAATAAGTATCAGGGATATAGTTAAAGAATCAAATATATCCAGTTTTAATCTCAGTCAAGGTGTTTATAATTTGATTAGCTATTCTGTGACGTAACCTAAAGGGAATACATTAAGTCAAGATTTTGAATTTCAAACAATGTATCTTATTTTACTTTTACCAGTAAATCATGAAATGTTTGGACCTTGTATATAAAGAAATAAACTTAATTTTTAGAACTTTATCTTAGTACCTGAAAAGTTTCAATTTACATTCTTAAATATACTTGACAGGCCCTATTGACTTTCAAAAGTTAAAGACTTAGTTTCATCTTTGTTTTGTGAAACTGGACTTCCATGCTTATCAGTGTTGTCCTGTGATCAGCTGTAGTTTAAGACTACAAATGAATATAGAATAGTGAAACAAAGACTGTGCTGTCACTCAGTCGTGTCCGACTCTTTGCAGCCCTGTGGACTGTAGCCCACCAGGCTCCTCTGTCTATGCGGATTCTCCAGGCAAGAATTCTGGAGTGGGTTGCCATACCCTTCTCCGTGGGATCTTGCCAATCCAGGAATAGAACCAGAGTCTCCTGCACTGCAGATGGTTTCTTTAAAAGCTGAGTTACTAGGGAAGCCCGAAACGAAGACTAAGGTTTTTAAAAAATATGACTGAATTTGCATAATTTCCCCTTGATGTTTTTCTTTATTCCATTTTCAATGACAACTCTTCAACAAAACTAGAAGCCCACTGCAATGGAAACTATAAATCCAGAATACAGATCATGAATTACATTTTCATATGTGAAGTAAGGCTCATATGTAAAACATTGTTATAACCCTAGCAGCATATAATTAGTCTATAAAAATACTAGGAGATTGATCATTAAGGACTATATTAGTATGAAATGATCTCTGCATGAATTAGAAATACCTAGGAAGTCTTTAGCATCTGCACTAGAACTAGAATTATTTCCATAGGGCACCATATTAATTTTACAGTGTGATATTTTATAACAAAACTATGTTGGCCACAACCACTGAGCTATGCTAATATTAAGAAACTAACTTTTTAGAAGAAACTGACTTTTTAAAACACATATACTCCAACGAACATACAATCTTTTTGAAATCTACTTCAGTAACATTCATCCATAGTTTGGTACCGATTGGTGACAACATTTTGCTAAGTCAAAATCTTATAAATATACACTCACAAGGCTTCCCTCATAGCTAAGTCGGTAAATAATCTGCCTGCAATGCAAGAGACCTGGGTTTGATCCCTGGATCAGGAAGATCCTCTGGAGAAGGAAATGGCAAACCACTCCAGTATTCTTGCCTGGAGAACCCGATGGACAGAGGAGTCTGGCAGGCTACAGTCCATGGGATCGCAAAGAGTTGGACACTAGTGACTAAACCACCAAACCACCACATACACACACAACACATATATGTATGCATATATAAATTCAGTATAAGGTTAAAAATATTTTTTTTTCAGCAGGGAGAATTATCCTCTTGTATTAATTAGTGAAGTAGCCAGCCTCTAAGAAATCCCCAAACAATTCCCAACTCTTGGTATTCATACATTTGTAAAATTCTCTTGGGAACTGACTACTTTATCTGTAGGGTTCCATGCAATATGAGAACATAGTGCCCCACATTCGAAAGCAGAAAAAAAAATACCATTAAAGGTGATAAAATATAATGCTTTTTCCATTTTTTCCCAAGGACACTCTCTCAGTTTGCTATACTGTTTTTGTTTTTCATTTGCTGTTCATTGTCAACTATATTATTTATGTGTATGTGTGAAATATTTACAGATTTTCTCTTCAGACATCACTTACAAAACATAAATTCAGATAAAATTATTAAGCTTTTCAAGATGTCATCAGCAGAGTGTTAAACAAAATGTGCCCGTCTAGACATGGGACTCTCTACAGCTACCCAAGTTGCAAGTTCAGGAAGCCAGTCTTTCCTTAAAAACATTTTACCAGGGATGATTTAATGATGGGAAACTTCAGCGCCCATAATGCATAAACCGACTTCTAATAACAAATCATGTGTGTGTGTGTGTGTGTGTGTGTGTATGCTATTGGTTCTGTTTCTGTGGAGAACCCTGACAATACATTGCCTTTCGATGACTCCCGGAAGGAGAAGTAGAAAATGATGGTAAGTAGCCATATTGGTGCCAGATCCAGCATCATGAGATTAATGCTCTGGCAACCCCATGGAGAACAAATGAAAGGGACCAGAGTACACGTGGCTTCAGTAGTAAGTATCACCCACTCCAGTTGGGTGATGACAGCAGCTTAGTGCAGAATAGTATCCATACATCAAAATGAAAGTCTAAGCCTACTGTATAGCACATGGAATTCCATTCGATGTTATGTGGCAGCCTGGATGGGCGGGGAGTTTGGGGGAGAATGGATACACACTTATGTGTGCCCGAGTCCCTTCACTATTCAGCTGAAACTATCACAACATTGTCAATCCGCTATCAGTTCAGTTCTGTTGCTCAGTATACTCAAACTCACGTTCATTGAGTCAGTGATGCCATCCAGCCATCTCATCGTCTGTCATCCCCTTCTCTTCCTGCTTTCAATCTTTCCCAGCATCAGGGCCTTTTCCAATGAGTTGGTCCTTCGCATCAGGTGGCCAAAGTATTGGAGTTTCAGCTTCAGCATTAGTCCTTCCAATGAATATTCAGGACTGATTTCCTTTAGGGTGAACTTGTGAATCTCCTTGATGTCTAAAAGATTCTCAAGAGTCTTCTCCAACACCACAGTTCAAAAGCCTCAATTCTTCAGTGCTCAGCTATCTTTATAGTCCAACTCTCACATTCATACATGACTATTGGAAAAACCATAGCTTTGACTAGATAGACCTTTGTTGGCAAAGTAATGTCTCTGCTTTTTAATACACTGTCGAGGTTGGTCATAACTTTCTTCCAAGGAGCATCTTTTAATTTCATGGCTGCAGTTACCATCTGCAGTGATTTTGGAACCCCAAAAATGAAGTTTCTCACTGTTTCCACTGTTTCCCCATCTATATGCCTTCAAGTGATGGGACTAGATGCCATGATCTTAGTTTTCTGAATGTTGAGTTTTAAGCCAACTTTCCCACTCTCCTCTTTCGCTTTCATCAAGAGGCTCTTTAGTTCTTCTTTGCTTTCTTCCATAAGTGTGGTGTCATCTGCATATCTGAGGTTATTGATATTTCTCCCTGAAGTCTTGATTCCAGCTAGTGCTTCATCCAGTCCAGCATTTCTCATGATGTAATCAGCATATAAGTTAAATAAGCAGGGTGACAATATACAGCCTTGACATATTCCTTTCCTGATTTGGATCCAGTATTTTTTTCCATGTCCAGTTCTAACTGTTGCTTCCTGACCTGCATACAGATTTATTAGGAGGCAGATCAGGTGACCTGCTTTTCCCATCTCTTGAAGAATTTTCCACTGTTTGTTGTGATCCACAAAGTCAAAGGCTTTGGCATAGTCAATAAAGCAGAAATAGATGTTTTTCTGGAACTCTCTTGCTTTTCGATGATCCAACAGATGTTGGCAATTTGATTTCTGGTTCCTCTGCCTTTTCTAAATCCAGCTTGAACATCTGGAAGTTCATGGTTCACAAACTATTGAAGGCTGGCATGGAAAATTTTGACCATTACTTTGCCAGCATGTGAGATGAGTGCAATTGTGCGGTAGGGTGAGCAGTCCTTGGCATTGCCTTGCTTTGGGATTAGAATGAAAGCTAACCATTTCCAGTACTGTGGGCACTGCTGAGTTTTCCAAATTTGCTGGCATATTGAGTGCAGCACTTTCACAGCATCATCTTTGAGGATTTGAAATAGCTCAACTGGAATTCCATCACCCCCACTAGCTTTGTTTGTAGTGATGATTTTTATGGCCCACTTGACTTCGAATTCCAGGATGTCTTGCTCTAGGTGAGTGATCACACCATCGTGATTATCTGGGCTGTGAAGATCTTTTTTGTACAGTTCTTCTGTGTATTCTTGCCACCTCTTCTTAATTTCTTCTGCTTCTGTTAGGTCCATACCATTTCTGTACTTTATTGAGCCCATCTTTTCATGAAATGTTCTTTGGTATCTCTAATTTTCTTGAAGAGATCTCTAGTCTTTCCCATTCTATTATTTTCCTCTATTTCTTTGCACTGGTCACTGAGGAAGGCTTTCTTATCTCTCCTTGCTATTCTTTGAAACTCTGCATTCAGATGGGAATATCTTTCTTTTTCTCCTTTGCTTTTCGCTTCTCTTCTTTTCAGAGCTATTTGTAAGGCCTCCTCAGACAACCATTTTGCTTTTTTGCATTTCTTTTTCTTGGGATGGTCTTAATCCCTGTCTCCTGTACAGTGTCTTGAACCTCCGTCCGTAGTTCATCAGGCACTCTGTCTATCAGATCTAGTCCCTTAAATCTATTTGTCACTTCCACTGTATAATCATAAGGGATTTGATTTAGGTCATACCTGAATGGTCTAGTGGTTTGCCCTACTTCTTCAATTTAAGTTTGAATTTGGCAATAAAGAGTTCATGATCTGAGCCAGAGTCATCTTCCAGTCATTTTTTTTTTTTTTTTTTTGCTGACTATATAGAGATTCTCTATCTTTGGCTGCAAAGAATAGAATCAATCTGATTTCGGTGTTGACCTTCTGGTGATGTCCATGTGTAGAGTCTTCTCTCGTGTTGTTGGAAGAGGGTGTTTGCTATGACCAGTGCATTCTCTCGGCAAAACTCTATTAGCCTCTGCCCTGCTTCATTCTTCACTCCAAGACTAAATTTGCCTCTTAACTCCAGGTGTTTCCTGACTTCCTATTTTTGCATTCCAGTCCCCTCTAATGAAAAGGACATCTTTTTGGGGGTGTTAATTCTAGAAGGTCTTGTAGGTCTTTATAGAACAGTGCAACTTCAGCTTCTTCAGCATTACTGGTCGGGGCATAGGCTTGGATTACTGTCATGTTGAATGGTTTGCCTTGGAAACGAAGAGAGAGCATTCTGTCGTTTTTGAAATTGCATCCAAATACTGCATTTCAGACTTTTCTTGACTATGATGGTTGCTCCATTTCTTCCAAGGGATTCTTGCCCACAGTAGTAGATATAATGGTCATCTGAGTTAAATTCACCCATTCCAGTCCATTTTATTTCACTGATTCTTAAATGTTGATGTTCACTCTTGCCATCTCCTGTTTGACCACTTCCAATTTGCCTCGATTCATGGACCTAACATTGCAGGTTCCTATGCAATATTGCTCTTTCCAGCATCAGACTTTACTCCCATCACCAGTCATATCCACAACTGGGTGTTGTTTTAGCTTCGGCTCAATCTCTTCATTCTTTCTTAGGTTAGTTCTCCACTGATGTCCAGTAGCATATTGGGCACCTACTGACCTGGGGCGTTCATCTTTCAGTGTCCTATCTTTTTGCCTTTTCATACTGCTCATGGGATTCTCAAGGCAAGAATCAGCTATACCCCAATACAAAATGTTGTTTATTCGCTAAGTCATGTCCAACTCTTTTGTGACCCCATGGGCTGTGGCTTGCCAGGCTCTTCTGTCCGTTGGATTTCCCAGGCAAGAATACTGGAGTGTGTTCCCCCCCAGGATTTCCTCCCCTAGGGGATCTTCCCAAAGCAGGGATTGAACGGAAATCCACTGCATTGGCAGGCGGATTCTTTACTGCTGAGCCACCAGGGAAGCCCAATACAAAATTAAAAGCATTTTTTAAAAAATGAAAGACTAAGGCAAAATGAGTAAGAGAATTTGCCTCAGGCCATACCCCAGGCATCACCTCACATGACCACTAACTTGTGGCTTAAAGTAACAATACCTAAAATTTGCCCTCGACTCTAATTGTTAGTTTACGCAAATTTTTGTTTTCTCATTGCCAATAAGTTCCCGCTGTCAGTTTTACTAGTGTTAGGCTAAAAAAAAAATGCAGTGAAATTCTTGTAAACCATAATTCTCAAACTTCTCATCCAGTGACATAAAACCCAATCTTGAAATAGAGGAAAAGAAAAACTTCTCTTACTATATTGCTACTACCACTGTGACAGACTTTTGCACACACATGTGTTTTAAATGTAAATGAAGCCATATGATATAAAGTGAGTTGTTGATGGAATGGAAAGGGGTGATACCAAGAGTCACTCTGCACTCCAGTCATCAAGCACATGACTCTCCTCTAGTAGCTGTCCTTTTCCCTTCTGTGTCAGTAAAGTGTGCAACACACTTCTGGAGGCCCCATCACATCTTGTGTTTCACATTTAGAGAGCGTAAGTGATGCTTTCGAACTGTGGTGCTGGAGAAGACTCTTGAGAGTCCCTTGGACTGCAAGGAGATAAAACCAGTAAATTCTAAAGGAAATCAATGCTGAATATTCACTGGAAGGACTGATGCTGAAGCTCTAATACTTTGGCCACCTGATGCAAAGTGCCAACTCATTAGAAAAGAACCTGGTGCTGGATAAGATTGAAAGCAGGAGGAGAAGAGGACAACAGAGGATGAGATGGTTGGATGGCATCACTGACTCAACTGACATGAGTTTGAGGAACTCCAGGAGATAGTGAAGGACAGGGAAGCCTGATGTACTGCAATTCATGAGATCACAAAGAGGACTTAGTGACTGAACAACAGCAACAGTAAGTGAAATTTGATACCTGGCTAAACTGAATTTGTTGTTTTCAGAAAAGGGTTTCTTTTTTTTTTTTAACATTTAAGTACACTTACAGCATTTTGGGGGCTTCCCTTGTGGCTCAGCTGGTAAAGAATCTGCCTGCAATGTGGGAGACCTGGGTTAGATCCTTGGGTTGGGAAGATCCCCTGGAGAAGAATACTGGCTACTCACTCCAGTATTCTGGCCTGGAGAATTCCATGGACTGTATAGTGCATGGGGTCATAAAGAGTCAGTCACGACTTTCACTTTTCACAGCAGTTTTCTAGGTTGAATCCTGACTTAAGAGCTACGCTATTTAGTTTCAAAATAGTGATTTTATGTATTGAACTACCAAAGAGATCCAAAGGAATGTTAAGATATATTTATTCTTAATTATCTACCTTAGAATTTTGGGGGGAATTAACATCAGTTACCAAACAAGATTCAATCTGCAGCAATTGCCTTTGGGTGGGTCTGATTCTTCATGTTTCTCCCTCCTCCCATTTAGAGGGATGCATAACTGGCAGCCAAGTTGGTACTGAAGAGGTGAATGTCTTAGCTGTAGATAACCAGGACTAAAGTCAACAAGTAACCCCAATAAATCAACTAGGTTATTTTTCAGCTCAATTTCTCAGTCATGTCCAACTCTTTGCAACCCCATGGACTGCAGCACGCCAGGCCTCCCTGTCCATCAAAAGCTCCCAGAGTTTACTCAAATTCATGTCCATTGAGTCGGTGATGACATCCAACCATCTCATCTTCTGCTGTCCCCTTCTCCTCCCACCTTCAATCTTTCCCAGCATCAGGGTCTTTTCCAATGAGTCAGTTCTTTGCATCAGGTGGCCAAAGTATTGGAGTTTCAGCTTCAGCATCAGTCCTTCCAATGAATATTCAGGGCTGATTTCCTTTAGGATGGACGGTTGGATCTCCTTGCAGTCCAAGGGACTCTCAAGAGCCTGGAATGCAAAGTCAAGTGGGCCTTAGGAAGCATCACTGCAAACAAAGCTAGTGGAAATGATGAAATTCCAGTTCAGCTATTTCAAATCCTAAAAGATGATGCTATGAAAGTGCTGCACTCAATATGCCAGCAAATTTGGAAAACTCAGCAGTGGCCACAGGACTGGAAAAGGTCAGTTTTCATTCCAATGCCTAAGAAAGGCAATGCCAAAGAATGCTCAAACTACCGCACAATTGTACTCATCTCACATATTAGCAAAGTAATAGTCAAAATTCACACCAGGTGTCAACAGTTCATGAACCATGAATTTCCAGATGTTCAAGCTGGATTTCGAAAAGGCAGAGGAACCAGAAATCAAATTGCCAACATCCATTGGATCATTGAAAAAACGAGAGAGTTCCAGAAAAACATCTACTTCTGCTTTATTGACTATGCCAAAGCCTTTGACTGTATGGATCACAACAAATGGTGGAAAATTCTTCAAGAGATGGGAATACCAAACCACCTGACCTGCCTCCTGACAAATCTGTATTCAGGTCAGGAAGCAATAGTTAGAACTGGACATGGAACAACAGACTGGTTCCAAATCGGGAAAGGAGTATGTCAAGGCTGTATATATTGTCACTCTGCTTATTTAACTTATATGCAGAGCACATCATGAAAAATGCTGGACTAGATGAAGCACAAGCTGGAATCAAGACTGCCGGGAGAAATATCAATAACCTCAGATACACGGAGGACCCCACCTTTAGAGCAGAAAGTGAAGAACTAAAGAGCCTCTTGATGAAAGTGAAAGAAGAGAGTGAAAAAGCTGGCTTAAAATACAACATTCAGATTGTTTCTCAAGTATACTAAAATTGGAGCAGCCCCCCACCATGTCTCTCTCTCACACACATTCCCACACACAGACACACACTCCCTCCCTCTCTCTCTCTCTCTTTGGTCAGAATTTTTATTCCTAAAACAATTTCCACCACTTGGATGGAAAAGCAGCAGGGAGTGCTGGCATGCAAGATGGAAAGAAAAAAGAAACCCAAACCAGCAGAATATGGGGAAAATGCAGGAGAGACACTGGAAAATTTTATTTCTTGGTTTTAGTCCTTATCTGCCTTTGGCATCCTTCAGACAGTTCTGATTTAATGGTTCTCTTTAGCTCAAAGTATTTCAAATTCCTCTCTCTCTCATTTGTCATTAAAACAGTCCCAAGTAGTATAATCCCCCAGTCTTATCCACTGGCACAAGAAAGCATGGATTGGTTGCTAGTATTTTGTTCATACCCTGAGACTGATCTATGCAGCTGTAGCTTTCCCAAAGAACCTGAGGTGATAGCTTTGCAGGTAAATGTAGGAGATGAGGCGGGGAGGGGCTCTGCCCTTTGCCTTCTGCCGCTTCAGTCCTCTGAGCCATCACTCTGGCTGTGCCGAGTCCTCCTAGGCTTGCTCGATTCTGCAGGCAACTCTGGCTTGGCTCATTTATCAAACCTGTCTGGTTTCTCTTCCCTGCCTGGCCAAAGTGATTTTTGCTCCTTTGGCTACAGGAAATTGGAAAGGAACTAATGGGCAGAAAATTAGGAAAAGTTGAACAGTGTAAAGAATGGAAAAGGCAAGGGAAGCAGAGGATAAAAAAGGAAGTAGCGAGAGAGCCAAGAGCAAAGGAGTGGGGTTGGCCAGAAATAAAAGCCAACAGGTGGAAGTAATAAGCAAGCAGGAACCAAACAGGGGAGGACACAGAGTCCACTGGATGCATAGAAAACATGCATATTCATCTTCTTTCCTCTTCCGGCCTCACTTTTTCTTGATTTTTAAGTCAAAAGATATTACTTCTTAATGGCTCTTATATCTTGACAGGTGTTCAAACCTTCTCTGCTTGCTCTAAGTATGGGCACCCCAGCCTTCTTCTTGACCTTGGCTGGACATTAGAATCACTTGAGTAATATTTTAAAATGCTGACACCTGGACTTCCTGTCAGACCACATATATCAGCATCTCTGGTATTGTGACCCAGCACTGGTATTTTATTACTTTATTTTTTATTAGAGTACGGTTGATTTACAATATCATGTTAGTTTCAGGTGTACAGCAAAATGATTCAGTTATACATATCTGTTCTTTTTCAGATCCTTTTTCATTATAGACTATTAGAAGATGCTGAATATAGTTCCCTGTGCTAAACACTAGGACCTTATTGTTTATCTATTTTACATGAGATAGTTTGTATCTGTTCATCCCATATTCCTAATTTATCCCTTTGGTAAACATAAATGTGTTTTCTCTGTCTGACAGCACTGGTATTTTAAAATGCTACCCTGCTGCTCACTTCCTGCTTCCTGCATCCAAAACCATACAGTAAAAACTCCCTTAATAGTATATTTCTTTTGCCTCAAATTCCTTCAGTAATTGTCACCCCATGTCCTTCCTTCCCTATGACCTCAGAAGAAAACTGTCTGATGTCCTTTCTGAGATAATGCCCCTGTGTGTGTCCACCACCTACTCTTTGCTATATTAACCTGCTTTATTGTCATTTCTTTTTCTCATTCCAGTGTCTCCCTTTTCTTAACCTAAAAACTGCCCCAGACAACTTCTCATTAAGAAAAACTTCTCTTTACCCAACTTCCTCTCCTGGTATCAATTCTTCTTTATTATCTTCACTATCTGCTTTCTTCTTCCCACAGTCTTAGATACTGTCTTCATGTTTCATGTTTCACTGTAATTTTCACCAGCCAACTCCAGTGGCACTGCCCCCTCAGAGGCTAACAATGACTCTCTGGTGCTCAGATCCTGTGACTTGTCATGGGCCTCATTCAACCCAATCTTCCTGCACTAGGCTCTTCTAGTCCTTGCAATGCGCTGCCCAATCTCTCCTGCCTTTGGCTAAGATGATCGGTCTGCCTCCCTCTATCAGTCCCCCAAAGTCTTATCCCTCTTTTAAATCTCATTTCAAATTTTCCCTCATCCATAAAGCTTGTATGTCTTCAGTTCAGTTCAGTTGAGTCACTCAGTCGTGTCCGACTCTTTGCGACCCCGCAGCACGCCAGGACTCCCTGTCCATCACCAACTCCAGCAGTTTACCCAAACTCATGTTCATCTTCATATCATAGAATCAGTCTCTATAGCTATTAATGCTATTAGCAGTAACGCTCCCCCTTTATAGTTAATCATTTTAGATGCTTTAAATACCACCTTAGAAAAACTGCTATCTATTTTTTGGTAATAAAACTTACATTTTTTTTTTCATAAAGAAATACTAACAATTCTGGGAGGTCTACTTATTTTTTTTAACTTTTTATCTTTTATTGGAGTATAGCTTACTAACAATGTTGTGATAATTTTTAAGTGGATAGCAAAGGGACTCAGCTATTCATATACATGTATCCATTCTCCCCCAAATTTCCCTCCCAAGGAGGCTGCTGTATAACATTGAGCAGAGTTCCATGTGCTCTATAAAAGGTCCTTGTTGGTTATCCATTTAAATATAGCAGTGCGTATATGTCCATCCCAAACTCCTTAACTACCCCTTCCCCTCATCATTCCCCCTAGCAACCATAATTTCATTCTCTAAGTCTGTGAGTCTCTTTCTGTTGTGAGTAACTTCATTTGTATCCAGATTCCCTGGGGGCTCAGATGGTAAAGAATCCGCCTGTGATGTAGGAGACCCGGGTTCAAACCCTGGGTTGGGAAGATCCCCTGGAGAAACAAATGGCTACCCACTCCAGTATTCTTGCCTGGAGAATCCCATGGACAGAGGAGCCTGGAGGGCTATAGTCCATGGGGTCGGAAAGAGTCAGACACGATTGAGTGACTAAACATTCATTTGTATCATTCTTTTTTAGATTCCACCTGTCAGGGACGTCATACAATATTTCTTCTTCTCTTTCTGACTTCACTCAGTATGACCATCTCCAGGTGCATCCATGTTGCTTCAGACAGCATTATTATTTATTTTTTGATGGCTGAGTAATATTCCATTGTATACGTACACACACACACACACACACACACACACACACACACACTACATCTTCTTTATCCATTCCTCTGTTGATGGACATTTAAGTTGCTTCCATGTCTTTGCTGTTGTAAAAAGTGATGCAGTGATCACTGGGGTGCATGTATCCTTTTGGATCATGTTTTTCTCTGGATACACGTCTGGGAGGTCTATTTGGATGTGAAGAGTAAGGAAGGCATAAGGGTCAAGTTGGTTCTGAGTGTCTGGCTTGAGAAAGCAACCTTTGAAAAGGAAAATGTGAAAGGAGTGAGAAATGGAAATTAATACATTTTAGAGCATGCAGTATGCAAAATGCCTGAGAACTATACAGACTCATTAGTGAGATAAACACATAAAGTTTTGTTGGTGTTGAGGCCATGGAAGTAAATTGTTTCTCTAGCGAAAGCATTCAGAGTGAGAAGTCGTTAAGGACTTAAGCCTGCAGACACCAATATTCGAAACTAAGACAAAGGGAGAGATCTCAGCTTTCTATTTAGCTAAAACTTATATAATGGACAAAATCAAACACTTGTAAATACTTGGTATCATGGAGATAGATTGCAACTTTCATTATGTTTATTTTATACACAGAACGGAGCAGCGTTGAATCATGAAAGGAAACGAAGTCAGGAGCTGTGTTCTTCATGAACTCACTCTAGTTTTTTCTGTTTTCCTGCCTCACCCCCACTCAGAACCTTTGCTTGTAACTCTGCCTGTAATGAAGCTCTCTATTCCAAAAGAAGCTAGTATTTCCATAATATTTGGTCCTGTCCTTAGAAATCCTAGGAAGACCTCCCTAGTGGTCCAGAGGTTAAGAATCCACCTGCCAATGCAGGGGGCACAGTTTTGATCACCCATCTGGGGAGACTCCACATGCCGAGGGGGAATTAATCCCCTGTGCCACAACTCCTGAGCCTGCATTCTAGAGCCAGTGCTCCATAGGAAGAGAAGTCACTGCGATGAGAAGCCTGTGCACCACAGCTAGAGAGGAGCCCCTTGCTTGTGCAACTAGAGAAAGCCCATGCAGCAACGAAGAGCCAGCACAGACCAAAAAAAAATTTTTTTTTAATCCATAACAGTTTTTTATAAAGGAAAGAAATCCTAGAAGTACCTGGAGCCTTAAATGCCTGTTGAAAGTGTGGCTATACCTCTGCTAGAGAATTTTCATAAGTTAAGACCAATAGCAACTGTCACAGAAAATAAACATAAGAAGGGATTGTGTGGGGGAAGAAAATAAGCTATTTCCTCAAGTATGGTTACATCTTCCTGGCTTTGAAGCCTTCTTTGATATCTGTATCATCATCATCATCCCTAACATTTTAGGAACATTTTTTAAAATATTTATTTATTTGGCTGTGCTGGATCTTACAAGCCACTTGAAGTCACATGCTCATTAAATACCTGCAACAGTAATCATACATAAATATAATCCAAGAGCCTCTAACCATTACAACTACAGTGATGGTTATATTCATGTTATAGTTGGTTTATATTTGTATTTCTCAAACTTGTTTATGCCATTTGTGCATGTTATTCTAAGTATGTGAGTTCATTAAACATTATGTAAATAAGTGATATAGAAGGGTTAAAGAAAGGGTATTGTTTGATGAAATCAAAGTTGAATAAATTTACAAACAACATTGTAAAGATGGATTGCTTAACACCGCTGTTGAATGAGGTACAGGCAAGGCAATAAAACTACTAAAACTTTATTCAGTATTCAAGTTGCTTTTCAAGTCTCCCAACTCTTGTTTCACAGTTTTTTCTTTTTTTTTAAATTGAGGTATAACTGACATATACATTATGCTATTTTCCGGTGTACAATATAGTTATTTGGTGTTTGTACATACTGTGAAATGTTTACCACAGTAAGTCTAGTTAACATAGACTTATTGTTAACATAACTTAGTTAATGTAAGTCCATCCCCATACAGTTACAGTGTTTTTTCTCATGATAGGGACTTTTAAGATCTATTCTCTTAGCAACTTTCAAATATGCAATACAGTATTATTAACTAAAATCAGCATGCTATACATTATGCCCTCATGACTTTTTTATGGTTTATGAGAAAAAAAATAGGCAATGCAATGAGCAGATACACACTCAAAGGAAATGTGTTGGTGCTACATCAAATGAACATGCTTTTGTAAGTCTTAAATTTAAACAAAATATTTAGACTACACATGTATTACTTTTTAGGACTCATGGCTTTAATCAGCTTTTTGGATGACCTGCTCAACTACTGGTCCCACAGCAAGGCTTCTACCAACCACATAATGCCACGTGGTTCACAGTGGATTGTTTGCTAACACATCTGTCTTCCTGCTAGCTTGTAGCCTACTTGATTACAGCATTATCAATCTCCCAATTATTATATATGACTTTGAAATATATGTTAGTACTTAATCTTTTAATAAAAAATAAGTTTGATAATCTGACAACTTGCAATAACCTCAAGATAAAATCAAGTACTTTGCAATCTTGATCCCAGGGAAGCTTAGGCAATCAATGCCCACATTCTCCACCTCCATGCCAAGAACTGTTGCAAATACTACCTAATACTCAGCTGCCCTTCTCCATTCTAAATAATATTTATATATATCTTGGAACAGTACATAATTGGTTTTATTTAAAACATGTCCTCTCCCTCTTTTAAAATTCTTCTCAGGCAATATATGGAAGGAATCCAGTATTTCTTATACACCTACTACATGGTAGAAATAGGTGAAGTACTTAAATGACATTTCATTGTCATAGCCTGCCTGCATGGTAGATATTGTTACGCTCATTTTACAGATGAGAAAACTAAAATGCTAAGGAGAGAAATAATCCCTCTTACACAGAAAATCAAGATTCAAACACAAGTTTGTCTAATTCTGGATTCTATAATCATTCTGATACACTGAAGTATTTATATCACCAAAGAATAATCGTGTTAGTTGCTCAGTTGTGTCTGACTCTTTGTGATCCCATGGACTGTAGCCTGCCAGGCTCCTCTGTCCATGTATTCTCCAGGCAAGAATACTGGAGAGGATTGCCCTGCCCTTCTCCAGGAGATCTTCCCAACTGAGGGATCGAACCCATGTCTCTTACATCACCTGCGTTGGCAAGAGGGTTCCTTACCGCTAGCACCACTATTCTGACAATGGAAGCATCTTAGTCCACAAATGTTAGTATTGTGTAATCCTTGTCTAAATAAAAAGATAGACTTGATAGATAAATAGAAAGATAGAGGGGGAGATGGAAAGAAGGAAAAAAAGAAAGAAGAAAGAAAGGAAAAAATTAATTTGCAGGCCATTTGTATTGAATATCCAACCTATATAGAAACTTATGTACATATACACATTCATACCTAAATATGTATATTTCAATTCTGTTGCCATTTTTCTAGACCAATGGTTTTATGTCATATTCATGTATTAGCACATATGTCTGTGTAAATTCTCCACCTGCAACTCTTTTTAGGAATTTGCTACAATGTACTGCATAAAATACACAGAGATTCCTGAGAGCATCTCTCTGTGATTTCCTATCACTATATTATGCCAGGAACTCCATCTGCCCCTCTGCGTTCCACTGGGTGCACTCAGTCTTGTTTCCAGCAGAAGTTGTGTCATGTACTCATTATGCAATGGTGACAGTCCAGAAAATAACTTGTTTTGATGAGCAGCCCATCTTTTACATCTCATCAGTCCTCTTTAGCCTTTATAGAACACTACTGAACCACTGTGAACACAACCAATAGCAGGTTCCTGGTGACACATTTTTTGTACATGTGTAGGAGGCAGAGAAAGCTCAGGCACAGAGTGAACGCTGCCTTCTTCCATGTGCTTCACACCAACAACAGGGGTGGTACCCTAAACCCCCAGTGTTGTTTCTCTAACAAGGAGTGGGGTGAAGTTCTTTCTTTCCATGATAAAAGTTCTAATCAAAGAAGTATTCCACTGAGAGTAGGTCTAAGTATAAGTATCAGGGATATTTGTTTTTGCCCTGTGCCAATATGAATATTCTATTAATAAATGAATAACGAAAACATATTTGAGATGGGTGAAGTTACAAACCCTTGGGGAGGAAAATGACTTGTGTGATGAAAATGCTACCAGGCGCTGAACTCTGGCAGCCCTGGCAGGGACAATTATAATATAATTTATCACCAGAAAGCACACTGAAGATGCAGAATATATAATCATCTTAGCAGTAAGCGGAGAACAGTGACAAAACTCATTTGAATTAAGAATCAAAAAACGTTAGTCTCGAGGAAATTATAAGGTGTCAAATAATCAGTAAAACTGAGGTGAATGCTAACAGCTTTCAGAAGGTAATGCTAATTTTGAGGGGAAAGTCTGTAACCATCAAAGAGTTAAAAATGAACTGCAAGTTTAGGAGTAGGAATGGTTTGTTCAGGATATGTACATACTTGGAACAGAATAAAATTTTCTACTTTGCTTTTTTTCATAGAACTATGTATTTTGATGTCACCATGATAAAAACCAAATTGTTTCCATTTGCCAAGAGCCTAAAAGTGCATCATCCAGGGCCTGAAACTGCACTCAGCGCATGGCGTTTAGGTTCCCCCTGCTATACTCCAATTTTCTTTTGTTTTTAAGGAACTCTGTGTTGTGTGTAAACTGCTATTATTTTTAGACTGAACTGGGAGATACACTGAAAGTGTTAATATCTGGCACACTTAAATAGCGCTGGATCCTTTTCAACCATTTCCACCTGTGCTTTTGCAAGAGATGAGCCCTGGGTAAGGGAAGAAAGAGCAGGTTTTTTTGTCCCGTCCTATCTCCAGGAAGAATTTCTTAATAAATTCTTGGCCCCAGAGGGCTGTGGCATCTCAGAGGTCCAGTCTCACACACTAGGTGAGCGCCTGTGGGCACAACGTGGGCGAGTTGGCTTGGGTCCCTCTCTTTTCTCTCCTCAGTGAAGACAAGCCAGGATGCAATTTCCAAAGTGAACCGTGCTAAGAGACAACAAAAATAAGCAAAGGAAATGCAAAATGCTAAAAATAAAATACATTATAAAGCAGAAGCACCCAATCTAGGACATCTAAAGACTACAAAGAAACAGTGGTGGCAAAGGAGTGAAAACATGAAAGTTCAGCTAACTCATCTTGCTATACAGTCTTTATTTATTTTTTGCCTCATGCTGGATATTTGTGCTTGGGTATGGTATGTATGGGCTCCCCTGGTGGCTCAGTGGTAAACAATCCACTTGCCAATGCAGGAGACACAGGTTCAATCCCTGGGTCAGGAAGATCCCTTGGAGAAGGAAATAGCAACCCACTCCAGTATTCTTTCCTGGAAAGTCCCATAGACAGAGGAGCCTGGTGGGCTACAGTCCATAGGATTGCAGTGAGTCAGATACAACTTAGAGACTAAATCCCCATCATGGTATGTATACTGAAGACGTTCTATTTTTGTTGTAATGTGTTTGTTTTAATGTATAAAATGTGATTAGTCACTCTTTTATAGGGCTGTTATGAAGATTATAATTTGTGAGCAAATGGTAGGCATTTTTTAACCTATGGAATCATTTGCGATCAGGAGCACCATGTTACAGCTGGCACTGCCTTGCGGGGATGTGGAGCACCCCATGGTTAGTTCAAAGTTCCTCTATCAGTTCACACACAATACTGCTCTGTGACGTGATGTCTCTAGCGAGTGTGCTGCTTTGTGTCTGAGAATCTGGCCATGACTCACATGTAATAAATTAAAAAACAAAAAGTTTTACCTGGTCCAACAGCCCTGTGTGTTTTAAAGACACACTCTCCCCCCAAGTCTTGCCCCTCCTGTCTCTAGCCAACTGTCCATTTCTCTCTTGAGTTAGATTTTAGTATTCATCTCATTTGGACAGTGCTGATGTCAGGCTTCTATAACCCACTAAACCCTCCTGGGTTTAAGTGTCTCAATTCTAGACGCAACTGGAAAACTCTTTTCCTCTTTCCTATTCTTCCCAGGTAGCTCAGACTGTAAATAATCTGCCTGCAATGCAGCAGACCCGGGATCAGTCCCTGAGTTGGGAAGATCCTCTGGAGAAGGAAATGGCAACCCACTCCAGTATTCTTGCCTAGAGAATTCCATGGACAGAGGAGCCTGGTGGGCTACAGTCTATGGGGTCGCAAAGAGTCGGACACAACTAAGCGACTAACATTTACTTACTTACTTACCTATTCTTCCCATAAGGTGGGGAAGGTGTTCTTGTCAAGTGAGTTTAGTTTCCCAATATGGCAATAAGCCCCAAGCTTCCCTATCCCCGGAATTCTTGCAACATTATTTCCCAGCTGGTTGTTCCCAAGGCAAAAATATCTTTTGAATGGTTAGAGAGAATTGGTTCCTTAATGATTTCATGTCAGGGTTGTATTTATGGTTTTACAATAAAGCGATAGTGAGGGGGGAAAATGCTGTATATGCATATATGATATGCATACATCCACTCTTTAGTATTGCCTGAGATCCTTCCTGTGAATGAAGCCAGGCATCTGGTTGTTGTTATTTAGCCACTAAGTCATACCCTAGTCTTTAGCAACCAACTTAGTCCCCACACAAATCCCCACCGGGGCCAATGCAAGGCCTCATCAAGGGCATAAAAGACAGAGAGACTGTTGAGAGAGCCACCGGGGGACAGGTGCGTTCAGTCTGAGGGCTGAGCAGGAGAACCAGGAAGAAGTGTCCTGCAGCCTGGGCCTTGCACAAAACACAAGACAGTGATAGTCTACCCCAGAGGGAGGAGCAGGAGTGCTGAGAGGGACCCCCGGTGAGGTGCAGGAAAATTCAGGCCCTTTATATCTGAGGATAGGGAGAACTGACAGCAATTCTCCACACTCCATACCCCACATTATGTCTTTTACACACAACGACCAGCAATCAATAAAAAATATTATGATATGCATGAGAAAGTAAGAAAACACATTGTCAAGAATCAACAGTCAATTGATGAAAACCCAGGTATGGAACAGATGGAAAATGATCAGGCTGAGACTTTAAAGGAACCATTCCTATTGGCCAGCAGCAGCAGAGTAGTATCAATAGCCTTCTTGTTATTCAAGCAGCAGTTCTCAAAGTGTGCTAGGAAAAATAGCAGTAGCCATAGCCCTTGGGAACTTACAGGAAATGCAAATTTGGGGCCTCATCCTATATCCACAGAATCTTGGAAGGGAGCTCAGCAATTGGGGGTTAGCAAGCCTGCCAGGTGATTGAGGTACACGCTAAAATGTTAAGAACCACTATACTAAAAATATTTGAATTCACTACCATAAAGATAACACAAGGTCAAAACATCTCCACTCATCAATTCCATTAAACATTGAGAATAAAATATATAGCCATGCAATATGGGCATTTTCAGAAAATAAAGGAAAGAGCAACAGTTTTGAACTCATTTCAGGACACCAGCAAAACCTGATACCAAGTGTTAAAGATATCATAAGAGAAGAAAACTATAGACCAACATCTATAGACCCCTATCCCTCATGAACTCAAATGCTAGCAAAATATAGGATAATTTAACCTGATGCTATATATGAAAAAGTAACACATCATAACCAATGAGATTTATCCCTGGAAAGCTAAGTTGGGTTGACAATATAAAAGCAACTGTGCAATTCATGATATTCACAAAATGAAATAGTGTATGATCCATTAAATGATGCAGACAAAGCATCTGACAAAAATTTATACCCATTATATTTAAACCCTTAACATTAGTTAAGGATTTCCCATCAAAGTAGAAAAGAAAATTATAAATTTAATCAAAAGAATCTACAAACAACAATGCTAACTTACTACCTAATTGTGGAACATTAGGCATAAAGCTTCTGGAACAGCACATGGTACAAACTAAGTACCCAAAAAACAGCTTACAAAAACAAGTAATTACACCAGTTTTTATCATACCTTGTCAGAAATGCTACAAGTAACTACATGTCGTGAAAATTTATGATATAATAGTAAGTTTCATCCTGGCAAAAATTAGATGTTCAATAGATGTTCTTTTGTTTTTGCTGTTCTTTGATCCTCCTTTTTTTCTTTAAATTCTCGTTATATTTGGTTTTGAAATTTATTCATGTTCTAAACACTTTAGTACAGGAAAAGAGAGACATTCTGTTATAAATTATTTTTAAATGCTTTTACTATTTTCCTTTCTAAAGAATGGATAATGCCTTCTTATTTTCATTGACTGAAAAGCTTTACAGTGAAAACACAAGTTTCTGATGGTGTGACCGTGTGTTTCTGAGTGTGGGCCTGTATGTATCTTATCTGTTCACTTTGGGCTCTCTCTTTATCTTCTCCTACTTTTTGTGTCTGCCTGAATGTAGCTGGAACTTACACCTACAGCAACATTCATCACAAAAGGACATGCATTTAGTGATGGTTCAGTTATTCCTACTGGACCTTAACATCCTAGTAATGTTTCCAAATACAGACTTTAAAAATCAAAAACCAATTTAAAAAGTGCAAAATTTCTCTGCTTCTCTTTAGGTGTCTGATGGATAAGAGAATTTTTTCTTATAAAACCATCAAAAGAGTCAAGAATTACTCCTAACTCATTTCAAACTCTCTGAACTTTAGTTCTCTCATCAGAAGGAAAAAGAAACATCTTTATCCATAATTCCTATTCTCACTATAGCTTTGTGATATGATACTAATATTACCCCCATTTTATAGATAAGCAGACTGAGTCAAAGTGAGGTTAGGCAATTTAAAGCACCATAACTAGTAAGTAGCAAAGTTTTGAACCCAGATAGACTTGCTCCAAACTTCTAGCTCTTAAACAATGCATGTATTGCCACTCAAATTGAAATCGTTTGCTTAAAGTCTTCATTAAATTGTACGTTTCACAAAGCTACCAACTATTTACCTGGCTCCCAGGGCACAGAGTAGGTATCTAAGACATAGACGAATGAATGAACAATATAATGCAGCTATTCGTATCCTTGACTTTCAGATGAGGAAACTGAGAGCCAAGAAGCCAAAATCATCTACTGATAATCAAGCAGATAGATAGGACATTCAAGATCTCTCCCTAGACCACTCTGACTCAAATTTTTTCATATTCCCTTTATAGCACATGGCACTAACTCTTCTTTAGAACTCTGGAAACCTCCAGAAGGTTAGTAGACAGCAAACAAGCCCTGGGAAGAATTTGTCCTTTTGAGGGGTTGTATATTACATCCCTTTCGTCATGAAGCTTTTACTAAAGAAGGCACTCACCATCACCTGCTGGTGATGGCAGTGGCCTTGAGGTACGTGATGATGAGGAGGAGGAATCAGTCTTAGTATGGGGTTGGGGGGAGAGAGCAAAGTCTACCCCTAGGACATAATATTTTAACTTCAATTAGACAATTACGCATCATGTATACAAACTTTGATACGTTCCAAAAAATAGATCTGCTATTTTAATGGTCAAATATTATCTGGGCAAGTGAAAAATTCATTCACTTCAGTAATAAAACATCAGATATTGACTCTGTCCTGTCATTAAAACAGCACCACACAGCCTAGTTTACAGCTGTTTATTTTTTTAAAATTTTAACCTTTCCACTAACAGTATCTTTGACACTATATGAAATATTCTTAAAAAGTAAAATAAATTTAAGATAGGCTGGACTGAAAGATATCACTACAATCAAAATATATAGAGGAAGTAAATCAGATTTACTTGTCTTCTTTACAGATTCAGATGTAAAAATGGAAAAATTTATATTTTAGCAGATGGCTAATCATTGGTCTAATAAGAAGAGCATTCATGTCATCAGCAACAAAGTCAGAAAGGCATTCTCTGAACAGGGATGTTCAGTAGAGTTCTTTCCTGTTACATCCAATAGTTATCTTCTTTAAGAAGGAAACTAAAAAAGAATTGGAAAAGCAGTTACCATTCAGAGTCAGCTGCAGGCATAGCTGCAGAGTCTACGCACGTAAATAATGGTCTGATGCTGTCCAGACAGGCTGGTGACTCATCTCAGACTTGCCCTCTAGATAGAATCATAATTACTGGAAAATTTCACAATTTTCTGTCTCTTGTTGTGAATACTGAAAAAGCACAAATGTATGTTTAATGAACAAATAAAACATTTGTTTCGCTAGTTTGACTGACTCAATCTAGTGCTTCAATCTTTTGATCAATAAAAGACTAAAATACCTTCCATTAACTTCTTAAAGTAGCAAGAAAAGAAAGGCATCAGTAAGATATGAGTTCACAAAACCACCTGTGGCTCAAGGCCAAACTAAGGTACATGGTCCTTGGTTTGTCTTCCTTCCTTCCTTGCTTCCTTTTTTAAAAAATATAATTTTTTGTATTTATTTTTGGTTATTCTAGGTCTTTGTTGCTGTGCAACTTTTTGTTTAGTTGCAATGAGCAGGGACTACTCTTCATTGCAGAGTGGGAGCTTCTCATGGAGATGGCTTCTCCTGTTGCAGAGCACAGGCTCTAGGGCATATAGACTCAGTAGTTGCAGTTTCTGGGCTCCAGAGCACGGGCTCAATCATTGTGGCACACAGGCTGTTTCTCTATGGCATGTGGAATCATCCCAGACCAGGAATTGAACCTGTGCCTCCTGCATTGATAGGTGGATTCTTTACCACTGAGTCACCAGGGAAGTTGTCTTGCTTCTTTTATCCACTCACTTGACAAATATTTTTCGAGGGACTTCCCTGGTGGTCCAGTGGCTAAGACCCTGCCCTCCCAATGCAAGGGGTCCTGGGTTCAATCCCTGGTTGGGGAACTAGATCCCACATGCTGCAACTGAGACCTGGCACAGCCAAATAAATAAATAAAAATATTAAAAATCAATCAAGGAAAAAAACTCAAAAAGCTTTTTTTGAGGACTTATCATGAGCAAGGCCAAGTGTGTGTCTCTGTCTTCTGCACTCCCATTACACATCAGGAAACTAGGACACCATATTGAAATATGGTAGTGCATGGTAGATGACATTAGAAAGAGTATTCAACATTCTTTCCACTTGTGTTCAACTTAACAACTGTGATAAGTGGGGCTGCTTGAAGAGAATTTCTGATTGGGTAATCAGATAAGGTGTCTGAGACCCTTCTTGCCTTCCTCAGGACCACCAATCCATTTACAATTCCTCTTTAAAAAAATACTTCTTCTCTTTATAAATGGAGATATTCCATTAGCCAACATTTCAATATCATTCTTGGTCACATTCTAAATCTATATATGTCCTTATATTTAGATCTGATTGGTCTTGAAAAATGCTGGTCTTGGGTAAACTCACTAATTGATTCTCTCCCTACTTGTATTCCGGAGAAGGCAATGGCACCCCACTCCAGTACTCTTGCCTGGAAAATCCCATGGACGGACGAGCCTGGTAGGCTGCAGTCCATGGGGTCGCTAAGAGTCGGACACAACTGAGCGGCTTCACTTTCACTTTTCACCTTCATGCATTGGAGAAGGCAATGGCAACCCACTCCAGTGTTCTTGCCTGGAGAATCCCAGGGACGGGGGAGCCTGGTGGGTTGCCGTCTATGGGGTCGCACAGTTGGACACAACTGAAGCGACTTAGCAGCAGCAGCAGCAGCAGCTACTTGTATTCACTGTTGGCATTCCAAAAATTCTTTTTCCCATATAATTCTGCTGTCACATTATTCAGCAGTGACTATTTCAAACCTTTTCCATTTTCCTAAAACTTAAAAAAAATGCATTTATTTATTTGGTTGTGCCGACTCTTAGTTGCAGCATGTGGGGTCTTTTAGTGGGGGCATGGGAACTCTTAGTTTGGGCATGTGGGATCTAGTTCCTTGACCAGGGATTAAACCTAGGTCCCCTGCATTGAGAGCATGGAGTCTTAGCCACTGGACCACCAGGGAAGCCCTTTTTCTAAAACTTTTATCCCTGCTGCTTTCCACTTCTTCTTTGGTGTCAGCAGTTCATATTAGCTAGTGTCTTAGACGGAAAGAAGGTGCCAAGAGGTGACATTTCCTCCATCTTTAAATCACCAGACATCCCTTCTCTCTTCATCTATCTCCCTTTTAGCAAGAGAGGATGTGGTCCTCCCCTCTGTAAAATTCAAAATCTCCCATTTGTGATTGGTAGGCTATCCTCTCCCACCTTCTCAGGAACTTTTACACAATTAAAAAACATTTTTTCTTTGAAATATTTTCTAATTTTCTCTTAAGCCTGAGTATTTTCAATTACTTTTCAGCTCTCTAAAGCCTCTCTTGGAGAAAAAACTGAAACCCTTACCTGATCCCTTGTTCCCCTTCATGGCTTCCCTGTTGGCTTAGATGGTAAAGAATCTGCCAGCAACGCAAAAGACCTGGGTTCAATCCTTGGGGCAGGAAGATGCCCTGGAGAAGGAAATGGCATCCCACTTCACTATTCTTGCCTGGAGAATCCCATGGACAGAGGAGCCTGGCAGGCTACAGTCCATGGGGTTGCAAAGAGTCGGACATGACTGAGTGACTAACAATTTCACTTTTCATTCCCTTCAGCTGCAACAAACTTGTCAACAACATTGTGCATATTTCACTGCTTCCAATTCTCATTTCATCATCACTAGTCAGCATTCTTATCTAGCTTGAACCCCACCACTTCCACCAAAACAGTGTTCATCAAAGTACCTAGCAACTTCCATGCTACTAAATGCAATTATCTTTGCAGGTTTTCATCAGATTTCATTTCTAAGCAGTATTAGATGATGATAAATATATCATCTTCTTAAGACACTTTCTTCTTTTGATGTGTTATAACACATTTCCCCATATATTTGACTGTAGCTTCTTGGTGTTCTTTACGTGCTCTTTCTCTTCTATCCTGGAAGTAATTCTTGGCTTTCCTCCAGATCATACGCAGTGTCCTTTCTGCTTTCCATGTCTCTCTCTAAGCAATCCCATGGTTTAGTCACCACCCACATGTCTTGACTAGACATTGATCTTATGAAGCCGGTAAGATGTCCCCCAATTATCTCCTTATTTGTTATTGGTCATCACCCCACCTAGACCCACCACATTTCCCCTTCAAGGTGAATGCTGAGGTTGTTTGATTTGGATATTAAAGGTTGAGAAGAATTTTAGTATTTTACAAGGTAGAATATAGAAGTAGAAGAAATTATTCAAGATATTGAAAAAATAGCAAAAACAAAGGCACAAATTCATAAGAAAACAAGATCAAGATGAATTTTGGAATCAGCAAGCAACCTTCTTGATCTGACCACAAGCTTTAAAAATGGGTTGACTCTTTCAGACAAGGAACCCAGTCCCCATTCAAAATGTGAGTGAAACCATGATGGTTTACAATGAGGGCCATATGGTATCAAAACAGTGGTTAAGATGACAAACCTCAGGGCCTTGCACAGGGTGGCTTTATGGAAGGAGACTGTAGAACCTGGAACATGAAGGTGGGATATAACTATTTTAGGTTTTCTGTTTGTGGCTGATAAAGGCCTCAATGAAGATGACAATGACACCTGGAAGAATGGGCCCAGAAAACATCTTGAAAAACAGCAACTAAATTTGATATGCAGGACATGCTCAGATGAAAATTCAGGCTAAAATGTCTTTTGAAGTTGAAAGTAATTTCAAAAACGGAGTCACTATTTAATGTTAAAGAATTTGAAAAACATGAATCTAGCCTCTTGGGAAGAGGCCAGGGGTGTTCATATTAATTTGTTAATAAAAGTCATATTCAAAGATATGGGAGCTGAAAATTTCAAAGCTGTGCTTTCCAAAGAGAAGGATGAGTAGAAAAAGGAAAGAGAAGAAACTCAAGGCTAAGATCATAGGAGGTATATAAAATGTTAAGGAAGGAAACAAGCAAAGAATAAATGTAATTTTTTGAGGGCCAAAGAAGCCAAGGAAAAGAATGCTTTGGAGGGAGGAGAGGGAGGCTCAAGAGGGAGGAGATTAAATTACGACTGATTTGCTTTGTTGTATGGCAGAAAACAACACAATATTTAAAGCAATTTTCCTCCAATTAAAATAATTTTTTTTAAAAGAATGCTTCGGAGGAGCCAAGGCAGAGGAAAGCACATGGCAAATTCTGAGGGTCTTAAACCCTTAAAAGGAATTAGGAAGGGCTTCCCAGGTGGCTCAGTGGTAAAGAATCTGCTTGCCAACACAAGAGATGCAGGAGATGCGAGTTCAACCCGTGGGTCAGAAAGATCCCATGGAGGAGGAAATGGCAACCCACTCCAGTATTCTTGCCTGGAAAATCCCACGGACAGAGGAACCTGGTAGGCTATAGTCCAAAGGGTTGCAAGAGTCAGACACGACTGACCAACTAAGCATGCACACATGCAAGGGATTAGGAAGAAGTTGATGAAAGCACCTAAGTCTTTAAAGAAATATTGTGTTAAATGGAAAAAGAGTTATAAGATATTAGTTTAAGGAGGAAGTAGAATTGTGAAAAGTTGATGTTTTTGCTTGCTTACTTTAGGCTAAGGAAAACATGACAGCATATCTATACAGTGTAGAGGGACAGTTATTGGAAAAAGGAGACACAATCTGGTAAAGAAATGATTAAGTGATACACATTTTGGAGGATGGAAGAAACTAAAGGAATTTAAGGAGGAGGGGAAAAATCAAGACAGAAAAACAGAAGGATGCCTTGTCCTTCCAACCGTTGCTGAAAAATAGCTCAGCTGTGAGGACCTGAGAACAATGTGCTCAGAAGTCTATTCAAGGTGGATGAGATAAAGCTTTCGGGCACTGTTAAGATAAGGGAGGAATCAGATCACCGGTAGTTATTCATCGCCTCAAATGACCACATACAAAACAGAAAAGAGAGGCTGCCGATACAGTTTTTCACCATTTCTTTTGAAAACCGATTAATGAGCTGTGCCCAAATGATTTTTTATCTGTTATATTTAGAAAAGTCTCAACCTGAGAAGGCAAATATGTTTAATCTGTCATGTCAATTCCAATTGATTAGTAAACCTGCAGTGCTATTGGGAAGGATTATGAAGCCAGTTCTAGCTCAACGGGAGAGGACCCTGTAATTGATTAGCAATGTCTACTTTGGGCCAAGCATAGAGGGTTGATATATTTGCTAACTCTGGAATTGTAATTATTAGTTATTTTGTCCAATTTTCTGATGTACAGATCAGAAGCAAGGCAGCATTTAGATATTCATCACAGGCTTATATGAAAGTAGAAATGTCAGGCAAAGTCATCCCACTTTAACATTCCTTGGCTGAAAAATCTGGGCTTTGGAACCCAGGTTTTGAAACCTAGCAAAAATACCAGACCTCACTCATTTTTCTAACTGTTTTTAGATATCCAGATATCTGTTTCTTCCTTCCAAGTTCATCTGGGACTGACTTGTAACCCGTGTGAACTGTATAATAATAATAATAATAATAATAATATTTATATATATATATATATATATATATATATATATATATATATATATATATATATATATATATATATGGAGAAGGCAATGGCATCCCACTCCAGTACTCTTGCCTGGAAAATCCCATGGATGGAGGAGCCTGGTAGGCTGCAGTCCATGAGGTCGCTAAGAGTCAGACACGAATGAGCGACTTCACTTTCACTTTTCACCTTCATGCATTGGAGAAGGAAATGGCAACCCACTACAGTGTTCTTGCCTGGAGAATCCCAGGGACAGAGGCGCCTGGTGGGCTGCCATCTATGGGGTCGCACAGAGTCGGACACAACTGAAGCAACTTAGCAGGAGCAGCAGCATATATATATATATAAAACCAAAATTTGCAGCACTATCCAAGATTGATTGTCTGATGTTCTTTTCAGTAGAGAGAAGATTATTCTTGATCAGGAAGTTTTCAAAATACACTGTTTTTAGTGAAACAAAGAGAAGATAGCAGAGAGAGAAGAAAGCAGAAGCATCTCTATGTGGAGAGAAGTCTGCAGACAAGACAGGGCTGTTGGGATCACCATGGCAAAACACCTTCTAGAGTGTCAGCCCCTGTCAGGGGTACAAATATTGGTGAGAGCCCCTGGGAAGAAGGCAGGGTGTGGTTGGTGCAGCATAGTCTTCTTCATTTGCTTCAAAGCCTAGATTTAACTGGAGGGAGATATTAGCTAGATGAAAGAAAATCAGAAAGACCATCATTTTATTAAAGATATATTACTAAGAATATAAACATTTATATATTTCTTGAGTATAATTAACTTTTTGGTGAGCATTGTTGAAACTAAGTTCTATATTTAATAGCTGCATTCTTGTTTTCTATACTTGTGTTATAAAATTCCTCTGCTATTATGTAGTGCATTGTTCATGGGAAGCTGTTTTTAAAGGAAACCCAGTTCTGTCTTGATAAATATCAGGAAACTACCAGATGTTTCCTACTGTCTAAGCCAAACCCGTCAGCAGAGTGATCATGCTCTCACTGACATAGTCATGAACTCTATACCACCCACAGCCTCCCCTGTAACAGAGTCCAATGCTTTAGCACACAGCAAAACATGCAATTTAAATAGTTATAAAACAAAATAAAACAAAAAAGTGAAGAACTCATTCTAACATTATTTTACCTTTCTTACTAAAAAAAAAAATGCTGTTTTTTTTCTATTCAAAATTTAATCCATATAAGGAATAGACTTTCTTTCTGATATCTTCTAAAAATAGAATTTACATTTATTTCTTCTGAAAATGGAGAGTTTTTTAAGAGATTAGAGAGAGAAAAGGATAACTTGTTCTTTAAGAAGAATATATCAATATTTTAAAAGGCAATTGCTAGCTAAGCAAGTTCCTTGTTTGAATAACCCACACTGAACCCTTGCTTAGCCTGCATTCTAGTCTTGCAGCCACCTGGACAGGGGGTAAGATGGAAAAGGAAGACAGTTTCAGACAGAGTAAATGGTATATGTACTGACTGGGGGACAGAAAAGCTAAAGAATTACTTAGCTATTAGCCAGCAAACAATGGGAGAAATATCCAACACTGTGGTTTCGGGTGGAACCATGAAGCCAAGCTGAGAAATTTCTACCTCTTTCAGCTGACAGTATGAGGCCATTGAGGGTTTCTGAAAAGAAGAAGTGTATTATTGGATCACGAATGAGATTTCTAATGAAGAGGGCTAGAGAGAGAAATGTAAGAGGCAGGGGTCATGGCATGTCTGTGATTAAGAACCTGGAAAGAGTTGTTAATAAAAAAAAAAGCTGGTAAAGCTCCAAGAGGCAGAGGCCGGTAGAGGAGCATGAAGGGTGAGATTTCAAGACCAAAGGAGGAAAGGACTTTGAGTGGAAAGCAGATTCCAATGATAGAGACGGTCACAAGGGATGAGAAAATAACTGCCCTGGATTTGGTCATTGGAGAGTCATGCGGAGAAAGTGGTCAGTGAGAATGGAGTTGAAATTACAAGATTTCAAAGAATGAGTGATTAGTAAGGAATGGAGTCAGGCAAGTGATACAAGTGAAAGTGAAGTCACTCAGTCGTGTCTGACTCTTCGCAACCCCTTGGACTACAGCCTACCAGGCTCCTCCGTCCATAGGAGTTTCCAGGCAAGAGTACTGAAGTGGGGTGCCATTGCCTTCTCCGTGAAACAGGCATTGCTCTAAAAAGTGGGAAATTGAATTAAAGCATGGAGAATATTGCTCAGCCAGGGAGAAGGAACAGGAAAATTTTCTTTTTGTTTTACTGCTGTAATTGTTGTTACCGTTAATTTGGGTAGAGAATCCAAGTCACACTTTTAGGCAGAAAAGAGAAAGCCAATTAGGGGAGAGAGAGAGAAATCTAAGATATGCCATACGCTATAGACTTCGGTCCTAGGAGATCCAGAGATACAGGAGTTCAAGAAGATAGGCTTAGTTAAAAACAAAAGAAAAGGAAAATACTTGCTTCTCCATCAGAAAAGAGAGGAACCAAGAAAGATGGATTTGACACATTCTCATGTAGAAAGGAGAAAACATAGGGGAGTGTACATCCACTGTTCTCAAACTCCTCTACTGAATGAAAGGGTAGGATGCTTGTCAGCAAGATGGCTGGTTGAAACAAGGCTGGGCTCTTGAAAAAGAAAGTTGATAACCGATGTAGTAGAGAATCCAAGTGAGAAGTCAAAGAACCCCACTGCAGCAAAGGGCTATGCCATCATTAGTCAGGATTTCTCCACACCTATCATTATCCTGCAAACTGGATACAGAAGGATGGTGGAAAGACGGGACCAGAGATGCCTGATGCTCCACTTGAAGTTGTTTCCTCCTTCATCATCTAAACTCCTCTTCACTCAAGTCAGGGCTAATACTTTGTATGTTCAGAAATGCCTTGTGAGAACAGTTTTGGGGACGTGGAGAAAAGACAACGAGGAGAATGGTGGCCAGAAGTGGAATGTGAGGGGGCTGGATGGATACTTGGGTAGAATACAGAACCAGAGGTGACCTTGAGAAAGTAAGCCTCAGGATTTCACACACATGGGTCTCAACTTTCCTCGGGGCACGTGTGTTTAGTCACTCAGTCGTGTCAGACTCTTTTCGACCCCGTGGACTGTAGCCCGCCAGGTTCCTCTGTACATGGGGATTCTGCAGACAAGAATACTGGAGTGGGTTGCCATGCCCTCCTCAAGAGGATCAATGGGATCAGGGGATCCTCTGGGCATACAAGAGAAATGAAGATTTTTGTCCATCTCTTAAAGGATGGTGTGAAATTATCTGACATCGGATGATGCAAGTATGATGCTAAAATGGGGACTACTTGGACCAGACTGCTACTTTGCTTCAGTTGTGCCCGACTCTTTGTGACCCCATGGACTATAGTTTGCCAGGCTCCTCTGTTCATGGGATTCTCCAGGCAAGAATACTGGAGTGGGTTGCCGTGCCCTCCTCTAGTAGATCTTTCCAACCCAGGGATAGAACCACGTCTCTTGTGTCTCCTGCACTGGCAGGCAGGTTCTTCATCATTAGTGCCACTGGGGCCAGGCTGGATAGAGGCAAAGAAGCTCAGAATGTGGGGGAAATAATTAAGAAGAGTAGAGGGACTATGGGGCTTCCCAGGTGTCTCAGTGGTAAAGAATCTATCTATCAATGCGGGAAACACAGGAAATGAGGTTTCCATCCCTGGGTCAGGAAGATCCCCTGGAGGAAGGCATGACAACCCACTCCAGTATTCTTGCCTGGAGAATCCCATGGACAGAGGAGTCAGAAAATAGTCAGACACGACTGAGCACACACTCGTAGAGGGACTATAAAGGAGGATGTGAACAAACACCAGCATTTATAAAAGGGAGAGAGAAAAAGGTGAAGGCCTAGAAAATTCACAACTTTGGGATTGAAAATAGATAAGCCAGTGCAGGCAGAGGTAACGTGGTGGGGGGGGGGGAAGATGAACAAAACAAAGTAATGGCTGCAACACTGAAGCAAAAAAGAACAATGCTGGAGTTTTGATGTTTAAGTTGGTAATTCATCATAAAGCAGGATGTGGTTGTCAATATATTGTACATTCTGCCCATGATGCCGCTCCCCCTGAAAGAGGGTCAGGGTTCAGAACTGAAGTGTCTTTGACCTTGTGGCTTAGGCGGTTGAGGAATAAAGTCCTGGTTTCTATAAATCATCTAAGAGCACCAGGGGTCAGGCCCCTGACGATGCATCAGGCTTAAAATAAGACGAGGAGGAGGGTGAAGTGCATCAGTAATCAGCTCGAAAGATGGTCTGGGAGTTGGAAGTGGTAATCACCTCTCGCCCTTCCCTGCTGTCTTCACCTCCCACAGTCCCTCTGCCACACTCTTCTTCCTCTGCATCCCTCTCCCCATGGTCATAAGATCCTCTCACAGGCTTTAGGCGGCATGGGTGGGACAAACTGTCTTTTGGGGAACCACAGCTGACTAAATCATCAGATTCTCAACTCACTAGTAACCCGAGAAATTAGAATGAAGACATAAACAGTATCTTTGGGATAGCTTTAAAGGGGAGCAACTAGGTCAGTATATCTGCTCTGTGATAAGAAAAAGAGTACCTATCCTAAGAGAATACAGCACAGAAAATTTTCACAAAGTGAACACAATTGTGTCAGTAGGGATCTTACTCTACACCTAATATCCCAGATGCAGCATCTCCTTCCTGTCCCCTTTTTAGTCATGCCACGCCCGTAAGAGCAATCACCGTCTTGACTTTTAACATCATAGGTTGATTCTGCATCAAAAAGTGCACTGTCATTTGGTTCATATTTTTAGCACTTTCTAGGCATAGTTCAAGATAGACATATCCCCCAGGTGATAATATACCGACAAAAATGCTAGTACTTTAATACTTTAAATGGCATGTCACAAAGAAGGCCAGTGTAAAGAAACAGTGTGAAGGGCAAGGCTAGTGCTATAATCACCAGGGTGAAGGAGACAGAGAAATTCTAAGGTGCAGGGTGTCAAAAAGTCATCTGAGGTTGGCAGGAGCCTAGGGAAGGGTGGAGGCAAGGTCTCTGATGTCATCAAGAAAGAAGCAAGGCTGGCAGGTGACTGAGTCCAAGTAAGGGAGGCTGGGGAAAGAAAGAGGTGTGAACTAGAAACACGAGGAAGTGAAGGCAGTCGGGTGGTGGTCAGGAAGTGGCCGAGGGGATCCCTCCACCTAGGAAGGAAAATTGGTGGAAGGAGGAGCAGCCTCTCTGACTGACTGTGATAATGGAAAAGCCACGGGAAGGAAACAGTTGAGAAGATGGGTCAGTTTGATTACCCTGGGCTGGAAGGCAGGCAGGAATCAGCAGAGGGGACCTGGGACTCAGCTCCGAGCCTTCAATATGCTGAACCAGTAACAGGATCTAAACTGAAGTCAGTCCCTTTCATAGGGGTTATACACGCAACCTCCCTCCCAAGGTAAAGAAGCCTAACTGTTTTGGGCTTCTTGACACTTGTGAGATGAAAACAGTCAATTGCCTCACCAGAGTGGGGATGAGGTGGGAGAAATATTTATTACACTAAATTTCAGAGGGTTGACTGACTCCTAAAACTCATTCACACATACTTATGTATATCACAAGTTACCAGGCAGACAGAGGCAAGAAGAGAAGGGAGAGGAAGAAGAGGAGGGAAAGATGGAGAGGAAGAAAACCAATATGCCAACAACAACGTGGGAGAACAAGAAGATATATGTGCTTCTAAGCCAAAACCCCTTATCTTTTATCCTCATTCTTTATCAACCTCTATTTATTAAGAGGTGACTGTGCCCTGTACTAAAGAGAATCCTGAAGACATATATGATTCAGTTCTTTGTTATATACATGTATAACCAGGTAACCAGGTGGTTTCCTGTGAAATATATTAAAATCAGCATCTCTAGAGCAGGTATCCCCAACCACTGGGATCTAATGCCTGATGATCTGAGGTGGAGTTGATGTAACAATAATAGAAATAAAGTGCATAATAAATGGAATGAAACCATCCTTCCTTCCCACCCTGGTCCATGGAAAAATTGTCTTCCACAAAACCGGTCCCTGGTGCCAAAATGATTGGGGACCGCTGCTCTAGGAAATGAAATCTACAACATCCAAGGAAACAACACTAAGCAATGAGCAAAGGAGATTCAGGTGGAATCAGGGTCTCTGAGCACTGGTTTCATCATTTAAAACTTCTATGACCCTGAGGAATTTACCTACACCCTCCAAGCCTTAGTTTTGTCACCTAAAACGGGCCTCACTCTAATATTACAAATGTGATAGGGTTTCGGTGAGGATACAGTGAGTTAATGTGTATCAAGCCCTTGGCAGAAAGTCAGAAAAACCAACACATGTTAGTATTTGTCAGTAGGAATTACACAGGAGTAAGAAGAAACCTCTGAAAAAAGCAGGCTTGCAGAGCTGATCCTCTCACGGTGGTCTTGCCACTACTTAGCTTCAGAGTCTTTATACATGTCCTTGGCCCACGACTTTCTCATCGGAGAAATTAGAAGCACACAGTCCACAAAATCTCCCTCACTTCTGACACTAATTACGAGTTCAGGAGTCCCTCAGACCACCCTTAGAGTGAGTAATTTTCTAGAAGGACCCACAAAATTCACTGAAAGCTGTTATACTCACAATGACAGTTCATTACAGCTGGAAGAGACAGATTAAAGTCAGCCAAGGGAAGTGATGCATGGGGCAGAGTTCAGGAAAGTTCCAACTTTCCAATCATCTTCCCCCAGGGGAATCAGAAACAGTGTGCGAGTACACACGGAGGACTTACTGCCAGGCAGGGAAACTCACCAAAGCCTTGGGATCCAGAATCTTTATTGGGGCATCATGGTCAACTGTCCCCATTGCTGGCCTGTCTCCAGCCTCTCCAGAGATCAAGCTGATAACACACGACACAAAGACTCACCAGAAATCACTGTTAGACTCTCTGGCATGAGCCAAAGTCCACAGCAAACATTCATTCATCAGGCAGGACATTCAGAGGGCTTAGAGAGCTCATTCCAGAGATAGGCCAGACCTCTGTTTGGATGCTGCTGGTGGTTCAGACAGTAAAGAATCTCTCTGCAGTGCAGGAGACTTGGGTTTGATGCCTGGGTTGGGAAGATCCCCTGGAGAAGGGAATGGCAACCCACTCCAGTATTCTTGCCTGGAGAATCTCAAGGACAGAGGAGCCTGGCGGGTTACGGTCCATAGGGTCACAAAGAGTAGCACACAACTGAAGCGACTTAGCACACGCACACACACACATTAATAATATTGCACACACACACATATTAATAATATTAATAACATTCCACAAAATTGATTGCTAATGGGTCCTCACATGCAATTTGAAAGACATTGAACCAGAACAGGGACCCATTGGTCAAATTCAGCCTGTTGCTTACTTTTATAAAAATGATTTAAGTGGAACACAGCCACACCCATTTGTTTCTGTATTTTATTGTCAGTAACTACTTTCACGTAGGACTAGTTGCCACAGAGATAGTACTGCATGCAGAGGCTAAAATATTTACCATCTGGCCCTTTACAGAAAAAGTTTGACAAACAGGGAAGCCCAGGTGGCCAGTAGTAAAGAAACCACCTGCCAATGTCTGAGATGCAAGAGATGCGAGTTCAGTGCCTGGGTCAGGAAGATCCCCTGGAGGAGGAAATGGCAACCGGCTCCAGTATTCTTACTTGGAGAATCCCAAGGACAGAGGAGCCTGGCAGGCTACTGTCCATAGGGTAGCAAAGAGGCAGACATGACTGAGTGAGAACACAGCATATAAAGAAATGCAAGCTTCTCCAGAGGGTGAGCTAGGAGTGGTATGCTGTTATCATTTTCTGAAATAATAGTGGGACTGGCTTTTACCCTCACCAGACTGACTGACCGATGTTGGGAACAGCAATAAAAGCTTATGACTTCATGGGGTTTGCCTCTGCAGTATTGAAAATGAGCCCCTCTGCTTAAAGAGGTGATCACGTTGCAGGGGTCCTTTCTGTCTCTAACATAAGACATGAAAAGGGACATAATCAGAACCTGTAATCTTCCACTTTTGAAAAATTGATATGTCTATAAATGGATTTAGTAAAGCTAATTTTCAAGAGGCTGCTCATTTTCTCCTTGGTACAATCCAGCTTTGCCTCACTAGCTGTGAGGGTCTGTCAAGTTACTGAAAGTCTCAAATTCATTTTGATACAGATTTCTAATCCTCTCTCCTATCTTTTTATCTTTTCCAGTTTATACATTTTTTAAAAAATGGAATATAAGTGCTTTACAATGTTGTTATTTTCTGCTATACAACAAAGTGAATCACCTGTATGTACACATATATCCTCTCCCTCTTGAACCTCCCTCCCACCCCCACCAGCTCACTCCATAGGTCATCACAGAACACCAAGCTGAGCTCCCTGTGCTGTACAGCAGCTTTCCAATAGCTCAAGTGGCATCGACATATATACACCTCCCACCATTTTAGATTACTGCCTGAGTTGTGCACTAACCATTTCCATGTTTTGCTTTTAGCATCAGAACCTTCAAGTTTATTCTACTGGAGCTTCTTTTCCTCATATCCCTGCTGCTGCTGCTCCTGCTAAGTTGCTTTAGTCATGTTCAACTCTGTGCGACCCCATAGATGGCAGCCCACCAGGCTCCCCTGTCCCTGGGATTCTCCAGGCAAGAATACTGGAGTGGGTTGCCCACTCCATATCCCTAGGTTGTTCCTATTGGCTTCCACTGCCCAAGGTTGAGACCCAAGATCTTCACCCAGTGGCTCAGGTAGATTGTAAAATATCCCCAACTTTCCACCCTTCTTTGTCTCTATGCTTTTTGCCATGTGACTTTGCAGCTCCAGCATGCAAAAGGGGGCATCCATTGTCATTCCCTTTGAATCTGGATTGTTCTCGTGTCTTGCTTTGCACAATTGAACACAGCGGAAATGATGGTGTGCTTTGTTCTTCCCCTAGTCCTTAAGATTCCATTTTCACTACCACACTCTTAGAGCCCTCTCGACTATGTCAACAAGCCCAGGCAAGTCTGTTAAAGGATGGAAGACTTATAACCTAGTCACCGACTTTGTCCCAGCCAACTCCTAGACAACACCCAGTAACTAGTCAGCCCAGAGTTGACCCATTAGCTGACTACAGATGAATCAGTGATACCCACTAAGATCAGCAGAGCCAGGCCCACAGAGACTGACTAGTGAACTCAGAAGCAATAATAAATGCATTGTTTTAAGTCATTGGGTTTGCTTGGGTCCACAATAACTGAAAAAGCATTTTAAAGACTTTTTATTAAAGACAGTGTAGCCAATTAATTAAGTTCCTTCTGCTCTTGTGATACATTAACAATATATCATATTGATAAATGCTTTCTTGGTCTGCCAAATTGAACTCAGTAAGTGGAATTTCTCTTAGTTTAATCCACAAATTCTTTTCCTTCACTTATGCTACCATGTCTCTTTCCATGAAGTGTTCCAAGAAGAAAAGGTAGAAAATGTCCTAGGTTTACTTTCATTATTCACTTATTACCGCCTCCTTTTCTCTGACAGTTAATCCACTTACACTTTGCACATAAAATTGATTTAATTAATTGGAATTGTTAAGTATCACCACCTCTTGTCTTGACTTCCAGTTCCTAGAATGCATGAAAATATTGGCCAAATTTTTCCATATAGTGTCATGTATACAGGCCCTTAATCCATCAAATCAAATTAAAATGAATGATTTAAAAATATTTGAATTACTCCGTGTTCCAAATTGAAAAGTCCAAATATTAATAAATATTAATTATTCTATCTTACATCTGCTTTTATATTAAAATAATATATTTAAATAAGAACCAGTTGAAAACCCAATAGCATACAATCTTTCAACAATTACTTAAAACAATAAAAGAAAAGGCAAGTCTGGACATTGGCAAAGAGCAGGTGCATCCTTGTTGTATATTCCTCATTGACACGTGACTTTAGTTATAAAGAGGTAACACTTAGCAAGAATGGTCTCTGAACTGTTTTTAAGTAATAAGTGAACTATATCAGTATTTATCAGAGTTTTTAGATGATGTTTTTGAAGTATTTAATGTTGGTTTAAATGTCTCTTTCCTTTCCTCTTCATTTTGCTCCCTTAAACCGAGACACACGCAGGCTTTAATACTATTTCAAAATATCCAATAAGCAGGTTCAACTTCTTTTCCTTCTCTGCACTCTGAAAGTTGGAATGATTATGCCAAGTCTGTAGAATAGATACGTTCTATATAGATTTAATCTAATTACTTCCAAATGGGATTTGAAGGTGTTTGTTGATAAATACTGATCATTGCCAAATATATGAGGACTTTTTATGAATTTAAGGAACTCTAAACAAGACAGGCCCATTAATTCCCAAACCAGCTCTATGAAGTTTGTCTGTTCACATTGTCTGTCTCAAGACAGACTATAAGAAAAGTATCTTATATTGGCTATAAGAAAAGGCTGAGATGACTCAAGCTAAAGCCAATGGCTCTCTTTACTGAAGAGCTCAGTTTACAGAGACTGAATTTGATGACTTTGAAAAGATTCTTTGATACCTATAGACAGTTCTCTAGGGCTGACTATCACTAATAATGCTAATATTTTCAAGAAAGCCTTTATAGATAGAGTTTGATTTTTCTCTTCCTGGCACTCTACCATAATTCATGCAGCTTCTATCAGACAAATTTTGGTACTAACCTGTTATATTATTCAGCAAATGAGCAAATCTTTATCATTATACAATTAGAATTCATCATTGTTATAATAATTTAGAGTTGTGATATGACTTTAAGAAAGCAAGCTGCACCTATTAGATAAGTTAAAATTGTTATGTTAGGTTGTAATTATAAAAAATCAAACAATCAAGCAACAAATACAAACAATTAAAATGAGTAACTTAAAACTCTGTTTCATACACCAGGGCTAAAATTTCTGGGGCTATAGTAGCTGGCTACACCTATGGCAAAAGTTACATCAGATAGTTGTTGAGCTAATAGTTCTTTTCACTCTATAAGAGAGGTACTAATTGAAAGAATTTTACTATTTTATATATTGCTCTATGTCCATTAACTAAAAAGTACCTGGAATATAGTAAGTGTTCAATAAATAACTGCTGAATGAATGAAAAAAAAAGAGAGGTACTATTGCATAATGTTTAAGGAACAGTCTCTGTTTTGCTAGTTACACTAGCTATATGATTGTGTGAATTATTTACCCAATACATAAGGCACTTGTGAGAATTAGCAGACATAATCTATGTAAAAAGCTTACTCCAGTGCCAGACAAATATTAAGCACTTCATATGTATAAGCTATCATCACCACCATCATCATGATGTACATGTATATGTGTTAGTCGCTCAGTCGTGTCTGACTCTTTGCGACTCCATGGACTGTAGCCTGCCAGACTCCTCTGTCCATGGAATTCTCCAGGGAAGAATACTGGAGTTACCATTCCCTTCTTCAGAGGATCGAACCCTCCTACATCACAGGCAGATTCTTTACAGTCTCTTGATCGGGAAGATCCCCTGGAGAAGGAAATGGCAACCTGCTCCAGTATTCTCACCTGGGAAATCCTGTGAACAGAGGAGCCTGGTGGGTTACAGTCCATGGTGTCACAAGGAGTCAGGCACAATTAAACAACAATATTTACTTTTAAAAGCCTATTCATATAAATATGAATCTTGCTCTATTTTAAAATTACTTTTGCTTCTTAAACTAGATAATATATTTGCCAGGTCCCCAAATCAAAATTTTAGAGAAAAATATATAATGAGAAAACTCAACATCATGCTTTCCCATCTGGCACACCCAACACTGGCTCTAATAGGTAGCAATTTTTATTAGTTCCCTGTTTAACCTTCCAAAGTTTATTTAAACAAAGAAGACACAAATAGGTATAATAAAATGTGCTCAACATGACTAATCATTAGGAAACTGCAAATAAAAACCACAAAGAGATATCATCTCACACCTGTTAGAATGGCTATTCTCAAAAAGACTATCAACAACAGTGTTGGTGAGGATGTGGAGAAAAGGAACTCTCCTGCAGTGTTTCTGGGAAAGTAAATTGGTACAGAGACAGTATAGTGCTTAATCAATAATTAAAAATAGAATTGCCATACAATCCAGCAATCCCACTTCTGGGTATTTATCCAAAGAAAATGAAAATACAAGCTTATAAAAATATAAGCATTCCCATATTCATTGCATCATTATTTACAGTAGGAAAGATATGAAAATAATCTACTTGTCCATTGATGGGTGAATGAAGAAATTATTTTATAGATATATGATGAAATTATTATTCAGCCATAACAAAAAAAGGAAATCTTACCATGTAACGACATGGATGGACCTTGAGGGTATAATGTTAAGTGATATATCAGACAAAGACAAATATTATACGATCTTATTTATATGTGGAAACTAAAAAAAAATAAAAGAAAAGAAAACCAAACTCAAATACAGAAAACTGAGTTGTGGTTGCCAGAGGTGGAGGGTCAAGGGAGGTGAAATAGATGAAGATGGTCAACAGGTACATGAAAATCTACCTGTAAAACTCACAGGAAATCAAGGAAGTACAAATTTAGATAATAATGAAATACCAGTTTGCATCCAACATACAAAATAAACTGACTTGAAATAGCAAGGATGGATGAGCTTTGTAATGTTAATCCTGCCTAGAAATAGAGAAGTCAATTTTGCTAATATGAGTTCATAGACTCTAAGTCTCAAAACACAAAGCCGAGTAACTATTTAATCGGATATCAAATGATTACAGAACTAGATTCTTGGAAGAAAATGAACACATGATTTAAACCCTAACAAATTCCTGCTTACTTAAGGTTACTTTTATAATATATCTGAATATACGGTTATCATATTTTTTCATTTTCTTCCTAATACATGCTAATACATTTTTAGCAGCTGAACACTCTAAAATCAAGAGGATTTTACTGCAATTCTATAGGTTTGCTGAGTTACTAAGATGAAACCATGAGGAAAAATAGAACATAGTTATATCTAGGAGAAACATCTGTGATATTGGATACTTATTAAGGAAAAAAACAAAAGTGGACTGACTAATTTATCATATGGTTGAAGGTAGATGAAGAGAAGGCACTAGGACTCAGAAGCATATATGACTGAACAGGTGAATGTGACACAGAAATTCAGGGTCAGCCTTGTAATCCACAATCTCAAGAAGTTAGAGGATACAGATGCTGTCTTGGCACTCCATGAAATAAGAAAATGATTTGATCTAGTGGCTCAGATGGTAAAGAATCTGCCAGGAATGCTGGAGACCCGGGTTTGATCTCTGGGTCAGGAAGATCCCCTGGAGAAGGGAATGGCTACTCACTCCTGTATTATTGCCTGAAGAATTCCATGCACAGAGGAACTTGTCTGAGTACAGTCCATGGGGCCACAGAGAGTCAGACATGACTGAGCAACTAACACACACACACCCCTTCCCAATAACCAGAACAGAAGTTTGCTTCCCTAAACAACAGAAGAAAACCTTATGACTTGAAAGAAATGAAACAGCTCATTAAAGTAAAACTTTTCCATGCCACCTTTAACGTTAATAGTAGCAATGCATCCAAAATACTGGTTGTTCCATGGTTGTTGGAAAAAATATGTCATTACATTTTTTAACTTCACTGTGGAGAAGATCATACTTTGGGATAAAAATATCCCAGGGCTCCCAGTAATTCCAACTGACGTCAACACTTGGAAAAAGGCAGGAAACTGAAGGAAATAGTTCCTGCTCTTTGTTTGCTATAACCTGCTCTTTCAAAAGCCTGGGTATCCTGTTCCTTCTCTGAGAGGGGAAAGAAAGTAATTTTGGAGTGAGGATGCTGATATACTTCAGGAAGCTAGTAGAGTTCACTGGCACATCTCTGGTTTAATAAGGTACACCTATGCATCTAAGCAATTCAATGGATATGAAGTTGGGCAAACTCTGGGAGATAGTGAGGGACAGGAAGGCTTGGCGTGTTGCAGTCCATTGGGTCCCAAAGAGGTGGACATGACTTAGCAACTGAACAACAACATCATGCATCTAAGTAGGGGATTCCCCAACGGCTCTGTTGTAACAAAGCTGCCTACAATGCAGGAGACACAGGAGATGTGGGTTCAATTCTTGGGTCAGGAAGATCCCCTAGAGAAAGAAATGGCAACCCACTCCAGTATTCTTGCCTGGAGAATTCCATGGACAGAGGAATGTGGCAGACTACCATGGGGTCGAAAAAGAGTCAGACATGACTGAGGAAGAGCAAGCATCTAAGCAGGAGGAAAGAGCTCATCAAGAAGAAACCTGGGCTTCTATGCCACATTTAAAATTGCAAGTTAGTAACTAAACCCATTTGAGTTGGAGATAACCTTTTAGGGTTTTGCTTCACTTCCTTTTTACTTCAACCTGGAGCAATCTACATCCAAAAACAGTGGGAAAGGAGAATATGCTCAAAGAAAGGAAGTTTCCTTTCTTTGGGGTTGTTTTCCTGGTGCCTTTAGGAATGATGGAAGGTGGCCGTATATTTTGCTGTTGAGTTTTTTGTTCATTTGTTTTCAACAACAGGGACATCAATGGTTGAAAGAATGGGAGGACTTACAGGTCTGAAGCAAGGTCCTGGAGCAACAACCCATAGTGTGCAAGGAAAGGTGGGCAGCGCACAGCAGCAGCCTTTGCTGAAGCAGAAGGGGAAGAAAAGAAGTTGCCAGTTATAGAGGAATTGATATAAGGTGGGTTCATTAATTACCAGGGAAACCAGTAGAGGGGTACGCCTCTCACAGCCCCCTTTGCTGAGAACAAGCACCAGCTGGGGCCCAGGGCAAGGTCATGGGAAGGTCAGCTGGGTGAGTAGGGTATAGGTGAAGCAAGTACCAGGCAAGCAGGAGATGTACAGAGAGCAAGAGAACAGCCATCCTGAGTGGCCTGATCCTACACTCCACCCCTATATATCCTGTAGGACCCCCAATCGTGGCCTGCCCCTTTTCCGAGATGGCTTTCCTGGTAGTTCAGCTGCTAAAGAATCCACCTGCAATGCAGGAGACTCTAGTTTGATTCCTGGGTCGGGAAGATTCCCTGGAGAAGGGTTAGGCTACCCATTCCAGTATTCATGGGCTTCCCTGGTGGCTCAGACAGTAAAGAATCTGCCTGCAATGCGGGAGACCCAGGTTTGATCCCTGGGTTGGGAAGATCCCCTGGAGGAGGGCATGGCAACCCACTCCAGTGTTCTTGCCAGGAGAATTCCATGGACAGAGGAGCCTGACAGGCTACAGTCCACGGGGTCATAAACAGTCTGACAGAACTGAGCGACTAAGCACAGCACACCTTTTCTGAGCTCTCCTTGGGGTCAGGCAGTCTTCTTTGGTGCGCTGCACCCTTAGGCTCGCTAGGACAACTAGGATCCCACGGTGAAAAGTTCAGCTGTGGACTGGGAGAAAATATTCACAACATCTGTCACCAGCAAAGGACTGAGTGGCCAGAATAAAGGAAGAATTCCAACTGAGCAAATGAGAAGCAAGGCAAGCTAATTTTAGAAGTTGGCAAAAGATTGATTTTTTCCTTTGGAGAAAGAAAAGAGGTAAGCTTGGCACAGGGCTGCTGGAAAATGCTGGCTCGCATGGGCACAGAGCCAAGCATCTGTGCCAGGGCTCAATGCCACAGAACTGGACAGTCACCACGGAAAGACCTGGTGATCACATGTGAGATGTGCCTCCCTGTGGGGGCAAAGCAGGGCTGGCCCCAAAGGGGCTCCTCTAGATACCCAGCCCCCCGCATTTCTCCAGCTACCATCATCATAGCAGCACTCTGAACAAAATCTGTACGACGACAAACTGGGAAGTGCTTGAACTAGCCAAGGTTTGGTCTAGTTCCTTATTCAATTATCTGACTCTGTCAACATTAGGAATTTTACTCATTCAATTGTGTGTGTGTGTGTGTGTGTGTGTGTGTGTGTGTGTGTGTGTGCTCAGTCATGTTTCTTTGTGACCTTATGGACTCTAGCCCACCAGGCTTATCTGTTCATGGAATTTTCCAGTAAAGAATACTGGAGTGGGTTGCCATTTCCTTCTCCAGGGCATCTTCGTGACGCAGGAGTCAAACCTGTGTCTCCTGCATCTCCTGCATTGCCACGAGATTCTTAACCACTAGTGCCACCAGACTCACTCAGTTCCCTACTGGTTAATGTTAGATGAAAACATTCCAGGAGTCAGAACTCAGTGCTGTAAACCTCCTGAGATTTGAAACAGAGAGAGCTGGATCTGAGACCTGGTCTGTCAAACCACCTCATCTTTAGAGACAGGTCCCAAACAGCTGAAAGGTTATGGGGAGAAGTATCAAAAGTAATGCAAAAAAAGAGAGAGAGAGAGAGAAAGCCTTCTGAAGTTGCCAACACTCAATCTGCAGAGATAAAACTTTATTTGAGGCATCAAGCAATATTGAAAGAGCTGAGTCGTGCACAAGTGGTGTCCTTATTCCCATAATGGCACGTCAGATGCTCTCTGTCCTCTCAAAAGGGGTGTGTAGTGCACAGGGGTGAGAAGCATACAGCTTTCAGACAAGACCACATCTAGGTGAGCGCTTAAGAAAGTCTCCTTTAAATTTCATTGTTACTCCTTTAAAAGGCGGTGGGTTTTATTTCGGAAAATGACAACAAATGACCTCTTCCACTGAGGAGGAAATGTCTTCCCCAGTTATTCATGAAATAATGCAGCTGCCTTTTTCTTTAAAGGGATTCTTGTCTTCTGGAATTCCTTTCACCAGAGGATCCTCTCCAGAACGTTCTTCAATATAGTTCTTTATTTCTTCTGAACATTTAGACACCTTAAGGAGAAAGGAGAAAAGAAAGAAAGGAAGAAAGAAAGAATCAGGATTGTTCAAACTTTGTCACCACTCTTTAGTGAAATTAACATAATTGGGTACAACCAGCATTTTAAAAATCAAATAGAATAGACGAAAATATTAGAGTGCATCACAGAGCCTATACAATATATATGAATGATATAGTCTTTGTGAAATAGATTTCTTATTACAGTAGCAGTAAGAAAGCTTGAAAGTCACTGTATTAAAAATATTACCCCCAGCAATTTCTATCCACTATTTCTCATATGATTTTGTTCCTCTGCTAAAATACAATGATGACATGTCCACAATATTTGAGGAACTGAAACATACTCCACTTTCAATTTTCCATGCTAATGAATTGTTGCAGCGTAGCTACTCCCCAAATGTTTTGGGGTGTTTCCTGTAAAAATTCTCACTTTACTGAGTATGTGCCAAGTTCTTCAACTTCATAGAATGATAGAAGCACTGGAGAAAGTCTGATCTGGAAAAGCTAAGGTTGTCCCAAAGTTTCCCCACCCCACTTGCAACACCCCCATGCCCCTTCGTCTCCCCCCAACCCTCCACCTGTGTTTCTGTGCAGAATTGATCATAAGAAAAGGCTTATCTGAGGCTTGTGTTTATGTAAGTAGTGTAAACTTTTTCTGAGTGGAGAAAGGATTGAACAGTTTCTTCAAAAAGTCTGTCCTTAAGAGACAGTTTGTAAGAGTGATTTATAAAAAATAGGAGGGCAGTAAAAAGGAAAGGAGAAAAAAAAAAGGATTACTGCTTAATGAAGACCTGCATTAACTAGTAAGAAATAAGAAGTAAAAACTATAGAAGTTCCAGAAAATTCTAATGGAGTCCTCTTAAAACTAGGCAACGTTCCCATTGATTTTATTATCTAGATTACTAATCTCCAAACTGTTTCAATGTTGATCACTAAAAATGTCTGCATATGCATCCTAGTATGTACATAATTATTCACTTATACCTAAGTGAAGTTACTACTGTGTTAATACATCATGTATAACCATAAAACATAAACTAGAAATTATTAAAAGATCAGACTTTAAGGTAACCAAAAATACATCATTTTGTAATACACACACATATCAAATCACTATGTTATATGCCTAAAATTATTAACACAATGTTTCATGTCTATTATACTGCAATTAAAATTTTTAAAAAATAAAAAATGTTCTACTCCCACACCTCAAAGATTTCTTGGCACCTCAGTGTGGAGGCCTCTGAAAATAAAATTTAAAACTAGGCAACACAGTTAAAATGTGGCAAAATAATATCTTTACAAGTATCATTCTCTCCGGTAACATTTGGGGACAATCACTGTGCTGGCATTTTAAGTGAATTCTCAGAGGTGATGACATAAGTATCCATAAGCTGGGCTCTGTGATCACAGAGAAATTTGCAGATCAGACTCATGTTGGGACTCCCCTGGCAGTCCAGTGGTGAAGACTGCCTTCCAATGCAGGGGGTACAGGTTTGATCCCTGGTTGGGGAGCTAAGAGATCACATGCCTCCTGGCCAAAAGACCAAAACATAAAGCAGAAGCAATACTGTAACAACTTTAATGAAAACTTTTAAATATGGTCCACATCAAAAAAGAAAGGCTAAAAAATAGTTAAAAAGAAAATTGGACTCATGTTTCCCTAAATGGTATCTGTTACAGAGCCTTCTTCATTAAGTGTCCAGGAAGATGTGTAATCTCCAAAAGTGAACAATGGCTTCTCTGATGTATTTCCTTCTGTGATCAAGAGGATACGTTTGAACAACAATTAGCTACAAGCCAGAATTCAGCCTGTGAATTTGGCCTGAGCAGAACACACAGCTCGGATATTAACAGTTTATTGACTGGGCATCAGAAGATATGTGTCTTAGTGTTTTAATAATGTCTCTATCTTTATCTCTGGGGTCTTAAATAAGGGGCTAGTTAGCCTCCTTGGAATTCAGGTTGGTTTTTTAATCCTTCAAAGTGAGAGGGTTGAATGATCTCTAAGAGCCATAATGTTTTTCTAGCATGAACATGTTATAATTCAAAGTGCATAATAAAATGGTGGAATCTTACTATTAGGACTTAGATGTTTCTCCCTCTGTCCTCTAAGGTTTCCCTGAAAGTTTTCTCCCCTCTGTTCCTTCTCCCCAAGAAAGTAATTCCAGTAGGATGTGTCCTAAGGAGTGGAGGTGGAGAGCTGGAAGGGGGGAAATGCTAATGAATGATACCTCTAACTTCCACACAGTCTGCTGCATCTAGTGAAGCGTGCAAGTGTTAGTTGCTCAGTCGTGCCCAACTCTTTGCAACCCCCATGGACTCCTCTGTCCATGGGATTCTCCAGGCAAGAATACTAGAGTGGGTTGCCATTCCCTTCTCCAAGGGATCTTCCCCACCCAGGGACTGAAACTGCATCTCTTGCATCTCCTGCGTTGGCAGGCAAGTTCTTTACCACTGCACTCCCGGGAAGTCCGATGACAGGAGAGATGAGAAATCCCGGACAACTAGGGTAGTAGTAATGATGTGGAAATTACTTCTTGCGTTTCTGGTGCCAATGAAGGGGTACAGAACTGAGCAAGACTTTATTTTCTAAGTGGTTTAAGAGCCTGTCCTACATCTGAATGATTTATAAATATATAATTCATTGTCCTCTTTACTGGTAGTTGTTATTAGAAGTGTGGGCAGACCCAGGTCTCCCGCATTACAGGCAGATTCTTTATCAGCTGAGCTACCAGGGAAGCCCTAACTGCATCTAGACCCTTGCCCAATTTCTAATTTGAAGCTTTAGGTAAGTGGAGGACACATCTCTTTTTTTTCCCCTATAAGTTCTGCATTGTGATACCAACTATTAAAATATTCCAACTTGGCACAGACAACGCTTTACTTCAATCTATGCAACTCTGTTTAATATGTAACCTCTAAGATTCATTGTGTCAAACAGATCTAAGTGGCTAACAGATGGGCTTTGCCATACACAAATGGGTCTCTTAAAAGTTTCAAGAAACAAGCCTATTCACTTTGTCCTATAACTTTGGTTTTTCCTTTAAACATTGCAGTATTTTTAAAGCTACAAAAACTTTCAACATGTACAGAAAGGACTTTGAACTTCAAAATTCTGGAAGACTAGGGATTTGGAAGTTACATATTACATTTAAGAAAAGAAATGTATAAAAAATAAACCTCCCCAAAGCCTGCATCTTCCAAATATCACTCAAAATGTGTCTTCTGAGTAAAAAGACTCTTGTCACTAATAGAGTTATAATAACTAAAGCAGGAGGGTAAGTGAACATATTCACCATACCTACTTCCTTTCCATTGTTTTCCTTAACTTTTTCTAGTATTAAACCACAGAGATATAAAGTCGGTTTACATTCTTCTTGCTGGGGAGAAATAACTACATCATTTATCTTAAAAAATATCTATCCAAAAGCCTATTTCTGGACTACAGGTTGCCTGATTGAGGAAAAAGGGAAGGAATGAAGGCCTGTATTACCAGTAAAAACTTGAAATAAAAATGACAAAGTCTCAACAAATTTCAGTGGAGACTTCTGAACACTGGCACATACATTCTCACAGAATCTGCGATCACTTCAGTGGTCTCTAAAATTTCTAATCATAATCACAAAAAAGAATGTTTGTATGCAGTATGTGTATAATTATTTATTTATAAATAAATACAGATAGTACTGTGTAGGTATTAGTTCACTGTGCATACTTACAAAGCTTAAAGTGGAAACTATAAAGGGAAGAAGTTTATAAACAAAGATGGATACTGTAATGTTTTGCTCCCAAGCCCCAGCGGACTGCTCATCACACACTTCCTGGAGACCCCCGATGAAGACTCAAAACTAGGTAGTTCAAGACACGTTGTGATTAAGAAAGCCAAAACCAAAACTAACAAACAAAAACTCCTCCAACTTTTAAAAGCTATTCTTTCCCATTATGAAAAAGATCAAGGAACTAAGTAGCCATCTGCTTTTTCCCTACAGCTTGGGTTTTTAAAATCAACTGTCTAATAGCTGGCAGAATTTCTCACTTGTTCCCCTCATTCTCAAACATTTGGCTTTAAATTACTCATGAGATCCTTGCTCTCTCCTTAACCTCCTATGATCTCCCCACATCAACAGGCAATTCTCAAGCACCACCAAAGCCCCCTTCAAAAGAAGCTGCAGAAAAAGCAAGAAAAGAAAGAAACAAACCACCACCACCACCACCACCCCCCCAAGAGCCAAGAAACTATTTGTTTCACTGCAACAAACTAGACAACACCGATCTTGGTTCATTTCACAGAAGGAAATATTCTGGGACATCCAACTTGCCTGCTGTCTCTGCAACTTAACCTCTTTGCGAAGTTGCTCAACTTCCATCTTCAGCTTTTCCTTTTCTGGCAGATCTTCGATGTGAAGGGCCGGCATTTTCGTCCCAGAACCGGGCTCGGGGACAGCTCTGGAAGAGGAGCGGCTGCAAGTGCCGCAAACCAGGGCGCGTCCCGAACTAACTGTGCTGCCTGCGCGCCCCGCCCGCGCAGAAGGTGACCGCCTCTCCCAGCGGCGGTCCCCAGCGCCCCGACGAGATCCCCTCACGCCAGCCCACCCTAGCGTCCCAGGATCTTAAAACTCCTGCCCTTCTGGTCAGGTCCCCACAACACCAGGAGATCTGCCCCTGGGAGCCCGGGGAGGGTCGAGTTTGCAAAGGAGGCCCGAAGACGCCAGAGGCTGCGCGCTGAGCGGTCTCCTGCGGGGATGCTGGCCCGACCCGACCCGGCTCCCGACCCTGCCACGCCCGCGGGAGGACCGGCCTGGGCTGGGGCCCAAGGGTAGGAGTTGAGCTAGTCCACTTTCCTGGAGAAACAGCAAAAGTTTTACTTTCTGTTCCTTCCCCACCCCCTCTTTTTCCCAAGTCACATCCGGGTTTTGTTCGTGAAGCAAGAAAAGGAGGACACTACCAGGCAGGAAATAACGGCCCTTCACTTCTCCAGGAGTTGCAAAAATACACAGCATATAACTTTCCCCCAGCTACACACGTGTGCTGTGGGGAAATGCGGGCGCTTATGAAAAGGCCCAAGAGGAAAACGAAACTGAGCTAGAATCTCAGAAACGCGCAACACATCTGTTGATGTGAACAAAACCAGTCTGTTAAATGCCTGAAGTGCATTTACAAATTTGGGATAAAAAGGGCATTGGGATGTGAATATTGTTTATAGCTCTGACGTTAATAAATGGGCAACCTCAACGGCAGGGGTTTCATTCTTTTTTCAGGGGAATAATTGTAGTGTTTGAAATATAGGGGATGATCCCGGAGAAGACAGAAGTAGAAATTTTAAAGTCCTACCAGAAAGTATTTCTCCATTCCCCATCTGTCAAGGTTTGGATGACACTTGACACCATGGTTTTTGACTTCCTGGCTCAAGCATCTTCCTGTATGTTTGCAGTGGATTCACTTGGTTTTGCTTTTTCCACTTTCTGGAAAGCCATATGCATCTAGCTGATACTTTGTAAAGCCGGGAAGAATGATGTGACAAATGTTTGCCTGCCATACAGAGTTTCCCTTTAACTATCTAAAACCTTGTTAATGATGCTCAAAAGACTAGAAGAAAAATGAAGCGTGAAGAAAGGAAAATAAGTATCTCAAGTGGTCGGATGCATATTTCCTTCTCCCCAGAAATGAACTCCTGCCTGTACAGTCAAATTCAAGCTGAATGGACATGGGGAGAGGGGAGGAGAGGATGTGATGTTTGGAAAGAATAACATAGAAATTTATATTACCATATGTAAAATAGATAACAAACAGGAATTTTCTTTATGGCTCAGGAAACTTAAACAAGGGCTCTGTATCAACCTAGAGGGGTGGGATGGGGAGGGAGAGGGGAGGGAGGTTCAAAAGGGAGGGGATATATATATACCTATGGCTGATTCATGTTGAGGTTTGACATAAAACAGCAAAATTCTATAAAGTAATTATCCTTCAATAAAAATTAAATAAATTAAAAAAAATTTAAGTTGAATGGGGGCATTAACTGAGTATCTCAGGGCACTTGGCCTTAGACACCATAGTCATTCCCTGTTTTGCAAGCAGAGATTTTTTTGTTCATAATTCCTCACTAGGCTCCATCCACTTATCCTCACTGAATATACCAGAATGAAAAGAATCTTTGATGAGTACTCATGAGTTCCAGTCCTTGCTCTGCCACTGGCCATCACTGGGAAAAGTCACTTATTTTCTTCTGGATTTTGGTTTTCCAATTTGTGAGCTATGTGATGGAGTAAGGGAGGGGTGAACTGGCTAAAGTGCGTTTCATTTCTAACTGTTCTTATGTATCTACATCTGATAAACTACTTTCACAAAGAAAAATATTTAGGAGCTTCATTATCTGTATTTGAAATACCACACATTCTAGGAGCTCCCAGGCTCAGAGAATATTAGATGAACTGTGGGAGTTTTCCCTGTTAGCAAGCAATGAGCCAAGACAAAAAAACCAAATCCATCTCCAGAACTGATTCTTTTCTTTTATTTTTAATTTCCCCATTGCTTCAATCTAAAAGCTTGGTTAAAAATAGCTTAAATAAGTTAGTGAAAGTAAGTTAATGTGGCCTGAATTAAATAAGCTCAGCACCCAAATTAAATAGGTTGGTTAAGTAAATTCATGTATGCCTGTTCCAAATCATAAAAGTAGGGTTATTTTGGCCTGGAAATTTCTTCCCTGTGAAATCATCTAGTTGCCTGCAGTGATAGTTATAAAACCATAATGGTTCTTTAACTTTTTCCACAGTATTATCAGACTTAAATTAGAGATGAAGTGCATATTAGTATACTTAAAAATTCATAGTTTCAATCAAATTCACATGCTAATATCATATTAAGTAAATTGATTACACTAAAATGCGTTGGGAAATGCTGAAATCTCATAATCACACAGCATTCTGAAAAATGTTTTGTTGTTGTTGTTTGATTTTAAATGGTAAAATGATGGGTACTTAAAAAAAAAATGAACGGGGAGCTCCCTATTCCTAAGCATGGCATTCATCTCCCAGAGAGCAACCATGGTAAGCAATTTCTCATAAATTCTCAAAAACATATTTTATCAAGCAAAGATTTTGAATAGACAAATGTTAAAATCCATTATTAATTGTATCCAACTGTAGTGTTGATTTTTACTTGTATATATTATTTCTAATAGAAGTTGTTTTGCAAAATAGTATGTGTAGAAATCATTCTTCAGTGAAGATGACAAACATAAACAGAACAAACCTGTATCAGCCCACTGTCTCCTGACAAATGTTTTCAAGAATCTGACAAAAAAAAAATTAACCATGTGGTTATTTTCACCTTCAAAGTATAAAAGAGCAAAGACTATGACATATATATCTTGACATACAAAGAAAGGAAAAAAGTTCTTTGACTGTTTTTCTAATGTATGCTGTTAAAAATCCATATAAAGAAAAGTCTATAAGAAAATATTGAAGTTAGTTTTATTGGAGTTGATTTAATACTAAAGAAGTGAAGTTGCTCAGTCCTGTCTGACTCTTTGTGACCCCATGGACTGTAGCCTACCAGGTTCCTCCATCCATGGAATTTTCCAGGCAAGAGTACTGAAGTGGATTGCCAATTCCTTCTCCAGGGGATCTTCCCAACCCAGGGATCGAACCCAGGTCTCCCACATTGCAGGCAGACGCTTTGCCATCTGAGCCACCAGAGAAGTGATTTAATACTAACTTGAGCTCAAAAAAATCAGGGTTCTTGTTTTGTTTTGCTTTGTAATTTTTAAGACATGGATCCTCTCTGCATCTATTTTGTAGGTATAGATAAAACTAGGTTATCTCCCAAATTCTGCCCTTCTAAAATTTATAAAGTAAATGGTGACTTTTTAGGTCATTAAAATGATTGTTTCTTTCAGAAAAATAAGTAACCCACATTTGATGCACTCGGTTCATTTGATATTGGTTCAATTTATTACGACATAAGATTCCTCTTCTAAATAAAAAGAAAAGGAAATCACAGGATGACCAGGTCTGATGCTCCGATTTTCCTTAACAGTTACTTGTGATTCACAGTATCAAAATGATTGAGCAGTCTTGTCCAGAGATGACTTTAATTTCTACTACATGTAATTGGTCATTTTCATTACTCAGTCTACTGTTTTCCTTGTGTCGATGTATTCTTTGAAGAATTTAGGAAGTTTGAAATTAGCCTTGTTTGGAAATCTGGCTAAAATCAAATCAATCCAAATTAAAATAACATTGAGGTTTTTCCTTTTTTTTTTTCTGGCTAAAGTTTAAACTCACTTATGTGTACAAAACATCAAAGTTCAAGTATCTCGAATGACATAGTAAGAATGTGTACTTAACCCATTTCCACTAATATTAGGAAGTTCTGTTGAAGAGCCAAATACTAAGACTCTGGAGCATTTTTTTGATCATTCCTTTTAACCTAGTAATCCCTGGCCCTGAAATAATTTCTGAAAAAATCCCAGAGTCACTCACCACCAGACATAGCTATGTAGGCTGAAAAACAGTCATGATCTTATTTCCCTCTTCCTGGACCATCTTTCTCTGTATTTCCTTCCTATAATTTTTATCTTATTCAAATTTCTGCTGACAATCTGTATTTTAAAGCAACAGGAATTTTTAGTCTCTGGTTGGATTCATCATTAGATAAGCCAACAGGAATTCTAATTATCCAATATAAAAAGCACCACCCTTGCCTGCTTTTAATTGAATTAAACACTTATTATGTTAATTAAACTGTAGAGACAATTTATTAGTTGGTATGGTAGTTTCAAAGATGAAGATAGCTTCTGGCTTGAGAAATTTACAGTATAGGATTAATACTAAGACAACCATACACATTATAGTAAGAGAAAGCAAGGTTATGTTAAATGACTTAGGAGATATATTCTGGGGATGGAATGAGAAACAAAGATAGCTTTTAGTGACTTTAGAAGACGAGTAGGATTTATTACCTTTTTCCTATATGTTTATCTCCTACCTAAATGATTTGAAATAGTCACATAAGGATCCATTTTAATCCATTTTACAAAGTTCAGATGTTGAAATTACTTACCTGAAGATCTCACCTAGAAAGTCAGGGTTTTAATTTAGAATCACCTGGCTCCCAAATCTATATCCAGTTGAGAGATGAACAGTAAAGATGTTGTTAAAACTATACATGTCAGTAAATGCCAAAGCCAAGACTTTGTTTTTTTAATCAGGAAAAAAAAAAGATATATGGAAAAAGACATGGAAAAAGACCCTAGAGATAGACCACAATTAAACAAGTAGATAAAATATGTAGGATGCTAGAAGATGATGGGTGCTATGGAGGAAAATTAGAATAGGAAAGGGAGATGGGGAGTACTGGGGGGGAGGGAGGTTGGAGAGGGTTTTTATTATTTTCCACAGCGAGGAGAAAAGCCTCTGCAGAGGAAAAAAAGATGAGACTCCTGTAGTCTATCTTGGAATCCCTTAATATAAAAAGCATATTATGTAATGGGGCTTCCCAGGTGGCTCAGTGGTAAAGAATCTGCCTGCCAATGCAGGAGACCAGAGTTCAGTCCCTGAATCAGGAAGATCCCCTGGAGAAGGAAATGGCAACCCACTCCAGTATTCTTGACTGAGAAATCCCATGGACAGAGGAACCTGGCAGGCTACAGTCCATGGGGTCACAAAAGAGCTGAACACGACTTAGCAACTAAACAACAACAATAATGTTATGTAATAGGGAAGAACCTTTTGTATTCTATCAATACAAAAGAGTTAATCTTTAAAGGGATGTTACCTATGAGCTGAAATTACACAAAATGGCCAATCTCTGGGAACCCTGCCTCCCAGGTAATGAGCATTTAGGGAAAATACTTTTGTTTAGCTTACAGGAAGCATCCTGACCAGGCCCACCTGTGAATGACTGCAGGAAGGAAGACATTAACACATCCTCTCCAGAGGCTGATGGGAACCAGGAAATGTTTGACCTTACTCTCTCCCCTTTAGTATAAAAGAAGCCTTAATTTTAACTCAGGCAAGATGGTTCTTTGGGGTACAAGTCCACCATCTTCTTGGTATACTAGCTTTCTGAATAAAGTTGCTTTCCTTGCCCCAACAACTCATTTCTAGATTACTGGTCTGCTGTGTGGTGAGCAGTATGAGCTTGGACTCAGTCTGATACGTGTTAAGAAAAAGGGGCTGGACAAGAGTCAATAGATCTTTGTTGAGCATTTACTCTGGTCAGAGTAGGAGGTCACTGTGCTAGGAGCCAAACCTGAAACCACCTTTGTGTGCATGCACGCTCAGTCATGTCTGACTGTTTGTGACCACATGAACTATAGCCTCCCAGGGTCCTCTGTCTATGGGATTTCCCAGACAAGAATACTGGAGTGGGTTTCCATTTCTTCCTCTAGGGGATCTTCTTGACCTGTGTCTCTTATGTCTCCTGTATTGGCAGGTGAATTCTTTACCACTGAGCCACCTGGAAAAGCCCTGGAAACAACCTTTAGATTCCTTTGCAGACCCAAAGGTCTTTTACCTTGTTTTTAAAAGGATGACAAATCAATTAGCATTTCTAAGTATTCTGATGTTGATGTATTCAAAAACAGCACTGTAAATGTGGGCTAGCAACAAAAAACCACTAACAACAAAAATAGTTTCCGAGTTGGAGTAAAAATAGTTTTCAGGTTAACATTTGTCATTTGTTACAGAAGCATGGGCAAGTTATCTCTTAGTCATTAGCACAAAGATGGTGAGATTTGTTTTATGAAAACTCAGTAAGATGCCAGGAAGAAACTGATTAGGAAAATAGTGCACATGATAACTATTATTCTATCATCTTTACACTGCCACAGGAAAAAAGGACTATACTGGTGAGTCTTCATGCAGAGGGGCAGAGGGCAGGGAATAGCATGTATCGTAAAGGATTCTGAATATTTTGTCTAGTTCTGTTTCCAGTAATAATACTGGTTAACACTTATTACATCTCATTACATGCCAGGCATTACGTTAAATACTGTAGTTAAACTAGTATATTTTGTTGTTGTTGTTCAGTCCTCATGGACTGCAGCATGCCAGGCTCCTCTGTCCTCCACTATCTCCTGGAGTTTGCTCAAATTCATGTCCATTGAGTCGAGATGTAATCTAACCATCTCTTCCTCTGCCGCCCCCTTCTCCTCTTGCCTCCAATCTTTCCCAGCATCAGGGTCTTTTCCAATGAGTTGGCTCTTCATATCAGGTGACCAAGGTATTGAAACTTCAGCTTTAGCAACCATCCTTCCAGTGAATATTCAGGGTTGATTTGCTTTAGTATTGACTATAAAGGGAATTCACTATCCCTATTCTACAGTAGAAGAAACTGAGATTTAGAATGATTAAGGAATTTATCCAAAGTCACATGGACAGTAAAGTGCCAGAGCCAGAACTTTCTGGTTTCTTTATACATGTGCTGCTTAAATCCACCATGCTCCATGACCACATACTGAACACTTAATCCAACTGGGATTCTTAATCCAACTGGGAATCCAAATGGGGAAAAGTCATGTTATTGCTGACAAGTACAATTGGTAATAATGTAGAAAGAGGTTATGTTAAAACCATTGCTACTGACTAGGGGTTCTGAAAGGGATACAAAAACCATAGCATCAACAACAAAAATCTTCATAGCACACATTCTGCCCATATAGGTCTTCCATGACTCAAAAGAATAGACTTCCTAATCCCCTAAGGAAGAAAAATGTTGAGGAATATATAGGTCTAACCAGGAAATTTCTAGGTGGAATATTAAGGAGGCTGAACGGGTGATGGAGAAACATAAAACATTTATTATATGCTGGCATCCAGAATAACATAAACTCATTACAAAACATATTATTGTTAAAGAAAGGGATTAATCAATATTTGTTGTCAATTATGTGTTAAACCCTGTGGTAAGTACTTTAAGAAAACCATAGACTTACACATTATCACATTCCAAATTTTATTAACCACTTATATTTATAATTTTAAAATTTATGTATATGCTTAACCATATTATTACATATGACCAAACATTAGTACATCGTTAAAGCTCAAAATATTTCACGGGATTAAAAAAAAATTCTTATGAAATCACACAGCCTCCTTTGAGCTCCTTGAAGGGATTTTTGTCCTCTGGGATACCCTTTACTAATGGATCCTCCCCAGATCTTTCTTCAACATAATCCCTGACTTCTTCACAACATTTGGACACCTTAAAGGAAAAAAGAAAGAGATGATTCATTTGGTTTAATAGAGAATACTGCAGAATCCAAGAATGAATTTATAATAATCATTTTTTGTGTGTGTGTTCTATCTTTTTAATGAGATTCTGCTTTCTGCCAATGCATTCATACTCTGTACGAGAGAAGAAGAAATATTGACAGCGGCTCCCTCCTCTGTCCCTGGGGATATCTTCAAGCTAAGGCTAATCAGCTGGCCAAACTCCAGCTAAGGGTTTTCAGCAGATACTTCCTCCATCCTCTTCAAAGGAGACAGGATCCAGGGATCAGAACACAGCTGACAACACAAGTCAAGAATGTTACCAGAGTAAGCATTGATTAAATGTTTTTCCTCATTCCAAAAATGTGACCTGTGAAGGTGGAAGGGAATGAATAATTGTTAAATTCCAGGCTTATCACCACTCCTGGATTCTCAGAAGTATACACTTGTAATTTTATTTTAAGCTTGTCTAATGATTGATCATGACTGTGAACTTGAAGGTAAGCTCCAAAGGGATCGCTGGCTGATTTGTCCACATGTGCCACAGGCATCTAGAATATAACCTATTTATTTGTGTGTGTGTATGTGTGTGCTCAGTCATGGCTGACTCTTTGCGACCCCGTGGACTATACAGCCTGCTGGGCTCCTCTGACCATAGAATTTTCCAGGCAAGAATACTGGAGTGGGTTGCCACTTCCTGCTCCAGAGGAACTTCCCTCCCCTACATCTCCTGCGTTGGCAGGCAGTTCACTATGCCACCTGGGAAGACCCCTACATTTTATTGGTGTTCAGTAAAAAAATAATGGCTGAACCAAATCATTTGCTTTGTTTATGAGCTTGCTTCTTAGTCATCTGCAACATTATAGTAATGACTTTGTGAAAAATCAGGCTTTAGTATTTTAATTAATGGACTCAGTCAAAGCCTGTTAATGTACCATATAACATACTGTTTAGAGAGAGGCAAGGTTCTATACATGTGTAAATATAAGTGTGTGTGTTGTGTATATGTATACATATGCATATACACACATGGGACCACGTTATTCATTCCTTTTAATTGTCAGCTTGTTTTGTTTTCACTTAATACATCATCATGACATTAACACAAAGCTGTTTTATTTTTGGCAGTCCATGAAGTAACCATTCCGCAAGTTATCTAAGGAATTTGTTGTTTTGTTTTAATAAAATCTTCCTGCCATTTTTTCATGGAAGTTCTAAGCAACATGAGACAGAAGACTTAAAACTACTTATAACTCTGCAAACTCATTATCTGCTTATTAGAACAAATCATTTCTAACTGGGGGGAGGGCACTGGTCAGGTGGCTCCTTCATAGGACAATACTTGGAGTTTATGCACACATTTGAACAATATCAGTTTGAAATATGCAATGATTTAGAATCACTTGTTTTCCTCCTCAAAATTTAAACTTGAGATTTAGATTCACTTTTTCCTCTTCTTCCAAACACCAGCTCTTTGAGCCCCAACCAGATGTCAGCAGTAGGAATCAGTGAGGGTTAGTTTTGACAGTGTCTGGTTAGGCTCTGAGGATACTGAGGAGCAATAATTAACTACAATCTTACATGAGTGTATGTGGTTCAAAACTCTGCTATAAGTATATACAGTATAATACAAGTTTACACAGCGTGGTGGAAAGAACATGGACACTGGATTCAGGTGATCCTAGGTTTGATTTTGGCTCTGCTCACTTGCCGGCTGTGTCCTTATTTAAAACATTTTATCTAAGGTTTAGCTACTTCATCTATGAAATAGAAGGAACACAGGTTGCATTAAATACCTGGCATAGACAGATAGTGAAGCAAATGGTAGCTATTAACTACAAAGATTGCCTTTCATTTTTGCTTATTATATTCACAAATTTTTAGTCATCACAAATTTTTTAGAAATTGGATGCCAAGAGTTGTCTTAGTTTAACAATGCTGCTGTTTAGTCGCTAGGTCGTGTCTGATTCCATGCCACCCCATGGACTGTAAGCTGCTAGGCTCCTCTGTCCATGGGATTCTCCAGGCAGGAATACTGAAGTGGGTTGCCATTTCCTCCTCCAGGGAGTTTCACAATGCTACCACCTTGATAGCAAGGTTGAGGCATACTATGGATCAGTCTGGTTCGTATATCAGATACCAATAATAATTTTTAAGGTAATAATAATTACCTATTGTTACTATTCCCATTTTATAGAAGAATAAATTGGCATAGGTAAGTTAGCTAATTTAAGTGAATGTTACACAGGGAGAAAGTTGTGGAGCCGGAATCTGAATCAGATATGGTTCGAGAGGAGACCTGCTTAACCATAATATGATGGACACTATGCCGTCCTATGTCAGAGTTCTGGGTTCAGGCCTGGAAAGTTCTGAGTGTGTGTGTGTGTTTGTAGTTTTGGCAGTCTGATACTAAATTAAATTGACTTCCAAGAGAAAAGACACATTGAGTAATAGGAAAAGGACCCACAAAGCCTGACAAAATGGGGATGTTTGTGATGTTTATCCAAAACAATAATTCCCAGGTGAACCTGCCACAAGTGAACAGTAAACATGAAGATGACCAAACTGCATATAAAACAATCCTGGCTATATAAATAACAAAACAGCTTTTGGATGCTTCAAGTATAAGAAAAATAACATTAACTCCTTTATCTCAAAAGTTTATTTTCTCACAAATTATAAAGATAAGAATTTTAACTTTTTTGGTGTATGTTCCAAGATTTTGTGCTGTTTGAAGATTTAATTTGTATCTTTACAACAAAGGATGTTTTGCCTGTATGGAAAGGGCAACAGGAAAGTTTGAGACAATTATAAACATAAAAGAAGCCAAAATTCCAACTTTTATTGGGAGTGAAAGTTTTGAGCAAAGTTTGAAGATAATGCAAACTCCTTTTTTCACTTTGGCCTGATAAAACTAGTTTTTTTTTTTTAAGAAACATGAAATATACTCTTATGACTTGTGGAGGAGTTTTTGTTCTACTGATGTTCCTAAAACAAAAAGATCTGAAATACGTATCTACGTTTTCCAAGCGTCAGTCACTGCTTGTTTAGTGGAAAGCTTTATTTCTTTGCCATTTCTGCTCCTTCTAATGGCAGAGGCCTTCGGGTAACGGTTTTTAAGATCTGATAAATGTTTTTAGGAGAAACCAGGGAGTTCTCGTGCCTGACCTCATTTTTATTTTCAAAGAAGGAATAGAATGTACTCATTCATTACTGGCCATGACAACGCTGGAGGGGATGACGTCCTGGCTGAGAGTATTTGAACAATATCAAATAGAGAGAAACATCAATTTAGCAAAGTAAAAACAAAATGCCTATATGCATCGCTTTACTTTATTGCTTAGCTAATAAATATGATGTCTCATATTCTTCATTTTATTTTTCTCTCTCCACCCCCTTTAAAAAAATAATCTATAAAAATGTAAAAACATTTTTAGTTTAGTGGCCATACAAAAACAAGAACAGGCTAAGGGCTGGATTTGGCTTTATGGAACATAGTTTTCCAGACTGTTAACTTTAACTCTAAATCAAAAGATAATTATGATTATTAATTTTCTAATTTCTGATGAATTTTATCTGAACAACTTATTTTCAACTATACTGAGCTTCTCCAATGAGGGATGTGAAAGAGGAAAAATAATTTTCCCTCTACACTTCTAGGTTCTTAACTGAGATTACTCTGTAATAAGAAAGGCAGATTAACAGGAGAAAAACAAGTTTAAAAACCTGTATACCCTCTGTATACAAGGGAGAAACTCAGGAAAACGGAGGAGCTTCCTGAATTAGTCCAGTCACCACCTTAAATACTACTACAGTGAAAGACAAGAGAAGATGGTGGGTGTGGATGAGAGGGGTGTGGACAGCCAGTTATGAGCTTACGATAATTATCAAACCCTTACCCTAAGAAGTCCCTGGAGGCTCATATGGTAAAGAATCTGCTTGCAGTGGAGGAGACTTGCATTCAGTTCCCAGGTTGGGAGGATCCCGTGGAGAAGGGAATGGCTACCCACTCCCTCCAGTATTCTTGCCTGGAGAATCCCATGGACAGAGGAACCTGGCAGGTTATATCGTCCATGAGGTCTCATAGAGTCAGACACAACTAAGCAACTAACACTTTGCATTACCTTAAAATAATTCATGACAGCCTATCCCTTAAGGACAAAAATTTCCCTTTCTTATATGAGAATACAACCTCTTGGCTACACCCTTAGAAGCCCCTGACTTTCTCTTCTCTGGAACACTCTTTAAGTTTTACCCAAATCTGCCTCCTGAACTGTAATATTGAAGAGCCCCAAATAAACATTTTTCATTTAAAAAAAAGAAAAAAGGATAAAAGAAAAGCACAGTGTCAAAAAGAAAAAGAAAATAAAACAAACAACAGGCCCAAATGGAGTCACTTGTGTTAAGCCCCACATCAACAAACCAAAACTTAATATCTAATTTAACTGCAGTTTCAACGTTTCCCAAGAGTAAACCTAACACACAGGAATTTCCCAGTCTGCATGAGCTAATCTGCATGAGAGACCTCCTGCTCTTCCCCCAAAGGAAGTTGCTCCTGCCTGAAATAATTCTTCCTTTGTTTATGACTTCCTTGTCCCACCCCTTTGTGCCTATAAAAACCTTTCATTTTGCACAGCTCCTTGGTGAGCCTTTCTACTTCCTAGATGTGATGCTGCTCAATTCATGATTTATTTAATAAGGCCAATTATGTCTTCAAATTTACTCAGTTACATTTTGTTTTTTAACAACAGTAAACAAGGGGATGGTGGTTAAGCAGATTTAAATCCTGTGTTCCCCACTGATAAGAGTTTCTAGAGACTTAAGAGTCATTCTTCTCCTCCTGATACAGAGGAGTGAGTGCTTGTATGCATGCTAAGTCGCTTCAGTCATGTCCGACTCTTTGAAACCCTATGGACCAAAGCTCACCAGGCCCCCCTGTCCATGGGATTCTCCAGGCAAGAATACTGGAGTGGGTTGCCATTTTCTTCAGGGGATCTTCCTGACCCAGGGATCGAACTCACATCTCTTATGCTCCTGCATTGGCAGGCAGGTTCTTTATCACTAGTGCCACCTGGGGAGCCCCACAGAGAAGGAGACACCCTTACCAATGAAGATTTCCCTTACAAATAAAATTCAAAAGAAAACAGCAGTTTACCATCATTCTTTCCAGTGTCACTTCTTTCTTGAGCTGCTCGACTTCCATCTTCAATTTGTCCTTTTCTGTCAGGTCCTCAATATTGATCACGGGCATCTTTTGCCTGCTGAAAAAGTAGAAAGTTTTATACACCTGAATTGTTAGACTCACTTCAAGTTAATGTAAGCCAAACTTTCCTTCAGCTCTGAACTTACTAAGCGAACTGCTTGTTAACTTCCTTTGATAACCAATTTCTCTTGAATGCTCTGCAAACAATATTAGACTACGCACTAGCCCTGAGATTTTAAAGCTGTCTTATAATCTTCACTAATATGCTTAAGTATTTAACTCTAAACACCTGCTACTAGGTTTGTGGAGGGAGGTCAGTTTAGTCAGTATATAATCTTAAATATCCAGTGTGCCTCCTTTTCCCTGTTTCTTGGCACAATGTATAAACTTGAGGTTCCAACCCTCATCTCCAACTCCAAAACCCTCCATTATATGATTTATGCCATTTATGTTAGTTTGAGGTCACTGAGGACTGCCCATTAATTCTCTAAATCACTAGAGTATTTAATCTGGTATTAACAGAGAAACATACAAAAAGTAACATTATAAGTCCCTTATAAATAATGGATTGACATATGAACAAATAGAATGAAAAAACAGCAAACAAATAACCTTGCTAATTAGCAACAAACTAGTATATTACTTAGATGATACCTGGAATTTTTTTTCTTTTTGTATATTACTGTCACAATGAATTGGATAGCAAAGATGAGCAAATGCAGCAGGTTAAAGGGGACATGGTGAGTCTGATCTCCTGATGTATATTATAAAAGAATTAGGGCAGTAGCAATGGGAAATGGGAAAGATGGCATAGTATTTTAGGCAATGGGAAAGATGGCATAGTATTTTGGTGATTCCTTTATGAAACTGCCTGGAAAATATTTCATTGTATCCAAGTGGCATCAAGCTTTGTAATCTATCCTCTTTCGGTCTTGTCTTTCTATTTGTGTCTCTAATCCAACTTCTATGATGACATATTTTTATGAAATTTAGATACTCTTGGGTCATATATTATTTTAGAAAAGAGCTTAAAGTCATACATATACATAAAAATATGCTTCTAATCATATGTTAGCAATTAATTTATTTCCTTGCATTTATATAGTATTTTCATTTCCAAAACATTTGAGGAAATATTATTTTCCTTCTTGGTTTTATAATACTCTGTTCTTCTCTGAATAAAAAAGAGAGAGGTTAGCCTATTTTTAGGGATAAATACCTACTGATACCAACAGAGAGGTAGAAGAGAAAACCCAATGGATGTGCGTGTGTGTGTGTTAATGACTCAGTCATTGTCTGACTCTTTGCAACCTCATGTACTGTAGTCTGTTAGGCTCCTCTGTTCATGGAATTCTCCAGGCAAGAATAATGGAGTGGGTAGCCATTCCGTTCTCCAGGGGATCTTCCCGACCCAGGGATCCAACCCCAGTCTCCTGCATTGCAGGCAGATTCTTTATCATCTGAGCCACCAGAGAAGCCCATCCAATGGATACCCAAAGCCAATATTTCCTATACTTTTAACTTTCAGTTTGCATTTTTTATTTTTTTCGATTCTATGAATCCCACTGTGCAATTGTTGTTTGGTATTTGAAAGCCCATTCTCAGTTTTATTCTTACCTTCCTTCTCACCTCCTTTAGACTATCTGCAAAAATTCACAAGCACATCTGTTTCTCCTGATCATTTTTATTTGTTGACATTGTCCTTTGCACAACTTTTCCCCATCTTGGAAAATGTTTTCCACTTGGCAATGGCTTTGAAGAATCACTTTAGGAACTTGTTAAAACAGGAGCCCAACTTATGAGGTTTTGATTTAGGGTAGGGCTTAGAATTTCATTTTCTCTATTGCAGAGAAGCCTTACCATATATTGGCAATAAAATGATCATTCACTGGCACTTGCTAGCTGTGTGGTCCTAATCAAGTTCTATAACATCTTTGTGACTCATTTCACTAGGAAATGGGAGCAATAATAGTATCTACATTGTAGATTTCTTTGAGGAGAATAAAGATTGTATAACACTTGGAGCATGGAGCAAGCACTCAGTACATGTTAGCTGATGTTACTCACTTACTCTGTACCTCTAGACTTTCACACTGTGCTGTTATACCTGTCACTTGCTGACATGTGGCTTTAAGAGTGCTCTTAAAGGATATCACATGGACATGATTTAGGTCTTTTAATACCACGTGTAGTAGATGCTGTTGGTGCCCTTTCCAGACTCCTCTTTCTCTTTCCAGGGTGGGTTATTTATCCCTCTAGAAGCTGTGGGTATTGACACACACATTTGCTTATGTTTTCCCTTGGCTGATGAAAACCTTCAACTGATGATATCTGGCAGATTATGACAGCTGGCCCCTGTGGGTGTCCTGTAGCAAATGGCTGCCTGAAGTGGGGTTCTGATAGTCCAGACCACTGTCTCTGGGCTGAAAAGCCTTGATATAATTGAGCTGAGAGTCCTCCTTAGCATCCTATGGGTTCAGGATGGAGCTAGACTTCTGAAACTACATCTTTTCATACCTTCTCCTCCTTCATCCTGTTTTCCTCATCAGAGACCTCTCCTGAGCACTCACCCTCAATAAATCACTTGGAAAAGGGTCTCTGTCTTAGGCTCTGCTTCTGAGACACACTGAAACACAATAGATTATAAGAACTTTTACATATGTCCTTACCACTGTGTATTGTTTTGTATATTGTTCAGATACAGAAGAGAATCTGAAGTACTGATAAAGCCACTTGCAACCTATGTCAGAAATATTTACCTCGACATAGAGAAAAGCGCAAGATGTTGGAGAGGAGGAAAAATAATTTTCTCTCTACCCTTCTAGGTTCTTGACTGAGACCATCCTGTAATAAAAGATTAATAGAAGAAAAATGAACAGAAGTTTAGTAACACACATACCTCCTGTATACATGGGAGAGACCCAGGAAAACTGAGTAACTTCCCAAAATGGCCCAAGCCACCACCTTAAACACTGCTTCCTGCTAAAAACAAAAAAAAAGATGTTGTGGAGGGGGAGGAGGAGTCAGTTATGGGAGATATTCAGGCAAAGCACAGTAAACAAGGGTTATGAGATATGAATTGCTGTCTTCTCCATTGATAAGAGTTTTTGGAGATTTAGACTCATCCTCCTCTTTCTGGTACAGAGAGGGAGACACCATTACAAATGGAGATTTCCCTTAGAAATAGAAACGTCTCATATAAAAGAATAACTTCTACTTGGTTTTCATGGCTTCTCCTATGTCTGCTGTTTCTTAAAAATAATCAGCTCAAAATACCACTTATGCCAGAGAGACGTATTGTGAGGTGGCATCTTATTCTCCCTTCCAGTACCTAACTTCACATTATTAACAAATGATTTCTTAACTCTAAAATGCTCTGGTTCACCATATTTAATAACAATTTAAGCAAAACACACTTCATTTGATGTCAATCTTAGAAGGTGAATCTTCAAAAATTTGAGAATGCTTGACAAATTTTATACCACAGGTCTTGTATGGAAAACCTCAAAGAGTGACGATCAAAACTCTGACCACCCTCAAGGACACCTAGATACACAGAAAAGCACAGCCTATATTATCTGCATGGAGATATATATATATCCATGCTCAGAGTTGTAGTGAAGTCAAGGATTCAAAAGCATTTAGATATAATACCATAGAATTACTTTTTAAAAAGTTTTATTGGAGTATACTTGATTTACAGTGCTATGTTAGTTTCAGGTGTACAGCAAGTGAATCAGTTATATACATATATATACCCACTCTTTTTTTGATATTCTTTTCCCATATAGGTCATTACAGAGTATTGAGTAGAGTTCCGTGTTTTATACAGCAAGATTCCTATTATCTATTTTTTTATAGTAGTGTATAATTTTCAACACAGTCAAAGACTATGCCAAAGCCTTTGACTGTGTGGATCACAATAAACTGTGGAAAATTCTGAAAGAGACGGGAATACCAGATCATCTGACCTGTCTCTTGAGAAACCTGTATGCAGGTCAGGAAGCAACAGTTATAACTGGACATGGAACAACAGACTGGTTCCAAATAGGAAAAGGAGTGTGTCAAGGCTGTATATTGTCACCCTGCTTATTTAACTTATATGCAGAGTACATCATGAGAAACGCTGGGCTAGAAGAAACACAAGCTGGAATCAAGATTGCCAGGAGAAATATCAATAACCTCAGATATGCAGATGACACCACCCTTATGGCAGAAAGTGAAGAACTAAAGAGTCTCTTGATGAAAGTGAAAGAGAGTGAAAAAGTTGCCTTAAAGCTCAATGTTCAGAAAACCAAGATCGTGGCATCTGGTCCCATCACTTCATGGCAAATAGATGGGGAAACAGTGTCAGGCTTTACTTTTTGGGCTCCAAAATCACTGCAGATGGTGATTGCAGCCTGAAATTAAAAGACGCTTACTCCTTGGAAGGAAAGTTATGACCAACCTAGATAGCAATATTTAAAAGCAGAGACATTACTTTGCCAACAAAGGTCCATCTAGTCAAGGCTATGGTTTTTCCACTGGTCATGTATCGATGTGAGAGCTGTATGGTGAAGAAAGCTGAGGGCAGCAGAATTGATGCTTTTGAACTGTGGTGTTGGAGAAGACTCTTGAGAGTCCCTTGGACTGCAAGGAGATCCAACCAGTCCAGCCTAAAGGAGATCAGTCCTGGGTGTTCATTGGAAGGACTGATTTTGAAGCTGAAACTCCAATACTTTGGCACCTCATGCGAAGAGTTGACTCATTGGAAAAGACCCTAATGCTGGGAAGGATTGGGGGCAGGAGGAGAAGGGGATGACAGATGATGAGATGATTGGATGGCATCACTGACTCAATGGACATGGGTTTGGGTAAACTCTGGGGGTTGGTGATGGACAGGGAGGCCTGGCATGCTGCGATTCATGGGGTCGCAAAGAGTCGGACATGACTGAGTGACTGAACTGAACTGAAGTTTCAACACAAATCTCCCAATTTATCCCCCCCCCCCCCCACCTTATTCCCTGGTAACCACAAACTTGTTTTCTACATCTGTAAATCTACTTCTGTTTTTCACATAAGTTCATTTGTACCTGTTTTTTTGATTCCATAATTAAGCAATGTCATACGATATTTGTCCTTCTGTGTCTGATTTACTTCATGCAGTAGCAAATCTCTAGGTCCATCCATGTTGCTGAAAAGGGGCGTTATCTCGTTTTTTTTTTATGACTGAGTAATATCCATTATATATATGTACCACATCTTTTTTCCATTTATGTTTTGATGGAATTAGGTTGCTTCATGTCTTGACTATTGTAAATAGCGCTGCAATGACCACTGGGGTGCATATATCTGTTGGGATTATGATTTTCTCCAGGTATATGCCTGGGAATAGGACTGCTGGATCATATGGTAGTTCTATTTTTAGTTTTTTTTTAGAAATTTGTTCTCCATAGAGGCTGTACCAATTTACATTCCCACAATCAGTGTAGGCGAGTGCCCTTTTCTCCATAGCCTCTCCAGCATTTACTGTTTGTAGTTTTTTTTGATGATGGCCATTCTAAGCAGTGTGAAGTGATACCTCATTTTAGTTTTGACTTTTATTTCTCTAATAACTAGTGATGTTGAGCATCTTTTCATGTGCTTTTTGGCATCTTATCATCTCATTACTATTTATCCCATTTGCAGATGAGGCAAAGGGGATCCAGAGAACTGAAGTGCCCCAAATCACACTGTTGGTAAGAGTAGAGCTGGGGTTATAACACAAGTGTTTGTTTTCTGGTATGGGATGATTTCCATTCTAGCAAACTACTCCCAGTTACCCTCTTCAAACTAGTTTAAAAGATTGGATTTGCTTTTCTTTATGTACTCCATTACTCCAGAATTACTTAGAGAAAGAAAGCGCAGAGTTGACAACCAAGGGCACTAGCCACCTTCACCCCCAGCTTTCCCATTACCTAGGCCATATTCTCTAAACTTTGAGGTTTGGGCCACCCTCCACGGAAAGTCCTAAGAGGTGCTAGATCAGACTGCTGGACCTACTACCAAGTATCCCCACCCCAACCTTCACCAGAATATAAAGGGAGGGCTGAAGACTCAGAACAATAAGTCCAGGTAGCAGGTACAGCTAACTCAAGGAAGAAAGATATTCCCATCAGGTAAAAGATACATCACCTTTTACCTCTTCCTCCACCCTGCACTACCATCACACGAGTTAAGGTCCACAAAAGCCAAGAAGAGTAGAAGAGGGGGAGAAAGTATGTTAGAGTTGTACCCCAACCACATAGCACTGATTCTCAGTGGGAGCAATAGTGCTCCCTCAGGGGCCTTTTGAAACTGCCAGATTGTTTACAGTTTTCGCTGGTTTTGTAGGTATGGGTGAAGGATGTTGAGGACAGAACTGTGTAGAGTAGCTTGTTGTTTTAGTCGCTAAGCCATGTCTGACCCTTTTGTGGCCCTATAGGCTGTATCCCACCAGCCTCCTCTGTCTGTGAGATTTCCCAGGGAAGAATACTGGAGCGGGTTTCCATGCCCTCCTCCAAGAGCTCTTCCCACCCCAGGGATCAAACTGGCATCTCCTGCATTGGCAGATGGATATACATATTTTTTTTACCAGTGATCCGTTGGGCTTCCCAATAGAATAGAGTAGCTTCAGATCAGTTCAGTTCAGTTGCTCAGTCGTGTCCAACTCTTTGCAACCCCATGGACTGCAGCACGCCAGGCCTCCCTGTCCATCGCCAACTCCCGGAGTTTACTCAAACTTATGTCCATTGAGTCAGTGATGCCATCCAGCCATCTCATCCTCTGTTGTCCCCTTCTCCTCCCACCTTCAATCTTTCCCAGCATCAGGGTCTTTTCAAATGAGTCACTTCTTCGCATCAGGTGGCCAAAATATCAGAGTTTCAGTTTCAGCATCAGTCCTTCCAATGAATAGTCAGGACTGATTTCCTTTAGGATGGACAGGTTGGATCTCCTTGCTGTCCAAGGGACTCTCAAGAGTCTTCTCCAACACCACAGTTCAAAAGCATCAATTCTTCGCCGCCGCTCAGCTTTCTGTATAGTTCAACTCTCACATCCATACATGACTACTGGAAAAAACCATAGCCTTGACTAGACGGACCTTTGTTGGCAAAGTAATGTCTCTGCTTTTTAATATGCTCTCTAGTTTGGTCATAACTTTCCTTCTAAGGAGCAAGCATCTTTTAATTTCATGGTTGCCGTCAGCATCTGCAGTAATTTTGGAGACCAAAAAAATAAAGTCTCTCACTATTTCCACTGTTTCCCCATCCATTTGCCATGAAGTGATGGGACCGAATGCCATGATCTTAGTTTTCTGAATGCTGAGTTTTAAGCCAACTTTTTCACTCTCCTCTTTCACTTGTGTCAAGAGGCTCTTTAGTTCTTCTTTGCTTTCTGCCATAAGGGTTGTGTCATCTGCACATCTGAGATTATTGATATTTCTCCTGGTAATCTTGATTCCAGCTTGTGCTTCCTCCAGCTCAGCGTTTCTCATGATGTACTCTGCATATAAGTTAAATAAGCAGGGTGACAACATACAGCCTTGACATACTCCTTTTCCTGTTTGGAACCAGTCTGTTGTTCAAGGTCCAGTTCTAACGGTTGCTTCCTGACCTGCATACAGATTTCTCAAGAGGCAGGTTAGGTGGTCTGGTATTCTCATCTCTTGAAGAATTTTCCACAGTTTTCAATAGAGTAGCTTAGGGTCTCACTAATATCTTTCAGAGCTTCCATAGGTTTCTTGACAATTTCTTTAGAATTAAAGGAAGATCCCTTGGTGTAGGAAATGGCAACCCATTCCAGTATTCTTGCCTGGAGAATCTCATGGACAGAAGAACGTGGTGGGATACAGTTCATGGGGTAGTGAAGAAGTCTGACATGATCTAGTGACTAAACAATAACAAGGACAGTGTAAAGTTAAAAGGCTATGTCTTCTGTTTGCTTTTAAACGTTATAGATTAGAGTATTTTGAAGAAAACTTGACTAATAAAACATTCAACTTGTAAGGACTATATTAGAGAAAATTACTACAATTATTTTGTTTTGTACAGAGGATCAATCACAGATTCTTTGAAATAGAAATGTTGTTAGGACACTTCAAATATGTTGATTCATAAATATTCAGTTTGACACATTTTTCAGACACAAATCCACTCTGTCATGTACAATAAACTTGTAATCATGGGTATAAACTTTCTCTTCTTGTACTTTTCTTTTTCATCTTTACATTATACTTGGGACTATTAAAGAATAATAGCTCACATTTTAATTCATTTGTTCAATAAATATTTACTGAGTTCTATTATGTGCCATATAGTATTCTGGATTCTTGAAGGTGGAGCAGAGGAAAAAAAATCAGAACACCTACATTCTCACGAGGGAGACAAACAATAAACAAGATTAAAGAAATTAAATGTAGCAATATATTGTGAAAAGTGTTAAGGGGAAAAATACAACACAGAAGGAAAAGGAAATGTCAAGAGAAGTTATTTCAGTCATTGAGAGAGTGGCCGGGGCAGGCTTCTCTGAGACAGTGCTATTTGAATGAAGACCTGAAGGAGTGATGGCGTATCTAAGAGAACACTGCATGTATCTAAGAGAAGGTGGTACCAGGGATCAGTACGTGCAAGGGTAGTAGTGAACCAGTATTAAAGTGATGAGTCAAGTGAATGTGAGAGAAGAACAGCATGTGATATCAGGGATTGCATGGGTCTTTCAGGCCATTGTAAAGACTCTGGCTTCATGATAAGTGACAGGGAACATGGGAGGGCTTTGAGTAATACAGTGATATTATCTGTCATATATTTTAGCATCATGATTCTGGCAGCTATATTGAGGTTAGAACATAGAGGGCAAGGGGAGAGGCAGAGATGAGGCAATTTTGATAATTAAGGTGAGGCACGATGGTGACTAAAATCAGAGTAATTAGAGTGAAGGTGGGGACATGTGATGAGATTCTAAATATATTTTGAAAGTAGAAATAATAGGACATGCTGAGAGATCAGATATAGGAATAAAAAGAAATAAAGAGTCAAGGTAACTCCAATGATGAGTTTGAACAACTGAAAAAGGAATCTGCTATTAAGTTGGTGCAAAAGTAATAGTGGTTTTGGACCCTGAATTTTAAATCTTTATAACTAAGCTCAAACACATCTTTATTAAACAAAGTAGGAACAGTTATAATCAACGCATTTTTGCCAATGAGAAATCAGTTCGTACATTCCTGTAGCAAAAAAAAAAAAAAAAAAAAAAAGAATAATCCATGCTTCAGGATTTGACGAACTCTTGGAAAGCATTTTCTGCCTCCTGCTGGTCTGGTCATGGAAGTATTTTCCCTGCAAAAAGTTGTTAAGATGCTTGAAGCAAAGATGGCGGAGAAATAGGACTGGGAGACAACTTTCTCTCCCACAAATTCACCGAGAGAACATTTAGATGCCGAGAAAATTCCACAAAACAACTTCTGAATGCTGGCAGAGGACATCAGACACACAGAAAGGCAGCCCATAGTCTTCCAAAGGAGGTAGGACAAAATATAAAAGATAAAAAGAAAGACAAAAGAGGTAGGGATGGAGATCCGTCCCAGGAAGGGAGTCTTAAAAAAGAGAGAAGTTTCCAAACACCAGAAAACACTCTCTCCGGTGGGTCTGTGGCGAGCCTTGGAATCGCAGAGGGCAAAATAACCAGGAGGAAAAATATGTAAATAAATAAAACCGATGGTTTACTTACCTAACAGCAACTCCCAGCGGGCGTGCAGCACAGACGCGCGCATCCTCAACTAGCAAGTGGGGGCTGGGCAGGGAGGGGCTGGCTGCATTGCTTTGGGTAAGGACTGGGCCTGAATGCCCCGAGGGCAATCTGAGGAAACTAGATTGAGACAGCAACCTAGACCATGGGATAGCTTTCCCGTGAAAAGCCTTAACCTAATACACCGCCAGGCCAGCTCACAGAACAAAGGACTGAGCAGAGCAAGCCAGCTGCAGACCGGCCCATCCCCCACAGGAGGCAGGCAGGCGAGGGCAGCCAGAGCCGGAAGGGCAGAATCACAGCCCCAGAGAGGCATCCTATACCAAACTGCAAACAGACCTCGCTGCTAACCAGGACTTCTTGGGTCTCTGGAGGGTCGACACCCGCCAAGAGGATCACAGCCAGAGATCAACTCCCCAGGGGAGAGCATGGCACACCCGGGAAGCTGCGCCCGTTGTACCCCCAGAAAACCGACTGGCTGGGATGGGGGAAGCGGGAAAGGCGCAGCCCCTGACTGCGCTAGTCAAAAACCTGGTCACCGGAGCTGCTCGGACCTGGGAAAGGCACAAAGCCCAGGCTCAACCACGTCTGCACCTTTATGAAGTACCCGGGAACCAGAACCTGAGTGGCTTAAACCTGGGAAGTACAGGCAACCCCAGGGGCTGCTTCAGACAGTTCCCAGCAGTGCAACCTAGAGCCTGAGCAGTGTAGACTGGAAAAGCACACACGCCGTGAGCGGGGCTAACCCAGTGTGATTGAAACATTGTGAGCACACGCCAGTGAGATTTGTTTGCAGGGTTCCTCCCTCCCCACAGCACGACTGAACAAGTGAGACAAAAAAAAAAGCGGCCACAACCACTCCCCTTGTGTCAGGGCAGAAATTAGACATTGAAGAGACCAGCAAACAGAAGAGGCTAAAAGAAACAGAGGGAACTGCCTTGGAAGTGACAGATACAACACATTAAAACCCTGTAGTTAGCACCGACAACATAGGAAGGGGCCTAGAGACCTTGAGAAGTATAAGCCAGAACAAGGAACTACTTGAAAATGAACTGACCCCACACTGTCCATAACAGCTACAGAGAAAGTCCTAGATGTATTTTTACTATTATCATTTTTAAAACTTTTAAATTATTTTTTAAAATTTTTAAAATTTTACTTTATTTCCTTATTTTATTTTTATTTTTAAGTCTCCTATTACTCCTTCAATTTTCATTTTTATAACCAACTATTACCTTGCAAAAAAAAAACAACTTATTTTTATTTGTACTTTTTTTATTTTTTGAGACTTTTTAAAAAAGTTATATCCTTTTTATTTATTTTTTTACCTTAATTTTTTAAAAGAAAACTTCATATATATATATATATTTTATAATTTTTGTGACTCTGGTGGTTTTTTCTTTTTTATTTTTCTCTTTCTTTAATATGGTATTTTTGAGAACCTAAACTATACTCTAGATTTTTAATCTTTGCTTTTTAGTATTTGTTATCAACTGTGTATCTTCAAGAACCCAATCTTCAGCACTCATTTTTACTTGGGAGCAAGATCACTGGCTTGATTGCTCTCTCCCCCTTTTTAATCTCCTTTTTCTCCACCAGGTCACCTCCATCTCCCCACTCCCCCTTTTGTTCTCAACCCAACACTGTGAATCTCTTTGTGTGTTCCGGGCTGTGGAGAACACTTAGAGAACTGATTACTGGCCGGATCTGTCTCTCCCCTTTTGATTCCCCTCTTCTCCTCCTGGCCACCTCTATCTCCCTCCTCCCTCTTCTCTTCTCCATGTGACTCTGTGAACCTCTCTGGGTGTCCCTCACTGTGGAGAAACTTTTCACCATTAACCTAGATGTTTTATCATCAGTGCTGTATAGATGGAGAAGTCTTGAGGCTACTGTAAGAATAAGACTGAAAACCAGAGAAAGGAGACTTAAGTCCAAATCTTGAGAACACCAGAGAACTCCTGAATCCAGGAAGCATTAAATGATAGGAGCTCAACAAACGCCTCCATACCTACACTGAAACCAAGCACCACGCAAGGGCCAACAAGTCCCAGAGTGAGATATACCACACAAATTCTCCAGCAACACAGGAACATAGCCCTGAGCTTCAATACTCAGGCTCCCCAAAATCACACCAAACCCACTGACATCTCAAAACTCATTACTGGACACTTCATTGCATTCCAGAAAGAAGAAATCCAGCTCCACCCACCAGAACACCAACACAAGCTTCCCCAACCAGGAAACCTTGACAAGCCACCGGTCTAACCCCACCAACAGTGAGAAACCTCCACAATAAAGAGGAACCACAAACTGCCAGAAAACAGAAAGGCAATCCAAAACACAGCAGTATAAACAAGATGAAAAGGCAGAAAAATACCCAGAAGGTAAAGGAACAGGATAAATGCCCTCCAAATCAAACAAAAGAGGAAGAGATAGGGAATCTACCTGATAAAGAATTCCGAATAATGATAGTGAAAATGATCCAAAATCTGGAAAACAAATTGGAGTTACAGATAAATAACCCAGAGACAAGGATCAAGAAGATGCAAGAATGGTTTGACAAGGACTTAGAAGAAATAAAAAAGAGTCAATATATAATGAATAATGCGATAAATGAGAAAAAAAAGGATTAACAAAGATCAAACCTCAAATAACAAATATTAAAAGCAGCAAGGGAAAAACAACAAATAACACACAAGGGGATTCCCATAAGGATAACAGCTGATCTTTCGATAGAAACTCTTCAGGCCAGAAGGGAATGGCAGAGCATACTTAAAGCGATGAAAGAAAATAATCTACAGCCCAGATTCCTGTACCCTGCAAGAATCTCATTCAAATACGAAGGAGAAATCAAAAGCTTTACAGACAAGCAAAAGCTTAGAGAATTCAGCACCACAAAACCAGCCCTCCAACAAATGCTAAAGGATCTTCTCTAGACAGGAAACACAGAAAGGGTGTATAATCTCGAACCCAAAACAATAAAGTAAATGGTAATGGGATCATACTTATCAATAATTACCTTAAATGTTAATGGGTTGAATGCCCCAACCACAAGACAAAGACTGGCTGAATAGATACAAAAACAAGACCCCTATATATTTTGTCTACAAGAGATCCACGTTGAAACAAGGGATACATACGGACTGAAAGTGAAGGGCTGGAAAAAGATATTTCATGCAAATAGAGACCAAAGAAAGCAGGAGTAGCAATACTCATATCAGATAAAATAGACTTTAAAACAAAGGTGGTGAAAAGAGACAAAGATGGACACTACATAATGATCAAAGGATCAATCCAAGAAGAAGATATAACAATTATAAATATATATGCACCCAACATAGGAGCACCACAATATGTAAGGCAAATGCTAACAAGTATGAAAGGGGAAATTAACAATAACACAATAAGAGTGGGGGACTTTAATACCCCACTCACACCTATGGACAGATCAACTAAACAGAAAATTAACAAGGAAACACAAACTTTAAATGATACAATAGAAAAAAACAATGATACAATAGACCAGTAAGACCTAATTGATATCTATAGGTCATATCACCCACAAAACAATGAATTTCACCTTTTTCTCAAGCGCACACGGAACCTTCTCCAGAATAGATCACATCCTGGGCCATAAATCTAGTCTTGGTAAATTCAAAAAAACTGAAATCATTCCAAGCATCTTTTCTGACCACAATGCAGCAAGATTAGATATCAATTACAGGAGAAAAACTATTAAAAATTCCAACATATGGAGGCTGAACAACACACTGCTGAATAACCAACAAATCACAGAAGAAATCAAAGAAATCAAAATATGCATAGAAATGAGTGAAAATGAAAACACAACAACCCAAAACCTATGGGATACTGTAAAAGCAGTGCTAAGGGGAAGATTCATAGCAATACAGGCTCACCTGAAGAAACAAGAAAAAAGCCAAACGGTTAATAGAAGGAAATAAATCTTAAAAATTAGGGCAGAAATAAATGCAAAATAAACAAAAGAGACCATAGCAAAAATCAACAAAGCCAAAAGCTGGTTCTTTGAGAAGATAAATAAAATTGACAAGCCATTAGCCAGACTCATCAAGAAACAAAGGGAGAAGAATCAAATCAACAAAATTAGAAATGAAAACGGAGAGATCACAACAGAAACACAGAAATACAAAGATCATAAGAGACTATTATCAGCAACTATATGCAAATAAAATGGACAACTTGGAAGAAATGGTTAAATTCTTAGACAAGTATGACTTCCCAAAACTGAACCAGGAAGAAATAGAAAATCTCAACAGACCCATCACAAGCATGGAAATTGAAACTGTAATCAGGAATCTTCCAGCAAACAAAAGCCCAGGACCAGATGGCTTCACAGCTGAATTCTACCAAACATTTAGAGAAGAGCTAACATCTATCCTACTCAAACTCTTCCAGAAAATTGCAGAGGAAGGTAAACTTCCAAACTCATTCTATGAGGCCACCAACACTCTAATACCAAAACCTGACAAAGATGCCACAAAAAAAGAAAACTACAGGCCAATATCACTGATGAACATAGATGCAAAAATCTTTAACAAAATCCAAGAGAATCCAGCAACATATTAAAAAGATCATACCTCATGACCAACTGGGTTTTATCCCACGGATGCAAGGATTCTTCAATATCCGCAAATCAATCAATGTAATACACCACATAAACAAATTGAAAAATAAAAACCATATGATTATTTCAATAGATGCAGAGAAAGCCTTTGAAAAAATTCAACATCCATTTATGATAAAAACCCTCCAAAAAGCAGGAATAGAAGGAACATACCTCAACATAATAAAAGTTATATATGACAAACCCACAGCAAACATTATCCTAAATGGTGAAAAACTGAAAACATTTCCCCTAAAGTCAGGAACAAGACAAGGGTGCCCACTCTCACCACTACTATTCAACATAGTTTTGGAAGTGTTGACCACAGCAATCAGAGCAGAAAAAGAAATAAAAGGAATCCAGATTGGAAAAGAAGAAGTAAAACTCTCACTGTTTGCAGATGACATGATCTCTACATAGAAAACCCAAAAGACTCCACCAGAAAATTACTAGAGCTAATCAATGAATACAGTAAAGTTGCAGGATATAAAATTAATGCACAGAAATCCCTTGCATTCCTATACACTAACAATGAGAAAACAGAAAGAGAAATTAAGGAAACAATTCCATTCACCATCACAACGAAAAGAATAAAATACTTAGGAATATCTCTACCTAAAGAAACAAAAGACCTATATATAGTAAACTATAAAACACTGGTGAAAGAAATCAAAGAGGACACAAATAGATGGAGAAATATACCGTGTTCATGGATTGGAAGAATCAATATAGTGAAAATGAGTATACTACCCAAAGCAATCTATAGATTCAGTGCAATCCCTATCAAGCTACCAACGGTATTCTTAAGAGAACTAGAACAAATAATTTCACAATTTGTGTGGAAATACAAAAAACCTCAAATAGCCAAAGCAATCTTGAGAAATAAGAATGGAACTGGAGGAATCACCAACCTGCCTGACTTCAGGCTCTACTACAAAGCCACAGTCATCAAGACAGTATGGTACTGGCACAAGGACAGAAATATAGATCAATGGAACAAAATAGAAATCCCAGAGATAAATCCACACACCTATGGACAACTTATCTTTGAGAAAGGAAGCAAGAATATACAATGGAGGAAATACAATGTCTTTAACAAGTGGTGCTGGGAAAACTGGTCAGCCACTTGTAAAAGAATGAAGCTAGAACACTTTCTAACACCATACACAAAAATAAACTCAAAATGGATTAAAGATCTAAACGTAAGACCAGAAACTATAAAACTCCCGGAGGAAAACAGGCAAAACACTCTCTAGCATAAACCACAGCAGGATCCTCTATGACCCACCTCCCAGAATATTGGAAATAAAAGCAAAAATAAACAAATGGGACCTAATTAAACTTAAACGCTTTTGCACAACAAAGGAAACTATAAGCAAGGTAAAAAGACAGCTTTCAGAATGGGAGAAAATAATAGCAAATGAAGCAACGGACAAACAATTAATCTCAAAAATATACAAGTAACCCCTGCAGCTCAATTCCAGAAAAATAAACGACCCAATCAAAAAACGGGCCAAAGAACTAAACAGACATTTCTCCAAAGAAGACATACAGATGGCTAACAAACACATGAAAAGATGCTCAACATCACTCATTATGAGAGAAATGCAAATCAAAACCGCAATGAGGTACCATTTCATGCCCTTCAGAATGGCTGCTATCCAATGTCTACAAGCAATAAATGCTGGAGAGGGTGTGGAGAAAAGGAAACCCTCTTACACTGTTGGTGGGAATGCAAACTAGTACAGCCACTATGGAGAACAGTGTGGAGATTCCTCAAAAAACTGGAAATAGAACTGCCATATGACCCAGAAATCCCACTGCTGGGCATACACACTGAGGAAACCAGAAATGAAAGAGACACGTGTACCCCAATGTTCATTGCAGCACTGTTTATAATAGTCAGGACATGGAAGCAAGCTAGATGTTCATCATCAGACAAATGGATAAGGAAGCTGTGGTACATATACACAATTGAATATTACTCAGCCATTAAAAAGAATGCATTTGAATCAGTTCTATTGAGATGGATGAACTGGAGCCTATTATACAGAGTGAAGTAAGCCAGAAAGAAAAACACTAATACAGTATATTAATGCATATATATGGAATTTGAAAGGTGGTAATGATAACCCTATATGCGAGACAGAATAAGAGACACAGATGCATAGAAGAGTCTTATGGACTCTGAGGGAGAAGGTGAGGGTGGGACGTTCTGAGAGAATAGCATTGAAACATGTACATTATCATATGTGAAACAGAACACCATTCCAGGTTCGATGCATGAGACAAATGCTCAGGGCTGGGGCAATGGGATGACCCAGAGGGATGGGATGGGGAGGGAGGTGGGAGGGGGATTCAGAATGGGGAACACATGTAAACCCATGGCTGATTCATGTCAATGTATGGCAAAACCCACCACAATATTGTAAAGTAATTAGCCCCCAACTAAAAGAAATGAATTTTTAAAAAAAAGATGCTTGAAGCAGTGGTTGGTTGGCGAGAGGTCAGGTGAATATGGATGGCAGATGAGGCAAAACTTAGCCCAATTCATTCAATTTTTGAAACACTGGTTGTGTGACATGTGCTCGAGTATTGTTGTGGAGAAGAATTGGGCATTTTCTGTTGACCAATGCCAGCTGCAAGGCTGTAGGCATTGCAGTTTGGGGTGCATTCCATTGATCTGCTGAGCATACTTCTCAAATGTAATGGTTTCATAGGGATTCAGAAAGCTGTAGTGGATGAGAGCAGCAGCAGACCACCAGTGACCATGACCCTTTTTTGGTGCAAGTTTGGCTTTGGAAAATGCTTTGAAGCTTCTCACTTTAACCACTGAACTGGTCGCCACTGGTTGCCATATAAAATCCCATTTTCATCACATGTCACAATCTGATTGAGAAATGGTTAATTGTTGTTGCATATAATAAGAGCCAGACATCCTGGAATGTGAAGTCAGGTGGGCCTTAGAAAGCATCACTATGAACAAAGCTAGTGGAGGTGATGGAATTCCAGTTGATCTATTTCAAATCCTCAAAGATGATGCTGTGAAAGTGCTGCACTCGATATGCCAGCAAATTTGGAAAACTCAGCAGTGGCCACAGGACTGGAAAAGGTCAGTTTTTGTTCCACTCCCAAAGAAAGGCAATGCCAAAGAATGCTCGAACTACTGCACAATTGCACTCATCTCACATGCTAGTAAAGTAATGCTCAAAATTCTCCAAGCCAGGCTTCAGCAATACGTGAACCATGAACTTCTAGATGTTCAAGCTGGTTTTAGAAAAGGCAGAGGAACCAGAGATCAAATTGCCAATATCCGCTGGATCATCGAAAAGGCAAGAGAGTTCCAGAAAAACATCTATTTCTGCTTTATTGACTATGCCAAAGCCTTTGACTGTGTGGATCACAATACACTGTGGAAAATTCTTCTAGAGATGGAAATACCAGACCATCTGACCTGTCTCTTGAGAAACCTGTATGAAGGTCAGGAAGCAACAGTTAGAACTGGACATGGAACAACAGACTGGTTCCAAATAGGAAAAGGAGTACGTCAAGGCTGTATATTGTCACCCTGCTTATTTAACTTATATGCAGAGTACATCATGAGAAACGCTAGGCTGGAAGAAACACAAGCTGGACTGAAGATTTCTGGGAGAAATATCAATAACCTCAGATATGCAGATGACACCACCCTTATGGCAGGAAGTGAAGAAGAACTAAAGAGCCTCTTGATGAAAATGAAAGAGGAGAGTGAAAAAAGTTGGCTTAAAGCTCAACGTTCAGAAAACTAAGATCATGGCATCTTGTCTCATCATTTTATTAGAAATAGATGGGGAAACAATAGAAAGAGTGTCAGACTTTATTTTTCTGGGCTCCAGAATCACTGCTGATGGTGATTGTAGCCATGAAATTAAAAGATGCTGACTCCTTGGAAGGAAGGTTATGGCCAACCTAGATAGCATTTTAAAAGCAGAGACATTACTTTGCTAACAAAAGTCCGTCTAGTCAAGGCTATGGTTTTTCCAGTGGTCATGTATGGATGTGAGAGTTGGACGGTGAAGAAAGCTGAGGGCAGCAGAATTGATGCTTTTGAACTGTGGTGTTGGAGAAGACTCTTGAGAGTCCCTTGGACTGCAAGGAGATCCAATCAAGCCATCCTAAAGGAGATCAATCCTGGGTGTTCATTGGAAGGACTGATGTTGAAGCTGAAACTCCAACACTTTGGTCACCTTATGCGAAGAGTTGACTCATTGGAAAAGACCCTAATGCTGGGAAGGATTGGGGACAGGAGGAGAAGGGGACGACAGAGGATGAGATGGTTGGATGGCATCACTGACTCGATGGCCATGGGTTTGGGTAGACTCCGGGGGTTGGTGATGGACAGGGAGGCCTGGCGTGCTGCAATTCATGGGGTTGCAAAGAGTCAGACACGACTGAGAGATTGAATTGAACTGATAATAAGAGAAGACGACACTTTAAAATGATAATTTTTTCTTTTTTTGAAATGCAGTCAGCTCGTGAGGCAGTCACTTAATGAATTTTTTCACCTTTTCAATTTGTTTCAAATGCAAAATGACCATAGAATAGTCGATGTTAAGTTCTTGGGCAACTTCTTGTGTAGTTTAAGAGGATCAACCATTGATGATGCTCTCAGTTGGTCATTGGCAACTGCCGGTGGCCGGTCACTGCACTCCTCATCTTCAACGTGCTCGTCTCCTTTGCAAAACGTCTTGAACCACCGTTGCACTGTATGTTCATTAGCAGTTCCCGGACCAAAGGCATTGTTGATGTTTTGAGTTGTCTCCGCTGCTTTATGACCCATTTTGAACTCAAATAAGAAAGTCACTCGAATTTGCTTTTGGTCTAACATCATTTTTCCATAGTCTAAAATACATATAAAATAAACAGCAATAATTCATTAGCAAAAGCCATAAAGAAAGAAATGTGCATTAAAATGATGTATAACATGACCACACTTATTTAAGAATGTATTCCAGTATCGAAGTTCAACAATGTAAAACTGCAATTACTTTTGCACCAACTTTATTTTTCCTGAGATGGGGAAGACTTGAGAACAGGAATCCCATGTTTAAAACGCTTGCTACACATTCATTTGAGTAGGCAGTCTGGAGTTTAGGGGAAAGGCCAGAGCTTAGAAGAGAGCCAGGAAAAAACAGAAAAGAGAAGAGAAGAAAGGATTAACACTGAAGCCTCTAAAGTGAGGAGATGAGATGAAATTAATAAAGGAAAATGAGCTTGTTGTGATGAGGATTAATTAGCTAATAACTTCTGAGCATTTACCATGTGCCAGACACTGTTGAACACCCATAGGTGTCCCTTTATATCTGTGTATCTACTCTTCTTCCTCTTTGTACATGGGCCAGTAAAATGATAGTTACTAACAAGGATTTATTTATTCAGCAAATATTTATTAACTACCAGGGACCAGGTGCTCTTGATTGCTAGGTGTGAAAGCAGCAAACAAAATAAACTTTCTTATCTCTTACTGTGTTTATACTACATCCTTCCATAAATCATTCTTTTTCTGTTGAGAATTTTTTTCCTATCACATAAAAGGTAGTTTGTGTTTGGGTTTTTTTCTTCCATCTAATCAAGTTGATCACACATTTTATCATATTTGGTTTTTCAAAGCCAGTTGCTTTTGTATTTGTTGCTACTTTTATTACACGAATTGCATGTCAATCTCTTTCAACCTGCAGCTAAGCACAAGTGAGTCTAGACATTCAAATAGATTCTATGACAACTCACATTCTTCCCCAGGGCAACTCTAGTTCTCTGTTTCTACTGAGCAAGTTGGGTTTTTAAGATATTTGAAAAGAAGTAGGAGATTGGTAATAATAAAAAATTGTTTATTCCCCAGATATTTATGAGATCCTACTTTCCAGGTCTTACTAAATCAACTAAGTAGGGAAAAACCAAAAGAATACGGTATGGTGAAGACTAAAAAAAGGCATTTCGAGAATAATGAAGGATTTGAAATTGTTAGCTACTGCTGAAAGGTTAGACAAAATATAGTTGGGAAAATGTGGTCTCTGGTGACCTTAGAGCCAGCTGCTTTGTCATATGTATTGGGAGATCCAGTAGGATGTGGCAATGCAATGGGTCGCCCTTGACAAGAGCACTTTTTCTTTCTCTTCTCAGTGTGAAAGCTTATTGAGTGGAATGTGGTAAAAAAAAAAAAAAAGAGAGATGAGGAAGTGGAAGCAGATAGTGAAGATAATATTTCTCAGAAGTTTTGCTGGGAAAGGGAGGGTGAAGTGGGGTCCTAATAGGAAAGGGCCATAGAGTCAAATATGAACTGTAAGTTTGGGATGAAAACAACCAGAGGTAGAGCATTCCAAATGGAAACTTACAACCTGGGTGTCTGTGCTGAAGGATGAGAAAGGGGCCAGAGCTGATGTCACAGAGGGGTGGGTGAAGTCCTTGAGAAAGCAAGAGAAGAAAGGACCCAGAGAAGTGGCTAAGGGGTTGATCTCTGATTGGACCAGGACATGTCCTCTATTGTAAGAGAAAGGAAGATAGAGAATACAGGACAGTCCGTTGACCAGTAGGAGCAACTCAGCCTTCTCTGACTGGTTCAATATATCTAGCCCAGACTAGTACTCAGTTCTCTTCTAATACAAACATTTCAGTTCAGCTCAGTTTTCCTCTCACTAACAGTCAATAAGAGGGAAAAAACAAAACAAGACTGTGAATGCTAGGAGATGTATGTGAAATGAAAGTCACTCAGTCATGTCTGACTCTTTGCGACTCCATGGACTATACAGTCCATGGAATTCTCCAGGCCAGAATACTGGAGTGGGTAGCGTTTCCTTCTCCAGGGGATCTTCCCAACCCAGGGATCAAACCCAGGTCTCCACATTGCAGGCCTCTTTCAAAATGCAGCTCATGTCTCCTTCTGCCCCCAAATGGCAGGTTGCCCCTCCTTTGTGACTTAAAACACAAAACTTTTCTACATAAAGCTACAGCAAATGAACGTTTGAATGGCTTATGACACATTATTAAGTAATGTATAACCAACATGGGATTTAGGCTAGAGTATAAAAATAACCAGACTTTCTCATGAAAGTGTATCTTTATACTTGAAAGGTCAAGATCCATTACTTTCTGCTAAATATAACCCTGAAAATAAGGTCTTTAGTGATTAACTCTCCCAATCCTCTTATCTGATTACCAACTTCAGCAGATGTTTCTCTTAGAGCATTAGAGCAGTGCATTTAAATTGCAGTTCTCTGCCAGTTCTCAATTATAACTTCATATTTGAGGAGAGAAGTAAGCTGAGATAGAGCTGCCCAGGTACTGAACTAGGGTCACGAGCACACGTTCTATTAAATGAGTCTGACTTTAGTCCCCATGAACATGGAAGAAAAGGATGTGGGCACAGTGAGACCAGGGGACCAGAAACCAGACCGCCTGTGCTACTTGTATATATAGTTTTGGCCACGTCACATATCTATCGAAAGCTTCAGTTTCCTCATTTGCAAAGTGGGGGGAAAAAGTATCTTCCTCAACTGGTTATTGTGGGGGTATTTAATGAGCTAATGAGTGCAAAGTACAATGCAAACTCTGAACAAACATTTTATCCAAACATGTATCGCTATTGATGATCCCACATGGTATACAAGAGTTCAGGGAAATTTTTCCTCCCTTTCCTCATTCTTAACCTGCCACTCTTTCTAGTGGATTGGTAATCTCAGCTAGAATTCTGGATAGGTGGTGAAGCTGCACAATGCTAACAACTTCAGTAAAATAGTTCAAAATCTGTTCCAACCTTCTCAGTGCCCTACATAGTTAAATGTCCAGCAACCTAAATGAGAAAAAAGATGGTCTGCATCCCAAGTAGGCATGACATTTGATGGAACATACATCTAGGAAGAAGAGAAAGGGGGGTTCTGAAATTCTGCCCTCTTGAGGAGGGTAATGCTTTGCTATAACCCCAGCTCCTAAAAGAACCAACCAAAGCAACTAGCTGATGAAGAAAAGAGCCTGTGTCCCATAGACACAGAAGACACAATATGAGGTATATTGACCTGGATTGGTTTTTATTGTGAATTAAGTTCTTGCTTAAATTTTTATTCTTCCTCCATGGCCCCATAGAACCTCGTACAGATTTTTAATATTGTACTAAGAACATTATATTGCAACTGGGTCACAGAGTGTTTATCCATCTACCCTATTTTGTCATGAGATACCTAGTGTGTTTATCATCTTTGTATCCCAAATGTACACAAAGGCACAGAGTTGGACACACTTTAAATGTTTAATCTGCTTATTTTTAAAATAGGTGAATGAAAGAATGACCACAGTATGAGACACATAATATGCTTCATTATCTTGTTCTGCTTAGGGAGAAGGAGAATAATAAAATTAGGCATAGGGAATGTCTCATGCTTTTAAGTGACTCCACCTTATTATGTAACACTGATAAATGCACTCTGTGTCCGACAGAGGGTGTGAGAGAGCAAACATATCCTCCATGGCCCAACCCACTAGAAAAATGTCTAGCTAGTGAAGGAACTGTCTAAACTTTAACAAAACTCTCGTGACCACTGAATCACTCAGAAGAGATTAGCTGCCTTTCTTTGCAGATGTGCAAACTCCTTGTTAGTAACAGCTGGACTCATTTCAGATTTTACTTTAACAGGACTAACCTAACAGGCAGCAAGAACTTTCTTTATTGAGGAGTTATCAATGTAACTTCTTAAGTGGTGATGTTATGTTATGATATGCATCCCCAAATCACTGGGATAAATTAATTCTCCTCATTAACTCAAAAGTTAGACAGGCCACCACTCCCTCGGGTATCTGACAGAGAGGAAGACCGTCTGCCTCAATCCTTTCCTTAAATTCATGGTCACCTTTCAAGTCTGTGGGGCTCTCAGGGGATAGAACAGAATGCTCAGGACTTGGGAATTCTAGAAGCTACTGTGCTCCAAATCAACTTCACAAGGTGGGGGAGGGTGTCAAAAGAACAGAGGCAGGAATCTGACATACAAAATGCTGCTCCTGAACTCACAGGAGTGTTTGTGTGCTCCGATTCTGGTATTTAAGTGAACACTAAATACTCTAAGGGCATACAGATGGCTAACAAACACATGAAAAGATGCTCAACATCACTCAATATTAGAGAAATGCAAATCAAAACCACAATGAGGTACCAGTTCACGCCAGTCAGAATGGCTGCTATCCAAAAGTCTACAAGCAATAAATGCTGGAGACAGTGTGGAGAAAAGGGAACCCTCTTACACTGTTGGTGGGATTGCAAACTAGTACAGCCACTATGGAGAACAGTGTGGAGATTCCTTAAAAAACTAGGAATAGAACTTCCATATGACCCAGCAATCCCACTGCTGGGCATACACACCAAGGAAACCAGAATTGAAAGAGACACGTGTACCCCAATGTTCATCACAGCACTGTTTTAATAGCCAGGACATGCAAGCAACCTAGATGTCCATCAACAGACGAATGGATAAAGAAGCTGTGGTACATATACACAATGGAATATTACTCAGCCATTAAAAAGAATACACTTGAATCAGTTCTATTGAGATGGATGAAACTGGAGCCCATTATACAGAGTGAAGTAAGCCAGAAAGAAAAACACCAATACAGTATACTAATGCATATATATGGAATTTGATAGATGATAACAATAACCCTATATGCTAGACAGAATAAGAGACACACATGCATAGAAGAGTCTTATGGACTCTGAGGGAGAAGGTGAGGGTAGGACGTTCTGAGAGAATATCATCGAAACATGTATATTATCATATGTGAAACAGAACACCATTCCAGGTTCTATGTGTGAGACAAATGCTCAGGGCTGGGGCAACGGGATGACCCAGAGGGATGAGATGGGGAGAGAGGTGGGAGGGGGGTTCAGGATGGGGAACACATGTAAACCCATGGCTGATTCATGTCAATGTATGACAAAAACCACTATAATATTGTAAAGTAATTAGCCCCCAACTAAAATAAATAAATTTATTAAAAAAAAATACTCTAAGGACTTCCCTGGTGGCTCAGATGGTAAAGAATCTGCCTGCAAAGCAGGAGACCTGGTCAATCCCCGGGTTTGGAAGATCCCCTGCAGGAGGTCATGGCAACCCATTCCAGTGTTCTGGCCTGGAGAATCCCCATGGACAGAGGATCAGTCCATGGGGTTGCAAAGAGTTGGATATGACTGAGAAACTAAGCATCAAATACTCTAAGGTCCTGACACAGTGGAAAGAGCCTTGGTCTGGCTATGTCAGAAAGAATCCAGGGCTGACTAAATATCAGGAATGTGGGTTCTAGGCTCAGTTCTGCCAACAACGAAGGCAAGTGAACATGATTGGCCATTTTATCTTTCTAGACCTCAACTTGTAAAGGTAAAATAATAATACTGGAACAGATGGTATTGACAGTTCTTTACAGCATTCACTCTATAAGAATGGGGACTTCAAAGGTTGCTCAGTGGTAAAGAATCCACCTGCAATCCAAGAGACCCGAGTTCAATCTCTGGGTGAGGAAGATCCCCTGGAGGAGGGCATGGCAACCCACTCCAGGCTTCTTGCCTGGAGAATCCTATGGACAGAAGTGCCTGGTCGGCTACAGTCCATAGGACTGTATTTGTCAACTCAGTTGAGTTGGACACGACTGAGCACTCATGCACACACTATAAGAATGTAAGAACTCCATGCCCTATTTTACAGATCTCTAAGCTATTTTGAGCCTCTGTCTTTAGCTGCACCATTAGAGCTATCACTTGATCTGGCAATGACAAATCAATCTGGGTGACTATTCTTCCCAGTTCCCTCCAGCCTTGCACTTCCTGTTGACTCCAGATAAAGGAATTCTTTTCCTTGGCTGTGCTGTGCTAGCCTTTTGGCCTAGACACAGGTTTAAGGAGATAGAAGTACTATGACATCCGTATGCAGGCTGATTGTAGTGGTCACATAGCTCCTTTCCACACAGTCCTAAAAATAAATTCAGTAACTTAAAGTAGTCCCAGGAATTTTAGCTTCATCTCATATTGGAAAAGATCTTTTTCAGGGATATAAAAATACTCAAGGGTTTTGCAACTGAAGGGTAATGTTCTTTCTGATCACCTGGCTTGACAATTTCACACTGCTAATTCCCCCATGTGTTCAGTTCTCCTTCCCTGTACCTGCTCAGTGGTCACAGAGCTGTTAGAGACACGCTGTATTTGGGGCAGAGCAAGGGAGGAAACAGGACTTCTCAGGTGGCTCAGCGGTAAAGAATCCACCTGCCAATGCTGGAGATGCAGAGATGTGGTTGCGATCGCTGGGTCAGGAAACCCCCTGGAGAAGGAAATGGCAACCCACTCTAGTATTCCTGGCTGGGAAATCCCATGGACAGAGGAGCCTGGAGGGCTACTGTCCATGGAGTTGCAAAAGAGTAGGACACAACTGAGAGACTTAACAACAACAACAAGGGAGGACATGGACATTTCTAGAGCACCTCTGTGCACAGACTTCAACCGGCGTCCATAGCCTCTGTACCAAAAAGGGGTGAAGGGTGAGGTTTTGACCTCGTGTCCCTCCATCTGTTACACAGCAGGCCGGAAAGCACTGAGTACCTGCTGGGGCTGAGAGAGCCCTGAAGCTCACTTCCCCAGAAGAGCTCATCACAAAGCGATATCTGATTGTGTGACACCTTCCGAAGTGGAGAGGTGACCTCTGAGCTCAGCCAAAGAAGAAATCTGATGGGAGCAAAGTCATGGGTTGCAGTTCTGCAAGGTCAATTCGTGGTGCTCTGCTTCTCAATTGTGGTTGATGCTTCATCTTAAAATGTTGTGCCAAGGCTTTCAGTAGGAACTGGGACATGGGATGATTCTAGTGGATTCTGTGCCTAGGTGTGAGGAGCTGAAGCTCATCTCTCTGAGTTCCTAGGTGCTTTCCTTTTAGTCCTCACAAGTGTGTGTCTGTGTGTGTGTGTGTTAGTCACTTAATCGTGTCTGACTCTGAAACCTCATGGACCAAAGCCCACCAGGCTCCTCTGTCCATGGGATTCTCCACGCAAGAATACTGGAGTGGTTGCCATGCCCTCCTCCAGGGGATCTTCCAGAGCCAGGGACTGAACCCTCAAGAACTGTGTATTTTGTCAATTCTAAGACACTCTTTTTTTCTTATAGTATCTCTGAAGTTGGAATGCATCTTATATTCAGTATGTGTGTGTATGTGCTTGGTCATTTCCAATTCTTTGCAACCCCATGGACTGTAGCCTGCCAGGCTCCTCAGTCCATGTGATTGCTCAGGCAAGAATACTGGAATGAGTAGCCATTCCCTCCTCCAGGGGATCTTCCCAATGCAGGGATCAAACCTGGGTCTCCTGCTTGAAGGCAGATTCTTTACTGTCTGAGTCAAAACCTCACAGCACACTTATAAGGGACAGTTAGTATATCCATTTCACAGGTAAGAAAACTGAGGCTCTAAGAGTTTATGTAGCTTTTCTAAAGAAGCAAGAAAGAAAATCCAGGTACCCTCTGACTCCCAAGTCTGCTTTCCCATTGCACCATGCAATTCTCCAAAATAATCTGCCCTAATTCAAAATATTATTCTTTCTATTAATACATGAAGCAAAAAGTGATCACAAATTGCTAGCAGCTGAGAACAAAGAACAGAATTGACAATAGTCATTGCTGAATGGTAATTGCGTCTCAGTCTCTATCCTTGAATCTGTTTTTAGTCTACTTGGGAGACATATTTAAACACATTCAGAAGAATGGAAATAGGTTACCTTTGAAGTTGAATTAGCTTTTCTTCTCAACATTGTTGTTGTTATTCAGCCACTCAGTCATGTCTGACTCTTTGTGACCCCAAGGACTGCAGCGTGCCAGGCTTCCCTGTCCTTCACCATCTCCCAGAGCTTACTCAAACTCATGTCCATTGAGTCAGTGATACCATCCAACCTTCTCATCCTCTGTCATCCCCTTCTCTTTCTGCCTTCAATCTTTCCCCATCAATAGGGTCTTTTCTAATGAGTCAGCTTTTCGCATCAGGTGGCCAAAATATTGGACCTTCAGCTTTTGCATCAGTCTTTCCAATGAATATTCAAGATTGATTTCCTTTAGAATTTACTGGTTTGATCTCCCTGCAGGCCAAGGAACTCTCAAGAGTCTTCTCCAACACTACAGTTCAAAAGCATCAAGTTTTCGGTATTCAGTCTTCTTTATGGTCCAACTCTCATATCCATACATGACTACTGGAAAAACCATATGGACGTTTACCAGAAAAGTAATGTCTCTGCTTTTTAATACTCTGTCTAGGTTTGTCATAGCTTTACTTCCAAGGAGCAAGCATCTTTTAATTTCATGGCTGCAGTCACCATCTGCAGTGATTTTGGACCCCAAGAAAATAGTCTGTCACTGTTTCCATTGTTTCCACATCTATTTGCCATGACGTGATTATCTCAACATGATCCTGGCTAAATGTCTGGTAAAATTTCCCTCCTTTATTAGTATTTGGGAGGTATTAGGAAGATCTAATCTGATTCTCAGAGGAGTATATCTTTCCAAAACTAATTGGCTGCCTCAGTGTTTGACTTGCTGGAGCCAGCTCACGTTGGCTCTGGTGAACTCAACTGTATTCATTCATTTCCAACTCTAGTGGTTTGGAATCAGCCATAACTGGGAGCATTGACTCCACGGAAATCAGTAAAATATTCAAACCAAAACACTCCTCCCCCATTTCTTTTTTCCTTCCTGGCAAGCTGGTTGTTCAACCTTTATCCTTATAACCCTGTCACTCTTAACCATAGATATCTAGAAATCTGACAGCATAAGTGACACAGAGTATTTCCAGACCAGGCTAGTTTTCCTAGGAATATGGTTCTTTGCCATGACACCAGGAAAACTGAAAACTGGCCCTAGGCGTTATATGTGGAAATATCCCAGATTACTAACTCACCTTGAGCAGAGAGATTTTCCGAAACTGGAAAGAACTCTTGTAAACTCCCTTCAGTATCTTCAGAAGAAGCCAGGAATATTTACTCTCTTAAGAATATTAAATAGAGCAAGAGGAAAAGGCGAAGGAAGGAAAGACACAGTCATCAAGAGAACCCATTAAAATATTCTCCAAAAATATCCTTAACATTTCATATAAAATCCCAGTGTAGAGCATTTGTTTTGTATAAATAAAAGGCTAGGCTCAGGTTATTATGTGAAAGCACCAATGAATGGTAATAGACACACTGACACTGAGAAATGTATGGGAAGCAGCTGATTTGGTCAAAGCTTCAGGACACACCCGCCCCATCCCCCTAGGCCACTGCCCTTTGGATTTTCATGTTCTGGCTCCAAAAACATAGTTATGACTCAAACACATGGCTGATAGGGGTGGAAAATCATTTTGGAAAACTATTTGACAGTTGCTAACGTTTTAAAATATTTTATTTGAGAATAATAAAAGTTGTTTGCATACACAAAGCAGCTTTATTCATAGTAGTAGCCCCAAACTAGAAATAATACAAATGTCCAGTAACAAGACATTCATTGTATACTCATACATTGCAAGACTACTCAACATTTACAAGGGACAAACTCTAAAATAGCATGTGAGCGTGTGTGTTAGTCGCTCAGTCGTGTCTGACTCTTTGGGACTCCATGGACTGTGACTCGCCAGGCTCCTCTGTCCGTGAAGTTCTCCAGGCAAGAATACTGGAGTGGGTTGCCATTCACTTCTCTAGAGAATCTTCCCAATCCAGGGATTGAACCTGGGTCTCCCACATTGCAGGCACATTCTTTACCATTTGAGCCACAAGGGAAAGCCCCTACAATAGCATATGTGTGTCTTAAAAACAGTAGTTGAGTGAAGTACAAAACAGTACATATTTTAGGATTTTGTTTGCATGAGATTTAGAACAGGGAAATCCAATCTATGCTGATCAGAAGAGTTATTGTCCCTGGCCTAGGGTTGGAAGGATGGACTGGGAAAGGGTATGAGAGAATGTTCTGGGGTGATAGAAATGTTCTAATTCTGGATTGGAGTGGTGATTACAAAGGTATACATAATTGTCAAAATTGATCCAACTATACACTTAGACATATTATGAAACCCATGAAATGCAAATTAGACCTCTACTGAAATAAGTGTGAAAGTGTTAGTCGCTCAGTCATGTCTAACTCTTTGCGAACCCATGGACTGAAGCCTGCCAGACTCCTTTGTCCATAGAATTCTCCAGGCAAGAATAGAGTGGGTTGCTATTCCCTCCTCCAAGGGATCTTCCCTACCCAGGGATTGAACCTGGGTCTCCTCACTGCAGGGGGATTCTTTACCATTTGAGCCACCAAGGAAGCCCATATCTATGTACAGAGGTAAATATATACGCATATGCTTACATTTCTAATCTAATTAAAGGATCTAATGTAATAAGCTCCGCTTCCTTGGGCCCTAGGAGTTTCACACTTTCTGCCTGCCAAAAACATGGACTTTGTGCTTTCAAAGTGTGGATTCAGGCCTCTGTGTGATGCTGCAAGTTGGAACCTTGTGCAATCACATTCAGGTCATTTCCTCAAGCCTGTCGACTTCCCATCTCTGACACAATGCTTCATTTGGGTCATCCCCGCCGAGCCACGGGAGAAAGTTTGGGGCCAGGTTCAGCCTGGCGGGGAATTCCTCTCCCCCGCACACACTTTCCAGAGCAGGGAGGCGGCCGGGTCATAGAGCTCACGGAGCATGAATCAGCCTCCCTTCCAGGCTCCACGAGGGCGCGCTCCGCCCTGTCCCGTCTCTGAGGGCCGCTAACCCTACAAAAGCAGCGGCACCCACCGCGCTGGGATCCAGACTGCCTGGAGGTTGAACGCTGTGCACTCCTCCCCTCCTCTCGCTGGCACCGTCTGAATCCGGACACCATGGACTCGGTTCGCCCCCTCTGGCTGATGCTTCTGTCGCTGCTCCTCGTGGGAACTGCGCTGGGCGATGCCCCGCAAGCGCCGCCAGGTACTCCACCAACCCGAGCCCAGGGGACTCCTTTTCGCCCTGGCCAGGCGGCAGGGGTTCCGCGGACCCCTGCACCAGCTCTCTGTGCCCTACTTTCCTCTAATTCCTGTCGTGCACCGCAAGTTTGCACTTTTTGTCTCTGTAAGGCCCTTCTGCTGGGCTGGGAAGCTGCTGGGACAAACCTCCCCACCCCCACCACCCCGAGAGAAGCCTCCACCGAGATGCGACTGACTGTGGCTCTCCTGCCCCTCCTGTAGGAAATAACGCGGAGATCTGCCTCCTGCCCCCGGACGACGGGCCCTGCCGGGCTCGGATCCCCAGCTACTACTACGACAGGTACACGCAGAGCTGCAGCGAGTTCATGTACGGGGGCTGCGAGGGCAATGCCAACAATTTTGAAACTTTGGAAGCCTGCAACGAAGCGTGCTGGAAGATCGAGAGTAAGTGCTCGCTCCCACGCCCAGAACTCCTGTACTGCGGCAGCGAAGGGCTAAGTGGGAAATGAGCTTATTTTTCACATCCCATTTTCTATAGTAAGTTTCATCCTTGATTTTCTCAGATATTAAGTTAGGCTTATTGCTTTTCAGTTGACTAAAAGTGATCATGAAACTTCCAACGACAAACATTTCCTCTCCCTTAACTGGCATTTATCATAATTCAGTGTGTGTAGACTCCGGAAAGATTTCACCTAAGGCATGAGGATGCAAGAGTGTCATGTATTAGGTGCAACATAAGTGCCTGTCTGTATTTATCATTAATTCCAAACCCATGGTTTTTATGCCTCCTTGAGAGGGCGTTTTTCCCTTGTCCACTGTGTAGCGATCTGAAATACTTTCAGTAGATTTTGTTATTAACGTCCGAATTTAGCTAATTATAACCTTACTTTTGTCTCTTGATACCCAAAGAGATCCTGGGTTAGTATAGAGATATTAAAAAATATAGAGATTCACAATGCTGTTTGCAATTTTATTTTAATTAAGCTTACTATCTCTGTGAAGGCCTGTAACAGAACACGGGGCTCAGCCGTTAAAGGAACTGAGCCAGGGAAAAACGTGTATTCCTATGAATAAGTTTGATTAATTTCATATGTAGAAACAATCAGAACACTCTGAGAGAATAATCTTTCTAGTAAGGGTGAAAATTTTATCATGTCTGAGTCAGGTCTGGAGACACTGTTAACAAAACAAAAGCTGAATAGATTTGTCTCTCCGTGTCTGTGGTGACTGGTTCCAAGACCCCAACTCTCAGATGCCAAAATCCACAGTATTTGCATATAACCTGTGAACATTCTCCCTTATACTTTATCATCTCTAGATTCCTTACCAGAATAGGACAAATTCAAGCTTTGTTGTGTTTATTTATTTTTTTAATGAACTTTCAGAAATTATTTTTTCCTGAATATTTTCTCCCTGGGTTGGTTGAATCTGTGGAATGCTGGACCCAAGGATACAAAATCTTGTTGTAGCTGGACTAATGGGCAATCTTTTGGGCGTTTACTAGCCCAGCACTAAATATCATGCTTCCCCTCCTCTCCTACCACTCTACCCCTGGCCACCACCAGTGGTTTCTGAAAATACAGTTAAGTTTTAAAGGAAGAGTGAGAAGGCTAATTTTTGACTAACATTGTTTTATGCCCTCCTTTTCCTAGAAGTTCCCAAAATTTGCCGGTTAAAAGTGAGTAAGAAGCAGTGTGGGGAGCTCAGAGAACAGTATTTCTTCAATCTAAGTTCTATGACATGTGAAAAGTTCATATCTGGTGGGTGTCACAGCAATGAGAACCGGTTCCCGGATGAAGCTACGTGTATGAACTTCTGTGCTCCAAAGAGAGGTAAATACTCTCTTTGCGCTGTTTGTACTTCAATTCTTTATTTAGACTTTAGGGTGAAAACATTAATAATTTGATATGAAATTAACCTGGTTTGCATTCTGATGATTTCACATATAATATGATACCAGTCTGCACACTACTGCCCCGTGAGGGAATATTTTTACATGTGAGAGTGCCAGCTAGAAGTTTAATAACTTGCCAAGTTCTCAGGGCTGGAAAGTGACGAAGCTATGATTCAAGCTTCTACTTCCTCTTCTGCATTGTTTCTTTAGAACTATTTCTCATCTATTTAACTTGCACATAAAAAAACTACAGTGCTCATTAATGAATCACATGTATGAAATCATGTATATATATGAGATAGTGTGATAGAGAGAGAGACTTAAGCTGGTGAAACCTGAGATTTTCTGAACTTTTTTGTTAGATTTCTGTGTTCTTTAGTAATTACAGATTGTAGCACAAATTGATCTCTCCTCCCCATGTTTTACCTACATACCCCATGCGATCCCTAAAATGATGGGTTACTTGGGCAGTGGGTAATGTTTGTAGAGACAGTCCAGGCATTTTCCATAGGCCCAGCAGAGACATGTACACATAGATAAGTTCAACAAACAAAGAAAATTTGCTTTGGCAGTCTCCGATAAAGCTCTGTAGCTATACTGTGTTGAGTATGCAAAATCTTGAATTAATGAGGAGATGCTTGTTGCTGGTGTTCTCTTAAATTGTTTATGTAAATTTAAGTGTTCCAGTGGCTACCTGGGAATTAGATACATGTGTTCTTGATTAATAATGGAAGGAGAGCTGATAGAAACACTGAAAATAAAACTACCAACACAAGACAGTGTGCCAAAGCATGTCACATATTTTCTCTTGAAACATAACTCATTTTTACCTGGCCATATATGTTTTGGGGGTTTAATTTCTTTACACATTCAAATGATACACAGATATAGCTTGAAATTCTGTCTACTCCGTAAGAATGTATAATTAACAAACTATGTGTTTGAAATTTAAGGCACACTTTTAAAATGGCTTAGTGTAATACTTTGGATTCAGAAAGAAGCTTCTATGGGATTAGATGTTCTTCAGTTACTTCAGTAATCAGCATAGCTTATTATTTCCAGTATTTCTGCATTTCTAATTTTCTTTTCTTTTCCATTAAGCTCCATCATTTTGCTACAGCCCAAAAGATGAGGGGCTGTGTTCTGCTAATGTCACTCGCTATTATTTTAACCCAAGACACAAAGCCTGTGAGGCCTTCACCTATACTGGCTGTGGAGGGAATGACAATAATTTTGTCAACTTGAAGGACTGCAAACGCACTTGTGTAAAAGGTAATGTTTTGTGTTTTTTTTTCTTATTCAGTTTTTAAACTAACTTTATACATAATTCATAAACAAAATTATTTTATGTACCCATTTTACTAATAGCATATTGCCATTTCTAGACTACTTCTACATAAATAGCACTTCAGTACTGATCAGTTTTGTCTAAATGCTCACACAGGCTAACTACAGTAGGCAGTAGCTGTGTACTGATATTTTAAAGGTAGAATGTTATTAACTTAGTGGATAGTGAGTAAAACTGACTTTACACTCATTAAAAGTAAGACGATGTGGGTTTGTAAGCATGTCAGGAATGGTGATTTATAATGAGCCTACAGACTGGGGACATATGATGTTTATTTTTATTTTGTTGATCTTAGCCTTGAAGAAGGAAAAGAACAAGAAGATGCCAAGACTTCTCTTTGCCAATAGAAGATTGAAAATTAAGAAGAAGCAATTTTAAGCAGCTTCTTTTCTTTTCTGTATGTCATCTTGTGAATGTCCTTATGGTTATATCTGAAGGACAACATGGTAACACATGCTAGCAAATCATTAGTGATTTATTCACCAGTTCTTACATGTTACATTTTTTATTTGTGTGTTTTTTAATACATAAGTAGCTGCTATTCAAATGTGAATCTATTGTTTTAAATATGCTACTCAACTATTTTTTTTATGAGGTTAAATTCTTGCTGTGCGTAAGATATAAAAGCAAATATGACTCACTCAGTTCTTGGGGTTGCTCTCCCTAATTTCAGAAGATGATTTTAACTGAAAAACATAAGACAATATAATCATATATTTTAACATATAGAATCATAAAAAGGACCAGCAAATATATTTAATTTTCCATTTAAAAATTAGATTATATTTTAGGCCCAAGGAGACAAATTTGAATATTTACCAATACTTCAAAAAATGTTACAAATGCTATTATGTAGATCCTGCTAACTTACTTCCATTTCTGTTGTGTCATTTAAAAGATAATAAAGTAAAATTTTTGACTGAATTAAAAAGCTAGTACATTAATTATATCAGAAACGTTCTCCTCAGAGGGGAAAAATTCTCTCTGTTCATCTATCCATCCATCCCCACTCAGCATATGTTGTTAAAATTTTTGTACTGTATTTATATCAGAGACAATGCATACATTTAATAATTTAAATTCAACTAATAAAATATTTCTGATAAATATGATCATTTAAATGGTTTTTTTCTTTCTCTGTAACAAGATTTTTTTAAAAAATTCCTGCATTTTCTTGGCAAGAGTAATATTTTAAAGTATGTCCCTGATCTGGCAAAAGTATAAGTATGTTTGTGCTTTTCTTGAACAGTCCTTCTTTTAAAATCTATCCCAATGGTATGACAACAACAAAAAAAATGAAAATGCTATATGCCGTGGTTGATGTATTATTTGGAATAACTGAAAACTGGAAACAAATGGGACACTTATCAGTAGGGGGTTGGTTGAAGAAATTATGGATGAAAAGTGAGCAAATTATTTATATGTGAATATCATCTGATCCTCAGAATACATTTAAAAAAACAGGGTCTAGAACAATGTGACTCAATACACATACACAAATAATAGAAGATACAAAGATATTATATTAAAAATGGTTATCTATAAGATGAAGGAAAATGTGAATGTACCTTACTATATAGTTTCGATCTTGGACCATGTAAATTTTCATGTCATTTAAAATCAAATTTACATTTAAAAAATAAAAAGCATTTTCCTAAAATTGGAAACCAACCAAAACAAATGAACCTAAATAAATATTAAATAATGGCATAACTGTGAAAAGGGTATATGATTATTTTCAGTGACTTTCAAAACTAGTAATATGACTATGTATCTTTTGGAATATATAATCCAAGAGTCAAATAAATTCTGAAAATGCATTTTGTAGTGTTATTTTGAACCTATTATATATAGAATACTATATTATATATTCTATAAAAATGTGTCTTCCACCCTTTCATTGCAAAGTCTTTGAATCAATGCAAATCCAGTAGTAGTAGGTACAGCTACTGTCCAAATTATAGTCACTAAAAGAAACCAGAGGTCTTGAGAGTAATCGCTGAGTGTACATCTGGTACAAGAAATCTGTAAGATGAAACTGGGCCATTTCATTAAATAAAGCAAGGAAACAATGAAAGCCTGATGAGTCCTATCACAAGAACAGGAGAGTACCATTAGGGAATGAGGCAATATGAGCATCAAAACAAACACTGACCACAATGTAGGTAAGTATATGAATATGAATATAACATGAGTTAATCATTACACACACATACACATGCACCTCCTTGGTGACTCTTGAAGGTTGCTAGAGCACTATCTCATTACTTTGAAAACTAATGAATTAAGAAAAATAATAAAGGACTTATTCTTTTTTATTTAGTCTTAAACACTAAATAGTGTGTGTGAGAAAGCTACTCACAGAGGAATCCAAAAAGAGGAGGAGGCAGTGCTTTTACCGAGGATGAGATATAAAAACAACAAAAAGCATGTCATTAAAAGTTTTCCTTTGAGTAAGGCCTGTATTTAGGACTTTTTTGGTGGTTTCTGAGAATGATTGCAGCAGAAGGATCTTGTATGTGTTCTGGGATTGTTGAGTGAGTGATACAGAGTCTTCGTGGGGGGCTTGGGGAGTTCCAAGCACTACAGGGAAAACTTGATTTGCTATTTGTCGCCTTTAACCCAGGATCATGGACCTGACATAGCTTACAGCTACAGTTTTCTATTCAGCAAGGGTCAAAAGTGGACTTTTATACAACTGTTCTAATACTCCAAACCTCTGTAATTTTAATTCAATGAAGTAACAAATAAAGCTGTTTGTAGGACATTCTGCAGTCAAAGGGAAATTCCTTCTTGCCACAATCAGCTTGAAGACAAGTCACTTCTGTGGTTTCACCAGACAGACTGACTAAAAGAAATGTCCCAGTCTGTGACATGAAAAAGGAATGAGCTAGCTTTTAATATCACATTCACTTACTGAAAAAAGCTATTATGGACTACCATCCATGTATACATACTGTACATGTTCACTCATAGAAACTGCACCTGGAGCCTTTCAGGTTCTTGAATCATAGTACCTCCAGAGTGTTAGTCACTCTGTTGTGTCCAACTCACTGGGACCCCATGGACTGTAGCCCACCAGGCTCCTCTGTCCATGGGTTCTCAAGGCAAGAATACTGGAGTGTGTAGCCATTCCCTTCTCCTGAGATCTCCTGAGATCTTCCCGACCCAGGGATTGAAGCTGGGTCTCCTGCATTTTAGGCAGATTCTTTACCTACAATCTGAGCCACCGGGAAAGTCCCAGTATCTCCAAGTGTACATGCTGTTTCTGCCAAAAGTCATGTAGACATTTAGGTAATGATGTTTTTCAGTAAGGGACTGTACTTTGGCATGGCCTTCCTTATACTGTAACAGTACTTGTAGAAGTTTGTCTTTACAAGTGCCGTGTTTCTAAAAAAAAAAAAAAGATTGGTCTTTGGATAAAAATATAAAAAAATAGAAAAGTACAAACTGCAAACTTTAAATATTCATTGCCTATATATTCTGTTATAAATTTAGAGATGGAGGCAATCAAATACGGAAATCAAAATCATCTAAAGTTATTTCTTCTCCCTTCACTCACATGTTCAATTAGTTGCCAAGCATATCTACTCAATCCTATTCTGTGTTGTATGTGCTCAATCGAGTCTGACTTATTGCAGCCCCATGGACTGTACCCTGCCAGGCTCCTCTGTTCATGGGATTCTCCAGGCAAGAATACTGAAGTGGGTTGCCATTACCTACTCCAGGGGATCCTCCCAACCCAGTGATTGAACCCATGTCTCCTGTGTCTCCTGCATTGGCAGGTGGATTTTTTACTACTAGTGCCACCAGGGAAGCACATGCCTATTTTAAGCCTCCTTATTCCAGGAAAATTGAAACATTTTCCCAAGTTTCCTCCCTGCCTATGTCTGCTCCATATCCAGTCATTAACACTGATGCCCAAGAAATATGTATAAAAAAATCTTACCAGTTTACTCTTGCTTAAAACTCTTTAATGATTTTCTATTGAATCTTCAAGTTACCGTCCAAGCCCCTGTGTGTCATTTAAGACTTCTTACAAGTACACCATAGTATTCTTCTCCAGATTGATCTACCCCATTCCACCATCATCTGTAACCTACAATCCAGCTACACTAGATTATGTTCAGTTTCCAAAGGACGTCATACTGCCTTATTTTTGTATAATATGGTTATCAAATTTCATGCATTAGAACCATCGGGCAGCCAGGCACTTATGCAGACTTCTAAGCCCCATGTCCAAATCTTTTGATTTAGTGGTTTGAGTTGACACTCAAAAGATGTACATTAAAAACACCGACTCCAAATGATTAGGATGAATACTTGAATCACACATTGAGGAACACTTGGCAAGTTGAATTTTCTTGTTGGCACAGCATTCTTTGACCCACCTCAAGCAAGTTTAACCATTTGTCCCTTGGGGTTGGCTATACCTGATACAACTTCTAGACACACTAATACAGTATTTATTTTCCTAGAAATTTTATCGTTAGAGTGTTTGGGTTTTTCAAGCAAAATTAAGAGGATTTTCTTTCATTTTAAAATATATTATTATACCCACTGTATACTCTATAGAAAATAAAAAGAAAAATATAAGGATATATAAACAATCTAGTATTTCACCATCAAGTGATTAACAATAATGTTAACAACAATGTTTGTCTCTTTGAGGTAGAAATAACTTAGTCAAGAGGTATGAGCATTTTTATGCTCTCAGTACATACTGACAAATTGCATTACAAAGTTAAATCAATTTATCCCCACCTAAGAATCTAAGAATGCATGCAAATACCCAACAAATGGGTTTAAAATAAACATGAAAATCACTTAGTTATAATTAAGTGGTATCTAATCATCATTGGATTATTCAGTTCAGTTAAGTCACTCAGTTGTGTCCGACTCTGCAAATCCATGAATCACAGCATGCCAGGCCTCCCTGTCCATCACCAACTCCCGGAGTTTACACAAACCCATGTCCATCGAGTGGTGATGCCATCCAGCCATCTCATCCTCTGTCGTCCCCTTCTCCTCCTGCCCGCAATCCTTCCCAGCATTAGGATCTTTTTCAATGAGTTAACTCTTTGCATGAGGTGGCCAAAGTATTGGAGTTTCAGCTTCAACATCAGTCCTTCCAATGAACACCCAGGACTGATCTCCTTTAGGATGGACTGGTTGGATCTCCTTGCAGTCCAAGGGACTCTCAAGAGTCTTCTCCAACGCCACAGTTCAAAAGCATCAATTCTTCGGTGCTCAGCTTTCTTCACCGTCCAACTCTCACATCCATACATGACTACTGGAAAAACCATAGCCTTGACTAGATAGACCTTTGTTGGCAAAGTAATGTCTCTGCTTTTTAATATGCTGTCTAGGTTGGTCATACCTTTCCTTCCAAGGAGTAGCTGTCTTTTAATTTCATGGCTGCAGTCAAAATCTGCAGTGATTTTGGAGCCCCTCAAAATAAAATCAGCCACTGTTTCTGCATCTATTTGCCATGAAGTGATGGGACCAGATGCCATGATCTTAGTTTTCTGAATGTTGAGCTTTAAGCCAACTTTTTCACTCTCCTCTTTCACTTTCATCAAGAGGCTCTTTAGTTCTTCTTCACTTTCTGCCATAAGGGTGCTGTCATCTGCATATCTGAGGTTATTGATATTACTCCTGGCAATCTTGATTCCAGCTTGTGCTTCCTCCAGCCCAGCGTTTCTCATGATGTACTCTGCATATAAGTTAAATAAGCAGGGTGGCAATATACAGCCTTGACGTAGTCCTTTTCCTGTTTAGAACCAGTCTGTTGTTCCATGTCCAGTTCTAACTATTGCTTCCTGACCTGCATAAAGGTTTCTCAAGAGGCAGGTCAAGTGGTCTGGTATTCCCATCTCTAGAAGAATTTTCCGCAGTTTATGGTGATCCACACAGTCAAAGGCTTTGGCATAGTCAATAAGGCAGAAATAGATGTTTTTCTGGAACTCTCTTGCTTTTTTGATGATTCAGCAGATATTGGCAAGTTGGTCTCTGGTTCCTCTGCCTTTTCTAAAACCAGCTTGAACATCTGGAAGTTCACAGTTCATGTATTTCTGAAGCCTGGCTTGGAGAATTTTGAGCATTACTTTACTAGCATGTGAGATGAGTGCAATTGTGCTGTAGTTCGAGCATTCTTTGGCATTGCCTTTCTTTGGGATTGGAATGAAAACTGACCTTTTCCAGTCCTGTGGCCACTGCTGAGTTTTCCAGATTTGCTGGCATATTGAGTGCAGCACTTTCACAGCGTCATCTTTGAGAATTTGAAATATTCAAAATATTTGAATATTTGAAAAAAATATTTGAAAAATATTTGAAAAAAAATTTGAATATTTGAAAATTCAACTGGAATTTCGTTACCTCCACTAGCTTTGTTCATAGTGATGCTTTCTAAGGCCCACTTGACTTCACATTGCAGGATATCTGGCTCTAGGTGAGTGATCACACCATCGTGATCATCTGGGTTGTGAAGATCTTTTTTGTAGAGTTCCTCTGTGTATTCTTGCCACCTCTTGTTAATATCTTCTGCTTCTGTTAGGTCCATGCCATTTCTGTCCTTTATTGAGCCCATCTTTGCATGAAATGTTCCCTTGGTATCTCTAATTTTCTTGAAGAGATCCTAGTGTTTCCCATTCTGTTGGTTTCCTCTATTTCTTTGCATCAATCTCTGAGGACGGCTTTCTTATCTCTCCTTGCTATTCTTTGGAACTCTGCATTCAGATGGGAATATCTTTCCTTTTCTCCTTTGCTTTTTGCTTCTCTTCTTTTCCCAGCTATTTGTAAGGCCTCCTCAGACAGCCATTTTGCATTTTTGCATTTCTTTTCCATGGGGATGGTCTTGATCCCTGTCTCCTGTACAATGTCACAAACCTCTGTCCATAGTTCATCAGGCACTCTCTCTATCAGATCTAGTCCCTTAAATCTATTTGTCACTTCCACTGTATAATCATAAGGGATTTGATTTAGGTCATACCTGAATGGTCTAGTGGTTTTCCCTACTTTCTTCAATTTAAGCCTGAATTTGGCAATAAGGAGTTCACGATCTGAGCCACAGTCCGCTCCCAGTCTTGTTTTTGCTGACTGTATAGAGCTCCATCTTTGGCTGCAAAGAATATAATCAATCTGATTTTGGTGTTGACCATCTGGTGATGTCCATGTTTAGAGTCTTCTCTTGTGTTGTTGGAAGAGGGTGTTTGCTATGACCATTGCATTCTCTTGGCAAAACTCTATTATATTGGATTATTAGGTATCTAATAACAGACTATTTTGGTCATAACCAGTATTTTGGTCATCTAATGCTAATAGTCAACTCATTGGAAAAGTCCCTGATGCTGGGAAAGACTCAGGCAGTAGGAGAAGAAGGTATCAGAGGATGAGATGGCTGATGGCATCACTGATACAATAGACATGAACTTGGGCAAACTCTGGGAGATGCTGAGGGACAGGGAGGCCTTGCGTGCTGCAGTCCATGGGTCACAAAGAGTCGGACATGACTAGGCAACTGAACAACAACAACAACAGATTATTAGACTAGCTTCCTTGCTGGCTCTGAAAGTAAAAAATCTACCTGAAATGAAGGAGACCCAGGTTCAATCCCTGGGTCAGGAAGATACCCTGAAGACAGGAACAGCTACCTACTCCAGTGTTCTTGTCTAAAGAAGCCCATGGACAGAGGAGCAGGCCTGGCAGGCTAGAGTTCAAGGCATCACAAAGAGTCAGACACAGTTGAACGACAAACACACTTAATCATTATTTTAGCCGGTACTTCCAGGATTATTACTAAATGTTGCACTTAAAATTATTTATTTCCTCTCATTAAATGTTAATTTGTTTTTGCTTTTTTTGTTCTCTTGAAATGTTGCAAACTTAGACTTGTTAATGTTCTTCCTCACTCTCAAAAGTAAATCTCCTAATATTGGAGTATGTGCATATTTTAATGCTTGTATTATAAATATATTCACCCAATCCATTTCCCTATTGGTGGATATTTCCAAGTTTTTTCTTTTATAAACAATATAATAACAAATGTTTATATACACATCTCATTGTACAATATATGGACCTGGAAATGGAGCTGCTAGTTAAAGACATGTTGATATTAATACCATTAAGCAGCAGTGTATACAAATTTCTATTTCTTCAAGTTTTTGACAACACTGAGCAAAGTCAAAGTCTTTAATTTGTTGCCATTCATATAACTGAGAAATTATACCTCACTGTTGTTTAATTTTATTCCCCTGATTAATGATGATGTTGAAAATCAGTTTTTACTATTTTGTTGACCATTGTCATTTCCTCTTCTATAAGTTGTCCATTTATATTTTCCACTTTTCCATTTGACTCTGTATTATTAATTTGTATATTTTTATGTATTCTAGGTAAGAATCCTTTGTTAGTCATATGATTTAGAGATATTTTCTTCCAATTTGAGGAAGATGTTATTTTGTTTTTCCTCTTCAAGTTGAATTGTGATGCCATATTATTTCATGATGTCATTAAGCAGGGTTCATTTAGCATTTCCTCAACTCATAAATTGATTATGTGACATCCTTACAAGTAAACAGGGTGTATGATATTTGTGCCAAAGCCCAGTAGATATTTCCTCAAAACACAGTAACATTTTGAACAAAGCAATAAGAAAAGTGCTACATACTATAATAATTAATATAGAGAATATAAAAAGAAGCAATATTGGAAAAATTACTGGTTAAGAGTTTCTCCTAACTAAAAACATATGACTATATATTCAAGAAGCTCTACATACTCCAAACAGGATAAATCCAAAGATAAATACCACTGGCCACATCTCAGCCAAACTTCTAAAAACTAAAGTCAAATTGAAAATATTAATTTACCTAGAAAAAACAGAGATAATATCCCCAAATGATCATCAAAAAAACTGGTGACTGATATTTCAACAGAAACCATGAAAGTCAGAAAATGACAGACTAACATTTTAAACTGCTAAGCAAACAACCCCTGAAAACCAGTAATTGTATACCCAGCAAAAATATCCTTCAAAATGGAAGGATAAATGAAGATATTTACACATAAACAAGATCCAAGAGAACTTGTCAGCAGATTTGTACTACAGAAAACATTAATGGGAATTCAGAAGAAAAATGACCCCAGATGGAAGCATGTAAGTGCAGAATGAAATAAATGAGAGCACTAGAAAATATGTGTGAAAAACTATAAATGAATATTTTGTTTAAAAGTATTGAGTATTGTATCTTATGCATTTAAAACATATAGGTTTTTAGATACTTGGAATTATTAGCACCAAAGGTAGGAGTGTTGTTTAATGGAATTAAATCCTTTTCAGCTTTTTGTATACTTTGGGGAATATTACAATTTACTAACTAGAATACATATAGTAATCTAAGAGAAAGAATAACAAAATATATAGAGCTAAAGAGTAAAGAGAGGAAAAGATAGACTAATTGGAAAAATGGAATGTTTAATCCAAAGGAGATCAAGAAAAAAAGAAATGAAGAAACAAAAGATGGGACAATTAGAAAACAATGGCAAGATAGTTGACTTAAACCCAACTATCTAAGTAATATTATTAAATATAAATTGGCTAAACATGCCAATTAAAGGAAGAAATGGTCATATTGAATTAAAAAACAAAATTCAAGATCCAACTCAATACTGTTTATAAAAGACATGCCTTATATACACATCAGAAACATGATATATCTGAAAATAAAAATAGAAAGGTATACCATAAAAACACTAACTATAATAAAATACTTTATTAATCTCAGACAAAGACTTTGAGACAAGGAGAAGTCAATACAAAAAGGGACTTTCACAGTTATAAAAGTGTCAATTTAATCAGTAGGAGGATATAATAATTACAAATGTCTACATGTTTAATAAAAAATTTAACACATGAAAGAAAACTTGAGATAGTTAAAAGGAGAAATAGACATATCTATAATTTAGCATATAATTTTATATTTAAGTACATTTCCTTCATAAATGAAAAAGTAGGAAAAATTAATGAAATAGGAAATTTAAACAACAAAATACTACACCTAACACTTTCAGAATAAATATCGGTTTTAAGCCTATATGGAATATTTACCAAATGGACTTGCTGATCCATAGGTAAGTCTCAAAATACTCCAAATAATCGAAATCACAAAGAATATATTTCCTGATTACAAAATGAAACTAGACATTTATAACAGAAAGATAGTTGCAAAACCTCTGAGTGTTTGGAAAGTCGGTTCAGTTCAGTAGCTCAGTCATGTCCGACTCTTTGTGACCCCATGAACTGCAGCAGGCCAGGCTTCCCTGTCCATCACCAAATCCTGGAGTTTACTCAAATTTATGTCCATTGTACAGTGATGACATCCAACCATCTCATCCTCTGTCGCCCCCTTCTCCTCCCACCTTCAATCTTTCTCAGCACCAGGGTCTTTTCAAATGAATCAGTTCTTCACATCAGGTGGCCAAAATATCGGAGTTTCAGCTTCAGCATCAGTCCTTCCAATGAATATTCAGGACTGATTTCCTTTAGGATGGACGGGTTGAATCTCCTTGCAGTCCAAGAGACTCTCGAGAGTCTTCTCCAACACCACAGTTCAAAAGCATCAATTCTTCGGCACTCAGCTTTCTTCATAGTCCAACTCTCACATCCATACATGACTACTGGAAAAACCACACTTTGACTAGATGGAACTTTGTTGGTAAAGTAATGTCTCTGCTTTTTAATACGCTGTCGAGGTTGGTCATAACTTTTCTTCCAAGGAGCAAGCGTCTTTTAATTTCATGGTTGCAGTCACCATCTGCAGTGATTTTGAAGCTCCCTTACCAAATAAAGTCTCTCACTGTTTCCACTGTTTCCCCTTTCGTTTGCCATGGAGTGATGGGACCAGATGCCATGATCTTAGTTTTCTGAATGTTGAGTTTTAAGCCGACTTTTTCACTCTCCTCTTTCACTTGCATCAAGAGGCTCTTTAGTTCTTTGCTTTCTGCTGTAAGAGTGGTGTCATCTGCATATCTGAGGTTATTGCTATTTCTCTCAGCAATCTTGATTCCAGCTTGTGCTTCCTCCAGCCCAGCGTTTCTCATGATGTACTCTGCATATAAGTTAAATAAGCAGAGTGACAACATACAGCCTTGACATACTCCTTTTCCTATTTGGAACCAGTCTGTTGTTCCAGGTCCAGTTCTAATGGTTGCATTCTGACCTGCATACAGATTTCTCAAGAGGCAGGTCAGGTGGTCTGGTATTCCCACCTCTTTAAGAATTTTTCACATTCAATTTGTAAATTAAACACATACTATTATATAAGAGAATATATTTCAGCTAAATGTAAATAAAAATCTGACCTATCAGAAATCAGGATGTGAATTAAAACAGTGATTAAAGGGAAATTTATAGCTCTGAATACTAATTCAGAAGAATCAAGAGGAAGAAAGAGGGCTTCCCTGGTGCCTCAGTGGTAACAAAATCCCCTGCCAATGCAGGAAACACCAGTCGGATTCTTGATCCATGAAGATCCCACATGCCGTAGAGCAACTAAGCCCATGTGTCACAACTATTGAGCCTGTGCTCTAGAGACCAGGAGCCACAGCTACTGAAGCCTGGGCATTCTCGAGCCAAGCCCGTGCTCCACAGCAAGAGATGTCACTGCAATGAGAAGCCCACATACCACAACTAGACAGTACCCCTTCTCTCTACGACTAGAGAAAAGATCACACAGTGATGAAGACCCAGCACAGCCAAAAGTAAATAAGTAAGTAAAATTAATTTTTAAAAGAAAGATTTAAAAAGTTCTAATCTTCTATCTCAAGAAATCAGAAAACTTAACCATACTAAACACATATTTAAGTACCCCAAAAATTGTAGAAGAAAGGAAGTTAATAAAAGAACAACAATAATGAAAATGTTTAGAAAACTGACACAAATTTCAAGAAAATAGTCAAAATTTTTTTTCTTGAAAAGATTAATCAAATATTTTGTTAGTAGCAAGATTTTAAAGAAAAAAATGAACATAAATTATTACTATCACAAATAGAAAAGCAGACAATGTTATAAATTATAAAGATGTTAAATATAGCATTAACGGGTATTATTAACAAATTCATAACAACAAATTTGGCAACTTACATGAAACAGGCAAATCCCTTTAAAAATAAAAATGACAAAATGTCAATAGCTATATAATTTTAGGGATCCAGAACAAACTGACAATGAGACAATCCTTGTTCAAACACTAATTAAGAATTTTTATATGGTTACAATAAAAGATTAAACCAAGAGAAAAACCCTTAGAAATGCATGTGACCACATGGGCTGCATGTCCATTAAGCTGGACCTGTTTCCAAAACTAACATAAAAACAGGAAGACATTCTGAATATTCCCATCTGTTAAGGAAAGTGAAGCCACAGTTCCACTTTAGCACAAAGAAAACTTTACGTTCAGATGGATACATTGGTAAATTACTCCAGACATTTAAGAAGAAATAATCCCAACTGCCAAAATCTCTTCTAGAAAATAATAAAAAAGAAATAATTCCCATTTTCAAGATAAAAATCATTGGTAAAGTATTACAAGGAAGAAAAATTATAGGTCAATTTCTTCTTTGTGAAAGATGCATAAGACGTGAATAAGCAAGTACAAGGTCAAATCCAGTAATATACAACACATCATGAGTAACTGATGTACAGCCTAGTGGTGGTGTACAACAGTTGTAACATAAGAAAATCAATCATTGTAATTGACCACATTAGCAAAATAAATGACAAATCACATGATCATTTTAAAAGATGCACAAAAGGCATTTGATAAAATTCAATGTTAATTCATTGTAAAAAGAAACTCAACAAGGTAGGACTAGAAGAGATCCTCCTTCACCTGAAAAAGGGTGCCCACAAAAACCTACAGTTAACATCATAATTAATGTTGAAATCTATGAAATTTAAGCTACATGAAGAGAGGAAGCAAAGCATCAAGGGGAGAGAGTGAAAAGGTTTTTAGGGTCAATAGACTGGAGTATTTGTTGTTGTTCAATTGCCAAGTCGCTGACTCTTTGCTACCCCATGGACTGCAGCACGTCAGGCTTCCCTGCCCCTCACCATCTCCTGGAGTTTGCCCAAGTTCTTGTCCATTGAACTGGTGATGTCATCCAATCATCTCATCCTCTGTTGCCCCCTTCTTCTGCCTTCCATCTTTCCCAGCATCAGGGTCTTTTCCAATTAGTCAGTTCTTCCCATCAGGTGGCCAAAGTATTGGCATTTCAGCTTTAGCATCAGTCCTTTCAATGAGTATGTAGGGCTGATTTCCTTTAAGATTGACTGGTTTGATCTCCTTGCTGTCTGATGGACTCTCAAGAGTCTTCTCCAGCACCATAGTTTGAAAGCATCAATTTTTCAGCACTCTGCCTTCTTTTTGATCCAGCTCTGACATCCGTACATGTCTATGGAAAGATCAGTAGTCTTGATTCTATGGATCTTTATCAGAAAAGTGATGTCTTGTCTAGGTTTGTCATAGACTGGAGTATATTGCTATTTGAAATCTATTGCTGGTATTTGTTTTCCTCTGTGACTTAGTCTTTTTGTTTGAAACCCCAGAGGATTTTTCTTTAACTTTATAGTCCAATAATTTGCTTAGTAATATATCAAAATTGACCAAAATTTAAATATTTTACAGTTGTTTTTCTTCTTTCCAGGCCACTTACATTATTTATACATGAACATGATTTGCTTTGCTTATTTTAAGCAATTTTGCTTATTTTACTTAAGTATACTCATATATAAGTATATGTTTTATACTTACATCTAGTATTTTCCTTTTGAACAGCTCATGTCTTGGATGTTCTTGGTTTAACAAGGATGAGCATACTTGTGGAGCACTATGAGGAGTTTGGGGGGCTTGGGGGGCTTACTAGAGTTCTTAGTTTAGGAATACTCTTTTCTGTTGGTGCACAGAATTGTAAAGACTTTACATGTTGGTTTGTCTTCTACTTCTGTGATTCTTGTATTTTCTAGATTCTTCCATCTTCTGGATTCTTGCTTTCCATCATTTTCTTCCTTTTTCCCATTCACTATCAAGCCTCCAAAGGATATTTACTTCGTTTAGATTGCCTCACTGTCATCCTGAGCTCCCATGTAGTTCAGTGGTAAATAATTTGCCTGCCAATCAATGCAGGGAGCGCAGGTTCGAACCGTGGCTTGGCAAGATCTCCTGGAGAAGGAAATGACAACCCACTCCAGTATTCTTGCCTGGGAAATCTCACAGACATGGAAGCATGGTGGGCTATAGTCCATGGGGTTGTAAAAGACACAACTTAGCGACTAAAACAACAACACTGCCACTTTAAACTATTCCTTCCCATTACTGCCACCTTTGGTTCTTCAGTTTCCATATCTTTTCTCCTTCCCAATTCCCTAATAGTCATGGCTTTGATCCACCAGGTCTCAGACTCCAGTTTGGGTAAAACCCTCTTTTCTTTTCTTGGTGTAATATTATCTGTATGTCACTAATTGCAGGAACCCACCACACTCCCCTTTATTTGGGCACAAGCTTCACATTATTTCCTCATTTACATGTGAACTGAAGTTTGTGTAGCCCCTTTCTCCTAATTTTTCTCTAGATGTGAGTTATGGATGGTTCTTTTATATCTCTTTTATATATAAAAGATAGATATCTTTTATATCTTTTATGGACCCGTACATCTTCAGAGGGTATGTGGAGAAATTATTACTTAAGTAACTACTATTATCCTAGGGAAATCTGACATCCCAAACATCATTTTAAAACTGAAATAATCAAGGTTTAAGAACCATAGATCAATTTTCCTTTTTTAAACCTATTCTGATATTTGTGTTCATAACTCTTAATGTGTACAGAATATAAATTACAGTTGACTCTTGAACAACACACGTTTGAACTGCAGAGGCTCGTTTATATGCAGACTTTAAAAAATAAATATACTACCTATATTTTCATTTTACAGATCTTTGAATTAACTATGTTTGGGGAAAAGTTTCTGTTTGACTAGAGATCACAATATGCGGAATCAAAAGAACTGGGGTTTGAGTTCCGATTCTGTCTAAGCTTTCTGTTTCCTGCCCTTGGGTTAGTCATTTATTAATTCCTTTGTTTCTGAGGCAGAGAGAGTAGTACACAGATTTTCGTTTGCACAAAAGCGGGTGCTCCTAATCCCTGAGTTGTTCAAGGGTCAACTCTATATGTTGACACTACCTTCAGAGTCTAAGCACCTTAACCCCATGAATCCATTTATAACTTTATCTAACCTATTATTTCAAGCTAATAGATTCTTCAGTGAAGATATAAATTTGCAGTGGAGGCCAGCTGTTCCCCTCTGAGATTAAAATGGAGGTTAACCTTATATTAATTTTATATTTTGCTTTAACAGTTCTTTGGATATTTGATACTGAAGATGTCTGTCTTAACCATCCTCTCCTGAAAGTTTTTCATCTGAATCACAGCACTTTAATTCTCATGACAAATTGATATTCTGCATTGTGTTTTAATCTTTTCAGAAAACTTCTACTTGCAAAATACATTTTGCTTTATATAAAGGTTGTTCAGCTGCAATTTTAAACAAGATATTCTCAGTCATTTTTTGTTTCTTGAGCTTATTTGAGTGAGATGAATGATGGTATACCACCAATTTAATTATTACCTGCTAAACAAAACTTTTGTTTTAAATAGTAGTCTACAATTTTAAGTGAACAACCAAAGCTATTTACAACTTTTTAACAAATATTGCTGTCTATAATAAAATGTTATGTTATAAATCAAACTTTTGTATGCAAATGTCACTTCTTGTAACTAATAATCAAGGTTAGGCTTGTCTCAAGATTACGAGTTATGCTTCAAGGAGGTAATTATCTTTAAAATCAGGATATTTCTGAATTATTGTCATTGGTTTAAACATTTAACTACTGAAGACCCGTATTTGCCCTTCTGAGAAAATAGACAAATGGTTATTTCTTGACTTTCTTTTCTAAAGATTTATATTAATTTTTATAATAATATCACAGCATTCCATTCCTCTTTAAAAGCAATTTCTTCACTATATTGATACACTTATTTTCCAGGTTAATTTCAAAATCTGTTTTTCAAGCTAAAAATACTCCCATCCTATTAGTTGGGTTTGCATAGTATCTACACTTTCATTTGTGATAGGAAATCACATACAATCACATGTCATCTATAATACAAGAAATCTGTCAATAACACAAAGTATGCAGTTAGGGTCATGTATAGTTCTATCTCCTTTATATTATAAAATCATAGTATGACTTTTTTTTTCCAGATCCTATTATCAGGACATAGATGGTCCAGTACAAATCTCTGAGAATTCTTGCTTCGCTTGAGTAATGGGAGCTAGAAGCCTTCCTCACTTAAAAATGAGAGTTCTAGGTATCCAACTTTAGAGTCACGGAGAAGCCGCCTCTCTGTCCATGGCCCCTGTTATCCTTTTATAAAATAGCATATGCTATCAACAATCATCTGCAACTCTGCCTGGCTTCTCTGTGCTGTAATGTGGTTTTCTCAGCCACTTGTCCAAATCAACTGGCCCTGCAAAGGAATGTAGGCTCAGATTGCATCTATATCCTGTTGCCTCATGTTGAAGTCAGGAATACACCTCTCTAAGGCACACCCAGGCCTTATGCGCTCATTCACAGCCACCTTCTCCTGACGTGTTCTTTGGAGATGCTGAATCTGAAAGTAACAAGTTATGTTACAGTGCGGATGTCTGTAATCCCTGTGCCAATAATTCCCCAGGATTCCATGCTCTATTTCTTAAGCCCTATGGAAATAAAAGGCTGACAAAACCCTCTTTTCCTACGATGGAGTTAGGTTAGACAGTCTAAGGATAGCTATGATAAATGCATGCATCTCGTTCCTTTCTAGGGATGACAACCCTAAATACCTACCAACTTACTTCAAAGGTGTGTTACCTTTACTCTCTTAAAGATGAAGAAAGGGGTGAGACACATAAGGACCTCTCTGGTAGGGCATTATATCAGAATAACAAAAATCACTCCTTGGTGCTTCGTTATTTATATTTAAAGTTTATTTTTCATGTTTTTTTTTTTTAAGTTTTGTCTTTTTGTGTAAGTAGAGCATCTTATAATTTCCACATTCTAACTGGTAATTACTGTTAAATAGAAAAGATATGATTTTTGCCTAGTTATTTTTTCTTTTTTAAGAAATTTATGGCCTAGTTATTTTCTAATTAATCAAAGAAGAAAACTTATTATCTCAGTTGATTTTTAAGTTGTTATACAGAGATTCACAAAATTTGCAATAATAATTGTATCTCCTTGTTACTAATATCTAAACTCCTTGTTCTTTTTCTTGCCTTGTTGCATTAGCTGAAATTTCCAGAAACAATGATATATAATAGTAAGTAAATATATTTGTTTATTTCTGATCTTTACAACATACCCTTTGTGTCTTACAGTTAACTATACATTGATTACAAATTTGAATTTATATGATTTATCAGATTAATGAAATATAATCATCTTCCTAATTTACTACAAGATTTTTATTAATGTGAAGAGATGATGGATCGAGTTAGACAGATTTTCAGCAAATAAATGTGATATTTTATCTCCCTTGAAAATTTATATTAATAGATATTAATAGATTAATAGATAAATTAATATATATCTCAACATGAGCTTACCTATAAATTTTTTTTAATTTTTTTGCAAGATATTTGCTTTACACTATTATGCTGGTTTCTGCCATACATCAACATGAATCAGCCACACACATACATACATCCCCTCCTTCTTGAATCTCCCTCCCATCTCCCATCTCCCACCCCATCCCACCCCTCTAGGTTGTCACAGAGCACTGGGTTGACCTCCCTGTGTCACACAGCAAATTCCCACTGGCTATCTAATTTACATATGGTAATGTAAATGTTTCCATGCTACTCTCTCAATTCATCCCACTCTCCCTCCCACACTGTGTCCACAAGTCTGTTCTCTATGTCTGTGTCTCCACTGCTACCCTGCTAATAGGTTCATCAGTACTATCTTTCTAGATTCCATAACATGCATTAATATACAATATTTGTCTTTCTCTTTCTGTTTTACTCTGTATAATAGGCTCCAGGTTCTTTCACCTCATTAGAATGCATTCTTTTTTAAAGCTGAGTAACATTCCATTGCATATATGAACCACAGTTTCTGTATCCATTCATCTGTCGATGGACATCTAGGCTGCTTCCATGTCTTAGCTATTGTAAAAAGTGCTGCAACAAACACTGGGGTACATGTGTCTCTTTCAGGTTTGGTTTTCTCAGGGTATATGTCCAGTAGTTGGATTGCTGGATCATATGGTATTTCTATGCTTAGTTTTTAAAGGAACCTCCATACTGTACTCTATAAATTCTTAAAGTAAACTGTATATAAACATTAAAACTTTAACAAAGCTCTGAATTCAATTTGATCATTTTAAAGGAATTTTATCTAAAATTTGTAGTCTTTCTAATGCTCTCTCAAATTTTGGCATTAGTGTTTTGTTGAACAAAAAAAAAGGTGTGTTGTAAAATATTCTTTTTCTATGCTCTGGGATTTTATAATATTATAATATTTATTTATTTGTGTTTAAACGGATTTAATAACTCACATATTAAACTGTCTAAAACTAGCACTTGTAAAGGAAATTCTTTGTCAACCTTTTCCATTTGATTTATAACTTTTGATTTATTCAGGCTTTCTATATCTTCCTGGGTTGATTTTGGCAATCAATCTTTTCCTTTAAAGTAATTTGATGGATGCTTCAAAAATTTTAGCAATGAAATTTACATCAATTTCTTAAAAGACAAAGTTGTCATTAATTTTATCCTTGTTTACAGCTTCACTAGAGTTTTAAATAAACAAATATTCAATTAAACATGATTCTGCCTTTGTATGTATTCTAATAAATTAATTTTTGCTTTTATCTTTATTAATTCCACCACATTCTTTTCATAAGTGTGTAAAGGTTTTTTTTTCTCACTTGAAATTTTTTATATGAAAGATTTTAAGTATAGTAAGAAGTGAACTATAAAAGTAGACATCTGTGGTTAAATTCACATAAATCCATGCAAAAAATAAAAGAAACAGTAACACTAGTTTTAGGGGAGGAAGTTAAAATATGATAGAACTAAACTGAAAAATTATATTTAAGTGGAAAGTAAATTGATTAGAATGTAAGTATTCCAGGAACATAAAAGTATTTACTGATACGTGATTTAGGTTAAAGAGAAAAGATAAAATTAGAAACATAATCATTTCAAATAAGGACAAGAAAGGGGCAAAAGAGAGTCAAAGAGTCCAAAGCCAAGCCAAATAGAAAGTAGTACAATATAAGTGTTATGAATACATATAACAGTAACTACATTAAATGCACATGGAAGAAATTCTAAAGACAATTTTCCTGGAATAAACAATAAACAAATAATCTCTGTTGTTTAGCAAAGACAAATCTAAAACATAAATAGACAAAAGGTAATATATATTAATATAAGGCCAGAATTCCATCCAATATTCACAATTAAAAAATAAATTCACCAGAAAGACGTAACTATTCTGTTTCTGTGCATCTAAGAACAAATCATTTATTTATCTATCTTGCTACAGTAAACCTGAAAAACTTTACCGAATTATAAGGCTAAATGAACAAATATACTATTAGTATACAGAATATAGAACACTGCCCCCAAACTGCAGGATTCATATTTCCCTACAGTAGGGGACAGCAAACTTGATCTGTAAAGAGCCAGATGGTAAATATTTTAGCCTTTGCAGGACCCAGTGTCTGCCACAACTTCTCAATTCCATCACTGTAGTATAAAAACAGCCATATTGCTGTTGTTCAGTCGCTAAGTCGCGTCTGACTCTTTGCGAACCCATGGATTGTAGCCCGCCAGGCTCCTTTGTCCATGAAATTTCCCAGGCAGCAATACTGGAATGGGTTGCCCTTTCCTTCTCCAGGGGATCTTTCCAACCCAGGGATCAAAACTGCGTCCCTTATGTTTCCCGTTTGGCAGGAGGATTCTTTCCACTGAGCCATCTAGGATGCCTGTAAAAGCAGCCATGAACAATGCATAAAATGTGCATAAAATGTGGCTGTGTTTGAATAAAAGTTTATTAACCAAGATACCTAGCAGATTTAGCCTATAGGCCATAGCTTGCTAATCCTTGTTCTTAAGTACATGTTGAACATTAATGAAAATTACCACCTAACCATGAAACAAGACTCAACAAGTTTCAAGGCACTGCTATCACATAAGCCACATTCTTTGAAAACAATACAGTTAACTTAGTTAGTAGCCATAAAAAAGTTAACTAGAAAATCACTTGTGTTTGGAAATTTAGAAAAACACTATGGGTCAGAAAGAAAATAATTGGAAATCAGAAAATATTTTGAACTGAATAATAATGAAAATTTTACATAAAACTCACAGACAGCAGCTAAGAAGTTGCTAGACAAAAATTGGTGGCATTTAAAGCATATATTAGAAAATCCGAAAGGTTTAAACTAATGAGTTGAATGACCTAGGTAAAAATTGAGATTAAAAAGATTGGATAATCAAATAAGACTCACATGAATAAGAGATCAAGCTTTATTAAGGATGCAAATAGTCAAAGAGCATAGTCAAATCACAGAGAGAGGTGCAGGACCTCTACTTGGGCATTCTCTAATTCGTTTTTTTTTTTCTACCTCAGATATTCTCAGGCTCAGAGCACTCACAGCGAAGGCACTATTTAGGTCATAAACCATGTCTGCTTTATACTCAGATGCTTATAGCTTACATGATATTTTTCAGGGAGTCAAGTCCTACAAATCCATAGATTTCAGGTTTCTTTACTTTAAGTGGTTCTAAATAACTAGGCACACCCTGATAGAAGCCTTTCATAGATAATGCCTATTTTTCTACAAAACTGCTCAGTTTGTTTACTATGAAGCCTGTCATCAATACGTTTACAAGGAGATTAGACCAGGATATCTGCCTTCACTCTTTTCCAGCAATGTTTCCTCCCCTGACCAGCAAAGTAGATGTGATGCAGACTTTTTGACTTAATCATTTATTTCCCAAGAAACTAGAGTCAGAACAATGAAAAGAAGGTCATAACAAAACAAAGCCCCCAAACAGAGTATGACAGAAGAATTAAGGAGGTTGAGGCAAAGAGAAAGTGGACAGACACCAAAAACACAATGGAATGCTGATGAACTGGAATTATTAGTAAAACTGATAGACTTCTGGAAAGATTAACAAAACGAAAACAAAGAAAAATATCAAAAGACTAGATGTGAATAAGATTACAGGGATATTAAGAGCAATTTTTCCACAATTTCTATGACAACAAATCGGAAATCTTATATGGACACGGTCCTAGAGGAGAACTGCAGCCAAGTAAGTGATCACAGAGAAAAGTGAGTAAAGGGTTGTGGGGTACCATGAATGCTGATAACTGTAGACTAATGAGGAGAGAAAAGGTGGGAGTAAGTCTAACAGAATGGAGTGTTTTTGTTGCATGCTCAAGGTAGAAATGAAACACCTAACATAAATCAGGATGCAAAATAAAAAAAGAGAGAGAGAGAGAGAGGGCTTTCCAGGTGGTGCTAGTGGTAAAAAACCCACTTGCCAATGCAGGAGACATAAAAGATGCAGGCTCAATCCCTGGGTCGGGAAGATCCCCTGAAGGAGAAAATGGCAACCCACCCAGCATTTTTAAAAAATTTATTTAATTTTAATTGAAGGATAATTACTTTACAATATTGGTTTGATTTCTGCCATACATCAACATGAATTAACCATAGGTATACATATGTCCCCTCCCACCCTCTCACCTCCCACCCTCTTTCACCTCTCTAGGTTGTTACACCCCAGCATTTCTGCCTGGAAAATTCCATGGACAAAGGAACACACAAAGAAGAGAAGATGGAAAACAGAATCATCTGTTTTGACCTGGGAGTCAAAGGATATCATTTACAGCTGAGAAGTCAAGCAGCAGGACTTGTAACACATTCACAAATACAAACACTAAGATCAACTGTTGACTAAAGCTGTGCAGTTCAACTATCAGTGGAAGGTACAACATAAGTTAACTTTATTGTAGCTCACAAAAGAGGACTGATACATAGGGGCTAAGGTTTCCCCGGTGACTCAGCTGTTAAAAAGAATCTGCCTGCAGTGCAGGAGACATGGGTTTGATCCCTGGGTCCAGGAAGATACCCTGTAGAAGGACATAGCAACTCACTCCAGTATTCTTGCCTGGAAAATCCCACAGACCGAGGAGACTGGCAGCCTACAATCCAGGGGATCACAAAGAGCCTAACATGACTGAAGCGACTGAGCATGCATCCACGCAGGTAGGGGCTAAAGAAAGAAGGAACTGAGAACATTTTATAAAAGTAAAATTGTCAAGTAGCCAGTAGAAATGAAATAAACTTCTGAACTATCTGAGTTGGGATAAAAAGCAAAGAAAATAGAACATTTAGTGAAATACATATATTTAAAAAAACAGAAGAGATTTCCAGTTTCTAGTAACTAACATAGAACTTGAAAGTTATTATTCTGTCCTTACAACAAGATAAAAGCTGAACAAACTAAAAGTTAACAACTTTTCTTAGATCTAGATAACTGAGGTCACAGGGTAAATGGCCACCTTGAAAACTAAAGAGAAAGGTGAATTCAGAAATCCCAGCAGGTCCAGCCCATCGCTCACACCAACAACTGATAGGACACTTAAATAAAAATTGACCGATTGCTGGAGACTGAGCATGGGCTAGTTCAAGAGGTTAAAAACACTTGGGGACTCAACCATTCAGAGTTAAACACAGTCTTACCACATGATCCCCAATTCACACTCCAATGTAGTTACATAATGAGTTGAAAACTTCAGTTCACTTGCTCACTTATGTCTGGCTCTTTGCGACCCCATGAGCTGCAGCATGCCAGGCCTCCCTGTCCAACATCAACTCCCGGAGCCCACCCAAACTCATGTCCATTGAGTTGGTGATGCCATATAACCATCTCATTCTCTGTTGTCCCCTTCTCCTCCTGCCCTCAATCTTTCCCAGCATCAGGGTCTTTTCAAATGAGTCAGCTCTTTGCATCAGGTGGCCAAAATATCGGATTTTCAGCTTCAACATCAGTCCTTCCAATGGACACCCAAGACTGATCTCCTTTAGGACGGACTGGTTGGATCTCCTTGCAGTCCAAGAGATTCTCAAGAGTCTTCTCCAACACCACAGTTCAAAAGCATCAATTCTTTAGCACTCAGCTTTCTTTATAGTCCAACTCTCACATCCATACATGACCACTGGAAAAACCATAGCTTTGACTAGATGGACCTTTGTTGGCAAAGTAATGTCTCTGCTTTTTAATATACTGTCTAGGTTGGTCATAACTTTCCTTTCTAGGAGTAGGCATCTTTTAATTTCATGGCTGCAGTCATCAGCAGATAATAAACTGACCCAGGTTTCCTAATTCTTATGTCCCCATTTCCAGATGCTTCCTGAGATACTGAACTGGGATAAATAACAAAGACAAAACAGAAAACCTCACGCCATGCCTCCTCTTGCAGGTTTGCCAATAGCATTTATTTGGGAAACTGTAATGCCGGAGATGCAGTGTTCAGTAGTGATCACTCTTCTGCCTTCTCCATTCCTTTCGCATTGCTTACTAGGAGTCACAAATTCTAACTGGCTACACAGAGGAAGAGTGCTGCTGATGAGGGATTGTGATTCCCTCCTTCCGAGGTGGCCCCAAGGCTCCCCTGCTGTGTGATGTGCACCTCTTGTGTGGTCCTTTCCCACACTGGAGCAGGGTTGGTCTCTGAGACCAACAGCATACAACCAATACCTTGGGATGAAGCTTCTAGGATTCTAAAAGCTTCCATCTTGAGTATTCTCTCAGTGTCTTTCTCCTTTTTCTTTTCTGATTATTTGTTCTAGGAGAGGCCAGTTTCCACATCTTGCAGACAGTCAGGTAGCTCGTGGAAAGTACCATTTGGTGAGGAATAGTAGGCTCAGATGGTAAAGAATCTGCCTGCAGTGCAGGAGACCCCTATTCAATCCCTGGTTTGGGAAGATCCCCTGAGAAGGGATAGGCTACCCACTCCAATACTCTTGAACTTCCCTTGTGGCTCAGCTGGTAAAGAATCCATCTGCAATGCAGGAGACCTGGGTTCGAACCCTGGGTTGAGAAGACCCCTTGGAGAAGGGAAAGCTACCCACTCCAGTATTCTGGCCTGGAGAATTCCATGGACACAGTCCATGGGGTCACAAAGAGTCAGACACAGCTGAGCCACTTTCACTTTCACTTTCAAAGGATCTTTCATTCCAAAAAAGAAGTTTTCTCTTCTAGCATGGCTGCCTAAGTGAGCAGGAGTTTTTCAATCTAGTTCTTTTAGTATCACAATTAGTACAGATTTCTCTCAGACATTGATAACAGATTTTCTAACAATTTTGGTTTATAGTACCAGTAAGGGTTTCATTATTTCTCTACGCCTTCATAGGTATTTTTGTACTTATTAAGGAAAATCTATAACAGGATTTACTAAACCAATTCAGTTTTGAACTCGAATTTCTATAAGATTAATTATATATGATTTCAATTATTTTAAATTTATTTATGTTCATTTTATGGGTCAGGATATGGTATCTTGGTTAATGTTCCCCAACTACAATGGTTGATTTTTCTATTGCTGTGTCAGCTCCATCAGTTTTTGCTACATTTATTTCAAGAATTTTGTTTGGTGTGCTCGTTTGGTATCATTTTGTGTCTCCGATAGATTGATCCTTTTATCATTATGTAAGGTCATTTTTTCTTTTCTGTAATTTCTCTTTTTCTGAAGTTCATTTCACTTGACGTAAAACTTATCCTTTTTTTTTTTTAATTCATGGTTAAGTGGTATAACTTTTCCATCCTTTTACTTTCAACCTACCTATGTCATTAAATTTAAAGTGTAAGTTTCTTGTAAGCAGTTTATGGTTGGGTCAGGTTTTCTTTACCCGCTCTGTCCTTTGCTCAGTGTATTTAGACTATTTACGTTTATGTTAATTATTGATATGCTACAACCAATCTGCCATTTTGTTTTCTTTCTTTCTTTTTTTTTTTTCCTCTATTTTTCTTTTCTGGCTTCTTGTAGGATATTGCAACACATTTTTAGGATTTCATTTCAATTTATTTAAGGTCTGCTGAGCAGAGAGAAGCATGGAGAAATGAATCTATGCCATCGTACTTGGGCTGTTACTCTCATCTGTCTACTCTTGGTTTCTTGACGGACTACTCTTGACATGGTATCTGATATAGTCAGCACCTAGTCTGGTTGAAACTATACTTTTTATTTATTCAGAAAATGTGCAGTGTTGTGCTCTTCTTTTTGTAAGGGTGGCCACAAGTCACATTATAAGACAAAAGAGTAGTTCAGTTGTAGGCAATACATTGACTATTACTTGGTCGGAAATAAAGGCTATTGCTCTATCAGTGGGGGAAGTTTCCTGAATCAATCAGATTAGATTCACCTAAAAATCTTGATGGATTAATATGTATTAAATTATACAATGAGCAGTAAGAAAAATCAGTGATCGAAATCATGAAGGCAGAAACAGCGAGGGAGAGAAGAGAGAGAGAAATTGGCAAAAGCCCATCTGCAGAGTTGCGTACAAACCTAAACATCTATATGTCTTCATACAATAAGCACCCACCCTTTGTCTCTACAATGTGGCTTGACTAAGTGTTCCTGTCATTAACACTATAAAACTGCCAAAATTATGCACTGTATCTAGAAGCTCTAATAAGATGACTTCAAAATATTAACTTATTCTTTTATCTTGATCTTTCTCCCCATTCTAGATTGTGGGACATCCTCAGGAATGGGAGGTTACAATAGAAAATTGGGAAAAAGGATTTGTAATTTCAAAAGTCTGGGTGCTGAGATAACTCATAACTTTTTTTTTTTAATAAAGAGAAATGTGGTAAGGCTGAGCTAGACTTCCTGCTCGTAGATGAAATACAAGACTTAAGATAACCTTGTATGTCATGGGTACATCATCATGACTCCAATGTGTACAAGAATGGAACCAAAATGTGAAGAACAGAGCAAAATCTGGCAACACACACATTCTACTGGCCAAAACTAATTATATGATCCAAACTAGATACAAGGAAGCTAGCAAATTCTAGTTTCTGGCCAGCAGTGTCCCAACAACTGTATACTATGGAAAGGGAGCATAAATTTGTAGTGGCACTGTAAGTGGGTTCTGCTACAGCTAGGTTGTAAAGTGTTCATATCAACTTTGCAAGATAATTACAATTTGTTTTCTAAGAGGTGGTAACAATTTGTACTATACTAGCAGTGTAGGAGTTCCCATTGCTCCATATCTTAGCCTACACTTGATATTGTTCAAGTTAACTCATTGACTAATTATATAGCTCACCAGTTTGTAAAGTTGTTTTTAAAAAACTTGGATTCCTAGAAGGCATTTCTTTAGCTGTTTTATGATGAGCAAATGAATAACAAATAAAATAATTTATTAAGTTCAGGCCAGTAGTACCCAGACTTTATTCTCCATAGCCCACCCATCGTTTCTGAGGGTTTCAGTAATTACAAATGTATTCAGTGAAAGCTTTTTCACTGCTTCTTTTCTTGCCCCTAAAGATTCAAATATTTAGCACAGTGCCTTGTAAACTATTGGCAATTAATAACTATTCTTTGAGTGAATGAATAAATTAATTTCTGGGAAGCAATCTGATTTCAAAGCTTCATAATATGCTTATATTATAGCTCCCTCTATTTAAAGTTGGACTCTTTGGTCTGTAAAAAGGACTTGAAAATTACCAGTGGATGGGTGGGGAGGGAGCTAGCAAGACTTGATGGTATAAATGGCCAATTTTTCCTTCCTTGGGAATGAAAAGCAAAGTCAATTTGTGTCTGACTGTGATGCTTCTTGTTTAGTCACCATAATTATATATTTTGAGCAAGAAATAACTAGAGTAGCTTCCTCCATCTACCATGTTTCCAGTCTTACATGAAGATTAATCACTACCTGAACCACAGAGGCTTGTACAAACAGCACTTGTTCACTGTGAAACTTATAAATCAAATACTGCAAACATTCTCCCTTCCTCAGAGAAGTCAGGGGCAGGAAATGCTAAATTCATGGCAAAGTGACGTGACCTTCAACCACATAAAGTGAGAGAGTAGATCAGTTTAAAATCTATGGGCCTTTTATTAGTTTTAGAATGTAGAGAAGAAAGGAACTGAAGAAATGCAAGTTAGCAACCAATAATAGTTACTTTTTGCCTTTCTTTATTAAGGCTTTTCCTAGGCTATGAATGAAAGTGAAAGCGAAAGTCACTCAGTCGTGGCCGACTCTTTGTGACCCTGTGGACTATACAGTCCATGGAATTCTCCAGCGAAGAATACTGGAGTGGATAACCATTCCCTTCTCCAGGGAATCTTCCCAACCCAGGGATTAAACCCAAGTCTCCCACATTGCAGGTGGATTATTTACCAGCTAAGCCACCAGGTAAGCCCAAGAATACTGGAGTGGGTGGCCTATCCCTTCTCCAGGAAATCTGCCCTACCCAGGAACCAAATTGGGTCTCCTGCATTGCAGGTGGATTCTTCACCAGCTGAGCTACAATGGAAGCCCAGGCTATGAATAGTAGATTACAAATAGATACTTTGATTTTCTGTAGAACTTGCAAAAATTACATTTGTGTGCATGCTCAGTCACTTAATCATGTCTGACTCTTTGCTTCCCCGTGGGCTGTAGCCTGCCAGGCTCCTCTGTCCATGGGATTTTCCCGGGCAAGAAACTGGAGTAGGTTGCCGTATCCTTCTCCAGGGAATCTTCCAAATCCAGGGACTTGCCTCTCCTGCATTGGCAGGTGGATTCTTTCTGCTGAGCCACCTGAGAAGCCCCAAACTACCCTTATTGGGGAAAAAGTCAACTTTGTTCCTTCAGAATAATCTCACATTTCTTTTTATGTTAAAAAAAAAAGAGGGGGGAAAGTAACTTTTCCTTCTTTGTAATGCCAAGCATAATTAAAGAGAGCCATGTGGATTACTCAATGCTGAGATTCACACTCCCTAGTACATAAATCACCTTTTCCAGAGAAGTGAGTTGTGCACTGTTTAATGATGTGGCTGCTTAATTGCCTCAGATCAGTTTGCTCAGCTTGCAAGGCCAAGGGGTCACAGGTCAAGAAACAGTCAGTTTTGTTCTTTTGCTAAACAGATCTTTGGCCTGAGATGGGTAGGGCTGAAGGGGAGTGGCAGATATATTCACTTTCCCAGGAGAAGGGCAGGGAGAGGTCATGACCAAGGACATTTGAAGGCAGAGTGAAGAGTTCTGTTCTAAGAAGCCTTCGGGACAAGACTTCCCAGTGTTATAGTATGGTAACTGTGAACACACGGAGTCTGGAGTCTATGCATTTCCCCCCATCATATATGATATTTCCTTTGATTCTAAGGAAGTTTAATTGTTACAACTCTCTCTTTCTTGGAAACATTAGCCTGAGACTAGAGTTTAGTTAAGATTCTCTTTCCTCATCCCACATTTCAATTTGAAAAAGGAATTTTATTGACCTTTATTGGTACCACAGATGCTAAATTGCTAAATGTCCTAAATCTTGATAGATTTAACTTAAATCACTTCTCCTGTTGGTTTGAACTTTGAGTCTGTCAAGCTATTGATTTGTTTTTGTCAGCATGAATTTTAAATATCACCTAATGTTGTTCACCCAAACTTTTTACCAGAGAAGTGCCCTTCTTCTCATTATTTCCTCTTCCCATGAACTTGTATTTTAAAAGTATTTTCAATCAACAAGCCACATTTGTTAGTATCTTGCATTGCCTTATAACATAGACATATAATTTTTTTTACATCATAGACAATAATTTGTAAGTACACACTTACTTCTTTTGACTAAGTGATATAATGCAGGCATCTTAATGGAGACGTAGTAAGTAAAAGAGCTGGAATACAATGGTTTCCTTTGTAACAACATCTATTTCACTAGAAACATTTTTGAGACCGAGTTTCAATAAAAAGACACCACTAACAGGGTCAATAATTTATGCTGATTTCTAGAAAAGAAAATTAGCTGCATGACACAGTCACAAAAATATTTTATGGTGACATAGCATTGAGTGTATTTAATTTTTAAGTCAGAAGTAAATTTCACAGAATATTAAATATTTGTCACTGTTGTTTAGTCTCTAAGTCATGTCCAGCTCTTTGCAGCCCTGTGGACTGTAGTCTGCAGACTCCTCTGTCCATGGGATTTCCCAGGTAAGAATATTGGAATGGGCTGCCCTTTCCTTCTCTAGGGGATCTTCCCGACCCAGGGATCTAACCCACTTCTTTTGTGTCCCCTGTATTCGCAGGCAGACTCTTTACCACTGAGCCACCAGGGAAACTCCTATTAAATATTTAAATGCATCTAAATATCCTCAACTAGTTGTGTCCCCAAATTTTTCATTTCCTGACATATCAGTTGTTCCAGCTCTCATGGATCTGCCTTGGTCCAAAAAAATTCTCCCTGTTTAGCGATGACTGGAATGCACTCTCTAAACAGGTAATCCTCACATATTTTCATTTATAAAGACTGTACTTATTCTTTATTGTAGTTTAGTGAAATTATAAAGTTTACATCTGTACTCCTTCGTAAAATCTCTACAGTGTCCCTGTGGGTTTCCAGATATCACTTCTCTTGGCCTTGTGGTCCCTTATCTGCAGATTTCTCTCTTTATTCCTCTTCCAGTCTCCATCAGAATTTATCCTTTCCATTATTGCCATGACACAAGTGCACTTCAGTTTTATGTCCCTCAGTAGAATGTGAACTTTCTGATGGTAAAAGTTTCATCTTTATCTTCAGTTTTCTCTAAGAACAGAAAATGTAGTTATTATTATTTCTACTTCACTCTCCTAAAATTGCTTATGGAAAAGATCTGCTGATCTTCCAATCGTCATATGTAATATTTAAGCTTTTACTTTACTTGCCATATCCTCAGCTTTGACAGGTTGCCTCCTTCTTTTTTACATTCTCTCTCCTTGTGTTTGGAAATATTGCTCTATCCAGGTTTCCTTCCATTTGTCTTGACTCTGCTTAACTGGGTCTTCTGCCCTGAACTAGTGAGGATTCTATCCTCACCACTTTTTTTCTTATTATTTTTTTTTTCTTTCCCAAAATAAACTTATTTATTTCATTCTTTCTGTGTATTTTAGCTGACTGGACTTTTTCCTTTTTTGTCTGTCAAACTTTGTTTTCTTAATATATATATTTTACTGAGGTGTAGTTGACTCCCTTGGCTTAGATAGTAAAGAATCTGCCTGCAATGCAAGAGACCTGGGTTTGATCCCCGGGTCATGAAAACCCTCTGGAGAAGGGAATGGTTACCCACTACAGTATTTTTGCCTGAAAAATTCTATGGACAGAGAAGCCTGGCGGGCTACAGTCCATGGGGTTGCAGACAGTCAGACACGACTGAGCAACTAACAAACAGCTGACTTACAATGTTTCAGTGCACAGCAAGGTGATATACAAAAGCTGTTCTAGTCCAGTTGCTTTTAAACATGGCTTCTCATTAGAAACAGATCTGGTCTCACGACTCAGTGTTAGTCACTCAGTCATATCTGACTCTTTGGAACCCCATGGACTGTAGCCTGCCAAGCTCCTCCATCCCAGGGATTCTCCAGGCAGGAATACTGGAGGGGTAGCCATTCCCTTCTCCAAGGGATCTTCCCAACCCAAGGATAGAACCTGGGTCTTCTGCACTGCAGGCAGATTCTTTATTGTCTGAGCCACCAGGGAATTTGTATTTTTCAAAAAATTCCAAGATAGTTTCGATATGCATCTGTCAAACTCTTACTGTCTTTCAAGATCCAGGTGGCTGTCAGTTCCTCTTAATGAGGCTTGAAAGCCCAACTCAGGAACTCCCTCTTCTGTGAACTCGTGATCTTTCCGTATAGAGCAAATCAACCCTTATTCTGTAAGACTGCTGATTTATATGCATATTTCCATTATTGCCCCTATTATACTATTAACATACCACCTTTTTCCTGTGATTCTGTGAGCTTGTTGTTGTTGTTATTTAGTCTCTAAGTCATATCTGACTCTTTGCGACCGTTTGGACTGTAGCCTGCCAGGCTCCTCTGTCAATGGGATTTCCCAGGTAAGAATACTGGAGTGGGTTGCCATTTCCTTCTCCAGGGGATCTTCCCGACCGCGGGGATCAAACCTACGTCTCTTGCATTGGAAGGCAGATTCTTTACCACTGAATCACCAGGGATGCCCCATACTCTGTGAGCTACTCGGGGGAAAAGTTTGTGTCTTGTCTATATTTGTATATCCAGTGTATTGTATATATGATACAGTGCATCGTATATGGTACACTCTCTTCAATAACTGTATGTGGAATGATTGAGGGGGTACATGAACAAATAAGCACATGAAAAAGTAAATGCTACCTAACTATTGATTCCAACTGTTTTAGTCACCACAGCCATTTTACACAGCTGCAGAAAGTAAGGAATTGGAACATTCCAGATGTATATATGTGGTAAATTTAGCCTTAAAACCATTCATCATATATTCTTTCATAGTGTATAAACTCCTGTAAACTAAGCAAAGTCCTCGCCTTGTTGCTATCAATTTTATAATTCACATTTTCTAATAGCCTTTAGAAAGGTTCCACTGACAAACCCACCATGTTCCCATTCTATGTACTATCTTGACTTATGCTTTGTTTGTATGACATTTAAAAACTTTTAAATATTTGAATCCATTGAGCCACAAACTTAATCTGAGTAGGAAATAAGAAAGAAATACCAAACAAGAGACTATTTCCTTTTCAGAAATAAAATAATATATTTTTCACTTGTTAATACAATCAAGTTCTCAACATTTAGAAAAAAAAGTGGATTTGCTGCCAATGGTTACAAACTTTATGATAAATAATTGCTGTGTTTAATAATACATTTGAGATAATTTCTTAATGAGTCCTTTGAAAATCTCTGGTGAAATTTGGAATAATTATAATGGGATTTAATGAAATTAACTGGTCTTTTAATATTGTGCCAGCCATTTTTAAGAAATAACCTGACACCTTCATTTAAACCACACTAAAAATAGCAACACTGACAGAAAAGGTTAATCTTTGGAATATACTATCTCATATATTTGTAGATCAACCACTGCCAGTAATTTAGCTTTAGGGAAATAAGTAACTTGAAGTAATGGAGTTTTCTCTCTTGACACATTAGAGTTTGGACATCTTTTGGAAAAAAATCTTTTATGTAACCTCAGATTCTATGGTTACATAAAATCTTTTTTTGATTATGTTTACTTGACTAAGAAAGAGAAAATAAACTGGTTTTCTTATTATGTCATTATCTCCAGAGTAAATCATGTAAATGCCAATAAACTCTCTAAGTTCATTGAAAGCAAGAAGGATTATATTGCAACATGCAAATAAATAATTTTCCATGATTGTTCCTTATTTTTAAGCATTTCCTTGCATGTAATTGGCTCCTTTTCCTTAAAAAGATCCAAAAAGGTGATGCATAACTTCATATGTAAGATGAAAATGTAAATTTCTGAAGTTGATTTGCACGGCATGTCAAAGATATAGTAGCATCATTATTTTATTGAATGGGAAAAATGAAGCGGGCAGAAGGAAATTTTTCCTGTATTTCTTTCCCTGAATATGCTTTAAAACCAAACTTATAAAGGAAAGAAATTAAAGTCCAACCGCTATTTCTGGCAGTACTGGGAAGGCAAAGGGTGACAGCCACAGAAAAGAAAGAACAAAATTATAATTACAGAGTGGTTACTTTATGGTAAAGTGCAAGAAAATCTCTGGAAATAACTCAAACAAGTAAATAAATTTTCTTTGACTGTACTTAAGAGTACAGGTAACTCATCACAGAGCTCTTCCTTTGGGATTTCTATAATGACCATAATGACAAATCTGGTAAATTCACATACAACTCTAAGATAAAGTCATGGAGTTGTGATTTTATATCATACTCCCTAAAGGCTCTGTGCATAACTCAGTAGCTGGAATTGGCTTTGTCATGTTGATTAAAATCCTAAACCCATACATGCTTACGCTGAGTCAATCCAGAGGTTGAAGAAATATCCAAAGATCTAGAAATCTTCCTGCATTGCACTTTTTGTCTATCAAAGTCCAGGTCAGTTGGAATTCTGTGAACCAGGGTATAGGAAGTGGATCATCCCTGAGCATTCATCCTTCCTAACCCAAGGATGCAAAATTTTTTAAAGACCAAATCAAATGCAAAATCTGGTATAAACTCAAGGCTAAGGACAATGCAAAGAGATGTAAAAAAACCTAAAAGTATGGTGTTCATGAATTCTTCAAGGAGCAACGATTCCAAATGAAAGAAGAGGAATACAAAATGCAATAAGGAGGTCATTATGCTATCCTAAAGAATTCTGATAATGATAGGAATCAACTTAGATCAGCATCCACAAACCCTAAAATAATTATCCAACCCCCCACAATCAAAATTATACAAAACCTCATTGTACATAAACCAAAATAGTCTAACTGAATAACTTATGAATTAATCATAGTCACAGTGGAAATGACATAGTGTTATCAAAGAGAAGAGACATAAATTTTTATATAGTGTCAGAAGGAAGCCCACTCTAAAAACCTCCAAAGAGATCACCATCCTCTGCAGGAGGCTGGCAGAGCTGCTTCTCATCCAGCCTCCTACAAAGCAATATAATGGTCTTTTGTATTTTTTGATGAAGCAATAAATCCCATGTGCATGCCCACTCATGCGCATGCACACACACACACACACACACACACACACACACACACAGAGTTATATCCACATTAAGCTTTCCCCCAAATGATTAAATACTTTACTGAGCTTGCTTAGAGAGTTTAATATTTTTCTAGACAAAATCCATCCTCGATACTGAAGATTACTTTATTTGAAAGTTTCACTGCTAAATGTAGGAGCATGGGAGATCTTTCCATAAATACTCAAAGAAAGAAAACAAGGTGAATCTTGGGGACCTTATATTTTTAAAATTTTAGTCTAATTAACATGCAGTCATATTTTCAGAAGTCTCAGAATACATACTGTGAGTGGAGATGCTTGAGATGTACATAATTGCCCATGTTGGGGCTTCCCAAGTGGCACTAGTGGTAAAGAACCTGTCTGCCAATGCAGGAGACATAAGAGACGTGGGTTTGATCCCTGGATGGGGAAGATCCCCTACAGAAGGGAATGGCAACCCACTCCAGTATTGTTGCCTGGAGGACCCCATGGACAGAAGAGCCTGGTGGGTTATAGTCCATAGGGTCACAGAGAGTCAACACGACTGAAGTGACTTAGTACACACACACACAAGCTTATACAGTCTACAACTTTTCTTGGCGATTCACCCTAATGTGAAAGTTGTGTCCAGAAATCCCTCCATAATGGAGTCTGACTTCAATTTTGATATTTAACTGCTGAGAACTTTTAAAACTTACCATTCCTCTTGTGTTCCTGCTTTATACCTCAGTAAGCTAACAAGATTTACTAAACAAATGTTAAGTAAATTACTTTGTGAGAGTATTAGGTCCCTTAATGAACAGTCTGAGAAAAAATATGCAAATTAATTATTTTTCAGTTAGAGACTGAGATAATAATTATCCAAAGATAAATAGCTGAAGTAGTTGGGTACCTGGTTTTATTTATTCTCAATTCATTTTTGAAGTGATAACATATACAGCATATTTAAGATCAATTAACTTGGGAATACTATAATTTAGTTTTCTAGCATACATATCAAACTTATAATATTTCAAAATAAATTTCTTAAGGGAAACTCAGCTTCTAGCTACTTTTTTTTATACATGTAAATCCCTGTTGAAGTCATAGAATGGAACTTTTTTGCTTTGGAAACTGTTAAACCATTTGAGGAAGGAAGTCACCCACATCAATATTTTGTAGCCATTCTATAAACTACATATTGCTAAATAACTTATATAATTTGGGAAGATATTATAAATTATAAGGGAGCATTTAGAAGAAAGGTTAACACATCATGATAGATTTCTACAGGTGAGTTAAATTTCAATTATAATCCTAGCAAGGTCCATCACAGCTTTCCATGAATACTTCTGAGTTTTTAAGAGTTGCATATTTTAAAAATACTTTCCTACCTGAATGCCTTAGAACTTGTAATTTATATCATTACAGTCAGGATCCTAGGTTAGGAAGAGCTTACAGCCTGGGAGGAAAAAGACATTAATATTTTATCAAGAAGGATGTCACCCAGCACATCACATTCAGGGTTGTAAAAGAGAAGGACAATAAAAAATTCTGAACACTAAGATAGAAGTTAGAAACTTTAAAATGTCCAGGAGAAGGTCTGTCAGTAGAAAGACAGAATGGAGGTCTAGTATCAGAATCAATTCAGTTCAGCCACTCAGTAGTGTCCGACTCTTACCGATCCCATGGACTGTAGCACACCAGGCTTCTATGTCCATCATCAACTCCCAGAGCTTACCCAAACTCATGTCCATTGAGTCGGTGATGCCATCCAACTATCTCATCCTCTGTCATCCCCTTCTCCTCCCGCCTTCAATCTTTGCAAGCATCAGGGTCTTTTCCAATGAGTCAGTTCTTTGCATCAGGTGGCCAAATTATTGGAGATTCAGCTTCAGCATCAGTCCCTCCAATGAATATTCAGGACTGATCTCCTTTAGGATGGACTGGTTGGATCTCCTTGCAGTCCAAGGGACTCTCAAGAGTCTTCTCCAACACCACAGTTCAAAAGCATCAGCTCTATGGTGCTCAGCTTTCTTTACAGTCCAACTCTCACATCCATACGTGACCACTGGAAAAACCATAGCTTTGACGAGACGGACGTTTGTCAGAAAAGTAATGTCTCTGCTTTTTAACATGCTGTCTAGTATCAGAATACCTATCTCAAAAAAAAAAAAAAGAAATCTGAATACCTTTTGGGGAAGAGAGATACAAGAGGGTGGGAAAAATAGAGCATAAACTTTGCATCTTCAAATTTGAGTTTGGAGTTTGTCTCTACCGAATAATCATGAGAGGAATGAAAAGTTTGTCAGGAAAATAGCACCTAGAGTTTGTCATTAATAGAGCTGAGAGTGGGTTTCTAAAGAAGATTCCATGTAAGCATAAAATCACAAGCAAGATTGGCAGATCCTGTTTCTAAATAAAGTCTGACAAGCAGAATTTTACAATGCATCAGTCTGTGGATGGCCAGTTTTCCTCCTACAATGTACAGGAACGGGAGCATGGGTGAGAAAAGGAAATGGACAGTGGCCGTTAAAGTAGACTACATTGTATCTCTGGATTTTCCCCTTCATGTTGATGACTATTAAATCACTAGTGCTTTTGCTGAATTAGGGAATCCGGACATCAGACTTCCCTCCAGTCTCACAACGCTGTCATGGTCTTTTTTTGGTTGGCCCCTTTCCTTTAATGCTGGCTTCAAAAATGTTAATGCTGTTACTCTCTTCTTTGCCTAAAGGGCCATCAGGACAGCCACACCCCTCCTAGTTAGTGGGCCGGAGGCTGGATAAGACCGTTGAAGAGGACATACCTGTCTAACTTCTGAAATGGAGATGAACTTGGGTGTACTCCCATTATCCTGGTAATCACGGTATTCTGCCTAGGGCACAACATTTTTCCCTATAATGAATTATACCACAGTAAACACGCAGCTCTTACAACTCTTACATCACAGCATTTTGTAGTTGAGAGAGACCATGAACACTCTCTTAAGCCAAAGGTTTCCCAATTACAGTAGCTGAAATATTTTTTTTTCTCTAATGAAGTCCTACATGGAATTCCACTATCTCCATTCCACTTTTCTCTGATGTCATACAGTTCAGAGAAAGGAGAGACATATTTCTATATGCCATCTTCTAATGAGCATCTCCTGACTGGTACCTTTTCTTAAAAGAGTTCTTCTAGTTTCTGTTTTTTTCTGGGTGACACCTTTGTTTCCTCACACTTGACTCTCTCTTTAAAATCCTCAACATATGGTGGAGATGTCCTTCCGGTACATTTCCTGTGATAATTTTCAAATAGGGAGAGTAGTCCTTTTGAGCAATTTCTGTGACTCCCATGAGCCTTCTTTCCTCAAAACTAAATAACTTATTTCTCATATCTCAGTTTCTCTTTTATTTAATGTAATGCCTTCAAAAGGAAGGCCCCAAACTTGACATATGAATTAAAAAGAATCCTAGTACAGACTATTTTTATTATTATCAATGTAGAATGATGTGGACACAAAATTGTATTCTAAACTGTAAAATCATACAGTTTAGAAAAATATTAACTCTTCAAACCTTATGATAATAGCATGTATTAACGTAGACCCTCAAACTGAAGTATCTGTCTAACAGTTCTGGGCACTGTGTAATAAAATGTTTTGTTGTTGTTGTAGCTGGTACAGAGGAGCAAAACTTGCCTCCCCAAAATATCTCTTTGGCATGTGGATTATTTCAAGCAGAAAACAATCAGGCAATGTTCCATTGCCTTGACACGGTCCAGCAAGTATTTTTTTATCAAACGTTTTCTTTTCCCTCTCTAGGTGAATTGCCATCCTCCACTATGAACTCCCAAACCACTACCCCTAACATCCTCTTTTGTCTTTAGCTGAAGATGGTACTGAAGGTCAGGGCTTCAGTCATTTTGGCAAGCTATTCAGTTTTCTTGACACTCTTCCATGTGTACAAGTTATTAAACTTTTGTTTGACTTTTCTCCTATTAATCTGCCTCATGCCAATTTAATTCTTAGGGCAGTCAGAATAATCTAGAAGGGTAAAAGGAAATTTCTTCCTCCTTGACACTTGTGTGTGTGAGTTTACTAACACATGGTTATATTTTCTACCGTCTCAATCTAAAATTCCTATTTTTGAAGAACAAAGTGAGGAAGCTAGATAGATATAGATACATATATAGATCTTTTCTTTTTTTCCTTGCAAAAGTGGTCACCTGAAACTATTAAGAAGGTTGAAAAATATCTGAATATTTAACTTTGTCTTCATATTAAATAAGATTATCTACACGAAGCAAATATGTATTTTATTGTTTTTTACTTTCTCCCTCTCTCTGTCATTCCTGTATCCCACAAGCTAATTGTTTTTTTGCTTTTGTTCTTCAGTGTGGCCATTTAGCCATATATATATGGCTCCTGTGGAAAAAAACAAATTAAATGTTTTCTTGGCTTTTGTGTCTGGCAGAAGTAGGACAAGAAAATAATTCTAGCACAAATATTTGGCTGTCTAGAAGGTCTTCCCACAAAACAAAAATAAGAAACAGTAAAATAAAAGTTAGTTCTCAGGAACAGCTGTCTGGCAAACTTTCTTGTATTTGCATGTCATCCCTGAGATGACCATCTGGGAGAAATCATTCCCCTGGTTTGCATGGCTCGTGAGGTCAAAATGCAGTTTCTTTCCATGTCTGCTTCAATCCCTCAAACATCTACTGATCATATCTCCATCAGTCTTCATTCTAACTGGTAGAGGCTTCAGTATCCAGGCAATCAAGATAATCTCTTGCATTAGTTCTTAGGTGTTCTTTAGCCACTTGGAAAGCTGATCTGTATAATATTCGGAGCAAAATCCTCAGTAGTGAAGTTCTTAAGGCAACTCTGTAGACTCATAGTACTATTTCCTTTGAGTACAGCAAATTAATTTTCTGATTGAATCAATATCATGCCCACATATAAAAATAAAAAGGAAGAAGTCTGTCCTCAAAATGAGCATTTCCAAAACATATCTGAAAATTATAAAGAATTCATTGAAGTCCAATAGAATAACAAAAATATAATGTAACCTCAAGTTTAAGTAAATACAGAAGCCACTGGTAATATCATACATTTACTATGGTGTGATGGGAAAAAGATGTTTTTCTCCTATTTGGGAACATCCCTTCATCTGAGTGGATGAACACAAATCTGTTAGGGTGAGGCTTAGTGCAGTTGGAATCTCAGAAAAATCTGAGTGAGTGTTCAAGCCAAAATAAACTCTTACTGTTATTTCAGCCTTGGTTTTTCAGGATTATTAACTTAGTAAGAATAGTGGAAAAATGCAAATCTTTAATCTGAATAAAACCCTATTTTGTTTTGAAAGCAAATGTATTTCTTCCCAGGCCTCCTATTCCCACTAACCATAATATTCTCTGGGGGTTTATTTCTTAACTTGCCCTTTGAGATATATGCCATTTCCTTGTAAGTTGGAGTTTTGATGATTAGCGTTGCAGATGTGATATTTTCTCCAAAAAATGTTTCCAAGGAAAGACTACTAGGAACTAGGCATTTTAGTTCTGAGCAAAAAACATTTCTATGAAGTTTGAAATACTAAAATGTAAGATGTCAAAATTGTCCCAAGTGAAAAGGGGCAGACTTTAAAGAAATGAGAAATTAATCTCACCAGGCTCTTTTTAGTTGATTAAAATAAGTTATTTATTCATCTATTATTGAGACTCAATTGAGGCTGGAGTATGTCTCCAAAGATAAAGGACTAGAATCCTTTCACATGTGGTCAATTTAGTCCTTAGGCTATATAACGCATCAAGTGTGCTCTTGGAGTCATCCAAAGACAATTTTGAATACTAGCTCTTGGCCAATAGAAATTAAAAGACTTCTTCTGTCTTCTTCAGGAAAACAGTCTCCTCAATATAATCATTTGTATCTAGTCACAGAGGAAATGGGCTTCCAAAACCTTATCTTTGCTCTTTCAATGTTACGAAATATCTCTGAGAGTTCCAATGTGATCTTTTTCTTCTTTTGCTAGGACATTGTCATCTTTTTCATTGCAACCACATTCTTCACTTACGTTATCAAGTACTTTTGGCTGCATATGTAGAGTTTCTCAAATGGCAGAAAAGTCACTGTTCCCGAAGTCAGCTAATTTTTTTTAGTAATTCCATTTGTGTTTGATTCAAATTTACTTTAACGTTATTATTTTTATTCCTTCACCACACATTTTTGTGGAGCACCTCTCTCTTAATTATTTTTATAAAATGTCACATGGATTTATCATTGGGAGACAAGAAAGCATGTGACTACATGCCTCACTGTGCATGAACTGAATAACTGACGTACAGTGACCAGTTACCAATAGGCCTTGAAGGAAGTAACATGGTTTGTCATTGACCAAAAATGTGCATCTGTTGTTTATGTAGTGGTTTTTAAACTGAAGAGAGAGCAGCAAAGTTCGTACTCTATGTAATTATTCACAGTTAATATACTGTGGTAACTGAAATTTGAGCTATGTTCTTGAGGAATAATGTTGTTTAACTAAACCATGGTAACTGAAATCCACGCATACTTGAACCATGAAAACAGGGGTTGCCTGTTAATCATTAGTACAATTGGTTAGTCATTTGAAAAAAGGTAAAATCATATCTGTACCTCACTTCCACATGAGAATCAATTCCACAACTGTTCACAGTTCTATATATGATACAATACAAATCTCACACTGAAAGAAAACACAGATGAGTTCCTTTGTAACTTGAGTAAGGGAAACATTTTCTAATCATTTATTGTTATTTAGTCACTGAATCCTATCCAACTCTTGCAGCATCATAAACTGTAGCCCACCAGGCTCCTCTGTCCATGGGATTTCCCAGGCAAGAATATTGGAGTGGGTTGCCATTTCCTTCTCCAGGAGATCTTCCTGACCCAGGGATGTCTCTTGCATTGGCAGGCAAATTCTCTACCACTAAGCCACTAGGGAAGCCCTTTTAATCATTACTCAATACGTAAAATAAGAGCAATGATTGATAAATTTGACTACATTAAAATTTTTCAGTGTGAAAAACAAAACAAAAATTACATAAGCAAAATCAAAGGACAAATTAACAGTTAAAAAAAGATATTTCCATTTTTATCATGTACCAAAGCTTCTATAAAATCAAGGGAGAAAAAAACTGACAATTCCTTAAGAAAATGGGAAAAAGATATAAATACAGCCCACAAGAAGAAATGGTTTGTTAAAAAATTATCAGGCATATGAAATGTTACATAGCTCCACATATAAAGCAATAAGAATTTAAAATATACTGAGATATTACTTCTCATCTATCAGGCTTCAAAAATTAAAAAAGATAATACCATGTCAAACTGTAGTACTGTATCACCAGAATATTAACATTGATATGGTCAAGGTACATGATATTTTCATCACCACAAAGATCTCTCATTGTATCAGTTTAAGCTATATCCTTACTCCTGCTTTAATCACTGTTCATGTTCAGTCGTTAAGTTGTGTCCGACTCTTTGGGATCCCATGGACTGCAGGTCAGGCTTCCCTGTCCTTCTCTCACTGCTGGAATTTGCTCAAATTCATGTCCATTGAGTCAGTGATGGTATCTGACCACGTCAACCTCTGCTGCCCCCTTCTCCTTTGGCCTTTCCCAGCATCAGGGTCTTTTCCAGTGAATCAGCTTTTCACATCAGGTGGCCAAAGTATCGGAGATTCAACTTCAGCATCAGTCCTTCCAATGAATATTCAGGGTTGATTTCCTTTAGGATTACTGGTTTGATTTCCTTGAATCCAGGTTTTTTAATGTATCAGTAGAATTTTTTCCCCCTAATTGCTGAGTAGTGTTTCATTTTACAGATGTACCACTATCTGTTTAACCATCACCTACAAAAGGACATCTAGCTTGTTTCCAATATGGTTTCCAATTTTCACACAGATTTTTTTTTGTGTGAACATAAACCTTGATTTGTCTGAAATTAATGCCCAGAAGTGAATTTGCTGGGACTAACAGTAATTGCATATTTAGGTGTTTTTTGTGTGTTTGTTTGTTTGTTCTTGTTTTGTTTTTAAGAAACTGATACACTATTTTGGCAAAGTGACTGTGCTATTTTGCACTCCAATTAGCAAGGTATATAATCCACTCTGACATCTTTATCTTTTAATTTGGTTATTTAGCCTTTTAAAATATACAATTATTTATATACTATTTGCATTAGTAGTTAAGTCTGCCATTTAAATTTTTAAGTTGTTGTTTCTGCTTATTCAGCTTGTGTGTATGAGGTTTTTTTTCCCCTGCTTTTCTAAGGGTTACTTGAATATTTTTTAGAATTTCCTTTTGATTTTTATACTATTTTGAACATTTTTTTAATGGTTGCTCTGGATATTACGTTCCAGTGTTAGTCACTCAGTCATGTCCAAATCTTTGCAACCCATGGACTGTAGCCTGCCAGGATCCTCTGTCTATGGAATTCTCCAGGCAAGAATACTGGAGTGAGCTGCCATTTCCTTCTCCAGGGAATCTTCCCAACCTAGGGATCAAACCCCGGTCTCCCGCATTGCAGGCAGACCCTTTCCTGTCTGAGCCACTAGGGAAGCCCAGATATTACATTATAACTTATAAATCACAACATGCTAGTGTCATCATTTGATCAGTTTGAGTGAAGTACAGAAGTCTTAATCTTGTACTTCATTCATTTATAATATAATGGTCTTAAGTATTTCTTTTACTTGCATTTAGAACCATGTCATACAATGTTATAATTTTGCTTCCACTGTCAAACAGAACTTAGGAAATTTTGAGAAGAAAAGCCTACTATATTTACTCATATTATCGCTTATCATTTGATACTTCTTCTTGATATTACAAGTTTTCTTCAGTTAGTATTTCATTTCTGTTTAGATAACGTCCTTTAGCCATTAATTTAGAGTACATCTACTTGTAACAAATTCTCTTACTTTAACCTCACCTGAAAATACCTTGATTTGTCTTTCATTCCTGAACGATATTTTTTGTAGGTATATGATTATAAGTTGATGGTTCTTTTCTGTTAGGGCTTGAAAAATTTGCCATTTTATTTTAGCTTCCATTTTCTGATGAGAAATTTGCTGCCATTCAAAAAATTTTTTTCTATAAAACTTGTTATTTGTTCTCTTGTCTTTAGCATTTTTTTTTTGTTTTTAGCTTTAAGAAGTATAGTTATAACATGTCTTGACACTAAATTCTTTGAATTTACCCTGTTTGAAATATTCTCCAATTTATGTACTGTAGATTTATTTCTCTCACTGAATTTGGTAAGTTTTCAGACATTATTTCTTCTTTTAGATTGGTGCAAAAGTTACTGTGGTTTTACGTTGTCAAAATTTGCCATTTGATTTTGGAATACATTCTTAAATAAATGTGGTTGTGTTATACATAATTTTAATGCACATTTCTCACTTTGTGCTTTTTGCTAATGAATTATTACTTGCTGCGTATTTTATATTTATTTTAGACTAGGGAAATGATGTTAGACCAAAAGCAAATTTGAGCAATTTTCTTGAGTCCAAAATGGGTTGTAAAGCAGCAGAGACAACTCACAACATCGGCAATGCATTTGGCCCAAGAACTGCTAATGAACATACAATGCAGTGATCGTTCAAGAAGTTTTGCAAAGGAGACAAGAGCCTTGAAGATGAGGAGCATAGTGTCTTGCCATCAGAAGTTGACAATGACCAATTGAGAACCATCATTGTAGCTGATTCTCTTGCACGAGAAATTTCCCAAGAACTCAACGTTGACCATTCTATGGGCACTTGACATTTGAAGCAAATTGGAAAGGTGAAAAGGCTTGATAAGTGGGTGCCTCATGAGCTGACCCAAAATTTAAAAAATCATTTTAAAGTGTAGTATTCTCTTATTCTACGCAGTAACAACGAATCATTTCTTGACTGGATTTTGATATGCAACAAAAAGTGGATTGTATACAGCAACTGGCAATGACCAGCTCAGTGGTTGGACTGAGAGGCTCCAAAGCACTTGCCAAAACCAAACCTGCACTAAAAAAAGGTCATGGTCACAGTTTGGTGCTCTGCTGCCAGTCTAATCCACTACAGCTTTCTGAATCCCAGTGAAGCCATTACATCTGAGAAGTATGCTCAGCAAATCGATGAAATCTGAAATCTGCGATGCCTGCAGCTGGCACTGGTCAACAGAATGGGTCTAATTCTTTCCCATGATTGCCCAACCACAGGTCACACAGCCAATGCTTCAAAAGATGAAAATATTGGACTACGGTTTTGCCTCATCCTCCATATTCATTTGACCTCTCACTGACCAACTACCACTTCTTCAAGTATCTTAACAACTTTTTGCAGGCAAAACACTTCCACAACCAGCAGGACTCATAAAATGTTTTCCCAGAGTTCATCAAATCCCAAAGCATGGATTTTTATGCTACAGGAATAAACAAACTTATTTCTCATTGGCAAAACTGTGTTGATCGTAATGGTTCCTATTTTGAATACTAAAGATGTGTTTAAGCCTAGTTATAATGATGTAAAATTCAGGGTCTGAAGCTGCAATTATTTTTATATCAACTTAATAGTACTTTTTCAGCCCTGCCCTCCTTCTCCTCTCCTTCCTAAACACTGAAGATGCAAATCTTAATTTTTAAGAAAATAATTCCACAGGTCCCTGAGGCTCTGTTCACTTTTATTTTTCTAATTTATTATCTCTCTGTTGTTCAGACTTCTTGATTTGTACTGTTGTCTTCCAGTTCACCGATTCTTTCCTCTTACCCATTCTATTGTTGAGCCCATCCACTGAGCTTTTTAATTCAGCTTTTATTTTTTATTTCTAAAATGTTTATGTGGGTGTTATTTATATCTTACAGTTCTTTGCTAAGACTTTCTATTTTTTCATTTGTTTTAAGTAATTTCGTAATTGTTTGCTGAAGCATCTTTATCAAGGCTGCTTTCAAATCTTTGTTGTATAAGTCAGGTAAGTCTAACATCTCTGTCATGTTTCTGGATGAATAATCATGTTTTTAAATACTGTTAATTCTTTTTCAATAGTTATAACATGCTATGAACTAATCTAACACTTTATATGTACTCCTTGAGCAGCTCCGTGAGGTAGATACTATTACTATTACTATTTCCCAAGTGAGATAACCCTCTTCCCTCCAATTCAATCTTTGACTTGGTGTTTTGGTATATGCTAAAGACGGGAGGAGGAGGGGATGACAGAGGAGGAGATGATTGGATGGCATCACTGACTCAATGGATATGAGTCTGAGCAAGCTCCGGGAGTTGGTGATGGACAGGGAAGCCTGGCGTGGCTGCTGTCCATGGGGTCCCAAAGAGTCAGACACGACTGAGTAACTGAACTGAACTGAACTGAAAGAAGGAAGAAGGTGACTACATAAATCCAAGAATAGAAAATAAACACACCTTGTATATTAAACTCTTACATTTTTTAAAAAAGTGTTACATTGGAAGCAATTCTAAAAATAAAACAGACAACATATTAGTGAATATTTTTATTTCTTTCCTGGCCAAGAAAAATCCCATTATGGATTGGAATTATAAAACAGATATGCATTTTTGGTTAGGTTGATATCATTTTGAAAATCTATTGGTAGGCATTGATTGGCTTAAGTGAATCAGAAGAATGTCATCTTTTTGCTACCGTAATTGGCTCAAAAGGGGATATGTAACTTATGTTAGCTTACTCACCCTAAAGTTCAGGATTTGTGCCTGCAGGTGAAGAAAGATACATTCTTTTGTCTTCTAGATGATGTTACCTGGAGATGCAGCCTTTCAGTTGTTTTAAGGAATGTGAGACCAAGAATAAAGACAATAAAACAGCAGGGAAAAGAAAGCAGAACTCTGATCACACTCAGATGACTCTAACTTTATCTCTAGAATTTTTAGTAAATGAATTAATAAATTATAGTTTAAAAAGAGTGTTAAGTGATCCCAACTGGCCCCAAGAATAAAATCTTTTATCTTTATTCTCTATTGAAGAGATATTCTTCTACAAACTGTTTATCAGTACTAGTCTTGAAGTTTTTTAAAACAATCTTAGTTTTAGCTTTAGGAGGCATTAAGTATAAGGTGTAAGTAACTGCCAACTCTTACAATATATCAACAAGACTTGACAAAAAAAACAGTATGATGAGAAATTTACAATGTGCTCTAGCTTTTATTTTTGAACTAATTTTATGAACATTTGTGCCTTATTTTTTAGATTTTTCCGTGTTTTTGAAAAGATAATACAATATGGAAAAAATTAAATGTCATAAAATATAATTAATAGGCTCTGTCTCACCCCTAATATTCAGGTCTAGAGTTCCTTCACTTAGAGATAATCACTGTTATTATCTACTTGATTAAGCGCAAAGAAATACTTTATAACTATACAAGCATATATATATATATATATGTATATAGTATACATATATATATATATATATATATATATATATATATATATAATTATCTGTCCATTTTTGTGTATGGAAATGATTGCTAGCTTCACATACCCTCTGCACCTTTCTTCTTTAACATTATATTTTTACCTTCCAGACATTCCATATCAGTACTTACTGGTCATTTGTTCATTCATATGCACTCTGTACTTTATAAACAATCCTCATTTTAGGGCGGTAAGGTTTGTTTTCAATATTTTATATTATATGTAGTATTTTAATAAATCACCTTGTACGTGCTTCTTTGCAAAGGTACTAATATATATCTACTATAAATTACTAGAATTAATAACCATTTATAAGTACATTTTGAATTTTAATAGATATTTTAATAGATTTAAATTGTGTTCCAAAGATTCTTTTTCCATAACCTGTCCCCAATTCAATATTGGTAAAATTTTACCATATGATAGATAGACAAAGACTACTTTACTTTTAACTTTATTTATTCATTATGAGTGATATTTAGCATTGTTTTATACATTTACAAACTAATTATACCTGTTTTCCTGAGAACTTTCTATTAAACTTTTTCTTATTGATTCATAAGATCTCCTTATGCATTAAAGAATGAGCCATTAATTATCATATGTGTTTATGGCGGATGAGGTGGTTTACTAAAACTCTACTTCCCCCTCTCTGGTATGCCTTCTTTTCTACAACCATTAGAAAACTAATAACTACTTTTTCAGACTATTTTATAACTAGACTTCTGTTGTAAACTGATATTGCACTTGGATGTATTTGCATGAGATCTGGATAGAAGCAAAATTTTGGAGCTGGGAGGTCATAAACAGTATTAGCCATTCTTCGTCTTCTTGATAAAAAGAGGCTGTTTTGGTGGAAGAAGCAGTGGGATCTCATACTCCCATACACCAGTCTGAGAAGTGACAAGAGGCATTTTTGCTAAGAGTAGCAGGTAAACATCACACATCAGTGCCATTTCACTGGCTCTACAGCTCCTGACAACATCTGGTAATCTATGAATTCCAGCTACAGAGTGTGTAGTTCACAGTGGCAGTTTTGGAGGTAAAACTTCCTCTGATGGGACAGTGCAAATAGTCTTTGGGTGGTGATTCCTGATTCCAGTTTCCAGCTCATTCCTCCACTTTCCAATGACACTGTAAATGCATACTTTCCTTTATCAAATAGCTGTCTTCTTAATATTCCTTAAGTAGTCTCTGTCTTTTGTACTGAATCTTGACTAAGACAATGCTGCAAAATCTCTTTTTTGGTTTCCTGCTTTGAGTAATTTGAGCAATCTTCTCTCCTTTAAAAACAATTTTTTTTAATTAATCAGTCTAGCTAGAGTTTGAGAACCCTAGTTAAAGGACTAACTTTTTGCTTCATTGATTTTTTTCTCTATTGTTTTTTTCTATTCTTTATTTCATTAAATTTTACTCGGATCTTTATGGTTTCTGCCCTTTTGTTTGCTTAAGACTTAGTTTGCTTTTCCTTTTTAAGACTCTTAAAATGGAAATTTGGGTCACTAAGAGCTTTTTTTCCCAACACAGCCAATTTTTAAACCTATATCATAGCTATAAATATCCCCCCTAAGCACTGCTTAGCAAAAGCAGTCACAGTGTAGAAACTTCTCTTATTTTGTCTATAATGCAAATCATTCTGCCATTTCACCATATTTTTATTCTGACTCAAACTATATAGAGATAAATAAAATATATACACTACATAATACATATTTACATTTTATATGCCGTCTTGTTAAGGAAATCTCTGGATTACATCAACTGTCTTTCATGATCTTGGATGATGACTGTACATTCTTACCTCACTCTCAATCTTACGCAGCTAAGCTGAGGCTACCGGCTGCTGAGATCCTGAGGCAGCTCTCTGGAATTTCCATTTGGGCAGTCTGCAGACTCAGTGAGGACATTCAGATGTTGACTATCAAAAAAAAAAAAAAAAGACAAATGTCCAAATCAACATAGATGTGGTCAATGCCAAAATGAAATTTCAAACAGAATCACTGAAGTCCTGTGATTTCTAAAATTTTTCTGCAGTACTTGTTATTTCTCCAAAAGGGCCTGTGCTTCAGATATCTAGATATTCAAATCACAAAGAGTCAGACACGACTGAGGGACTAATGCTTTCACTTTCATGGAGGGTAAATGTTTATTAAATAAAGCATTTATGAGCTACTGATGATAACGGAAAAAATAAACACTATTTTCTAGAGAAGAAATGTTGCTTTTCAGATATCATAAGATATAAAACACAGAAAAGAATTTGGCCTTTTTCTTATGTACTGGAATTGATTAGATGGATTGTGTGCCTCTCAAAAAGTTTATCTATAGCTATCTTAGCTCAATTTTTCATTTTATTTTGAGTAGAAGGAATTTGCTTTTGCCAATCAATAAACTGTAATGTGTCATCTGAACTTAAATGAGAACTACCTCCTATTGCTAGTTTAATGTCCTGCTGTTACCCTTGCTCTCCAGCCAGGAGAACAGCACGTACTATTTGCCCTCAGATTGACATTCATATGTGGAAACGTTAATTTCCCGATGGGTGGCCAAGATACCCTTGTTTTTCTGCTACAGACTGATGAATCACCTCCTCTGCTGTCATTTTTCAGTTTGTGCAGAGCTCTGAACATTTATACTTTAGGTATATTACTCTGCTGATGTTTGAGTGTTTGTATAAAACAGACCCAAATTGCTGTCATCTCAATCCAAGATAGTATTGAGTTATTTCTAATTAGTTAGCACCAGCAATTAATCTAAAGCCTTCTCTTGTAATTCAGAGTTTGAGAATCTGTTTATTGTTAAAATAGTGATAGGTGTTATTTTTTCTCAGTGAGCTAAGAGCATTTCAATTCCTAGATCACTCAACCCTTTGAATTGTGGATCATTATCATTTTTATAGATAATGAAATTCAGGCTTACCAAAATATTTTTCCCAGAATCTTAGTATTATTATAAGGCAAACACAATATTCAAACCCAAGTTCCAGAGCCCATTCATTTAATCTCTAAATTCAGATTCTTCCTAACCATCTATTGTTCTTTCATTAGTTGTATCATGCTATAGATTAGCAGCATCACTAAGGAGAGAGCAATAGAAAAGGACAGCATAGAAACTCAAAGGAATTTATCTTCCAATCATAAGAAAGAAGTAACATGATAGTGACAAACAAAATGTTCCAGGTTCTGAAATTTTGTATATTTTCCAATGAGTGCCTTTTGCAAACCAATAAAAATTGATAAAAATATCCACCCATCCTTTCACTGGGGTAGAAAGAATTTCAGATTTGCAAGTGTCCCTTTTATTGTTAAAGTGATGGTAGAAGAAACTCAGTTCAGTTCAGTCGCTCAGTCATGTCTGACTGTTTGCAACACCATGGACTGCAGCACACCAGGCTTCCCTGTCCATCACCAACTCCCGGAGTTGTTCAGACCCATGTCCACTGAGTCGGTGAGGCCATCCAGCCATCTCATCCTCTGTCCTCCCCTTCTCCTCCTGTCTTCAATCTTTTCCAGCATCAAGGTCTTTTCCAGTGAGTCACGTTTTCGCATCAGGTGGCCAAGATATTGGAGTTTCAGCTTCAGCATCAGTCCTTCCAATGAATATTCAGGACTGATATCCCTTAGGATGGACTGGTTGGATCTCCTTGCAGTCCAAGGGACTCTCAAGAGTCTTCTCCACCAGTTCAAAAGCATCAATTCTTCAGCACTCAGCTTTTTTTATGGTCCAACTCTCATATCCATACGTGACTATTGGAAAAATCATAGCTTTGACTAGACGGACCTTTGTTGGCAAAGTAATGTCTCTGCTTTTTAATATGTTGTCTATGTTGATCATAGCTTTTCTTCCAAGGAATAAGCGTCTTTTCATTTCATGGCAGTATCCACCATCTGCAGTGATTTTGGAGCCCAAGAAAACAAAGTCTGTCATTTTTTCCATTGTCTCCCCATTTGTTTGCCATGAAGTGATGGGACCAGATGCCATGATCTTACTTTTCTGAATGCTGAGTTTCAAAACAGCCTCTTTCACTTTTATCAAGACGCTTTTTAGTTCCTCTTTGCTTTCTGCCATAAGGGTGGTGTCATCTGCATACCTGAAGTTCCTTCATCTATTAGTGTCTTTATTGACAGGCATTTCAAAGCAAAATATTGGGGGAAAGACATGGATACATGGTCATTTTTTTTAATTTATTTACTTTTTAATTGAAGGATAATTGCTTTACAGACTTTTGCTGTTTTCTGTCAAAGTTTAACATGAATCAGCCATAGGTATACATGTATTCCCTCCCTTTTGAACCTCCCTCCTATCTCCCTCCCCATCCCACCCCTCTAGGTTGATACAGAGCCCCTGTTTGAGTTTCCCAAGCCATACAGCAGATTTCCATTGGCTGTCTATTTTACATATGGTAATGTAGTCTTCCATGTTACTCTTTCCATACTTCTCACCCTCTCCTCCCCCTCCTCATGTCCATAAGCCTATTCTCTATGTCTTTTTCTCCGTTGCTGCTCTGTAAATAAACTCTTCAGTACTGTTTTTCTAGATTCCATATATATATGTTAGAGTATGATATTTATCTTTCTCTTTCTGACTTACTTCACTCTGTATAATAGGCACCTAGGTTCGTCTACCTCATTAGGATTGACTCAAATGTGTTCCTTTTAATGGCTGAGTAATATTCCATTGTGTATATGTACCACAACTTCTTTATCCCTTCCTCTGTCAATGGACATCTAGCTTGCTTCCATGTTCTAGTTATTGTAAATAGTGCTGCGATGAACAATGGGATACATGGGTCTTTTTCAATTTTTGTTTCGTCAGGATATACACCTAGGAGTGGGATTACTAGATCATATGGTGGTTTTACTCCTAGTTTTTAAAGGAGTTTCCATACCATCTTCCATAATTGCTGCATCTATTTACATTCCCACCAATGGTGCAAGAGTGTTCCCTTCTCTCTACACCCTCTCCAGAATTTATTGTTTGTAAACTTGATCTTAGTTTTCTGAATGTTGAGCTTTAAGCCAACTTCTTCACTCTCCTCTTTCACTTTCATCAAGAGGCTCTTTAGTTCTTCTTCGCTTTCTGCCATAGGGGTGGTATCATCTGCATATCTGAGGTTATTGATATTTCTCCCGGCAATCTTAATTCCAGCTTGTGCTTCCTCCAGTGCAGCATTTCTCATGATGTACTCTGCATATAAGTTAAATAAGAAAGGTGACAATATACAACCTTGACGTACTCAACTGTTGCTTCCTGACCTGCATACAGGTTTCTCAAGAGGCAGGCCAGGTGGTCTGGTATTCCTATCTCTTTCAGAATTTTCCACAGTTTATTGTGATCCACACAGTCAAAGGCTTTGGCATAGTCAATAAAGCATAAATAGATGTTTTTCTGGAACTCTCTTGCTTTTACAATGAGCCAACGAATGTTGGCAATTTGATCTCTGGTTCCTCTGCCTTTTCTAAAACCAGCTTGAACATCTGGAAGTTCACAGTTCACGTATTGCTGAAGCCTGGCTTGGAGAATTTTGAGCATTACTTTACTAGCGTGTGAGATGAGTGAAACTGTGCAGTAGTTTGAGCATTCTTTGGCACTGCCTTTCTTTGGGATTGGAATGAACACTGACATTTTTCAGTCCTGTGGCTATTGCTGAATTTTCAAAATTTGCTGGCACATTTAGTGCAGCACTTTCACAGCATCATCTTTGAGGATTTGAAATAGCTCAACTGGAATTCCATCACCTCCACTAGCTTTGTTCATAGTGATGCTTCCTAAGGCCCACTTGACTTCACATTCTAGGATGTCTGGCTTTAGGTGAGTGATCACACCATCATGATTATCTGGGTCGTGAAGATCTTTTTTGTACAGTTCTTCTGTGTATTCTTGCCACCTCTTCTTAATATCTTCTGCTTCTGTTAGGTCCATACCATTTTTGTCCTTTATCAAGCTCATCTTTGCATGAAATGTTCCCTTGGTATCTCTAATTTTCTTGAAGAGATCTCTAGTCTTTCCCATTCTATTGTTTTCCTCTATTTCTTTGCACTGATCGCTGATGCAGCAGTAAAAAATTTAAAAAGACAAAAAAAGTCTCTATTCTTGTGTAACTTACATTCTAGAAACCATCAAGCAATCAAATCTGAGTCTTTCGAGCTGGATTTCTCTAGATTTTATTTTTTAAATTGAACTTTAGGAAGGAAGGTTGTAATCATATTTTATGTCTCTAATGATCAAATCTTTTCAGGAGTTGACTTTATGACCATCAATTTCTGTGGGACAAGCTTGGCTTAATAAGTTATCTATAAATAATAAAAATAACTGAAAATATGAAATTAGCCATTGTTATCCTATTTGAGATAACAATTAAATGTAGTAAAATTTAATAAAAGAATTTTCTGACTTTACAACCAGGTGATATATTTTTATGGTTATTATTATCCTGTTCACAGACAGATATTATAACTTGGGAGCAATATCCATCACAGAATTTCTTGATAACACAGTGTACATAAACCAGGATAGTACCTAACTCTCCTCTAAAACCAGATGGTTCAGGTGAATTTTCATTAAACTAAAATTGTGATTTTTAACTAGTACACATACAGGATGAGGTAGATTAAAAGATGCTTTGAGGCTTTTCAAGCACCATCTGAATGTGAATTAATATTGTGAAAGATCTTTCCAAGGTCACACAAAATTAGTGGGAAGCAAAAAGAAAACCTAGGTTTTAGTTTCCTAGACTGGGGCTCTTTCTATTACACAGTTCTTCTTATAAGTGCATAAGCCTGAGAGATGCATGAAGCACAACGGATAAGCTTTCTTTGTATGGTAGCTTAATTGCAAAAACTCCGTTTTCAATCTGTGAGTGTGACTCAATAAGCCAATAGGCCTACTTAAGGTTTTTTTAAAGTTAAAGAAAGTAGCTAATGGCTTTTAAAATGTGTCCTTCAAGTGGCCTGGTTGTGAAATAGTTTTTGAAATAAAATGCCAAAAGCACTACAGTTTTCAATAATGAATCACTAACCATTTGCCTCTGTTCTGAAACTTGGCTTTTAAGGAAGAAATTTTTAAAACTCTAATTACAGTTTACAAAAGCAAAAGCATCAAAAAAGTGATGTTTAATAGCTTAATGGAATTTCTTATCAAGCCAATATAGCATTATTAGAAAGCTGTTTCTCTCTTCATCAAAGAGTTAGTTGCTCAGTCGTGTCTAACCCTTTGTGACAAGAAGTACTATAGCACACCAGGCTCCTCTGTCCATGAAATTCTCCAGGCAAGAATACTGGAGTGGGTTGCCATTCCCTTCTCCAGAGGCTCTTCCAACCCAGGGGTAGAACCTAGATATCCTGCATTGCAGGCAGATTCTTTACCTTCTGAGACACAAGCGAAGCCCAATACAGCATTATGAGGAAGCTGTTTCTCTCTTCATCAAAAGGCTGCACACATAAACCAATACCACTGGCTTGAAATTATCAACGTGTCAAACTAACATGCTACTCAAATCAACTGTCAAGCTCTTAAGCACCTAAGTTATACACAAAAGGCTAAAACATTGATTTTGTAGGTGAGAAAATACATGACATGTTGGGAGTGTATGAAAATCTCTCGTGAAACAGAGAAGCGAAACCACTACAAACCATTTTCATCTCAATGAATCTATGCTCAGTGATGCCAAATCGCTACTTGGTTGTAATGAAACTGAAAGCAGGCCTGGTTTCTTCATTTCATTGCTTGAGTAAATCAGTTCTAAAAAATATTTCTTTAGTATAAATCAGGAAAAGTCACCCCTTAACTCATTCTTTTTACAGAGTTATAACACTTTTTGCTTGTTATAACTTATTCTTTACTTGTTATATCATTTTCTTTTACTTGTTGGATTTTTATATCACTCTATATGATAAACATGGTACAGGTTTGTCATTGTTCCCGAGCTAAGATGAAAAGTGATGTGATTGAAGTCTTCTGTAAAGTAATCTTAAATATTGGTTCAGTGCATGCTGGGGTAGAGTTATGTAAGCCATGAGGTGTAAGTATTGATACTTTTTGTGTCATTTCTGAGTCCAGAAGGTCCGTATGGTATACAAGTTACAGGGCTTTCCTTTGCTTCTTTCAAATTATTCTAAACTATGATCGTATTAGGTTACTTTTTCTAATTTCCAAAATCATTCTATATTAGAATAAGAAATTCCAACTACTGTGAAAAACAACCACCAATTGTCAGTGGCTCAGCATGATAAAAATTGGTTGCCTCCTCACATCACTGTTGGCTGCAAGGTAGTTAGTTCGCCTTCAAAAATGTGTCAGGAATCTAGGCTTCTTCCATTTCATATTACTGGTGTCTCAAAAACATGGCCTCTATGACAACCACAGAAGGAAAACAGTGTGGCCAGGCACAGAGTATATTTTCACAGCAGGTTTCAAAATGAATACATTATTTCTGCCTACAACCCATTAGTCAGAATCCAGTCATGTGGCCATAACCTCACTTCAAGGGAGGCTCACAAACACAGTCTTCCTTTGTGTTCAGGAAAAGCAAAGAGGATAGATAAGCACATAGGTATTTTCTGTCACAGTCCCTAAACAACAAATCTGTAACACCTTAACATTTCAGATTGTCATCCCAACCCTTGAAACCTGGTTATTAGTGGTAGAAGTGGGAGTTGTTGGGGAGATAAAAGTGTACAGGCAGGGCACATCAAGCTACATGATAAACAAGAGCTGTCAATTGCCATCTGCAATTAAGTATCTGTTTCTTCCTTCTGTCCTCTCCACCAGCCATCCTTCCTGGTACTTCCCAGAATCCCCTTGGTCTAACTGGAACAGTTTCATCTGGTCCTTAGAGAGCAAAGACTTTCCAAGATTTCTAAATATCCTGATATATACTTCATAAAGAAATTAGATAGCCTTAGTAGAGGCAGCAGAAGGGAAGAAACAAAATATGCCTAGAATTTAAACAGTTAATAGAAATAAGCGCTTTTTTTGTTGTTGTTGAGATACTAACGTGCACAGTTCCAAATCACTCTTGTTTAGCTACATATTGGAATGAACTTGCAAACTACTGTGGTCATACTGATTCCTGCCAAGAATCTAGTGAGCTGATAAACAGATATCTGAAAGAAAGGGAAAATGAAAATCAAATTAGAAATAAAAATTAACAACAACTGAAGGCATTTCAAAAATAAATTTCCATCTTATCAGTTCCTTTCAAAGACACCAATGACGAGCATTGTTGTGAATGGAAGAAGTGATTTTTTTTTCAAAGTTTTCCATTCAGTAAGATGACAAAGGTATCTGAAATTACAGATCTGAACTCACAGAGAATCAATGCGTCTCCTGCTGGCAACTTAGCAGCTTTTGTAATTGATGTGACAGTTTCATTTCCCCACTGCCACAGACAATCAGCATGTTACTCCATCTCTCAAACAAATCTGGAAAGAAAAAAAAAAGATTTTCAGTTTTACTTTTTAGTCGATATTAACATTTTCCAAACAAGATATGGTGGCAATGACAGACAACAGATTCAAGGCTTTGACAACATCCTGCTTTGGATAATACAAATTAAAAAATTGTCAGTGTGACTTCATCAACATAGCTAATAATTGCCTCAACAGGATAATTGATCATTTAAAATCTTTCTCTAAGGAACTTTAAAAAAAAAAAGGATTCTTCTCAGTACATGAACGAAGGTAGACATGTGTTCATACCTCAATCTACGTTATTTTTTTCCCAGAATTATTTCTCTTGCCTCAAGAAGAAAGTAGAAAACCTTTAACTCGGCAATTGAAGACTGTTCATACCTTATCCTATCTAACCTCATCATTTTTCTCCCTTTTTTGTATCCACATATTTTGAACTTAAGCCCCACTGAATTCACTGCTTCTGGAAAGCACAATGATCTTTCAGAGGTCTTTCTGCACTGGCTATTTTCTCAGTCTGAAATATATTATATCAGCCAGAATTAGTGAGGTTCTGTTGCAGTAACAAATGATCCTTCACATGTCAATGTTTTAAAACACTAGAAATTTACATTTTTACTCCTGCAACATGGCTAGGTGAGACCCATCTCATCATAGTCTCTCTGACACCAAAAGTGGTGGAAACTTCATCTCAAAATGTGCTTCCATGATTATAGCAGAAGTGAGAAAGAATTATGGCAAATAGTGCACTGGCTCTTACATTTTATGTTTGAAAGTGTCAGTCATTTATTCTACTAAAACTTCGTTGACCAAAAAGAAAAAAAAAAAAAAGAAGCAGCAGCATGTGATTATTCCTAAATTGAAAAGGGATGAGAAAATGCAGTCCTACCATGGAAGGAAGAAACTCAGGTTTTTTTGTTGAGCAGCGCTAATAACTACTGCATCAACTTTCCAGCAGGGGAAGTTTAACTCACTTTTCAAAGATGCAAAAAAATGTCACCTCCTCTGAGAAGCTTTCCATGACTTCTCAAGATAATGAATTGTTTCTTTATCTTTACCATTCAAATACTTTGCATAGACTTTCTTGGAATACTTATTATATTATAATAAATCTATTACTAATTACTAAATCTAATTCTAATAAATCTATTACTACACTAAATTAAGCTGAATTACACTGTATTACAATGAAAATTCCTTATTCATATTTTAATGCCAAGTGTCTGGGCTAGTTGCCGCATAGGCTGTGTGTTTGCTAGATGTTCCTTATTGCAGGTTTATTTGTCCATTCTTCTCATTAGACTATAAGCTCGCTGAGGACACAGACTGTGTCTTTTTGTACCATCCTAACTCTAGTCTTTTATAAGAGTACTTGGCCTTAGTAGATGCCCACTATGTGCTGTGCCGTGCCTAGTTTCTCAGTCATATCTGACTCTTTGTGAGCCCATGAACTGTAGCCTGCCAGGCTCCTCTGTCCAAGGCAAGTCTCCAGGCAAGAATACTGGAATGGGTTGTCATGCCCTCCTCCAGGGGATCTTCCCAGTCTGGGGATCAAACCCAGGTCTCCCGCATTGCAGGCCAATTCTTTACCCTCTGAGCCACAGGGAAGCCCATGAATACTGAAGTTGGTAGCCTATCCCTTCTCCAGGGGATCATCCTGACCCAGGAATTGAACCGGGGTCTCCTGCATGGCAGGAGGAACTTTACCAGCTGAGCTACCAGGGAAACCTGATGCCCACTATATGTTGGATAAATTAATTAACTGATTAATTATTTTTGTTATTATACCATGCTATGTGGGGGCAGGCTAGATTATGCTGCAGCAAAACAAAACAGAACAAAACAGTTACAAAATATTAGATAAGTTCAGCAACAGTTTATGAATTGCTTGTTATACATACTCTACGTGGAAGGGCAAGGGGCTCTGTTCCAGAGGGATCTGACCCAGTCAGGAATCTAGAATGATCTGGGCTCCATATCACTGACTCAATGAACATGAACTTGGGCAAACTCAGGGAGATAGTGAGGGACAGGGAAGCTTGTCATGCTGCAGTCCATGGGGTTGCAAAGAGTTAGCATCACTTAGTGACTGAACAAATACAACATCCATAAAGTCAATGTTTTTTCAGATACTCTGACAGAAGAATGGGTTTCCCTGGTGGCTCAGGCAGAAAAGAATCTGCCCGCAATGTGGGAGACCTGGGTTCAATCCCTGGATTGGAAAGATCCCCTGGAGAAGGGAACGGCTACCCACTCCAGTATTCTGGCCTGGAGAATTCCATGGACTGTATAGTCCATGGTGACAGGAGACTAAGAAATTGGAGAATCACAGATGACTTTTTAACTCTTCAGTTTAGAAATGAACAATCACACTTCCACTCATATGTTATTTTCATTGGCCAGAACTAATCATATGGCCCCATAATTGCAGAGGGCTGGGAAATACTGGGGCTTCCCAGGTGGTGTTAGTGGTACAGAACCTGTCAATGCAGGAGACTTAAGAGATGCAGATTCAATCCCTGGGTCAGAAAGATCCCTTGGAGAATGGAATGGCAACCCACTGCAGTATTCTTGCCTTGAGAATACCATGGACAGAGGAGCCTGGCGGGCTACAGTCCATAGAGTCACAAAGAGTTGGACATGACTGAAGTGACTTTGCACAGGGAAATATTGAGAAACAAATGGAATACTTGGTGTGCATTACTGTTTCTGTGTCATGGTTGAAGACAATATTCTTGTAATAAATATAAAATGTCTGTGATATGGGAAATACAATGTTGGCAAATAACATAATCCGAATTCTGTAGCACTTTTCAAGTGAGAAGATGCTTGAATTCAATAGCTGTATAAAATGCCTATAGAGTTGAGGAGAGTAATCAAGCTGTGTTTAGGAAACAATCATTTCACAGACATTTAAAAAACTTTCAAATTAAAATGAACCTGCCTTCCAACTTCATGTTAATATCTATAACAATAAAACCTATGTAATCACACTAGAAGCTAAGAATAATATTTAGCTATATGTTAGACACTGGAAGGAATTTTTTTTTTTACTTTTTTTTTTTATTTTAGTTGGGGGCTAATTACTTTACAATATTGTAGTAGTTTTTGCCATACATTGACATGAATCAGCCATGGGTTCACATGTGCTCCCCCTCCCGAACCCTCCTCCCACCTCCCTCCCCTTCCCATCCCTCTGTGTCATCCCAACGCTCCATCCCTGAGCATCCGTCCCATGCATAGAACATGGAATGGTGTTCCGCTTCACATATGACAATATACATGTTTCAATGTTATTGTCCCAGAACGTCCCACCCTCACCTTCTCCCTCAGAGTCCACAGGACTGTTTTATGCATCTGTGTCTCTTATTCTGTCTCACATATAGGGTTACCATTACCATCTTTCAAATTCCATATACATGCATTAGTATACTATATTGGTGCTTTTCTTTCTGGCTCACTTCACTCTGTATAATGGGCTCCAGTTTCATCCATCTCAATAGAACCGATTCAAATGTATTTTTTTTTAATGGCTGAGTAATATTCCATTGTGTATATGTACCACAGCTTCCTTATCCATTCGTCTGCCGATGGACATCTAGGTTGCTTCCATGTCCTGGCTATTGTAAACAGTGCTGCGATGAACATTGGGGTACACGCATCTCTTTCAATTCTGGTTTCCTCGGTATGTATGCCTAGCAGTGGGATTGCTGGGTCATATGGCAGTACTATTCCCAGTTTTTTAAGGAATCTCCACACTGTTCTCCATAGTGGCTGTACTAGTTTGCATTCCCACCAACAGTGTAAGAGGGTTCCCTTTTCTCCACACCCTCTCCAGCATTTATTGCTTGTAGACTTTTGGATAGCAGCCATTCTGACTGGTGTGTAATGGCACCTCATTGTGGTTTTGATTTGCATTTCTCTAATAATGAGTGATGTTGAGCATCTTTTCATGTGTTTGTTAGCCATCTGTAAGTCTTCTTTGGAGAAATGTCTGTTTAGTTCTTTGGCCCATTTTTTGATTGGGTCGTTTATTTTTCTGGAATTCAGCTGCAGGAGTTGCTTGTATATTTTTGAGATTAATTGTTTGTCTGTTGCTTCGTTTGCTATTATTTTTCTCCCATTCTGAAGGCTGTCTTTTCACCTTGCTCCTAGTTTCCTTTGTTGTGCAAAAGCTTTTAATTTTAATTAGGTCCCATTTGTTTATTTTTGCTTTTATTTCCAATATTCTGGGAGGTGGGTATGGAGGATCCTGCTGTAATTTATGTCGGAGAGTGTTTTGCCTATGTTTTCCTCTAGGAGTTTTATAGTTTCTGGTCTTACATTTAGATCTTTAATCCATTTTGAGTTTATTTTTGTGTATGGTGTTAGGAAGTGTTCTAGTTTCATTCTTTTACAAGTGGTTGACCAGTTTTCCCAGCACCACTTGTTAAAGAGATTGTCTTTTCTCCATTGTATACTCTTGCCTCCTTTGTCGAAGATAAGGTGCCCATAGGTGCGTGGGTTTATCTCTGGGCTTTCTATTTTGTTCCATTGATCTATATTTCTATCCTTGTGCCAGTACCACACTGTCTTGATGACTGTGGCTTTGTAGTAGAGCTTGAAGTCAGGCAGGTTGATTCCTGACACTGGAAGGAATTTACAACTAAAAATGTGGATGGGTTTCAACAGAGAGAAGCAAAGTATTGGTTTTTGCTCACCTCGTTTCTGAGTCAGCAAAGGGACCTGGGAGGAAATATTTGCTCAACTTCCACAGGTTTCCCCAGTACAAGAAGGCCGAGATTTCACTAACAAAAAACTGGGAATGTTTTCCCTACTGTATAGGTCTTGTTTCATTGTCATTGTCTAATGGCTAGCTCGCGTCCAACTCTTTGCAACCCCACGAACTGTAGCCCACCTGGCCCCTCTGTCCATGGGATTTTCCAGGCATGAATACTGGAGTGGGTTGCCATGTCCCCCTCCAGGGGACCTTCCTGTCCCAGGGATCAGACTGAACATGTGTCTCCTCTGTTGCAGGTGATTCTTTACATTGAGCCACCTGGGAACCATTATTTCATTAAGCAGTCATAATTTATGTTCCTTTTCTATACTTTTATACACACACACACAACACACACACACACACACACGCAGTTTTTTTTAAAAAAGTGGTCCAAGGAGCTTTTAGATGTGTGAGTAATTCATCATGACTCTGGACAAAACTTATTTCTGATACATTTCCCCTAACTTTGTCCTCCTAGCTCCACTGTGGCCTACTAATGTAATCAATTTTATTCTACCTCTGGCTTATTCCGATTTGCATTATTTAAATGAACCCATCACAAAGATTATCATCTATAAAACTGGAAGGAAGATATAATTTTGAGCCTTATTGAACTTATATCATTTACCTTTGCTAAATATTTCAACAGGAGGACATGGAAGACAAATTAATTTTTTACTACTCAGCTAATGAAAATCACCTGTGATAGGAACTGGTGCTCCTGAATTTTATTCTAATTAAAAGTTAATATAAAGTTACTCAGGTTCAACTAAAAATCCCTTTCATAATGTTGTGTACAAATTTACAGTAGAGTTGATTTCCACTGATTGTGCCAAAGACTGGCTTTCAGTTTTTTAAAAAAATAATTGAGCAATAACTAGTTGATATTGGTCTTTTTTTTCTCCCTGAGGAAAGCCATTCCTGAATCATAAGTATTAGCTTTATCCTCCTAAAATATGGTACTAAGGAAGATAACTCTGGGTTCCCCTTTTAACAGCTGGTTCAATTCAGTGGTAATTACTTAGCCTCTATCATGTACCACTCGCACTAGCGCTAGAGAAGCTAAAGGCACATTAGACATGACTCATGTCCTTCAAGAACTTCTAGGAGACAGTCGCAGAGATTTTTTTAAATTATAGTATTGCGTTGGCCAAAATGTTCAGGTTTCTCCTGAAATCTTACAGAAAAACCCAAAGGAACTTTTTGGCCAAGCCAATATAGTACTGAGACCAGTTAGGATATAATAGGTATACAATAAAAACATTTTGATTGACAGATTAGAAGTATGTTCCAGTTTTCAGGGAAATCTTTCAATGGAATGGTTCCCACTGTACTTTTCCCTACCTGAAGGAAATGAAATGGCAGACATGAAGGATAGAAAGCTAGGTGAAATAAGGTAGGAACTGCATACAAGGCAGTGCTCATTGAACTGTGAAATTTCTGTAAGTTTACTAGAAGTATTCTGGCATTTTTAGGATTAGAGTGGTAGGTGATAAATGGTCAGGTGGAGCGAAATCATAGAATGATTTGATTTATAATTAGCAAAGATTTAAATTTACTCTGTAGGAAATGAGTTACCTTGGTAATGTTGAAAGCTTGAGAATGACATTCTTATGTTCATTATTAATACTTAGTGAGCAAAATATTTAGGAGGGTAGAGCTGAGAATGGTAACAAGGAATCCTCTTGGAATGCTAATACAGTTAGTTGACCCTTGAACAACATGGGGGTTAGGGACGTCTACCTTCAGTGCAGTCAAAACCTGAAGTGTAACCCAGAGTCAGTCCTCTCCATGGTTCCTCCGTACCTGCAGTCCCACATCCATAAATTCAACCAACTCTGATCTTGCAGTACTGCAGTATTTATTACTGAGTAAAATATGTGAATAAGTGAACCACACATTTCAAACCCATGCTGTTCAAGGGTCAACTTTAAATTAATTCCAAGTGGGAGATGATAAAAGTGTGAGCAAGTGCTGTTTATCAAGGAATTTGAAAACAGAAAAAAATCATGTTCCATTTCTACCTATGCAGAGATGCATGCTCTTACTAACCATGGGGATGCTTTGGATTATGTAAGAAACCAGGGTGTTCTTAGTTGATACAGGGGCTGAAACTGTTCAGTCCACAGAGGATAGAACTGAGGATATCTACAATGACAGGATGGAGAAGGAAATGGCAGCCCACTCCAGTATTCTTGCCTGGAGAATTCCATGGACAGGAGAGCCTGGCAGGCTACAGTCCATGGGATCACAAAAAGGCAGACACGACTCAGAGTGACTAATACACACACACACACACACACACACACACACAATGACAGGAACTTATCACAGTCCCTGGGTGATTTCAACTAAACTACTGCTTCTTGGGTGATTACAGAACCAACACTTGCAGGTCATAATGGGTTTTACAAAAGTGCCTTAAGCATCATTTGAGAATAAAGATTTCTGATTTATATCTAGAGAGAAGTTCTAGAACCCTGAGAAGAGAGAGGCTTATGATGCAGGCGTCCTAACACTAGCAGTGTCACGTGTGGCACATGTTTATCTGATGTGCCCACCAAAGACTTTTCATTTTATTTCCCAAAGCAGCACACCACAGAACAGGAAGAAGACAAATAATTTGACCATTAATTTAGAATGCTGTACTCAGTTGCTCAGTCACGTCCGAATTTTTACAACCCCACGGACTGTAGCCTGCCAGGCTTCTCTGTTCATGGAATTTTCCCAATACTGGAATGCCTTGCCATTTTCTCCTCCAGAGTTATTAGAGGGCTAATTAGTCACATTAAATAAAAGCACTTACCATAACTCCTGTTGAAACAGGATGCAATGGCACTATTGCTATTGTGAATCTAAAAATAGTTTTTCCCTTTGAAACCCTCTTATTAAACAAGACAAAACAATAACACATGGATCAAAAATTCACAGTAGAATTTACCATTACACAAACCTATCCTCCTTAAAATGGAGAGTACTGATACAGGAAAAATATCTCCCCACATATTTCCATATATTTTCAATCGCTCAAAGCTTCCAAAAAGAAGGCAAAATAGAGGGAACATAATTAAAAATTTAGTTCAAGGAACATTAACCAAATGTCTGCTATATGCAAAGTCCAGTGCTAGTGTTGAAAGAGCCAAGTGTAGTCATGAATCCTATTATTCTGTTGAGAAGACAAGGAATTGTGCTTAATCGAGGTCACCCTGATGGCTCAGTGGGTAAAGAATCCTCCTGCAATGCAGGAGACACAGGAGATACAGGTTCAGTCCTGAGTCAGGAAGAACCCCTGGAGAAGGAAATGGCTACCACTCCAGTATTGTTGCCTGAAGAATCTCATGAACAGAGGAGCCTGACAGGCTACAACTCATGAGATTGCAAAGAGTCAGATACAATTGAGCACATGTCACATAAGTGTCTGAGTATTGAAAGAATGAAAGCATATTCATGAATCTTACTATTTTGTTGAGAAGACAGTGAGTTAAATTGTCATAATAAAGTATGGTAAGTACTATGAAAATTATAACCACTTCTATCCAGTAACTCCTACTACCCCTCCCTACCAACCCTAGTACACACAAGCTAAGTAGAGGGAATGCCCTGTGTTTGTTATCACATAAGAAGACAATGCCAAACAATGCTCAAACTACTGCACAATTGCACTCATCTCACATGCTAGTAAAGTAATGCTCAAAATTCTCCAAGCCAGGCTTCAAGAGTATGTGAACCGTGAACTTCCAGATGGTCAAGCTGCATTTAGAAAAGGCAGAGGAACCAGAGATCAAATTGCCAACATCCACTGGATCATCTAAAAAGCAAGAGAGTTCCAGAAAAATATCTATTTCTGCTTTATTGACTATGCCAAAGCCTTTGATTGTGTGGATCACAACAAACTGAAAAACTCTTAAAGAGACAGGAATACCAGACAACCTGACTTGCTTCTTGAGAAATCTGCATGCAGTTCAGGAAGCAACAGTTAGAACTGGATATGGAACAACAGACTGGTTCCAAAGAGGGAAAGAAGTACGTCAAGGCTGTATATTGTCACCCTGCTTATTGAACTTATATGCAGAGTACATCATGAGAAATGCTGGGATGGATGAAACACGAGCTGGAATCAAGACTGCCGGGAGAAATATCAATAACCTCAGATATGCAGATGACACCACCCTTATGGCAGAAAGAGAAGAAGAACTAAAGAGCCTCTTGATGAAAATGAAAGAGGAGAGTGAAAAAGTTGGCTTAAAGCTCAACATTCAGAAAACTAAGATCATGCATCTGGTCCCATCACTTCATGGCAAATAGAAGGGGAAACAGTGGAAATAGTGACAGGTTATTTTCTTGGGCTCAAAGATCACTGCAGATGGTGATTGCAGCCATGAAATTAAAAGACGCTTGCTCCTTGGAAGAAAAGCTATGATGAACCTAGACAGCATATTAAAAAGCAGAGACATTACTTTGCAAACAAATGTCTATCTAGTCAAAGTTATGGTATTTCCAGTAGTCATGTATGGATGTGAGAGCCAGACTATAAAGAAAGCTGAGCGCTGAAAAATTGATGCTTTTGAACTGTGGTGTGGGAGAAGACTCTTGAGAGTCCCCTGGACTGCAAGGAGATCCAACCAGTACATCTTAAAGGTGATCAGTCCTGGGTGTTCATTGGAAGGACTGATGTTGAAGCTGAAACTCTAATACGTTGGCCACCTGATGCAAAGAGTTGACTCATTGGAAGAGACCCTGATGCTGGGAAAGATTGAAGGCAGGAGGAAAAGGCGATGACAGAGGATGAGATGGTTGGATGGCATCACCAACTCAATGGACATGAGTTTGAGTAAATTCCGAGAGTTGGTGATGGACAGGGAGGCCTGGCATGCTGCAGTCCATGGAGTCGCAAAGAGTTGGACACGACTGAGTGACTGAACTGAACTGAATAGAGGAGTTCACAGGTAGTAATGTTATTACATCTCTTTAGATCTCAGAATTGTACCTTCTAGGAATTAATAGAAATACAATTAACAAAAACAAAATGCCTCTGAGGACTTCCCTGGTGGCTCAGTGGTAAGGAATCTGCCTGCCAATGCAGGAGACACGAGTTTGATCCCTGATCTGGGAGGATCCCAAGTGTGGTGCAACAACTGAGCCCGTGAACCACAAATATTGAGCCTGTGCTCCAGAGCCCAGGATCCACAACTACTGAAGCCCATGCTTAGACCAACCATGCTCCACAACAAGAGAAGCACCACAATGAGAAGCCTAAAGCACCACAACTAGAGAAAAGCCCACACGGAAACAAAGATCCAGAATCAAAATGCCTCTGTAATAGGAAAATCATATTTCTTTGAAGTTAAATCTATATTTGGAAGTTTATCACCTAGACCTCTTGCAAGGCTTCAGGATGGGAGTCTAAGCAATTTTTACCTTAGGGTTCAGCTAGATCTGCACTCACGTGAGCTTTGGTGAAGAAGAGATGCCAAGAGGCGCAAGTTTGGTTAGTGATAGGGTTTTCCATCCAAGAAAGAAATGTTTTCAGGACACCTGGGAATGTTATTTGAAATATCTAGGATATTAATAGATGGAATAACAATGGGAGATATTTAATTAGATGCTTCAGGAATCAAACTGTAGATGGAGTTTTATACTTCATTGTTCTGAAAATGGTCCCCTTGAGAGAACTAAACTGGCAACAATGTATAACTCAGCTTTCTAACACTTACGGTAAGCATTGTTCCTTAAAAACATATTTTCAGTGTTGTGAGGGTTTTCATGTGACCTACCCATTTAAGGAACATAATTCACATAGCTTTTGAACTTGAAAGCTGATTACAGATTGAGTAATCAGAGCGATAAGGACCTTTAAATAAATTCCGCTTATGATTATAGCCAATTACAACCGGTCTCCTGGACACAATTTTACAGTGATTTAAGAGAACATGAAGTACTACTTTGGAGAGAGATCTAATAGTTTCTCTTTCCTTTGAATCTTCAAAACTTTCAAGATATTTCCAGCATAATAAGTGAATAATTTAGAAGACCTAAATCTGGAATTTAGGTTGTGTTAGTGAAAGAAATGTGAACTACTTCAGACGTAGTGTTTGAACAACAGTTTGTGAATATGGATTTAGGTGCCATTAGATACATCTAAGTTTTTGTTTTGTTTTGTTTTTTTACCATTAATTGAAAGTAACAGCTTTTAAACTATAAAGCAGAGTGTTGAAGGAGAGTTTTTCACTTTTAAAATGAAAAAAAAAAAACCAAAAAAAAAAAAAAACCAGAAAGTGCTCTAAGAGATAATCTCATTTATTTCCAAATAGAGATCTAGTGCCTCTAACCCTAGAAGGGATCATGCAGTTTGGTAAGAAACATACAAGCTTTCTAAAATAACTAGGCTTGAACCCTGAATTTTCTGCTGCATAGTTTCCTGATGAACTATGGACGGAGGTTCGTGACATTGTATAGGAGACAGGAATCAAGACCATCCCCATGGAAAAGAAATGCAAAAAAGCAAAATGGCTGTCTGAGGAGGCCTTACAAATAGCTGTGAAAAGAAGAGAAGAAAAAAGCAAAGGAGAGAAGGACAGATATTCCCATTTGAATGCAAGTTCCAAAGAATAGCAGGGAGAGATAAGAAAGCCTTCTTGAGGGATCAATGCAAAGAAATAGAGGAAAACAATAGAATGGGAAAGACTAGAGATCTCTTCAAGAAAATTAGAGATACCAAGGGAACATTTAATGCAAAGATGGGCTCAATAAAGGACAGAAATTGTATGGACCTAACAGAAGCAGAAGATATTAAGAAGAGGTGGCAAGAATACACAGAAGAACTGTACAAAAAAGATCTTCACGACCCAGATAATCACGATGGTGTGATCACTCACCTAGAGCCAGACATCCTGGAATGTGAAGTCAAGTAGGCCTTAGAAAGCATCACTATGAACAAAGCTAGTGGAGGTGATGGAATTCCAGTTGAGCTATTTCAAATCCTCAAAGACGATGTTGTGAAAGTGCTGCACTCAATATGCCCGCAAATTTGGAAAACTCAGCAGTGGCCACAGGACTGGAAAAGGTCAGTTTTCATTCCAATCCCAAAGAAAGGCAATGACAAAGAATGCTCAAACTACCGCACAATTGCACTCATCTCACATGCTAGTAAAGTAATGCTCAAAATTCTCCAAGCCAGGCTTAAGCAATACGTGAACCATAAACTTCCAGATGTTCAAGCTGGTTTTAGAAAAGGCAGAGGAACCAGAGATCAAATTGCCAATATCCGCTGGATCATCGAACAAGCAAGAGAGTTCCAGAAAAACATCTATTTCTACTTTATTGACTATGCCAAAGCCTTTGACTGTGTGGATCACAATAAACCGTGGAAAATTTTGAAAGAGATGGCAATACCAGACCACCTGACCTGCCTCTTGAGAAACCTGTATGCAGGTCATGAAGCAACAGTTATAACTGGACATGGAACAACAGACTGGTTCCAAATAGGAAAAGGAGTAAGTCAAGGCTGTATATTGTCACCCTGCTTATTTAACTTATATGCAGAGTACATCATGAGAAACGCTGGGCTGGAAGAAGCACAAGCTGGAATCAAGATTGCCAGGAGAAATATCAATAACCTAAGATATGCAGATGACACCACACTTATGGCAGAAAGTGAAGAGGAACTAAAAAGCCTCTTGATGAAAGTGAGAGAGGAGAGTGAAAATTTTGGCTTAAAGCTCAACATTCAGAAAACTAAAATCATGGCATGTGGTCCCATCACTTCATAGGAAATGGATGGGGAAACAGTGCAAACAGTGTCAGACTTTATTTTTCTGGGCTCCAAAATTACTGCAGATGGTGATTGCAGCCATGAAATTAAAAGATGTTTACTCCTTGGAAGGAAAGTTATGACCAACCTGGATAGCATATTAAAAAGCAGAGACATGACTTTGCCAACAAAGGTCTGTCTAGTCAAGGCTATGGTTTTTCCAGTGGTCATGAATGGATGTGAGAGTTGGACTATAAAGAAAGCTGAGCGCTGAAGAATTGATGCTTTTGAACTGTGGTGCTGGAGAAGACTCTTGAGAGTCCCTTGGACTGCAAAGAGATCCAACCAGTCCATCCTAAAGGAGATCAGTCCTGGGTGTTCATTGGAAGGACTGATGTTGTAGCTGAAACTCCAATCTTTGGCCACCTGATGCGAAGAGTTGACTCATTGGAAAAGACTCTGATGCTGGGAAGGATTGGGGGCAGGAGGACAAGGGGATGACAAAGGATGAGATGGCTGAATGGCATCACTGACTCGATGGACATGAGTTTGGGTAAACTCCGGGAGTTGGTGATGAACAGGGAGGCCTGACGTGCTGCGATTCATGGGGTCGCAGAGAGCCGGACATGACTGAGGGACTGAACTGAACTGAACTGAACTGAAAATGTAGGTAAGTGTCTTTCTTAGAGATGATTTTCAAATACCAAATGAGATAAACTATGAGAAAGTGGTCTTTAAAGCCCCAAACTCCATAAAATTCATATATTCACTTAGCCAATGTTTGCACAGTATCCTGTGCTATGGACTGGACTCTGTGACATGAATGAACTAAGTACTATGTATGCTTCTCCATATGAAATATGAAGTATGTTGGTGAATGTTGATTAAGTAAGTTATTATCTTTAAAAGTTGGCTTGTTAAAATTCCACAATATAAAAAGAAAGTCTTGCCTTTCAGGGTGAGTTGCCATGTAGCTCTGCTCTCGTCCTTCTGTTTCCCTTCAGAAGATGTTACAAATGCCCAATTGGCCTCTGAGCTGGTCCAACAGTACACCACAGTATCTTCCATAGCGTTTTACCTAAACTCCCCTAAGCTTATACTTTACTTGGCAATTTGCTCTATTATGAACAGCTGTGTCCAGAAATCCCTCCATAATGGAGTCAATTTTGATGTTTAACTGCTGAGAACTTTTAAAACCCACCATTTCTCTTGTGTTCCTGCCTCACACCTCGGTAAGCTAACAAGAGAGCCCAGATACTCCCTCCTTTGGAAGAAGGTTCAAACCACAAAAGCCCCTTCATGTCATCCTTTAATCATCATTAAAACCCCAAAGTAGTTTCTTTTCTTTGTTCTCTCACACCACTTTTGGACCTACTTGGGAAGCCTGCTATCCTCTTCCCAGAAAGATGCATTATGTAAATAACAAACCTTTCTCATATCCTCCTGGTGTGTGCCTGGAGACTTCAAACTTGATATCCAAATCAAATTTTGGTGGAGGCCCATTCTGTGTCTATGTACGGTTCCTGTTGGGGCTTCCCAGATAAGAATCCACCTGCCAATGCAGGAAATGTGGGTTGGATCCCTGGGTCAGGAAGATCTCCTGAGGGAGGAAATGGCAACCTACTACAGTATTCCTGCCTGGAGAATCCCATGGACAGAGGAGCCTGATGTATACAGTCCATGGGATTGCAAAGAGTCAGACATGACTGAGCACACAAATACCAAATGGCCCCTGTCTCTGCAGAATGACCATAGTTAACTCTGAGAGTGGAGTGTGAAGACAATGATCACCATCACTTGGGCAGGGTAGGGGAAAGAGGTCTTCCTTCTTTTTCCTTTGATTCTTGGATAGTAGGCAGGCACTTTGAGCAGTTTTACTTTGTGCTATATTTGCTGATTTCTACTGAACTTCCATTATAGATTTAACAAGCCTAAGTCAGAAGTTTCAATAATTAATTGGCTTTCAGGAAAAGAAGTATGGGATCCAGTCCCTCATTAAAGCAGCCCCAGGTCATGTATCTCATAAGCCCTAAGCCATTTGTGTGCCTTAGATTAAATCATGTGTCTCAGTTCTAGCATAAGCCTGGACTGACTCTAGATTCAGAGAATGACCAAGTGTGACCTGGTTTGTTTCATCCAGGTGTATGTCCCATTCTGTAGAACATTCAAGGCAAAGATTACACCCTGATGTAATAAATGTGGGCTAATTGTGTGGTAACTCACACAGATGAAGAACAGTCACCATCTGAACAGCAGTCATCACTTGAAAATTTGAATTCCAGAATTCCATATTCCTAAAGGCAGGCAGTTCACTAGGATACTACCAAAAGCCTTGGCTGGTGCTACTCCTGTTGGACTTCTGTCTCTGTTGCCAACAGAGATACTTATCATCAGAGGTACAGGGAAAAATACCCATGGTGTTTCTGTAGTACAGTCAAGGATTAATTCAACCGTTGCCAGAGCAGAGGTCCTTAATCTTGATGATATTTATTTGAGGCTCTCTGGAGCAAGGAGCTTATAAATGTGACCAGGGTAGAGAGGAACTCAGCAAACACACACAGAGCAAGAAACTTGGATTCAAAGGGAGGAAACAAAAACTGAATAAAAACGAGGTTCATAATTTGATCCAACAAGAAATTCAAAAGTTATTAAAATGATTCACAGAGCATTAGAAACAAAAAATGGATGTTGATTGGGTTGTGTGCCTCTACAGCATAGGTTCTCACTTAACTTTAACATCTGCTGAAATGCACCAACGGGCAAAACTTCATGGTCAATAATTATATGGGGACTCAAGTTACTGGGAAATATCCCTAAATTGAAACAGATAAACCCCCTATGATCTTAGAGAAGTTATTAAACATAAAGTAGAGGACATGTGCTTCATTTCAGCCATTAGAACCACTGCCTTGCTGAAATTCCCCATATTCATGGCACCTATTACCCAAACAAATTCTATAATGAGCATAAACACCCTGAGTGTTAAAATTGTCTTTGCACTTACAGATTAATTTGGCAAAATGGAACTACAAGGACGCTCCCCCTATTTAAAACAGTTAATATAGTTCAAGGTAACCCAGAACCAGGAACTTCAAGGATTGATCCACATTATAAAGAATCTATACAGGGAAGAGTCATTATTCCCACAGCTTCTCCATTTCGTGGTCTAATTTGTCCTCCTCTTATACTTGTAAAGAATGAATGGTGTCATGTAGTAGGTTACCACAAACTCGAGGCCTTGGTCTCATGCATTAAAGTTTCCATACCCAGTATTATTGACATTATTGGCTCTATGAATAGCAACTTGTAAATATTTTGTTATTGTAGATTACAATAGAAAACTCCAGAATCTACCCCAATTGGAACACAGCAGGTACTCTCATCTAAGTCTCAGAGAGTTCTTTATGGCAGAGGCTTAGTAACTTCCTCCCATGTCTTTTGGCATTTCTGGACCACCTATAATGGTTATAAGTTGCCCATAGGCTTTGGATGCAAAACACTGCCCTCCTTCATGCTATATATGCCATTATAGTTGCAGTTTCTGGATACACACTAGTCATGTGACCTGATCTCCATACCCATCTACCTAACTTGTGTTGGGGCATGGGAACAGGAACTCTCAAGCTCAGCATGATCCTGAGACTTCCTCTTCTGAGACAGAGTCAAGCCTGGCCCTCTGACCCATCTTGCCATCAGGAGTGGTTGTCCTCCTCTGTCATTAGTATTTTTCTGTATCTCAGAGGTCTTGAGATGGTAACTTCTCTCCACATTCCTCTGGCTACCTGAGCCCCTTGGGATCAACTCGATCAAAGGGAGTTTGTAAACTTTATGGATGACATTATCATCATCACTGGGTTTCCCAGGTGGCTCGGTGGTAAACAATCTCCCTGCCAATGCAGCAGTCACAGGAGACATGGGTTTGATCCCTGGGTTGGGAAGATCTCCTGGAGAAGGAAATGGTAACCCACTACAGTATTCTTGCCTGATTAAATTCCATGGACAGAGGAGCCTGGCAATCTACAGTCCATGGGGTCGCAAAGAGTTGGACATGACTGAGCAACTGAGCATGCACACACATAATCATCACTAATGATGGAGCTCATTGGAAAGCAGTTGCTTTCCATCCTTCAACCAGGATATCCCTGATGAAGGACAGGGCATGAAGGTCAACACAATTGGTAAACTTCATGCACCGAAGCACCAGATGTCAGGCATTGTAGCACTGGATGCCTTGGCCAGCAGTCAGCCCTATCTGCACAATGTTAGTCTCTTGAGCCACTGCAAATGGTCCTGCTGTCTGATCCACCCAATGGCAGCAACAACAGTGCCTTATCCATTGTTGGCCACTTAGGGGTAAAGGATTCTAATCATTTCTTGCCTCACAGGTATTCAAGACATAAATCAAGGTCACACATGCCTCCATAAATCCCCCAGTACCGTCCAAGTCCTCACCAAGTGGCTCCTTGTTCTCTTCAGAGTTCCAGATGTCATTGATAGTGACCAAGGCATGTATTTTACTTTTCAGACAGAATATATAGTACTGGGCCTTGAACAAGACATTCACAGTTCTGTACCAAAATTTTCCTTACCAATGCAGAATATATAAATGAAAACCTAAACAAATTCTGTTTTTTCTTGACCCTTCTATTAAAAGTAATAAGAGGAAGGAATTATCTATTCCCTGCCACTCCGACAGGACCTCTATCTCCCAAAACTAAAAAGTATATGTCCCATTGTTGTTTGTTGAGACCATAGTATCTCATTTCAACTGTTAAAAGAATACCTGCAGTAATGGTATTTAATCAGCCTGACTGCACTATGGCAGAGTGTGTTTGCGTGTGTACAATGATGTTCTTTGGATTTTCCTCAAGAACATTGTTAGGGTACCAGAGTCTTCATCTTTTCCTGACTTTGCCTGTGGCTGCCCCTCTTCTTCAATTCTAATTATATATTGTTCCTGTATAATTATTAACTTAGTGGCTTAAGTTAGCATTAGTTGCTCAGTCATTTCCGACTCTGTTACCCTATGGACTGTAGCCCACCAGACTACTCTTGTCCGTGGAATTCTCCAGGCAAGGAAACTGGAGTGGGTTGCCAATTCCTTCTCCAGAGGATCTTCTCAACCCAAGGATCAAACTCTGCATTGCAGGAAGATTCTTTACCATCTGAGCCACGAGGAAAGTTTATTTGCTCATGATTCCATGGGACAGGAATTTGGACAGAGGATGGTGGGAATGGCTCAGTGCATCTTGGCAGCACATGGGACCAGGTGGTACAGATCAAGTGATTGGAGGGCAGCTACATCAGTTCCCCTGGGGTCAGATGCTGGGGCCTCTGTTCTTAGTATTGACTGGACACCTCATCTCTCAATCATGTGTCCTGTTCACATGATCAGCTTGACCTGTCTCAGTGCACAGGGTTCTCAATGTAGCAAGACTTCTTTTGTGGCAACTGGCTCCTCCTAAAATGCAAAAGTGCAAAGTGCAAAAGAAAGTTTCAGGGGTTTCTAAGGCTTCAGCTAAGAATGGCACAATGTTACTCCTACTACATTTTATTAATTAAAGCAGATTCAGAACCAGTCCAGATTTAGAGGGTAGACTACACAAGGATGAGAGCGCTGGAAGGATATTAAATTGGCTCGTAACCAAAGTAAGTCTATCCTACCCTCCAAGGTATTATTTCCAAAGCCCCTATACTCTCTACACAAATTGGCATGATTCCTGGCAAACTGGATGTGTTTTGGCCACGATATTTGTGAATAGCATAATTCTGTAGTGGCAGACACCATGAAGTCTCACAGATAAGATCAAGTGTGCTACAGAACATGAAAAAAATTGACTAAAGACCACAGAGAACAGGAAAGCAGAGATCATGTTGCCTTTCTCTTAATAAGACTGTGAAGTTGAACAACCATGAATAGTTTTCCAAAATCTAACTGGCCCAAGACCTCATTTCTATCATAATATCTTAAGCTCACTCTATTTTAACAGACTATATTGTGAGAAATAGCTAACATGCATTTCTATGGGATTTTCTATTTTATATCATTTTTGTTTATTTTTTTAAAAGTATTTAAACAGTGTCTGCTTAAAACATATTTGGGGGAGGGAGACAGAGATCAAGAAAAAAAATGGGACACATACATGCACAGATTAGGAAGACAGGGGAAGCAAAGTGATCGAGTGAAAACGGAATGAATTACCAAGTGTCCATTTAGATAACAAGCAGGAGAGTGTTATTTACTGTTCTGTTCCATTACCGACATTTTCTTTCACACCACAGGTTGCCACGACCCCTCATTTTGTAGCATTTCAAGATCGGCATTCTGCCACTTGACATTTCGCTAACCACATTTCACTGAACATCTCTTAACCCTTGACATTTGGGCACCAATGATACATTGAACCCGCAACCAGAAATCCTTCTCTAAGAGCAGGTAATGTTCTAGAATCAATGAAAGGATGAAAATGTCCTCTCTGTATTTTAAAAAGACATTTTCAATATGTAAGATTTTCCATTAATATTCTTTAGATTCGAGTTAAAAACATGATTTCCCCCTCTATCACGATTTTCTTAGCATATGTTATAATCTTTAGTAACTACTAAAAGCTGTTTGGAACAAATATCTTTTCTTTCAAGAACTATATGTAGCGTATTACTTTTTAACTGTTCTTTGCTCAGCAGAGTCTACTTGCCAAGCAGACTCTTTCCCAAGCTTTACTGAGGTATAATTGGTAAGTAAAATTATATGCAGTATATATAGTTAAGATATATAGCTTAATGACTTGAAATACATGTACATTGTGAAATAATCAAAGCTATTTAACATATCCATCACCTCAAGAAGTTGCCCTTTTCTTTCCTTTTTTTTACTGAGAATACTTAAGACATACACTCTTAGCAAATTTCAAGTATACAATACACTATTGTTCATTTTAATCACATTGTTGTACATTAGATCTCTGGAATGTAACAAAATAGACTCTGATTCAGAATTTTTATTTGTAAATTTCCTGTGTATTCTACAATTTTTAAAAAGCTGGATTACAATTTAATTTTATTAAAATTTTAATTTTCCTGTTGAATTTCTATGTAATCTTTAGAAATCCAATTAACTTTCATTTCTTACTCAAATAGCTGACAATACTTGCTGACCAATTATATCAGAAACTGGAAAACTTCAGCTCATGGGCCAGTTACAACCTACTGCCCTTGTCAATGGGATCCTTCAGGCAAGAGTACTGTGTGGGTTGCAATGCCCTCCTCTACGGGATCTTCCCGACTCAGGGATCAAACCTGCATCTCTGACTTTTCCTGCATTGGCAGGCAGGGTCTTTACCATCAGCATCACCTAGGAATTTGGTGAAGGGGATCAAAAGGTACAAACTTCCAGTTATAAGATAAATAAATATTGGGGATGCAATATACAACATGATGTCTGTAGTTAACAATGCTCTATGGTGTATCTGCAAGTTTCTGAGACAGTAAATCCCAAAAGTTCTCACCACAATAAAAAAACATAACTCTTTTGCAACTATATGAGTTGATGGATGCTAACTAAACTTACTGTGGTAATTATTCACATATGTATATATATATACACACAGACACATATGCACACACATATATATATTCCACAGGGTCGCAAAGAATCAGACACGACTGAAGAAACTTAGCACATACACGCACATACATGTATATACATGTTAAGTCATTACGCTGTACACCTTAAACTTATGGTGTTGTATGTCAATTATATATCAATATAATTGGAAGGAAAGTAAGCAAATGTTATTGATTTGAACCAGATTGTTTACGTAAGAGAAGAACTTATGTGTTTTCAACAAATAATATCTTGTTGACATTTGATTGCTTTATTAGTTATCTATGTCTGCATAGTACAAATTACCCCTAGCACGTAGCAGCTTAAGACAACCAACATGATGTTGGGAAAGCTGGCATGGCTTATCTGGGTGCACTGGTTCAGAAGGCTGCAATCAAGCTGCTGGCCAGGATGACAGTCACCAGAAGGCTTATCTCCAAACCCACTCATGTGGCAGTTAGAGGGTCTCAGTTTCTCGAGGAAAGCTTACAGCATTGCAGGTGACTTCACTCAGAGCAAGAGATCACAAGCGAGGCCATCACAGATGCTATGTTTCAAGCTGCTCTTATGGAAAAATTCATATGATTAGGAGCTAATGTCAAGGGCCAGCAGTCTGTGAAGCCACCTGAGGGCTCTTGGAAGCTTTCTCCCACAGAACCTTGTGATGATCACAGTCCCTGCCAACATACTGATTGCAGCATTGTGAAAGACACAGAGCTAAGAACAAACATCATCCAAAGAACATTTGTATTGCTATAGCACATATTAAACAAACAAAAAAAGACTATAAGGCAAAAAATATAACCATAAACTAAGAGAGGCCTGTCATAGTAAAATAAAGGCTTAATTCACCAGGAAGACAAATAACTCCAGGTTTTCATGCCCCTGTCTTACATAGCCTCATTAAATATAAAGCAAAATTTAATACAAAGAGAAAGAAAGACGGGCAAATGCACAGTTACAATGGGTCAAATTTGTATACTTTTGTCAGTAATTGAGACCAAAAATTAGCAGAGACATGAAAATGTTCAAACCATGTCATTAGCAAAACTGACCTAGTGAATACATAGAGAATACCTCATAGAACAGTTATTGTTTCCGGGTATAGAAGAATATTTTAAAAATTCACCATATGTTGTGCCATTAAGTTAGTCTGCACAAACTTCAAAGACTGAAATATATATATATATATACATTTTTTTCTTTCAGCTGAATTACAGTATAAATGGAAAAAACCAACACTATGGGCTCAGCATTATGAATTTCACATTCTAGAATACTATTTGTTTACTATTTGTTGTTGTTGTTCAGTCGCTTAGTCACGTCCAACTCTTGCAGCCCCATGGACAGCAGCACTCCAGGCCTCCCTGTCCCTCACCATCTCCCGGAGTTTGCCCAAGTTCATGTCCCTTGTATTGGTAATGCCAGCCAACCATCTCATGCTTTGACACCCTCTTCTCCTTCTGCCCTCAATCTTTCCCAGCATCAGGAGCTTTCCCAATGAGTCGGCTATTCATATCAGGTGACCACAATACTGGAGCTTCAGCTTCAGCATCAGTCCTTCCGATGAGTATTCTACTCTATATCTGTTGTTTATTTTACATTTTCCTCTACTAGAGATTGGAGATATCTAACTTCTGGGTTTCTGTCTGCCTGCTTTTTACTTTTGTTGATGCATCCATATTCAAGCAACTACAACAGTGTCTGGAACATAGTGATATTCAATATATATTTGTTTACGTTGATGTTGATTGTTAGGGTCCAAAAGAGAAGTTATATGTCACCTAGAAAAACATCCCTCCCCCCAATTTTTGGTTTTTTGAGTTATGGCTGAGCACCTAGTAACTGAGTGATTAAAGCAGGGGTACTGAGGAAGGAGTATGGTCTTCAGGGGCTTCCCTAGTGGTGGTTCAGCAATAAAAAATCCAACAGCCAGTGTAGGAGATGCAGGTTTGATCCCTGTGTTGAGAAGAGCCCCTGGAGAAGGCAATGGCAAAGGCCCTCCAGGATTCTTGCCTGGACAACCCCATGGACAGGGGAGACTGGCAGGATACAGTCCATGGAGTCCCAAAGAGTCAGATATGACTGAGCCACTAAACAACAACAGCATAGTCTTCCAGGTAGAGTTGGATAAAGGGGAGAAGCAAGGAAAATGGCTGCAGAACACTGATGGGGGCTAATGCAAAATTAGCAGTGAGGCACTAAGGGTCACACTGAGGACAGCATTGTCCAACTGAGGGTAGGGACCTTGCCCCTCTATCACTTAAATAGTTAAAGGAGTATTAGTAAAAATGGAGATTACACTCAATTATACATGATATTTTCTTTGCATATTTATTCTAATTTCTTTCTTGACTCTCTAGCTATGTCTAACATACTGCTCAACTTCCATTCAATTCTTAATTTTATATTTGAAATTTTTCAGTTTCAGAACTGCCACTTCGTTCTCGCTTAGTTTCCAATCTTATGCGTGAATTGAGTATTTTGTGTTTTATTTCCTACACCATATTAAGAAAAGTTAACTTTAAAAATTTTTATTTTATATTGGACTATAGTTGATTTACAATGTTGTGTTATTTTCAGGTATACAGCAAAGTGATTCAATTATACATAAACACATATCTATTCTTTTTCAAATTGTTTTCCATTTAGGTTACTACAGAATATTGGGCAGAGTTCCCTGTGTTATACAGTAAGTCATTGTTTGTTATCTATTTTAAATATAGTGTGTAGTGTGTGTATGTCAGTCCCAAAGTTTTAGACGGTGTCTGATAACTTATTATCTGAATCCCTTTTGATTCTGTTTCAATTTTCTTCTATCTTGTTTTTTTTTAATTTCATTCTTACATGGTTGGTCAGTTTTTACTGAGTGCCAAATATAAGCAAAAACTTTTAAAGATAATTTGAAACCTGATATGATGTTATATCCCTTCAGACAGACGTAAATTCACTTTGGCAAATAAACTATCCTGGAATTCCTTAATTCATTTACAGACTAGATGATCTGTAGCTGGCTTCCAAACTTGAAGAAGAAGGTTACATTTTGTTTTCATTCTTACGTTAAGGTCCCCATCCAAACTTGGAGTTCAGTACTTCCTTCCTTAGTGATCCTGAATTACAATTTTTTTCTTAGCCTAATACATGCTGTTGAAAGTCCTTCTCATCTTCGTCTATACCCTTCGCACTTCTACTGCAATCAACTAATGCTCCTTGGGGACAAGTGTCCTCAAATGTCAAATTCACCCCTGGGTTTTTTTCTTGGTCACAATGTTTGCTCCATAACTCTCCTTTGCCTTTGTAGCCTGATACCTTCACATAGGATGCTTTTTAATAATTTGACCAGCTTTCTAAGTTTTTCTCAGTGGAAGGACTGGCACAAATGACAAATTCTTCCATTCCCAGGGGGTGGAACCACATTCACTTGACCTTCTGGCACAATATCATGTCAAGGTTCTGGCACAAACTCATGGAAATTATTGTGAATAAAATCACAATTATTACTTGATATTTGACTCTTGTCTATTCTGATAGGTTGCTACTCAGAGAAGACAATTTTAATTACACAAATAAAACATAAGACAGCTTCCCATATGGAAGAACTTCTCAAACCTCTCGTAATTGACTAAGTTATCACAGGGCATCTGGAGTGGAGACTTGGTATTAAAAGTATACTAAGAAGTCTAGTCTTGACCATGTGGCTTCCATTTATTCTTCCTCGGCTCTCTCAGTTCTAACAATCCTTTCTCTTTATGCCTCAGAAACATGGAGGGCTAGGGCTATATCTGCCACATGGGTTCTCTTTTTTCCACTTGCCACCACCACCACCTTCAATGTCCCCTCTTATCTGTGTCTGACTCTTTACATAGAAGTCACATATGGGATGACCGTAAGAGAACCTGGTTGACACTCCAGCAGGTAAGCATACAGGCTTACGGGCCAGATCATATTCTGTCTCATGACTTCCAGAAAGAGAGAATTTCTGATATTAGCAAGTAAGGTTCAGAAATTTGTCTGGGCATCACTTTCTACGTGGGAGTGTGCCTGCCTATGCAAGTGTGTGATAGTGATTAACATTTTTGACATTGATACTGATTAGGAATACAAGGAAACTGACAGAATGAACCCAAGAAAATTTTTTATTTGTTTAGTTTGCACAAAATTAATACTAATTACTGTCATTTCTATGACCTACTTACCATTCATTCTTAATTACAATGTAGCAAAATAATAATTATGTGTGATTAAACATGTTTTAGATTTATTTTACCTTTTTAAAATATAAAAGGAGAAACTGTGCATATCAGCCTTAAAAATTGTCTGGTTTCTATAACATCTGGTGATCAAAAATGGATCCAAATTAAAAGTGATAACTCAAATTTTACAATTTTGCTTGCTTTTCTCACATGCAGAACATATTCTATGACCTTTCAAGTGGGAGCTTGATATGAGAAAAAAGTTTAGGAAGTCTGGGGTTGGCTATCACATGCATGAAATGACTTCAGCATCTTGCAAATGCTCCCAGTTCCCCTATATTTCTATGATTGTCTGAGAATGCCCCATGTATGTGCTCATAAATACGCAAGATTGGCACTTTGCTGGGCCCCACAGTCCTAGTCAGGGCTTATCCCTGGACTATGCCTGTACCCTCCTTGACATAGTATCCTTTCCAAGTACTGGACCATGACCTCTGACACTGCCACCCTTGGCATCATATTATCTGCTGGAGTTTTATCAGACTCATCAGGGTAAGAGAATTCTGCTTGCACCCCCAGATGTTTTACAGAATTTTGGGGGGAAGGATTTGTTCATGTCTTAATTATAGCCTCCTTATTCTGCATAAGACTCTTACATGGAAGTACTGGGGAGCTGGACTGAAAGACAAGTCTGAATGGTAGGCACCATGCCATATTCATAATCACCTCTTTTTCCCTAATGATTACTTCTTGGCTACATGTTGGTCTTTCCAAATTAAACAGATATCATTGATCATGGGCTGTCGTACCCTTTCCTCAGGTAGGCTCAGGAATGTTTGAGCCCCATTGGTAAACGTGAAAAATTCTAAATTCAAGACGAGTTTGCTGCTCTACTTCAGTAATCAATTGTATGATATGTAGCGCCATGAAGCTGTAGTACTGACAACCTGAAGTCTTTTGGAAAGCACTGTCTCTAAGTTTATATCAAACACTCCAAAGAATGGTTGCCAGAGGCAAGGTATATATTTGACATATTGCGCCATAATCAGTGGAGTGTACACAAGATCAAAGTGCATTTGAGTTGCATGTTTCAATTCGGATACTAGTAAGAATTTGTGCTAACATATGAGATCACAAAGCACATCTTTTTGTTTGTTTTTAACTTCTATCACCACGAGCCCAGGATACAGTGGGTCCTCAGTAGGTACTGGTTAAAAAATGAAATTATAAAAAAGTGAGCTTCCCATTTGGGATGAAATTTCTAGCTTTATGTATAAGCTTTATGAATATTTTCAGATGGTAATTTAAAAATCTTTAAATCAGAAAGCCTGGAAAATGTCTTTTTTGGTCAGGTCTGTCACTGAGAGAGGGTTTAGGATCTGTCCCACCGTGTATCTTGTTCAGTGACAGAGGTAATTCTTAGAGCAGTTGACACAATGACAATTATTTCTGTAAAAATCTTTTCTGTTCAAAGTTCTGGAATAAATGAATAAGCAATATACATTTTTTCTTGAGTAAAATCCAAATTACCGTTCCAAGCTAACTTCAAAAAGGCCCTAAAAAGGACCAATCTTCCAAATGCATAGCACTTTTTGAAAAGTGTGATGGCAGACTGAAATGATAGCAAAATTTACTTGAGAAAATATAGGAAGCAAGTGTTACATTATAAAACTTGAATTTTCCCTGGCTTTGTAAGGTATACCTGACAAATAAAAATTGCATATATTTAAGGGTACAATGTGTTGTTTTGATATATGTTTATACTGTGAAATGATTATCACAATCAAGTTAATTAACATATCCACCTCCTAACATGGTCATCTTGTGTGTGTGCATAGTGAGAACACTTAAGATTTAATCTTTTAGCAAATTTCAAGTATACAATATAGTTTTATTGACATAGTTACCAAGATGTACATTAGATCTCCAAAACTCATTCATTCTGCACAACTAAAACTTTATCCTTTAACCGGTATCTTCCAGTTTCCCCAACTCTCAGTCCCTAACAACCACCATCCTATTCTGTTTCTGAGTTCTGTTTTTTTAGATTTTACATATAAGTGAATGGCTTATTTCTTTCTGTGTCTGGCTTATTTCATTTAGTATGATATCTTCTAAGTTCATCCATGTTGGCAAGAATTCCTTTTTTTGAAGGCTGAATATTCTATTATATATGCCATATATTACATATACTGTATAGTATATGTTTTATAATATGCTATTATATATATATACATATATATATATACACCACATTTTCTTTATCCATTGATATGACTTGGGTTTAGAATGATTGAATTTCACAGGTCTTTTCCAGAACATTTTGAATGCACTGATAAAGTGGTGATAAGGAGAGAGAATTCTGGAATAAATGCAAATCTCTTGTCTATTTAGGTCAGCATTAGCTCCACTGAAGTTACTGATATAACTGTGATGAAAAAATTCCAAGATCATAATTTAATCTTACTGCAAATTTTTGAAAATTTCTTCCCTTGAAGGAAATTACAGCAGAATATTAGGAATTGGCATAAAGCAATTCATTTGCTCTAAACATTGTTGATATTTACCAGGACACAGCATAGCTTTATGAATTAGATTATTAAACTTTTCCTTGGACCAGATTAATTTAATATTTTAGCATTTGAGAGATTTGCAATCTTTGATGATCTGCCAACTCTGTTGGTGAGATACTTCATACTTTTTGGTATTTCCCCATAGTGATGTCAGTTCTCATGGCTGTACAGATAATGTTAGATGTCCTTGAATTTTCTGGAGAAGACTCTTGAGAGCCCCTTGGACAGCAAGGAGATCAAACCAGTCAATCCTAATGGAAATCAACCCTGAATATTCACTGGAAGGACCAATGCTAAAGTTGAAGCTCCAATACTTTGGCCACCTGATGTGAAGAGCCAACCCTTTGGAAAAGACTCTGCTGCTGGGAAAGATTGAGGGCAGGAGAAGAAGGGGACGACAGAGGAGGAGATGGTTGAATGACATCATCGACTCAGTGGACATGATTTTAAGCAAACTCTGGGAAATAGTAAAGGACAGGGAAGCCTGAAGTGCTGCACCCCATGGGGTCGCAAAGAGTCAGACATGACTTAGTGACTGAACAGCAACAATCTTTATATATTTGGGAATATAAGTTCCTTTTCACAGGATGTCATTTGATTCCATTTCCAAAAATACATATGTTGACTCTTCTTTGATATAGTGAAAATATCTCAAGTCATACATACCTGAGAAATCAAGAAATGTAATATGTAATGGTTTTTTTCTAAAAACTATCAACTCATAGATATCTTTATTCTGTTGTTAAGAACAATATCATGAGGTCTAGTCAATTGATATAGGTACAAAAAACCATCAAAATTTGATGATGCTTTAGATTACCTCCCAAAGAAAAATAATATGGCCAGACCTGTTTACCCTCAAGTTTGACTAGTGCTTGCTCCAATTCTGAAGGAAGTGCAGACATCTGTCATCACCCCTGAGTCTTCAGAGAGATGCCAAAAATTTCCTGTGTCATTTTGTGCCTCTACTCTGCTTCTACTTGTTAGGTAGAAGTTCTGTAGAACAGCCAGGCATGAATGTACTTATTAAACCAATGGCTCTCAATTCCTAGCTACACATTAAGATCATCTACCAGGCAAGTGCTTATAAAATAGCAATTCCTAAATCCCATCTCAAGATAACTCAACAAGAATTGGTTGGAGGTAGAGCCTGAAAAGGGCTTTCTTGGTGGCTCAGTGATAAAGAATCCACTTGCTAATGCAGGAGAAACAGGTTCAATCCCTGTGTCAGGAAAGTCCTCTGGATAGGGAAATGGCAACCCATTCCAGTATTCTTGCCAGGGAAACACCATGGACAGAGGAGCCAGACAAGCTGTATGAGCTTTGTGACTCAGGGGGTCACAAAGAGTCGGACATGACTAAACAACAAGAGCAACTAAACAACAACAACAAGAGCCTGAAGAAAGAGTTTTTAATATCACCTTGAGTAATCCTCTTGTGGATACAAGAATGGGAACCCCTGCTTTAGGTGACACTATTCAGGTGGGGAGGAATGATTAGAGTTCCTCATGCCAGCTCTACGTATCCTTGTTTCTTGGCACTTTCCATTCCCTTGAATGAAGTGCAGCCACATCACAAGCTTTGGCCAGTGGGCTGTAAGTAATAAATAGCCAATAGGATACTTCTGAGTTCCATTAGCAAAAAATTTTGCTTAAACAACTCTCAGAGAAGGCAATGGCAACCCACTCCAGTGTTCTTGCCTAGAGAATCCCAGGGACAGGGGAGCCTGGTGGGCTGCCGTCTATGGGGTCGCACAGAGTCGGACACAACTGAAGCAACTTAGCAGCAGCAGCAGCAGCAGCAGCAGCAGCAAATAACTCTAGCTACCTCATTTTTTGGTGGCAACTTTGAAAACTCCATTGAGATGGAAGAGCTGCAAAGTAGAGGCAATCTGGATCCCTGAGTTTCTGAATGGAGAACTGCCCTGGAGAGTGTTCTAAACTTTTCAAGAGACGAAAGAAAATGTTGTTGCATTAAACTAATAAGATTTCATTGTATTATAGTGTTGTTGTTAATCATGCAGCCTAGAATCTTATTATGCAAAGTGATTCCACACGTGCAAAGCATTACCTAGGGTCTTGTTAGAAAGACAGACTCTCTGGCTTTATCCTAAAGCTATTGAATCCCAAGGAGATTTGTGTTCACATTAAGGTTTAAGAAACGCTGCTTTAGCATATTCTGACTAACCCATTATCCTTTTGTGAAATATCCTGGAAGCAGAATAGCCAGAGGCAAAGACCAATCAGAAGAGTCTCTGGTACAGAATTATTCATTCACCCATCCATCTATCCTTCTATCCAGGAATTAAGTGAGAATGTATTGGATTGGCCACAAAGTTCATTTGGGTTTTTCCATGAACTTTTTTGGCCAATCCAATATTTAAGTTTGTTTGTTTTTGTTTTAAATACAATTAACTAAATATTTGTTGAGAAACTATATTCAAAGGCTCTGGAAATATAACAGTGGACAAGTCAGTTAGGGTTGTACACTTAGAAGTTACAAACAGAGGATAAAAACAAGTATGTAAGCAAAAATGCCAGCGGGGGTGCTATGATCATCAATCATCAAAGTAGCTGGTGATATTGATGCATGAAGGAGACATAAGGGAAGGTTTCCTAGAAGATGTGATATTTAAGCTAAGATCTGAAGGATGTATAGGAGTTATTCAAATTAAGTTGTGATAAAGTTATTAAATCTGGCTGGAATACAGTGGACTTTGTGCAGAAGGATGAAGAAAGAGCATGGAGAGGTAAGCAAGGGCCTGGGTTCTGTGCTCATACATACAAAGAAGAGCAAGAATAATTGTAAAGAGGATTAAAATAATTTTTCAGTGGTATGAATAAAGTTTGTATTCAGACCATTCAAATCTTTGTTGCTGCTGTTGTTCAGTCGCTAAGTCATATCTGACTCTTTGTGACCCCACGGACTGCAGCACACCAGGCTTCCATGTCCTTCACTATCTTCTGGAGTTTGCTCAAATTCATGTCCATCGAGTCAGTGATGCCACCCAACCACCTCGTCCTCTGTCACCCCTTTCTCCTCCTGCCCTCAATCTTTCCCAGCAACAGGGGCTTTTCTAGTGATTCAGCTCTTTGCATCAGGTGGCCAAAGTGTTGGAGCTTCAGCTTCATCATCAGTCCTCCCAATGAATATTCAGGGTTGATTCAAATTTTGCAAGAACTCAAGCTGGGTTGGTCCACTGATGAAGATCAGTGAGTTCAGCAAAGATCTAAATACCATTTCATGCTCCTGCCTAGTTTTTTCCATTTCAGGTGTCAAGTAGAGAATGTTTCTAACATTCCATTGACATCAAAGCATTCTGACCTATGCTTGCTGTTCTTAGACCTGGTGAATTGGTAGATGAGCACCTCTTTCTTCTGAAATCCTAAGGAGCTTTTCTCAAGACATGCATTAAATGGCATGTTAATATAGCACATATTGAAATGGAAATGGATGAATGTCTTATTAAACAAATTGGTCATTACTAGTTTATTTAAGAAGTAGAGGCAATAAGTTTGGAGCAATAATTTAAAAGTCTACAAGTGTTTCAATTCAGAAGGTGGATAGTGCCATAACCATGGAAACAGAAGACTTAGAATATGATATGGTTTGCACTGGGATCCAAAACCCTGGGAATTACTGGGAGGTTGTCAGTGAACAGTGTGGTATCTCTATTTCAATCAACCCCCTTTCCTTAATTTGCCCATTCAAGGACTTCAGAAAGCAGAACAGTCATGTCCATTGATTACATGATCTTTTGTAGTTATGGATCTGATTCCTGATAACTATTTTCCAACCAGCCTTTGGGGAATCAAACACCCTGGGTACATACAAAAAGGAAGTTTATAGATTGTAAATTCTGGGAAACTTTGTATGAGAAAGTGAATGTCACTCAGTCGAGTCTGACTCTTTGTGACTCCGTGAACTATACAGTCCATGGAATTCTCCAGGCCAGAATACTGCAGTGGGTAGCCTTTCCCTTCTCCAGGGGATCTTCCCAAACCAGGGTTTTAACCCAGGTCTCCCTCAGTGCAGGCAGATTCTTTACCAGCTGATTCACAAGAGAAGCCCAAGAATACTGGAGTGGGTAGTCTACCTTTCCCAACCCAGGGATCGAACCGGAGTCTCCTGCATTGCAGGCGGATTCTTTACCAACTGAGCTATGAGGAAAACCCACTTTGTATGAGAGTCCTCTATTAAATGCTGCCAGTGTATCTGTATATATCTTGACAACAGACTTAGAAGTAAAAGCCTATTATTATGAAATCCAAGAGTTATCCTCCATTCTGATATTTCAAGCATTTAATTAAATTAAATATTTTCAGTTATCAGGGTTCAAAAATATGTTTGGCAGATTTACTTGATATTTTAGCTGCATCCCACAAATTTGGTATGCTGTCTTTTCATTATCATTTGGTTAAAAATATTTTCTAATATCTTTTGGATTATCCAAGGATTATATAGAATTGTGACAATTTTAAATATTTGTCCTTGTCCTAGATATCATCCTGTTAGTTTCTAATTTAATTTTAATGTTTTAAGAGGCCATACTCTATGATTTTAATCCTCCTAAATTTATTGAGGCCTGTTTTCAAGTCCAGCTATTTTCTACCTTAGTGAATGTTTACATGTACTTGAAAAGAGTATGTATTGTGCAGTTGTTGGATGTAGGACTCTATAGATTTAGTAAATCATGATAGTTATGAGTGTTGACCAAATCTTCTTTCTTTACTCCAATCAAATTTTTAATTGGAAGGTATAGCCCATTAATTTTTACTATAATCATTGATTTACTTGGGTATACAACTACTATTTTGTAATTTTTTTCTGTCACCTCTGCTTTATTGTTTTCCTGTTTCTTCTTTCTTTTCCATTTTTATATTATTAAATACCTTTTGGATTTCCCTTTAATTATCTATTTTTTATCTTTACTTTTCTGTAGTATCTTTAGTAGTTGCTCAGATTACAACACACATACTTAACTTTTCAAAGTCTCTCCTCTCTTACTGGGACTGTAATTCACTATAAAACAGACAGGTCCTTTCATTCTGTTAATCTTCTTCCCATACTTTTCTCTCTACTTCAGATTGGATCATTTTTATTGATCTGTGTTCAAACTTACTATTTCTTTTTTCATCTCTGTCTTCCAAATAAGTTCATTTTGTGAACTATTTATCTTAAGCATATTGTATATTTATAAAACATCACTCTGTTTCCTTTATCCTTTTACTTTTCTGCTAAAATGTCTTATGTTTCATTTTTTTTTTCATCTCATTGAACTTGGTTAGGAGCAGCTTTAAAGTCTGACTAAAAATTTCAACATCAAGGTAACCTCAGGGTTAATCTCTCTTGACCACCTTTTCCTTTTAGTATAGTTTCTTATATGTCAAGAAAACTTGTATTGTATCTCAAACATTGTGAATGCTATATTGTAGAGGCCCTAAGTTCTAGCACACTGCTCCAAAGAGTGCTTTTGTTTTAGCAGAGAAATAATTTGGTTAGGCACAAACTCCTCCTCTGACTTAACTTAGGTAGGCAGAATTTTCAAATCTCAAGTAAGTTCTGTAAATCTTAACTACGCTTCCTTTACCTTTGCCTTACATATGTCTGACTTGAGTGTCAGGTGAAATTTTAGGCAAAGATTATACCCACAATATGGGTTTCCTGGCTTAGGCTCTTTTCTCTCTAGGATCTACCTCCTCACTCTCTGAGATCTATTGTTGCCTGAGTTCTGTCTCCTGGTTCTTTATTCCATAAAGATGGGAGACTTTCTATCAAAGTTTTAATTGCTTACCCTACTCTGTCATTGTAGCTTACTCTCAGGCCACAGTTGCAAAATTAAATTCTCACACTTTATATTTCAAATTATCATAAAATGAGAAAACGGCAATCTCTCTGCAAAAAAATTTTTTTTTTCTTTCAATTTGTCTGCACAGAGTCCTAGTTGCAGCATTTGGGATCTAGTTCCTTGCTGCTACTTCTAAGTCGCTTTAGTCGTGTCCGACTCTGTGTGACCCCATAGACGGCAGCCCACCAGGCTCCCCCATCGCTGGGATTCTCCAGACAAGAAGGCTGGAGTGGGTTGCCATTTCCTTCTCCGATGCAGGAAAGTGAAAAGTGAAAGTGAAGTCGCTCAGTCGTGTCCAACCCCTAGCGACCCCATGGACTGCAGCCTACCAGGCTCCTCCATCCATGGGATTTTCCAGGCAAGAGTACTGGAGTGGGGTGCCAGTTCCTTGACCAGGGATCAAACCCAGGGAGCTCAGGCTCCCTGAGTTGGGAGCACAGAGTCTTAGCTCCTGGATTGCCAAGGAAGTTCCTCTCTCCAAATTTTAGCTGCTTATGATCACTCTTTGGAGGCTTCAAAGAGTTGTTTATATTTTTCACAGTTTAGTATTTACTAGATACTTGGTTGGAAAAAGCAAGAGAGTTCCAGAAAAACATCTATTTCTGCTTTAATGACTATGCCAAAGCCTTTGACTGTGTGGATCACAATAAACTGTGGAAAATTCTGAAAGAGATGGGAATACCAGACCATCTGACCTGTCTCTTGAGAAACCTGTATGCAGGTAAGGAAGCAACAGTTAGAACTGTACATGGAACAACAGACTGGTTTCCAAATAGGAAAAGGAGTACGTCAAGGCTGTGTATTGTCACCCTGCTTATTTAACTTCTATGCAGAGTACATCATGAGAAATGCTGGGCTGGAGGAAACACAAGCTGGAATCAAGATTGCAGGGAGAAATATCAATAACCTCAGATATGCAGATAACACCACCTTTATGGCAGAAAGCAAAGAAGAACTAAAGAGCCTCTTGATGGAAGTGAAAGAGGAGAGCGAAAAAGTTGGCTTAAAGCTCAACATTCAGGAAACTAAGATCATGGCATCTGGTCCCATCACTTGGTGGGAAATAAATGGGGAAACAGTGGAAACAGTGTCAGACTTCATTTTGGGGGGCTCCAAAATCACTGCAGATGGTGATTGCAGCCATGAAATTAAAAGACGCTGACTCCTTGGAAGGAAAGTTATGACCAACCTAGACGGCATATTGAAAAGTAGAGACATTATTTTGTCAACAAAGGTCCATCTAGTCAAGGCTATGGTTTTTCCAGTAGTCATGTATGGATGTGAGAGTTGGACTGTGAAGAAAGCTGAGCACCGATGAATTGATGCTTTTGAACTGTAGTGTTGGAGAAGACTCTTGAGAGTCCCTTGGACTGCAAGGAGATCCAACCAGTCCATCCTGAAGGAAATAAGTCCCGAATATTCATTGGAAGGACTGATGTTGAAGCTGAAACTCCAATACTTTGGCCACCTGATGCGAAGAGCTGACTCACTGGAAAAGACCCTGATGCCGGGAAAGATTGAGGGCAGGAAGAGAAGGGGATGACAGAGGATGAGATGGTTGGATGGCATCGCCAGCTCAATGGACATGGGTTTGGGTGGACTCTGGGAGTTGGCGATGGACAGGGAGGCCTAGCGTGCTGCAGTTCATGGCATCACAAAGAGTTGGACATGACTGAGCAACTGAACTGAGAGACTTGGTTATAAATTTGCTCTATGACATCAGAAACAGCATATTCATACTGTTTCAACTATAAAGTATCTTTTAATATTTGAAGGAACTGGCTTCTCTCACCACCTTTGACTCTGGATTCACTTGTCTAGGTTTTAGGAAGGCTCTTTGCCTTGTAACCTCAGTTCCCTAATGAAACAAAGAAAGATCACTAATTTTCAGTTTGTTCAGCTTTCTCTTAGTATAAGCACAGGAGTGATGGCTTCCAAGCTCTTACATGTTGAGGCTTGAAACTAGAAGTCCCTATTATGCTTAAAATGTCTATTCAGTGTATTATATTTAATTCATTTTTTGTTTTTCATACCTAAAGTTAGTTTGTTTAATTCATACTGACATTAAATTCTCTGCCTTAAATGTGTGTGTGTGTGTGTGTGTGTGTGTGATTCATTTGTTGAAACATATTGATACTTATTTCCTGTTTTCTACATGTGATGTGGTTAAGTGGATTCTGGGCTGCTTCTTCTGTTCCTGAGGGTATCTGATGTATTTTCTGAAAAAACAATAGCAAGTGATCCTAAAGGTGTGAAAAGGTTATTTGTAAAGTTTACTGAATCTCCTCCTGAAATATAACAAATTCTTAACTTCACGACCTTCCTATTCTGTGTCCACAGTAAAAATGAAGTTTCTTTAATAAAGGGTGTTGGGCTTTTTTTTTTTTTCTGTTTTCATCTAATTTTCTGAAAACATTTCATTTCCGTAGAGCCTTTTCTTCTGCCACTTCCTTCTTTGCTTCTTACCACCCTGTCTCCAAGGAATACCTTTCAAAGTCCCCCATTTTCCCTTTCTTAAGACTGTTGCTTCTGGGCTGCATACTTTTCAATTTCTTAGTGTTCACTATTTAGTAGCCAAGTGTTTTGATCAGATAATGGCTTCCCTGGTGGCTCGGATGGTAATGAATCTGTCTGCAATGCAGGAAACTGGGGTTCGATCCCTGGGTTGGACAGATGCCCTGGAGAAGGGAATGGCAACTCACTCCAGTATTCTAGCCTGGGAAATCCCATGGACAGAGGGGCCTGGCGGGCTACAGTCCATGGGGTCGCAAAGAGTCGGACACAACTGAGCAACTAACACTTTCACTTTGATCTTATGTGGGCCTTAGATTTTTCTCTACCTAAATTTAAACTTATTTTACTTTGCTGACAAAGATCTGTCTAGTCAAAGCTATGGTTTTTCCAGTAGTCGTATATGGATGTGAGAGGTGGACTATAAAGAAAGCTGAGCGCCAAAGAACTGACGCTTTTGAACTGTGGTGTTGGAGAAGACTCTTGAGAGTCCCGTGGACTGCAAGATCAAACCAGTCAATCCTAAAGGAAATCATTCCTGAATATTCATTGGAAGGACTGATGCTGAAGCTGAAACTTCAATACTTTGGCCACCTATTGCAGACAGCCGACTCACTGGAAAAGACCCTGATGCTGGGAAAGATTGAAAGCAGGAGGAGAAGGGGACAACAGAGGATGAGATGGCTGAATGGCATCACCGACTCGATGGACATGAGTTTGAGCAAGCTCTGGGAGTTGGTGATGGACAGGGAAGCCTGGCGTTCTTCAGTCCTTGGGGTAGCAAAGAGTCAGACACAACTGAGGGACTCAACTGAATTGAACTAACTGAAAGGTAAACTTCGGATTACTTTGTCACCCATCTCCCAGTTGTGCTGCAGGAATAAGCAATGGATAGTTTTATTTGCTTCTGTTTTATTCTTTGTGGTTTTATTTTAGCAAATGCGTGAAGATGTGGAGAAACATAAGCAGCCCACTTTCATTACAAATGAAAAGTCTTTTAACAGTTCCCTTTATATTATTTTTCTTTAACCCTTACAATAAGCCTATGAAATAGACACTATAACTCTTACTTTTCAGATGAGGAAACTCTGAAAGGTTAGTTTACCTGCAATTACTTTTTTGAAAAGTGAAGAGAGTAAGGGTTAAATCCATTTTTAACTCTACAATTCTTAGTCACAGTATTATATCTGTTGGATAATAATTTTTTGCCTGAGAGTATAAAGTGCTAGAATCCAAGTGCCCAAGTTAAAATTCTGACTCCACCACATGCTAGCCATGATCGTCAGCAAATCAAGGAACTCAGAGAGCTTAGAGAACCTCTGGCTATTCTTTCATAAAATGAGGATAGTATAGTGCTTTTCTTTTAAGGAATGTCTTAGTATTAGGTGGAATAATTCATAGCACTTATTAAGTACTTAATATATATTATTTTTTTTTATTTCCTATATGTGTTAGTCGCTCAGTTGTGTCCAACTCTTTGAGACCCAATGGTCTAGGCAAGAATACTAGAGTGGGTTGCCATTCCTTTCTCCAGGGCATCTTCCTGACCCAGGGACTGAACCTAGGTCTCCTACACTGCAGACACAGTCTTTACCATCTGAGCTACCAGGGAAGCCCCTAAAGAGTATTAAACTGGTTGAGACTTTTCCTGTTTTCAAGTATCTTTATGGTTTCTAAATTTGAGCACATAAAAAACAACAATATGAAATATCTGATTGAAAACTTCTTGAGGCCAAATTCAAAACAAACTCTGATTTGCCAATGTTTACTCCCTACTTGTACCCACAGCTGCTAATCTCATTTTAGACTTCCCCTAGGAGCTAACCCTTGCTAACGGCTTCCAGGTTTGAAGGTCTGACTGCACTCGAATCACAGTGGAGTGCTGCTTTCTCTCTCTGTTCATGGGACAATTTCCCTAAAGTATCCTTTTACAATCAGATTAAATACCCTTGCTCCTAAAGGGAGCTGAATTACAGATTTTCCCACTGAAAATGATGATGTTGAAGAAAAGAAACATATCTTAAATTGGTCACACTAGAGGTATAGATTTGAACTAAATATCCCTGAGTGAAGCTAACAGAAGCATTTGAATAAAGCTACCAACTGGAATCTTCCATGATACTGATGATTATTGCTGAGAGAAGATGATTGTTTATTTGGATAGTTTGTATTCTTACAACTTCTAAAATAAGTTTGAGGAAGTAAAATAAAAAATATGTCATTAGCGCTATTATGTAAATATGTGTGTGTTTAGTCACTCAGTCATGTTCGTCTCTTTGAGATCCCATGGACTGCAGCCCTCCAGGACCCCCTGCCCATGGGATTTCCCAGGCAAGAATACTGGAGTGGGTAGCCATTCTCCTCTCCAGGGGATCTGACCAACCCAGGAATCTAAGCCAGGTCTCCTGCACTGCAGGCAGATTCTTTACCATCTGAACCACAGGGAAGCCCATATACATACATATATACATATATCTGTAACTAATACCAAAAATATTAAAGAAAGTAGAATTATTGCACAGCTTTTCCTCTAGAACAGATTGTTTGGGTCACAAGTTGTCAGTGAAGAATCCTCTTTAAGATGATGTTTAATATTTCTTCTCATATGACATTTCTACCCATAGACCAGCAAACTGCTCTATCACAGTTACAAAAGAAAAGTGAGAATTTATTTTTTAAATGGTAAAATGGAACTAGTGCTCACTCTGTAGGATTCTATGCTTCAATATAATCTTATGTTCACTTCAGAGCTGCTGAAAACTTGGCAGAGCAGAAAAGATTCTGATACTCTATTACATTGTAAATCTACAGTGTTTGTGAGCTTGCCTAGTCTGAAAAATCATAGGTACTTCAAATAAAAGAACTATTGAGAGGACTAGGTAGTAAATGTGGTTTTCAGATTTATTTTTCAGGGAAAATATGCCTTTTCAACTGAAGCTGAATCTCTTAAGTGCATCAGGAAAAATGTTCTGACTTAGCTCTATGTTCAGTGTAGATAAGTTAAATTATATTCTGCACTCCCTATCCCTAAGATGCACTGTTAGATTGTGGTTTATGGAACTGTTCTGATTTCTGAACTATTATGAATAATTACACGCCAGTGCAAGACTATTTTTACTTAATCATTTTCTGATTCATTCCCTCATCTCTCCATTTCTAGGAATACACTTATATTAGAATAATAACTACCTGCCAAGACAATCACCCTAGAGTGACAAGTGGGGAGGAGGCGAGAGTAGCGGGGTCATTTTAACTTAACATCTTCTGCCAATGGTAAGAGATAGCAAAGAGAGGAAAGATTACATAAGTCAGGATGGCTGGGAGACCAGTCTGATGCAGCAAAGCATACCTGTCTCTCTACATCCGGAGACACATTAACTTATCCTCCTGGTTTATCTCCTCTTCAGTCATTTATTCTCTTGTTTTTTGCTGTTCAGTCACTAAGTCATGTCCGATTCTTTTGCGACCCCATGGACGGTAGCCTGTCAGTCTCCCCTGTCCATGGGGTTGTCCAGGCAAGAATCCTGGAGGGCCTTTGCCATTGCCTTCTCCAGGGGATCTTCCCAACCCAGGGATCAAACCCACATTTCCTGCATTGGCAGGGAGATTCTTTACCACTAAACACCAGGAATGCCTATATATTCCCTAGTGTGTTCAAATTATCAATGACCTTACTAATAACAGTTCAGAAATAGGACCTGGGTCTGTCAAATACACTCAAAAGCTGCACAGTTGCATCCATTATATCTCCACAACTGAGGGCTACCAGTGCACAGAGAAGGACTGGATGAATGCGTTGATCTGTCACAATTCTAAGATTTGTGGATGTTATGAAAATTGAATTTGATAGCACCTCAAAAGCACACATTTAATTTCTGTATAATATGTGAAGTTGGTCTAAAGCGGAGGATATTTCAGTATAGTGAACATTTGAAGGTGGGCAAATCAAGTCACTGACAAAAGAGGTGAGCTTTTCAACCTTTTCCAAATTTTAGTTTCCTGCTGGGTACTGTCAGCTTAGGCATCAAAGCCAGAGAACAGCCTGATTTGAATTGCTTTGTGTTGTTTGTAGCATAGTGGGGTCTGTACAGATATTCTGATAGCATTTTTTAGCATTAATTTGGCACTTAATAGTGTTTCTAAAAATAACAATTAAATAGATAACCAATTTAAAAATGCTGATTTAATTTAGCTTTAAAATATGTTTATATATTCACTTCAGTCCAGTTGCTCAGTTGTGTCCGACTCTTTGAAACCCCATGAATCGCAGCATGCCAGGCCTCCCTGTCCATCACCAACTCCTGAAGTTTACCCAAATTCATGTCCATCGAATCGGTGATGCCATCCAGCCATCTTATCCTCTGTCGTCCCCTTCTCCTCCTGCCCCCAATCTTTCCCAGCATCAGGGTCTTTTCCACTGAGTCAACTCTTCGCATCAGGTGGCCAAAGTATTGGAGTTTCAGCTTCAACATCAGTCCTTCCAATGAACACCCAGGACTGATCTCTTTAGGATGGACTGGTTGGATCTCCTTGCAGTCCAAGGGACTCTCAAGAGTCTTCTCCAACACCACAGTTCAAAAGCATCAATTCTTCAGCGTTCTGCTTTCTTCACAGTCCAACTCTCACATCCATACATGACTATTGGAAAAACCATAGCCTTGACTAGATGGACCTTTGTTAATAAAGTAATGTCTCTACTTTTCAATATGCTGTCTAGGTTGGTCATAAATTTCCTTCCAAGGAGTAAGCGTCTTTTAATTTCATGGCTGCAATCACCATCTGCAGTGATTTCGGAGCCCCCCAGAATAAAGTCTGACACTGTTTCCATTGTTTCCCCATCTATTTCCCATGAAGTGATGGGACCAGATGCCATGATCTTAGTTTTCTGAATGTTGAGTTTTAAGCCAACTTTTTCACTCTCCTCTTTCACTTTCATCAAGAAGATTTTTAGTTCCTCTTCGCTTTCTACCATAAAGGTGGTGTCATCTGCATAGGTTATTGATATTTCTCCCTGCAATCTTGATTCCAGCTTGTGCTTCTTCCAGTCCAAAGTTTCTCATGATATACTCTACATATAAGTTAAATAAGCAGGGTGACAATATACAGCCTTGACATACTCCTGTTCCTATTTTGAACCAGTCTGTTGTTCCATGTCAAATTCTAACTGTTGCTTCCTGATCTGCATACAGGTTTCTCAAGAGGCAGGTCTGGTGGTCTGGTAGTCCCATCTCTTTATATATAAACATATATAAAATATTATATATAGGATATATATATGATACATAGTTTTATACTTTTATTTCAATGTAACAGATCTACATTTGAAGGCATTATTACCATTTTATCAATACATTGTTAGTGGGGTAAATGATATGAAAAAAATAAAGATGAATTAGACATGTTCTTTGCTGTATTACTAGGAAGATTTTAAAAATTATCTAAAAGTCCCCAAACTTGCAAAACTCTGCCTACAAAGACTTTACTTTTTATATTTAGATTATTGTGACCTATTTGTGTGAAATTACCCCCACCAATGTACAAGCATTTTTGGAGAATTTATAAGCCACGCATTTGTTCTGAAACAAACCCTTCAGTTTACATTCTCATTTCTGTTCTGCTGTGATGCTGGTTACTTTTAGCAGCCTGGCACCCAGTCACCACTTATCTGAGAGAAGTGACACTGCATTGCAGTGTCCAAGTATTTACTCCAAGGTCAAGGTCAACCTTTTTCCTTCTTAAAATTTCAATCTCATGTAACTTTAATTCAAGGTTGATGATTAAATTGGAATGTTTTGTACTGTGAAGAAGCCATGTGGCAGACTCATTCATTTTCTCTCTCTCTCTCTCTCTCTCTATATATATATATATATACACACACACACATATATAGTTTCTGTATTTATAACTTCTATACACAATTTACATATGTAAATATTTATAGCTTATCTATAAAATACATGTGTATATAAATGAAAAAATAAATATATATAGTTTGCATATAATTGAAAATATATATTATATACAGATTCTTTCTATATGTATAGCTTCTAGCATGTTACAGCCAAGAGGGGCAAGGCAGTAAGACACATGATTATGTGCTCAAGGAGCTTACAGGTCATGTAAGGACTGCAGATAAACATAAATGACCATGATATCAATAGAAAGACTACTTTGTGTAAGGAATACAAACAAAATTATATGGATATCAGAATCAGGAGAAATTACTTCCAGCTGAAGGACTCATACATAAGGTGACAGAATAATTTATTATATAAACTTGCACACTTTTACGAATGAAAGGGAGAGCATCCACAATAATGCCAGAAAAAGAGGAGTTAACTAGGATTGTTGCAGGCAAACCCAGAGAGATGAGTCACCTTGGAGGGAGCGTGTTAGAGATATCATTTCATTTAAAGATTGAAAAATGGCTAGAAGCTCAGCAAACAGAATAGGGCAAGGGTCACATAGAAGCAACACTATAAGCAAAGTCATAGATGTGATTTTTAAAATATGGATGGTTTTTTAAAGTCAAAGATGATAAATTTATATACTGAAAGAACCAACAAATATAGGTGCTGCTTGGGGACCTCAGAAGGAATCAGTTACCATGATCAAACTGGCTAATTCAATAAAGTGACTATTTACAGACATGCATGTAGGTTTACGAAACAAATTTTCCATACCAACACCAACTCTAAGCCTGAAGTGGCAAAGGGAATTGGGAGTTTCTGGAAGCTGATGAGGGTTGTTTGGTAAGACCTGTGACTTTCAGTAAGGACCATTACCACTTAAAGTGACCTAGAATAGAGAGAATGCTACAGGAACAAATACCCCAAGTCACTCCCCTCACACCCACGGAGCTCTTGCTGTTACATTTCACTGGCCAAAGCTAAATGAAGGCCAGCGTATAAGAGAACTGTTGAAACCATACTGTCTGGCTACCTGGGACACAATGCAGGCTGGAGAAGGGTGGGGAATGGATTTGGAGGTGCAAAGAGAACATATGTAAAATAGATACAGCCAGAATCAAGTTCGCTGATTCATGTTGAGGTTTGACAGAACACAACAAAATTCTGTAAAGCAATTATCCTTCAATTTAAAAATTAATTAATTAAAAAAAATAAGGGAGAAGTTGAAAAGCTGATTTTAAATATAGATAGATCCAGGATTGGAAAGAAAATATAGAACTGAAGTTTGGGAAAGATCAAAATTCTTTTGGAACCAACTAAATAATGTCCAGGAGATAGAAAGGGACAGGGAAGCCTGGTGTACTCCAGTCCATGGGGTCGCAAAGAGTTGAACATGACTTAGTGACTGAACAACAACAAATAATGTTGACATAATACATTTGCTAATGTATTAATAAATACAAGAGATCTCTTCTACCTCTTGAGGTCTGTACTGGTTTTCTACGGTATCATGTTTTTATATAATGTTTGTAATGGTGACTTCAATGCTTCAATGCTGTTTGACTAGTTCAAACAGATTTGTGTAGCTCCTTCATATGTATGTATCGATGAATGAATGTATATAAAACAAAAACACCTCCTGAAAAAATGAAAATTTAAAGACTTTCTACCAAGACAGATTCAAAGATGATTCTTGCTCAAATCCACTGTCATGCCCTGAGGGAATTTTCAATTAGAACAACTTGAAAAAGTCCTATAAACCTGTAAGTCATAAGAATGAAATGACCAATACATTTTACTCATGGTATTACTTTGGATCCTGGTATGGCTAAAATGGTTTTAACAAGTAAGCTCTGTCTGTATCCTATATCTGGATTTTTGACTTATTTATTTTTGTTACCATTCTGCCTAGCTCTTATTCCCCCTTGTGCCTATTATTGTTTTTCCTTACAATCCCTAGTGTTTCCATTTGTTGACTTGCTAGCATATGTTAGACTTTCTGGAGGCCAAAATTTGTGCTGCTAATTTTAAGTATCATTTATGTTTTGCTCTGTTTTGAGCCCCATTTCATATTAGTACAGTTTGTTTTTCACGTAACTTCTCATTCTTATCCTCCAGTAATAGCTGCTCAACTAGATTATCAGCTATTCTCTTTTATTGTTCCTATTTAATTTATTGCATTTATTACAGACTGGACTTCATTTATATGTAACTGAAACAGGTTTAGTTTTAGAATCCAGTTCCTACCAGCTGTCAAAGCATGCTACGATTACCTGGACCATACCTTCTTTCTTTACCACTTCTCTGAAATAATGCTGGCAGAATGCGCTACTGATTACCTAAATGTATAATCCAATGCATACTTCTCAGTACTCATCCTATTTGAATATTTGCAATTTTTGATACCTTTTTTTCTTCTTAAATATATCCCTTCATTTCTGAGACACTAATCTCCCTTACTGGAAGTTCCCTAATGGCTCAGTAGGTAAGAATCTGCTTGCAATACAGGAGACACCGGAGATGCAGGTTTGATCCCTGGGTTGGTAAGATCCCTTGGAAGAGGAAATGGCAATCAACTCCAGTAGTCTTGCCTGGAAAATTCCATGGACAGGGGAGCCTAGTGGGCTGCTGTCCATGGGGTCACAAAGAATTGAACACAACTAGGCACAAGCACAGATGGATAGAATCTCCCTTAGTACATCCTGTATTTTTTATTCTTCTCCCTCTCTTTTGCTGACTCTTTTTCTGCTATGGCAGACTGTCTCCAGGATGCTTATCAATGACCCTTGCCCTCTTGTATTTACACTGAGTAAATATTCTGTGTTTGTCCTGTTTGTCCTTCCACACTGAGTAGGGCTGACCTATCAGCTGTTGCTGCTGCTAAGTCGCTTCAGTCATGTCTGACTCTGTGCAACCCCATAGACGGCAGCCCACCAGGTTCCCCAGCCCTTGGGATTCTCCAGGCAAGAACACTGGAGTGGGTTGCCATTTCCTTCTCCAATGCATGGAAGTGAAAAGTGAAAGTGAAGTCGCTCAGTCGTGTCCGACTCTGAGCGACCCCATGGACTGCAGCCTACCAGGCTCCTCCGTCCATGGGATTTTCCAGGCAAGAGTACTGGAGTGGGGTGCCATTAACAGTGTTTGTCAAAAAAAAAAAAAAAAACAGTGTTTGTCCTGTTTGTCCTTCCACACTGAGTAGGGCTGACCTATCTAGTCAACTATAAAGGATATTGCAGAAACAGTCATGTGTGACTTCTATGGCTAAGTCATAGAAGACAGTGCCATTTCCACCTCACTCTCTAGGACACCTGCTTTCAAGAAACCAGCTGACAATTCAGAACAGAGTTATTAAAGAAGTTAAAAAGGTAAAAAAATGTGGAGTTTTATGCATCTACACGTCCTGGAAAAAAAAAAAAAAACCTGAAATCAATATGCCTTAAAGAGCAAAGGACCTTTATATTCATTTGAGATACCAAAAAGGGTAAGACCTTTGAAATAGGACAAACTGGAAATAGGTTAGTCTTGAATGCATCAAGTTGATCTACTTGTATTCCTTGCCTACCAGAAGAAAATTATATCCCCTCTGGAGGAAAACAGCACCAGTGAGACCGTCGACCATTTTTTCGGGCATTATGTCTAGGAGTCAATAAAAAGGAGATATGCCAATAAATAGGATCCATTAAAAAAAACCAAGGGGAAAAAAGGAAGTATAAAAAATTAAAAGAGTATAAACTTGATTAAAATGCTTTTAAAAACAGAAAATATAGGATATCTCACTGGAAAGCAGGAATTTATGAAAAATAATCAGATAAAAATTCAAGAATTGATGGATCTTCCCTCGTGGTGCGGTGGTTAAGAAACCACCTTGCAAAGCAGGGGACGTGGTTTCATCCCCGGTTGGGAAATTAAGGTCCCACGTGCCATGGAATAGCTGAGCCTGTGCACAGCTGCAGCGCCTGAGCACCACAGCTGGAGCGTTAGCTGCTGCGACTGAGAAACCCCACGCGATGCAACAAAGACCCCACACCCGACAATCTGACCTGAGGCAGCCAGCTAGATAGATAAATAGACTTGCTTTTTAAGTTAAAGAATTGAAAACATAATTTAATACATGAGTTTTGAAACAGATTAGAAACTGAAAAGAGAATACCAATGAACTACAAGTTCAGTTCAGTTCAGTCGCTCAGTCGTGTCCGACTCTTTGCGACCCCATGAATTGCAGCACACCAGGCCTCTCTGTCCATCACCAAATCCCGGAGTCTACCCAAACCCATGTCCATCGAGTCGGTAATGCCATCCAACCATCTCATCCTCTGTCTTCCCCTTCTCCTCCCTCCCCCAATCCTACCCAGCATTAGGGTCTTTTCCAATGAGTCAACCCTTCACATGAGGTGGCCAAAGGATTGGAGTTTCAGCTTCAACATCAGTCCTTCCAATGAACACCCAGGACTGATCTCTTCTAGGATGGATTGATTGGATCTCCTTGCAGTCCAAGGGACTCTCAAGAGTCTTCTCCAACACCACAGTTCAAAAGCATCAATTCTTCGGCACTCAGCTTTCTTCACAGTTCAACTCTCACATCCATACATGACCACTGGAAAAACCATAGCCTTGACTAGACGGACTTTTGTTGGCAAAGTAATGTCTCTGCTTTTAAATATGCTATCTAGGTTGGCCATAACCTTCCTTCCAAGGAGTAAGCGTCTTTTAATTTCATGGCTGCAACCACCATCTGCAGTGATTCTGGAGCCCCCCAAAATAAAGTCTGACACTGTTTCCACTGTTTCCCCATCTATTTCCCACGAAGTGATGGGACCAGATGCCATGATCTTAGTTTTCTGAACGCTGAGCTTAACTACAAGTTAGGTCAATTCAAATTAAAAGAGCATTGAAAAGAGCATACAGACACGTGGGACATGGTGAAAAACTCTAACATGTGTAACTAGAATTTCAGAAGAAAAAAGGAGAAAAACTTCAGGAGAAAGATGAGAGAAGTAATATTAGAAAACTTAATGGTTGAGAATTTTCCAAAACTAATAATAAAAGTTAAACACTGATACAAACCTAAGGAAGGATAAATAAAAAAAAACAACCACATTTTGTCAAGTTTAGTAAAATCGCTGAAAACAAAGGAGAAAGAGAACATCATAAGGGCAGCTTGAGGAAATAATACATTATTTTAATAAATGAGACATATCCAAGATGATAAAAATCAGAAGACAAAAAGAAAATAATTTCCTAGCAAAATATCTTTCAAAAATGCAGGAAACAAAATAAAGATGATTTCATAAAGCAAAAGATTCAGTGTCAGCAAACTGACACTAAGAAACGCTAAGAGCAGTTCTCCAGTCAGAAGACAAATGGCCCTTGGAGGAACTGTTATAATTCAGGGAAGAGTGAGACCTACTGAAATGTTCATGTCTTTCATAACTAAGACACTTTTGAGGAGTACAAGTGAGATGTTTTGTAGAATATTCCTCAGTTGGGATTTATTTGATGCTTTCTCATGCTTCAGCTGGGATCATGAGTTTTGGGGAAGAAAACAACAGAAGTCAAGTGCTATCTTCATTACACTAAATCAATGGTATATTCTGTTCATTACTTAATAAGGTCGATGTGAAATTTGGTCACCTGACTGAGATAGCTTTTGTCAGGTTTCTCCACTGTAAAGTTACTCTTTCCGCCCCCCACTTTTCATACTGAACTATTTGGAAGGAAATAACTATGGACAATGCACACTTAAGTAGGAGGAAGTCAGATTCCAACTCCTTGAGGGCAACATATTTACATAAATTATTTTGAATTCTTAAGCATGGGTTGGAGAAGGAGATGACAGCCTGCTCCAGTGCTCTTGCCTGGAGACTCCTGTGGACAGAGAGGCCTGGTAGACTATAGTCCATGGGGTCACAAAGGGTCGGACACAACTGAGTGACTGAGCACAAGCATGGGTTATTTGTCTCCTCTCCCGCATCTATATTAACTTATTTAACCATTTATTTATGCTAGGATGGACTCAATGAGTATTTATTTTATACTTTGTCTTATAATTTAATAAAAATTATGCTGTTGCTTGAATCATTCCAGCTTTGGCCACAGAGCTTTTTCACATGGCTCTGTAAGTTTTGTCTTTCCTAGATATCATATATTGGAATCATACAGATCATAGACTTTTTAGATTAGTTTTTTTCACTTCAGTCAGTTCAGTTCAGTTCAGTAGCTCAGTCATGTCACTCTTTGTGACCCCATAAACCGCAGCACGCCAGGCCTCCCTGTCCATCACCAACTCTCAGAGCCTACTCAAACTCATGTCCATCACGTTGGTGATGCCATCCAGCCATCTCATCCTCTGTCGTCCCCTTCTCCTCCTGCCCTCATTCTTTCCCAGCATCAGGGTCTTTTCCAATGAGTCAACTCTTCTCATTAGGTGGCCCAAGTATTGGAGTTTCAGCTTCAACATCAGACCTTCCAATGAACACCCAGGACTGGTCTCCTTTAGGATGGACTGGTTGGATCTCCTTGCAGTCCAAGGGACTCTCAAGAGTCTTCTCCAACACCACAGTTCAAAAACATCAATTCTTCGTTGCTCAGCTTTCTTCACAGTCCAACTCTCACATCCATACATGACTACTGGAAAAACCATAGCCTTGACTAGATGGACCTTTGTTGGCAAAGTAAGTGCATTTTAGGTTTTCCCATGTCTTTTCATGGTTTGATAATAGATCACTTCTTTTTATTGTTGAATAATATTCCACTGTATGGATACTGTTGTTGTTGTGGCTCAGTTGCTAAGTCATGTCTGACTGTTTTTAACCCATGGACTGCAGCACGCAAGGCTCCTCTGTTCTTCACTGTCTCCAGGAGTTTGCTCAAATTCATGTCCATTGAGTTGGTGATGTTATCTAACCATCTCATCTGCTACCCACTTCTCCTCCTGCCCTCAATCTTTCCCAGAATCAGGGGTTTTTCCAATGATTCATCTCTTTGCATTAGATGGCCGAAGTACTGGAGCTTTAGCTTCAGCATCAGTCCTTCCAATGAATATTCAGGTTGATTTCCTTTAGGATTAACTGGTTTGATCTGTATGGACTGTATGGATATAACAGTTTGTTTATCCATTTATGTGTTGAAAGACATCTGGTTGCTTCTGTCCTGGCAATTATGAATAAAGCTGCTATAAACATTTCTATGCAGGTATTTATATGGGCCTCAATTTTCAAATCAAATGGGTAAATACTAAGAGCATAATTGCTAGGTTATATGGTTTAGACTATGTTTAGCTTTGTATAAAACTATCAAACTGTCTTCCAAAATGGCTGTACCATTTTTCATTACTCCCAGCCATGAATGTGAGTTTCTTTTGTTCTATATCAAAATTTTATATTGTCATTTTTTTTCACTTCAGCCAACCTAAGAAGTATGTAATAGCATCTCATTGTTGTCTTGATATGCAATTTTCTGATGACAAATAATGCCCAGCATGTTTTTAATATGCTTATTTACCATGTCTATATCTTTTTTGATGAGATGCTTGTTGGATTGTATATGCATGACCTTCTAGAGTCATAGATATGAATATGTAGGACTTTTCAAAGCCCTCTATAGACACTACATTGTTCAGTTTTCTTTACAAAGCTGTTGATTAGCTTGTTGCTCTCCCCAGCTGTTTTCCACTGCCTCGGGTAGTTATGATGTTAATTAATTGCCTCTGATCTTTTTTGACAAACAGCCCTTGGTAAAAGAATGTTAGCACTAAGCAAGCTCTGAATCAGTTCAAATAAAGTCTGCCTTGGAAATGTGGTCTACCATTGAACCACCAGACATGTCAAATGATAATAGTTCTCTGGGACTGGGATTTTGAAGGAACTTCAACTCCATTCTACCTCTTTCAATGACTCCAGCTGATTTCTTTTCATTGTGACTGGAGGCTGTCGGTTTTTGAGGCTATTGTGAAGTTAGGAAATGAAAGAAACAGAGCAAACTACAATGCCATAAAGCTCACTTTTGTTACAGAGATTCAGCTGCTTTTCTTGAATAAATTCTCCCTGCACTGCTATTATACAAGCCTCTGTTTAATTCTTGGAGTTCTTACAAAGTTTTTTCTGACACGTTTTGTAACTGTTCTTACTGCTTTCGTGAACGAGAGGATTTTTGAGGCCCTCACTCCACTATTTTCACTGATTTCACTTGCTTGTTATTTTAGGCTTTCATTTAATTTTGCTGTAGATTTTGTCAGCTTCAGTATCAGAACCCTGTCCAACTTTGATCTTAGAACTTTTTCTGAGAAAGCAAGAGTGAATGAATACCTGCTACAAGTGCACAGTTACTTCTCAACTAAATTATTTGAAGTATATCAGCCTACTCTATACGGTCTGTCAGCATATTGTGCTATAAACTTGATTGATCAGCATGTTACTCTCAGATTGTGGAAGCTTTCTTAAATAATTTATGAGACATAGAGCCATCTTTCAATGAAAGCTCTTTACTTATGCTCTCGATGCAGCTATAGGGCATATTCCAGTTCAGTAGTACAAAAATTGGCTTTTTCTAATGACAACAATGTGTCTGTGATCGTGAGGAAGTTAATAATTATCGTAATTTTCAAAAGCAACCTATTATTTTTCTCTTGTCTCAAATTTGCCATCTTACTCAGATTCCAAGAGAAAATTCAGCTAAAGTTTGATTTCTAGATTCTAACTGAGAGCACTGGATCCTATGCACTAAAGTGTAATGTATGCAGGATAGCGTAGCAGTGAAGAGCATAGACTCTGCAGTTGAAGTGCCCAAGACTGAATACTGACTAGGGTTGCATCTACCATGTTTTTGTGGTGTGTCTTTGGGCGAGTTTCTGAAAGTCAGATGACCTCTGTCTTCTCAAATCAGCATGTTGTCAATGATTTCTGTGGGTTTCCTTCTCTTTATATCATGTCTCCAGCAGAAAGTCAGCACAATCGCAGGAATCACTTCGTTTGTTACATTTTCTTGGGGATAATAGTCCTGTAAGAGTAAAGGTAAAGTGGAAGCTGCTCAGTCATGTCTAACTGTGACCCCATGTGACTAGAGAAATGACAGTTGATATAATCTGTTTTCCACCAATGCAGGTCCCAAGCACTTTTTCTTCTCTGTAGAGCTGCTACAATCTTCAGCTCTGGGATGGATTCTAGAGAGAATGCTCCTAATCTTGGCTATTTATTACCCACTTCCATGAATACTCCATTTTTATTCATCTATGTTCCCTGTTATGTTCTAGGTATTGTAAGTGGATGATATTTATTTTATTGTTTCTTGTGTGTTTTGCAAGAGAATCTATGGAAACACTAAATTTTAGACAGCTTCCGTTATCTTGTGGCAAGTTGAAAGGTATCTGTTATTTTTTCATCTCCTTATTTCTGGTTTACTTTACTTATTTTTATTTGAAAAATAAAAAATTTTAAATTTTTCAACATTTCTAAATCAGTTAAGATACTTCTCTTTCACACAAGGTAGGATAGTATTCTACTTTGAAAGAAAATTTAAAATATTCTTCTTCTAATTAGATTAAGCCCTATATCCTTGATTGGTTCAACAGTAAGTTTGGTTCCTGTTCTGCATTTAGTTATCTAATGTTTCATCTACTTTTTCACTATGTGGACTCTTTCCCTTTTTTATTGTTACTTTTCTGATAGTTTATATTTGTATATATAAAGGGTTTAACTTTCTACTTTTATCTTCTTATAAAGTAGAAAGCCTCTCTCTTCATGAAGTGGTATATAACTTCTCTCTCTTCATTCCTCTACCATTCAGCCTTACTCAACAGCATTATCTTTCTTTGTGTTTACCTTGTTATCCTAATATGCTTATGCCCTTCTTAGTTTTCAGCTTTAAACAATATACCTTGACTTTCAACATTCTACCTTTTCTCCACTCATCATGCTGTTTCTATTACCTGTCATTTCTATGCTGTCAGAAGATTTAATAAACCATTCTGCTACATTTACATCAATTTTTTAGTCAAAATTCTACTCTTCAGGTATTCATTATTCATTCATTACTCCTTTAAGCAGTTTTTCCTATAACTCTTTGAATGGATGAAAATTGTGCTCTAGTAAATGCTTCAGGAAGAGCTCATGAATACAATATTCTCCAATATTCTAAATATTCACAATAATCAATAGCCTTTATACTAGATAGTTTGAGTGTGTAAAATATCCTTGGTTCACATTTTTCCCTTTATGTATCTTGAATATCTTTTTTCTACTTAAGAATTTTATTGTAAAAGAGATATCATCTAATGTGAAACATTGTATTTTGCTTGCAACAGATTCTGTATATTTGTCTGGATATTCAAGGAATATCTTCCTCACAATGACATTTCAATAATTTTAATAAGATATATCTTAGTGTTCACAACATTTCTGGCCATATTTTATCACCTGCCAGAATGCTACACTGATTTTTATCCTCTTTCTTTTTTTTTTTAAAATAAATTTATTTATTTTAGTTGGGGGATAATTACTTTACAATATTATAGTGGTTTTTGCCATACGTTGACATGAATCAGCCATGGGTTTACATGTGTTCCCCATCCTGAACCCCTCTCCCACCTCCCTCCCCATCCCATCCCTCTGGGTCATCCCATTGCCCCAGCCCTGAGCATTTGTCTCATGCATCAAACCTGGAATGTGTTCTGTTTCACATATGATAATATACATGTTTCAACGCTATTTTCTCAGAACGTCCCACCCTCAACTTCTCCCTCAGAGTCCGTAAGACTGCTCTATGCAGCTGTGTCTCTTATTCTGTCTTGCATATAGGGTTATCATTACCGTCTTTCAAATTCCATATATATGCATTAGTATACTGTATTGGTGTTTTTCTTTCTGGCTTACTTCACTCTGTATAATGGGCTCCAGTTTCATCCATCTCAATAGACCTGATTCAAATATATTCTTTTTAATGGCTGAGTAATATTCCATTGTGTATATGTACCATGGCTTCCTTATCCATTCATCTGCCGATGGACGTCTAGGTTGCTTCCATGTCCTGGCTATTGTAAACAGTGGTGCTGCGATGAACATTGGGGTACACGTGTCTCTTTCAATTCTGGTTTCCTCGGTGTGTATGCCCAGCAGTGGGATTGATGGGTTGTTTGGCAGTTCTATTCCCAGTTTTTTAAGGAATCTCCACACTGTTCTCCATAGTGGCTGTACTAGTTTGCATTCCCACCAACAGTGTAAGAGGGTTCCCTTTTCTCCACACCCTCTCCAGCATTTATTGCTTGTAGATTTTTGGATAGCAGCCATTCTGATGGGCATGAAATGGTACCTCATTGTGGTTTTGATTTGCATTTCTCTAATAATGAGTGATGTTGAGCATCTTTTCATGTGTTTGTTAGCCATCTGTATGTCTTCTTTGGAGAAATGTCTGTTTAGTTCTTTGGCCCATTTTTTGATTGGGTCGTTTATTTTTCTAGAATTGAGCTGCAGGAGTTGCTTGTATATTTTTGAGATTGTCTGTTGCTTCATTTGCTATTATTTTCTCCCATTCTGAAGGCTGTCTTTTCACCTTACTTATAGTTTCCTTTATTGTGCAATAGCTTTTAATTTTAATTAGGTCCCATTTGTTTATTTTTGCTTTTATTTCCAATATTCTGGGAGGTGGGTCATGGAGGATCCTGCTGTAATTTATGTCAGAGAGTGTTTTGCCTATGTTTTCCTCTAGGAGTTTTATAGTTTCTGGTCTTACGCTTAGATCTTTAATCCATTTTGAGTTTATTTTTGTGTATGGTGTTAGAAAGTGTTCTAGTTTCATTCTCTTACAAGTGGTTGACCAGTTTTCCCAGCACCACTTGTTAAAGAGATTGTCTTTTCTCCATTGTATATTCTTGCCTCCTTTGTTGAAGATAAGGTGTCCATAGGTGCGTGGATTTATCTCTGGGCTTTCTATTTTGTTCCATTGATCTATATTTCTATCTTTGTGCCAGTATCATACTGTCTTGATGACTGTGGCTTTGTAGTAGAGCCTGAAGTCAGGCAGGTTGATTCCTCCAGTTCCATTCTTCTTTCTCAAGATTGCTTTGGCTATTCGAGGTTTCTTGTATTTCCATACAAATTGTGAAATGATTTGTTCTAGTTCTGTGAAAAATACCATTGGTAGCTTGATAGGGATTGCATTGAATCTATAGATTTCTTTGGGTAGTATACTCATTTTCACTATATTAATTCTTCCAATCCATGAAAACGGTATATTTCTCCATCTGTTTGTGTCCTCTTTGATTTCTTTCATCAGTGTTTTATAGTTTTCTATATATAAGTCTTTTGTTTCTGTAGGTAGATATATTCCTAAGTATTTTATTCTTTTTGTTGCAATGGTGAATGGTATTGTTTACTTAATTCCTCTTTCTGTTTTCTCATTATTTGTGTATAGGAATGCAAGGGATTTCTGTGTGTTAATTTTATATCCTGCAAATTTACTATATTCATTGATTAGCTCTAGTAATTTTCTGGTAGCATCTTTAGGGTTTTCTATGTAGAGGTTTATCCTCTTTCTTATGGTGTCTTTAGATACAGGATGACCAAATTTCTTTTCCATTATTCATGTTCAAATTAGATGGATTCTTCTGAACGAGAAGCAAGGGTTCTTTAGAAAATGAGGGTGGCTCTTTTCAAAGATTCAAGGGTCAAAAAATCCTTTGTCTGTTGTTTCAATTCAGACTTTAAAATATGGCTCTTCCAAGTCATATGAATATGACTCTGGCTGCCTTTGCTCTGGTCCTTACATCCTACCTTGTTTCAGGAGGGTTTCTTCCTCTTGCCCTTTTTACAGGTTTCTTCATATAAATCATCTTCCATTGAAGCATACCCAGACTTAGCTATCATGGTATGCTGGTATGTGCTGACATCTGCCACCTCTATTGGGCTTCCCTGATGGCTCAGTGGTAAAGAACCTGCCTGCCAATGCAGGAGACACAGGTTCAATTCATGGGTCAGGAAGATACCCTGGACAAGGAAATGGCAATCCACTCCAGTATTCTTGCCTGGAGAAATCCATAGACAGAAGAGCCTGACAGGCTACTATCTATGGAGCTGCAAAAGAATCAGACACAATTTAGTGACTAAACAACAACAATAATACATCTCTATGCTTTCCTAAAATTGTCTGTGCCTTTCTTAACTCGGCCCAGCTTTGTTCTCCTTCAAAGATGGTGCAATAATGCTGCAGAGAATCCAATAACCTCTGTGGTTTTAAAGTATAAATCTAAAATTTTATGGAGACAAGCTGAGCATTAGCAACTAGTGCTTAAAAGCTTTTTTTTTTTTTTTAAATAGCCATCTGAACTCTATGTCCTAAGTAACAGAGTAAGACCTGAGTCTAATTTTAATCTGTAAGCAATGAGGTTATGGATGGGTCATGATGAGTTTTGCATCCACTTATACTTGGAATTGGAGAAGACAATGGCAACCTACTCCAGTACTCTTGCCTGGAAAATCCCATGGATGGAGGAGCCTGGTAGGCTGCAGTCCATGGGGCCACTAAGAGTCGGACACAACTGAGCGACTTCACTTTCACTTTTCCTTTCATGCACTGGAGAAGGAAATGGCAACCCACTCCAGTGTTCTTGCCTGGAGAATCCCAGGGGCGGGGGAGCCTGGTGGGCTGCCGTCTATGGGGTCGCACAGAGTCGGACACGACTGAAGCAACTTAGCAGCAGCAGCAGCATACTTGGAATTCTCCAGGCAAGAATACTGGAGTGGGTAGCCATTCCCTTCTCCAGGGAATCTTCCCGACCCAGGGATTAAACCCAGATCTACTGCACTGCAGGTGGATTCTTTGGAACCATTTGAGCCACCAGGGAAGTCCTATTTAATAACTACGTCAGGTGAAATCTTTACAGGGTCCTCTTCTATTATGTGGACTCATACTTGGGAACATGATTGACAATGAGGAAGATAATTTTTAATTTCAGCCAAATTTATTAACCTGAGATCTTGGGTTCAACAAATCATCTCAAATAAGACAGATGATTTGCTCAGCTGATTACCTAATACCTCAGTGACTGTGTATACTAAATAAAGTTCATACGACAGAAATTCTTTCTAAACACAGAAGATTAAAATGGAAAAACTTAGGAAGACAGAAATTTGAGAATGGAATGGATTGCTTACTTACTCTTTCTTAACTATGCACACTGGGAGCCCAAGAAAATTTTCCTTAATTAATATGTTGAGAAATAAATGTTTGGAAAGTTCTGGAGAAATTCTTCTCTGAAGGGGGATCATAAAAGTGGGAAATTTTATTTTTGTTGTCTCCTGAATTATGATATAACAAGTTATTGCAAAACGGGCAATTTCTTTTGAAATTCTAAAAGATTGGTAGTGTGTATAAGAAATCATTGCTGACTTAAAAAAATCAATAAATGATCATTGATTGTACACACACAAAAAGAGTTGGGAAGGCTGCCATTAAATAAATTCTGATATAAATGGGAATGATGAGATTCTGAATTAACTTAGACCAGGGAGCAATCATTTAACATCAGGAATACGGTGGCACTGTTACAGCACAGGCACAGAGCTTGAGCAATAATCAGGATGATTTGACCCTAAGAGATCGTTGGCAGTGGCCAACCAACAAAAATCTGTCCTAAACATCTTAGTTTGTCTTATCTGCTGTATTCTTTACCCATCCATACTCAGTTCTGTTTTCTGAGATGCTGTCTTTTATGGAAGGCATCACCATGCAACTGGCTTCCAAATGATCTTACCAGAAGGATATTGGAGGGAGGAAAGGAAGAGAGATTGAGATATTTGTTTCTCCTAGCTCCTTCCCTACTTACCCTGGAACTGGCAATATACAAATACCTCTAATTTAGGTCCTAGCCACCAACAAGAAGCCTCTTTCTACAACTACAGCTCTCACTAGTCTCTGGTTAAAGCTCTTACGCATTGTCTCTTCACAACTTATTTGTTTCACCATCCTTGCTTGTTCCTTTAATTTTTCCAACATAATTGTAAATATTCCCTTTCTCTAATTTTCTCTCAGTGTTCCATCCATTTTCTGCTATGGCCTTGATGGATAAATAAATTGGTAATAGGAGTATTCTCAGGAAACAGATCTTAAGTATAGTGTAGGGATGGAGTTGCTTGTATATTAGGTGAGCAAATATGTCATAATGTCATCAAGGAGACATGGGACACAGGCAATATGTAATATAAAAATATATTGACCACTCATATCGTCATCACCACTGATGGAGTATAGTAAAGAACAAGTTATTGGAAAATCAATTAGCTTTGGAACTAAGAATGATTTTGACAATAATCTTTAAAAAGACTGAAGGATGAGATTGGCTACTTCTTCCTAGTCTAGAGATAATTCAAAAAGAAAAGGAAAAAATGGAAAGCCTAAACCAAACCCTCAACTCAAGGTTTAGCAGGGAGTGGGGAGGTGTGTACAGAGAAACTCTAAGGGAGTTTTATTGAAATATTATTTCAATTAAACTTTCCTGAATAGGGAACTCATGGCTGAGGATTAAGCACAGGAATTTATTGTACAAGTTGTTGACTCTTTGCAACACCATGGACTGTAGCCTGCCAGGCTCCTCTGTTCATGAAATTCTCCAGGCAAGAATACTGGAGTGGATTGCCATTCCCTTCTCCAGGGGATCTTCTCGACCCAGGAATTGAACCCAGGTCTCCTGAATTGCAGGCAGATTATTTACCATCTGTGCCAATGGTGGCTCAAGAATTAATGTTAAACTCTTCTAAGTCCTTACACTAAGGTAAAGCATTGATTACAATAGATTGGAACCCTAAGACATGGACTGGGAAAAGTTGGCTTGAACAGATGAGGCTGACAACTTCAGACTTTTAAGTCCCCCTGAACTTTGAGAAAGGAAGCAGCCTCCTCACCACCCCAACTAAAGGATGATTCAAATTGCATAAATAGCATTCAGTGACTTGACCTAGGAAAGCTGTCTCAAAAGAATGCTAAATCTCTACAGGACTCACCCTAAATATTTTTATTGTCTTTTGGCCCATAATAAGATAAGGTTCTCACTAGAGCTCAGGCAAAAGAGTACAAGGAATGTTTAATCTGGTAATAGCTTATACACAGAAAGCAGTGTTTTTTCTCAATTTAATATATGTAAATATGTGGGGGAAACATCTGAGAGTGGATTCTTGGAATGTTAAACCAGATTATAATGACTAGACCAAATTTGTTGATATGAGTACCGCCACCTTAGATTGAACATATTGCCTTGAAAAAGCTAGTGTACCGTGGCCTAACAGTACACTAGCTTAGACTGAATATTGAACCCAAGAATATGAAGGGATTATGACCCTCAAACTGTCCATCATGAGTGGAGTATCATTTGATTTGTTGAACCATGTGCATGGAGCATGTCATTGTTCAACAGATGGTGAATATGGGATGGGCCCTAGCAGATCAGAAAGAATGAATAACTTGCCTGAACAGGGCCCTCAAGGTTGCTGTTCCCACTGTTTTGTTGCCTTAGCTTGAACTATACCAATGGTCTTAAAGAAGCTCCCTTTGGCCTGATACCTATGGAGGGGAAATAAAAGTTGTTGACTGTTTTATAGTTAGTAGAGGAAAGAAAGCGTTCTTTCTTCATGACATTCTGCCACTACATTACAGAGCTCCTCAAGGCTGACCCTGAATGGCGGCAGTGAGAGAATCTTTCCAGCTGGTCTTCTTATCCATTGTCCATGGTGGGAGAGTCGGCCTGAGGGATTGATTTATCCTAGTTTCCAGCAACTCTAAAGATTTCTGTAAGCCTTTCAATATCCAGTAATGAATCTCTCTCTGTTCCAACCTGCTCAAGAGCACTGTAGTCTCTGCAAGTGAACCCCAGCCAAAGATATTTAACTAATATTTTATGACTTGAGTATAGATCATGTTTCATGATCTTAAAAGCATTATAGTACAATGACATATATAAAGTACAACTGTTGCTTTTATTTGCATTTAGCAAAAACTGTTCATATAAATATGGTCAAGCTAAAGCAATTTTTCTTCTTGACAGAGTGGTGGAGCTATTATAATATAGCTTAGGAAACTTGTTTTTTTTTTTTAAAGTAATAATTTCTCATACCTTAAAAATGTATAGAGAGGTGAATTTGACAAGTCAAAATACATTCACCTGGTGATAACAACAAGAGGTTCAATACCATCTTTTGGTTGATAAGTCAGCTCTCCTAAATGCCTGGTGTCATAAAATGTCTAAGCCACAGTGTGTTGGGAATTTAAATCGCAACTTTACAAGACCTGGGTGAATGGCTGAAACACTGATGTAGATATTTCCCTGGAAAGAACATTAACTTTACTTCTTAATTTGAAAAGTCATATTGAGCTCCATCTAGTTGGTCTGATAAATAAACCATCCTTGAGGAAGTAGCAACAACTGATATGCACCTGATTTGACCAAAGAAGTGAAAAACTACAAAATAAATAATGTAAAGATCTTGTTTTCTTGGAACCTTTAGGCCAAATATGTTTCCTTTGGAAATGTCAATACAAAACATGTAAATAGTGACATTTAATCTATTTCTCTACGAAAAAAATTCATAAAACTTATCTTAGAAATGTTGAAGGATTTTCCCTAGAGGATACGGTGGCAATTCTGGAATTGCCATTAAATTGCTTATTAAATTTCTTTAGGGCTATGATAAATAATACTGATAATAATATCCATTAGTGCATAATAAGTCCCTGTTATGTGACTGGCTCTGCATTAAGTAGCTTGGATAATTTAAATAATCTTATCAAATTAAGAGATAAATTCTAAATCTGGTTTGTCTGGCTCCAAAACTTGCAATTTTCCTTGGTGCCACTGAAATAAATACATGTGGAAATACATTTGAAAGAACGTTTCACAACAAAGGACCAAGTGATTTAGGTGTTGGTTTAATGCAAGAAAGTGCAGCACTCTTCGTGTTACTTAAATGGTTTCATGATGTTAGGATGATGAGTATGAAATAAGAATACTGTAGTTTTCTCGTATATATGCCCAGCTTCAGGCTAAGTTGTCAGAGAGGTGAAGGTGTTATATCTTTTTTGTTGTTGTTGTAATTTTTTGCCACCCCCTGGCACAAAAGCCCTCTAACTTGAGGTCTTCTCTCCTTCTCTGGTTGATCAGTGAGATCGACTACTTACCGTTGCCTCCATTCTTGGCATTATGGTTAGGCCATTCTTGTGCTCGTTCTGAAAGTACTGGGATGAGAACCTAGTTGTTTGTGAAATCTCTTCAGGGCTTTTTCCAGGCTTTATTACATTTCTTTGGTCTTCCTACCTCTGTCTTCCTTTGACAATGCCCTGCACTCTCAAAGTTATATATCACTTCGTTTCTCAAGTTCTCAAGCACTGCCACTTTCTATAGAGAATTCTTCTCTCAACTAATAGCTAGCAGGAACTGGAAGAATAGTGTGCGCTTCTTTGATTTCATATCAATGCCCACCCACTTCAGAAGAAGACTCAGATGGCTAATCCGACATTTGGTGGAGGTCAGCCAGCCTCCCTGCCCAGTCATCCCAGGACTTTGACAACAAGCACATGAGAGTAGTAACCATAGAGGCAGGATGGAGGCAATGCATACATCTAATAGTATGTATTCTATCTCACTAAGTCTGCTTATCCATTCTTCCTCCTGAATGTCCAAAGGCAGCAAAAAATTGACACTAAGTCCTCTGTATGGTACCATCCCTTGATGAATCCACCCATCTCCTCGATAGCAAGTTGAATAATCTGATTCCTTCTTCCCCAGAGGATGCAGAAACTTGTCCTTATTGGGACTGGTACATATTTCAGTTATGGGTTTACTTTTTCTACCCACAGAGCCTTAGCTAGCAAAGTCCAAACACTCACAGGATGTCTGAATAGTTATAGCATGATACTGCATAAAATTGCTTCATACCAGATCAGTAGATCTTTCATACCCTGTATCACCTGTCAGCTGCTGGACTGATGGACTACTGGCATGGACTCTTACAGGGGCAGCTAAATCACTAGTGTGGGCATAACTTGCAGGATCAGGACACATTTACAGTGCTAATGGAGGCAGAAAACTAAGTCCTGGAACCCAAAGGATGGATGTAAGAAAGACTCCTCTCACCATCTTTCCAAGTGATCAACTTCAGAAATTTTTGTTTTCTATCCATTCCCAGTTGGCTCAGTGGTAAAAAAATCTGCCTGCCAAGCAGGATGTAGGTTCGATCCCTGGGTTGGGAAGATTCCCTGGAGAAGGAAATGGCAACCCACTCCAGTATTCTTGTCTGGAGAATTCCATGGGCAGAGGAGTCTATAACACAGAATACTAAAGTGTGGACCTTCAAGAGTATTTTTCATCTCACTCCAGCTTTACCACTTTAGTAGATTCTAGTTCTTTCAATAACTGGTATCTGCATCTCTTTGTCCCAGATGATGGTGATATGCGTGCTCAGTCGTGTTTGACTCTTTGCCACCTTATGGACTGCAGTCCACCAGGCTCCTCTGTCCACAGAATTTTCCAGGCAAGAAGAGTGAAGTGGGTTGCCATTTCCTACTCCAGGGGATCTTCCCAACCCAGAGACTGAACCTGCATCTCTTGCTTCTCCTGCACTGGCAGGTGGATTCTTTACCACTGTGCCACCTGGGAAGACTGGGCTTTTTCCAAAGCTACTCTTGCCTGTGCATATAGTAGTCTGGCGTTAACTCCCCTACCTCCCAAACTCCAACAAAAAAAAGTTGGTGGATGAATAACCCAGTTCCCTCATTCAGAACTGGTAAATATCCCTTTGGAAATTCTACTTATAACAATCATCTCATCTCTGTTCCCTTCTTTCTAAAACCTACTTCCCTCAAGTCTTAACTGTTTTGGTAGATTTCTAACACCTTTGCTGATTTTTTAAAAAAATTTAACAGCTTTTCTAGGTGTTTTGTGGGAACATGTTTCCTGCAAAATATTCTAAATGTCAGTAGAAATCTTTTGTGAGCTGTTTTTTACTTTCTAACATAACTTCTGGCTATTTTTTAAAGCATGTTAATGATACCATTACTGAGCAATCATGATTTGACATGCTTGATATTGGTCAGCAAGTATACATTATATCAGATTCCCACCTACAAATATTATCCCTATTTAAATATAAGAAAACAAGCTAAAGAGAGACTAAAAAAATCTTTCTGAAGATCATACATTTAATTAATAATGATATTATTTAATTTAATGGTAGTTTGGTTCCAAGTTTTTACTGCCTTACCACTGATCCTTAAGTTTCGTATGTACAGCAAAATAAATGGAAAATTGTATAAACAGCATATGCCCCATCCTAACTCACAGATATTCTGATTAATTTTGTCTGTAAAGGGCTTCAGAATCAACAACTTTGGCAAGCAATCCCAATAACCTGATGTATATATTCCAAGACAATATTCTGAGAAATAATGTCCTATATCAGATTGCCTATTTTGCACCTTATATAAGTACACAAGGTTTAAAAAAATTGTAACTTACTTGAATTCAGAGGTTAACCATTACACTTGGAATATGATTTTCATAGGATGTAACACAGCACATAGGAGGGCTTCAATAAATACTTTATGACTAAGAGTAAATATTCTAGAAGAGGAATGCTGTACATGGTCTGATATTTTTATGGTCTAACAAGAATAAGAGAAAAATAAACAAGAAAAACTTCATTGTCAAAGTGCAGGAAATCTGTGCCTGGCACAGATGAGAATATAGTTTTAAAGGAAATGGACATTATCCTGCTGGTTATATAGGGGATATTATTGTTTTAAAAACTAATATAAAAGAATGTCTATATTTTTATAACTGAGTCACTTTGTTGTACAGCAGAGATTGGCACAATACTGTAAATCAACTATTCTTCAGCAAAACAGTAAATTAAAAACTAATCAGGAAAATATCATGTTGAGATGTGCCTAATTTCAAGTCAAATCAGTTTCTTTTTATCAAGCGTATTTTTGTTTTTAAATAATTAATCTTATGGAAAAATTGTGTTCTGACATTTAACATTTTCAGAAACTTTTACAGAAATAGTCTAAACCCTAAGGAATATTCTAGAGTTTTAGATATCAGTAAGATCATTTTAACACAGCATGCATTTATTTAGCATAAAATTTTCATTTATTTTATCATAAGTGTATTTGATAGACAAATCATTCTTTCCAGTTTGTTCACCTTGATTCAATTAAGTAAGAAGGCCCCTGCAGCAGACAATCCTGTAAGCCATTTCTATCTGGGAGTGTAATTTCACTCCATCTGACATAAACATATTTCATAGTTTTCATTTCTATGACAAAAGAAAAACTTTGATTCAGACCCATTTGATATTTCAAGTGCTTGGAGTGGAATTTGAAGCTAAGATATAGCTCCAGATGTGTCTGAAGCTCATTTTTCTATCAAAATACAATTTGTACTGACAAAAATGATAATTCAAAAAAATATTAGAAATAAGAATAACAGGTTCACCATATACAGATTCATTCTTTTTTTATTATTAATTTATTTATTTTAGTTGGAGGCTAATTACTTTACAATATTGTAGTGGTTTTTGCCATACATTGACGTGAGTCAGCCATGGGTTTACATGTGTTCCCCATCCTGAACACCCCTCCCACCTCCTTCCCCATCCCATCTCTCTGGGTTATGCCATTGCACCAGCCCTGAGCATTTGTCTCATGCATCGAACCTGGACTGGTGTTCTGTTTCACATATGATAATATACATGTTTCAATGCTATTCTCTCAGATCGTCCCACCCTCACCTTCTCCCACAGAGTCCATAAGACTGTTCTATGCATCTGTGTCTCTTTTTCTGTCTCACATATAGGGTTATCATTACCATCTTTCAAATTCCATATATATGCGTTAGTATACTGCATTGGCATTTTTCTTTCTGGTTTACTTCACTCTGTATAATGGGCTCCAGTTTCATTCACTTCATTAGAACCGATTCGAATGTATTCTTTTAATGGCTGAGTAATATTCCATTGTGTATACGTACCAGAGCTTCCTTATCCATTCGTCTGCTGATGGACATCTAGGTTGCTTCCACATCCTGGCTATTATAAACAGTGCTGAGATGAACATTGGGGTACACGTGTCTCTTTCAATTCTGGTTTCCTCGGTGTGTATGCCCAGCAGTGGGACTGATGGGTCATATGGCAGTTCTATTTCCAGTTTTTTAAGGAATCTCCACACTGTTCTCCATAGTGGCTGTACTAGTTTGCATTCCCACCAACAGTGTAAGAGGGTTCCCTTTTCTCCACACCCTCTCCAGAATTTATTGCTTGTAGACTTTTGGATAGCAGCCATTCTGACGGGTGTGAAATGGTACCTCATTGTGGTTTTGATTTGCATTTCTCTAATAAGAAAGTAGGGAAAACCACTAGTCCATTCAGGTATGACCTAGATCAAATCCCTTATGAGTATACAGTGGAAGTGACAAATAGATTTAAGGGACTAGACCTGATAGACAGAGTGCTTGATGAACTATGGACAGAGGTTCGTGACATTATACAGGAGACAGGGATCAAGAAAATTCCCATGGAAAAGAAATGCAAAAAAGCAAAATGGCTGTCTGAGGAGCCCTTACAGATAGCTGGGAAGAGAAGAGAAGCGAAAAGCAAAGGAGAAAAGGAAAGATATTCCCATCTGAATGCAGAGTTCCAAAGAATAGCAAGGAGAGATAAGAAAGCCTTCCTCAGTGATCAGTGCAAAGAAATAGAGGAAAACAACAGATTGGGAAAGACTAGAGATCTCTTCAAGAAAATTAGAGATACCAAAGGAACATTTCATGCAAAGATAGACTCGATAAAGGACAGAAATGGTATGGACCTAACAGAAGCAGAAGATATTAAAAAGAGGTGGCAAGAATACACAGAAGAACTGTACAAAAAAGATCTTCATGACCCAGATAATCACGATGGTGTGATCACTCACCTAGAGCCGGACATCCTGGAACGTGAAGTCAAGTGGGCCTTAGAAAGCATCACTACGAACAAAGCTAGTGGAGGTGATGGAATTCCAGTTGAGCTATTTCAAATCCTCAAAGGTGATGCTGTGAAAGTGCTGCACTCGATATGCCAGCAAATTTGGAAAACTCAGCAGTGGCCACAGGACCGGAAAAGGTCAGTTTTCATTCCAATCCCAAAGAAAGGCAATGCCAAAGAATGCTCAAACTTCCGCACAATTGCACTCATCTCACATGCTAGTAAAGTAATGCTCAAAATTCTCCAAGCCAGGCTTCAGCAATACGTGAACCGTGAACTTCCAGATGTTCAAGCTGGTTTTAGAAAAAGCAGAAGAACCAGAGATCAAATTGCCAACACCGGCTGGATCATCGAAAAAGCAAGAGAGTTCCAGAAAAACATCTATTTCTGCTTTATTGACTATGCCAAAGCCTTTGACTGTGTGGATCACAACAAACTGTAGAAAATTCTGAAAGAGATGGGAATACCAGACCATCTGACCTGTCTCTTGAGAAACCTGTATGCAGGTCAGGAAGCAACAGTTAGAACTGGATATGGAACAACAGACTGGTTCCAAATAGGAAAAGGAGTACGTCAAGGCTGTATATTGTCACCCTGCTTATTTAACTTATATGCAGAGTACATCATGAGAAACGCGGGGCTGGAAGAAACACAAGCTGGAATCAAGATTGCTGGGAGAAATATCCATAACCTCAGATATGCAGATGACACTACCAGTGGTCATGTATGGATGTGAGATTTGGATGGTGAAGAAAGCCGTAGAATTGATGCTTTTGAACTGTGGTGTTGGAGAAGACTCTTGAGAGTCCCTTGGACTGCAAGGAGATCCAATCAATCCATCCTAAAGGAGATCATTCCTGGGTGTTCATTGGAAGGACTGATGTTGAAGCTGAAACTCCAATACTTTGGCCACCTCATGCGAAGAGTTGACTCATTGGAAAAGACCCTAATGCTGGGTAGGATTGGGGGCTGGAGGAGAAGGGGACGACAGAGGATGAGATGGTTGGATGGCATAACCGACTCGATGGACATGGGTTTGGGTAGACTCCGGGAGTTGGTGATGGACAGAGAGGCCTGGCGTGCTGCAGTTCATGGGGTCGCAAAGAGTCGGACACGACTGAGCGACTGAACTTAATAATGGTGATGTTGAGCATCTTTTCATGTGCTTGTTAGCCATCTGTATGTCTTCTTTGGAGAAGTGTCTGTTTAGTTCTTTGGCCCATTTTTTGATTGGGTCGTTTATTTTTCTGAAATTGAGCTGCAGGAGTTGCTTGTATATTTTTGAGATTAATTCTTTGTCAGTTGCTTTGTTTGCTATTATTTTCTCCCATTCTGAAGGCTGTCTTTTCACTTTGCTTATACTTTCCTTTGTTGTGCTAAAGCATCTAAGTTTAATTAGATCCTATTTGTTTATTTTTGCTTTTATTTCCAATATACTGGGAGGTGGGTCATAGAGGATCCTGCTGTGATTTCTGTTGGAGAGTGTTTTGCCTATGTTTTCTTCTAGGAGTTTTATAGTTTCTGGTCTTACGTTTAGATCTTTAATCAGTTTTGAGTTTATTTTTGTGTATGGTGTTAGAAAGTGTTCTAGTTTCATTCTCTTACAAGCGGTTGACCAGTTTTCCCAGCACCACTTGTTAAAGAGATTGTCTTTTCTCCATTGCATATTCTCGCCTCCTTTTTTGAAGATAAGGTGTCCATAGGTACATGGGTTTATCTCTGGGCTTTCTATTTTGTTCCATTGATCTACATTTCTGTCTTTGTTCCAGGACCATACTGTCTTGATGACTGTGGCTTTGTAGTAGAGCCTGAAGTCAGGCAGATTGATTCTTCCAGTTCCATTCTTCTTTCTCAAGATTGCTTTGGCTATTCGAGGTTTTTTGTATTTCCATACAAACTGTGAAATTGAAATGTCAATGTGAGAGAAATTAGAAATATAAAATTAAAGCACAAAACCAGACTAATACTTCTGGCATGATAATTATATGATATTCTAGGTATGCTGATGGAATGTAACATACAAATGAATGTCATCCCCCATGTATTTAAAAGCAGAAGAAAAAGGTTGAAAGCCAGTATTCTGTATTTACCCTAGGTATTCAACAAGAAAACACAACTCATATAATAAAAGATTTTTTAAAAGGGAGCAAAAAGTGTTACAAAATTATTTGCCTTAAAATTCCCCAAAAGTAGAGCAACCCCTACTTTGAAGAGTAAAAAATTAAATTTTACCCAGAAGGAACTTAAAATACATAATGATTAAATGAAGTGATTGAAGGCAGGAGGAGAAGGGGATGACAGAGGATGAGATGGTTGGATGGCATCACCAACTCGTTGGATATGAGTTTGAGCAAGCTCTGGGAGTTGGTGATGGACAGGGAAGCCTGACGTGCTGCAGTCCATGGGGTCACAAAAAGTCGTACATAGTTGAGCAATTGAACTGAAATGAAGTGACTTAAGTTTTAAAATACTAAGATTTGAAATATTAAATATTAAGAATACAACACTCTAAGCAGGATGAATTAGGTTACAGCAGGCTAATGATACTCCTGCAATAACTAGGTAAAGTGAGATAAATTCAAAGTGTCATGGTTATACAGACAATGGAGAGCTGTGGGAGCAATGAGAAGTGAAGAAGATAAAATACCTCTGAAGAGCAGAGATTTATTTTTCTAAGACAGGGTGCTTAAAAGACAAAGATTTGCTGAAGAGAAAGGAAGAGTATGGAGAACACATTGAACCCTCCAATGGGATTCTTAGAAAATGAGGAATAAGAAGGAATACCCTCAATCTGAAAAAAAGTACAGCAAACACCACAGTGAATGGTGACAACTTCCCCCTGAAATAGGGAAGACACAGTAATGTTCTCTGTCATCACTTCTATTCAAAATCAGACTAGAATTTGTATCCAGTGAAATAAGACAAGGAAAAGAAAAGAAAATAAAAGACATTAATACTGGAAATGAAGAAGTAAGTTCCTATTATTTTCAGATAACATGTGTGTAGAAAATCCAACAGAATCTACAGTTATTAAAAATAAGTGAACATAGCAAGTCTAATACATAAAAAAGTAATGTTTTTTTAAATTACCTTTATAATTTTAAAACAAAATATCAACCGCCTGGAAATAAATCCAATGGAAAATGTGTATAATAACTATATTGAAAAGTACAAAACCAAAATAGGCCTTTACATGAAGGGATACATAATCTTCATAGATTAGATGACTCAATATTTTAAAAATGTCTGGTCTCCTTAAATTAGTTTATAGGTACAATGTAATCCCAATCAAATTTCCAGCTAATATGTTTTTTTGAAAATCGACAGCTGATTCTAAAATTTTATGGAAATTCAAAAGACCAAGAATACCTATGGCAAATTACCAACCAGCAGAAAAATCAGACATGACCTATTACAATGCTCTAATATTTAAGATGGTGTTGGACTGGTGCACAGATAAACAAAAAGACCGATACAGAAAAGGATTCACAATTCTGTAATACAAGAGTTAAGTTGCCCTGTCACTGCAGTGGAAACAGAATGATCTTTCCAAAAACGACGCTGAATCAATTGGATATCCCTATCTATCTATCTAGACCCATTCTTTATACTACACATAAAATTATGACATGAATTATAGACCTAAATGTGAAAAGTGAAACTATAATACTTTTAGAAGAAAACATATGGAAAAGTGTTCATAATCTGGGATAGGTAAAAGCTTTTTTTAAAGCACAAAAAAGCATCCGTCATAAAGAGAAAATGGGACAAACTGCATTACATTAAATTTTAAAATGGCTATTTATCCAAAGATATTGTTGAGGAATATCTTTGTCCCTGGAGGAGGAAATGGCAACCCACTCCTGTATTCTTGCCTGGGAAATCCCAGGGACAGAGGAGTCTGGGGAGGCTATAGTCCATGGAGTCGCAAAGAGTCGGACATGACTGAGTGACTAATTACATTGTTGACAGCATAATGGTGGGACATAGATTGGAGAAGAGTTTTTGAAGACTTATATTGGACAAAGGATTTATGTCCAGAATATATAAAGAACCTTCACAAAATAATTTTTTAAGTAAAAAGCTACACAAAAGACTTGAATATGTATATCACAAGATGGCCAGTACATATATGATAAGGTATTTGACTTAGTGCAATGCAAACCAAAACCATAACTTTTACACTTTTTCATTTTTTATTGTATATTAGAATATAGGTGATTAACAAACTTGTGTTGATTTTAGGTGTACAGCAAAGTGGTTCAGTTATACATATACATGTACCTGTTCTTTTTCAAATTCTTTTCGCATATAGATTGCTATAGAATACTGAGCAGAGTTCCCTGTGCTATACAATATGTTTTTGTCGGTTATCCATTTTAAATACAGCAGTGTGTATATGTCCATCCCAAACTCCCTAACTATCCCTTCCTCACACCCTTCCCCCATGGTAACCATAAATTTGTTCCCTAAGTCAAAAACCACAATCTTGTACAGCTTCACCCAAAGGGCTAACCTGAAAATTATAGATGATATCATATGTCAGCAAGGGTGAGGAAGAGTTGAAACACTCATAGTAGTGAACTTGATAAAACTGCTTCAGGAATGTAGAACATATGGCAAGACATATCTCATAAAATTATAATTGTATGTGCACTACTGGGAAATCAATGTCACTTCGGAATGGTAACAGGAAATTTCCTAAATAGAGTGACTGAAATGAAAGCATCATTTCAAGTTAAACTTTAGAAAAATCTTTACTATGTAGGAAACTTGAAAGCGATATTAGTGTCCGATTTGGAAAATTTCTTGACTTCCTTAGAATATTCCCTAAATTTGATGCAAAATGTAAGACAATTTTTCCTTTTGCTGACATTTGATGGAAATATTCTCTCCAATATTTCAAAATGTCTTTCAAATGCAATATGTTATGGCAGAGAATGGATTTGAAGGTTTTAATATATTCATTTATCATCTAATTCTGAAATGGCACCAGATGTGTAAGGGAGTAAGCTTTTCATTTGTTTCCTCAAGAGGAATATAAAATTAACAAATAGCTTAGATATTCACCCAAAACAATCACTGTGAAACAGAACACCACATGGAGCATGCACCAAATAATCTGTGATAGAGGATGGTAAATATTCTAATGAAAGATTTAGAAAGGCATATCCCTCCAAGAATAAAATGAATTATAGCAATACAATTCTAAAAAGCACTATTTTATAAGTAAAATAAAATATAATGGCTTTTTATTGTAAGCATAAACATGACATATTTCAATCAATTTAAAATACCATGTTTGTGTTATATAAACATATATTACTTTTTAAATGATAAAGTTATAAGAATCAGTTCTGCAGGTTTACAATCAAAGAAAGCATACTGATCTTTCTCTTTGTAAGATGAAAAATCTTGTTATAATTTGACCATATATGAAATCTGGAAAGAATCCCCAATATTTCTGTTTTGTCAGGTCTCTATGGAGTGCTTTTCATTTTGAAATAATACAACCTGTTATTAAGAGCTTCTGTGAGCTATAAAGCCAATCTAAATTTAGATTCATCCTTTGATGTTGTATGGTGTTTGGTAAATTACTTAGCCTTGCTGATTCTCAACTTTCTCATCTGTAAAAGGCTACAAGACACTTATGTTGACTTACACTTACAAAATGCTTAGCTCATTACCTGGCAATTAACATGCATATGAATCATCTTACTTTCATCCTAAAAAAATATTAAACATCATCTGATACTTCAAAGCTCAGTCCTCTAGGAATATGATTTATATTTAAAATCATGAGCCTAAATCGTTTTCCTTGTTCCCTTCAGCAAAGCTGAGAGGTTGTCACTATAAAAATAAACTAAAAACAAACCAAAACAAAATTTGCTCAAAACCTAGCAGAACCAAAAAGGAAATAATTACTAAAAATACAGCCAAATATAAAATATCTTATCCGAAGATTGGTCTTTTAACCTTCTGAATCCCAGTAAAAGCAGAAAGATATTTTAATAAAGCCTATCATCCCCATTTTGCCAACCTCCATATTGAGTGTGAGGAGTGTGAGTGTCCCCATTTCCAACCTCCTCTGAATGTGATCCTATCTTGCAGTGTCCAGAGAGCCTGCAGTGAGGCCAAGGAATCTGCATCTAAAAAGCTTTTCAAGTGGTCCAGCTTTGTAGACAGGCTTGGGAGTCACTGAATAAGATCAATTAGCTTAAATCACTATGCAATGATTCATGGTGACTTACTGCAATGCATCTTCCCTTCCCATTTCTCTCCCCAAGACACAAGCAGATCCTGAGAAGAAATCTTGTTCAAATCTGCATTTTAAGGTCACAATAATGGTTGCACCTTAATTCTTAAGCAATCACAACATTGGCACAAAGAATAAATACACTATAGGAGAAAGAAAGTTGTTTTTACCTACTACAAACCCATTACTCCCATCATCCACCATCTCTTACCTGTCATATCTATTTCACTCCTAAAGAACTTCTTGGGGTTGTGACATTATCTGCAAATAGCTGTATTTCAGATGTTCTTTTGCAGCATGTATCTAAGAAAATCCTTTTGAAATTATTTGGTATGGTAACTGAATTTTAGAAATCCAAAACAGCAGAACTCTGTTCACTTTAGAAAGATTATCAAATTTGTTCAACTATAATTTCTTTCATTTTTATCTAAAAGAGTATGGAGTAACTCCTATGGACAGCCTTTAAACTTCCTGTTTAAAATCCTCTTATTAATACTTTGATACTTGAGTAATCTAAGTATTAAAAAAGTCTACTTAGAATTACTTTCAAATTCCATACATCCAATATTTGCTCATTAGATACTGATTAATAATCAAATTAGGCTTCCCTGGTGGCTCAGTGGTAAAGAATCTGCCTGCCAGTGCAGGAGACACAGGTTCGATCCCTGACCCAGGAAGATCCCACATGCTGCAGAGCAACTAAGCCTGGGCACCACAACCATTGAGACTGTGACCTAGAGCCTGAGAGCTGCAACTACTGAGCCCACATGCTGTAACTACTGAAGCCCGCATGCCCTAGAGCCCATGCTCCGCAATAAGAGAAGCCACCCCACTGCCCGCGACAACTTGAGAGTAGCCCACACTCTCCACATCTAGAGGAAAGCCTGCACACCAGCGAATACGTATTGCAACCAAAAAATAAAATAAATAAATAAATAAGAGAGAAAAACAAAGTTCCTAGAGAAAAAGTTGTTAAAAAAGAAATCCACATCAAAATTAAAAAAAAAAAAAGAAAAGAAAAGAGCCTGTTAGCTACATTTCAGAAACGTGCCAGTGGCTATGAAAGTGAGCAAACAAAAGCATGGGCTTCCCTGGTGGCTCATCAGATGGTTAAGAATGTGCCTGCAATGCAGGAGACCAGTGTGCCATCCCTGGGTGGGGCTTCCCAGGTGACTCTAGTGGTAAAGAACCTGCCCGCCAATGCAGGAGACGTAAGAGATACGGGTTCAATCCCTGGTATAGGAAGATCCCCTAGAGTAGGCCATGGCAACCCACTTCAGTATTCTTGCCTAAAAAAAAACCCGCTGGACAGAGAAGCCTGGCAGACTACTGTCCATCAGGTTGCAAAGAGTCGGACACAACTGAAGCCACTTAGCATTCACGCAAATAAAAGTATGTATGTTTTTAGCTAGTTTGTTTTGACTTATTATTTAAGGGAAAAAAATAGTTCCAACAGTTTTGTTCTTAACCATGTTGAGTTCATTTAACATTAAATTATCTCTTTTATCTATAAACATATCTTTGTAAATGTAAGATAGCATGTTTTAAATGAAATGAGGACAGATCACAGGGAATCCCTCGGCTATTTCTTGCTTCATTTAGGAGGCTGTTCTGCATTACTCTTTGATTAAATTAATTTCAGTTGTAAAGGGATGCTACTTTTCGTACAGGTGCCTGGTCTTTTCAGTCTCAGAAAAGGAAGGAATTGAAATTGCTCAAGGGATTCTCTACAGTACCAGAGAGACACAATATAAAATTTGGTAGGAATTAAAGAAAAGAAACATTAAAAAGTATGTCAGGATGGGAAGTCAGCATGAGTAATTGACAAAGGAGTCATAGAACTCTGATATTCTTATAGTAAATTTCAAACAATGATTGTAAAATTCTTAATGATGAAAGAGAAGCTGAGAAACCAGGAAAACAGAAACCTGTAAGTGGAAGTTCTCTTAGTGATCATGCACCCGTTCTTGCTAAGTCACTTTAGTCATGTCCAACTCTTTGTGACTCTATGGACTGTAGCCTGCCAGGCTCCTCTGCCCATGGGATTCTCCAAGCAAGAATATTGGAGTAGGTTGCCTGTGCCCTGGATCGAACCTGCATCTCCTGCATTGCAGGCGGATTCTTTACCACTGAGCCACCAGGGAAGCCCAAAATAGACATGTACATTTATATAACAAAGATTTTCTAGCACATTTGTCTGATGCTTATGTTATTTCTGTTTTACTCTTCAGTTCTCTACGCTGAATGATTTTTGCAACACTGAATAGAAATTATTCCTTATTCTCTGAATATGCTTATTGGAAGCTTTAATACTGTTATCAACATTCTATTTCTATAGAAATACATATGTATGTCAAGTCATGAGAATATATGACTACATTATGTTTATGTTTTAGCATCTACTACACACCAGTCACTTCCCTCATAGCTCAGTTGGTAAAGAATCCACCTGCAATGCAGGAGACCCCGGTTCAATTCCTGAATCGGGAAGATCCACTGGAGAAGGGATAGGCTCCCCACTCCAGTATTCTGGCCTGGAGAATTCCATGGACTCTATAGGCCATAGGGTCACAGAGTCAGACATGACTGAGCTGACTTTCACTCACTCACTCACTCACACACCAGTCATTTCACAAGAAAGAAGCCAAAATATCTATTCATTCATGTTTGGGAATTTTCCTTTCTCTTGTGAAATCATTAGAGTGAGTGAGTGAAAGTCACTCAGTCGTGTCCGACTCTTTGCATTCCCATGGACTATACAGTCCATGGAATTCTCCAGGCCAGAATACTGCAGTGGGTGGCCTTTCCCTTCTCCAGGGGATCTTCCCAACCCAGGGACTGAACCCAGGTCTCCCACATTACAGGCGGATTCTTTACCAGCTGAGCCACAAGGGAAGCCGAAGAATACTGGAGTGGGTAGCCTTTCCCTTCTCCAGTGGATCTTCCCAACCCATGAATCGAACTGGGGTTTGCTGCATTGCAGGCGGATTCTTTACCAACTGAGCTATCAAGGAAGCCCTGAATACGCCATTAAATTTTTAACATGGCACACACACAGCTCTCTCCATACAATGGCAACAAGGAGCAGAAAAGGGAATTGATGTGAAGTTCTGAGACCAAAACACAAGCAGGTTTTGGTATGGTCTATTTAGAGAGCACTTTCTTTTAGGAACCCAGGAGAGATTTATAATGGTAGTTGTTTCTGTTATTAGTTTTCACCATGTGATTTGGGGCAACTCTTGATTTTCCCATATACTCCAGATAAGACAAGTAGTAATAGTTTGTGTCACAGATTTGCTTCCTATAGAATTTCAAAAGAGATCAAAAGGACAAGACCTTGACTTAGTGGGTCTAGAAGTGTGAGGTCAGAGAACATAGTGGGGCTGTAGGCTTGGCCTTATTGGGCCAGGGTGCCCTATGGAACCCACCAAGTCTCTGATACTGCCTCACTGGGTAGAATCAGTCTCCAACAAAAACCCTGTTCTGTACTTCCTCCAAAGAGCCTGAGACCTTCGAGTTATTTTCCTATGACTTCTAGTTACTTTTCAGAGAAGTTTGACTAGTCTTTTTGGCAATAGACTAGACTTGGGGTGAAGAAATTATAATCACTGGCTTTTTCTTGCCCTCTTAATTGGCAATGTTGCAGTTTTGTTTACTTTTTTCATCAAACTTTCCTTAGTTACCACTGCATATTAGATTTTGGGGGTCTCTTTTTTAAAACAAATGGCTCTTAGGGTCCTGGTTTCAATCTGATTGGCATTTGGCCTTGTATTGTTGTTAGTTATTGGACCTTCCTTGAATAAAAATGTGATTAAGCTAATTGTTTTCAGCGTCATTCCTGTTTTACTCGTGGCCTTTTGAAATTTTATTAAGAGAAGAACTGCTCATCAATCTCTTACATCTCAATGAGCAGTTGAATCAACACATGCCATCTCCAAAGTCATTTGGAATATAAAGCCTCAGGTCTGTAGAAATAAAGTTATTAAGGCTAAGTTTGTCTGGGTTTATGAGCATACTGTACAGAACAGGAATTTTCTTAAATGCGGTTAAAATTACATTGTATGGATGGACAGCTTCCCTCCTGGCCTTCTTCACTTGGTTATTGCATATAAACACCTTTCCAAAACTAAATTATAGGCTCCTTTATCTCAGGGGATATTTGAAGGTACTTTTTTGGAAACTTTAACAAGGCTTAAAATTAAGAATAATTTTATATACTTATTCATAACATTATATTTACTGAAGCTGATATTTAGAATAATCATCCATATGATAGAATTAATACAACTTCAAAACCAGGTCTTGCACTCTGCATTCTGTCTATGACAAGATCATGCTACATTGTAGGTACCAGGAAACCCTAGTCATATGCTTGTTATTAATGTTATATGCTTGTTATTAATTTGAATTTGTGGGCATGTTTCCAGGTCTGAGCCAAGTCATTAAAAACCATTTTCATGAGTACATTCTAAATTATCTGTCTAAATTTGTAGTTTGTGTCTGTCTAATTTGTATTTTGGGATCTGTTACAACATACAAGACACAGTATTAAAACTTCTCATAGCGCATCATGTCATCAAGCTATTCTCTTTTGCTCTGATGTGAGGATTTTGCCTATCACTGACAAGGAAAAATAAAAAGTCTTGGTCTCGATATATTTTGCCAAGCAATACATATAAGTAATAACACAGAAAGTACAATGAGAAAATTTGCCTTAAATTCTAATGTGTGTGTGCTTTCAGGCAAGAATACTGGAGTGAGTTGCCATTTCCTCCTCACAAGGATCTTCCCAAACCAGAGACTGAATCTGTCTCCTGTGTCTGCTGCATTTCAAAGGTATTCTTTACCCGATGAGCCATCAGGGAAGCCTCTAAAAATTGTATCTAAATTAATTAGATATCTTTAATTGCAAAAGACAGAAACCTAAGTCAAACTAGATTAATTAAAATAAAGGACTTTAGTAAGTGATGTAAGTATAATAAAAAGTCAAGATTACTTTGAACATGGTTGAATTCAGAGATTTACATGATAGTATCAAGATGGTTTTTCATCTCTCTATTCTGCAGCTATTTGGTTAGCTTCAATCTCAGTCAAAAATACTCATAGGAAGCCCCAGTCCTTACAACTGGTGACCTCACAGAAAAGAGGCAGTTGGGTCTATACCAACACCCACATCAATTCCTGAGAACTCTGGTGGGCCCTTATTTGGACTGCATATTCACTCTTCTCATTAGTGAGGTGACCCTGTATGATTGACTGTCCCAAGAGTATCAGAGGGAGTAGAAGAGAGGTATTTCCCAAAAGTGTTTTAGACAGCCAAAAAGAAATAGAAGTCTATTGAATCACTGAAATTTTTACATCCTTCAGTTTTATGTTTGCACATAATCAATAACTTAGATTAATTATAGACATTGTGCATATGCAAAAAAAAACAGCCCCGTTCTAAGATTTTCCTCACTATATCATCAGCTTCTAAGCCATAAAACACCATTATTGAGAAATCAGTATTATAACAGAGCCTTATAAATTAGGTACTCTTGAACTTAATGTATGGCAAAGCTGTTTCACGTTAAAATTTTTATATGCCATTCAACTTGTATCTGAAACATACTGAGTTTGTATGTTTGATAATGATTTTATAATTTACTCTGTTTCAGGATGAGTTCAGAGTATGATAAAATATTCAGTGTATTACAACATCTTCATTCTCTAACTGAGATCTAGGTAAACATTTTCTACAAAGGACCAGGGAGTAAATACTGTAGGTTTGTGAGCCATAAAGATTAGGTTGCAACTAGCAACTCATCTGCTGGAGTAAAAATAGAAGCCGTAGATAATGCATGAATGAATGAGTGTGGCTGTGTTCCAATAAAACTTTATTTACAAAAACAGGTGGTAGAATGGATTTGGCCCATGTGCTGTATGTACTTTGCCAGCCTAACTTGGTGAACACTCAGTATGTATCACACAGGGATCCTCAAAACTCGCTGACAAAGGTTTAATCACAAACACTTCTAACTTAAAGTAAGTCAATTTACTTTTCCTTGATCTTAAATTTTCTACTATTAACTGGAAATTGTCAAAATTAAGTAGATAAATACTGTGTCAAGTGCACTGAGATTCTTCCAACAAAGTACTTAAAACAATGACTAACATTTTGTTGTAACTTGTATTTACTTAGTACTCTCACGGGAAATCACATCATTAGTTCCTCAGAACAACCCAATGTGACACTACCTTTTCACCCTCAGTCCTTCTCCCACCACTCCCCTCACTTAGGGAGGCATAGACCCTTTCCATTTTAAGGAATTTACTTATAATCACTCTTGGAACATAAACAAGGAATGACAAAAAACACAAATGTAAACACTTTTCTTACCTCTTATACTACTAAGAGGTGCTAGTGCATGCTAGTGCTAGTGCATGCTAGTGCTAGTGCATGCTAGTGCTAGTGCATGCTAGTGCTAGTGCATGCTAGGATGCATAAGATGCTGATACGGTCCTAACAAGAATGCATCCTATGCATAAGATGCACAGAATACTAATAAGGTCCTAGTGCACTTGCTGACACATTTGCACTTCTATCTTTTCTTCTAAGTAGAAAAAATTACGATGCACTCCCAGCTCCTTGACAAAGCTGATCTAATTCCCCCAAATATTTCTAAAATGCAGAAGTACATCTATATAACAATATTACAAGTATCTCTGCATTTTCTTCTCCAGAAAAAGCATACAAAACATTTACTTAATTACTTGATACTAAAGAATTGATTAATAGGTATATTGTTCAATATGCAGTGATTAAGCACAGCATTGTACACAAATCACCTCCTCTGTCACAGTATCATAATGCAAATAAATAACAAAAATATAATCAAATACATAATGAATGAAACAGCACTTAGAAAAATTAAATAAGCAAACAAAATAATATTTAATAGCTATTTACCTCACATCAAAAAAATTACCTGGGAGGTGGGAGGAATTGGAAGGTGGAGATTGACACATATGCACTATCGATACTATGGATAAATAGGTAAATAATGAGAACATATTATAAGCACAGGGAACTCCACTCAATGCTCTGTGGTGACCTGAATGGGAAGGAAGTCCAAATGAGAGGGGATATTTGTATATGTATGGGGGATTCATTTTGCTGTATAGTAGAAGCTAACACAACATTGTAGCACAACTATAATCCAATAAAAATTAATTTACAAAATTACCCAAGTAAACTTTGGTGGCAAGAGGAAGAAAATACAAGACTCCTTTAGGAATGGATGAAAGACTAAGGGTGAAGTGGTGAAGGAGTGAGTGAAGAAATCTAGATTCTTTAACATTTCATGGTTCTCAAGGATTGCACTGCAAAGGCTATTCTTTGCATGTATGCGTGCACTTAAGCCTACAGTTTTAAAACTCTGCAGTGTAGTGTGGGCTTTGCAATTGGATAGATTTAGGTTTGAATCTTCGTTGGGTTACGTACTAACTGCACCTATCAGAGCAAGTTATTTAAACTCCCTGAACTTACTTCACTTTCCTCATTATAAGATGGGAAGACTCACACTTAATGTTAATTAGGGGGGTTTGTGAAGATTTAATTATACAACAAACGTTATTGCACAGGATGAAATAGGTGTTTTAAAAATACAGTTTTCTTCCCGATTGAGCCATCTGTTTTTTTTTTTCTTGCTTTTTTGTTTTTAAAGATTTTTTAATGTGGACCATTTCTTAAAGTCTTTATTGAATTTGTTACAATATTGTTTCTCTATTATACTTTGTGTTTTATGTTTGTGCCTGACCCAAAAAAGCCCAATTTTGCTTTCACCATCCTGATCTTACATTTTTCCAGTACCCAACTTCTGTTAGATTCAAAAGCAGTTAGAACTAGGGGGATTATGGCTCAGTGTTTCTCAATGTCTGTAAACCTAGATGACATCAGCGTGAGAATCTAAGCCAAACTTGTGTCAAGTGGGGAAAGTCAGAAAAATCAAAGATACTTTTCATAAAAAGTGATCATGTACAGGTGAAGGCATGTTTTTCTTGAAACCTGAATTATAGTTCAATTATAAATTTTAAAATGTCCAAGCATATGCAGTTATAAATGTCATTTTCTTCTTGTAATACCTTTTCTAGATGTTTCTCAGTTTTACACTCAGTTTTTCAGTTTGTAACATCAATGAATCAGTAAAAAGCATCCCATTTCAACTACTATTCATTTGAAAATGGAATTGGGGAAAAAAAAATCACCCTCAAATTCTATAAGAATCCAGGCTAGATAATGGTTGTAGACCTTCTTTCCTGTGCAACTTTCTGGGAGAATGAGACAGCACCACCTCACACCTGAGTCAACAGCCAGCCATTGACCTTCATTATAAGCAAAACGGCTGTTTGAAGAGAGGTGCCACAGATTTGGAAGTTATAATTTGATAGAGTGGGGAGGGAGTCAGACTGAACAGATTTCAATAAAAGTTATGTGGAAAGATAACTCCCTAGAAGCACTGTTGCTCATGAAATTACGTCTGGGAAGAGGCAGAATTCGCTCAGGCTATTGTAGTCGTTACAGGCAATTTTCGAAGAAATTGTATTACTAGTGATTTTCAAGGAAATGGCAGTAAAAAGTAACTTCCTGTTTCTATTAAGCAACTGGTACATAGCTGAGAGGGAAGCGTCAATGGAGCATGAACCAGATATACCCCCTGTGATCTCTATGTCTGCAGGTAGAGTTTCCAATAACTGGCCATTCATTTTTTTTCAAGTCAACAATTATTGCACCCACTTCATAAATAATTGGCATGGTTCAAGGCAATAGGGGTACATGAATGAAGAAAGCAGACAAAATTTTCTCTCCTTATGGCATTGGCACTCTATGAGAGGGAAATAGATATGTCATTCATCAAGCTTTTTAAATGATTTTGGGGGACTCTTAACATTTGAGTCCTCAGACTGTCTAATGTAAAAACATCAAGACTCAAGTAAAAATCCAGCTATTATTTAGCAAATATTTTCTGTGTCCTCAAATGTGTAACTTTGGGGTCTAAGAGTTAATCCTAAAGGAAATCAACTCTGAATATTCATTAGAAGGATTGATGCTGAAGCTGAAGTTCCAATACTTTGGCCACCTGATGGAAGAGTCAACTCACTGGAAAAGACTCTGATACTGGGAAAGAGTGAGGGCAGGAAGGAGAAGGGGTGACAGAGGATGAGATGGTTGGATGGAATCACTGACTCAATGGACATGAGTTTGAGCAAAGTCTAGGAGACAGTGAAGGACAGGGAAACCTGGTATGCTGTAGTCCATGGGATCACAAAGAGTTAGACGCAACTGAGCAACTGAACAACAAAGGAGATTGATCCTTGGATCCCATGACATTCACATAAACCTTCCCATTTGGTTGTTGATTCATTTGATAAACAGTTATTGAGGCTCACAATATGCAGGTGTTCAGAGTCTAGGGAAAGAGACAGACAGACTAATAGATGGATGCCATAGAATATAATAGAGATACATGGACTATGTGCTTTAGAAGCATATGATGTCACTAACTCCATCTGGACTTCTGGCAATATTTCTCATAAAGGATGTGATACTTGGATTAGGACTTAAAGGTGAGTTAGACTTTGCCGGATAAGGGAAAGAGAAAGGGTGTTACAACAGATATAACAGCAAATACAGATGCACAAAAGAAAAGAGTAGAATTTTACCCACATTATAATACAGCTATGACTTGCTTCTTTATTTTTCTTAACAAGCTGATTTTCCATTCTCACTGGAAAGTGGAAGAGCTGCCAAAAACTACTGGCAATCAATAGAATCAGTGTCCTCTAACCTAAAGAATTTTTTTTTTTAATTCAAAGTAGCCTCTCTTGGATAAATAAATAGTTTCAAGCTCAGTTCCAGGTCAGAGCCATTTTTCCTTCTCTACTGCCTTCTCAAGTCAATGACTGAGTGTAGGGGAAACTTACGGACTGAATGGCAATGGGGGAAAAGTACTTAGGTGGTCTCTCTGCTAATTTCTGTCTCAAGGCAGATTCTCATTCACCGATGCTACCAAGTGTGGTATTGGCTAGGTAGGACCACAACCTGGCCTCCTCTGCGGCATGACATCTTAGCCTTATCAGACCCAGTGGTCCTTCTTGCTAATTTCTTTCTCACTGGCAGTATGGATACCCCCTGAATTTTGGCTTTCACTCTTCATCACTGAACCAAGCAGCTTACCCTAAAGCCCTCAGCTAACATGGTACCATTCAACCCTTCTGCAAAAAATAACTCAATAACTATATCTCAGTGGGGAAATTACTTAAATGTCACACATATACATTTTCTTCTTTGTCAAATGGGGTTCTTCTTCAGTGTGTGGTTGCATAGATTAAGTGAGTCAATAGATACAAAATGTTAAGAAGGATGCCTGGCAAGTTAACAGGTAATGTGTGCTTGCTATTATTAGTTCTCATTCCTCCTTGAGATGTGCAGGAACTTATCGGTCCTTTCTCTATTGTGTGCATCACACCTGGAGCCAGGAGGACTGCTTCAGGTCACTATGGAATTGCATCTTTGCTCCAGCTACTACGGCTATGATGCCATCATCCTGCATGGCAGTCTCCTAACACTTTTGACTTTTTCTTCAAGAAATCGCTCTTTCTTCTTGGGATTTTGCCTCCAAGAAGCGAAGAAATGACACACTGCAGATCTGAGAACCCTTGTTTTTTCTTCCCAGACCCTTGGCCAGAAGACATAGACTATTCCTTCCATCTTGGAGAGGAATTTCCCTTTATGTCTAAGATTTCCAGAACTGGCTCCTGATGTAAATATGAGCTAAGATATTTTCTAAAGAGTGTTTTCATTCCAAAGCCTGCCTTTCAGAACCACTGTTTTACTATGGACTCCCCAGATTTGATTTTGAGTGTCAAAGGCTCACATACAAATCCCTTCTCTTTATCTTCTTGATATAAAAATTCTGTTCCCCCCCTAAGACAAATAATTCCTCTTGAAAACATAGTAAGAAAATAGCACACAATGAAATGTAAACAAGGAAAAACACACACACATATTTCAAAATTATTATTCTCACTTTATTCATAACTATTAAAAGATTTAGTGTTTTCAAAAAGCAGGAAGTAGTGATAACTATGGTGCTGTAACTGTAGAACTGATGTGTGTGTGTGTTGTTGGGGAAAGTGAGGTAGAAGTCAGAAGGTGGGTAAGAAGGCTAACAAGTGAGGTGCAAGAAGCCAGTTTCAATCAGGTTGAAAAGAGCATCATTTGCCAGGCTAAGTAATTTTTGCTCTCCATTTAGCCAAAGTAACTACCCTGGTATTAAGTGGTGTTAATATTTGCATGTTCATTTCATGTGTTAGAAAATGAAGGCTCGAGCCATTAAACTATGCTCCTATATTATCATTACTATAATTATTAATGCTGGGATAAGAACCCGGTTTTCCTAATTTATAATTCATCACATTATCCAGTTTTGTTTTTAACTTCAAGCAACTTCTAGGGACAAATTATAAACTGGTATTTTCACTTTTGAGATAAATGAGACAAATCTGAGAGAATAGTGACTTAAATCAAAAACATTTCATTGCTTCTGAAACTCCAGTTCTTTGCAAAACAGAATCCCAAGGCTGTGTTCAGGAAGATTCTCTGATATATTTCTTGCTTGCTTATTACTCACTGTCTTTCTTGCTTTCACGGTTGGTAAAGACTCAGTAATTCTAACTATGAGGATATCAAACTGCACGTGTGTACAGTCTAGATGAAGTTATTTCTTTATTTTTGCCACATAATTTTCTGAAAATGAAGATATAATTTCAAAAGTGTCTATTGGATTAACTGCAAATCGTTTGTGGTGATATCCATAATATATATTGTTTTATACCACAGTGTCACTTAACCAAGACCTAAGAGATAAAACAAGTTACTCCAAGCACATTTCTGAAATTAATATGAGTCTATCTGAAATATCACTTAGAATCAACTGTAGATGAGTCTACTTGCAAAGAAGGCAGAGAATAAAATACAGTCTGCAATTAAATGATTATATTTGACTATGTAAAAAGCCAGGAATAGAAATTCATGACAGAAAGTAAATTCTTTATATAAACAGTTTAGTTGCTGTTTTCATGGAGAATGCAAAAATTTCATTAATTTTAATAAATTTTTATTCAAATATTTATTGAATGAATATCTATTGTTTTTCCACTGAGGATGTACAGATGAATGAGGGAGACACAGTCGCTGCCCCCTTCAGCTTACAGAAGAAGAAATACAGTGTCTATGAGAATTCTTAATGAGTAAACCTTAACTAATACAAGGTGTCATGGAAGGCTTATACAGAGAAAATACCTTTAAACAAAGACATGAAAGTTAAGTAGAATTTCTCCAGGTAATGAATTAAAGAAAGGTGTTCCCAGGAAGAGGAAATAGCATATCCCAAGGCTCTGATTGGGGATAAAGGGAATTTAGAGAATTCAAGGGATGAAAAACTATGGAAGAAGCATAAGGACAAGGGAGATAGGGGCAGATCATGAAGGTTTTTAGGCCAAGTAAAGTATTTTAAATCTTAAGTCACTAAAAACTTTAACTGGAGCAGTATTGTGGTTGCTTTTTATTTTTAGAAGATTACTTCAGATGAGAACCATGTTGCATACAACTGAGGGAGGTGTCAGTCACATTCAACATTCATCATTTGTACAGGGTTCTGCTCAAGATACTATGTGCTGCTCCAGAATGGATCCAAGCTGATGAGAGTGAAAATAGGACTATCATGGGAGGAGAATGCATTTGTCCAAGCCAGAGATGACAGTGGCTTAGATTTAAATGGAAGAAAAGTAGTGAAGTGGAAGTATTTGCAACCAACATATTAGGAGGTAGAATTCATGATATATAGAATGTGTGACTATGGGAGCTGATATAGAGAAAATAATCAAGAATGATTCATTGCTTCCTGGTTCATTGGCTGTGGGTGCCATTTGGGGGGTATAGGGAACGTGGGAGGCAGAGGGAATCATAACTGCTTTTGGAAGCATAGTAGTTTTGAAGGACCCATGAAACAAATGGTTGGAGATTTAGTATAGAATGTTTGGTATTTTGTTCTGGAGCGCAGAAGATAAATTTGACCTAGAGACATAAAGTCAAAAATAATCACTATCGAGATGGAACTGAAGTCACCAAAGTGGCAAAAATCAATAAATAAAAGCAGGCAAAGAAAAAACAGAGGGACTGGGGTGAAACCATCAGGATGCCTGCAGTCAAATGTCTAATAGAAAGGACTTCCCTTGTGGTCCAGTGGTTAAAGACTTCAGCTTCCAATGGTCAGGGAGCTAAAATCCCACATATCTCACCTACCAAAACATTAAAAAAAAAAAGGAGTAAGAAGAAGCAATACTGTCACTAATTCATTAAAGACTTTAAAAATGGTCCACAGAAAAAATATCTTAAAAAAGTCTAATAGAAGAAAAGTAGACAATGTATGGCAAAAAAAAACACTACAATATTGTAAGGTAATTAGCCTCCAATTAAAGTAAGTTAATTAACTTTTTTAAATAAATTTATTTATTTTAGTTGGGGGCTAATTACTTTACAATATTGTAGTGGGTTTTGCCATACATTGACATGAATCAGCCATGGGTTTACATGTGTTCCCCATCCTGACCCCCCCTTCCACCTCCCTCCCCATCCCATCCCTCTGGGTCATCCCATTGCCCCAGCCCTGAGCATTTGTCTCATGCATCGAACCTGGAATGGTGCTCCATTTCACATATGATAATTAACTTTTAAAAAGAAAAAAAAATGAAGAAAAGTAGACATGGAGGTGGAAACAAAGATAGGAGAGGGGCATGAAGTTAAAGGAATTGAGTCTTTTAAAGCAGAATGAGTGTTCAGTTATGTCCAAGATTGCTGAGAGGTCAGAAGGAGTGTCCATTCCATCCTCTGACATGGAGGGCCTTTTCCACAATTTTTTCTAGGGCAGCAGTCCTAGTGGATTGAATTGAGGAGTGAATGGGGGATGCAGATATAGGGATGCAAGAACCTTGATTGTCAGCCGAGCATGACAGAGAAGACTGGGGAAGACTATTGAGTCCAAAGATTTCAGAGTGGATGGGAAGTGTCTAGTACAGAACAAGGTTCTGAGTATATATGAGTAGTAAAGGATTGAAAGTGTGAAAGTTAGTTGCTCAGTTGTGTCCAACTCTTTGTGACCCCATGGACTGTAGTCCACCAGGTTCCTCTGTCCATGGGATTCTCCAGGCAAGAATACTGGAGTGGGTTGCTATTCCCTTCTCCAGGGGATCTTTCTGACCCAGGGATTGAACCCAGGTCTCCTACATTCAGACAGATTCTTTGCTGTCTGAGCCACCAAGGAATCACAGTAAAAAATTACCTGAGAGTAAGGGAATTCTGAGGAATAATTCCTCCACTGAGTTACATGGCTGTAAGAAGTTGTATGGGAGTGGTTGTGGGACCAATGGCTTCTGCTTTATATGCAAGTAGGCTAAAGAGTTAAAGCACACATGCAAAAAATAAACAGTATCAAGCTTTGAAGAGGGATAAGAATTGTTTAAATGTCTTGTGGAGATTGGAGATAAGTGATAGGAGAAACATTGCATTACCAGGTAATGTTCAGGGCCCAGTTTAATTGGGAATCAAGGATCAAAATCACTAGTACCTTAAAGAAAATGGAAGCACAAAAATCAGAAAGAGAAAAACAAATATCATATGTTAACACATATATGTGAAATCTATTAAAATGGTGCAGATGAAACTATCTGCAAGGCAAGAACAGAGAAGCAGACGTAGAGAACGGACTTGTGGACATCGTGGGGAAAGGAGCGGGTGGGACAAATTGAGAGAGTAGCATTGACATAGACCCTCACATATAACACACAACTATTTGATTACCGTGTGTAAAATAGATAGCCAGTGGGAAGCTGCTGTATAGCATAGGGAGCTCAACTTGGTGCTCTGTACTAATCTCGAGAGGTGGGATGGGAGGGTGGGAGGAAGGCTCAAGAGGGAGGGGATATATGTATACACATAGCTGGTTCACTTCATTGTACAGCAGAAACTAACACAACATTGTAAAGCAATTCTACTCCCCCTAAAACCAAAAACCTGAAAAGCCAAAAAATCACTTCACTGAGCATCAAATACATACAGCCTGGTGCATGTTTGTGGTAGAAGGAGGTGTTCTTGTGTGTTATGTGTGTCTATGTGCATATGTCAGGGTTTGAGGTCAGGAAGATCCTCTGGAGAAGGGAACGGCAATTCACTCCAGTATCCTTGCCTGGAGAATCTCATGGACAGAGAAGACTGGTGGACTTACAGTCCATGGGGTCGCAAAGAGCTGGACACGACTGAACCGCTACACACACACATACACACATACATGCATATGTGTGTGCACATGTGTATACATAATATATATTATTGAGTTTGTGTTATATTTTCCATATATGTTTATGCAGGAAACCTAACACAATTTTGATCCATATAACCTTAATTTTCCAAGTTGGAACAGTGATAATAACTAGCCAATTATAAATTGTATCACATGAGAATGATCCAAGATTACATCCTAATAGGGCCTAGAAACTGGGATCCAGTGTAAAGGAGAGAGTTCTGGGATTCTCACAGCACCGTAATTATTTCTTAAATATTTTCAAACGGCCATTGCAAGATAGAATTATTATTTCAAGGCCAAGGAACTCAGGTTTGCCATTTGTTTCCACTGTGAGGAAAATTAACACTGAAAACACTCTCAGAAGTTACCACTGGTAATGAGGTGTGTTGGTGGTGGTTTAGTCGCTCAGTCACATCTGCCTCTCTGTGACCCCATGGACTGCAGCCTGCCTGACTCCTCTGGCCATGGAATTTTCCAGGCAAGAATACTGGAGTGGGTTGCTATTTCCTCCTGCAGGGGATCTTCCCAACCCAAGGATCAAACCAGGTCTCCCACATTGCAGGCAGATTCTTTACCACGTGAACCACCAGGGAAGCCCTTGGTAACATGGTGAGTTAAGCCATGTCTTACCTCATGGCCAAGAGGAGATAAACCCTACTCTGAGTCAGCTGGGCTATCATCCAAGAAATGAGAATGAAGAAGATGAGGATGACGATCCTCTCTAATTCTCCCAAGTTCATTGTAATTATTTATTCCTTCCTTAACTCTGTGTAGGATACATTTTAATCTTCCCTGTACTGTAATTGATTATTTACATGTCTTAATCCTCTGGTACACTTTTCCTGGACCTGACTGACAATGTGTTGAATGACTATTTCAACATGGTTTTCAAGAGTGCCCCCCTATTGAATAATAAGCCTTCCTTAATTATTCATTCAACAATTATTATTGATTGCCTTCTGTAGGCCAGACATCGGGCCACATACTGACCACACAGCAGAGAAGCAAAACAGGTATGTTTACTATTCTCATAGAATTCACAGCTTAGTGGAGAAAACAGCCATTAAACAAACAGATGCAGAACTGAATACAAAATTGAAAATTTAGATGAGTTGCTGAGCAAAAGAATAGCATGATACGAGAGAAAGTGAATTAAATTTATATTAAGTAAAAATGTTGAGAAAGTTACAGGGAAAGCAGGCTTTATCAACCTCAGCATTATTGACATGTTAGAAGTGACAATTCTTTGCTGGAGAGAGCTGTCGTGTATGTTGTCCTTTGGCAGTTTCCTGACCTCTACCTACTAGGTGCCTCCAGCCCATTCCAGTTGTGACAACCAAAATGGTCTCAAGATATTGCCAAGTCACCCCGACAGAGAACCGCTCATTTAAATTGAACCCAAATGTATAAGTAAGAAGTAAGCAGGAAGAAGAGATTTCCCTGGTGGCTCAAAAGGTGAAGAATTTGCCTGCAATGCGAGAGACCCAGGTTTGATCCATAGGTTGGGAAAATCCCCTGAAGGAGGGCATGGCCACCCACTCCAGTTATTCTTGCCTGGAGTATCCCATGGACAAAGGAGCCTGATGGGCTATAGTTCGTGGGGTCACAAAGAGTCCGACATAACTGAGCGACTAACACTTTCACTTTTCAAGCATCAGGGAAACAGTCAGAAGAGCATTATTCTGGGAAGAGGAGACACCATGAAAAACCCACATGGCAGAAAAGAGCCCCAAGCATTTAAATAACTAAGAGACTGGCATGGTAGGAGTATCCTGAATGAGGGAAAGATTGGTGCAAGCAGGGTGGTAAAAGAAGGCAGAGGAAAATTGTTTTTAAAAAAAGGGTTTTGAAAGTATTTTAGATGGTTTCAGAATTTATTCTAGGAGAAATGGGAAGCCACAGGAGAGTTTTCAGGAGGAAAGTGGCAAGATAAAAGATGCAATTCGTATTTTAACCTATCTCTCTGTTGGCTCTGATAAGAATAAATAAGACTGAGAGTGGGAATGAGGAAGCCAGCTAGGGTCTGTTGCTATTTTCCAGGATGATGGCTTGGACCATCTTGGTTGGAAGTAGAAGGGCCTGTTTTCCTTACCAGGAGTGATTGCAAGATGTAGTAAATTGCCCCTCATCTTTAGGAGAATGTCTCCTGTATAATTCATCTTCATCCAGTCCATTCATAAAAAAACTAAAGAGCTCAGGATCAAGGACAAAGCTTTGTAAACTGTCAGTAAGGATACATTTTCAAAACATACATTAACCCTTTATTTGAAGTTTTTCATGTTATAAATCTACCTAATTATCATATTAGCCTATATATTTGTATCTAGACATTTGCTCTTCATTAACTAACTGAATCAATGTTTAATTTTAAATGATTAATTGTAGGAAAAATAGATAAATTCATTATCATGTGTGATGGGCATAATTTTGTTCTCTGAATATTTCAGGTCATTGGTCTATGGTAGAATTTCACTTGCTGATCCACTTATGTGTAAGGAGCACCATGTGATTATTTCTGGACTAGTAGTTGTGAGTGGAACTTTTACAAGACTATAGGCCAAAATTTTAATTGCCAGTACAAAACCACAAAACTTCCCATTATCCTCTAAGCTATTAAGATAGTAGCTGCTCCATAAGTCAAAGTTTCTGAGTAAATTAAATGAAAAGTCACTTCCAACACCACATGATAAAGAAGCAACAAGAGTATAAAATAAACCTTTGTTATTTTAAACCGCTAATATTTAGGGTGTGTGTGTGTGTAACTTTTCCTGATAAAGTTTGTAAAAAATTATAAACCTGCAATAAAAAATAAAGTTTTACTTGAGTAACAAATACCATCCAGGTTTTTTCCACTCTGTCCCTGGAACCATTTAATAATGGTTACAACTTTGAGTCTTCTTGGCATTTTTCCTACTTCTCTCTCAATATGTAATGGCTAACTTCCTTGTTCTCATAAAAAGTGTGATAGATATGTCCCTGATTGATATATGAAGACCTAGTTCATTACTTTTAACTATGATATAACATCCCATTAAATGAATATGCTACTTTATTCTATTTTGATTACCATGTATACACATTTGTCTGTTAATAAACATTTAGGCCATTTTTAAATTTCATAGCTCCATAGTAACAGATCATCTTTCTACATATCTCACTGTATACACATGAAAGCAGGACGTCTGGGTTGTAGGGTGTACCCATTTTGAGTTTTAATATATAATTGCTAAACTCTCCTCCAATGTGACTAAATCATTTATACTGCAACCATTTTTGTTAGGTTTATCCCTATATTCATTGCTTTGGATTATTAAGTAGGTAAGAACCTGACTTATTCCACATACAAAAAAACCCCATTTGAATGGTGATTATGATCTGTCATTGTTAAGGACTTTGGCAATATATAGATAAATAGGGCACTATTAAGGAGCCATTGCTATACAAACAAAATCGCCTTGATTCTTTGTATTATGATTTATTAGGTAAAATTGAGATAATATTTTCTTTAATTGTAGTCACTTATGAAAATAAGCTTTCAAATATGGTACACTTATCTATAACCTATTTTCTCCATCTTCAAACTGAATAGCAAATTATATAAAATTAGTCACTTAACTGAAGTAGTTCTGTAAAATATTTTATATAAGCTTATATTTCATTGTGGTTTTATTAATATCAGATGATGGTCTTGGTAAATGCTAGGAAGAATTAACTTTTACTGCAAATGGAGACTGGGAATCTTCTAAGTTACTTTTACTACAATTCTATTTGAAAGATGGAAAGGTACAGTACTATTTGAAGATGGATTAGAATTATTTTAAAACATTTATTCTAAACTTTAGCTTTTATATTTCAAAAGCACTTTAAAGTGTTTAAATGAGGCATGAACAATAAATCAATAGATGAAAATCACAAAAGATGCTCAAATGAAATGAAAGAAGTCAGAAAAAGAAGAAACAAAGACAAATTCAACAAATAGAAAATAGCAAGACAGCAGATTCTAACCCAACTATCAATAATCACTTTAAATGTGAATAGTCTAAAAGCACTTTGTTAAGAGATTTTCAGATTGGATAAAAAAGCATTACCTGAATCCATTACATCTATAAGAAAGCCAATTTAAATACAAAGAGTTATATAGATTAAATGAAGGGATGGAACTATTGTAGGAAATAGCTTGGCAGTTCCTCAAAAAGTTAAAACACAGAATTACCATGTGACCCAGAAATTCCACTCCTAGGTATAGATCCAAGACAACTGAAAACATGTTCAACAAAAATCTGTACACAAGAATTCATAGCAATATAAAAATTGAAACAGTTCATATGCCCATCAACTAATAAATGGATAAACAACATTCAACATAGCCATACAAAGGAACATTAGCCATAAAAAGCAACAAAATACTGATACATGCCTTGCAAACATTATGATAAGTGAAAGAAACAAGAAACAAAATGCCACATATTATATATCTCTACAATGGGCAAAACCATAGAGACTTAAAGTAGGTTAATATTTGCCAGGAGAAAAAGGGAGGGGAGAACTGGGATTAATTGCTGACAGACTGAGATGTCATTTTGGGATAATGGAAATATTCTGGAATCAGATAATATTGGTGCTGAAACAATAGTGTGAATATATTGAAAACCACTCCATTGAAGGCTTCAAAATGATAAATTTTGTGTGAAATTTATCTTAGTAAAAAAACTTTAAAAGGATGCAAAAAGTTACACGATACAAATACAAATCAAAGAAAGCTGAAGTAGCTTCATTAATTTTAGACAGCCAACATCAGAACAAGGAAAATGTTTAGGAATAAAAAGGAACATTACATAATAACAGAGGGGTCAATTCCCCAAGAAGACATAACAATTCTAAGCAATTGTGCACCTAACAGAGTATCAAAATGCATAAGACAAACACTGATAAAACTAAATGGGGAAATAGATAAATCTACTTATAGAGCTGGAGGCTTCACCACCATAAACAAGCAGGCAAAAATTCAGGAAGGACCTTGAGCCGCACTGTTAATCAACTTGGCATAATTCACATTTATGGAACACTCTAAACACCAACATTAAAATGTAGATTTTTTTTCTCAAGTGAGCATTAAACAGTCATCAAGATAGACTAAATTCTGGTTCGTAAAATAAACCTTCACAAATATCAGTTCAGTTCAGTCACTTAGTCATGTCCGACTCTTCGCGACCCCCTGAATTGCAGCACCCCAGGCCTCTCTGTCCGTCACCAACTCCCGGAGTCTACCCAAACCCATGTCCATCAAGTCGGTGATGCCATCCAACCATCTCATTCTCTGTTGTCCCCTTCTCCTCCTGCCCCCAATCCCACCCAGCATTTGGGTCTTTTCCAATGAACCAACTCTTCGCATGAGGTGGCCAAAGTATTGGAGTTTCAACTTCAACATCATTCCTTCCAATGAACACCCAGGATTGATCTCTTTTAGGATGGCTTGATTGGATCTCCTTGCAGTCCAAGGGACTCTCAAGAGTCTTCTCCAACACCACAGTTCAAAAGCATCAATTCTGCAGCGCTCAGCTTTCTTCACTGTCCAACTCTCACATTGATACATGACCACTGGAAAAACCATAGCCTTGACTAGATGGACTTTGTTGGCAAAGTAATGTCTCTGCTTTTAAATATGCTATCTAGGTTGGTCATAACCTTCCTTCCAAAGAGTAAACATCTTTTAATTTCATGGCTGCAATCACCATCAGCAGTGATTTTGGAGCCCAAAAAAATAAAGTCTGACACTGTTTCCACTGTTTCCCCATCTATTTCCCATGAAGTGATGGGACCAGATGCCATGATCTTAGTTTTCTGAATGTTGAGCTTTAAGCCAACTTTTTCACTCTCCTTTTTCACCTTCATCAAGAGGCTCTTTAGTTCTTCTTCACTTTCTGCCATAATGGTGGTGTCATCTGCATATCTGAGGTTATTTATATTTCTCCCAGCAATCTTGATTCCAGCTTGTGTTTCTTCCAGACCAGCGTTTCTCATGATGTACTCTGCATATAAGTTAAATAAGCAGGGTGACAATATACAGCCTTGACGTACTCATTTTCCTATTTGGAACCAGTCTGTTGTTCCATGTCCAGTTCTAACTGTTGCTTCCTGACCTGCATACAGGTTTCTCAAGAGACAGGTCAGATGGTCTGGTATTCCCATCTCTTTCAGAATTTTCCACAGTTTATTGTGATCCACACAGTCAAAGATGGAAGAGTATAAATCATGCAAAGTATGTTCTGACACCAATAATGGAAATGAAATATCACTAACAACACTAGAAAATGGTCAAATACTTGGAAAACATACATTTTCAAATAATCATGGGTTAAAAAATCAAAGAAATTTTTAAATATTTTGAATTTAATTATAATGCAAATACAACTTATCAAACATTGTGGGATACAGCTAAAGCAGTATTGACCTTGAGGGATAGCTGTAGCATAAAATGAACATATTTTTAAAAAATAAAGACCTACCAATCAATCAGTCAGGTTTTCATCTTAAGAAACCAGAGAAAGAAGTGTAAATTAAACTTAGCACCAGCACAAGAATGGAAATAATAAATATGAGAGTAGAAATCAATTGATTAAAAACAGGAAGGCAATAGAGAGAAATCAATGAAAACAAAATCTAGTTATCTGCAAATAATAATAAAAAGTTCTACCTAGGTTAACCAAGAAAAAAACAAGAAAGAAAAAAATTACCAATATAAAAAATGAAAGAGGGGCTATCACTACTTATCCAATGGACATTTGAATGGTAAAAGAATATGAAGGACAATTCTGCAACCATAAATTCAAAAATTTAGATAAAATGAAACAATTCTTCAAAAGCTGCAAACCACAAAATTCACTCAAGGAGAAACAGATAATCTGATAAAACAGATAATCTATTATCTATTAAAGAAATTAAATTATTACTTAAAAATCTTTAATTTGAGAAAGAAAAAAACACCAAGCCCAGATGATTTCACTCATAATTTGTCCAAATGTTTAAGGAAAACACATTAGCAATTCTACACAATCTCTTTCAAAAAATAGAAAACAAGGGAATATTTTCCAATTCATTCTATGAAGTCATTAGTGTTAGCGTTAGTCACTCAGTCGTGTGTGATTCTTTGTCACCCCATGGACTGTAGCCTGCCAGGCTCCTCTGTCTATGGGATTCTCCAGGCAAGAACACTGTAGTGTGTTGCCATTTCCTTCTCTAGGGGATCTTCCCAACCCAAGGATCAAACCTGAGTCTCCTGCACTGCAGGCAGATGCTTCACTATCTGAGCTACCAGGGAAGCCCTATGAAGTCATAATTACTCTAATATCAAAACCAGACTAAAAGCATTATAAAAAAAGAAACCTGAAAACCATTGTCACTCATGAACACATAAGCAAAGATCTCTAACAAAATGTGAAATAAAACTCAGTGATATAGGAAGCTAAGCCTGGCACTCTGTGATGACCTAGAGGGATGGTATATGGGAAGGGGTGGGAGACTCAAGAGGCAGGGGATATATGTATCATTGTGACTGACTTGCATTGCCATATGGCAGAAACCAACACAATATTGCAAAGCAATTTTCTTCTAATTAAAAATAAATAAATTAAAAAATAAAAAATGAACATAGACGCTAAAAAATAAAACTAATATTTAAAATTTTTAAAATCTCAGTGATATATAACACACTATGGCTAAATGGGGTTTATCATAGGACTGCAATGCTAGTTTAACATTCATAAATGTTAACAATCAGCATAATAGAAATAAACACTATATAATCATTTTAATAAGTGCAAAAAATTACTTGACAGACTTCAAAGTCCATTCATGATAAAAACTCCCCCAAACCTGGAAGAGACTGAAACTTTTTTAACCTTACAAAGGATATATAAGGCAAACGTACAGCTAACATCACACTTAATGCCAAGAGACTTAATGCTTTATCTTCAGTATCAGACCAGTCATGGATTATTCTTCTCATCACTCATATTCAACAATATATTAGAAGACCTATCAAGTTCAGTAAGGTAAGTATATATTGTGAAGGAAGACATAAAACTCTCTTTGTTGGCTGATGACATAATTGTCTAAGTGGAAAACCCTAAAGTCTATAAAAATTTCCTGGAACTAGTAAGTGAGTTAAGCAACTCGGGAAACAAGGCCAGTATACAAAAGTCGGTTGATTTCCTATATACTAGTATTAGTAGCTGGAATTTTAAATAAAAAGTATTTATAATATCATCAAAAATGAATTACATATAAATATAAAAAAGAATATATAGGATCTATATGCAGGAAAGCCATAAAACACTGATGAAAGAAATCAAAGAATATCAAAATAAATGCAAAATGAATGCTCATAGAGTAGAAAAGTCAATATGATTAAGATGTCAATTCTTCCCTATTTGATCTAATATTTAACACAATCTCAATAAAACCCTCGAAAGCTTTTCTGTTGACATCAACCATTTTTAAAACTTATCTGGAAAGCAAAGATACTAGAGTAGTGTAAAAATTTCTGAAGAGAAAATAATTAAAAGACTCAATTTACCCAAGTCTAAGATTTCTGTAAAGCAACACTAATACAGTGTGGTATTACTAAAAGTATAGATATATATTAAAAGATCAACAAAATAGATCAACAATATAAATAGACCCCCAAAGTATAGCCAACTGATATATGACAAAGGTGCCGTGGCAATTCAATGAAGGGTAGTTTTTTTAACAAATGGTACTAAAAGAGTTGGAAGAGCATATGCACTCGGATAGGCTTTGAAAGGCAGTTGTTTGATCAAATGGCAATCTATACGTTACTGTGAAGGTAATTTTTAGATGTGATTAACATTTAAATCAATAGGCTCTGAGCAAAGCAGATTATCCTCATCTAACCAAGCTGAAGACCTGAAGAGAAGAAATTCTACCTCCAGACTGTCCTCCAGCTTAAGATTATCAGTATTTCCCAGTTCTCTAGTCTGCCTGCTTTCCCTCAGGATTTTTGACTTCTGCATGTAAGCCAATTTAAATCAATCTCTCGATAGACAGACAGACAAACATAAAGGCAGAGATGCATACAAGCATACTCAGTCGCTTCGGTCGTGTCTGTCTCTTTGTGACCCTATGGACTGTAGCCCACCAGGCTCCTCTGTCCATGGGATTCTCTAGGCAAGAATACTGGAGTTGGTGGCCATGCCCTCCTCCAGTGGATCTTCCTGACCCAGGGATTGAACCCAAGTCTTCTGTGTCTCCTGCATTGGCAGGCAGATTCTCTACCCACTGAGCTGCCTGGGAAGCCCCCAAAGATAGAGATATATACATCCTATTATTTCTGTTCCTCTGAAGAGACTTGGCTGATACAGTTCACTGTATAGTAACTCAATCAGCGATTGGAAAGATAATTTCTTGCAATGGAACCCTAAGATTGTTGTTCATCTATGTTGCTGTCAAAACATGAGTTTTCCAGATGTGGACAAACTTCGAATCACCCTAGTTATTTTACTTATTTTCATTGATTAAACATATGTTCTCAGTCTGCTACCAAAGTAAGCACAACTTTTTTTTTCTGTTTAATTTTAGTGAGAGGTAAGTCAGTTTACTCCACTTGAAATTATTGTTTTTAGTCAAAAGCAGAAAGACTGGGTTGTTGGTTTAAATTTGATAAACACTATTAAGTCATATTCCTAGTGTTTCTGAATGAACTAGGAGTTGGACATATGCTCCTGATTAAAAGAAAAAAAGACATTTGCCAAAAGTAAAAAATTGTATTCTCAAAAAATATCCAGAAGAAGAAACAAATCTCCACTTAGCAGAATGGATACCAAGATCTGCAGTCTTTAAACAGATGCTAAGCTTCTAATTTGTACTCTATATCTCTTGCCAAAAATATTTTACAGTGTTTTTAATTTATGCATTAAGAGCAATAATATCTAAACTTCCTGCCTCACACCTGGCAAGAAACAGCTGCTGTTATAGCAGATGACATTATCTTCAGCTGCTGAGTGGACATTCATTCCCAGGATGTAAATAAGAACACCTGAGGATTAGCAACATACATACACAATGGGTAATAAAACTGAAGGAAAGAAATGGTCATCTTCTTCCTCAAGATAATCTTATATGCCCCCCAATTCCAGAAAAAAACACTCCACAAGCAAAACCTCAAAACCCTATCAAAGAAAGGTACCTTTCAATACTTCGTATGATTGCTTCCAAAAAGTCTTCAATCAAAATTAAGTGCTAAAATTACATAAGCTCAGAGAAATACTGTAGCTGAGCTACACCTACAACTCTGAGTTCTCTACATAACTAGAAGTTCTTGCCCCTCCATCACAGCTTCTGATTTCTCCAACTGAACAGTATGGCATTTGGAGCTAGTTTATTTTAGAAAAGGGTAAATGAGCCCAAATGTTGATCTATTTACAGTTTCATAGAACCAAGGAGAGGACAATTTCCCAAATCTATGTGCTAACCTGAAAGAACCCAAGGGATGAAAATATACCCACATTCTTGCTACGGAGTAGTCAGACTTACTGGATAGTAACGCAGACACAGCTTTTTGGTCTTCTCACCACTTCCAACTGAAGAGGTCCCAGGAACCAGTCTGCACACAGAGATGGGTCAGCACTGGGTACCAAAAGAAGTCTCTCCAACATATGAGTACTATAAGAGATCCAAACAAACAGAAAGGAAAAGGGAAAGATGCACAAGGTTAATGGTGGTATCATCCTCTAGCAAGAAGCCCCAGGGTCTCAGTTGCTTTATATACCCAGGTGATAGTTCCTTGATTGCTAGGATATACACCCAAACCCCAGACTATTGTTTTTCCCCAGATCTAGCCATCCTAAGTGCCTCACTCACTTTAATTTATTCCATTTCTCCAAAATGCCCAGTTCTCCTCCATTCCTAAACCTGGGTTATTTCTCAGCCTCAATTTTAGAACTCTGTTCTTTTTCTCTCATTCCTGTTGCTGAGAAGGGAAAATTTAATTTTTAGTTTTGGAAGAAAGACAGATAGCAAAGGTCACTAAGATGGTCTGGTCTTCTCTAGGGGAAAAAAAATAAAGCTTTGAAACTAGAGATCAGTTTCTCCAACTGCTGAACTGAAAGTAGGCCATGAGTTGTAAGAAGTAGCACCTTTAAAATACATTCAGTCCAGCAAAAAAACACTATAAGGTTGTAAATTAAATATCCCATATTGTAGGTTATCACATAGCATCAAAATTCACCTCACTGAAAGTAACACCACTCAGAACCAAAAGGATATGTTCCACCTGCATAGCTCCTAGTGGACTGCCTGAATAGGAGGGAGGTTTTAGGATCCCTAGATTATGAGGTGGCAATGAGTTTCAATTTATGAGCAATATCTGACTGGTTACTGGCTATAGTAAGAACACTTCTGAGGCTTTGCTGAGACTTTAAAAAGTGGGTTCTGGGATCAACTACTGATAGCTAGTGGTGGTTCAGAAGTGAGCAGGTATCAGACCATAAGCCATTAGTCCATCTTATATTAGGAATGAATGTATGTACAGCATTTAGAAAATTATCTACAGAAGTAATTTGGTGAAAGATACAAACTTGCAAGTTGAAACACTGGGCAAACCTCAAACTAGATAATTCAGAGAAAACCACATGTAGAAATTCTGTAATCAAACTGCTGAAAACTGAAGACAAGTTAAAAATCTTGAAAGCTGCTGTGGTGGGGGTGGTGAGGAGATATTGCATTATATATAGCAGAATAATGATTTGAATGACTTCAAATTGTCGAAACCACGAAAGACACAAAACAAATAACGTTTTTAAAGTGCTAAGTAAAAAGAACTGTCAACACAGAATGTTATACAGAGAAAGAAATTCTATCGAGAATGAAGGCAAATGAAGAAGAAAACTTTCTTCGGATGAAGGAAAACTAAGAGAATTTGTCTCTATTGATCTTCCCATAAAGAAAATCTCCTTAGGCTAAAGAAACTGACACCAGAGGAAACTTGGAACTTCAGAAATGAAAAGGAATGACCTAAATGGTAAACATTTTGGAAAACAGAATAGGTTATGTTTTTTTCTTAAGTTTTTAACATATATTTCATTGTTGTAATAAAAAAATAAAAAATTCTGGGGAGAATGTTTCAATGTACATAGACGTAATATACTTGGAAAATACAATATAGGGAAGAAGACTTGTTTCATGGCCTAACATGTGATCTATCTTGGAGAATGTTCCACATGTATTTGAGAAGAATGTATATTCTAGTTTTGTTGGATAGTGTTTCTGTTTATGTGTGTTAGGTCCAATGATCTATAGTGTTATTCCTGTCTTTCCTTGTTGATCTCCTGAATGGTTGCATAAGCCTCTATTTTTCTATGCTAAGTGGTAAAATGTTAACTTTAAGATGACTATAAAAATTAGTTATGTATATTTTAGTTCCCAGAGTAACCATTAAAAAATAATACAAGGCAGTAGCAGCAAAACATCAATACATATTAATTGCTTAAAAAATTCAAATACCCAAAAGAAGATCTGAAAGAACAAATATAAGAGGAGAAAAATAGAAAAGTAATAAAATGATTGACTTCGTGAACCATAGAAATTATTGCATTAATGTGAATGCTTTAAACACAACTATTAAAAATTATCAGACAGGATTTTTCAAAAAGACTCAACTATAAGCTGGCTGTAAAATCACAATTTAAATACAATTATATGGATTGAGTAAAATAAAAAGGATGAAAAGAAGTATTTCATAGTTACGGAAAATCAAGGAATGACAATGGCCAAAATTTTTAAATAAAATAAAATTGGAGGATTTACAGTACTTAATTTAAAATTCATTAGAAACAACAATAATCAGTGTGGTTTTGGCAAGAGAATGTGCATATAAATTAATGGATCGGAATAGAATCCAGATATCTATTTACACACCAAAGTGCAACTAAATTTTGAAAAAGAGTACAAAACCAGTTTGGTAAGGAAATGATAGTCTTCCACAAATGGTGTTTGGACAATAGGTTATCCATATTTTTTAAAATAACCTTAATATATATTGTATATCTTATGTAAAAATTGATTCAAAATGGATCATAGACATGTGTAAAATATAAAACTGTAAGAGAAAATCTCTGACATCTCAGATTAGGCACTGAGTACTTAGACATGACATCAAATACATACTCCATAAAAGAAAAATATGATTAATTAGGTCATTGAAATTAAAAATATTTGGTCTCTGAAAGACAAGGAATGAAAAAAAACAAGCCACAAGCTCAGAGAAAATATTTTAAATTTCTTATCTAACAAAGAACTTGTATAAAAATACATGAAGAACTCACAAAACTCAATGATAAGAAAATTCAACAACAATGAGGAAAAGATGTAAATAAATAGTTCACCAAAGAAAATATGCAGACAGCAAATAAGAGCATAAAAAAAAATCAACATCAAGATTATGGAAATACAATTTTAAAACAGCGTAAGATTTCACTACCCATCTATTGAGGTCTTCCATATGGCTCAGTGGGTAAAGAATCAACCTGCAATGCAGGAGACATAGGAGACCCAGGTTAGATTCCTGGGTCAAGAAGATTCCCAGGAGTAGGAAATGGCAACCCACTCCAGTATTCTTGCCTGAAAAATCCCATGGACAGAGGAACCTGGTGGGCTACAGTCTATAGTGTCACAAAGAGCTGGACATGACTGCATACACGAGGTGGAAAGAACTCATCTATTAGAATGACCAAACAGCAAACAAACAAACAACGACAAAGACACCTGCAAAACTAAGTTCTGGCAAAGATGCAAAAAAGCAAGTAGGAATCTCAGGCATTACTGGTAGAAATGCAAATGGTACAGCCACTAAGAAAAATATCTTGTCAGCAGTACTCTTGCCATGGACGGAGGAGCCTGGTAGGCTGCAGCCCGTGAGGTAGCGAAGAGTCGGACACGACTGAGCGACTTCACTTTCACTTTTCACTTTCGTGCACTGGAGGAGGAAATGGCAACCCACTCCAGTATTCTTGCCTGGAGAATCCCAAGGACGGAGGAGCCTGGTGGGCTGCCGTCTATGGGGTTGCACAGAGTCGGACATGACTGACGCGACTTAGCAGCAGCAGTAGCAGTTTCTTATTAAGTTAAACATGCTGTAACTTTCTACCCAGAAATCCTACTCATAGGTATTTATGCAAGTAAAATAAAAACATGTTCACATGAAAACCTGCTCACAAACGTTTACAGCAGTTTCATTTACCAAAACTAGAAGCAACCCACATGTCCTTCATCTAGAGAATGAATAGTCAAACTGTATTAACTCTGTTTAAAGGAAACTACTTGAGAATAAAATGGTTTACTGAACTTAAAAAAAAGGGGGCATGGTATCTACAACAACATGTAAATTTCAAATATACTGGTTGAAACAAGTTGGACTAAAAAGTTTACATACTATATGAACATGAATAGTTTTACTTGACATTCTGGGAATTATAAAACTTTATGTGTAGAGAACAGATAAGTGGTTCAATTCAGTTCAGTTGCTCAGTCGTGTCCGACTCTTTGCAACCCCATGGATTACAGCATGCCAGGCTTCCCTGTCCATCACCAACTCCTGGAGCCTACTCAAATTCATGTCCATCACGTCCATGATGCCGTCCAATCATCTCATCCTCTGTCATCCCCTTCTCCTCCCACCTTCAATCTTTCCCAGCATCAAGATCTTTTACAGTGAGTCAGTTCTCTGCATCAGGTGGCCAAAGTATTGGAGTTTCAGCTCAGCATCAGTCCTTCCAATGAATATTCAGGACTGATGTCCTTTAGGATTGACTGGTTGGATCTCCTTGCAGTCCAACAGACTCTCAAGAGTCTTCTCCAACACCACAGTTCAAAAGCATCAATTATTTCTGACTATAAAATATAAGTCTGAGGACATCTTGGGGGAGAGTGTTAAATTGTTCTGAATCTTGATTATGGTCATGGTTATGGGACTCTGTGCATTTGTTAAATCTCATAGAACCATGCAACATAAAGACTGAAGTTTACCGTTTATAAATTTAAAATGAATTTGAAAAGATTAAAATCCCCCCAATTTCCATTTGAGCCAACAAACTGAGTATAGATTAATACATACTGCTTGTTCTTAAAAGAAAAAGAAATTTTCACTATTTTAACCCTCTTTATTATAACATCTCATCTTACCTAAGAAAAATAATAGAATTCTTGTCTTCCTATTATAAAGCATCAATGTACTCAGCAGTGTTGCTAAAATACTCTGTCAAAGAGATGGAGGCAGAAAAGAAGAGATTGTGTGCTTTTTGATAAATCCTCACTGCTACCTGTGTGGTTGTTCTGTAAGTAAGGGAATCTGCTATCTTGGTACTTTTCTGAATAGAGTTGTCTAACAGGAAGAATCAGTGAAGTTATTGGCTGATTAATGAGCATGAAAACACAGAATATTGCTATCTTTATTTACAATGAAAAAGAATAGACCTTAAGACTAAACAGAGCAAAAGACATATATTGTGTCATTCATTTTCTCTACTCCTAGATCATCGCTGTCAGGAACTATTTCTATCTTCATAGTGATGAAAAATAAACTTTAGTAAACAACACCTCAGTCAGTAAAGAATCTGCCTGAAATTCAGGAGACCGGGGTTTGATCCCTGGGTCAAGAAGATCCCCTGGAGAAGAAAATGGCAACCCACTCCAGTATACTTACCTGAGAAATCCCATGGACAGAGGAGCCTGGCGGTCTACAGGCCACGGGGTCGCAAGAGTCATATCGACTTAGCAAATAAACCACCACCAAACAATATGTGGGCTTTTTGTTTTTCTTTGGTTGTTTGTTTAGTGGGAAATGAGATTGTTGTATTGTGGGATCAAGTTGATTCCCTCCTATAAACATTTGATATAATGAATGTTAGCCTTTGAGTTTCTCAGGATTTTCCTATATCATTATCTATTTTACCCTATCTTTTTTGATTTCTTTTGTCCAGTAGAAGGAAAAAAAAACTTTCATTTTAAGTATGTTATGGATTTTGCTAATTCCTACCAGAAGCCACTAGTGTTAGTGGAACAGGAAACTCCAGGGTATTAGCCTCTTGAAAGCATTCACTAAAACTTGTTAGCTAAAAGGAAAATCATCAAAATGGATATATAAAAATCATATTCAACTGTTTCCCTACAATTAATCTTGTGTTCTCAATATCTTTCTCCCCTGATGCCCAAGTTGTATTGTTGTGGCCATGAAAATATTGAGGATAAGAGGAACTGATAGAACAAAACTCGAAGCACAGACTTATATATGAATATATGTGTGCTCAGTTGCTCAGTCATATCTGACTCTTTGCAATCCCATGGACTATAGCCTGCCAGGCTCCTCTGTCCATGGGATTTTTCAGGCAAGAATACTGGAGTGGGTTGCCATTTCCTCCTCCAGGAGATTTTCCCCACCCAAGGAATGAACCTGCATCTCCTGAATCTCCCACATTGGCAGGGGAATTCTTTACCTCTGAGTACATGTAGAAAGGAATCATCTCTTTCCTTTGAATCATACCACTCTTTGTTAACTAGAAACAAAATATTATAGTGGTTAATTTTCTACCTTGAATAATTTTCTAAATACCTAAGTGTTGAACTCTAAATTTAGTGCTGATGAGTCAATATGAGGATTTATTAGAAATTGAACAACATGACATTTTTCTGCTTTGACCTGATTCCCTGAGCAGCACCTCAAATATATTAAGACTCATGTCTATGATGAATGCTAGTGTTTGGGATCCAGAGATCAAGGAGAGAAAATGTGGGGTCCACATAGCAGGAAAATAAAAGGTGGTCATCATGGAGAATGAGTGACCAACCTGGAACTCAGTGTTCCCTTCAACATTATCCCAGTAGAAAACTCAAATCTATACTCATTTGTCCACTTCCAGAATTTCTGTCCACACCTCTCTTTCCTCAGTCTCCTCCTTGCTGTGCTATGCTTAGTTACATCCGACTCTTTGAGACCCATGGACTGCAACTACCAGACTCCTCTGTCTGTTGAATTCTCCAGGCCAGAATACTGGAGTGGGTTGCCATGCCCTCCTCCAGAGGATCTTCCTGACCCAGGGATTGAATCTGTGTCTTCTGTGTCTCCCGCGTTGACAGGCAGATTTTTTTTTTTTTTTACCACTAGTGACACCTGGGAAGCCCCAATCTCCTCCTTACCAGAATCACTATCTCTTCTCTGTAATCTTTTCCCCATTTCCTATCTAGCTCAAGTTCCTTTATCAGAACATTTTCAGTGGCTTAGATCTCAGAGAGTCTCTGTTTTTACTACCCAGAAGGCAGTATATTAATGGAAAAGATCAACTATTTTTCTACTGACATGGGCTGTTTGTTTGACAGACAACTTTGAATGTACAGTTCCCTCAGAAACACTGCATTATTATTGTATTTATACAACACTATATTTCAGATATATTTAGACTTGACCTCACCAAGAGACATAAATATTCTGTATGATATTTTCTCTCAAAGAAAAACGTCTTCTAACTCCTGAACAACTGACATACAATCAAACTCTTGCAACCCTACCCATTGTCTTAGTGGGAATTTCAGGTAGTTATATTTGTATCTGCACTACTTTCTTCATTACTATAAATTTCTAGGTACTACAGACAAGGGCAAACTTTTATTAGATTAGTAAGAAAGATAGAGTATCTACTTTGTGCCATAAACCAGGCTCTAGAGAAGAGAAAATTAATCACCATCAGTTGTTTTTAATGTACAAATTTGGCTGTGGCCTATGCTTGGCCATTTCAAAAGGAACTAAACAAATCTAGTTTCTTCCTTTTGGGAACTTAAAATCAAATATAGGCTATTCGAATAAAGCCAAACAAGTCCAGGAAACATATAAATTAAATAAGAAGTATTTATCAGTTAAAAAATGAATTTAATTAAATGAGAGCTTATCTCAGAAGAATGATCCTCAAAGTATCCTGAAAGGTTAGATTGCAACCCTTTGAGACAGAGTGAAGGGTCGCACTGGTTGTCTTTAAGGCACTTTGCTTTGCTCACTTCCAAAACTAAAGGCCTTCCCCTGGATCGAGACCATTGGGAACATCAAGGGTTTGCTCTGTCTTAACACTGCACCTGTGGGGAGAGTAATTCAGCTCTGACCCTCTTGTTATTCTCTATAATCATTCCAATACTTTGGTCACCTGCTATGAAGAGCCGACTCATTGGAAAAAACTCTGATTCTGGGAAAGATTGAGGGCATGAGGAGAAGGGGGCAGCAGACGATGAGATGGTTGGATGGCATCACCAACTCAAATGGACATGAGTTTGAGCAAACTGCAGGAGACAGTGAAGGACAGGGAAGCCTGGCATGCTGGAGTCCATGGGGTTGCAAAAAGTTGGACACAACTGAGCAACTGAATGATAACAATGTCACTCTGAACTTGGAAATTTTCCTTCCATTTTGAAAATAAAAATTCCTTCTATTGTGACACATTGATTTGGTTGAAGGACTGGCCTGTAGCCCACTAGGCTCCTCTGTCTATGGAATTCTACAGGCAAGATTACTGGAATGGCTGCCATGCCCTCCTCCAGGGGATCTTCCCAGTCCAAGGATTGAACCCAGGTCTCCTGCATTGCAGGCAGATTCTTTACAGTCTGAGCCACCAGGGAAGCCCAAAGAAAATCTAAATATATAATTAGAAATGAGAGAAATATTTTAGTAGTCTTTTTAAGGTAATTTGATACCATACCAAAGCTTGATAAGTGGTAGTTTCTTAAAAGTTAGTTGTAATATAGAATCTGAAACCATATCAAAAAATAATCTTTACTCTTCCACATTAAAGTGATTTGTCTATCTTGAATTTTGAATAAATATCTTATCCAAGCAAGACTTGGTAATAGCATACACTGGTCATTTGGAAAATATTGGATCAGTGAGTTATTTAGACCTTCTAAATGTTGACATATTTCATTACACAATATGAAAATTATATTTGTTAATATCTCTAACAATCTTTCCAGAAAGTCTTTATATATTGGGAAGCTGGCAGGCTCACGTTCATGGATATTAATCCCATGGACTGTAGCCTGCCAGGCTCCTCTGTCCATGGAATTCTCCAAGCAAGAATACTGGAGTGGATAACCATTCCCTTCTCCAGGAAATCTTCCCAAAACAGGGATTGAACCCACGTCTCCTTCATTGCAGGCAGATTCTTTACCATCTGAGCCACCAGGGAAGCCCAGTTTTCACTTAGAATCTCTAATTGTATCACTGGCACTGTTTTCTGTAGTGTGCAATAGTTGATTTGCAATGGTTTATGAGACCAATTACCTATTCTTAACACTGTGTTCAGTGACATTAAGTCAGTAGTTTAAAATCAGCCACACTGGGAGTATTTACACCACAGAAATTGGCTATGAATCTACCAATTGGGAACTTTCTTTGTCCCCTGAGGGCTAGTTGTTAAACATTTATCAGAACATCACTGACTGTTTTCCTTGAAGTGGCAGATTTACATTTTGTTGAAGATAAATTTTCTTCCAAGTCCCCTAAATTTAAATAATGATAGGTTGCCTGACAGTTGTTCTTTAAAAAAAAGAAGTGTTCCACGAAAAGTAGTTTATTCATCTCATTCTCAAACTATTGGATGAATGCTTTCCCCCAGACAACCTATGTACTTTTTAATATGCAAAATGCTTTATGCATATTTTCCCTTCCTTGAAAAAAAATAATAAAAAAAGTTTTCAAGTGTTAAAATGTAATCAAATTAGTAATTTTTACTGCTTCATCAAAACATTCCTAAAGAGCCAGAAGTTTTAACCACCACTGCTTTTCAACACCTGTGCAAATGTCAATAAAGTAGAAAATGCAAATAAGATCTAGTATTTTTATGAAAAGAGTTTTATGAATCTTCTGAAAGTATCTTGGGTTCCCCAGAGTTCTATAGTGTATACTTTGAATCCATTGTTTTAGACAAACAGAAATCTAGAAACTTTACCAGCAATATACTCTCAATTAAGTCTAAAGAAAATAAAGCCTCAAGAAACAAATACCAACATCAGATAATATCAGAGGAGAATTTGAGATGTTCAAGAAGGGATGATACGAATAAAATGGTAAGCATGTTAAATGAAAATATGAAATAATAAGCATGAAACAATACTAATGTATATTTTGAGGGATTAAATAAACAAGAGAAACTAAAATAGCAAATAATAAAAGTATTTAACTCAGAAGAGAAGGTATATGAAAAAATATTAATATTTGAAATTCTTGATTTGTTTCAGAAGACAGACAAGATAACTTTAGACCACAGTTAAATCAAATATGAATGTTAAAATTTTCAAGGGAACCGCTAAAATATTAGAAATGTATGTATCTTACATTATACTTTGAATAGGCAGAGGAAAAAAAAGAAAAGAGATATTAAAGGGAGAAAAAAAGGACTGAAAAAGTCATAACAATGCACCTCAATATACTTGTAGTTAAAACTAATAAAAATCAATTAACTTATCATGTTAAAAGGAAAATACTGATGATTTCCACTTTTGTCTATGGTAAAGGAGTTTGTAAAAGACTAACCTTCCATCAGGAATAATTATTGACTGTAATGCAAATGGATAAACAACTGTTTGGACATACCAGACAGCTGCATTGATATCCAGAACTTGAAACAGCCTACATGACAGACAGGATAGAAACACTCTGATGAGGCCATGACATTCTCTGCCCTGTCTTTCCTTGAAATATTTGCCAATATATAGTTGCTATCAGACGGCTTCTTAAGTGGCACAGTGGTAAAGAATCTGCCTGCCAACACAGGAGATGCAAGAGACAGAGATGTGAGTTCAATCCCTTGGTTGGGAAGATCCCCTGGAGGAGGAAACGGTAACCCACTCCAGTATTCTTGCCTGGAAAAATCCATGGACAGAGGAGCCTGGTGGGTTGTAGTCCATGGGGTCACCAAAGAGTTGTATGTGACTAAGCATGCACACATAATTGTTGTCAACCTAGAGATCTTGCAGAAAGCAGCAATTCTAACTCTTTAACATTCTCACAATGCTAGGAAGACAAACAGAGTTTAATGCTACCAACTCAGCAAGGACTTGAGGGACCAAAATCGTGGAGTTTAAGAAACTACAGAGATTAAGCCTGACATTCTACACGTCTTTTTCTCAGATACATTTTTCTAATCCCACACTTTGTAAGATGGGAGATCTAAAAGCTGAGAAACTAATTCTCTTGTGAAATTCTCCACTTTGACATCTATTTTCTTGAATATATTGATCATAATTATGTTAGAGTTCACATAAAATACTTCCAAAATCTAGTTCACCTATGAGTTTATTTCTATTAAATACAATGTTTTTTATCATTTTGTCACTTAGCTAGTCTCACACATTTTTACTGAACACTGTATGTAACATTGTAGAGTGTCTGCTGCTGTTTTTCCTCTAAGGGAATTTAAGTTTCTTTTGTCAAGCAGTTAGACTAAGGCCACACCTTACTTCCATCAGAAACATTTGCATACTGATGAAAAATTTAAACCAGAAACATATAACTTTTCTAAATCTGTATATATCTAATATGCATGTGTGCTTCAGTCACTCAGTTGTGTCCCACTCTTTGCGACTCCATGGACTATCCCTCCAGGCTCCTCTGTCACGGAAATTTCCCAGGCAAGAATACTGGAATGGGTTGTCATTTCGTCCTCCAGGGGATCTTCCTGACCCAGGGATCACCCAAAATCGAATCCGTGTCTCCTGCCTCTCCTGCATTGGTAGGCGGATTCTTTACAGCAAAATTTAAAAAGATATCATGCAAAAAAATAAATAAACAGAACAGCAAAAGAGTAATTCCACCATTTAACACTTAGTCATTTATATCTCAGGAAAACAATCCCTAGTAAACACAAAAATTGAACAACAGAACAACAGAACTAATAAGTTCAAAGTAATGAAAATTATAAACACTATAACCCATGTATATAAAGCTAGTACATATTCCTTACAGACATACATTTTAGGGGGGAAACGGGAGGAACAGACTGGGAGTTGGTAGATGCAAACTATTACATTTAGAATTGACAAACAAGGTCCTACTCTATGGAACAGGGAGCTATATCCAATCTACTGGGATAAACCATTATGAAAAAGAATGTATATATGTGTATAACTGAGCCACTTTGATGTACAGCAGGAATTAACACATTGTAAATCAACTCTACTTTAATAAAACATATATATACACACATATGTACAAATATACATATATATTTTTCACTGAACCTAGAGCATTTACTAAAATTGGCCACACTTTAGGCCATTTTATCAAGTCTCTATAAATTTCAACACAACAGGGCATTTTCTTATGAAAAGTTAAGTGTTAGTTGCTTAGCCCTTGATAGTTAAGGTACACATCAATGAGCCCAGACTCCTGCATCTTCCCAAACATAGAAAAGTTCTAAATTTATTAACTTGAGATGTCTGGTTTTCATTTAAATAGTAATCTCTTGATGCTCCAATTACCTACGATTTCTTTGTTTTGTTTGCAAAACTCATATACTGGCCCTTCCCTTACCTCTTGGGAACAGTCCCTCAGAGCTATCTGAGAGGCTGTCTCCCAGGTTTATGTCCTCAGTAAGTCTGTGGAATAAAACATAATTTTGAACATCTAGGTGGTACTATTTTTCTTTCAGTCAACACCAACAAAGCTGAATTTTGGTCTAAGGAAAGACCTAATAAAATTTATAAATCTCAGACAATATTGATGAAGAAAAACAACAACAACAAAAAACCAACCACAAATAAAAATATTTAAAATGAATGAACTGTTACAACAAAGATGCACAAGACAATAAGAATATATTTGAAAACTTAGGTCAAAAATTCCAGGGAAAAACTAACTTCACTAAAACAAAGCATAGAAAAGGTGAGTCTTTTTAAAAATTAAATAAGTTAATATATGTCCACAAATAAAACACCAGGTTCAGATGGTTATAAGGTGAATTCTGCCAAAATTTAAAGGCAGTTATGTCCATTATTTCACAAAGCCTTCTAGAAGTTGTAGAAGGCATTCTTCATAAGACAAGTCATTTTATGAAGTCAACATTATCTTACCCTTAAAAGTGGATAAGAATCTTATGAGAATAAAAAAATACAGACTAATCTCAATTATGAACATAAATCTGAAATCTAAATAAAATATTGAGATATAATCCATTAATGTGTTTTGAAAAAGCTGTATGTATTTCAGATATTCACAATTGAATCAATATTAGAAAATCTGTTTATGTTAATCTTCACTTTACATTACATGATCATCTCCATAGACCGGGTAGGAAAATTAATATAATGAAACATTAGTTTATGTTAAAATTAATCTGATAAAAAAACTAAAACAAACAGCATATTCAATATGAATTTAAAATCAGGAGCAAGACAAAAATGTCCATTAATACCACATCGATCCCATCCTGTATTGAAAGTACTAGGCAGTTCAAAAGTACAAGAAAAGGCAAGCACATAAAATAAATAAATGGAAGAAAAGCTAAATAACTTGTAGTTGATACAAACTGCTTATTTAGAAAACCCAAAAGAATGCAAAACTATTAAAATTAATAGGAGAGTTCAGCGAGAATACTAGACAGAAGACCAACATGCAAAAATCAATTGCATTTCTATACCAATAAACAAGGTATTAGAAAATGTAGCTAAAACAATAGACACTGTTATCAATAGCAACAAAGGCTATGGGGTGTTTATGGCAAATATAGGAATAAACCTAACAAAAGATAATATAAAAATATTCTTGGAAGATATTAGGGGTCTAAATAAAAGAATAAACAGAGCACAGAGATGAAGCTGACAAAAGATGATGATGGAGACGTAGTCAGGGCCACATCATGATGGGATCTGGGGTCTTATTAAGTGGTTGGAAATAATTCTGAGAGCAATGAGCATCCCCTGAAGGAATATAAGTGGGGATACACATGAACTACCTAGACTGTGATCATTCTGGCCATAGTGTGGTAAACAGACTGAAGGGTTAACATTTGGTATCAGGCTTCCCTGGTGGTTCAGCAATAAAGAACCTGCCTGCCAGTGCAGAAGACTGGGTTTGATCCCCGGATCAGAAAGATGTCCTAGAGAAGGAAATGGCAACCCATTCTAGTATTCTTGCCTGGGAAATCCCATGAACAGAGGAACCTGGCGGGCAACTGTCTATGAGGTCGCAAAGTCAGACACCACTTAGTGACCAAGCATGCACGCATGCACACACAAAAGAACCCAACATTTGGGATCATGAAAGAAAATAAGAGACTTTTTAAGATATCCTGTTAATACTGAGGGCTTCCCTGGTGTTGGTAAAGAATCTGCCATCTTTCAGGTAGTAAAGAATCTGCCTTCAGTGCAGGAGACCAGTGTTCGATCCCTGGGTCAGGAAGATCCCCTGGAGAACGGAATGATTACCCCCTCCAATATTCTTGCCTGGAGATTCCATGGATAGAGGAGGTGGCTTGAATTAGGGTGCCCAGAAGGTCCTTCATGGTATAGTCCTAGACTGCCTCTTTAGCTTCACCCTTCATCAGGGCCATCTCATACTCTGTGTTCTTGCAGTCCAATGAGCTCCATGTGGTTTCTCATACCTCCAGATGTGATATGAAACCTTGTCTCCTGGGACACTTTCCAGACTACCTTTCTCTGACACTGGCCTGGACTGGTCTTTCAGTTCTGAGCTTAGCCATTGTATCCAATTGGAAAACATTTACTGTTCCTTGGGCTGGAAGAAGCACAAGCTGGAATCAAGATTGCCGGGAGAAATATCAATAACCTCAGATATGCAGATGACACCACCCTTATGGAAGAAAATGAAGAGGAACTAAAAAGCCTCTTGATGAAAGTGAGAGAGGAGAGTGAAAAAGTTGGCTTAAAGCTCAACATTCAGAAAACTAAGACCAAGGCATCTGGTCCCATCACTTCATGGCAAATAGATGGGGAAACAGTGGAAACAGTGACTGACTTTATTTTTTGGGCCTCCAAAATCACTGCAGGTGGTGATTGTAGCCATGAAATTAAAAGATGCTTACTCCTTGGAAGGAAATTTATGACCAACCTAGACAGCATATTAAAAAGCAGAAACATAACTTTGTCAACAAAGGTCCATCTAGTCAAGGCTACGGTTTTTCCAGTGGTCATGTATGGATGTGAGAGTTGGACGGTGAAGAAAGCTGAGCACTGAAGAATTGATGCTTTTGAACTGTAGTGTTGGAGAAGACTCTTGAGAGTCCCTTGGACTGCAAGGAGATCCAACCAGTCCATCCTAAAGGAGATCAGTCCTGAGTGTTCATTGGAAGGACTGATGTTGAAGCTGAAACTCCAATACTTTGGCCACCTGATGCAAAGCATTGACTCATTGGAAAAGACCCTGATGCTGGGAAGGATTGGGGGCAGGAGGAGAAGGGGATAACAGAGGATGAGATGGCTGGATGGCATCATCAACTCGACGGACATGAGTTTGGGTAAACTCTGGGAGTTGGTGATGGACAGGGAGGCCTGGCGTGCTGCGATTCATGGTGTTGCAAAGAGTCAGACATGACTGAGTGACTGAACTGAACTGAAAAAATAACTCCATGAAATAAAAATTATCATAGTTTTGTGACAAGCTATTCCTTTCAGCAGTCCTTCTAGAGGTGCAAAATTACATCTTTCAGTATTTCAAGAAAAGTATTGGTACATCTGTTCTTAATTAGGAAGAGTTTACTTCATTCACAGATGTATCGTTTGTATATCTTAATGTTTTCCTAAAAAGCTGTGTAGAAACAGAACTTTTAGTAACAAGTGTCAAGAATATATGTATGCATATATATACACACACAAATACACACACACACACACTATATATATATGCTGCTGCTGCTGCTAAGTCGCTTCAGTCGTGTCCAACTCTGTGTGACCCCATAGACGGCAGCCCACCAGGCTCCCCCGTCCCTGGGATTCTCCAGGCAAGAACACTGGATGCCATTGCCTTCTCCGATATATATATATATATATATATATATATATATATATATATAAAACCCGATTAAAATCTTGGCTCTTGCATTGTGTCTTAAGAGGTTTTATAAATTATTTAATCTCTCTGAATTTCAGTTTCTCAACTATAAAATGGGGATAATGATGATATTTATCTCATAGGATACTGTAAGGATTTGAATGAGTTAAATGTAAATGAGTTAAATGTATTGTCTGGAATATGGTAAATGCTGGGGAAAAAAAATTTTGCTCAGTCATGTCTAACTCTTTGCAACCCCATGGACTATAGGCCACTAGGCTTCTCTGTCATTGGGAATCTCCAAGCCAGAATACTGGAATGGGTTGCCATTTCTTTCTTTAGGCAATCTTTCTAATCCAGGGATCAAAACTGGGTTTCTTGCATTGCAGGCAGATTCTCTACCATCTGAGTTACCAGGGGAGCCCAACAATGTTAATATCATTATACTATCTGCATTGGGGAAGCTAACTATGGTGTTCTACCACAAGTAAAAGCCCCTTGGTGAAATCAGTTGTTACACCTATAACCTTTCTCCTGCTTGATTGAGCTTTGGTTTTCATGTTTGATATTTGAATTTGTTTTCTTAATTTTAGTAAGCATGCACTTCCTCAGTGGGTATTCTTAAAATAGGCTAGGTTTACTAAGTGTTACTGGCAGATTGAGTCTTGGAAAATAGTTACTTGGCAATACCTTTAAACAGACACGGCAAATCTATAGTACACACATGACTACTTTACTCTCCCATGCCAAGAAAGATACCATTAATTGATGACATTTCTTTTCCACCTGAGTTCTAATGCAAGCTCAGAATACTCCTCAATACACCACTCCTGAAAGGCAAGAGCAGCAGATCAAGGATTATATATGAACTGAAATCTGGCTGGCATTCCTGATGGTGCCTGTCATATTTTCATCGTTTATTTTTTATCCTCTAATAATTTCCATTCCATTTAGTTCTTATATTTCATGGCTACCTTTTTACCTACTTAAATCTTGGGTCTACAGTGGCTGCCACCCATGCCATCATATCTAAGATCTACTGCTCACACTGATACTAAGGTATTGTTTACTGAATTTCTATAAAGCAGGCAGCTGCCTAGAAATTCATGCCTGCCCTTATGGAGTTTACAGTCTAGTACATTATATGAATATTGACAAATAGCGACATTAAAATTTTAAATTACAGTTGCATTAAATGCTATGAAGAAAATGTATATAACAGAATTCCTGACTGAATCTAGTGAGTCAGAACTTCCCAGTGGTCCAACGGTTAAAAATCCACCTGCCAATGCAGGGGACATGAGTTGATCCCTGATCTGGAAGATCCCACATGCTACATGGAAACTAAGCTAACACAAGTGCTGAAGCCCACACACCCTAAAGTTCACGTTCCACAACAAGAGAAGCCACTGCAATGAGAAGCCTGTGCACTGAAGCTAGAGAGTAGTCCCCACTCGCTGCAACTAGAAAAAAGGCCGTGCGGCAATGAAGACCTAGTGCAACCAAAAATAATAAATATCAGTAAATAAAAATATAAAACAATCTAGTAAGTCAAAAAAGGTAGTGATGGTTGTGCTGAGGTATAAAGATAAACAGGACCTAAGTAGAAGTAGGAGTTGCTGAGAGGGAAAATATTCCAGGCTGAAAGGCCATTAAGAGTGAAAGTTTAGGGACAAAAGGAGCTCAGTATGCTTAAAGACCTGAGAAGATCAGTGGTAGGGACTTGGACTGACAGGAGAGAGAAATGTGGTTAGACAGGCAGGCAGGGGCCAAATCATTTAAGGACATTTGGAGGTACATTAAGTATTTGAGACTTCATCATAAGAACAAGTTGAAAGCATTGAAGGGGAGAGCAGCATGATTAGATTTGTATTTTTAAAGATTATTCTGGGCACCATTTTGATAGACAGATTAAAGTCAGTAAGACACGCATGCCAGAACTCCAAATGGGAGGTGACAGTCTAAATAAGAACATAGAATATGAGACGGGCTTGATAAGGGAATAAGGGCAAAGACTTCCATCTCCAAGAACTTGTTGATGAAACTTCCCTTCTTCTTGGGTAGTTCCCCTTCAGTGTTTATTTAACAGAAGAAAATCACATACTTAAACTACTTTACTACATTGTGGAGTATTCTCAGTAAATAGTTTAAGTACAAAACTGATAAGCAGTATCTCATCATTAAATCAGCCTGATGAAGTTTCATTCATTAGATTAGGTTATTAAGATGTCTTTTCTCTGGACTTCAATCTCTGGTCAGCTAAAAATCCCAACAATCCATTTACTTCCTCTTCCTTGATGGCTCGGGCCTCACTTTCTTCCCTGCTTGAGATTGCTTGTTCAGCTACCCAGATCCTAACTCACTGTGTCTGTCTACTTGATTTCCAAGTAAGTAAAGATCTTCCTGCCTAAGTTATTCCCAAATTACTTTTGCCTTTGTATTGAACTATGGGTCTGTGTCACTCCTAAGAAGTTACACTCCCTCCATCCTCTCTATTCCGTATGTTGTCTCCAATTTCAACATTCAAGTGTCTATAGAGGACCAGCAGGGGTCACAAATAGAAGTGTTTGAGTTGTGACTGAGGCATAGGAGAAATAGTAAGTAGAAGGGGCTTGGCTATTTAGCTCCACCCTGATGCCGTCACAGTTTTGCTAAACTCTCCAATTTATCAAGAAAATACAGAAATCCAGAGTATGCAAAATATCTTGAGCATTGCATGCATGCTAGGTCGCTTCAGTCCTGTCTAACTCTTTGAAACTCAATGAACAGTAGCCCACAGGCTCCCCCATCCATGGGATTCTCCAGGCAAGAATACTGGAGTGGGTTGCCATGTCCTCCTCCAGGGGATTTTCCCAACCCAGGGATTGAACCGGCATCTCTTGTGTCTTCTGAATTGGCAGGCAGGTTCTTTACCACTAGCGCCACCTGGGAAGCCCATCTTGGGCATTAAATGCAGACAAACAGCTCAAAATGTACTGCAGGACAAACAGATGTATACATAGATTTGGGCCACTGGTTGTAGCTTTGTTGCCTTTGGCCATGATGTTCATGGAAAAGGGCGAGTTCTGACACTGGGTGGCTCAGACTCAGAGGCCCTTAGGACCCAGCTGCAATTCAGCCTGTACATGGTGGAACCAGCAAGAACCTCACCCCAGAGGTGAGTCCAGAGTGCATTGGACTGTACAGGTTCAAGCTCTCAACAGCAACTTTGTGTGGTGCCAAGAGGCAACAGTAGTACATTGGTCAGTCTTTTTGGACTTCTGTTTACTTGGTACTTGGAAAGAGAATTGATTCTTCCCTCATTCCCTAGTTTTAGTGCCTGAAATAGCCTGTCATGATCTTGGGAACTGGAGGAGGATGGATATCCTCAAGAGGGTCATGCTGAACTACAACAATAATATGAAATATTTTAAAATTCATTTAAAACTACATATGATTATGTTGGTACACATACTGGTGAAAAGCACATTAATAGAAAAAAAGCACATCATTAATACATCTAAAAATTAAGTATACTTTTAGATTATTCTTAGTAATGAGGTAACTGTCAAACTCATGTACGTTGGGAGGACTTTGTCATACGTTGTGCAAGTTAGGAGTCCTTAATGACCACTACTGTGTTAGACAAATTCCATCTGGATCTCCATCTGTTATGCATTGATGTTCAGATAGATTCTTTAATGTTTTGTAGCTTACATGATACATTGGCTTTACCCAGGAGTAAAGATCCTTCTCCAGAGGATCTTCCTGATCCAGGGATCGAACCTGGGTCTCCTGCATCGTAAGCAGACATTTCAACCACCCATCACCCTCCTACAGACAGACAAATGGGAGCCTAAGCAACCTTTTGGAACTCCAGATGAATCCAAGATAGAGCAGAGAGAAACTGTCTCCTGCCTATTGTTCTCATCCCTTGTGGGGCAAGATGGAAAACAACCTTCTCAGGCACTGTGGAATTGAGAGCCAACTATGTATTGCCATGTAGTTCACTCAGACAAATTAATATTCGTTAAAGAGTCATATTTACATCTTTTATGCCTAAAATGTGGCTTCCTATGTGGCGCCAGTGGTAAAGAACCTGCCTGCCATTGCAGGAGACATAAGAGATGCAAGTTTGATCCCTGGGTTGGGAAGATCTCCTAGAAGAGGGCATGGCAACTCACGTCAGTATTCTTGCCTGGATAATCCCGTGGACAGAGGAGCCTGGCAGGCTACAGTCGTGGGGATAGCAAAGAGTTGAACACGACTGAAGCAACTTATCACGCACGAACACATGCTTATCATGAGCACCTGAATCTTGCCCACAGTGGCAGAATACATCTGCCAAGCTCAGAAATCTCTCTATATATTAATATTTAGGCTCTTTTACACTTTGTAGTCTACAACATTACTGAAACCATACTCTGAAAAGAGAACTATATTTAGTGTTCTCTATATTTAACACATGCGTAATTTTTTATAAAAAATGATGTCTTGAATGGATACATGTATATGTATGGATGAGCCCTTTCACTGTTCACCTGAAACTATCACAGCATTGTTAATCTTCTATACCCCAAAACAAAATGATTTTGGTGTTCAAAAAATAAAATTAAAATGAAATTTTGTAAAAAAAAAAAAACTGCCAATTCCTCTTGACCATGGATTGGTAAATCCAATCTAAGATAAAACTAAGAGCATAGTCACTTTTCTGAGCAAAGAAGGATTTTTATTCAACTAGGCATTACTACCCCTCGTCTTTGTCTCTGCTGAGTTTGCCCTAAGATATTGTCTTTTTATATTACATATCATTACCACTTGGAATAAACTTTTTAAAGATATTTTTGATGTGGACTATTTTTAAAGTCTTTGTTGAAATTGTTACAATACTGCTTCTGTTTTATGTTTTGGGTTTTTTTGGTCACAAACATGTGAGATCTTAGCTCCCCAAGGAGGGATTTAACCCACATCCCCTGCCTTGGAAGGCAAAGTCTTAACCACTGGACTGCCAGGGAAGTCCTTGGAATAAACTTTTATTCTTGGCTTATGTGCTTCCTCAAAGCTCCATTTCAGTCTAGAAATTTTATAACTTTGTTATTAAGGAGGTATTATTCTTCCATTACATTCAAAACTTCTACTTCTCATCACCCATTAACCTGGAAATGACTAGTTTGTGAAGTACAGATGCTGTCTTTCTTTGTTCCTTTCTAAATGCTTTGTGTCTGAATACTCTGTGTCCTAATCTGTTTGAAAATCCCATATTCTTCCTGAAAATCCAAATTTTCTGTTGCAATGTCTAATTAAAAATTGACCTTTGTCTCTCTTTTATCCTTATCCAATTGGTCAAAATTGTGTAAATGAAGCACAATATATCAAAATTTATGGAATGCCACTAAAACAGTATTTAGGGAATATACAGAAAAGTGTCAAAACAATGACCACAACTTGTACCATAAAAAATTAGAAAAAAATGATCAATTAAAACACAGAGCTAAGGACTTCTCTGGTGGTCCCGTGGTTAAGACAGCTTTCCAGTGCACAGGATGTGGGTTCAGTCCCTGGTGAGGGAGCTAAAATCCCACATGCTTCACAGCCAAAAAACCAAAACAAAACAGAGGCAATGTAACAAATTCAATAAAGATTTTAAAAATGATTCACATAAAAAAACAGAGTTTGCAGAAGAAAGAAAATAAACAAGACAAAAATAGAAATCAATAAAATGGAAAATAGAGAAAAATAAGTAAAGTACTCTAGAAAGACTAAGCCAAAATCTAAACAAAACTACAAATTAATAACCTGAATCAATAGAGATGCAAAACCTACATAAAAATTAATAGAGTTGTATAAAATATGAGAATGTCAGTACATCAGAACAAGTAACAATAATATGTGGACTACAAAGTTGATTAAAAAAATCATTAAAAAAGCCGTCATTATAATTCATCATATTAACTTCCTTAAATAGAAAAACTCACAGATCATTTTAATGGAAAATATCCACCTTAATATCATAAGAAAAAAACCCTGCAAGCCACGAACAGAAGGGAATGTATTCAATCTGATAACAGACATCTAAGAAAACCTTACAACTAACATTATACTTGATGTTTTTGCCTCAAGATCAGGAACAAGACAAGGATTGGTTCTTATCACTTTATTCAACAGTGTGCTAAAGACTCTGGCCAGTGCAATAATCAGGAAACAGAAGTGAAGGGGATCAAGACTGGGAAAGAAAAAATAGGATGATTCTTATTCATAGGTGACATGATCATCTATGTTGAAATTCTGTCAAGGATAAGAAGAAAATACTTCATTTATTGTTAACAGGAATGTAAAAAAGTACATCCTATTTGAAAAACAGTTTGAAAGTTTTTCAAGAAGTTAAAAATAAACTTACCTATTATTCAGAAATTCCATTCCTAGATGGCTCAGATGGTAAAGAATTTACCGGCGAATGAAGAAGACCCAGGTTCAATCCCTGGGTTGGGAAGATCCCTGGAAAGGGAATGCAACACACCCCAGCATTCCAGCCTAGAGAATCCCACAGACAGAGGAGCCTGGTGGGCTACAGTCCATGGGGTGCAAAGAGTCAGACACAATTGAAAGATTAACACACACCCAGGAAAAATGTAATCATATGTTTAAAGACTCATACAAAAATACCCATAGCAGCATTATACAAAATAGTCCCACACTGGAAGCAATCCAAAGTTCATTAACAGATGAATGGATAATCAAAATGTATATTCCTACAAGCAAGAGAGTTTCAGGAAAACATCTATTCCTGCTTTATTGACTATGCCAAAGCCCTTGACTTTGTGGATCACAATAAACTGTAGAAAATTCTGAAGAAGATGGGAATACCAGACCACCTGACCTGCCTCCGGAGAAACGTGTATGCAAGTCAGGAAGCAACAGTTAGAACTGGACATGGAACAAGAGACTGGTTCCGAATAGGAAAAGGAGTACGTCAAGGCTGTGTATTGTCACCCTGCTTATTTAACTTATATGCAGAGTACATCATGAGAAACGCTGGGCTGGAAGAAGCACAAGCTGGAATCAAGATTGCCAGGAGAAATATCAATAACCTCAGATATGCAGATGGCACCACCCTTATGGCAGAAAGTGAAGAAGAACTAAACAGCCTCTTGATGAAAGTGAAAGAGGAGAGTGAAAATGTTGGCTTAAAGCTCAACATTCAGAAAACTAAGATCATGGCATCTGGTCCCATCACTTCATGGCAAATAGATGGGGAAACAGTGGAAACAGTGGCTGAGTTTATTTTTCTGGGCTCCAAAATCACTGCAGATGGTGATTGCAGCCATGAAATTAAAAGACACGTACTCCTTGGAAGGGAAGTTTTGACCAATCTAGACAGCACATTAAAAAGTGGAGACATTACTTTGTCAACAAAGGTCCATCTAGTCAAGGCTATGGTTTTTCCAGTAGTCACGTATGGATGTGAGAGCTGGACTATAAAGAAAGCTGAGTGCCAAAGAATTGATTCTTTTGAAGACGGGTTTGGGTGGACTCCATTGGTGACCCCATGGACTGCAGCATGCCAGGCTTCCCTGTTTTTCACAAACACCCGGAACTTGCTCAAACTCATGTCCATCGAGTTGGTGATGCCATCCAGCCATCTCATCCTCTGTCATCCCCTTCTCCTCCTGCCTTCAATCCTTCCCAGCGTCAGGGTCTTTTCCAGTGGGTAAGTTCTTTGCATCAGGTGGCCAAAGTATTGAAGCTTCAGTGTCAGCATCAGTCCTTCCAATGAATATTCAGGACTGATTTCCTTTGGGACTGACTGGTTTGATCTCTTTCAGAGACAAACTACAGATACATATTTAACATGGATGAACCTCAAAAATACTACACTAAGTGGAAGTAGTATATTACATCATTCATATCAAATGTCTAGAAAAGGCAAATCTACAGAGACAGAGAAATCTTTACTTACCTGGGGCTTGGGGTAGGAGCAGTGATTGACTACAAATAGGCATCACTAAAAACTTTTTGGAGTGGTAGAAATACTCTAAAATTGCATAATGGTAATACAACTCCATACATTTACTAAAAATCAGTGTACTGTACAGTTACCATGAGTGAATTTTATGGTTTGTAAATTATATTTCAATAAGGTATTTTTACAAAGTCAACAAAGGGTTAGGAGCAGGAGGTTTTGATGAAGGAAATTTGGCAATATATTTATAATTGTTGATTCTAGGTGAGGGGTAATGGAAAGCCATTGTACCATTCATTTTACTTTTGTGTATGTTTGAAATTTTTCAGAACAGAAAGTAAAAACAGAAAGAGAATAAGTGATTCATATTTAGATCTAATGAGCAATTTCTTTTACACAGTCTGATAAGAGTGTTATTATATGTTATTTATACCCCTAAGCGTCCACATTCATTTTTCACCCACAGCTCTGTTGACCTAAACTTTCTAATATTTCCTATCTTGGTCATTTGTCATTCTTAGTAAGTCTAGAGAGCCACTTTCTATTTAACTCCTCTCTTCAATTATAAATGAGCCACATGCCTGATTTTCACGCACTTCCACAATTCAACGATTTTGTTCAATACACTATGAAACTACCGAGGGCGTGAGCTCAGATGCTCTGTGGCAAGAGAATGGAAAGAAAGAAGCTGTTTTTCATACTGCCTCCAAGTTTCCTTCTCACTCTTATTTTAGCCATCGATTAATAGTTCCCTATGAAGTTATACTATGCCTTATTGTATAACCTTTTTCAATAAGGAAATTATGAATGCTTGAATTTAATCCTATTTCCCCAGCTGCTTTGTTGGGAGTTTCTGTGAAGAAGCTGCTGGTTTATCACTCAGTTCTGCCAATAGCCTGTAGTGATCTTGGATGGGTAGTAATCTAACTTCTCTTTATCTAAGTTGTATCCAAGATTAGGTTTACAATTCTTTAAACCTTAATTCCCTTCCTTATAGCAATTTTTCTGGAGATATGACATTTATACAGACTAAATGTCACCTCTTTCTGAAGTCCTCTATGTTTTTATTCTACAATTAGAATTAGTCATTCCTTCTGAGTTTTTATATCATTTGAATTATAATTCATCCTCAAATTCATCATGACTTGTATTATAAGAAGAGAATCTCATGCCTGTCTTTCCAGTGAGTGTAGGCACTCACTGAAATCCATGACTTTGGAAAAACCACATTCTATTATTCTTTGAGTACCAGAAGTTGGTATAGTGATCTCTCAAAATGTTTGAATTAAATTGAACTGAATTGGAGTTCATTTTTTCCAATGTCTGCATTTTAGATATAAACTTAAGTCTAGACTAGACAGTATTTACTCATCTTTTTCATCTTTCACATCATGGTGCACGTAGAAAACATTAACACCTGTGCCATATACTAAAGTAATTGGAGGAAGCAACTTCCATAGAAACTCCAGAAAGCCCAGGCACTCCATATGCATCCACACTGCCCTTCTCTAAACCCCTGAAAAGCTAAGCAGATTATCTCACCCAGTTTGTAACCCATCCACAGCACACCCCGGTACCAAGTCATACCATCAGGGAGGGAGGCTCTGCTTGTATGTCTGCCTCAAGGTCATCCAATTTTCTAGCTTCAGATACTTTCCATGTTCAACTACAATTAAATGTGCAACTAAATTTGTATAGCAAGAAACTTATTTCTGAATAAAACATTTCCTTTTTCATTCAGATGGTGGCCAAACCCTCTAGGCTTATTTGTATATAACACTCTACAGTCAAAATCAACTTAAGCTATGCTCTCCAAAATCTAAGTGGGATATTTTGAATACATATTGGCTTTTATTTTCTGTATTCCCAAATGTAATGGTTCCATTCATCTAGTTTCCAGTCATGGACCCTTTTCTTCATTAAAAAATATGATAGATAAAAATGATCTTTTTTGGTTGTGCTATATAAAGATGAAAGTAATCCAGGCTGGATTCATTATTATATATTCATTACTATAATATATTTTTCTTATTTTAAAAGAAATTATAAATAAAACATTTTCTTGGATCCTAGGCACTGTGCCTAATGGAAAAGTTGTCTCTACCCAATCCATTAATGATTTATGGCTTTGAAGTTCACCCACTGAGAGACCCTTTAGTTAACCAGCCTATGGGCTAAATTTCTAATGTCTCCAGCAGCAAAACAGCTGGTCTTAGCAATGATAGGAAAGAAATGTAGCAGAGTAGAATGTACAAGTAAGACTGAAAACAACATATTCTAATCTCTATTTGATGGCACATTAATGTGCCCTGAACAAGTCCACTGAACTCGGTCCAATTACCTCTGTTTGTTTAATTAAAAATAACTCATGGGAGGCTAGGCTGTAACATTTAAATCATTACAGAAGACTTCATATGGTGAATAAAGTTGCCTACCTGACCATTGTTGAGTAATTGACATCTGTCACAGAAATTGAATAGAGAACCTGAATTCATATGTTGTATAGAATCCGATCTCTCATGCTTTTCGATTTCGTAGTTATCTTCAGCTGGGAAAGGTTCTAGTGTTTTCCAACCAGCAAGTGGCTCTGAATTAGCTCAAAGCATGATAAATTGGGGGTTCCTTGGTGGCTCAGTGTAAAGAATCCGCCTGCCAGTGCAGGAGACATGGGTTCGATCCCTGGTTTCCTCCCTTCTCCCCTAGAGAAGAAAATAGCAACCCACTTCAGTATTCTTGCATAAGAAATCCCATTGACAGAGAAGCCTGGCAGGCTACAGTCTATGAGGTTGCAGAGTCAGACATGACTTAGCTACTAAAAAACAAAGATAGATTCAGAGGAACCAAGTGGTTTAGTTCCTATGCCTATCTGCATCACAAAGGAAGAAAGCTCTGCTTTTTCCTTTCACATGCATTTTATTCAAAACTCTTTCTCACCAGTGTTCCCAGGAAAGAACTGATGCTAGGCTAGGACTTTCTTAACCTTTACTCAAACTCCATTCTGAAATGTATCACTTTTCATTGGGCTCAAATCTGATCAGACTCTGAAAGTCAAGACCCCGATAGCTCTCTTTTCTGAATTCTTTGATATTTATAATAGGGCAACAGCATATTAAAAAGCTGATACATCACTTTGCCCACAAAGGTCCACATAGTCAAAGCTAAGGTTTTTCCAGTAGTCACGTATGGATGTGAGAGTTGGACCGTAAAGAAGGCTGAATGCCTAAGAATTGATGCTTTAGAATTGCGGTAGTGGAGAAGACTCTTGAGAGTCCCTTGGACAGCAAGGAGATCAAAGCAGTTCAGTTCAGTTCAGTCGCTCACTCCTGTCTGACTCTTTGTGACTCCGTGAACCACAGCACGTCAGGCCTCCCTGTGCATCACCAACTCCTGGAGTTTACCCAAGCTCATGTCCATCAAGTCGGTGATGCCATCCAGCCATCTCAACCTCTGTCGTCCCCTTCTCCTCCCGCCCTCAGTCTTTCCCAGCATCAGGGTCTTTTCAAATAAGTCAGCTCTTTGCATCAGGTGGCCAGAGTATTGGAGTTTCAGCTTCAACATCAGTCCTTCCAATGAACACCCAGGACTGATTTCCATTAGGATGGACTGGTTGGACTTCCTTACAGTCCAAAGAATCTCAAGAGTCTTCTCCAATACCACAGTTTGAAAGCATCAATTCTTCTGCGCTCAGCTTTCTTTATAGTCCAAATCTCACATCTTTACATGACTACTGGAAAAAATATACCCTTGACTAGATGGACCTTTGTTGGCAAAGTAATGTCTCTGCTTTTTAATATGCTGTCTAGGATGGTCAAAACTGTCCTTCCAAGGAGTAAGCATCTTTTAATTTCATGGCTGCAATCACCATCTGCAGTGATTTTGGAGCCCAGAAAAATAAACTCAGCCACTGTTTCCACTGTTTCCCCACCTATTTGCCATGAAGTGATGGGACTGGATGCCATGATCTTAGTTTTCTGAATGTTGAGTTTTAAGCCAAATTTTTCACTCTCCTCTTTCACTTTCATCAAGAGACTCTTTAGTTCTTCTTCACTTTCTGCCATAAGGGTGGTGTCATTTGCATATCTGAAGTTATTGATATTTCTCCCTGCAATCTTGATTCCAGCTTGTTCATCCTCCAGCCCAGCATATCTCACGATGTACTCCACATATAAGTTAAATAAGCAGAGTGACAATATACAGCCTTGACGTACTCCTTTCCCAGTTTCGAACCAGTCTCTTGTTCCATGTCCAGTTCTAACTGTTGCTTCCTGACCTGCATACAGATTTCTCAAGAAGCAGGTCAGGTGGTCTGATATTCCCTTCTCTTTCAGAATTTTCCACAGTTTATTGTGATCCACAAAGTCAAAGGCTTTGGCATAGTCAATAAAGCAGAAGTAGATGTTTTTATGGAACTCTCTTGCTTTTTCGATGATCCAGTAGATGTTGGAAATTTGATGTCTGGTTCCTCTGCCTTTTCTAAAACCAGCTTGAACATCTGGAAGTTCACGGTTCACATATTGCTGAAGCCTGGCTTGGAGAATTTTGAGCATTACTTTACTAGCGTGTGAGATGAGTGCATTTGATCGGTAGTTTGAGCATTCTTTGGCATTGTCTTTCTTTGGGATTGGAATGAATACTGAGCTTTTCCAATCCTGTGTCCACTGTTGAGTTTTCCAAATTTGCTGGCATATTGAGTGCAGCACTTTCACAGCACCATCTTTTAGGATTTGAAATAGCTCGACTGGAATTTCATCACCTCCACTAGCTTTGTTCATAGCGATGCTTCCTAAAGCCCATTTGACTTCACATTCCAGCATGTCTGGCTCTAGGTGAGTGATCACACCATCGTGATTATCTGGGTCATGAAGATCTTTTATGTACAGTTCTTCTGTGTATTCCTGCCACCTCTTCTTAATATCTTCTGCTTCCGTTATGTCCATACCATTTCTTACCTTTATTGTGCCCATCTTCACATGAAATATTCCCTTGGTATCTCTAATTTTTTTGAAGAGATCTCTAGTCTTTCCCATTCTATTATTTTCCTCTATTTCTTTGCACTGATCACAGAGGAAGGCTTTCTTATCTCTCCTTGCTCTTCTTTGGAACTCTGCATTCAAATGGGTATATCTTTCCTTCTCTCCTTTGCTTTTTTCTTCTCTTCTTTTCACAGCTATTTGTAAGGCCTCCTCAGACAGCCATTTTGCTTATTTGCATTTCTTTTTCTTGGGGGTGTTCTTGATCCCTGTGTCCTGTACAATGTCACAAACCTCCATCCATAGTTCATCAGGCACTCTATCAGATCTAGTCCCTTGAATCTATTTGTCACTTCCACTGTATAATCATAAGGGATTTGGTTTAGGTCATACCTGAATGGTCTAGTGGTTTTCCACACTTTCTTCAATTTCAGTCTGAATTTAGCAATAAGGAGTTCATGATCTGAGCCACAGTCCGCTCCCGGTCTTGCTTTTGCTGACTGTGTAGAGCTTCTCCATCTTTGGTTGCAACGAATATAATCAATCTGATTTCGGTGTTGGCCATCTGGTGATGTCCATGTATAGAGTCTTCTCTTGTGTTGTTGAAAGAGGGTGTTTGCTATGAACAGTGTGTTCTCTTGGCAAAACTCGATTAGCCTTTGCCCTGCTTTATTCTGTACTTCAAGGAGAAATTTGGCTGTTACTCCAGGTGTTTCTTGACTTCTTACTTTTGCATTCCAGTCCCCTATAATGAAAAGAACATCTTTTTTGCATGTTAGTTCTAAAAGGTATTGTAGGTCTTCATAGAAATGTTCAACTTCAGCTTCTTCAGCATTACTGGTCGGGGCATAGACTTGGATTACTGTGATATTGAATGGTTTGCCTTGGAAACGAACAGGGATCATTCTGTCATTTTTGAGATTGCATCCAAGTACTGAACTTCAAACTCTTGTTGACTTTGATGGCTACTCCATTTCTTCTAAGTGATTCCTGTCCACAGGAGTAGATATAATGGTGGTCTGAGTTAAATTCACCCATTCCAGTCCATTTTACTTCGCTGATTCCTAAAGTATCGACACTCACTCTTGCCATCTCATGTTTGACCACTTTCAATTTGCCTTGATTCATGGACCTAACATTCCAGGTTCCTATGCAGTATTGCTCTTTACAGCATTGGACCTTGCTTCTATAACCAGTCACATCCACAACTGGGTGTTGTTCTTGCTTTGGCTCCATCCCTTCATTCTTTCTGGAGTTATTTCTCCACTGATCTCCAGTAGCATAGTGGGCACCTACCAACCTGGGGAGTTCATCTTTCAGTGTCCTATCTTTTTGCCTTTTCATACTGTTCATTGGGTTTTCAAGGCAAGAATACTGAAGTGGTTTGCCATTCCCTTCTCCAGTGGACCACATTTTGTCAGAACTCTCCACCATGACCTAACTGTCTTGGGTGGCCCTGTACGGCATGGCTTAGTTTCACTGAGTTAGACAAGGCTGCGGTCCATGTGATTAGATTGGCTAGTTTTCTGTGATTGTGGTTTCAGTCTGTCTGCCCTCTGATGTCCTCTCTCAGCGCCTACGATATTAGTGGGTTTTCTCTTACCATGGACGTAGGGCATCTCTTCATGGCTGCTCCTTACCTTGGACGTGGGGTATCTCTTCTCTGCCGCTAGCCGCTCCAGCACCGTGCAGCCGCCGCTCGCTGCTCCAGTTTGGCACAGCCAGTCAATCCTAAAGGAAATCAATCCTGAATACTCACTGAAGGAGTGGTACTGAAGCTGAAGCTCCAATACTTTGGCCATCTAATGCGAAGAATCTACTCGTTGGAAAAGATCATGATGCTGGGAAAGATTGAGGGCAGGAGGGGAAGGGGATGACAGAGGATGAGATGGTTGGATGGCATTACTGACTCAACAGACGTGAAAGTGCAAGTCGCTCAGTTGTGTCCGACTCTTTGAGACCCCATGGACTATACAGTCCATGGAATTCTCCAGGTCAGAATACTGGAGCGGGTAGCCTTTCCCTTCTCCAGGGGATTTTCCCAACCCAGGAATTGAACCCATGTCTCTCACATTGCAAGTGGATTCTTTACCAGCTGAGCCACAAGGGAAGCCCATGAATACTGCAGTGGGTAGCTTATCCCTTCTCCAGGGGATCTTCCCAACCTAAGAATCGAACTGGGGTCTCCTGCATTGCAGGTGGATTCTTTACCAACTGAGCTATCAGGGAAGTTTACATAAACTCCATGAGACGGTGAAGGACAGGGAAATCTGGTGTGAAGGACAGGGAAATTTGGTGTGCTGCAGTCCATGGGGTCACAGAAAATTGGACACAACTGAGTGACTGAACAACAATAGGGCAAAGCTGCTGTTGCTAGTGTCATAAAGCACTAATTTCCACAAGGAATATGATTATTGCCAATCTTAATGCCAGAAAGACTGAAGTACTTCACACCATTGAGTATCCCATTTTATTAGGAGAGCTCAGGACCACTTCACTCTTGGGGCTCAAATTAGCTCTTTCTCTCTTCAAAATCCTCAGAAACTTTGCCTTTACTCCCAGGGGGTTGTTCAGACAACATTTATGCATGATTGGACTGAAATCTTTTCTTTGTCTCAGTATCTGTTGGTGGGAGGGGGTAGTGGAACTCTTTATCAGAGGAGTAGCTATTGTATTTGTGGATTTTAATTTATCTATTCACAACGTATTCATGGAATGCTTACTAAATATCAAATTTTAGATTTCAACACACAAAGAAGAAAGAAAGTTTCTGTTCTAAAAGAGTTCATACAATCCAAGGGAAGAGACATGAAGAAACAAGAGACAAGAGATACACTGGAGATATACTGATACATTTGAGAGAGATAAATGCTATAATTAAAATGATCAGAAAAAGATCTGTGCATGATCTGTATTCATGTGTGTGCATGCATGCTCAGTTGTAACCAAATCTTTGTGATACCATGGACTGCAGTGGCCAGGCTCCTCTGTACATAGGATTCTCCAGGCAAGAATAGTGGAGTGGGCTGCCATGCCCTCCTCCAGGGGATCTTCCTGATCTAGGGACCAAACCTGAATCTCCTACACTGGCAGGTGGATTCTTTACCATTGAGTCACCTGGGAAATATCAACTCGGTGACAACTTATGGTTAATTAACACCACATACATTCAGATTGTTTCTTTATTTGTACTTAATATGTTTTTACTACTTCCTGGTTTCTGTTGGTGGTAAGTAGTATTCTCTGATTTCTGCAGTTTCAATTTTGTTTGATATCATCTGGTGCCCTCAACCCTGTTCATTTTAAAACTCATCTTTCCCCAACACCATTTTCTTATATTCCTCTAGACCTTCCACCAAAGGAGTAAAATGTTGACTTTAAAAGTTACATAGAAAAAATAGATATGCCTTAAAAATGATGAGGCAAGCTATTGTATTAGTTTCCCAAGACTTCAGTAACAAATTAACACAAATTTGGTGGCTTACAACAATACATGTTTTCATCTTCTTCTTCTTCTTCTTCTTACAGTTCCAGAGGCCAGAAATTTGAAATCAGTTTCACTGTGATGAAGTCAAGGTGTCCCCTAGGCTGTGTTCCTTCTGAAGACAGGGGAGAGTCCGTTTCCAGGTCTTTTTCAGCTACCTTTAAAGGCCCCTTATATTTCCTGCCTTGTAGCCCCTTTCTCTATCTTCAAAGCTCCTCAATCCAACCTCTACTTTAATGTCACATGGCCCTCTCTCTGATTCTGTTCCTTCTACACCTTCCTTATAAGATCTATGATTACTTGGGTCCACCTGCATAATCGATAATCTCAATATCCTTAATTACATCTGCAAAATTCCTCTTGCTATATAAGGCAATATTTACAGGTTTCAGGGACTAGGCTGTGGACAAATTTGCAGAGCTATTATTCAACCTGGCATAGACATTTTGAGTCCAAGGAATTTATGGAATACATTCAAGGCTTGTGTTTGCAGGTGGCATGTTGTTTGCCACACCACACATTTTCCCAGTCCTCAGTGCACTCATGGACCTTGGTTCTATATCAGAAATAGATAACATTGCTATAAGTGCTCATTCTTATTAATGTTTTCCTATGTAAACATTTCACAATTTTCTCGTATTTTTATTTAAAATGTATGCGAACATTCAGAAATGCAACTGGGGATGATTGTGCTTCATTGACATTTAATTGATCTAAAAACTTCATTTAGGAAAATGCTCATACATTCACAAAACTAGGGATGCCTTAAAAATTAAAGATGGTTGTTACTAAGTCAGAGGTGAGAATCATGGAGAAACAGACACAGTTTCCAGAGTTTCATTTCTAGTGAAATTGACCTTTGTTCTAATATTACATTTAGTTAGTCTTCAAGGAGGAAATTTTTTTTTCCTAAATTAACATCATCAGTTTGAGCAAGTTCCAGGAGACGGTGAAGGACAGTGAAGCCTAGCGTGCTGCAGTCCATGGGGTCACAAAGAGTCAGACATGACTGAACAACTGAACAACAACAACAAAAAAAATAGAGTTAACAACAGAAGAGAGAGTGTGTATGTGAATGAGTGTGTGTGTGTTTCAAATGGAGACAAAATGCTTCTCGGGTTTTCACTGAGCAATTGCCAATGAGGTTATGAATATAACCAGCAGTTGATAAAACCAACACTTTTAAAGCTATTTAAACCTCCCCCCACCAGCATGTAAGTAACCTTGCAATGGAGGGATCAAGGTATGCAAAACAGTTCTGGTCTTAGGCATTCACGTTATTCTCATTCCAGTTTAATATTTTGTCTATTGATAAGAAGCATTAATAGAAGTGCTATGAACTGTTAGAAACCAAAATATTTATTCCACATCACTAGTGATGAGAGGAATGTCAGTGATTTCTATAAGCAGTACATTTGCCAAAGATTAGGATGATAAAATATGGACAAGGAAATCTAGTATTTAAAGCTAAAAATTACATGCATATCAGTACTTCCTTGGTGATCCAGTGGCTAAGACTCCATGATCCAAATGCAGGGGCCTGGGTTTGATCCTAGGTCAGGGAACTAGATCCCATGTGCAGCAACTAAGAGTCCATATGCTGCAACTAATGATCCCACGTGCTTCAATTAAAGGCCAGCGCAGCCAAATACTACTGTGGGCAAGATCCCTCAAAAAAAATGGAGTAGCCATCATAGTCAAAATGCATAGTCCGAAATCCAGTACTTGGATGGAATCTCAAAAACAACAGAGTGATCTCTATTTGTTTCCAGGGCAAACTATTCAATATCACAGTAATCCAAGTCTATGCCCCAAACAGTAATGCTAAAGAAGCTGAAGTTGGTCAATACCGAAACTTTGCAGTTGGAGATGGAGAAACTCTATACAGTCAGCAAAAACAAGACTGGGAGCTGACTGTGGCTCCGATCATTAACTCCTTATTGTCAAATTCAGATTTAAATTGAAGAAAGTAGGGAAAACCATTATACCATTTAGGTATGATCTAAATCAAATCCCTTACAATTATACAGTGGAAGTGACAAATAGATTCAAGGGATTAGATCTGATAGATAGTGTGCCTGAAGAACTATGGACAGAGGTTCATGACATTGTACAGGAGGCAGGGATCAAGACCATCTCCAAGAAAAAGAAAAGCAGAAAGGCAAAATGGTTGTCTGAGGAGGCCTTACAAATAGTTGTAAATAGAAGAGAAGCAAAAGGCAAAGGAGAGAAGGAAAGATATACCCATTTGACTGCAGAGTTACAAAGAAGAGCAAGGAGAGATAAGAAAGCCTTCCTCAGTGACCAATGCAAAGAAATAGAGAAAACAATAGAATGGGGAAGACTAGAGATCTCTTCAAGAAAATTAGAGATACCAACAGAACATTTTATGCAAAGATGGGCACAATAAAGGAAAGAAATGGTATGGACCTAACAGAAGCAGAAGATATTAAGAAGAGGTGGCAAGATACACAGAGGAACTGTAAAAAAAAATATCTTCATGACCCAGATAGCCACAATGGCATGATCACTCACCTAGAGCCAGATATGCTGGGATGTGAAGTCAAGTGGGCTTTAGGAAGCATCACTACGAACAAAGCTAGTGGAGGTGATGGAATTCCAGTTGAGCTATTTCAAATCCTAAAAGATGGTGCTGTGAAAGTGCTGCACTCAATATGCCAGAAAATTTGGAAAACTCAGCAGTGGCCACAGGACAGGAAAAGGTCAGTTTTCGTTCCAATCCCAAAGAAAGACAATGCCAAATAATATTCAAACTACCAAACAATTGCACTCATCTCATATGATAGCCAAGTAATGCTCAAAATTCTCCAAGTCAGTCTTCAACAGTTCGTGACCTGTGAAATTCCAGATGTTCAAACTGGATGTAGAAAAGGCAGAGGAACCAGAGATAAAATTGCCAACATCTGTTGGATCATCGAAAAAGCAAGAGAGTTCCAGTAAAACATCTATTTCTGCTTTATTGACTATGTCAACGCCTTTGACTGTGTGTATCACAACAACTGTGGAAAATTCTGAAAGAAATGGAAATATCAGACCACCTGATCTGCTTCTTGAGAAATCTGTATGCAGGTCAGAATGCAACAGTTAGAACTGGACATGGAACAACAGACTGGTTCCAAATCAGGAAAGGAGTACATCAAGGCTGTATATTGTCACTCTGCTTATTTAACTTTTATGCAGAGTACATAGTGAGAAACGCTGGGCTGGATGAAGCACAAGCTGGAATCAAGATTGCCAGGAGAAATATCAATAACCTCAAATACGCAGATGACACCACTCTTACGGCAGAAAGTGAAGAGGAACTAAAGAGCCTCTTGATGAAAGTGAAAGAGCAGAGTGAAGAAATTGGCTTAAAACTCAACATTCAGAAAACTAAGATCATGGCATCCGGTCCCATCATTTCATGGCAAATAGATGGGGAAACAATGGAAAACAGTAAGGGACTTTATTTTTTTCCACTCTAAAATCACTGCAGATGGTGACTGCAGCCATGAAATTAACAGACGCTTGCTCCCTGGAAGAAAAGCTATGACCAACCTAGACATCATATTAAAAAGCAGAGACATTACTTTGCCAACAAATGTCCATCTAGTCAAAGCTATGGTTTTTCCAGTAGTCATGAACAGATGTGAGATTTGGACTATAAAGAAAGCTGAGCGCTGAAGAATTGATGCTTTTGAACTGTGGTGTTGGAGAAGACTCTTGAGAGTACCTTGGACTGCAAGGAGATCAAAGCCATTAATCCTAAAGGAGATCAGTCCTGAGTGGTCATTGGAAGGACTGATGTTGAAGCTGAAACTCCAATAATTTGGCCACCTGATGCGAAGAGCTGACTCATTGGAAAAGACCCTGATGCTAGGAAAGATTGAAGGCAGGAGGAGAAGGGGACAACAGAGGATTTGATGGTTGGATGGCATCACCAACTCAAAGGACATGAGTTTGAGTTAGCTCCGGGAGTTGATGATGGACAGGAAAGCCTGGCATGCTGCAGTCCCTAGCGTTGCAAAGAGTCAGACACGAATGAGCAACTGAACTGAACTGACACCTAAATAAATTAATAAAATATTTTTAAAATTTTTATACATATTTGCAATTCCTTTGGAAAAATCAGTTGTTTATACTACATATACTTTCCATTTTCAGTTTGGAGACCCACCATTAACCAAAGTTGACTTAGTGTTGATAGCTTGTGCAAAATTTGAACTTTAATTAAAATTGACTATTGCTATGAATATATTGTCATTTTCTTTTTTGTATTTCAATTCCAGGCTTCAGGCAGGTAATATGGGGAAGTAGCTAGAGCCAAAATAGGAGGATGGATTTTGCCTTCAGTTTATCTGAAACCATTGGGCAAGTTATTCAGAAAAAACACTGCAAAGCGTTCTGGTTTCCAACATCATAATGTCGGATGAGATGCTATTACCAATATGTTTTACCTGAGGGTAAAAGTCCTGCTAAGATTCACCGTCTACATTTGTATCTAAACTAAATTATCATATTTTATTTAATATTTATTCTACTCTACTTTCATATACACTTCAATGAATGACTTGGACATGGCCTCATTTTAAAAAGAAATATAGTAAGAAAGCCATTCACAATTGGCTTTGATTCTGACTCATTAAGTCCTCAGTTGAACTGATACCAGGATCCACCCTTTTCAAAGTAATCAGTTTTAGGTGAGAAACAATAAAATCACCTTGGTCTCAGATGTTCCTTAGTACAATTTCACTATGGCTGTCTATACCTAAAATACTGTGAGCATAACACCAAAATGTTGTGAGAGAGTAAGAGGTCTTTATCTTTATAAAGTATACTTTATAATAGTATTATTAATTTTACTGCCACCTCCTAGTCTTACAAGTTTTGTTGATAGATTGATTCCTCCATTTTTAATTTCTCTGATCAGGTGAAAAAAAATATTATGGCATATATTTCTTATTTATTTTTTTCTTTTTACTTTGTTGGTTAACCCCAGGTTTACCACAGATTATGTAACTGATTAGCTTTAAGATGGTTCAACAAACACATAACTAAGATTTTGTTCTCCCTGCTATGGAGTTTCCACTCAATTCCTTCCTTAAGCAAATATTTTAACATTGTCAGTATAAACACTAATATGTGTTAACACGTAAGTGCAGTGAGTGTAATAAGGGGAAAACTCGTGATCAGAGAATAAGAGAGAATGTGACAAGTTACTTAATTTCTGAAATCTGGCTTTTCGGATATAACATGGGACGTATATCTACCTTGTAGAATTGCTGTGAAGATGAGATAAAATATATCTAAATGTCTCGTGTAGTACCTAAGGTCAGGATCAGGCCCTCAAAAGTAGTAGCTCTGGTTTTAACAGTAGAGGTAGCATTATCAAAATTATTATTTCAGAGTCCTCCTAGGGAAATGAGTGAAACAAATCCTGAGGAAAATTGAAACGTACCTAATTATGATTTGGTTGCAGTAAAATGGAATAAAGTCAAGAATCTTTATAACTACATGCACAGGCCCCTTTACTCCTGTGAAATTCAGTTATTTCTCTCAAGATACTGGGTAAAATGGACTCTGGGTACAGGACTCTGAATATAATGGTTTAAATAGTTTTTTTTTTTAAGTGATCACTATCTTACGATATCTTTTGATCGTCTGTGCAAGGAAGCTGTGCAAGCAAGCTCGTCACCTTGTCTTTCGTACTTATTTTGTCTCCTTTATTTTTCATGGAGTGCCTAGAGAAGGGCACTTTCAATTTCAGCCACTTATTATTCTACAGTAATTTCTGAAACATTCATAGGAACGTGGTTAAGGAACTGAAAAAAAATGTGACTGAAGGAAGCAAGTAAGGTCATATTAGGACTCCCGGCTATAAATGACAGAAACTCCAACAAGCATTTTTCAAAAATAAAGAAAGATAATTTATTGGCTCTCTTAACTGGAAAATTTAAGAGCTGACTTTTGAAGTTGAGATTGTTATGGAAGAGAGAAAATTCTTATGATGATTAAAAATGAGTTTGAGAATCTGCATTAGTATTGGGAAATACTTATAAGCCACGAAACTTTCTGCTGAAGCAAGTACAATGGGTCAAATTTGAAGATACTCTTTCCAGTAGTAAGGATCCTCTTGCTATGGACATGAACTCAAGGTGGGCAGAGTGAACTTCTCACTCTTTTTTGAAAGTACCCAAGTTTTCAAAAGCATGGGCCAAACACCACTGGGGTCACAGTTGGTTTTGTGGGTTATACATTCATAATCTTAAAGAAAACAGTAGCATCTACCCTGCATGTCCCCTCAAGGTTCAGGAAGGCTTTATTCTATAAATCTTTACCCAGCAGGATTATTACTTTTAGATATCAATTCCACAGAGCAAGAATTTCAAAAATTAAATATTAATAACTGCCTTTGCTTTATGTGGAAAGTATCTAAATACTCAAAGCAAAATGAAATTTTCCAGTGATCACTTATGTATAAAAGTGAGTAAATTGTTTGAGTTAGATAGTGTTTGATGAATGTTTTTATACTTCTCTGGTAATGAGAGGACAGTGATGTGAAGTGGGGAAAAGCCCTTAATCAGGCATAATGTCAACTTTGTTATAATCCTCACGTTAATATTTAGTATAATTTCCATTGGGAAAATCACTTAATCTGTGTCATCTCAGTTTGTCTTTTTAAACTGAGAGTCTGAGGGACCTCTAAGTTTGTTTCTATTTTTATATTTCAAATGCCTCAGGCAGTTTTTAAATCTTTTTGAAATCTGTGCCTTCTAAGAGGTCTTCCAAAGACTCAGCAAGTTGATGAAGTCAGTCAGGAACCAAGTGTTCCAAGAAGGAAATGGAATATAAACACAGGCTGAGTATCTCAGTGACCTTTAAAATAGTGGCATCATGCTGGTTGCAACGTAATATCATATCACAACACTGTCAAGACCATGAAACAAGACATTTAAACTAAATACCAACAAATCAAAAAAAAAAAAAAAAAAAAAACGGAGTGGGGAAGAGTACCACTGAATAATCTCCTTCACTGCATTCCATTCAGAATCCAAATAGAAATTTTGGGTAGTTACAGACTTCTCACAGGCAATTTCAACCTCTTGTACAGGGTAAGTATGAGTAGTCTATTGGCAGTATTGGAGATAAAAAACAAAGTATTTCCCTCTGACATCCAAGTAACTTGCAACACTGGCTGGGAAACTCTGAGCTAAAAGAGAAAAGGCTGCAAAAACACAGAAAAGGCCACCAGAGATGAGGGTTGGCTGCTAGTGCTGGGCTTTGTTGCTAGAGAATATGCCAACATCCCTTATTAGGAGGAAGGCCTGGTAAGTGTGCTGACCATTTGGTATCCCTCAAGGTTAGTGTGGGGGTCAGTGTTTTCTTCTCCAAAGTCAAAATGCATGGAGTTGTGTTCCCAAATGGGTTATAAAGGGAGAGAGGGCTTGAAATGAGCAAGCGGGTCTCAAAATAGAGACAAAAATGGGGGCCCGAGGACCAAGAATACTGGAATAAGGAACACTTGGCTAGAATGGAGAAAAGAGGTAAGGGGAACATGAACAAATTCTGGAGCCAGAGGGTCATTGCTCATGATAGAGCTTTTAGATTCTCCCAACATATGTGTGCAGAATTCTGGGATCGGAGAAAGGTGTAAAGCAATAAATATCACATCTGTTCACCATTCAGATTCTAAACAAGTTGAAAAATAAACAGTAGTTATGGAGAACAAATTATCACTTTCATTAAGCAGTATCTAGGTAGGAGGGCTTTTAGGTGGGAGAGTAAAGTAGGATCACCAGTATTGGACCTCTGAACTAGACAGATGTGAGTACTCAGCTGCTGAGCCCACCAAGACCTCTTTGCAATGTGGAGACCTGACCTAGTAGGACTCACAGTATGAAGGATAGAGGAGGACCGGTCTTGTAAGCAGGCTTGGTCCAAGAAAAAGATGGAGAGCTGAGTCAAACCTGTCTAGGAACTCTACTCAAGTTTATTGTTGTTTAGTTGCTAAGTCATGTCCGACTTTTTTGCAACCTCATGGACTATAGCTCTCCAGGCTCCTCTGTCCATGGGATTTTCCAGGCAAGAATACTGGAGTAGGTTGCCATTTCCTTCTCCAGGGGATCTTCCCAACCCAGGGATCGAACCCACATCTCCTGCATTAGTAGATGGATTCTTTCCCACTGAGCCACCTGGTAAGCCCCTATCCAAGTTCACTACTCAGATAAATCATTCTATCAGTAAACTTCTCAGGGAAGAGCACAAAAAGCAGAGGAGAGAGATCTATGCTCTACTGATTGAATTTTATTTGCAGGAAGAAGAGAGTAGAAATAGGGAAACACCTTCTCTACTAATAGGAAATGGCTTCATTTGAGTGGACTGGTTTGGGCGAAGGTAGAAAGAGCTCAAAAACATATATGCAGGTTATCAGTCAGGGAAGGTAGAAGTCACAGCGTTGTGCTCCAAGACCTGGAACAAACAGTGACTGTCCCAATACAACCCCTATGTAATTAATATGTTTTTAAGAGTCTGGAAAACTGAGTCAAGGATAAAAGATTTTTATCAATCTTATTCCCATAGCTATTTGTGCATCAGTACTTCCCTGTAGTTACTTGTTACCTAATACTTTTCAAAATATCTCCACATATTGTCATTTTGTTTATGCTCATAATCACCCTTTTGGGGGAGGCAAAACTATCATGATCATTTCTATTTTAAAAAAGCACAGAGAACTAACATGTCATTTGGAGGGAAGATATTTAGTAAAAAAACTAAAACAAGAACATGGTTTCCCAAAAACTGTATGAATGGAATATGAAACTTTCAATTTACAGGATGGTACAAGTAGAAACTAACAAAGAAAGTTAAGATATGTCTCGACATATTGGCCTTATTCTCAGAATATGAACATTCAAATACATTCAGGCTAGGGCAAAGTTATCAATAAATATCTTGTGTGAAAATCTTTGACCCATTCAGTCCATGAGCTAAAATTTTAAATAGTATTATATACAGAAAAGTCAGGGGTTTTTTTGTTTTAACAGATCTATTAAAGGCAGATTTACAGATATTTCAGATTTCCTTTTGCTAAACTCGTGGTAATATAAAGAAACTTTTCTAACTATTATTTTTAGGAGAAAGAGAACATTTATGTGTAGGCCAATCATTTACTCACTTATGCTGAGTGAACAGTAAATGCCAAGCTCTATGTTTAGATGCTTATTAAAACAAAGAAGATTAAGACTTGTATTTATTTGAGTATATTCAAGTCAGAGAAGGGTTTCCCAGGTGGCTCAGTGGTCAAGAATCCACCTACCAATGCAGGAGACTCGGCTTTGATTCCTGGGTAGGGAAGATCCCCTGGAAATGGCAACCCACTCCAGTATTCTTGCCTGAGAAATCCAAAGGACAGAGGAGCCTGGTGGGCTACATCCATAGGATCACAAAAGAGTCAGACATGACTTAGCAACTAAACAACAGCAACAACAACAAAGTCAGAGAAATGAACACACAGATGAACCTAGCAAATTATTACAACGTAAATAATTGAGGGATATATAGCCTGCAATGGGAGCACAAAGGATAAAACAAAGAATTTGTTTAAAGTCTGAACTCTTAAACTTTCTTAGAAATTTTATATAACATATAAATTCTTTTATGCTAGGATCTTACATTACAAATTGTATGGGAGCTTGGTTTGCCCTACTTAGCTTACACATAAAAATGATTTATCTTTACTACTCAAAAAATGTTTTAAAAGAAAGAGTAAATGAGCAGTATTAATTATCACTGCATGATTGGTCACTCTGGCATTTCCTTCATTATCACAGTATCATGAGGGTGGGGATTAGGAGAGAAAAACAGTTGGATCTCAGAGCAGTAAGAATAAATAAGGACTGAATGATAAATTTCTGAAACTCAACATGTTCCATTATTCTAACTGAGAACAGACTGACAAGTCCCTATAGGATCTTTACACTCACCTGGAAATAAGAAAATAATTTAATGAACCAACAGAAAGAATCTACTTTTATGATTTTCTCTCTGCCCACTGGGGTATTTTCATGAAATATAGTATGTCCCTAACCACATAGAATCCTATGGAAATAACGGATGCCATGACTGAAATATTGAGTTGTCTTTCAAAAAACCAGAAATATTTTAGTAGTATTTACCTTGTGACACACTTCATCTATAAAAAGTTCTTTAGAAAGTCTTATTATGGATAGGAAAATTAGCCTGTGTTAGTTTGCCTGATGAAGCATTCTAAATCTCCCCTGTCGATTGAGTAATTCATTCTCTTCCAAGCAGAGAAGATCCCGGGGGGTCTTGTTTATCTTACGATGAGAACATAAGCCATAGTTACAACATAACTGCCTGGTTCTGAAGAACTCAGTTCTAAAAATATTCACCCCTGTCAATAGGGAACCCACCTTAGAAGACATATTGGGCCCAGATATCCACTGCTTTGTAAGGGTTATTCATTATGATTCCTTCTCTTTTCCAAATGGGTTTATACCTCATCATTTCTTTCTGAAGTGAAACATCTATCCAACTGTGTATTTTTTACAGACAACTGAGATAGAAACAAGTAATTCGTCTGTTTGATGTCCTAACTTTAAAAGTGCTTGAGACAATCACTAGCTTTAGTGCTAATAAATGCACTATAATACAGGGCATGAGATTGGAGCAAGCTCCACTGAGGTCATGAGTGGCCCCACAAAGCCCGCTGGGGAAATATCTGTGGTACAAAGTCACTAGGTAGCATTTCTAGAAATGACAGGTCATTCATCACAGTGAGGAGTAAACATTGGGGGGCTCCCCAGGTGGCTCAGTGGTAAAGAATCATTGCCTGCCAATGCAAGAGATGCAAGTTCAGTCCCTGGGTCGGCAAGATCTCCTGGAGAAGAAAATGGCAGCCTGCTTCAGTATTCTTGCCTGGGAAATCCCATGGACAGAGAAGCCTGGTGGGCTACAGTCCATAGGGTTACAAAGAGTCAGACACAACTGAGACTGAGCAGAGCAAATAACATCAGGTTATAAGACTGGTAGCAGAAATGCAGAAGCCTCAGAAAGGGCAGAGAGAGAGGTAGGAATGCTTGATTTGGGGCATTCATCAGCAGTCTGATAAAATCAAGCCTCACAGAGCACAAATACGAGAACTTAATAAGTAGTCACTTAATCAACATTGGTTGATGATGCTAATAAATTCAGAGCACAGAACCAGCTAAGACTCTTAGCTAGGTAGTGCAGGTAAAAATACCACAGGTAACACTGAGTGTACAGGTAGCATGAAGGTTAGTACTGAGGGTCCAGGAAAGGAAACTCTTGGGTCAGGAGAGGGATGAGGAACTAAAAGATCAGCAAATGTGATGGACTGAATGTATGTGCCCTCCCCCAAAATTTACATGTTGAAGTCCTAACCCCCCAGTGTAGCTGTATTTGAAGTAAGGAAGTAATTAAGATCAAATGAAGTCATGGGGGTTGGAAGGTCTCGATCCAATAGGTTCAGTGTCCTTATTTTAAAAAGGCACTAGAACTCCCTCTCCTCTTCTTTGGTTTCTCCTTCTCCCTCTCCTGTGCACACACCAAGGAAAGGAAATGTGCAAGAAGGTGGTTGTCTGCAACCTAGGGAAGACAGACCCACAGGGGTAAGGGTTCGATCTCTGGTTGGAGAGCTAGGATCCCACATGCCTGGTAGCAAAAAAACCAAAACATAAAACAGAAGCAACATAGTAACAAATTCAATAAAGTTTCTAAAAGTAAAAGAAATAAAAAGGAAAGAAAGGAAGTCACATGATTTTAGGTTTTAGTGAAACTTGTGATCTGAGGAATTTGCTATTACATCTTTAGATGTTGTACTTCTCAATAGGATGTAAGCACCCGGGAAGTAGGGACTCAGTCACTTACTACTACATCCTCAATTCAAAGAATATAGGAGATGTTTAATAAATATTGGCTGAGTAAATTTCACCTTGCCAAAATTGGCCAGAAGCCTCCAATAAGGGCAAGTGGAAACAAATCAGAGGATAAAATAGCTCCCAGTACACTGTTTTGCATACAAAAGACACTGGACTAATATTATACCCCAAATAGTCAGCTGCAGAGGTCATCACAATAACTTGTCCAAAGGATCACAGTAAAAGTCATGCTTTAGGCTACTAAACAAATGCCTCTAGGCCCATTTGGTTGTCCTATGAAAGGCAAGAGGTAGAAAATACTAATGATGAAATGCAGCTCATTCAGGATGAATATAATGGACTTTCTCATTTTTTCAAGAAAACAGCCACTGAGTGATCATGACCCATCACTGAGAACAAACATGGAAACAATATGCAAAGGCCAAAAGTGTGTGTGTGTGTGTGTGTGTTTATGAAATACCTCATAATTCACAGATTGTTCAGATAACTCAAATCAAAATACAGATTGTTAACATTGCAAATGCCATATGCTATATGTACATTTAAAGGAACTTAATATGGAACTGCTGGAGAGCTTAGAAGCCAACTCCACAGTATAAGCTTAATTTAAACCACTATTTATTCCATGTACACTTACATGCCATAAGTCAAAGCAAATCCTAAATAACATGCACAAAATCAAGGAGTGAAGACATTAATTTTACACAACAAGAAGTCACAGCAATGATATGCATGTGTAATCATATTACACGGGAAAAAAGTGTTGGAATAAAGGGTATACTGTCACCCTGCTTATTTAACTTACATGCAGAGTACATCATGTGAAATGCCAGGCTGGACCAACCTGGAATCAAGATTGCTGGGAGAAATATCAATAACCTCAGATATGCAGATGACACCACCCTTATGGCAGAAAGCAAAGAGGAACTGAAGAGCCACTTGATGAAAGAGAAAGAGGACAGTGAAAAATTTGGCTTAAAACTCAACTTTCAGAAAACTAAGATCATGGCATCTGGCCCCATTACTTCATGGCAAAAACATGGGAAAACAATGGAAACAGATTTTATTTGGGGGGGCTCCAAAATCACTGCAGATGGTGACAGCAACCATGAAATTAAAAGACGCTTGCTCCTTGGAAGAAAAGCTATGACAAACCTAGACAGCATATTAAAAAGCAGAGACATTATTTTACTGAAGAAGGTCCGTCTAGTCAAAGCTATGGTTTTTCCAGCAGTCATGTATGGATGTGAGAGTTGGACTATAAAGAAAGTTGAGCACCAAAAAATTAATGCTTTCGAACTGTGGTGTTGGAGAAGACTCTCAAGAGTCCCGTAGACTGTAAGGAGATCCAACCAGTCCATCCTAAAGGAAATCAGTTCTGAATATTCATTGGAAGGACAGATGCTGAAGCTGAAACTCCAATAATTTGACCAACTGATATGTCTCTTTCCTCCCTCTTCTATTCTCTGTATAACTCTGTGAACCTCTCTGGATGTTCCAGGCTGTGGAGAGCACATAGGGAACTGATTTCTGGCTAGATTGCTCTCTCTCTTTTTGACTCCCCCTCTTCTCCTCCTGGTCACCTCTATCTCCCTCTTCCCTCTCCTCTTCTCCATGTAACTCTGTGAACCTCTCTGGTTGTCCCTCACTGTGGAGAATCTTTTCTCCATTAACCTAGATGTTTTATCATCAGTGCTGTATGGATGGAGAAGTCTTGAGGACTGTAAGAATAAGACTGAAAGCCAGAAGCAGGAGGCTTAAATCCAAAACTTAGGAACACCAGAAAACTCCTGACTTCAGGGAACGTTAATCAACAAGAGCTAATTTATTTATTTATTTATTTATTTGCCACACTAGTCCCTATTTCTTTTTTTTTCTTTTTTTTTTTATTTATTTTAGTTGGGGGCTAATTACTTTACAATATTGTAGTAGTTTTTGCCATACACTGACATGAATCAGCCATGGGTTCACATGTGCTCCCCCTCCCGAACCCTCCTCCCACCTCCCTCCCCTTCCCATCCCTCTGTGTCATCCCAACGCTCCATCCCTGAGCATCCGTCCCATGCATAAAACATGGAATGGTGTTCCGCTTCACATATGACAATATACATGTTTCAATGTTATTGTCCCAGAACGTCCCACCCTCACCTTCTCCCTCAGAGTCCACAGGACTGTTCTATGCATCTGTGTCTCTTATTCTGTCTCACATATAGGGTTACCATTACCATCTTTCAAATTCCATATACATGCATTAGTATACTGTATTGGTGCTTTTCTTTCTGGCTCACTTCACTCTGTATAATGGGCTCCAGTTTCATCCATCTCAATAGAACTGATTCAAATGTATTTTTTTAATGGCTGAGTAATATTCCATTGTGTATATGTACCACAGCTTCCTTATCCATTCGTCTGCCGAACTAGAGCTAATTTAAAAGCCTCCATTCCTACACTGAAACCAAGCTCCACCCAAGAGCCAACAAATTCCAGAGCAAGACGTGCCATACTAATTCTCCAGCAATGCAGGAACATAGCCCTGAGCATTAATATACTGGCTGCCCAAAGTCACACCAAACCCATAGCCACCTCAAAACTCACTACTGGACACTTCATTGCACTCCAGAGAGAAGAGATCCAGCTCCACCCACCATAACACCGACACAAACTTCCCTAACCAGGAAACCTTGACAAGCCACTTGCCCACCCCAGCAACAGGGAGGAACCTCCACAATAAAGAGGAACCACAAACCTCCAGCATACTGAAAGGCCACCCCAAACACAGCAATCTAAATGAGATGAAAAGGCAGAGAAATATTCAGCAGTTAAAGGAACATGATAAATGCCCACCAAACCAAACAAAAGAGGAGGAGATAGGGAGACTACCTGAAAAAGAATTCACAATAATAATAGTAAAAATGATCCAAAATCTTGAAAACAAAATGTAGTGACAGATAAATAGACTGGAGACAAGGACTGAGAAGATGCAAGAAATGTTTAACAAGGACCTAGAAGAAATAAAAAAGTCAATCTATAATGAATAATGCAATAACTGAGATCAAAAACATTCTGGAGGGAACCAACAGTAGAATAACAGAGGCAGAAGATAGGATAAGTGAGGTGGAAGATAGAATGGTGGAAATAAATGAAGCAGAGAAGAAAAAAGAAAAAAGGATTAAAAGAAATGAGGACAACCTCAGAGACCTCTGGGACAATGTTAAACACCCCAACATTCGAATCATAGGAGTCCCAGAAGAAGAAGACAAAAAGAAAGGCCATGAGAAAATATCTGAGGAGATAATAGTTGAAAATGTCCCCAAAATGGGGAAGGAAATAGCCATCCAAGTCCAAGAAACCCAGAGAGTCCCAAACAGGATAAACCCAAGGCAAAAACCCTAAGACACATATTAATCAAATTAACAAAGATCAAACACAAAGAACAAATATTAAAAACAGCAAGGGAAAAACAACAAATAACACACAAGGGGATTCCCATAAGGATAACAGCTGATCTTTCAATAGAAACTCTTCAGGCCAGAAGGGAATGGCAGGACATACTTAAAGTGATGAAAGAGAGAAACCTACAACCCAGATTACTGTACCCAGCAAGGATCTCATTCAAATAAGAAGGAGAAATCAAAAGCTTTACAGACAAGCAAAAGCTGAGAGAATTCAGCACCACCAAACCAGCTCTTCAACAAATGCTAAAGGATCTTCTCTAGACAGGAAACACAGAGAAGGTTTATAAACTCAAACCACAAACAACAAAGTAAATGGCAAGGGGATCATACTTATCAATAATTACCTTAAATGTAAATGGGTTGAATGCCCCAATGAAAAGACAAAGACTGGCTGAATGGATACAAAAACAAGACCCCTATATATGCTGTCTACAAGAGACCCACCTCAAAACAAGAGACACCTACCGACTGAAAGTGAAGGGCTGGAAAAAGATATTTCAGGCAAATGGAGACCAAAAGAAAGCAGGAGTAGCAATACTCATATCAGATAAAATAAACCTTGAAATAAAGGCCATGAAAAGAGACAAGGAAGGACACCACATAATGATCAAAGGGTAAATTCAAGAAGAAGATATAACGATTATAAATATATATGCACCCGACATAGGAGCACTGCAATATGTAAGGCAAGTGCTAACAGGTATGAAAGGGGAAATTAACAGTAACACAATAATAGTGGGAGACTTTAATACCCCACTCAGACCTGTGGATAGATCAGCTAAACACAAAATTAACAAGGAAACACAAACTTTAAATGATACAATGAACCAGTTAAACCTAATTGACATCTATAGGACATTTCACCCCAAAACGATAAATTTCACCTTTTTCTCAAGTGTACACGGAACCTTCTCCAGAATAGATCACATCCTGGGCCATAAATCTAGCCTTGGTAAATTCAAAAAAATTGAAATCATTCCAAGCATCTTTTCTGACCACAATGCAGTAAGATTAGATGTCACCTACAGGAAAAGACCATCTGACCTGACTCTTAAGAAATCTGTATGGAGGTCAGGAAGCAACAGTTAGAACTGGACATGGAACAACAGACTGGTTCCAAATAGGAAAAGGAGTACATCAAGGCTGTATATTGTCACCCTGCTTATTTAACTTGTATGCACAGTACATCAAGAGAAACGCTGGGCTGGAAGAAACACAAGCTGGAATCAAGATTGCTGGGAGAAATATCAATAACCTCAGATATGCAGATGACACTATCCTTATGGCAGAAAGCGAAGAAGAACTAAAGAGCCTCTTGATGAAAGTGAAAGAGAAGAGTGAAAAAGTTGGCTTAAAGCTCAACGTTAGAAAACTAAGATCATAGCATCTGGTCCCATCACTTCATGGGAAATAGATGGGGAAACAGTGGAAACAGTGTCAGACTTTATTTTTTTGGGCTCCAGAATCACTGCAGATGGTGACTGCAGCCATGAAATTAAAAGATGCTTACTCCTTGGAAGGAAAGTTATTACCAACTTAGATAGCATATTTAAAAGCAGAGACATTACTTTGTCAACAAAGGTCCGTCTACTCAAGGCTATGGTTTTTCCAGTAGTCATGTATGGATGTAAGAGTTGGACGGTGAAGAAACCTGAGCGCCAATGATTGATGCTTTTGAACTGTGTTATTGGAGAAGACTCTTGAGAGTCCCTTGGACTGCAAGAGGATCCAACCAGTCCATCCTAAAGGAGATCAGTCCTGGGTGTTCATTGGAATGACTGATGTTGAAGCTGAAACTCCAATACTTTGGCCATCTCATGCAAAGGGTTGACTCATTGGAAACGACCGTGATGCTGGGAAGGATTGGGGGCAGGAGGAGAAGGGGACGACAGAGGATGAGATGGTTGGATGGCATCACTGACTCGATGGACATGGATTTGGGTAAACTCTGGGAGTTGGTGATGGACAGGGAGGCCTGGCGTGCTGCGATTCATGGGGTCGCAAAGAGTCAGACACGACTGAGCGACTGAACTGAACTGAACAGGAAAAGAACTATTAAAAATACAAACATATGGAGGCTAAACAACACACTTCTGAATAACCAACAAATCACAGAAGAAATCAAAAAAGAAATCAAAATATGCATAGAAATGAATGAAAATGAAAACGCAACAACCCAAAACCTAAGGGACACAGTAAAAGGAGTACTAAGGGAAAGGTTCATAGCAATTCAAGCTTAGCTCAAGAAACAAGAGAAAAGTCAAATAAATAACTAAACTCTACACCTAAATCAACTAGAAAGGGAAGAAATGAAGAACCCCAGGGTTAGTAGAAGGAAATAAATCTTTAAAATTAGGGCAGAAATAAATGAAAAAGAATCAAAGGAGACCATAGCAAAAATCAAAAAGCCAAAAGCTGGTTCTCTGAGAAGATAAATAAAATAGACAAACCATTAGCCAGACCCATCAAGAAAAAAGGGAGAAGAATCAAATCAGCAAAATCAGAAATGAAAGTGGAGAAATCACAACAGACAACACAGAAATACAAAGGACCATAAGAGAACAATATCAGTAACTATATGCCAATAAAATGGACAACTTGGAAGAAATGAACAAATTCTTAGAAAAGTATAACATTCCAAAACTGAACCAGGAAGAAATAGAAATTCGCAACGGACCCATCTCAAGCACGGAAATTGAAATGGTAATCAGAAATCTTCCAGCAAACAAAAGCCCAGGACCAGATGGCTTCACAACTGAATTCTACCAAAAATTTAAAGAAGAGCTAACGCCTATCCTACTCAAACTCTTCCAGAAAACTGCAGAGGAAGGTAAACTTCCACACTCATTCTATTAGCCACCATCACCCTAACACCAAAACCAGACAAAGATACCACAAAAAAGAAAACTACAGGCCATATCACTGATGAACCTAGAAGCAAAAATCCTTAACAAAATTCTAGTGAACAGAATCCAACAACATATTAAAAAGATCATACATCATGACCAAGTGGGCTTTATCCCATGGATGTAAGGATTCTTCAGTATTCGCAAATCAATCAATGTGATACACCACATTAACTAATTGAAAGATAAAAACCATATGATTATCTCAATAGATGCAGAGAAAGCCTTTGATAAAATTCAACATCCATTTATGATAAAAACCCTCCAGAAAGCAAGAATAGAAGGAACATACCTCAACATAATAAAAGCCATATATGATAAACCCACAGCAAACATTATCCTCAATGGTGAAAAATTGAAAGCATTTCCCCTAAAGTCAGGAACAAGACAAGGGCACCCACTCCCACCACTATTTTCAACATAGTTTTGGAAGTTTTAGCCACAGAAATCAGAGAAGAAAAAGAAATAAAAGGAAATCAGATTGGAAAAGAAGCAAAACTCTCACTGTTTGCAGATGACATGATCCTCTACATAGAAAACCCTTAAACTTCACCAGAAAATTACTAGAGCTAATCAATGAATATAGTAAATTTGCAGGATATAAAATTAACACACAGAAATCCCTTGCATTCCTATACACAAATAATGAGAAAACAGAAAGAGGAATTAAGAAAACAATACCATTCACCATTGCAACAAAAAGAATAAAATACTTAGGAATATATCTACCTACAGAAACAAAAGACTTATATATAGAAAACTATAAAACACCAATGAAAGAAATCAAAGAGGACACAAATAGATGGAGAAATATACCACGTTCTTGGATTGGAAGAACCAATATAGTGAAAATGAGTATACTACCCAAAGCAATCTATAGATTTAAGGCAATCCCTATTAAGCTACCAATGGTATTTTTCAAAGAACTAGAACAAATAATTTCACAATTTGTATGGAAATACAAAAAACCTCAAATAGCCAAAGCAATCTTGAGAAAGAAGAATGGAACTGGAGGCATCAACCTTCCTGACTTCAGGCTCTACTACAAAGCTACAGTCATCAAGACAGTATGCTACTGGCACAAAGACAGAAACGTAGATCAATTGAACAAAATAGAAAGCCCAGAGATAAATCCATGTACCTATGGACACCTTATCTTTGACAAAAGAGGCGAGAATATACAATGTAGAAAAGACAATCTCTTTAACAAGTGGTGCTGGGAAAACTGGTCAACCACTTGTAAGAGAATGAAACTAGAACACTTTCTAACACCATACACAAAAATAAACTCAAAATGGATTAAAGATCTAAATGTAAGACCATAAATTATAAAACTCCTAGAGGAAAACACAGGCAAAACACTCTCTGACGTAAATCATAGCAGGATCCTCTATCTTCCCAGAGCAATGGAAATAAAAGCAAAAATAAACAAATGGGACCTAATTAAACTTAAAAGCGTTTGCACAACAAAGGAAAGTATAAGCAAGGTGAAACAATAGCCTTCGGAATGGGAGAAAATAATAGCAAATGAAGCAACTAACAAAGAATTAATCTCAAAAATATACAAGCAGCTCCTGAAGCTCAATTCCAGAAAAATAAGCGACCCAATCAAAAAATGGGCCAAAGAACTAAACAGACATTTCTCCAAAGAAGACATACAGATGGCTAACAAACACATGAAAAGATGCTCGACATCACTCATTATCAGAGAAATGCAAATCAAAACCACAATGAGGTACCATCTCACGCCAGTCAGAATGGCTGCCAGCAAAAAAAATCTACAAACAATAAATGCAGGAGAGGGTGCAGAGAAAAAGGAACCTTCTTACACTGTTGGTAGGAATGCAAACTAGTACAGCCACTATGGAAACAGTGTGGAGATTCCTTAAAAAACTGGGAATAGAACTACCAAACAACCCATCAGTCCCACTGCTGGGAGTACACACCGAGGAAACCAGAATTGAAAGAGACACGTGTACCCCAATGTTCATCGCAGCACTGTTTACAATAGCCAGGACATGGAAGCAACCTAGATGTCCATCAGCAGACGAATGGATAAGAAAGCTGTGGTACATATACACAATGGAATATTATTCAGCCATTAAAAAGAAGGCATTTGAATCAGTTCTAATGAGGTGGATGAAACTTGAGCTTATTATACAGAGTGAAGTAACTCAGAAAGAAAAACACCAATACAGTATACTAACGTATATATATGGAATTTAGAAAAATGGTAACAATGACCCTATGTGTGAGACAGCAAAAGAGATACAGATGTAAAGAACAGTTTTTTGGGCTCTGTAGGAGAATGCGAGGGTGGGACAATTTGAGAGGGTTGTGTTGAAACATGTATATTATCATATGTGAAGCAGATCACCGGTCCAGGTTTGAGGCATAAGACACGGTGCTCAGGGCTGGTGCACTGGGATGACCCTGGGGGATGGGATGGGGAGGGAGGGGGGAGGGGAGTTCTGGATGGGGAACACATGTGCACCCATGGCTGATTCATGTAGATGTTTGGCAAAAACCACTACAATATTGTAAAGTAAGTAGCCTCCACTTAAATAAATTAAAAAAAATAAGTTCTTCATTACTTCAAAAATTACAAAAATATTTTTCAATATTAATGTCTTTAAAATAGCACTTTAACCATTAACAAGTCAATATTTAATTTAACTGAGAATTTTGGAGGTAGAGGTAGTCCAAACTTTTTTCAATATGGATTCCAATTGTACCAGCACCTTTGGTTGAAAAAAATCTGTATTTCTCCATTCATCTGTTATGCCATGTCTCTCATATCTTAAGTGTCTGTTTATACATGATTTTTTTTTTCTGGGCTACTGGTTCTGTCCGTTTTCCTTCATGTCTGTCACTGAAGTATATCGTTTTATTTATTAAAAATTAATAATAATTTTTATATCTAGTTTAAAAAAGTCCATGTGCTTTTGGGAATGTGGCAAGTTACAATGTCCCAAGATTCACTGTTCTTACTGTGATCATCTGTTTTTCTTGAAACTAAATTATAATAATTTATCTATAAATATCAGAGAAGGCAATGGCAACCCCTCTCCAATACTCTCGCCTGGAAAATCCCATGGATGGAGGAGCCTGGTAGGCTGCAGTCCATGGGGTCGCTAAGAGTCGGACATGGCTGAGCAACTTCACTTTCACTTTTCACTTTCATGCGTTGGAGAAGGAAATGGCAACCCACTCCAGTGTTCTTGCCTGGAGAATCCCAGGGATGGAGGAGCCTGGTGGGCTGCCATCTACGGGGTCGCACAGAGTCAGACACGACTGAAGCGACATAACAGCAGCAGCAGCAGCATCTATAAATATATTTGGAATGCCTTATGTACAATCATATCATTAGTGAATACAGGTAATTTTGTTTCTTTTCTTCCATTCCTTATGATTTGTTTCACTTTTCTAAAGACATCCCATACAATGTTTAATAGACATAACAAAAGCAAGATTTCTGTTCTTATTGCCAATTCAAAGCAAAAACTTTACATTTTGCTATTAAGTATAATGTTGCTATAGTTTTTTTTTACATTTTTACTGGAGTATAGTTGCTTTAAAATGTTGTGTTGTTTTCTGTTGTACAGCAAAGTGAATCAGTCATACATATACATGCATCCCCTCTTCTTTGGATTTCCTTCCCTTTTAAGTCTGCTGCTGCTGCTGCTGCTAAGTAGCTTAGTCGTGTCTGACTCTGTGAGACCCCATAGACTTCTAAGTCTAACCTCTATCAAATTAAGAAATTTTGCTTTTTTCCCTCAGGTTACTAACACTTCTCTTATATGAATATTGAATTTTTCTGCATGTATTGACATGAAAATATAATTATTATTCTTTAAATTCTAAATGTAGTAAATTACACTAATTGATTTTATAACATTAAACCAAACTTTTATTTCTTAGATAAATTCAACACGGCTGTGATTTCTTATTCTTTTATGTTTTCTGTAGCATATTTGATACCACTTCATACCAGTCAGAATGACCATCATTAAAAAGCCTATAAATACCAAATGTTGGAAAGGATATTTAGAAAAGGGAACCCTCATACACTATTGGTATGTCGGTAAACTGGTGCAGCCACAATGGAAAACACTATGGAGGCTCCTCAGAAAACTAAAAATAGAACTACCATATGATTCGTCAATTCCACTCTTGGGTATATATATGAAAACAAAAGCATTAATTTGAAAAGATACATGCTCCTCAATGTTAATAGCAGTACTATTTACAACAGCCTAGATATGGCAGCAACCCAAATGCCTATCAATAAATGAATAAGAAGATGTGTATTTACAATAGAATATTACTCAGTCATAAAAAAGAATTAAATTCTGCTACATGCAGCAACATTAATGGACTTAGGGAATATTATACTTAGTGAAATAAATTAGACAAAAACAAATACTGTATGATATCACCTACATGTGGAGACTAAAAATAATACAAATAGATATATATACAAACCAGAAAGAGACCTACAGATATAGAAATCAAACTAGTGGTTACAAAAGGGGAGAAGAAAGGGGAAGAGGCAAACTACTATGTATAAAATAGATAAGCAAGAATGATCTTTCTAATAGCAAAGGAGACTCTACTTGATATAATAACTTGTAATGGAATATAATTTGTAAAAATACTGAATCACTGTGCTGAACATCTGAAATTAATAGAGTAATGTAAATAAACTAAACTTCAATTTAAAAAGAAGAGCAAATTATATGCAATGTAAAAGAAAAATTCAAAATTGAGTGGAAAAAACTGAAATAGAAACTGAACAAAATACCAAGACAATCAAGAAAGTTTGATTTTCTGAAAAGATTAATCAAGTTGAATAGTCAGGAAAAATAGAGGCAATAAAATTTAACGTCAGGAATAAAAACACTAAAATGATAATAAGGACATATTATGAACAATTTAAAAATGCAGATAAATATGATATAGCATTCAGCAAATCACGACTTTCAAAAACATTATGTTCAATTTTAAAGGCCAGGAATGGAAGCTGATTCCCAAATAATTCCATTTGTATGGATTCCAAGAACAGATATAAGTCATTAAATAGTGACAGATACAGAAATCATGGTGGGGGAAGGGAGAAATGATTGAAAAGGTGCATGAGAGAAATTTCTGGTGTGCCTCAAATGGTCTATAATATGATTTTCTTTGGTGTTTACAGAAGTTTATACATTTGTTAAAACCAAGCATTTGTGATCTGCGTATTTTATACCATGTGAACCACACCTCAATTTAGAAAAATCTTTACAAAATTCAACTTCCTTACTTGCATCCTGTTTAGAAAAGAGGTTGAACCCTATCAGTGCCTGACTTTTGACATCTTCATGATCTGATATTCTTCTTTTGCTTATTAGTTTTCTCCTCATCCACTAGCCTTATTTATATAGCTTTCCAGACATGTTCTTTCCTCTCTATATGTCTTTCCCAAAGCTATTTGTGCTTTCTGGAATACTGTCCTCCATGACCTGTTCATTCTTCTGATTCATCAAAGCTCAGTTCTAATCCCCTTTAAGTCTTGCCCATCTATTCCTGCCATGATTATTATTATTAAAATGACTAATAGTAACTATCATTTATGGAGCATTTTACATGCTGTACCATGTGCTGTTTACATGTGTAGTCATTTCTCATAGCAACCACATGTGGTAGGTAATATTATACCTCTCTGTATAGTAAACCAAGACCCAGAAACACTTTTCAAAGCATTGCACAACTAGAAAGAAGCAAAGCCAATGTTTTCAAACTAGTGAGACTGATTTTGAGCCCATTGTATCACATTTAGTCTTATCTCTTCTTGTGGTCAGTATGAGTAAGCACTTTAATATAGTGGTTTCTTTGTTGTCACTGTCTCTTAAGAATAGAAACCAAGGCTGTCCTTTCTCTTACTCCTCCTAAAATACTTAACATATTTGTAGTCACACAGACAACGAGTGAAATAGTTGCTGATTGATTGAAAATAACGTTGTCTCCAAGTTTCCATGGCTAGATCTTTGCCTAAGTAAATAAAGGAAACACCCATAACAGTTATGGCTAAAATAATGGGAGTTCTGTTGACATATGACTAAATTATGGCCAATATTATCATTTGACTGACATACTCTACATAGGTTATACATGTTAATGGTTAAAGCTAACCTCTTAAACATTAACATGAACACAGGAACATAGTTATTATCTGTACAAATATTTGGTATTCATTAGCACTATAATGAAAGCAAGGCTAAGTCATTTGGGTAAAGAGCTTTTAACACAAATTAAAGCTGAGAGTATTTTATTCCATTTCATTGTATTTTGAAAAAACAACAGTGACATGTGGATTGTAATTTGAGCTGTCTCTTGTTAAATTAGTTGAGAGGAAGTTTTCTGTCATCCTTTGATTCTTTAGGTAAAAGATAAATATTTTCTCTTTGAATATCTCAAGGTGTTCTTATTTTAATATCAGTGAATAATCATTATGTAAGCTTTCTCCACCCCTGATCTTCTGATCTTCTCAATATCACAGGGAACTACATTTATTTGTCTTTCTCTTTCCCTCTGTGGAGAAGGAAATGGCAACCCACTCTAGTATTCTTGCCTAGAGAATCCTGTGAACAGAGGAGCCTGGTGAGCTGCTATCCATAGGGTCGCACAGAGTAGGACATGACTGAAGCGACTTAGCAGCAGCAGCACCAGCTTGCCCTCTGACTGCCAAGTAGGCATAGCCTTTGAGAAGTATAACAAAAGACTGGAAGGTAGGTACAGAATAAAACCCAGGCTATTTCTGGTTTTTGTCTCTCTCTACTCCTGGTGACATCTTTGGCAGGGGTCACATAGCCTGCTGACTCCAACTTTCATTACATAGCCTTCCACCTGTCCCCATGATTCTAATTCCCATAGGAAGACCCAGCTTCTGGATTCTGGTCATACCACCCCTTTTTATCTTGTCCCTCCAGCTTTGGGGTGGTAGAGCTGTCTTGCTGCTCTTAACTCTAGATTGCTTCACCTTCTGCTTTTTTAGTGTCTCAGCTCACCTCTCTGTTAAAAAAAAAAAAAGAAAAAGATAACCAGGTTCCAGTAATTGTTCCCTGGATTTAATTAATCCCCCCTTTTTGAAAGACCTGGAGAGGTGTGTTTTCTTATTTGGACCTTGACTGGTATATGTAATAACCATTCTCTTCTAAACCAATTAGTTAATATGTTGTAGTAATATACTTCCAAAACATTTCAAAGCAATACAAATAAAATGTCTCAGAAAACAAGTAAATGATTTTACAAAAATGCTTTCATTTTCTGTTTTGCTCGTTCAAGACTTGATGACAGCAATTAGTATCACTATGGAGGTTTCATGGTCCCTATTCTTGTTGATAATATAAAACTAAAACTCACATGGATAAGCATGATATCTGATTTCTCTGTTTGGGTCTGTTTCCTTCTTATTTGAATTTTTTGGTGTATTTCAATTTTTGGTTGGATGTGTCAGGAACTGGTATGTTTAACATAAAATATTACCAGTTAATTAGTAACCAGTAGAAGTCTTTCATTAAATAAAATGAAATAGACTAGAGATGGCAATCAAAATCATGCTCTAAAAGAGAAGTAGCCACACTTTTGAACAATGAGTTAGCCTAAGGCAACACCTTTCTTCCTATGGATTTATTAATAAATTAGCAATTTCTATTAGCTTATCTAATTTTTTTCATCACAAATACATATTAACAAAACAACATCCCATTGCTGTCGAGATAAATTAGAGCACATTTTGTCAAACCAATTGAAATTCAGGACTCACCAGGTCTGCCATAAGACAAGCCCTTGACAAAGACATCTGGAGATTCATTGAGTGATGCTGTTGACTGTGCCATAGATATGTGACACATATATCTACGACAATTCTGAGAAACCCAGACTGGAAGCTTCCTGTATCAGCAATGGCAAACTAAGAAGTGTCCTTTGTTTCTACTATTCTGGTATGAATAGAAAGGAGGAGCTCTACAAAAGCCAGCACCTCTTTTGATAACCTGCCTCTTGTGTAGCAGTGCTGCTAACCCAACAGGAAATTAAATGTCTTCAAATGTGTCAATGGAAAAGAGGCCTGACCCACTGCTGCTATTCTTTACTTGAATAACCCCATCAATTGCCTCTTGGATAAGAACAACAACAAATAGGCTAACACAGATATAAGCGATGATTTGGAAAGAGGAATTAATGTCACCTAGGTAATGTGTGATCCTGGAAAACATATCATCCTTTGGTTCTCAGCTAACTCGTCTATAAAGCAAAACATCTATAGAAGCTGATCTCCAATCCTTTTTACCTCTAATATTCCTTTTTCTGGAATCTCCTTTCACCTTTGTTTGACTAATTAGACACGTGCAAAGGAAAATGGGAAACAAGACTCTCAAAGAACTGTGATATGGAAAAATAAAATTATGCATATTATTAATATAAGGAAATCAGAACTAATAATAGTGGAAACCCTACAAAAAAAAGTTAAACCATGTACACACACACACAGACACACATACACAGACACACACACACTATTAGGAAGTAAGACAGAGTAGGGTAAAAATTAAAGTTGGGTACCTCAAATAGAACAGAAGCAAAAAGGAAAGCACCAAAGAGAGAATGATGCAGCAAGAAGAAGCTAACTAGGCAAATCATTTTCTTGTGTTCTCCCTTAAATACAAAGAGTAGTAAAGCTACCCACTTCATATTCATATTCAGTCTTCTGAGACAATTACAAACAAATGCACACAAGATAATGATCTTTTAAAGCAAAACAGTGGTCCAAACATGTGGAAAAACTCCTTCTTCTATTTAAAAAGCACATGTCCTCAGGTAGGGAGGATTTCTTTTCTTTTCAGCCCAGCAGAAAGGAATTGCTTGAGCATCTGACAGAGTCCATCTCTGAAATATTTCCAATCTCTCCTTCTTTCATTTTATCTCATCCCCATGTTACTGAAAGTTAACCAGGAGGAAAATCCAATCTCTTATGTAGTTTCATTTAAAAACAGAAAACAGTTTATCAAGTTGAGTAGGTTCCTTTGAGCATTTTTACTCTATGAACAATTTATTCCTGAAGAGTAATTGAGAAGTAGCTTGGGTGGAAGAATGTTACACAATAAAGACATACCTCTATACTTGGAGAGGAATTCACTTTGCAGTAGTGAAGAAAAATCTAGTTGCTCCGTACTGTGGTCAATGCACACAACTATAAGGAGTGTTATGGAAAAACCAAATAGCTTTCAAATTTTCCAACAGGAGCTGACTGTTTAACCAGGAATGTCTTTTGTGTGTCCTCAGAACTGGTTGCCACAGAGTTTTGGGGTTTTATCTTATCACAGGATGATGCATAATTTCCAGTTCTTTTGTACAAAGAGAACAGAAGATTTTGAAAATAAAGTGGAAATCCAATTCCAGTGGTGAAATGTGCTTCTCACAGCATGTGACCACAAAGACCATGCTCCTCTGTCCCTGGGATTTCCTAGGCAAGAATACTAAAGTAGGTTGCCATTTCCTCCTCTGAGGGATCTTCCCAACCCAGGGATCAAACCCACATCTCCTATGTCTCCTGTATTGGCAGGCGGATTCTGTACCACTAGAACCCACCAACTGGGAAGCCTCAAAGACTATAGGAACATTATATTAATAATTTGTTATTCCCTCTTGAACACCCCCCATCTCTTGACTAATCTGTCAACCCTAAATACAGTAGAGGAAGTATCTAATCCTTTAGAATCTGTTCCAGAAATTTTGGAGTAGTAGATAATCCTATACATTAGGGACTGCCAATCCTAGACACTAAAATATATATACATGATATAAAAAAAAGCAGTAATAATAATAATGGATGCCATAATATCTAATACTTATTTGAGGACTTTACACCCATTATCTAATTTAATTTTCATGATTTTCTAAAGCAGGTATTGTTATGGTACACATTTTATAAATAAGGAAGGCAAGACTTGGAGAAGTTATGTTGTTATTGCTTAGTTGCTCAGTCATCTCTGCCTCTTTGCAACTCCATGGACTGTAGCCTGCCAGGATCCACTGTCCATGAGATTTTCCAGGCAAGAATACTGGAGTGGGTTGCCATTTCCTCCTCCAGGAGCTCTTCCAGACCCAGGGATCAAATCTGCATCTCCTGAACTGCAGGTGGATTCTTTACCCCTGAGCACCTCGGTAGCCTAGAGAAGTTATATCAAACAGTTAACAGGCAAGGTTCATTCCTTCCAGGTCTTATCCACTGTAATACTACATATTTTATCAATTATATTATATTGAAATTTTTAAATGTTTAATGGTGTCTCTCAGAAGAAAATTTTGTGAGACTCTAGAACAAATTATCGATTATTTTTAGAATGGCTTCCAAAAGATTCTGTAGATGTTTAGATAAAATAATGCAGTATTTCCATTTATTTTTTTTCAGTATATGCAATAAATATTTAGATTTTGTTTTAAAAGAGTTTTAAAGTTGTGTCTGGTGTGTATGCATAAAGATATTCATCACTTATATAATGAATATATTCATGACTTAGTCACAACCTGGTTTATAACTCAACTGAGGGATACCAGCTACCACAGTCATTGCTTTTTAAACAGCTTTATTAATAAGTAATTAGCATATTACAAAATTCACTTACTTAAAGTGAACAATTCAACATTTTCAGTATATTCACAGGCTTGCGCAATGATCATCTCAATCTATTTTAAAATAGATTAAAACTAAAAGATTTTGACCTCCCTAAAAATAAAAAATCCCATGCCCATTAACAATAAATATCCATTCCTCTCTAAACTCCCAACTCCACCTCCACCTGCCCCAACGAACCACTAATTTATTTTATATCTCTATAAATATTGCATCCTAGACATTTCACGTAAATGTAAGTATATAAGCCATTGTCTTTTGTGACTTTTTTTACTAAGAACATTTAGTTCAGTTGCTCAGTCTTGTCTCACCCTTTGCAACCCCACGGACTGCAGCACGCCAGGCTTCCTTGTCCTTCACCAACTCCCAGAGCTTGCTCAAACTCATATCCATCGAGTCAGTGATGCTATTCAACCATCTCGTCATCTGTCATCCCCTTCTCCTCCTGCCTTCAATCTTTCCAGCATCAGGATCTTTTCCAAGGAGTCAGTTCTTCGCATCCGGTGGCCTAAGTGCTGGAGTTTCAGCTTCAGCACAAGTCCTTTAAATGAATATTCAGGACTGATTTCCTTTAGGATTGGCTGGTTTGATCTCCTTGCAGTCCAAGGGACTCTCAAGAGTCTTCTCCAACACCACAGTTCAAAAGCATCAATTCTTCGGCACTCAGCTTTCTTCACCGTCCGACTCTCACATCCATACATGACCACTGGAAAAACCATAGCCTTGACTAGACAGACTTTTGTTGGCAAAGTAATGTCTCTGCTTTTAAATATGCTATCTAGGTTGGCCATAACCTTCCTTCAAAGGAGTAAGCGTCTTTTAATTTCATGGCTGCAATCACCATCTGCAGTGATTCTGGAGCCCCAAAAAATAAAGTCTGACACTGTTTCCACTGTTTCCCCATCTATTTCCCATGAAGTGATGGGACCACATGCCATGATCTTAGTTTTCTGAACGTTGAGCTTTAAGCCAACTTTTTCGCTTTCCTCTTTCACCTTCATCAAGAGGCTAGACTAAGAATTATGCTTCTATAAACATCGTGTACAAATAAAACATAGGCTTTTATGTCTCTTGGGTATATATCTAGGAGCAGAATTGCTGGACTATATGATAATTCTCTTTCCCACTTTGTGAGGGACTCTTGATTTCCACAGCAACTGCATCATTTTATGTAAACACCAGAAATACAGGAGAGTTTCAAACTCTTTACATCCTTGCCAACAGTAGTCAATCTGTCTTTTTGATTGCAGTTATCCTAGTGGGTGTGAAGTAGTATCACTATATGGTTTTGATTTGCAATCCCCTAATAACTTCTGATATTGAGAAGTTTTTCATATGCTTAGAAGCCCATTTATGGGTTTTTTTTTTTTTGGAGAAAAGTCTATTCAAATCCTTTGCCTATTAATTAAATTGCTATTTTTTTTAATTGAGGTAAAATTTATGGAAAAAAATCAACCATTTAAAATTGTATAATTCAGGGGCATTTAATACATTCACAAATATAGTACAACCATTATTTCTATCTAATTCCAAGAAAAATTAGGTGCTCAACACAAATCAGATTATTTGTATAAACTGGAGAAAAACTGCTACCCTATAGTTCAAGGCCCTAAGTATGCATAACAGTCTTACCAGCCAGCATTCCATGAGCTTAATTCCCAAGAGTTGACCAAAGGCCAATAGTGTAAAAACATCAATTTAGAAATAGAACTGGACATGGAACAACAGACTGGTTCCAAATAGGAAAAGGAGTATGTCAAGGCTACATATTGTCACCCTGCTTATTGAACTTATATGCAGAGTACATCATGAGAAACGCTGGGCTGGAAGAAGCACAAGCTGGAATCAAGATTGCCGGGAGAAATATCAATAACCTCAGATATGCAGATGACACCACCCTTATGGCAGAAAGTGAAGAAGAACTAAAGAGCCTCTTGATGAAAGTGAAAGAGGAGAGTGAAAAAGTTGGCTTAAAGCTCAACGTTCAGAAAACTAAGATCATGGCATCCAGTCCCATCACTTCATGGCAAATAGATGGGGAAACAGTGAAAACAGTGGCTGAGTTTATTTTTCTGGGCTCCAAAATCACTGCAGATGGTGATTGCAGCCATGAAATCAAAAGATGCTTACTCCTTGGAAGGAAGGTTATGACCAACCTAGACAGCATATTAAAAAGCAGAGACATTACTTTGCCAACAAAGGTCCGTCTAGTCAGGGCTATGGTTTTTCCAGTGGTCATGTATGGATGTGAGAGTTGGACTATAAAGAAAACTAAGCACTGAAGAATTGATGCTTTTGAACTGTGGTGTTAGAGAAAACTCTTGAGAGTCCCTTGGACTGCAAGGAGATCCAACCAATCCATCCTAAAGGAGATCCGCCCTGGGTGTACATTGGAAGGACTGATGTTGAAGCTGAAACTCCAATATTTTGGCCACCTGATGCAAAGAGCTGACTCATTTGAAAAGATCTTGATCCTGGGAAAGATTGAGGGCAGGAGAAGAAAGGGACGACAGAGGATGAGATGGTTGGATGGCATCACCGACTCAATGAACATGGGTTTGGGTGGACTCCGGGAGTTGGTGATGGACAGGGAGGCCTGGCGTGCTGCGATTCCTGAGGTTGCAAAGAGTCAGACATGACTGAGTGACTGAACTGAACTAAGCAACTCAGGCATACTAGATTAACCACTTCCACATAACTGGTACCCAGAATATATAAATAACTCTTAAAACTCAATAATAAGACAAATTAACCAGTTGAAAAAAATCAAGTTTTGGACATTCACTAAAACAGATATATAGATGACCAATAAGCATCTATAAAATATTCTCAGTATCTTTACTCAGCATGGGAATATATATAAAATTATAGTGAGATACCAGTAAGAAATGACTAAAATAGAATAAAACTTTAAAGTTTAACAATATCAAGTATAGGCTTGAATGTAGTACAACTTAATGTCTCATATGGTGTTAGTGGGATTATAAAATGGTACAGTCACTTTGAAAATTAGTTAAACATACACTTACCATAACATACAGTAATCTCTCCTTTAGTCTTTACCCAAGAAAATTGAAAATATATGACAACACAAAGACTTATACTCAATTGTTCATAACAACTTGATCCATAATAGCCCCAAACTGAAACAATTAAAATGTCCAGCAGCAGGTGAATGGACTTATGAATTGTGGCATATTCTTACAGTGTAATATTACTTAGAAATTAAAAAGCATGAACTTTAGATTTCACACAATACTGAGACACGCAACAACATATATGAATCTCGAAAACCTCATGCTAAGCAAAAGGAAAAGCCAGCTGTGACTGATAATTTATAAAATTTTACAATAGGAAACTACTCTGTAATGTTAGAAATAAGATTAGTGGTTGCCAAGAGCTGGAGATGGAGAAGAAATAAGAGGGTAACAGGCAAGAAGGCCAGGTGTCTTCAAACAGAGGAAATAGGCTGCAAGTGTCTCTTAAAATTGTGTTGCTATGAGGACCCCTGGTTCCACCTGAACTTAACTTTTCCAAACCTTGAACTAACCAATGCGTTTTTCTTATGGAAATGTTTTTCTTAAGCAATGTTAATGCAACTATGTATTTGCTCTAGAATTTGCCTTTCTTCAAAATGGTTCCACCTAAGACTAACTATTTTTCCTTTTCTCAAACCTTGGGCTGATAATAGCTCAACAAACCAGTACTCATATCAATTGTTTTATGGCTGGGTGATGACACACCTCATGCCATCCTACCTCAAAAACGCATATTGTGGGAGAGGGGCCTGGTGCAACTCCCTCAGCCTTGAGGTGTCTCCCTTATCTGATTAATAACTTTCTAACAGACATAAAACAGCTTGCTAAAACTAGCAGGGGGACAATCTCTGTCAGAAGCTTTCCCTGTCCCTTTTTCACCTTCATAAAACTCTGCTACACAAAAGCTCTTGAGTGATCAAGCCTGGTTCCTGGTCCCAAAGCTAAATCTTCCTCTTCGGAGATCATGAATCCCACACCATTCACCGTAAGCTATTAGCAAAGGCCACTGAAGAATCTGGGGTAGTAAAGAAAATGTTCTATCTTGATTAGGGTTATCAGAACTCATCAAACAGAACCTTCAAAATGGTTGTATGTTTTATTTTGCCTCACTGGTTTAAGCTCTAACTTTATTTATGCAAGTGGTTGTATTTTATTGTATGCAAATACATATACAAATACCTCACAAAAGGAGATTTGTAAAAAAATAAAGCCAGAGCCACTGAATTAATACTTAAATGTGTTTTACCACTTGTCTTCCAGTTATGTGAATAAGCAAATCTCCTTACTTTTAATCTAATTTGAATTGATTTTCTGTTACTTGCTTCCAAAAACATCTTTACTGATACATCTCAGCCATCATAAACAATATAGAGAACATATACAGATAATCAAGTCAATTATTATATGTATAAAACTCATGCATACCAATTAGATTATAAAAATAGTTTTCACATATTTTTGCAGCTTCAACTGCAATTACACTTTAATCTACATTATAACATATATTCAATCCCTAACCAAAAAGAGTGCCATTCTTTATTTTTTGTTAATAATGCATTTCTTCAAGAAAATGGAATTTAAACCAAATTAAAATAAAATTCTTAATTGTTAAGTGGTGGATATGTTAAATTAGTTTTCTTTTGAAGTTTATTAGATATTAAATTAAAAAATATATACATATACAGATATATCATGAATTTCATGATATTCTGATCTGAAATTATATATTTAAGATTTAAATATAAATATTCAAAATATTAATTTACAATATATATAAATGATTTTAGCTAGATAATGATGTATAGATGGATAGATATATATATAAATATATAGAGATATATATTGGGGATAAACTTTTCTCAATTTGAGAATATTGATTTATGGTGTTAGAGCATGTAAGTATTATAAGAGAAGTCATAGTCACAGATTATAGTTAGGGTTTTTTTTTCTTTGATTGTTAGTAAGTGCATCATGAGAAATGCTGGGCTGGAGGAAGCACAAGCTGTAATCAAGATTGCTGGGAGAAATATCAATAACCTCAGATATGCAGATGACACCACCCTTATGGCAGAAAGTGAAGAAGAACTAAAGAGCCTCTTGATGAAAGTGAAAGAAGAGAGTGAAAAAGTTGGCTTTAAGCCAGCATTCAGAAAACTAAGATCATGGCATCCGGTCCCATCACTTCATGGCAGATAGATGGGCAAACAGGGGAAATAGTGGCTGAGTTTATTTTTCTGGGCTCCAAAATCACTGCAGATGGTGATTGCAGCCATGAAATCAAAAGATGCTTACTCCTTGGAAGGAAAGTTGTGACCAGCCTAGACAGTATATTAAAAAGCGGAGACATTACTTTACCAACAAAGGTCCGTCTAGTCAAGGCTATGGTTTTTCCAGTAGTTATGTATGGATGTGAGAGTTGAACTGTGAAGAAAGCTGAGCACCAAAGAATGATGCTTTTGAACTGTGGTGTTAGAGAAGACTCTTGAGAGTCCCTTGGACTGCAAGGAGATCCAACCAGTCCATCATAAAGGAGATCAGTCCTGGGTGTTCATTGGAAGGACTGATGTTGAAGCTGAAACCCCAATACTTTGGCCACCTAATGCGAAGAGCTGACTCATTGGAAAAGACCCTGATGCTGGGAAAGTTTAGGGCAGTAGGAGAAGGGGACAACAGAGGATGAGATGGTTGGATGGCATCACTGACTCAATGGACATGGGTTTGGGTGGACTCAGGGAGTTGGTGATGGACAGGGAGGCCTGGCGTGCTGCGATTCCTGGGGTCGCAAAGAGTCAGACACGACTGAGTGACTGAACTGAACTGAACTGAAGTGACTGGAGATTGCTCCTTTTCATTCTTTCATCTAGTCTTCTTCAGTATCAATAAAGAGCTTAACGAAGAAAGAAAATGACCCGTAAGATGCAGACTGCATGATCAGCCTAGGAATGATTTACGTAATAAGGAGTTTCCCTTTATTTCTAAATTGTGCTCTTTATCCTTGTATCCTTTATTTTTCTGTGTGTTTTCCTTAAAAAGAACTCAATGGGCAAGGCTGCCATTTTGCCATTTAATTTGAGTTTGCTGCATGTTCATGTGCTAAGTCACTTCAGTCGTGTCCGACTCTTTGCAACCCTATGGACTGTAGCCTGCCAGGCTCCTCTGTCCATGGGATTCTCCAGGCAAGAATGCTGGAGTGGGTTACCATACCCTCCTCCATGGGATCTCCCTGACCCAGGGATTGAACACATGTCTCTTATGTCGCCTGCATTTGCAAGTGGGTTCTTTACCACTAGCACCACCTGGGAAGCCCACCTGCTTACATTTCTACAATGTGTTAAATATTTCCAAATGAATTTTAGAAACTGGTGTTGAGGTAACCCAATTTTTAGTTATTTTATAGGATCATTTTATGTCCTGGAATCAAAGATCCATTTTGTTCTCTTCCTCCTTGCCATTTTATTAATGAATATGTTAAGCAGATAGTCTTCCCAGTGGTCACATATAGTCGTGGGAGCTGGGCTTTATTGTCCTTCCAAGGCAGAGCACCAAAGAATTGATGCCTTAGAACTGTGGTGCTGGCGAAGATTCCTTAAAGCCTCTTGGAATGCAAGATCAAACCAGTCAATCTTAAGGGAAATCAACCTTGAATATTTGTTGGAAGGACTGATGCTGAAGCTCCAGTATTTTGGTCATCTGATGTGAACAGCTGACTCATTGGAAAACTCCCTGATGTTTGGAAAGACTGAGGGTAGAATCAGAGGGCATCAGAGGATGAGATGGCTGGATGGCATTACTGATGCAATGGACATGAACTTGGGCAAACTTAGGGAGATGTTGAGGGACAGGGAGGCCTGGTGTGCTGCAGTCCATAGGGTTGCAAAGAGTCAGACATGACTGGGCGACTGAACAACAACAACAAGCAGAAACTCATGCTTGGCCAAAGTTGCTTTATATTCTTCTTATAAGAGGCAGTAAAAGTTATATCGATACAGCTGGTTGGTGCTATAGATTGAATGTGTCCTTCCAAAATTCACATGCTGAAATTCAATGCCCAAGGTGACAGTATTAGGAGACAAGCCCTTGGGAGGTGACTAAGTCATGAACTCAAAGCCCTCAAGAACAAGATTGTGCTATTATTAAAGAGGTCTGATACAACTCCTTAGCCCTTCTATCACAAGAGTACACAGTTAAAAGCAATCTGCAACCTGAAAAGCAGCCTTCACCAGAATGTGAGAATGCCAACACCCTGATCTTAGACTACTTCCAGCCTTCAGAATTGTGAGAATAAATTTCTGATGTTTATTAGCCACCCAGTATGTTGTTAGAGCAGCCCAAACAGACTAAAACAGTTGGGATGTTCCCACATCAATTTTTTTTTTGCAATATTTTTATAATAGAGCTTTCTACAAAAAGTCCATCTACACAAAATGAATGAATTTATTTTTGCTCTGTAATGTCTTTTTCCCTTCAATAGGTCAAAAAAGAAAATTTTCTAAAGATTCACCAGAAACATATCCTGAAATAGAATCTTAATAAATAAGTACCACAGAGAAACAATAGAAGATAGAGCTAAAAAACCTTGGGATTCTGAATTAGGCAGACCTGAATTCCAAAGAATTTTCCACTTAGTAACAGTATCACCATGGAGATATTTAACTTCTCTAAATTTTACTTTCCTATTCTATTAAATAGACAAATAAAGATGGCTGTAAGGATAAAACTAAATTATAAATAAGAAAATTAAAATACACTTAGAAAAGTGAATGAAATGATACATGTTAGTGTTCAATAATGGTTGACTTCCATTCTTAAAAATTACTACTGCTCCCTGACATCAGGCTTTTTTGGATCTGACAGCAAAGGCCAGGGCAACAAAAGCAAAAATAAACAAATGGGACTACATCAAACTAAAAAGCTTCTGCACAGTGAAGGAAATCATCAACAAAACCAAAGGTAAACTTCTGAACAGCTGGAGATATCCGCAAATCATATGTATCATAAGGGGTTAATAACCAAGCTATGTGAAGAACTCACACAACTCAATAACAAAAAAACCCAAACAATCCTACTAAAAAAAATGGTTGGAGGACCTGAATAGACATTTCTCCAAACAAGACCTACAGATGGCCAACACACACACAAGAAGATGGTCAATATCACTAATTATCAGGCAAACGCAAATCAAAACCACAATGAGATACTATCTCAAACCTATCAGAATGTCTATTATCAGAAAGACAAGAAATATCCAGTGTTGGTGAAGACACAGGTAAAAGGGAATTTACTGTTGATGGAAACGTAAATTTGGGCAACCGCTAAGGGAAACAGAATGGAGGTTCCTCTGTAAATTCAAAATACAGCTACAATATGATCTAGCAATTCCACTACTGGGTATCTACCCAAAGAAAATGAAAACACTAATTTGAAAATATATATATGCACCCCAATGTTCACTGTAGCATTATTTACAATAACCAAGACATGGAAACAACCTACATGTCCATTGATGGATAGATAAAAAAGAGGTGGTATTAATATATACACATACAATAGAATATATACAATTTAACCATAAAAAGAAGGAAATTCTGCCATCTGCAACAACATAGGTGGACCCTGAGGATATTATGCTACGTGAAAAAAGTCAGAGAAAGACAAATTCTGCATGATTTCATCTATATGAGGCATCAAACAAACAAACAAAACAAAACTCAGATTCACAGAGAACAGATTGGTGGCTGCCAGAGGAGAAGGATGTTGTGGGGAAGGTGAAATGGGTGAAGTGGGTCAAAACATGCAAACTTCCAGTTATAAAATAGGTAAGTCACGGGGATATAATGTACAGTAATGGAGAATACAATCAATAATATTGTATTACCATTGTATGGAGACAGATAGTAACTACACTTATTGTGGAGACCATTTTGCAATATATGCAAATGTTCAATCATTATGTTTTACACATAAAACTAATATACTTTGTGTCAATAATACTTCAATTTTTTAAACTACTGTTGTTTGTATTTCTTTTTAGCAGGCCCTAATAATATTTTTTTTTCCTTAATTGCTCAACTTCATAGTACAAATATAAATTAAGATTTCAGAAATGGTGTTGTGCAGTTCACAGTCTATTGGAGGAACAAGACATGCTAACAGATGGGTATGATACAGTGAGACTGTCTCTATGATGGTTTTTCAAGAGCAGAAGATATTATAGATTTGTTTCACCTCAGATTAAGAGAAGGCAAAGGATAATGGCTGCTGAAAAGATGAAAAGAAAATCTTCACTAATGTTATGACATTTAAGCTTTCTCAAAAACTATCTGTACATTCGAGTCCCCCATTTTCCACCATGATTATTTTAGACTTTATCCATCGCTCCTCACATCTATTATGCCTCCTCTTTCCCTCACTTTCTCAACAGATGACAATGCTTCATAGTTATTGGAGAAAAGAGAAGTCATCAGGCTGGGACTCCATTAATTTCATTTTCCCTAATATGTAAATTTTCACCTGTGCAAATTATAACCTATCAATATCCCGTCATTCCTTTTACACTAAAGGAACATAACCTCCATGTATCCTTTGGAGCTCATCTCTTCCATCTTCTCAAGGAACTGCATTATCTATTCTTCTTTCTCTCTTGTAGATTTAAGTCCTTTTTTTGCTTGCTTGTTTTTAATTTATCTTTAATTGTAAGATAATTGTTTACAATACTGTGTTTGTTTCTGCCTTACCTAAGCATGAACCAGCCATAGGTATAGGTATGTCCCCTCCCTCTTGAACCTCCTTCCCACCTCCCACCCATCCATCCCTCTAGCACATTCAGTTCAGTTCAGTTCAGTTCAGTTCAGTGGCTTAGTCGTGTCTGAATCTTTGCGACCCCATGGACTGCACCACGCCAGGCTTCCCTGTCTGTCACCAACTCCCAGAGTCTACTCAAACTCATGTCCATTGAGTCGGTGATGCTATCCAACCATCTCATCCTCTGTCATCCCCTTCTCCTGACTTCAATCTTTCCCACCACCAGGGTCTTTTCAAATGAGTCACTTCCTCACATCTGGTGGCCAAAGTATTGGAGTTTCAGCTTCAGCATCAGTCCTTCCAACGAATATTCAGGGCTGATTTCCTTTTGGATGGACTGGTTGGATCTCCTTGCAGTCCAAGGGACTCTCAAGAGTCTTCTCCAACACCACAGTTCAAAAGCATCATTCTTCGGCACTCGACTTTCTTTCTAGTCCAACTCTCACATCCGTACATGATTACTGGAAAAAACAAAGCTTTGACTAGAAAGGCCTTTGTTGGCAAAGTAATACCTCTGCTTTTAATATGCTGTCTAGGTTGGTCATAGCTTTTCTTCCAAGGAGTAAGCATCTTTCAATTTCATTGCTGCAATCACCATCTGCAGTGATTTTGGAGCCCAAAGAAATAAAAGTCTGCCACTGTTTCCCCATCTATTTGCCATGAAGTGATGAGACCAGATGTCATGATCTTAGTTTTCTGAATGTTGAGCTTTAAGCCAACTTCTTCACTCTCCTCTTTCACTTTCATCAAAAGGCTCTTTAGTTCTTCTTCACTTTCTGCCATACGGGTGGTGTCATCTGCATATCTGAGGTTATTGATATTTCTCCCGGCAATCTTGATTCCAGCTTGTGCTTCTTCCAGCCCAGGGTTTCTCATGATGTACTCTGCATATGAGTTAAATAAGCAGGGTGACAATATACAGCCTTCATGTACTCCTTTTCCTATTTTGGAACCAGTCTGTTGTTCCATGTCCAGTTCTAACTGTTGCTTCCTTACCTGCATACAGGTTTCTCAAGAGGCAGGTCAGGTGGTCTGATATTCCCATCTCTTTCAGAATTTTCCACAGTTTATTGTGATCCACACAGTCAAAGGCTTCGGCATAGTCAATAAAGCAGAAATAGAAGTTTTTATGGAACTCTCTTGCCTTTTCGATGATCCATCGGATGTTGGCAATTTGATCTCTGGTTCCTCTGCCTTTTCTAAAATCAGCTTGAACATCTGGAAGTTCACGGTTCACGTATTGTTGAAGCCTGGCTTGGGGAAATTTGAGTATTACTTTACTAGCGTGTGAGATGAGTGAAATTGTGTGGTAGTTTGAACATTCTTTGGCACTGCCTTTCTTTGGGATTGGAATGAAAACTGACCTTTTCCAGTCCTGTGGCCACTGCTGAGTTTTCCAAATTTGCTGGCATATTGAGTGCAGCACTTTCATGGTATCATCTTTGAGGATTTGAAATAGCTCAACTGGAATTCCATCACCTCCACTAGCTTTGTTCGTAGTGATGCTTCCTAAGGCCCTCTTGACTTCACATTCCAGGATGTCTGGCTCTAGTGAGTGATCACACCATCGTGATTATCTGGGTCATGAAGATCTTTTTTGTACAGTTCTTCTGTGTATTCTTGCCACCTCTTCTAAATATCTTCCGCTTCTGTTAGGTCCATACCATTTCTGTCTAGCACATTACCATATGTAAAGTTAGATAGCCAGTGAAAACCTGTTGTATGACACAGGGAGCTCAAACCTGGTGCTCTGTAACAATTCCTTTTAACTGAATCTTTCCAGTTGGCTTTTATTTTATAAACAGGCTTTTTCTTTAATATTTATTTATTTTTGGTTGCACTGGGTTTTCGGTGCAGCCTATGGGCTTTCTCTGGTTGCAGCATATGGGCTTCTCAATGCAGTGGTATCTCTTGTTGCAGAGCATGGACTTTAGGGCCTGTGGGCATCAGTAGTTATGGTACATCGTCTTAGTTGCCCCGCAGCATTGTAGGATCTCAGTTCCTGGGCCAAGGATTGAAACCATGTCCCCTGCATTAGCAGGCAGATTCTCAACCACTGGACCACCAGGCAACTCTTCTAGTTGGCTTTTAAATATGTAAAGTGCTTCCTATAGTAAACAAAACAAACATCCCTAGCCACTTCCTGATCTTCTCCCCTTCACAAGCAAAATGCTTCAGTTTTTTAACCCTTAATGCTTTCTTTTTCTCACCCTAACTTTTCATCTCACTCCAGTCTGGTTTATGCTCCCATCACTTCATGCTAGCAGCTCTTTTCAAGGTAACCAAAAAAACCTCATTCAATGAATTCCAAGTGAAATATGTCACGATATCTTAGGAGCCTCTGTCACAATGACAATGCTCTTTTCTTTGAGATACTTGTCTTCTTAGATTCCATGACACTACACTTCATTTACCTCCACAACTGATTGCCTTCCTATCTCTATGTGAGCTTAATGACTTCCACTTGGCCATTTAATATTAATATTCTTGAAGTTCTACCCTCTACCATACCCTCCATTGGTGATTTAATTCATGCCCATGATCTTACTTATCATTAGTACACCAATGACTCATAACTAACTGCCTACTTGGCTTCTCCTGTTGTCTCAAAAGTATATCAAACTCTACACATGTAAAGCCCAATTCATGTTCGCTACTTTCCACAACCATCACATAATCCATTTAGCTTGGTTGCCTTCCAAAGTGTGACAAACTATGAATTGTGACAAACGAGACACCTAACCCATATCCTTTATTCCTCAATCTGTCACAAAGCCATATCATTTTTAGCTCTTGAAAATCTCTTACTTCTGTCTCTTTTCTTCTCTGTCTTCACTGCCCATCCCCATAGCCCAAGCTGCTATTTTCTCCCACTCCAATAATTGCAATGTCCTTTACATTCAGTTTTAATGCTGAGTAACAAATTTACCACAAAACTGAGTGTCTTAAAACAATACCAATTCATTTGCTCACAGTTTTGTAAGTCTAAAGTCTAGCCTGAAGCAGGCATAGCTAGGTTCTCTGCTCAGGGCATTAAAAGGCCAAAATGCCAGGTAGGCAAATCTCTTATGTGTAGGTTCTGGAGGAAAATCTACTTCAAAGTTCATTCTTGTTACTGGCAGAATTAAGTTCCTTCAGGTCAGTTCAGTCACTCAGCCTTGTCCAACTCTTTGTAACCCCATGGACTGCAGCACACCAGGCTTCCCTGTCCATCACCAATTCGTGGAGCTTGCTCAAACTCATGTCCATCGAGTCGGTGATGCCATCCAACCATCTCATCCTCTGTCATCCTCTTCTCCTCCAGCCTTCAATCTTTTCCAGCATTAGGATATTTTCCAAAGAGTCAGTACTTCGCATCAGGTGGCCAAAGTATTGAAGCTTCAGCGTCAGCATCAGTCCTTCCAATGAATATTAAGGATTGATTTCCTTTAGGACTGACTGGTTTGATATCCTTGCAGTCCAAGGGACTTTCAAGAGTCTTCTCCAACACTACCCTTCAAAAGCATCAATTCTTCGGTGCTCAGTTTTCTTTATGGTCCAACTCTCAGATTCATACATGACTACTGAAAAAACCACAGCTTTGACTAGACGGACATTTGCCAGTAAAGTAATATCTCTGCTTTTAAATATGCTGTCTAGGTTTGTCATAACTTTTCTTCCAAGGAGCAAGGGTGTGTTAATTTCATGGTTGCAATCACCATCTGCAGTGATTTTGGAGCCCAAGAAAATAAAGTCTGTCACTGTTTCCATTGTTTCCCCATCTATTTGCCATGAAGTAATGGGACTGTATGCCGAGATCTTAGTTTTCTGAATGTTGAGTTTTAAGCCAGCTTTTTCACTCTCTGCTTTCACTTTCATAAAGAGGCTCTTTAGTTCCTCTTTGCTTTCTGCCATAAGAGTGGTGTCATCTGATTATCTGAGTTTATTGATATTTCTCCCTGAGATCTTGATTTCGGTTTCTGCTTCATCCAGTCCTAATTGTGGAACTGGGTTCCCATTTCCTTCCTTGCTCCCTGTCATCCAGCTCCTTTTTTTCTGTTTTATTCCAAGCTGTTTGCTGTTCCTCTCATATTCTGCACATTTATACTCTAATTACTTACATTCACAGTATCTTTTCTAACTTATTTTCCAGGCAGTCCTACAGTCTTGGTCACCATAACACCAAAAGGACTAGTAACCTGTTAGAAGCTTCCTTCATTCCTTTCTTTCCAGTTTCAAGTCATCAATGGCACATCAAATCCTTATTTTATCTTGACTCTCTTGACCTTTTCTTCAATTTGCTAAAGAAAATTCACTGCTTTTAGGTGATTTGCAGGTCAAATCAGAAACACAAAGACAATCTGCTTATCTTAAGGTTAACAGATTTGGGGCTTCAATTCATCTATCAAATATCTTAGCAAAAGTACCAAAATTTTGTATTTAAACAACTGGAAAAAATGTATGAGTACACCAGATAACAAGAATGCTTGAGGCCATCTTTTTCTGCTTACCATAGCCTCTCTACTTATTCTTGTTCTCTCCTACAGTCAATTCGTGTTTCAACGAAACTAGTCACTTCATACCCTATCCTTAACACTGAATATACCCCATGGGTTTTTTTGTTGGCATCCATATAAGATACTTCCCTGGTGGCTCAATAATAAAGAGCCTGCTAAGGCAGGAGACATGGGTTTGATCTCTGGGTCCAGAAAATACCTTGGAGAAGAAAATGGCCAACCCACTCCAGTATTCTTGCCTGGAAAAACCCCATAGACAGGGGAGCCTGGAGGGTTACAGTCTATGGGGTCGCAAAGAGTCCATGACTTAGTGACTGAACAACATATAAGGTACAATGGACGGTAAATATCTGAGTTTTTGTATAACTTTCATCAAAGAAGCATAATACAATTTGCACACATTTGGATAATTATCATCTAGCATAAGGATTATTAGCAAGAAAGAACTACATAAAGTTCTTTCTCAAACAAAATATCCTCAGATACTAGACTACTCCTTATTCTATAGTGACATGATAGTTCAGTGATTTGAATTATAAATCTAATTTGAACATGTTAAGTAGGCAGTTCTGGGAACCATCTTGGGGGACAGTTTGTATCAACAACCCAGTGAAAGCTGACTAGTAACCTGTTAGATATATATATATCTCAAACAAATAGAGGGTTGTAGTTTTGTATAAATATGCATATTCAAACATGCATATTAAGAACGCTGTGATACTGTAGACCTGTTTCTTCTCCCACTAACACAGTTGCCCATATCAGTGTAAATAAATCATTTTTTCATGGTTAAACCATCAACCAATTAGTATGCTTACAAAGACAATTTTTTTTTAGATGAAGAAAAATCAGAAATGGGGTGTTAGTGTTGTAGGGAACCAATAGCTCTATGGCACAGCTCTGTTTAACTGTTATGGTGACCAAGACTGTAGGACTGCCTGGCAAATAAGTTAGAAAAGATACTGTGAATGTAAGTAATTAGAGTATAAATGTGCAGAATATGAGAGGAACAGCAAACAGCTTGGAATAAAACAGAAAAAAAGCATGAAAATAGGGAGAAAGGCATACTTGAAGTATACAGTCAAGAATCTCACTTTCCTTGAGTATTGGAGAGGGTTTAACACGGGCCAAACTCATGGACAGAAATGCAATGGTTTCAAAGATTCTCCATCTCTTAGCATCCTATGGCATCCTTTGGAGATAGTCCCTGGGAACAGGGTATAGCGGGGCATGCCATGTGACTGTTCTTCTTCCTCCCTTCCCCATTCCCACACTGACTTTATTTTTTATGGCACAAGATGAACTAATCTTCATAGAGTCTGGGTTGAAATAAACTTCTTTGACATAAAAAAGCCTGAACTTGAGCTCCAGCTGCTCAGAAAAGTACTAGAAAAAGCCAGGTGCCAACCCCTTAGAGATACTGAGAGTTTCTCCCATTGGAAAACAGATCTAAGTCCCTTAGGCAACTTAGAAGGATCATGAAAAATGTTATTGAGAAACCCTAACTACATCTCCCCACATCTAACTCATATAATTATACTTTATTTGCCAGAGTGGGACAACCATTGGAGGTTTCCAAACAAGGGACAGAAATGAGGAGTCCTATCTTCAAAAGAATGACTAGCAACAATATGAGAGATGGATTCATTAAAAGAACATACGGAAGAGACACCATTAAGAAAACTATAAAGTAAGCCAGGTCATGAAGAATGCGGACATTCTGGAAGAAAAAGAATGGATTCTAGAGATATTTTGAATACCTGACAAAATGTTAACTCAGTCATCCTGCTTTTCATTAAACCATCACTACTCAATCATTCAATAAATCTTCCCTTATACATTTCTTGGAACTACATTTAGACTTGTTAGGCTATTGGCACCATCAAAGACCCAAAGAATCCTCTGGAACGCCTCCACCCTTAATTTCTTATATATCAATCTAGTCAAGATATATGTAAATAAAAGCTTTCTAAAAAAATATACATACAATACCTGACAAAATATATAGTAAGTAAAGCATTTTGAAAGCTGTAGAGTATTAAACAAACGTAACAAATTTCCGATGTCTAACCTTTGCTTGGCAAACTTGACAACCCCCCCACCCTCGTCTAATCACCTAATCATGCAAAACTCAAGAGAAATAGATGAAGGATCCTTGGACTTCCTTGAGTATCAGGATGGTCCTTGAGGTAGCCCAGAATACTGATATTTATTGAATGATATTCTAATCAGGAGACATGTCCTTTGGTCATTCCCGCTTTCTCAGTAACAGGCGACCGCTCACTCTTTCTGATCTGTTAGCAGCTTTCCAGTCTCCCAGTAGAATCACAGGATCATTCAATTCAATATAAAAAATTTTTATTAAGCATTTACTATCTATGCACAATGACATGTTAGATATCATGGAGAAATCAATAGTAAGTAAGCAACAATTATTATATTCAAGTGAACAAACCCAGGTCTCCTGCATTTCAGGCAGATTCTTTACCATCTGAACTACCAGGGAAACCCACAGTAAAGAAGGCAGATATAATCAATCAGGTGTAGTGTCAACAGTGAAAAAAGTAAAGGTACATATAAAGGCCATGGGGCACAGAGGATATCAAACTGTTACCTTTTTTTTCCCTACAGTAATTTTCCAGAAAACCTTACCAAAAACTGACATATAGATTTATTTTCAGAAGAAACTCATATTGAAAAAAAAAAAAAAAAGAAACAGAATGAAATAGTATAAGAATGGTTAGTATTCCTAGCATTATCAAAAACCAAAATTTCCAAATATTTTCACAAGAGATTAGTTTTGTTTTAATTATACTGTCCATAAAACACAGAATGACAAAAATCTTTTACCTTTACCTTGCTCAATAAATCACAAATTAAATTGTACACAAACCCATTAGGGAAAAAATGCCCTGCAAAAAAATTTTACTAATCATAGGAGCATCCATTAGTATTTGAAAAATTAAAGTGCATACATATGAGCCATTTTTAATCTATAGGAAGTATCTGATGCATTTTAAGATTTACATTTTCTTTATAACTCCAGTGACTCTACAGGCTCCCAGAGATTTGAAATATATAATTTCAGAGTCACTATACTAGATGGGCTATAGTTCAGAAAAGGAATAAGAATAGTTTGGATCTCTGAGGCCCTGAGAAAAAATAAGAAAGCATGTGAGAAGCTAAGATGGAAATGAGAATAGTCACAGGTGTTTTACACTCAGTAAGTCTGTATGAGTCTCTAATACAGAATGTTAACGTTAGTGGGGACGTTTCATGATTTTCTTTCTTGGTCCTTCTCATTTTACAATGAGGAAACTGAAATTCAGGGAATTTTAAATACTGCTCAGAGTTACCAAACAATATTATTAAAAGATCTAGGTTTCATGGATAAAGTAATATATTCGTTAAACTATTAAACAAAAGGAAAATGTCAATGATTAATAAGATTTTTGCAGTGCACTTTTTCCCTAAAATACAGGTTAAATGTAATGTGATTTACTGACCAAGCTAAAGGTAAATTTTGATGTTATTTATACAGAAAAGAAGAGAAATTATAAAGAATATAAAATCTATGTTGATAGTAATTTGTATACATATAATTTCATTTGTCTTAAATTTCTTTTTTTTTAAAGGAAGATTTTTAAAATTTTTTAATTTTATATTGGAGTATAACCAATTAACAATGCTGTGATAGTTAGGAAGAATATTTTTTTTTTTAACTTTACAATATTGTATTTGTTTTGCCATACATTGACATGAATCCACCATGGGTGTACATGTTTTCCCCTTCCACCTCCCTCCCCATCCCATCCCTCCGGGTCATCCCGGTGCACCAGCCCCAAGCACCCTGTATCATGCATCGAACCTGGACTGGCGATTCGTTTCACATGTGATAATTTACATGCTTTAATGCCATTCTCCCATATCCTCCTGCCCTCGCCCTCTCCCATAGAGTCCAAAATACTATTCTATACATCTGTGTCTCTTTTGCTGTCTCGCATCCATTGTCTTAAATTTCTTATATTTGTGTATATCATTTGAATACTTTAGAGATTTAACACTGAAGAAAATGTAACTTTTTCTTGTGAGGAAAATAAAATTTAACTCTAATTGCTTTTAAAATAACATATAAAAGTTGTGATGTTCCAAATAACAAAATAAGACTTTGGAAGATGGGGCAGGGGTTAATGTGGGAGAGATTCTGTAAATCAGTAAGAACAAAGTCAAAGGACCAAAGAGAATAAAGTAACTAAGGATATAAACACAAAATTCTTCAGAAAAGCATAACTCAATAGCAAATAAATGTAAAGCAATAGGCTGTTGACCTGATAAATGCAACATAAAACCACAATAAGATACAATTTCATAATTCCCAATTGGTGAAAGATAACCAAGATGGAGTCTAATAATACCAGTTACTAATGATATTATGGAATAAGAAGAGCTCTCATACATGGCTGAAGGAAGTATGAGTTTATGAACAGTTTGGAGAATGTATGATAAATTCGAAGGTGCATTTCCTATAATCTAGCGAGAAGGATAAATAGGAATGAGATGAAGATGATACACATAGAGATTTCCAGCAATGATTTCTTCAAATACATATATATATGACAAAATGTTATGACTGAAAGATGAATGATGATAATGAAGATAGATCGATCAAATTTATCATAATGTAAATAAATCTTAAAAATATTATAAAAAAGTATTTTTCCAAACGTCTATTAATTTTTAAAATAAAAATATGTCTAGAACATCCTGGTGTATATTGTTTAGTAAAGGCTCACTTTATTTTACTAACTGAGGATAATCTATTATTACTAAACTGTTCAAGTTCTACTAGGGGGTCATTTGTTGGATCATAATTTCATGAGTAACAGAATTCTTAACACTAGATCTATACCTAACAACTGATCAAACCAAGGTGCCGTTGAACCAGTCATTTTAGCTCTCTGAAATATATATTGATTGGAATACAAGGTCAGATATGGATTGAAAAGCTGGAGGCAGTGATAGGCTCCTCCTGATTTTATAACAAGTGTAGAAGTGGCCTGAGGGAAGTGAAACAGCAAAATCGTTCCAATGTGTTAGATGAAATAAATTAATTTAGAAAGCCACCCTTCAACTTTTCTTTGAAGATTAATCCTCATTTTACTTTCTAGAAAAATTTTTGCTTTTAATTCTGCCTTTTTGGCTCGTAAATGACAACGTTATTTCTGAACGTTTCCTGTATCCATTCTACGAAGAGCAAGTCTAATCTATTCAGGCCATGTAATAAAGGGAATGTAGCTTCCTCCATGATGATGAATGAATAATCAGAATTTAAAATCCAGAGAAGGCAGATGTGGTAGACTCAGATGGTTGCATAAGGGGAAACGCACAAAGACCTGGCAAGACCAGAGGACACTGAATACAGAAACAACCATATTTAGCAAAGAGTGGTGAAATTCTGCAGGCTTTATAGCAAACTGGTGACAAGATCTTATTCCTTCAAGAACTTTTGTAACAAGTTACTGAGTTTTGACTTTGAAACGTCTGTAGTAGCAGTGGTGATAGTAGTCATTGGCTCCACTTTATAACTTGGTCAGTGCTAATAATGGTATACAAATCCGAGGTTTATAGCTATTAACTCCTACCCAGAGAGCAATGATTCTCAAAGGGGACGATTTCGCCATCGCGACTGGGAAATTGGTCCGTGTCTGGAGATAATTTTAGTCGTCACATGGGGGAGGTGCTACTGACATCTAGTGGGTAGAGGCCAGGGGTGCTGCTCAGTATCGTGAAATACACAGGTCAGCCCCCACATCAAAGTACAATCCAGGCCAAAATGAAAACAGTGTCCAAAAAAATAAAGAATTACATACCTCTACCATTTAAAAACAAAAAAGAAAATAATGTCAAATTTGACAAATCCTCACTTGGAGGAACCAGTTCAAAGGTAAAAATACTCTAATATTAAATCACAATACTTACACCTTCTGTAAATTAATAATACATTAAAGTTATTTTATGTAATAGACATTTATGTAGTGCTTACTATGCACCCAGTGCTCTTGAAGGGCTTCACAATTTTACATATTTTACATACGTACAAATTTACATATTTCATTCTCATAACAATCCTAAGAGGTATACAGTATTAATACATGCATGCTCAGTCGCTTCAGTCATGTCCCAACTCTGTGTGACCCTATGGACTGTAGCCCGCCAGGCTCCTCTGTCCATGGGGATTATCCAGGCAAGAAAACTGGAGTGGGTTGCCATGCCCTCCTCCAAGGGATCTTTCTGACCCAGGGATCAAACCTGCATCTCTTACATCTCCTGCACTGGCAGGTAGGTTCTTTACCACTAGTGCCACCTGGGAAGCCCATATAGTATTAATCGCCCCTTTTTAAAAATAGGGAATCTGAAACACAAAGAGGTAAATAGTTTATCCAAGATGTCACAACTAGCAAGTGCTGGAGCCATACATAATTTGAATCCAGGAAGCCTGGCTCCACAGTCCGTTGCCTAAGCTAGGAAACTATGCTGATCACCTTCAGCAGACATATTCTTTTAATTAAAGGATATATCCAAAAGCAAGACTGCCATTTCAATGATTTCCCTGCTCACTTCAAGACCTTCTGCTAGAACCTGATGAGGTCAATGTATTGACATTCACTGTACTCTCTCGTGTCCCTGTTTCAAGGGAGTAGGTTGGTGTATCAAGAAGAAAAGAAAAAACTGGACTTTAAAAATCAAAAGCTATGAGTTCAAACTCTACTTCTGTTCTTTAACTCTATGGCCTTTACCAACTTTCTAAGCCTCAGTTTCCTTCTTGTAAAATAGAATTAATAATACATACAGACTTGTTACAAGAAATAGAGATATTTGATGTGCATAGGGCATAGAACATATTGAAAGCTATTACGGCCAATAAAAGAGAGTTTTATAATTGTCTAAGTAATAGAATAGAATTTCCTACTAATATCTAACTGGTTCCACATTTTCTCTTCCTTGTATTTCTCTAACTTCTGCCCATTCACATCTGAATATCTAGACCTGCCTAGTCTGCCTCACCAAATGAAGTTAATTATTCCATTTCCTTGGTTATGTAATAAGTGGAGTCCCTAGCCAAATGCATATAGAAATACTTTTTTTGTGGTTGTGGTATTAGTCTCTTGAAAAAATCCTCTTTTATCTGCCTCTGCTGTGTTGCTATGTTGAACTCTTTATCTTAGCTAGCTCAAATACAAATTCATATCTCCTATATTATCCTTTATCTGAAACAAGACTAATTCTTGGTTTCAGATATAAAAGAAATGATTCAGTTTGTGTGTTACAGTGTCAAATTTGACTCACTAGATTGCCAGTAGTAGAAAACCCACTCAAGCTATCTTGGGAAGAAAAGGCATTTGTGTATTAATTCATACCATTGTTATTGTTGTTCAGTTTCTCAGTCGTGTCCAACTCTGCAACCCCATGGACTGCAGCCCAGCCTAGCTTCCCTGTCCTTCACCATCTCCCGGCACTTACTCAAATTCATGTCCATTGAATCAGTGGCTAGATAGAGGGTACTGCCTCTCTGGCCATCTCCTAGAACTTTCTGTTCCTGCTAGCTTTCTCTTTTGGCTTCTTCAAAATAAATAAGATGATCACCTGTGGTAACCCCTATTGCTCACACTTACAGACTAATGGATTTTTGTTTTTTGTTTTTTAGAGCCTTCCCTAACAACTCTAAGCTAAAAAACAAAAACAAACAAAAAACCTTGGGAGGCCCTGATCAGCCTGAATAAGTTACAAGCTCATAGGCTTATCACTGAACAAAGTGGCCAGGGAGATAAGATAGGTTATTCTGACTTGCCTGGTCTATGTCATGTTCCCTGTCCCTCCATGGCCAGAAAGGAGAGAGCTGTCTTCATTTAATCACAGAAAAAGAGTTTCCAACAAGAAGTAATAGTTTCATCACTTTTGATTGTTGTATCAAGAAGAAAAAAATGGACTTTAGAAATCAACAGCTGAGTTCAAAATCTACTTCCATTCCAAGATTGCAGACACATGTTGTCCACTACCATCACCAAAGAATTCAAACTTGGTTTATAAGGAAACAAGTTTGGGTTATGTATTTTCATGTACTAGGTTCCCAAATCAAGGTTATTTTTAATGTCTTCATTCTCTTGTCTTGAGAACTATTTTTCTTAACATGAACCTATGTGAAAATAAATTTTAATTTCTCCATGAAAACTGCCCAAATCTTTAATTACTGGGTTATATGATAAATCCACCTTTACTTTTCTTTTTAATATTTTATTTATTTTATTTTTTATTAATTTTTATTGACGTATAATTGCTTCACAATGTTGTATTAGTTTCTGCTGTACAGCAAAGTGAATCAGTTATATGTATACACATTTCCCCCGTTTTTTGGATTTCCTTCCCATCTGAGCCACCACAAAGCACTGAGTAGAGTTTCCTGTGCTATACAGTAGGCTCTCAACTAGTTATCTCATTGTTATCTATCCATAGTAATGCGTATGTGTCAATCCCAATATCCCAATTCATCCCACCCCCCTTCTCCCCTCGAGAACTTATCTTGCACCAAAAGATTAAATGCTGTAGAAGTACACAAAGCCATATGAGAAAAATATATTCAACCACTAGAACAAGGCTGCACTTACCCCAAGGCTCAGTGGTAAAGAATTCACTTGTAATGCAGGAGACACAGGTTCGATTCCTGGGTCAGGAAGGTCCCCTGGAGAAGGAAATGGCAACCCACTCCAGTATTCTTGCCTGGAAGATCCCATGGACAGAGGATCCTGGTGGGCTACAGATCTTAGAGTCTCAAAAGAGTCGGACAGGACTGAGTGAGTAAACAGCAAAATAAAACAGGACAAGGCTAAAGTCAATGGCAGCAATAGGAATGGACTGAAATCTAGTACCAGGTACGGGAAGCCTAGCCAAGAACAGCATAGGATTGTAAAATATGGTTAACAGGTAAAAATTTGTATCCAGATAAGCAATTTCCATCTGTTAAGTTTTGTAAAGTAAGAGTCAAGCAAACTAAAATATCCGGGTTGATAGCATCCTGGAGAAGGAAATGGCAACCCATTCCAGTACTCTTGCCTGGAAAATCCCATGGCTAGATGGAGGAAGCAGCTAGGCTACAGTCCATGGGGTTGCAAAGACTGAGCGACTTCATTTTCTTTTCTTTCTAGGCATCAGTAGTAAGACAAAGCAAGTCCAAAAGCTCACCCCACACCTTCTGAACTATTTTCTATAGGCTGTATCCACAACTGCTAGAGTAAAAACCTTTACTCTAGAGATTAAGGTTATAAAAGGAGGTTATAAAGGATGCCTTTTGTAATGCAATCCAGGGTGGATTAAAGATATTCTTCGAACATAATGAAAAAAAAAAAAGTAAATAAGAGACTAGTTCCTTGAGGAAAGGTAGATACTTTTAATGCTATATCACCAGATCTTTCATTAATTAACATAATAAAGTAATGAATGACAACTTTATTTGCAAGAGTAAAGGGATACTATTAACTAATCTTTCAGATTCTTCTCTGATAATGACATCAGGGAGGTTTCTGCTCCTTTTCCCTTGGTTTTCAAGATCTGAAAACAGTCTCTCCCACCCTCCTATTCAATGAGAGAATAAGAAGTGACTGAGGATGACAAACAACCCAGGCTTGAAGATACACTTTTGGGGAGGAACCAAAATATTAAAAAGCACAAAAATCCCTAGGGGCTGACAGAAAAACAGTGTAGTGAGGAGCATATAGATCTAATAATCAAAGACAGAAGACAAAAGCATGGAGATGAGTTGAATGTGTCAGAGAATCCAGTTTTGAACATCCATCACTGTGGACTCTGTATGTATTGGAATATGACATCTGAGCTATCTACCATTTTTAAATGTTATCTCTGGTGATCACAAGAGTGAACCTGCTCAAATTCTTCATCAAATGTCTATTTTCCTTAGAACATCACTTCCACAGCATTTCGATGTAATTACCACAAACGGCAGAAAATATGCTTACATTCCCTTTGTTGGTTCTGATGGCCCAGCTCAAAGAGACTCTGTTTAATCATGAGAAGTTTGTATTCCAGTAACTATTCATCCATATGTGTATTATTTGTGCTGTTATTAGAATGTTTACCATGAAACATTTTGGAAACAAATATTATAAGAATATGAACACTATTTATCAAGCAGCTTTGGGTTCTTCTGAAACTTTGCCATATGTCACTGACAAAACAGACTCAATTTGCAAAGCTCAGTTTTAGAACAAGAGAAAATTATATTTTGATCTTAGGGGAACTTGTGCAATGGTTAAATCTGGATAAAATTACTTCGTGATATTTCCCCTCTCCCTTTCCCTCACCTCATGATATGAATGTCTTGAATATTCTTTGGAAATTCATGTCATGTATAGTTGTACTGGACATTCATTTAAACAAACTCCTTCTCAAGAGGCTTTTAAACCTATCCTGATAATAAGAAAAGTCATTTTGTTAGAGTCACTCTAAAAATTTAAAGCACAGCTTTCAGTGAAACAAAAAAACAAAATTATCTTACAATCATGAAGGACACATGGTTCTATCGAGACACATTTTAGAAGGAACACTGTGAGAGAAAGGAACGTGCCATGTTGTTTTTGTCAATTATTAATTTACATAATTTGCTCCCCTTGTATGCCAGAGTGTTGCAGAGAGAATATGAGATACCATTGTAATCTCAAGGAATTTTGCCTTCAGCCTCTAAACATACCATAATGTTTGTCTTTCACCACCATGTTTATAATCACAGTTCCTTAAAACCAAGAAGTGAGAACCGTTTTGACAGGCGCTGGACTTCCTGGTCACAAATGCTGAACGGAACATTTTCATAAGGTAATCCTACATCTTGAAAAATTTGCTCTTCACTTTCATGATTCTTCAAGTTGGAGAATGAGATAACAACAGATCATAAGTTATTTCCTCAAGTGCAGGTTTTGAAAAATTATTAAAATATTATGCATGTAGCCATACTCTCATCTGCCTTCCCTGGTGACGTGGTAAAGAATCCACCTGCCAATTCAGGAGACTCAGATTGGATCCCGGGGTCAGGAAGATCCCCTGGAGGAGGAAATGGCAACCACTCCAGTATTCTTGCCCTGGAAATCCCATGGATAGAGGAGCCTGGCTGACTACAACAGTCTTTGGTGTCGTGAGAGAATTGGACACAATTGAGTGACTAAACAACAACAGTACTCTCATCAGCTTGTTGATTTCACTTATGAAACAGTCAACCTCTGAGGAAAGGTTCATGGAGTTAGTGTGACAGACTCCTTTAATAATATAATCATTTTATCATGAGTCCTGATAATGAAGGAAATTAGGATATATAACCCATAATACGATACCCTTCTCAGTTGTCTCAGTTTTTTCCTACTCCTGTTTGCTTTGGAAATAAAGAAGACCCTTTTGTCAACGATTCAGAAGAACTAGAGGTTAAAATTATAATTTTTATCAATATACCTCAAGTCTCAGGTAAATGCCTGGTGCTCATTCGCTCAGCTGTGTGGGACTGTTTGCGATACCCTGGACTGTAGCCTGTCAGGCTCTTCAGTCCATGGGATTCTCCAGGCAAGAATACTGGAGAGGGTTGCCATTCCCTTTTCCAGGGGATCTTCCCAACTCAGGGATCAAACCGGTGTCTCTTACATCTCCTATATTGGCAGGCGGAGTCTTTACCACTGCGCCGCCTGGGAAGCCCCTCAGGTGGATACTGGCTTCAATTAAGAGATTTACAAGTTCATTTAAGAGATTTATAAGTTCTCAATTCAAAATGGCGACCTCAGAGGACCCTGAATGCACCTCCTCCCATAAATACATCAAGTCTACAGCTACATATGGAAAAACGTCCTCTGAAAAAAACCTAAAAACTGGCTGAGCCACTCCTAGAATCCAGGGGAAGGAGAGAAGGTCCACACGGAAGCAGGTTAGAGAGGTTCCATCACAACCTCACCGCAAGCCCCACCAGTCCCACCTTCCCCAGCCCCGGGTATAGACGCATGACTGCTCACTGAGAAGCAAGGAAAGGGTCTGAACCCCACAGCGTACACTCCCACTTTTAAAAGTGGCATCCGCGAGACCCCAAAATATCTAGCACTGAAAACAAACCGGACTCTGTGTGGGAGAGCCTCATTTGGCTGTTTGGTTGGCGGACATTGGATAGGACAGGCATCTGGGGACCTGCTCTCCGGCAGAGACTGGCGGCAGCCGTTTTCACTGTCCCTGCACCGCCTCCAGGGGCCAGGATCCCCAGATTGATGCTTTTATATACGTCTGGCTGCCCCATCCCTACCGGCTGCCCAGGGGCCACTCCTTGATCAACTGGTTCTGGTGGCCAGCAGAGCGTGGAAGCCTGGGTCCCTTGTTGTTGTTTAGTTGCTTCAGTCGTGTCCAACTCCTTGTGATCCCATGGACTGTAGCCCGCCAGGCTCCTCTATCCATGGAATTCCCTAGGCAGGAATACTGGAGTGGGTTGCCAGTTTCTCCTCCAGAGGATCTTCCCCACCCAGGGATCCAACCCCCATTGTCTGCATTGCAGGCTGTTTACCGCTGAGCCACTGGGTCGCATGGGAGTGTACCAATTTGCAAGGTGGTTCTTGGCAGGCTACCACCTGAGGCAGTGCGTGGAGGGTAGTCTGAGGCACCCGCTAGTATTTCTGCCAAGGCATCCTCTTTGCTGGTCCTGGAGCTTTGGCCTGAGGAGCAGGCACACCTGTAGAGCCCTTTAGATATGGATGTGTTCTTGGGAACCACAGGCTAGTGCACAGCATCTTTGCACCCTCCCTCTGCCTCACTGCAGCTTGCAGGACTCTCCCAGACAGGAGCGTCTATGCTCCTTTGAAGCCCCAGTTGTGGGGATTACTACCCAGGGGACTCCTTGAAGTGGTGGCCAGAGAGGTATAGGTTTGCAGTCCCACAGGACTATATACTTGTATGTTTATCTTTTTTAAATTGAAGTATAGTTGATTTACAATGTTGGTTTACAATTACTGCTGTACAGCAAAGATATTCAGTTATATAAATATATATATATGTATATATATATATACATGCATTTTAAAAATATTCTTTTCCATTATGGGTTTATCATAGGATAATGAACATAGTTCCTTGTGCTATACACTAGGATTTTGTTGTTTATGCATTATATACATATAAAAGCTTATATCCACTAGCTGCATTCTCCAACTTCATCCCTCCCCCAACCCCCTTCCCTTGGCAACCACCAGTCTGTTCTCTATGTCCATGATTTTGTTTCTGTTCCACAGATGGGTTCATCTGTGTTGTATTTTAGATTTCACATGTAAGTGAAATCACATAGTATTTGTCCTTCTGACTTAGTATGATAATCTCTAGTTGCATCCGTGTTGCAGCAAACAGCATTTTTTTTATGGCTGAGTACCAGTCCATCCTAAAGGAAATCAGTTCTGACTATTCATTGGAAGGACTGATGCTGAAGCTGAAACTCCAATACTTTGGCCACCTGATGCGAAGAACTGACTCATTTGAAAAGACCCTGATGCTGGGAAAGATTGAAGGCCGGAGGAAATGAGGACGACAGAGGATGAGATGGTTGGATGGCATCACTGACACGATGGACATGAGTTTGAGTAGGCTCTGGGAGTTTTTGATGGACAGGGAAGCCTGGCATGCTGCAGTCCATGGGGTCACAAAGAGTCGGACAGACCTGAGCGACTGAACTGAACTGAGTATTTCATTGTATATATGTACCATATCTTCTTTACCCATTCTTCTGTTGATGAACATTTAGCTTGTTTCTATGTCGTGGCTACTGTGAATACTGCTGCTATGAATATAGAGGTACATATATCTTTTTTAAATTATAATCTTGTCCAGATATGTGCCCTGGAGTGGGATTGCTGGATCATATGGTAATTCTATTTTTAGTTTCCTGAGAAACGTCCATACTATTTTCCACAGTGGCTGCACCACCAGAAGTGTAGGAAGATTTCCTTTTCTCCACATCCTCTCCAACATTTGTTATTTGTAGACTTTTTGATGAGAGCCATCTAACTGGTGTGAGGTGGTATCTCATACTTTTGATTTGCATTTCTCTAATAATTGGCAATGTTGAGCATCTTTTCATATTCCTATTGACTACCTGTATATTTTCATACTTTAAAAGCTACTGCCTGAAGATCTGGCTTCTTAATCACATACCACAATATAGCACATTGGAAAACTCTAAATAAGAAAAATAATCTCCGTCGATTTCACCAGCAGTCATTGACTTTCATTTATGCCATCCTCCAGTCTCTGTCCAGTTCAGTTTCAGAATCAGTATTGACTTTATCTTCTTGTATGGTGATTTTAAAAGACAGTATTTGCTTAGCAGCAACAAAAGCTCTCTTTTAAGGAGCTATGCATAAGGTCTGCCAAACAGTGTTAGTTTTTAATGTGAACGTCATGAGTAAACTTACTAATATCGTGGGTTACCCTCTTTGTGTTATTTGTGCTCTCCTGTAATAGTTCATGGACTGACTTTGTAATCGCTGCTTGTCAAAATAGAAATTTTATATTCATCACTTCAATTCTTGCTTACTAAACTTCACAGATAAAGTCAGTGGTTCCTCACGGCTTCCCCACGGCATATTATTAAGAACAATTAACTTGCCATTTTATTTAAAAGGACAAAGTTCTCATTTCAAAAGCTCTGCATGTGTTTACCATAATCATATAGGAATCTTTGTAAAACTGCTTTTTAATCTTTCAAAGTTCCTCCTCTAACTTTGTCAAGTATAGTATTAATAAATCTCTACAAGAATTAATTTTAAGCAAATTTGCTTACCTTTTGAACAAGTTTGGAATGTTTTATTTATGTAAGCATTTTTGTAAATATAAAAAGACATTAGACATCTTTGAGAATAATATTTATTAAAACTGACCTAATAAATTCTCTGGTGCATGAACTTTGTATTAATACTTGTATAAATGCATACCATCACCTCTTCCATTACCACAAGGTTTAATGATTATGGTCTTCGGGTAACATTAAAGATTTGTTTTAAGGAAACAGTAGCTTTTTGAGAACATTTACCTTTTTCACTTGGAGGCAGTGTGAGGAGTTGGTGACTCTGGTCATTGCCATCAGATTAATTCTAATGTATATCCTTCCTTAAAGTAAACCAGTTAACCTTATCGCTAAACTTTGTTTTGTTCTAAATGGACTTGTGGTCTTGACTATTTGAATTACACAGTCCACATTGTAGTACATAAGGAAACTCAAAATAAGAAAAATAATCTCCAATACTCTCACCAGCAATCTTTGACTTTGTCATTTGCACCACACTCCAGTTCTTGTCCATATTCATTTTTAAGTAGTTGTAGAATTGTGAACTTTATGCCAGTCTCTATAAGTCTCTATGAGTCTCTATGACAGGAATATAGAGAACTCATTTTTCATCAGGCCTCTTTGCATCATTCTGCCCAAAGTTCATTAGTTCAGTTCAGTTCAGTTCATTAGTACATCTTTTAATTACCTCTTTTTTCTAACTTTGTTTTTACTGAAAGAAATCTATTCCCATTAAGGAAGTTTACCCACCACAGTGTTCACCATTGTTTAACATTCATCTTTCCATCTAGTGTTGTCTCATTTCTCCTAGTCCTGCATCTGATGTCCTGTTTAGATTTTTTACCAAGTTCCACTCTAATTCTATCTCATCCTTTGAAATCATATGGTAGAAGAAAATATCCCCTCAAAATTGCTCTGACAAGATATAAATTCAAGAGCTGGTCACCAAAACTATTTTTTTTTTTTGGCATCATAACTCCATTCCTGAAGAATGGAAAACTCAACTGGATGGGACAGAAAATGAAATATTATTAAGTACTATTCTAACTGCTTTTCATGTATTTTAACCTTTCAAATATTCATGACCCAATCATGTAAATAATATTGTTGATTCCATTTTGCAAATAAGGAGATCAAGGCAGAGAAAGGTTAGACAACTTTCCCAATGAAAGAAATCTGGCTCCAGAGACAATGGGTTTAATCACTGCACATATTGCCTCTTGAAATGATTAACATTGTCACCTTGTCCTTGATTTCTAACAAATGCATCCACAGGGCTTAGTCATATTTGAGAATAGCTAAATATACATAAGCAACAGTCACCTTAGAATTTTCTAAAAATCTTGAGCTAAAAAATATGATCAAAGATTACATCTTCAACATGCTAGATTTTAAAAATAATTTCAGGAAATAGCAAGGGGGTAATTGAAGTATATACTAGTATTTTTCATTGAATTGTAGTCCTATAACATGGTATAGCAGATAAGGAATTAAACTAAAAGTCAGAAGACCCAGCTCTGGTCTTAGCATTGCCCCTAGATCTATGTGTGAGTTTAAATAAGTCACTTTCTTTTTAAGTTAGTGTCTTCATCTGATTTAAAAAAAAAAATTGAGTGAAAGTGTATGCTTTGCCCATCTTACTGACTTGTTCTAAAGATGAATGAGATAATGTGTTGGGAGGACTCTGTCAAGTGTATAATGCTATCCCATGAAAGATAGTATCAAATATGGTTAAGAGCAGGCACTAGTGTCTTTTTCATATACTTCCTAGCTATATGATCTTGGCCAAGTTCCTTCACCTCTCTAATATTCTATTTCCTCAACTTTAAAAAGTTATAAAAAGGTTTTATAATAGAATTGACTTCCTAGGAATTTTGTCACCTTTTATAACACATGTATAATTTGAATTTCTTCAGATGCAGGTCCTAGGACAAGGATTCAAATGCAAATAACTTATCGGAAGATAGGGAGGTGATACAGAGAAGGCAAGAATACAATAAAAGGTGCCTTAGCAGATAAATCACCACCCCAGGTTACTGGAACTTAATCCTGCTGAGGAATTCTGAGTCTAAGGAATGGCGTAGACAATATAACATATGTATTCATTTTGCTTCATTAAAATAAGTTATATTTACTCATCTTCTAGTTTAATTGATCCTCTCATTTCTCACATCCAGTTACCAGACCCATCAAATAAATGTTCATTTTTTATATCATGCTTTTCACTTCTAGAATATCTGCCTGTTTCTCTCTTACAGTTTCCATTTCACTGCTGTAATTCTCCAGCTGTTCCCATCTCTTCTTTACCTGTCCTGGTCATTATTTCTGCATAATAAATTCCACACTTAGCAGCTGAAAATAATCATTTTAGTTTGCTCATGATTTTATGCTAATTCAGGAAAGGCTCAGCTTTTGTTGTCTCACATGTGGTTCTAGTAAGATATCAGTTGGCAATGCAGTTATATGAAAGTTCAACTGGACTGGATATCAAGATGGCAACCCATAGCAGACAGTTGATGATGGATGTTACCTGTGAGTTCAGTTAGGACAACTGACCTGAATTCCTGTATGCGCCCACTCCAGGATGACAATCTGACAGTAACCGAACTTTTTATGGGGTATTTGGCTGCTGCCAGAGGAAGCATCACAAAAGGAGTTGAAAGAAACTGCAAGATTTTTATTTTGTTTTCTTTTTCTGACATAGATTCAGTAGTTACATAGGATCACTTCTACCTTACTCAGTTCTAACTATATGTTTGAAGCAGATAAAAACCTGTCCATATTCAAGGGAAGGTGAAATAGTGTTAGTTCTTAATGAAGAGTGTCAAAGGATTTGGGGATGGTGTTTTAAAACCATTATACCACCCTTATCTCTAATACTTCGTCCTACGTATTTTAAAGGCCTTTTCGGCTAAGTCCAATATCTGTGTTATGGAGGGATCTGCTTTAACTGACTCTTTCTTCTCTTGACTATGGGTGACATTGTCTTGCCTCTTCATATATCCTGTAAGTTCTAACTGAATGTCATATACTATGTCTAAAAGGAACAAGAGGGACTAATATAGGTAAAATTACTCTAGGAAATGACACACTCCTCAGAGAAACCACTAGGTTGAGCTGCTGAGTGAGTATAATCCCTGATTATGTAATCTGTCTTGGCTTTTTTTATTGGATCTAATTCACCACTGGCTCACATGTTTTGATGGGGAGATCAGTTCTTTCCCGAGCATAGGAAGATGCTGAAGTTTTCTCTCTACTTTACAGCACAACTTCCAGCACTACGTATTGCTAGGAAAACTTCTTTGCTTTCTAACCTTCTACCTTTCTTCCCTAGACCCAGTGTTCCACTGACTTATGCTTGATGGAGTTTGCATCCACCTCTCAGCTCTCCTGCTCTGCCCTCAGCCTCCAGCCACCTGGTTCCTTGTACTTGATGAGGGCTCAGTGTACCTCTAGGATATACCTCTCAGCTTTCTTTCCCTGTGCCTCACATTTCACACACTGTTGCTGTGCATACAATGAAAGGCCAAAGGGAAAGGTTTTATGACTGTGTGTGGACCTGCTTTGTCACTGGGATTTTCAGAAATCTAAGCACTCATTGCCATCTACACATAGCCATTAAAAGTACATTAAAAATTTGGCTCCCATCTATTGGAAGCTTCTCCCCCCATGGCCCCAGGGATAATAGCAAGGCAGAGGCATCTGCTCTCCTAAAAAGGGCTAACTTCTTTTTAGAATTTGACTCATTGGAATTGCCTTACATTTTCATCCCTCTGAAAAGTTTCTGAAAGACTATGATTTTATAGTAGCTTATATGACATTCACTTGTTATTATATCTCTTTCAATGAAACTGAAGCATCAGAAACTGATTTTGAATGGGAAAATTTTCCCTGCTGTATATAGCGTGACCCTACTCCTCAATGCTAAGGGTCCGCAATGTGATTCTTCTATGGGGGTTCACTAGAGACTCCACACATTATATAACTTGACAACATATCCTTGGTACAAGGCTATAAATGTCTGTGTTTGTTCATCCCAAGTAAACATGAAATGCTTCTAATCCTTTTTCTTGATTGAGATCAAAAGAAACATTCTTGTCAGGTCAGTAGTCACATAAAATGTGTACAGTACACTGACATCTTCTAATAAATATATAATAACTGGCTGTACTTGGGGTTATTAATTTGTTAAGCTTTTGGAAGTGTACCACTACTCACCATGGTCCATCTTGTTTTTTAGGGGCAATATCTGCACTTTTTAGTTTTTGAAAGTGGCACTAATCTCTGCCAGTCTACCTTGGATGCTTCTGATTTATGACCTTGCATGATGGGATGCAGTTAAAGGGGCTTTCACATGGCCTTTCCCACCCTAATGGATATTATGCCAAAGATCAAGGAATCAACAGAAGAGTTGCTTTAGTTGCTATATATATCCATCCTATTATGCACGTATATTTTCAATAAATAACTACAGGTTGATCCATAGACCCATTGAACCCACTGTCAGATACACTTAGGCCATGGCTCTATTTTATACCTGGTCTCAGTTTATATACTTCACTCAACAAAGAGAGTCCTCACAGCATTGTTGCATCTCAGAAGCAACCTCTGAGACAAGGTGAATTAGTCACTTATTGCTGTGCAACAAAACATTAGCAGTTTAAAACAAGAGGCATTTATTATCTTCTCTAATTTCTGAGAGTCAGGAATCCAGAAGCATTTTAGCTGTGTGATTCTGGGTTAGGACCTCTCATGAAATTTCAATAAGATATTGCTGATACTGGAGTCATCTGAAGCCTTGACCAGAGCTGGGGGTCTTCTGTTTAATAGCTGATTCACACGGTTGTTGTCAGGAGGTCCCAATTCCCTGACACATAGACCTCTTTGGAGAACTATTTAAGAGTTCATATAAAAGGGCAGCTAGCTTCTTCCAGAACAAGCCTTCCAAGAGTGACAGCAAGGAGTAACCCATGATGTCTTTTATCCCTACACACAAAACATCATTTCCACCATATGCTATTGTTTAGAAACAAGTCACTAAGTCCACATAGATTGTCAGAATTTGGCCACATCTTAGAGAAGAGTGTTTGAAGGTTGTGGGCATATATTAAAACAACTCCAGGAGGATTTGAGTGCAAAGAGTTTGCTTGAAAGACAATACTAGGAAACACCAGAATGAGAGAAGAAAGTGAGACAAAAATAGAGAAGGAAAAAATCCAATAAAGGATTCGTTATCAAATAAATCACCACTCTAGGCAACTGAAGTATAACACCACTGGGAAACTTGGAAAAACACATTTCAGAGTTTTCCTACCCAAAGAGCAGAGCAAATATGCAATAACTCCCATTTGTCATTGATTGACATGTATCACTTACATTCACAATTCATTGTTGAAAACCAGTTTCTGGCCAACTTCAAGAGAACCAGGATGCAAAGAAGCACAACTGTGGCATTTTCCAAGAAGAAGAAAATCATTCACCTGAAACAGAGGGTAGCTGGATATCTATGAACCCAGCTGGTGATGACCACAGCTCTTAAGAATCAAAACTTAACACAGAGAAAAGCAGAGCCTAGAGTTTTTGCCTTAATGAGATATTGGAAAGATAGTGACAACAAATGAGGACCCTATGGGACTGGTCCTGAGGGATAGGAGATGACAAAATATAAACTTTGAGGTCACAGGGCCTGCAGGGAAGACATCAGACAAGGGGGTTTCCCTGTCTCTCTGTTACCTTTACCAGTGAGTCAGGGAAGGCTGATCCAACACTTGGAGATTGATTATTGTCATCCTAGGACTCACTACATGTTTTCTATCTGATTAGCCAGCCACATTATCTATTCATACCACTGAATGATAGGGCCCTTAATTCATAGCTGCCTTCACATTGCCTACAAATGATCCAATGCCCTAAGCTCTGCTGAGTGTCTTCTAAACCACCCCCAGGAGGATTCCCACTATCTATAACCAAAGGTACCTCCTTGATAGCTACAGAGGCAGTGACATTATATAAAGAAATGAGGCATTCCCAGTCATTGTACTTGGAAAGGACCAGAAAGGGATGAAAACCATCTCTGTTATTTGTAACCTTTCTCCTAATCTCTATGTCTGGTTAATGACATTCTCCATTTCCCACACCATGCTAGGTATCTGAAAATGTATTATATCAAAGAAATAAGTGTATCAAGCTTTTAATAATTCCATTAATTTCCATCACTACTGGTTGAGTATCTTTAAATGAAGATCTAGACTTACTGTGATCATTAGAGATTTTGTTAACACTTTCTTTCCATGAGATTGACATTGCTAATCCCAGCGCCTTATTTAATTCAAATGAAAGAAATTTTATTTTGTCTCAGTCACCTTTTTGAAATTGTTATCTCAAAGGGAAGATGATCTCTCTTTTCCCCACACATGATTTTGTGAGTTTTTAGAGAATTCCTTAGTTTGTCAATCACTTCAAATTTCACATAGCAGTGTTGATTTTCAACAATAACAAAAAAATATAGGGGGAATATTCCTTTAAAGAAACCGTTTATTAGCAGTGTTGCCAAATTACACCAACATAGTCAGCATTGTATTTTCATGGGACAAGATGGATACTACTAGCTTTCACGTTACCATAGACATAATCAACAAAATACAATAAAAGATAGCATGTTTCCCTAAAATGGGAAAGTGAGAATATTAGCCAGAGATCTGGCAGGTCCAAGGCAGATTTTTCTCTAATCAAAAAAGAGGTAAATCTTTGAAACAAAGCACTGGGGTCAGGCAGAAAACAGATGATTTTTAACTCACTACTCCTTGACTTACCTCAGAGTTTTTAGGTTTTATCTGCCTAAAAGTAGAAGCAGAGTCCTGATCAGTTCCACCTCTCCCTTGGTGATTCTTCACACTATTTTATTTCACTTCTCAGTGTTATTAATCATATTAGGAATGGTAATTCTGTGTTCTAGTTTATGACAAATAGTATAGACAGAGGAGGTAAGGAAAGTGTGAAGACTGGATATTAACAACAGGGACTTTGCTTTTGTATGTCATTAAATTTATCTTTTATTTATGTTATAGTGATAGGCTGTCTCTTTTCTCTGTTTCCTGAAAATCTTTCATTATTTGATGATGTGTTTCTAAAGCCCCTATTGGAAGTATTGTAAATATTTCTTGTGTGGGTCAGCTGATTTTTCGAGAAGTTTGCAGTGAGAATGAAAGCAGAGAAATGGGAGATATTGAAAACACATCATAAAGAACACAGCCTGGGCTCTGCCAATCAGAATGGATGTTCCAACTAATAAGAACCCTGGCCACAATTAGTGCATCAATGTCTGTACCAACTATCTTATTACGCAATTTGAAAATGAGGGTCAACAGGATAAATTGTTAGAATGTAAGAATAATGATGAAGACAAGTGTGTATTTTTTTAACATCTCAGCAAAGCTGATACCATGTAGGATTATAAAGTATAGTGAAAAATACTGTAATCCGCATTCTGTGACTATAAAGGAAAGAGAAAACAGTGAAAGAACCTTGGGATAATAAGATACCTGACTGATTTGAATGTAGAAAAATGTTTTATAATTGCTGACATGAAATAATGGTCACCATTTCTAGTTCTCTAAATTTGTTGTAAGATTTTGCTTGGTATGCAACGCATAAGCCAGTGAATTCATGTCCCACGTCAGTAATCATTTCTCCATCAGATAACAGGATTTACATAAAGATGAGTTGCCTATGAAAACTGATTTTAGTTTATTGCTAGCAATAGATAATTTGGTGAGGTCTCCAGCTACGCAGAGGGACCACCCATGATGAAAAGGACTCATTAATGTCCCCTGAACAGTGCACAGGATGCTCAGTAATTCAAAGAAACTATCCAAATTTCAAAATGGAAAAAAACAGGGTGACCAAAGAGGAATAAGATCCACTTTAACGTTATTTCAGAAGAGTAAATGCCCTACACTTTACAGTACTCAAAAAGAATCTATAACATTTTTAAGTTTACTTTGGATGAAAACAGTTCATGAGATTGCAAAGAAAAAATGAACAAGAAATGAAAACGATCACTCAGTGAACCCTGGGCCGTTTAAATTCTTGTTTGAGAAAGTAAAAATTTTTCATTCAACCTTTCATCACTCCCTGTCAGTCTCTAGATGCCTCAATGAGAAGAGAATGAACTTTGTCCAAAAGATCATTTCTCTTCGTGAGATCCTGAGCAACCAATGCCATACTCTATAGGTCTGCAGGAGACAGAATGTGTGCATTCTGAGAAAATGTATTTCATTTTCTTCCCTACTTGTTAACTTTGATAGCACTCTTTATGGTATCAAACTCTCTACAAACAGGAAACCAACATTTATAACTCTCTTGCCACTTAGGTGTATGTCTATCCAATTAGGATGACCATTTTCTTGAGTTGAATCACTGAACTTTCATAAAGCGAAACATTTATAGAATCATATTATCATCAATCAGTGTTTTGTTTTTAAAGACTCTTTTTCACCATAACTCAATAAAAGATACATTCTCCACACAACCCACTAAACATATTCATATGCTTATGCATATTGAAACAAAACCCTTATTAGCTAATTAGAATTAGCTAATATTCTTATTAGCTAATTAGAATTAGCTAATTTTGGGGGGCTCCAAAATCACTGCAGATGGTGATTGCAGCCATGAAATTAAAAGACGCTTACTCCTTGGAAGGAAGGTTATGGCCAACCTAGATAGCATATTTAGAAGCAGTGACATTACTTTGCCAACAAAAGTCTGTCTAGTCAAGGCTATGGTTTTTCCAGTGGTCATGTATGGATGTGAGAATTGGACGGTGAAGAAAGCTGAGCGCCGTAGAATTGATGCTTTTGAACTGTTGTGTTGGAGAAGACTCTTGAGAGTCCCTTGGACTGCAAGGAGATCCAATCAATCCATCCTAAAAGAGATCAATCCTGGGTGTTCATTGGAAGGACTGATGTTGAAGCTGAAACTCCAATACTTTGGCCACCTCATGCAAAGAGTTGACTCATTGGAAAAGACCCTAATGCTGGGTAGGATTGGGGGTGGGAGGAGAAGGGGACGACAGAGGATGAGATGGTTGGATGGCATCACCGACTCGATGGACATGGGTTTGGGTAGACTCCGGGAGTTGGTGATAGACAGAGAGGCCTGGCGTGCTGCAATTCATGGGGTCGCAAAGAGTCGGACACGACTGAGTGACTGAACTGAACTGAATATTCTCTGTGGTAGCTGGGACACTCTTATGCTACTATATTTTATGTTTTAATTTTAATTGCTTGTCACTGCCTACTAAACTTACTAAATTGATCTTGTGTGTGCTAAGTCGCTTCAGTTGTGTCCAACTCTTTGTGACCACGTGGACTGTAGCCTGCCAGGCTCCTCTCTCCATGGAATTCTCCAGGCAAGGACACTGAAATGGGTTGCCATGCCCTCCTCCAGGGGATCTTCCCGACCCAGGGATCAAATCCATGTCTCATGTCTCCTGCATCGGCAGGCAGGTTTTGTACCACCAGCATCACCTGGGAAGCTATGGCTTGTGTTCTTCAATTGGAAAACAATGCTGTAAAGATCTTAAGATACTGTCTTGACCTTTGTTTCAAATGAGAAGAAATCATAAAAAGAGGTTCTTTCCTAGAGATGAGTTCTCTAGGAAAAAAAAAAAACTCTCTTTTTTCTAAGGTAAGCTACCAAGTCCAGTGAGTAGGAATCTATTTCAGGCGCAAGGACATGTCTAACTAAATGCCTTTAAATTATTTCTAAAGCTTGATGGCAAAAGCCCAGAACCTCACAGCATTGCGGGAACACAACAATACTGCTCTTAAATTCACCATGCAGTTCCCCTTTATTGCTTCCAGAGATGAAACTATGCATTAAATGTAGAAGGAATAAAGGAGGCCAAATGCCTAGAAGACGGCCTTGAGGAAGAACAATGGGCATCTTACAGGCAATGGGTTGCCACTATCCTGACATTGTGACATTATTATCAGCATCGTGCTATCAATGTCAGTGTTAAACAGGATGTTACCATAAGTAGGTGAGGGAAGTCAAAGCCACACTAAATGATCATGTGTTTCTTTAAGTCTACCCAGACATACTTCGAACGATCTTTATATTATGCCAAAAAGACATATTTGTAATTTAGAGCATTTTCCTGGTGTCCACAATCGGTTAGCATTTTATTTCACTTGAATTTGCCTTTGCTTTTTCTAACATTCCACCATACCCTTATATCACAAGTTCCAGGGATGCTTTCTCTGTTTTAACCATATGTAAAGAATATATATATTCTTTTAAATTACAAATTAAAGTTTTACGACCCCTAAAGCCCTTTAAGAGAAAAAAAAACATGCACAACAGACGTTTTTCTTCTCCTCCTAAAGAAAAGGCAACAAAACAGCATGACTAGAAGATTTTTCCTCATTCAAAATACTTTTTCTAAGAAAAACATTGTTTTTAAGGTCAGCAAAGGATTTAGAAACATGGCTTACTCAATGTGGTCCATTATCTGGCATTAAGCATTATCTGACTGTGGATTATATGCTCCTGAAAAGGGAGTAAAGGGATCACTTTTTAGAACCACATTATCTTATTCAGGCTTTTGAAGTATTCATGCATATTGAAGAGAGAGCTTTGGATTCCCAAAGGTTTAATGCACCCATATTAAATAAAGAAGAGAATCTTTTCTTCCTAGTAGGCTTAATGTGGAGAGAAAAAAAGATCATGAGACAAGAAAATTCAATAACACAAGCTACAGTGAATTTAACAGGAACATGTCCAGTCATTCCAAACAAATACATTCTGATACACCTTAAAATTCTAATCAGCTGAAAACAGACATGTGGACACCAGAATCATCTTGCTCCACAAAATCTTATGTTTATGTTCTCTTTGGCATAAAATGAGAAAATAAAGAAAAGAAGGCATTTATACAGATGAAGTATAAATGTGCCCTCATCTCTCAACAAGATACAGAAACACACTAGATAATTTTGATGTTTGTTTAAGTCTTTCAGTAGACTACTTCAGTGAGAAATATAGCTTATTTACAATTAAAATGTTTATATAGAATGGGATATAATTCTGTCAAGTCAACCCAAAGCACATTTTAAGTAATTACTTATTTAACAAGTAACTTGATAAATATCATTACAAATATCAATATATAAGAGGATATAAGGTAAATATTATATCCTCTTACATCCAAATTTTTATTATGCACTTGAATGAAAGCTACTTGTTATTATAATAACATGAAAATCTTTTAGAAGAATCAGTTCAGTTCAGTCGCTCAGTCGTGTCCAACTATTTGCGACGCCATGACTGCAGCACGCCAGACTTCCCTGCCCATCACCAACTCCCAGAGCCTACTCAAACTCATGTCCATCGCATTGGTGATGCCATCCAACCATCTCATCCTCTGTCATCCCCTTCTCCTCCCACCTTCAATCTTTCCCAGCATCAGGGTCTTTTCCAATGAGTCAGTTCTTTGCATCAGGTGGCCAAAGTATTGGAGTTTCAGCTTCAGCATCAGTCCTTCCAATGAATAGTCAGGACTGATTTCCTTTAGGATGGACTGGTTGGATCTCCTTGCAGTCCAAGGGACTCTCAAGAGTCTTCTCCAACACCACAGTTCAAAAGCATTAATTCTTCAGTGCTAAGCTTTCTTTATAGTCCAACTCTCACATTCATACATGACTACTGGGAAAACCATAGCTTTGACTAGATGGAACCTAGTTGGTTTCCTTTTTAGCATAAGATAAGCAATCTCTTGTTAAAGACAGCATTAGCAATTGTAATATTGCTGAGGTAAAATCTACTCAGTAGTAGTATTGAGAGTCTTAGAGTTAACTGGATATTGAAAACAAATTTAATTACTTTAGTCTTAAAAGAGACCCTACATCATTTCTCACAAAGACATTGCAAGTCATGTGTGACTTAGTTTCAAATACTATAGGTCTATATTATTAATCTTTGAATGCCAGGCCAAAACTCAGAATTAAAAACCTCCCAACTGCAAACCTTTAGCTTTAATCATTAACAAACATGTATGATATAAGCTTGATAGAATATCTGAGTTTGCTACTTCTTGTTAAAACACTTTTTTAATTATATAAGTTTTCTCAGTTTCTTAGACTGCGTAGAGCATACTGCTAATTAGTATCATGAAAAGACATCCATTGAGTGGACAGGAAACATTAATATATGTGTGCAGTTTGCCACAAAGGACTCATGGTTGAGGAGCTCTGTTCATATTTCCCTGTGGCCTCTAAGAAGACTTATTTGAAATTTAGGCAAGACCAAGTCAGAAGATACTAAAGTAAAATCTAAAATTTTGCTTATGGTTTGCCTTTCTTAGGTGCAGGGCAAGTGGCACCTCAATAGAACTGATTGGAAAATTCTGGGAAGATGATAGGAAATGAGCAAAATTACAGCTCATAGCCTGCTTTGGCTAAAAGCTACTTGGGCCCACTGGATTAGAAAAAAGGACTCCTTCACACAGCCCAACCTAGAATTCTTGCATTTTGAGACAAAACACCAGTTAATATAAAATATTGCATCGCCTACTTTGTCTCTTCTCTGCATGGGTTCCTTTTAGGAGCAGAAAGAGCTCTAGGGATATTTGTTTGGCATTCCATTCAAGCATTATGCCTCTGACATAGTTTCAGTAATCCAGCAAGTACATGCCTAGGAATGGACATTTGGAGAACAAAGTACAATGTGGACAGATTCCTGTATCAAAATTACTTTTTCCTGTTAAGCCTCAAAATGAAAATGTCCTGGGACCCAGAATAGTTATGTGTATGCTTAGTCTCTCAGTTGTGTCTGACTCTTTGTGACCCCCTGAACTGTAGGCTCCTCTCTCCGTGGAATTTTTACAGGCAAGAACACTGAAGTGAGCTGCCATTTCCTTCTCCAGGGGATCTTGCCAACCCAGGGATCGAACCTGCATCTCGTGTGTCTCCTGCATTGGCAGGTGGATTCTTTACCACTGAGCCACCTGAGAAGCCTCAGGCAAATACAGAGAACTTTTTCTTAAGCTTCAGACCAAAGGAGAAGCTGCTGTCCTTGCAGCCTGAACCCCACAGGAAGTCAGCAGAGCTCTTACTTAACCCTCAGTGGGTACCGAAGGCTGGAATTTATTTCCAGGGTCAAGGAAGCGTCGATCTAAACCAGGGACGCAGACCTTGGTTGGTGTTGGTGGTTTTGCTGACCTCACTTATTTTGCTTTGGTTTTTACCTCTTTATTGATTTTTTTCTTAATCAGCACTGAGAACTTTCATTTTTCTACATGGGAAGTCAGGTTGTGTCCCAGTTAGAAAAAAGTCATAGTTGAAAAATATTATGTTATAATAAAAATGTTTCATTCTTCATTGAAAAACATTTACTGAGCACCTAGTATATGCTAAAGTAGTAAAGTTCACAATGCAAGAGAGTTGAGATGCGCTCAGGAAACGATCAGATACAAGCTCAGCATATGAGAAGGAGCCAGGTTACAGCATGAGACCTGCAGAGGATATATTGCTTCTGATTTGGCCCCGAGAAAGCAGTCTCCTGAAGGAAGCATCTGGAAGCACAGCTTTCTGCAGTAGGGTCTTGACCAGCTCCTTCAGGCTTCCAGAAAGATTGTAGGGAAGGGCAGACAATAGAACAATTAACCTCTTCCTATGAGACTTCTCTTAAAGGTCTCGTAACACCTGACAGATATGACAGCCTAGAAAAGCTGAAACCAAGAAACTCTCACTGTATAATATTTTCTCTATTTTCCTTCTGTCTACTTTATTCCCTCAAATTATGCTAACACTTTTTCTTTACTCTCAATTTCAGACTGGACCTAGAGTTTAATATGCACTGATTTGGGGAAATTGCTTCACCTGTGAATCATTGTTGTATAAGAGAACCAGTGTTTAGAGGGTAGGTTACTGCTTTTACATATAGGAGTTTTGTTGGATTCTGGGAATATGAATAGTTAAATCACATGTGTGTCCTGTGTTATTGATATTCTGGAATCTCAAAAAGAATATATGAGAAGCTGGTCGTATTATTTAACAAGTGCTGCACAACAGACAACCCCCAAAGAAATTTATCTGCTCACAACTCCGTGGGGGTGACAATTTAAGCCGGCTATGTGGAACCGCTTGTTTCTATTCCACGTGGTGGCAGCTGGGCTGACTCCTGTGTTCTCTCTCAGTTGGCAGGGGCTTTAGAGTCTGCCTGCTCCTGGATGGCCTCACTCACAAGGTTAGCAGAGGTCTAGGCTTTCAGCAGAGGTGCTTTAATTTACCCACGTGACCTCTTCATACAGTTAATGCAGACTTCTCACCCAGTGGCCAGATTTCAAGATGTCATGGCCCAACGTACAAATGCTCATCAAGCCTCTGCTTACATCACATCTGTTGATGTTTAATGGGACAGAGTAAGTCATGAGGACAACTCCAGAGCCAATATGGAAAAGAACACACAAGGGCATGTATGATTAGAGACATGACTCATTGCGGGCCATTAGTATAACAATGTGCCACCGTTAGGGCTTCCCCATTGCCTTAGCAGTAAAGAATCCGCCTGCCAATGCAGGAGCCTACGGTTCCATTCCTGGGCCAGGAAGAGCCCTTGGAGAAGGAAATGGCAACCCACTCCAGTATTCTTGCCTGGGAAATCCCATGGACAGGGGAGCCTGGCGGGCTATAGTCCAGGGGGTCACAAAGAGTTGGACATGACCAAGCAACTAAACAAGAACAAATGCCACAGTTCTGGTGAGAATAAGCCCTCTTTAGTGGTAACCAAGCATCTATATTAGTTCTGTGCCAAATGATACGGGCTAAACACAGACACATGCACTCATTCACATTCACTTGAGTGAGATTCTTTTAGGTAGGGCCAAATAAAATAAGAAGAAATCTTAAAATCTCTCTTTAAGAAGAAATTTTAAAGAAGAAATCTCAAAGCTTTGAATAATTGGGGGGCAAAAAGTTCTCCTTAGCTGAAAGAAGGAAGTTCTTTTGTCCTTTTCTATGGAATTATCTTGATAATTAAAGGATTTTGATTGCATTATTTGACTCATAGCATCCATTTCACAATGTTTAATACTGTCTAGTGACTGTGACTAGACAGCAAGAAGACTTATTCAAAGTAGAAAATAGAAGAGATGGTAAATTCTTGACTTGATATGGCCTAAGGGTTTACTTAATATTGTATCTTGATCAACTGCAGAAACTTTCTGGAGGGATATAAAAGATTTGAGGGTGTGGTGGTTTTGAAATATGTCCACAAATTCTTTGATAGCCCTTCCTTCAAGTGAGAGTTTTATTTTCTTTCTCGAGTTTGGACTCAATGTAGTGACTCACTTGTGACAAGCAGTGTGTGGCAGAAGTGATGATTTGTGACAGACAAGATTAAGACATAAAACATATTTTGACTTTCTCTTCAATCTCTCCTCTTGAATCACACGCTCTGGAGGAAGCAGTAGCCAAGTCATAAGGACATGCAGAAAACTCTATAGAAAGGTCTATGTGGTGAGAGACTGTAGCATCCAGCTGACAGTTACATGAGTGATCCTCCTGGAGACAGACTCCCCAAAGTCACCCAAGCCTTTAGATGACTCCAGCATCCCCTGATATCTTGAGTGCAACGCTATGAGAAACTCTGAACCAAAACTTCCCAGCTTAGCCATTCCCAGATTCCTATCTCTGAGAAACCGTATGAGGTAATAAATGTTTGTTGCTTTAAGATGTTAAGTTTGGAAATACTTAGGTGGCTCAGATGGTAAACAGTCTGCCTGCATTTGGGAGACCTGGGTCCAATCCCTGGGTCAGGAAGATCCCCTGGAGAAGAAAATGGCAAGCAGTCTTGCCTGGAGAATTCCATGGACAGAGGAGTCCGGCGGGCTATAGTCCGTGGGTCACGAAGAGTCAGACACGACTGAGTAACTAACACTTTGTTATACAACAATAGAGTTCAGAGGAGCTGAACCACCTCTATCTTTAATCCCAGATGCACAAAATAGTGCACTGAATGTGCTCAGGAAAATTGGGTCTTCCCAGGTAGTCCAGTGGTTGGGACTCCAGGCTTCCCATGCAGGGTAGGGTGAGGGTTTGATCCCTGGTTGGGGAACTAAGATCCCACACGCTGCATGATATAGCCAAAAAATTTTTTTAATTTGAAAAAATTGAAAATAACTCCAGTGATTCATGTAGAACTTGCTGATGACCTCTTTCCTACCAAGAGAGATAGCCTCCCCATTAACTCATCATAGGCTTGACTTTTAACTCCATAGGATTAACATGAGAATGAACACAAAGACAACAATTTTGTCTCTGGGGAAAGAAACTAAAACTTCTCTTCAACACCTCTCCTCCTTACTTCATCTCAAGGAGGAATCTGAATCTAATGAAAAATACTCTACCACCAAAATAGAGCATGCACTGCTGAATTTCTGAGGGAGAAACCACTAGTTTACAGATTTGTCATGGACAGGTATGGCCAGGGGTAGACAGTCCCCATGAAGCCTACACGGTGGTAAGCCCAGGGTTTCTACCACAGAGTAGGGACACACACCTTTCACTCTTTCTTTCGACTTTCTTCTCTTCTATCCACAAGTCTGAGAGAAGCTCAGAACTTGTTTTCCTTCAAACAAAACAAAAGCACAAAAACAAAACCACACACAATGGGGGAAGGAGGTGAGGAACAAATTAAGAGAGTAACATTGAAATGTACATTACTATATGTAAAATAGCTAGTGGAAGCTGCTGTATAGCACAGGGAGCTCAACACCTCAACACGGTGCTCTGTGATGACCGAGAGGGCTGGGATGGAGTGGGCCAGAGAGGTGCAAAAGGGAGGGGATATATGTATACTTATGGCTGATTCATGTTGTTGTTTGTCAGAAACCAGTGCAACATTGTAAAGCAATTATCTTCCAATTAAAAATAAATTTAAAAAATTTTTTAAGTTAAAAAAAAAAAATAAACACACACAAAAAATGCTAGCTATCTCTTCACAAAGCCCAACTTATCTATTTCTACTTTACCCGGATTTCAGAGCAAAAGCCCCAGCCAAGAATAAAATAGCTCTTTGCCTTCTCTGTTTTTCTGTGCATACATATACATATGTGTATATATATGCTTCCCTGGTAGCTTAGCTGGTAAAGAATCCACCTGCTATGCAGGAGACCCCAGTTCGATTCCTGAGTCAGTAAGTTCCCCTGGAGAAGGGATAGGATACCCACTTCAGTATTTTGGGGCTCCCCCGGTGGCTCAGGTGGTAAAGAATCCACCTACAATGTGGGAGACCTGGGTTTGATTCCAGGGTTGGGAAGATTCCCTGGAGGAGGCCATGGCAACCCACTCCAATAGTCTTGCCTGGAGAATCCCAATGGAAAGCAGAGCCTGGCAGTCTACAGTCCATGGGGTCACAGAGAGTCAGATATGACTGAGAGACTAAGCAAGAGGCTTTCAGAAAAGGAGGCAGAAGCAGGGTTTCAGTGTTGATTCTAAGTGACCACTGTCTGTTGTTATTGTTGTTGTACTATACAATTATTTAGTGAAATGTAGGAGTCATTTGCTTGAATTAATTGGTGAATCAAGTTAAGAAATGGACTCAATGTCATTAGCCTGGACTTATCTGTCAAATTGTCAGTTGAGCTAATGTTCTGCAAAATGTGAGAAAATGCACAGTAGTCCAAACAGGAATCTGGCACCGTAAGATCAGGCAAAATATCATAGTGCTGAGTTCAAAATAAGGCACATGGGAAATAGCAATTTCATATCCTTTGTCCTGATTTTGTAGTTTCTTACCCAACTCCCATATTTGAGGAGGCAGTTTTGCCTCGGTATGAACTGTGGAACTGGATCGCAGCTGATAAGCTGTGAAATAATTTAACCACTTGGAGAAGAAAGAATTTTAAAAAGACCCAAAAGTTATCACTGTCATGACAGGTTAACAAAGTCTTCTGTTTGCTGTAAAAAGAACTTTAAAAAGCAAAATTCTAGGCAGTCTAAAGAAGTGAATATATATATTAAAATCGTGCATGGAGTGTCTGGTAAATGTTAAATTCATTAAGTAATTATCTCATTTAATTTTCATTTAATATGCCTGTGAGGGCAACACTATTATCATTCCTATCTTACAGATAAGGAGAAGAAGGCTTAAAGAATTTAGATGTGTTGGTCATGATCACCAACAGAGGGTCAGGAGGCAAATCTAGACAGGCTGACCCCAGAATGTTCATTTCTACACAGCTCACTCTAGTGTCTCTAATGGGAAAGAACCCTGAAAATATTGAAGTACTATTAAATACCACCAGCAAATTCTGCTAAAAGATTATGAGGTTTCACTCCTAGAGATACTTAAGATCTGATTATTTCAAAGGAGAGAAATGGAGAATTTTATTTATGTCTTTCCTTGGCTACCAGCTTGGTAATATTATAATCTTAAAGTCTATCTATGTTTCTATCTGTCTGTCTTCCTCCCTCTTATTCTTACCTTGTGGGTTTTGGAAACATCAGTTCTTTCTCTCTGATTCAAAGCTGTGTATCTAGGAGATATTCTCTGTGTAGCTCAAAACTGTCACCTTCTTTCCACATTCAAAACACAGCCTCAGGTCAAAAGCACAATGCCCTGACCAATAGCTCTCAACATCCTGGAGAAAATCTATATGCTGCACCCATGTTGCCCAGTGAAGCCTTGTAAAATGCTCTCCTTTTACCTGCATCACTGAACAGATGGTTTTGCTATCCACTTCAACTGTTCTGGTATGAAATCCACAAAGATGGCATTGCGCCAAGCCCTCAGCTTTGGACAGGAATACCAGCGACATCTACTGTCTGACTCTCTGTATTAATTCCCCCTGACTTTAGAACTCTGGCATGGAGCCTAAGGGAGGTGGCCAATCTGAGCATCACTTCACCATGATGAAACAGAAGTGTCACGAGTAAAATATTATGAAGATAGTTCTCCCCCAGGCTTTGTGATAATCAGGGAGAGTGGAACAAGGCTGGCTGGCAGCCCCCAGAACAGGTATTGCGTTCTCTCTACCAGGCTCTTGGTTCCTCATGAAAATATTCCCTGGCAGGTCCACTAAGCAACCCTCAGAACATGCCCAGATGCACATGAATCTGCAAGAAACAGAGTTAGCTTATTATTCCAGCATTCTGGATGCAATGTCAGAAGCCCATAACCAGTCAACCGCAGGACAGCCCATATATTATAACCTACTCAAGTGTCCTTTTTTTTTTAAATGTATGCTCTAGCTTGGATCAAATAGGATGTGAAAATATTGTTAACTGTTTTGTTTATGATTAAACTAAAATTGGAACAATTCTAGCAATTCTAAATTACAATCTGTATATTTAGGAAACCTTCCAATTTCATCACAGTATTAAAATAGCATGGAGAGTATAATATTAACCATATATTTGTCAATCAAAGCATAAATATCATGCCAATTGAGGACATGTCTAATAACACAGGCAGCATTGAGAACATCTTCATAAGATCTTGGTTCAGAAAGAAGCCACTAGAACAATCTTTCCTTGTTTAGGCACATATTTACAGGGCAAGTTTGTGCAGAAAGGGTATAAAATGACATTGTTTTCTAATCAGTTCAAGCTTTCTTGTCTGACAGTCCTAGTAGGCAAAGCTCGTCAGTGGAAAGAATAGAATAGACAATAAGCAGAAAAAATCTGACACCTTTTGGCAAAGAACTTGAGAACCCAACCTCTGCTTTCTAAGACTATAAATTAAGGAAACCTGGCAGAACAAACTGGGTTGCCCTCACTGAGGTCCACTGACAGAAATGAACTCTAAAGGTCCCCAAGAGAAATGAAACAAGTGGGAAAGGGCAGTTTGTCCTGTTGACATGGAACCTCAGGGTTCATCAGCAATGGCTGAAAATTGGAACTGGAAGCCCTTTGGGACCCAACAAGCATATGTGAAGTAGAGGATGTGAAGATGGGAGTTCTTTCATACAAAAGCCACTTATAAGGAGCCATTCTGTTACCAGAGAGTCTCCTAGTCTTTTTACAAGACAGTGTGCCTGCTCTGAAGATTATCACAGTGATGATTGGAATGGGGGAATATCAGGCACCTGCAGTTTCTTGTGGTATCTTGGTTGGTTCTCTCAACAACTCAGTAAGATTGACGTACTCCTCATTATTTTCCAGATGAGGAAATCTAGGCAAAGAGAAATTAATCTGTCTATAATCACAGGAGCAAACGATAAAGCTGAGATTTGGACCTTGATCTGCATGATGCTAAATCTCATACTTTTTACAAGTTTGAGGTCTTAGAGATTTGGTGTTTCCTGGAGATCACAAATTCTCAAGATGTATTCAGATGAATACAAACCAAAATGAGTTGATAACTTTGGAACTGAAGCTACTGGAAATTGATGACAGTAGATGATGAGGATTCAGAGGATAAAGGGAGATGGTATCACGCAAATCAGCTTAGGTGGGTCAAGTACTGGTTACTGAAAACATAAGGGCAGGGTCTGTGTGAGAGCAAGCAGCGTATGCAATTAGAATGAATTAATTGATAAAAGTAGACAGGTTTGGCAGAGGGTTTTATAAGTGGACAGTGCGATTTGAAGAGGAATTATTTTTTCTTGATGGTAGAATAATAACGTCCTAAAGAGTTAGGGATTTATTGCCATGTTACCTTTAATCAATGCCTTTTTCTGAATTAAATAATCTTATAGATTTTACTGCACAGATTTTATACCATTGGGAAATAAGAATCTGTATTATTTTGTAAATTAAAATCTCAAAGCACTAAGTTAGAGAACAGGATACTTTAAATTCCCATCACTGTCTTGGAAATTAACTTAGTAAGTTTCTTATATTTTATATTGAAATAACAGTATATTAATATAACAGTATACACAATGGTATACTATGACAGGGCTGTTAATTTCCTTTCCCAAGATCCAGTCTCTGCATTCACCTTTAGTAACAGAACTCAATTATATAGTTATATATATTACATATACATATAGTTTTTTATATTCCAGTTTTACTAAGATATAATTGACATACATTACTTCATAAGTTTAAGGTGTACAGCATAATGATTACCTACATCATGAAATGACTACAGAATCCAGTTGCATTTGGGCAACCAAGTTACTATTCAAGAGACTATATTTTGTGTAATTTTTTATGAAGAGGGGCAGCTCAAGTCCATAAAATGAAAGTGAAGAACTTGTGAGCTTTCTTAGAAAGTATAGATTGTCTTTGACTCTTAAGTATGGCAGAGTAGCAAAATAAAGGGAGACTGGATCCCTGATAATCACTGGAGTCATCACAGTGCCAGCACCTGGCTCCCTATAGATTCCTCTATGAATAAGTTAAGACTTACCTCGTGTAAACTTCTATTACTTTAGGTTTTCTCATTTTATTTGGCCAGATCTGATCCTAACCAATATAGAACTAATTAGATTAAATCATCATTGCCTTGAGCTGTTGTTAAATGCTAGATAATCTTCAATTAAAATTGTAGTGAATGATAAATAGACGATTCAAGTAATTTAAAATTTATAAATAGAGCTTGTAACTGCCTTTGATCCATGAGTACCACATATAATCATGATTTGAAAGCTGATCTGAAAAGGATGAGTCAAAATTAGGTAATAATAGATAAAAATTGTCCTGAATTTCTTTCACATTTCAAGTACTTCCCACACAGAGCACAAGCAATAAAGACAACAGAATGTTTGGACTATTTCCTTACTAATTAATGTTGTTACGATAAAAAAGAATGTTCAAATGCAACAGAAATGCATGAATTCATTTTAATGTCCAGTATTCATTGATGTATCTATTCTTTTTTGTCAAATTATATTATTGAAGAAAATGTGTTCTGTCTAAAGGTAATATGATTCTTGAATATAATTCTTATAATAACTTACCATCCACTAAATTAAAATAAAATAAATAGAAAATTATGGAAGAGTCATGAATATTCTCGCTTAAATTTCATCTCCAAATTTTGCTGCAATTAGACTATGATTTTCTGTTTTATCATCTACATGGTATTCTTCAGGTAATTTGAGACAGAGGGAAGATCTCAGATATCCTGATCACAGGATAGGGTACTTCTAGAAGAAAGGAACAAGGGTCGGGGGAAAGGCCATAGGACAATATACCAAGTGGGATGCCATGCATACTTTAAAAATATGCATGTTAATTGGAAGAATGAAAAAATAATAATTACTTAGAGAATGTAGATAACCAAGCCCCATCTCTGTCAGTGAATGAAGAAGGAAGCTCCAAATAGTAACCTCCTTGGCTCTGAAAAGGAACAGATCCATTTAAACTGTCACTCTAATCAGAAAGTGTCATTGGCTTCCTCAATGTATCTTGGACCTTTACTCCAGCAACATGAAGCAATTCATATTTCTTCAAACAAGATACCCACTGGAGCCAGGCGTGTATGGCTTGCCTGCTGCTCTTTCCCCTTCGTGAGATGCTCCCTTTATGTCCCCTCTGTGCTGGTTCCTATTACCTGTATGTGTATGTCTTTTTCATGCTTCTCTGTCGGGATGAATTGTTCTCCTTTGTATTCTAAAAGCATTTAGTACACACCCCTATTCAAACACTTATATTTGTATGGCACTTAATTTTTTACTTCCCTTTTCACCTCTAGACTGTGAGTTCTTTGAAAGAAGACACCATATTTTATCCATTTTTACATCCTTAATATAGCACATCCTACCTTTTACATGGTAGGTGCTTGATTCTTCCAAGTTGATACAAAGCGTACATACTGTCACATTAACTCAAAGTTTTTTGTTTCATACATTTTTTTCTCTGAAAATTACCCATCACTTTAGTTTTTTTTCTCAAAAGGTAATGACTTGAAATAACCAGGGAACCAAACCCAAGAGATACTTGTACTGCTATTACATGTACCCAGCACATTTTAAGTGCATCTAGTGCTTAATAACCACCCTAATTATTTATTAAAATTTAACTCTCTTTTCCAGTTAATTAAACTTGAATTTGGTAGACCTACCCAATTTTGGCAGATAAGCAGCTTTTTTATGAGCAGGTATGTATGTTAAAAGCTGACTGAATACAACATTTGCAGCAGAAGTTTAAATTCCTCTACCTACTTAAATACATGGCAGTATCGCCTCTTTAGTACAGGAAGCCTCTCCCAAAGAAACAATGAGACTTAGTCTATTGCCTCTGAAGGGGCAGATCTTAAATAATTTAGAGACTCGTTATTTTTTCCTTTAATATCCACATACTTATAGATTAAAAGTATCCTTCTTTTAAAAAACAAAAGCATAAATACTGGAAGAGACCATAGCGTGATGTTTGGTCTTCCTAAATAATTTATCCTACTATGAGTAAGTGGTCTGGATGTTATGCCAACCAAGAAATGCCGAACCCTTATTACTTTAAATGCTCTCATCTCAGAATGTACCGATACCAAGACAGGACGTTCATTTTCTAGGAGACATTTGTCTTCCTCTCTGTTTTGGGATGCAAGCACTATTTTTGGAGTACACAAGCAGAGGCAGACACGTTTTATAGATGATGTACAGCGTCTCTGGAACTGCTGATATGATTCTGGAGCTTCGGTCACAAAAATGCCACACACCAACAGGCAACAGTATACTCAAGGCACCACTCTGTAAGGGGACATCCAAATTGGATTGGCACCAAAATTTGATTACTATATATATATATTTTTTTTTAATGGGGGGTAGGCTGTAATTTTTTAAAACTTTATTTAAGTGTTTAATAATAGAATATTTTAAACATACCAAAGAAATACCAAGAAAATTAACTTAACAGCCTTCCATATACCTACCACCTAGATTTGACAGGTGTTAAAATTCTTGGGCAAACTCCGAGAGATAGTGAGAGACAGGAAGCCTGGTGTGAGGCAGTCCATCGGGTTGCAAAGAATCAGACAAGACTTGGTGACTGAACAGCAACACTGTTTTATCACAATTTGCTTGTTTGATTTTTTTTTAAGAAATAACTATACTGATAAATCCTAAGTCCCACTCCCCATCCTTTCTCCCTCCCCCTCATTAAGTGATAATACACTAAATGGTAGTATGTCTTATTTATGGACGTACCTAAATAATAAAAATGAATAACTAAGAAAATAACAACAAAAAAAGGATGGGTTCATTCAGAATTTGTGAAGCTATACTCTAGAGTCTAGAATGGAACTTGGCAAATTTTTTAGGTAAAAGGCAAGATAGTAAATATTTTAGGTCTCTGTTTCACCTACTCAATTCTGCTTTTGTAGTGTGCAAGCGGCCACAGAAAATACACAAATGGATGAGTGTGACTGTGCTCGCATATAACTTTTTTGTCAAAAACAGAGGGCAAGCTGGATTTGGCCCACGGGCTATTGAAGTGTATTAAACAGTTAGCTGAAATACAAGTATATAGAGAATCAGTTATTAATAATATTCACTACGGTTCTTGTAGTAACTTCTCTAAAAGAAATCAAAACTGTCCCCAGGATCCATTCTCTCCTTCTTTTATAATGATACCATTTTTAGCATATGGTGGACTAGAATAACAGATGGATTTTCCCATATGATTTTTCCAGACTCTTATGTTGTTTGTGGCCGTATGACTCAGTTGTGCCCAATGAGCTGTAAGTATAAGGTCACATGGCAGCTTCTGTGAACTTTCCTTAAAAGAAAGTTGGCACACACCCTTTGGTGCTTTTTTCTTTTACTTCCTGGATCTTGCTGCTGGAAATGTGGTTGCAGTCATTGGAATTCTGTTTTAGCTCATGAGGACATGAGCCCCACCATAGGGATGGAAGAGCAATGAGTCCGAACAAACCCAGATCTCTGGTGACTTGGCAGAAGGAGATCTTCTTATTGCCCATCTCAACAAACTTTAATAATGTTAATACAGAGTTATGTGGGATTCTTGTGCACACATTATAAGTCGCTTCAGTCATGTCTGACTGTGCAACCCCATGGACTGTAGCCCACCAGGCTCCTCTGTCCATGGGATTCTCCAGGCAAGAATACCGGAATGGGTTGCCATGCGCTCCTCCAAGGGATCTTCCTGACCCAGGGATCGAACCCATGTCTTTTATGTTTCCTGAATTGGCAAGTGTGGATTCTTGCAGCCACATCTGATTCCTACTGATACAACTTTCAGGCCTACTCAGTAGGCAATGGGCAGAACCTTCAGATCCAGCTAACATCAATATTCTTGTCTAACAGAATGTCCTCCCTCCTTATCCAAACTCTGCACTGCTTGCCTCTGTTCATCATGGAAACTGTTAGGGGATTTCGTGTTTACTTATATTAGAAAGTTAAACAAGAAGGCTTCCCTGGTTAAGGGAAGGAGGCTTCCCCCAGTGGTTAAGACTCTGGGTTCCAGTGCAGGGGGTGTGGGTTCAATCCCCGGTCAGGGAGCTAGGATTCCACAGGTCTTGTGATAAAAAGACAAAACAAAACATAAACAGAAGCAATATTGTAACAAATTCAATAAAGACTTTTACAAAATGGTCCACATCAAAAAGAAAAATCAGAAAAAAAAAGAAAGGTATACAAAATTATACAAAACGTAAAGAGCATGAAACTCCTCTCTACAACTCTTGAAGGCAAAGAGTAGCAGAGACTTGATCTTCTACTGCCCTAATTCTGATTAATAGAATACCTACAGCAGATTCATGCAAATGCTAAAAATTTCAACGTGCTTTGTTCTAAATGTTTTGTGCCTATTACCCTAGAGAACAGACTCACTTAGCTACACTGACAAGTGTTGTTTTTACACAGGAGCCACTATAATGGTGGTTGATGTTATTTGTGCTGCCATAGTAGAGACTGGAAGAACATAGATTCTAGACTGGGCAAAACCTGGAAACAGTTATCCCAACGCATGAAAACCAGGTCATCCATACTTTGAGCTTATCATATTCTCTCCTAGCTATAACATCCTGGGTTTGAAGTAGCTTATTTCACATCTGTTTTCTTTTTTAATTTTTTTTTTATTGTGGTAAAAGTCACATAATATAAAACACATTATTTCAACCATATTTAACTGTACAATTCAGTGGCACTAAGTACATTCACATTGTGCAACTCTTGCCATTGTCCATCTCCCAAATTTTTCACCTTCCTAAACTGAAACTCTATCCCCATTAAACACTGTCTCCATTCCTTCTTCCCAGTCCCCTACCCGCCTTCCAGGGCCGCTGGCATCTACCAGTGTATTTTCTGACTCTATGAATTTGACTACTCTAGGTATCTCATATAAGTGGAATCAAACAGTATTTGTCTGTACCTAATGCATATTGGGGAGAAGGCAATGGCACCCCACTCCAGTACTCTTGCCTGGAAAATCCCATGGACAGAGGAGCCTGGTGGGCTGCAGTCCATGGGGTCGCTAAGAGTTGGACACAACTGAGCGACTTCACTTTCACTTTTCACCTTCATGCACTGGAGAAGGAAATGGCAACCCACTCCAGTATTCTTGCCTGGAGAATCCCAGGGACGGAAGAGCCTGGTGGGCTGCCATCTATGGGGTCGCACAGAGTCGGACACAACTGAAGCGACTTAGCAGCAGCAGCAAGGCATTTTGGAATGCGTTTTTAAGGTTAACTTAATATATATCCTATAAATATATACACTACTGTGTATAAAATAGATAATTAATGAGAACCTATGGTATATCACAGGAAAAATAAAAGGTCACATCTGTTTATAAACCACTCCTCCTCATCAGATCCTAGATAATGAGTGGAGGAGATAAGTTGCAAAGAGAATTACAATCTCAATTTAAATGCAATTGAAAATAAGAGAAAGATAAGCAGATACAACTAATATTTCTAACAAGGAAAAACTACTGGGGGAAAAGGAACCAGAATGTTAATGTTGCTTATCTCTGACTGGTGAAGTTACAGGTGGTTTATTTCTTCTTTTTTATTTTCTAAATATTCTCCACCAAACATTTATTACTTTTGAAAACAGAAAATATATATATATATTTCAAGTTCCTGAAAAAACTCGATTTAACAAAGAAAACAAGTAGGAGAATGAAAAATATGAGAAAAATCAACATGGCACAGAAATTAAAGGCAAATAATAGACCAACAATTTTCTTTTATCTGCAAGAAAGGAAGGCAACAAAGATGTGGCTACCCAAAGAGCAAATGATTTTCCTTTGGTTTGTTTTAGAGCTCAAATCCAATTAACCTTCCAGTTTCTTATTCTCTGAGCCTTTGAACCTCAGTTTTCTCTTCCATGAAATTGCACCCATCCCTCAGTACAGAAAATTGATGTGAAAGCGCCTGGATTTCCATTTCTAGCAAATGAATAATCAGTTCCAATCATTATAATAGCAGATTTCAACTAATTAATGAAATGCAATGTGGGCACTGAGCACTCATGTTGAGTGGGTAACAAAGATGAATGGGAAAGTCTCCCTTGCACTCAAGGATGTCACAACTGAGTTGGGAGGATTAGAAATATACCTACATCGTTTCAGTGCAATGTTCCTCATCACAGAGGAACAGAGTACAATGGAGTTCAGAGGCAGATTAAGGAAAGTTTTACAGGACAGCGAATTCCAGTGTAAAGATGTAAAGAAACACTCTGGCAAGGGGAGTAAAAATGCTGAATTCTAGAGTTGGCTGTGCCAGGAGCAATGCGGCACAGGACAGGGTTATAAACCCTAAGTTTCAGGTTCATCATTTTTCCAACTAGAAGGATTTTCCCATATGATCTCTAAAATAACTTCTGCTTTTATAACAAACACTTATATAGTGTTTTATGTGAGAACTGACCTTCATAACTACAGATAAAAATTGTTCATGTGTGATATAGTATAAGGGTATATGTATGTTTAATCCTCATAAACATGAGGATACAAATAGAATGATTATTGTTCCCATTTTTCAGCTGAGGAACTGAGGCACAGATAGTGAAAGTAAATTGCCTAAATCCTAAAGTCACATAACTGGAATTCAAATCTAGGTAGTCTTGAGGCAGTACTGTTTGAATGAAGCCTTGAAAGATTTTTAGGGTTATTTTCTAATAACAAAAAAGAAATGAGTTTCATGGAAACTCACCATGAACAAAGGCGGAGAAGTGAAGGAACAAGAGAGATCTAGGGAGGCAGCATGCAGTCCTGAAAAGGGTAACCTTTGTATCTAAATACAAGAGTTGGAATATTTATTCATTTTGTGACAGTGATAAAATTACATAGATGCTCTAAGCTTTAATTATCTGTAAAATAAGGATAATAATATGTTCCCTGTAAGGTTGAAGTGAAGATCAAATAAGATAATACATGTAAAATGCTAAACACGGTGACAGGCACACAATGGGTACCTAATACATGGAAGTTATTACTACAAATGAATAGCCTAGTTTGGGCAAAGCATGTCAGGATAAGGTAAGAACTGGACAATAATTGGCTACAAAGGTACAACTTGGGAAGATTTTGAATACCTGAACAAGTTAAAATTTTTTAATCGAATCACTTAAAGTTTTCAAGGAGGGAATTTTTGTATGTCGACAGCCAATACTAAACTTGAGTTTCCTGAGCATTCACTTGATGGGTAGGAGGAATATGATACTGAGGAGGATCCTGGGCTAAATAATAAAGATATATGGAAAATAATCTACATTCACTTACAAGGATACTGGCTCTGACTTCCCAGTGTATGGGACTGTTGAATTTTCAGGGTAGAAATATATTATTATATTTTAGAAGTGTCAATTTCTTAAGGGCTAAAAGTATAGAAAGATATTATTAAATAGAAAATACCTGAACTGCCTTTATTCACTTATCATCCAAAGTTCAATGTCCAATCTAGTGACTTCTCACTTGGAGCAAATGAATATGTGACAGAAAGAAAATATAAACTAAATAAAAAGAAAAAAGCCTGAATTCAACCTACTTGGACAGTTACAAATTAAAAATGGATGTAGGGACTTCGTTGGTGATCCAGTGGTTAAGACCTCACCTTCCAATGCAGGGGGTGCAGGCTTTATCCCTGGTCGGGGACCTAAGATCCCACTTGCCTCATGGCATCTTTTTTAGCCAAAAAGCCAAAAAACATAAAACACTGCTACCAGAAGCAATAATGCAGCAAATTCAATAAAGAGACTTTGAAAATGGTTCACATTAAAAAAAGAAAGAATGAATGTGGAGTTGATCAATTTCACCAAGAACTAATCCATGCATTTATTGAAAATAGGTTATATACCTTACACTTTGCTAAAGGCTTCATGTGTTTATTTCAATTAATCCCTAAAGCATACTCACAGTTAAGTATTTTATTATCGCCATTTTTTAAATGAGAAAACTGAGACTCAAAGACATTAATTTGCAAAAGTACACAGAGATATTAAATGACTTGAACCAGAATTGAAAACCAAGATTTGCTGCTCTTTTATTTAGTGCAGCTGATACCAGCACCTTCACTACCACTTTTACTCACATCTCAAGCACCGTGCCACTATTACAACACTAACACTACCACTATTACCATTATGACTATCACAACCAATTCCTCTAACACTATTACTACTATCATAACTATAACCACCACCAACAAATCCCCACAAATACCAACACCGTCACCATCATCACTACAACCACCATCACAGTCACTAGCACCACCACTACCATTATCTACTATCATTATCACCATTGCCACAACCACCATGAGCAACGTCAGCACAATTAATCAACACCACCATCATCATGACCACCATCACATCCACCATCATCATCATACTAACAACAATCACCATCAAATCATCACCACTATTGCCACTATCACCAGCATAACCATCTCCACTCCCACCACCAGTATTTCCTTGACACTATTACCCCCACAGTCACCAGCATCAGAAGCCTCATCACTAACACCAACACTACTACCAAACATCTCCACCACCAACACACCCTTCTGCCTCTAAGGGAGACTAGCTTATTTAAAACCAAATATCCTCCCAAGGAAAAATGACTGATGTCCATAATATCTCCCAAGAGTAAATTTCTTTCCCATCTTCCTCCTACACAAGAGTTATGCCTTCACCAACAACACCCCTCTCCCAGGACAACTGTCCTCAGTACTTCTACTACAGATAGTTGCTAAGATATTGTTAAGATCAAGAAAACCAGAATTAGTTCTATTCTCCATGGTCATGCAGTAAAGTATTTTATAGCATAAAAATATTTCTAAGTTTTGAAAGAGTAAAGTTCACAAAATGTGCATATTTGAGGGGAATGTTTCTAAAGCTTATGACTTAAAGGATAATCCATAAACCAGCATGAGGGCATGGAAGCTTGTTAGAAATTCAGAATCTCAGGCCCCACCCCATATGATAAATCAGAATCTGCATTTTAACAAGATCCCCAGGTGATCTGTGCCACCTTAAAATTTGAGAATCACTACCCTAAATCTCATAATTCTGCCACTCTGCATAAAACAGTGGGTGATTTTCATCCATTTTTTTAAGAGCTCAACACAGCCTCATTAGAAACATAAAAATATTTACTTTTAAATAATAGTATAAAAAATAAGTAATAGTACAGAGCTGTTTTCAAGTAGCTAAGAATCTAGCTGGCTGATCACTGAGTGATGAAAATAAAAACTGGTATTCTTTCTTAGAGGAAGGCACACTTCAATACGTAGGAGAAATTTTGAGTTATGGAAAAAAAGAATATCAGAAAAGGGTTAAAAAACAAAGTAAAATATGAGCAGAAAGAAACAACAGAGAGAAAGCATCCTTTAAATAGAACAGGAATAAAGAGGACATGGAAAAATACTGCCCCCCTTTGAAGTAGAAAAGACAAGGTTGGTAAATGGTGATGCTAAAGTGACAGAGGTTTAATGAGGTTCTGAAGATGTGATTTTCACTCCCCCCACCGATATATATGTATATAGTAATCCGTTTAGTACTCTGTAGTCAGTTTTTACAAAAGATAGCCTCAGTGAAAAAGGTAGCTTAAGAATCACCCCAGAGATGAAGCATCTGATATCTCATGGTCCTTTCTCTCTTTGAATCCTTGTTCCTCATCATGCCTTCTCTTTATACTAAAAAATTCCTTTCTCTTTTCAGTTTCCACCTTTGAAACATGTATGCCCCCTTGTCATCATCTTCCTGTCTGAGGAACATACTCTATTAAAAACAATTTCAGAAGTATTTATAGATGCCTACCAGGGACCCATTCTCCCATCATTTAAAATCACAGTATTTTAGGATATTAGAGAGACCCACCTGATGCAAAGGAGTCCTATTTCCCTTATAAACTGTGTCCCTTAGGCACTAATGCCTCTGTTCTCTTTGTCCATCTCCTCCGGCCAGCCAGGGTAGAAACAAGTGGAGCAGCAAATTCCAAATTTTATCAAAATATTTTCATACATTTAAAGTCTCAATTTCAGCAACAGGGTCCACTATTTCTCTGTTTTTATTTTTCTTTAAGAATATCTCTTCTCAGTGTTTTATGCTGATTCCATTTTTTTCTATCTTTAAATGCTCCAGTCATGCAAATTATCATCAAAATAACATTTTTGCTTAAGCTATGAACTGGGAAGAATCTGTTGTAAATGTCTAAACACAATATCCAAACAAAAGTTGTCTGGACAATATAGTCTATTGTAACATGACTTTATTTATGTATGTTTACCATGTAATTTAAAATGTCACCTCTTATTTAATACTTAAAAAAAGGAAAACCCTATTTCTGGGTGTACGTATAGGTTCTGTGTTTGTAACACTCACCCACCCACATCAGAGTCTGTTAGTGCCAGAGTATTAGATTTCAGGGAGACGATAACTAGTAAAAACAAATCTCTTCCCAGGCAGAATTAATCCCCTCCTTTCTGAGCTCCCAGGGCAGTGGAACATACTTCTGCTACAGATCTTTGAATTATTATTAATTGTTTAAATGGTCTGACCCCTTTATTAGACTGTATCCTGTGCCTAGAAGACAAAAATCTACTCTAATTCAGATGGCTAGGTGTTCAGTTTGGAGTTGGCTGAAACATTATTTTTTGAAAAAAAAATTTCTGTCATTTAAAAATATGTGCATCTGTACAGAATTGCCTATTAAGATAATCTTACAAATATATAAAATATATATATTTAAAATAAATATATATATATATATATATATATATCTGTGCTGAGCGGTTACTGAATTAAGGCCAGTCAAATATATGTTAAGCCAGTCAAATTCATATATAAGCCAATCTAACATATTAGACTGCCTATGTTAGAATCCAGGCTCCATTGTCAAACCATTAAATATCAGTATCTGCATCTCTCTACAATGAGAATAATAATCATACCTACTTCCCAGAGTTAAAATGAGAATGCACTGAGAGCTTAGCATATAGTAGGTGGTTGGTGTTCATTAAAGCAAATTCAATAAAGCTATTGATTTTTTATCAGAAAATGTAAAACCAAGAATCATAGATATTAAATTTTGCTTTAGTTTTGAGGGAAGTTGTATATTCTCTTGCATTTTAGCACTCTGCCAACATATCCAGAAACAATCCAAGCCAAAAGTCTAGCTCCATGTTAGGGTTCTCTCCTAATTTAACTTCATATGGACCATCTCCAAAATACCAAAAATTACTGCTCCCTGTCCCACTTAGGGCAAGTCAAATATTTCCCATTTGCCAGGTTCCTGATCACAAATTAAATACAATTAAATTACAGAGAGTCCTTTACATGTACACACACACACACACACACACACACACAATCACAAAAAGAACATATTCCAGATCCTAGCATTACTTATTTTCATTTAACAAAGACTGAAGCAACACTGTATGAGGATTTTTACCGGGGAGCTCAACACGGCCAGCTCCGTCTTGCTCACATCTCAGCTCAAGGTACCCCGTGCCTGCCTGTCGGTACTCTGCCTATAATCTTCCTAGTATTGTCAGTATCTGGAATCAACAACTTACTTCTTATTTTGTTGATTATGTATCTCCATCCTCCCACAAGAATGTAAACATTTTGAACTCAATTATTCATTATTTATCAAATGAATTAATAAATAAATGCATGCATCATTTGCCTCTGCAGTTTTCCTCCTGGATTCTGAATTTCTCTGCAGAATTCTCTCTAGAAACTAGGAAATAGCTGGATATTTCCCAACTTTAGCAGACATGGGGCAAGAAGTTTCCACTGCCACTAAATGATGTATGTCCCCACCATCTCCTCTTAACGGGAGCTATTCATTCATAAAGTTAACAGTTAACCCAAGTAAGGTTTGTGTAACTACAATCTGGAAAGACACTTCCCAGTTGAAGTGAAATTTGTTTTTTCTCTGCCAGGAGACACAACTGTGCCTGCAGAGCAACACAACTGTGTTATACCCTTTGAAAGATGAAGAAGGAAGTGACACAAGTGCATTGTCTCCTATTTCCGGAAAAGACACAGAAAATCAAAGCCAGAGACTACCCTACCCGAGAGAGAGCTTGATCTATCAGGTGGAAGTTCAAATTGTTTTAAAAAGAAAATGTTTCTTTTTCATTAAGGTGAATTATTCTTCTCTCTGTCATGATGAGGTCTATAAAGCTGTGAAGGGTAATTATACAAAGGATAATTACCAGCTGTTGTCTATTTGGAAGGAGACTAAAAGAGGAAGAAACAGACATCCTCAAATAGATGTGGGTTCCTTGAGGGTAAGGGCTACATATCATATTTTGGGGGGCTTCCCCATGGGTAGATAGGCCAGTGTGTCATGACATAAGGTAATATTGAATATGCAGTGAATTGTGTGTTGAGGGATTGGATTCTATTTCAAGATAAGGAAAAATTTGTTTTTTGGGGTGTTAAACTAGGAATTGGGTTCCTGAGAGAGGCCAGAAATCTTTTCTCTAAATTTCTTTTCAAAAGAGAATAAACTCAAATGCAGCTATCCTGATAAGTGATCTTTCTTCCAAATATAACAAAATGCATACATTTTTATATGCATGACTTTTCTCAGTCCCTCCAAAATGTGACCTTCCCTTACACAATCATATTTAACAAGAAAAAGCTTTAGTAGAGTTAGTTTTTAATAAAAGTCAATCTTCCTTTCACTCACAGCAATTCAAAAATTTCATGATTTTGTGGAAAAGTCAGTGGAGTCTAAAACCATAAATGGCATTAAAGTGATACAGCCAGAATCCTGGTTTTGCGGAAGAGAAACCTTGTTCTGAAGACACAAGGTTGAGAGGTCACTCAGCTCTCTATCTTTTTTTAAAAAAGAGGAAAGGGGACAGAAAGAAAGGGGCAAATTCTCGTAAAGACAGAAAATTTAAAAGTCACAAGCAATCAGAGAAAACTTCAGAAATGTTTATCACATTTTAAGATGCTTATTTCTTGAATGCCCTTTTGATGAACTAATTTTATTTGAAGGCTTATTTGCAAATACAAGATATTTCATTTGAAGTGTGGCTTATTATAAAAATATCTTAAGATACTTTTGATTGTGAGAAAAAGAAATATACTTTACTTTGTATCTCAGTACGCACATACAGAGACACAAGTTTCTTGCTCACACCTGTCGCAGGAGATGAACTCTGTATTTTCTATTCCACTTCATTTTTAAAATGTAGCTTATGCCTCTTAAATTGGTTTCAGAACCCTATAACAGCCTCACGGTATTTCTAAAAACACTGCTGAGTCCCCTCACCAGACCATCCCCAGATTAACACTCACCCTCCAAGAGTCTACAACACTGTATCTACTTTAGAAAATATTTTGACAGTGTTCAGACAGCAATAGAGTTAAATCTCTGTAAACGCCAAGTGCTTCTAACAGATGCAACCCCCTTTGGCGCTCAATAAATGTCTGTGTCCGACGGTCAATTTTATCCTCTTGAGAGGCCAGAGAGCCTCATCTTTGATTTCACTTCTCCTATGTCGTCTTCCCTGAAATTTACGTACAGAGAACTCTCTTTTTCTCCTCCAATATTGTCTCTAATTACAATTAGCACCTGAATTCATCTGGGTCCTTTATGCTTATACCACACACAGTTGGATTTATTTTATAAAATACTCATGCCATTTTCTCACTAATTCTTAGACTTCTGTTTTGTCTCTCTAAGTTACAGTTAAGGGTCTCACACGCCTTTGGTAGCTTTACGGAAGCAAGCCCCATCCACTCAGAATACCAGTTGCCAATTGGTGATAAAGGATGTCTGAGGATAAACCTACAACAGAAGAATCTCCCTGTGCTTGCTTGATAACACTATACTGAGGACAGCAACACCCTCCACTTAGCAAAAACTCTTCCTGATTCAATGTTGTTGCCATGATTTGGGCTACTAAAGGGAAATGCTTAGTGCTTGGCCCCCAGAAGTTAACTGTAGGGGATACTCAGACAACTTTAACAATTTTCTGCTTGTTTGCACTAACAAAGGGTAATGAATGTTATGTAAGAGACGCGGCAAAGGAGGGCATGGTCAGGTGTTGGCTGGTCAGCCCCAAATGGTTAGCAGGGGGCTATTGAACTCAGGAAAAAGTAAAAGCACAGAGAGAATATTCATATCTACATCCAGAATTCAGATTTCTTGTACAGGTCTTGTTTGTATTATTGTGTGTGTGTGTGTGTGTGTGTGTGTGTGTGTGTGTGTGTGTGTGTGTTCCTTTGCAAGATTCCTCTCCCAATGGTCCAGCTACCTTTCCTAGTCATATTTTTTACTGGTTAATACATCATTCCCACAAAGATCCTCAGAATGAAAGGACTGTGGGATAGTCCCCTGCACTAGGGTGGTGCTGTAGGGTTTGAATACATGGTGAGTCACACACAGCCCTCTGGGTCACCAGACTGGAGGTGGCAGTGAAGGGGGGTGGGTTATGGAGGGGAGAAGGAGCCTGGAAAAACAAACCCCTAATAAGGTCTGCCTTACCCCTAATAAACCCATCCGTCCCTGGACTCTCTCTTCCCCCTGAAAACCCCCAATCACATGAATTTGGGGCGCCCGAAGTCCCCCCGAGGGTGGGAAACGGGAGTTCAAAATAGGACAGAAACACACGCACCTTTTGCCTATAGTGTAATCTCTCCAGGGAAGGGATGAGAGAACAGATAGGTGCAGGTTGCAGTCCCATTCACAGGGTACCTCTGACGTTTGAGTACTTAGTAGAAACTCGGACTGTCCCGGAAAGTGTGCTGTGTTGCTGTCTGGCTTTCTTCGCGTCCTATTTGGTTGCTGTTGCCGTTAGTTCTTTTGCTGAGTGCGGTAATGTTGGTAACCTGGACGGTCCAGGGCTACCTCGAAGTCCCGGGACACGGCGGGATGTTGCCCAAAGTCCCTTGAACAGAGTTAGGGAAAAAAACGAAAAAAGTATCCAAGGCTCCCTTGCTCTATCCAGCGGTGGGCTAAACGATGTTGAGGGCTGTGCGTCCTTGAAACCACTTGCCCACCTCCCAGAGCGCTCCCGCCAGCCGGAGTAGTGCCCTGCCTGGAATCAGGTTGTCCCAGGCTCTTCCTGGCATCAGAGGCTTTGAGGGTGGCGGAGGGTGGGGGGAGAGGCACTCGAGACCCCTGTCTTCCTCACTTCCTCACTCCGGGTAAGCCACTCTGCCCACCTGCAGCCCCCCATATGAAGGGCGCTGTTTCCCCGAATCCAGCCTGCGCTTTCAGCTCTGCACAGCTGCCCCAGTCTGAACGCTCTGCCAGCACTTGCCGGACCCCCACGGCCTCTCCTTATCCCAGCTCCTTCCCCGGCTTCCTCTCCGGACCCCAGTGCCTAGCCCACCGTCTCTCCACCCACCTCCATCTCACTTTCACCACCTCGCCCACTAGGGACCCTCTCTCCGCAGCCTCCCAGGTGGTGCTGTCCCCCTAGCAGTGGCTGAAGGAGCTAGGGTGGCACGATCTCTAGGGGTGGTTCTTTTGGAAACTCGCCCCTGCGGAATTGGCATCCTCTGGGGGAGGGGGACAAGGCTCCCAAAAAGCTACCTCCGTCCCCCAGCCCAGACTGTCGCCCCCTTCCCAAGGTCCCTCTCAGGCTCCTCGTGTTTACGCCGCCTTTCACTCCGGGGGGCTCGTGGGGTGAGCCCCCCGCCGGGACTCCAGCAAGACAGCGGCGGTGGGCCCAGCCCCACTCGTGGACCAGGGGGGCAAGGGGCTGTTGCGGAGGCGCTCGGAGCTCTCCTGCTCCCCCTCCCTCTCCGGGGACAGGAGCGGGCTGACGGGGGCGGGAGGGTTCGGGGACAGGGGGGAGCTGGCGCTCATCAATTCCGCTGCCACCTCCTCTGCTTCCACGGGGGGGGGTGGAGGGGGACGTGGAGGCGGGCCGGGTAGGGCGGGGGAGCGGGCAGGAGAAGACTTAAGTCGGGAGAAGTTTGCGCCCAGCTCACTGCTGGAAGGGAAGGCGCCTGGAAGGTGAGCCTCCTGGACTTTGGGGAGGTTGGAATCAGGCACGGGGGATAAAGCAGTTTGCCTCTTAGCCTATAATACAAGATGGGGTTAAGGATAAACTATCATTTAAAGCAGAATTAAAGTGTCAGGAAATCAGGAGGGGGACGAGACAGACAGCGCTCCGGACTAAAGTAGTTTTCTCTCCGCTAGGACGGCCAGCCCCCCAGGCTCTGGGTGGGCTGCGCCGCGCCGCTCTTGGACCTTCCTGGGTTGGAGAGGTGCGCACCGTCCGCACCGCACCCAGCGGCGGCCGGCAGTCTCCTGCTCAGGAGATGCCCGCTGGAGCCTGAGTTCCTGAACCTCTGGAGCCACCACCTGCGAACGCCCCTGGCTTCTACTGAGCCACCATGGAGGGCAACTCAGAGAAAATACTCCAGGTAAGGAGGGTCTTGGAATGAGAGGGATTTATTCCAAGCTCTGCGATGTCCTGGGGTATGGTGGAGATGCACTAGGTACCTTGGGTTTTGATTGCAAAACTGCAGTTTGATTGTGACGTTTGAGGGTCTGATTAGGGTCGGCTTAGTCTCAGTCGCCTCTCCTTACCCTTGATTAAAAGAAAGCTAGTTGTCCTGGGAAGGTGCTGAAACTCAGGGTGTCATGTTGAAGGGTCCTCTGATTGTGTGTGAGTTTTACTCTGCTGTTATATCAATTTCCCTTAAAAGTTTCATTCTTCAGCTTCCTGAGTCTGAAAATTACCCAATGAGGGGCTGAACGCTGTGGATTTTTTTTCTAAGAGGTGTTTATTAACTAACAGATGATAAGGCATCTACATGATATGTCTTGGTTGTTCTTGATATTGGTAATGAGCCCAGTGGTCAATGGAGTTACTTGTTAAGTCATGTTTTACAGAGAATTATTTTCAACAATCATTTATGCATAGCAGCCATTCTTCACACCTATTAGGAAAAATATGTTGTGTGCATAGTTTCCAAAAGGGTACTCTTTTTTTCATGATGCTCTTTCCAAGGCCGGGTGAAAGACTTCAAGAAAAGCTCTAACATATTAGTTCTATCTTCCCGGAACATTCATTTTCCTTGTGGTTCAAGGAAATCCAGCCAAAGTCAAAAATTAACAATCCAGTTAGATTTTTAACCCATTATTCAGGCTATATTTTGCAGAACTGTCTAAGAAAATTTCCTTCTGAAAGCTTTAACCTAGTATTACACAGTACATGCAAGACTAGAAGCCAGGGTTGCATCGCCGATCTTCAGGAGACCGTAACTGCCGTAGTTAACCTGAACCAAATCATCTATTCGAGGTTATTTGTTGCATTATTGGGTGATGGAAAGTGAAATATCCAAAATAAACCAAAGTGTGGCCACGTAGTTTCTGAAACTAATCTTCAGAAAGCAGAGTGTCCAAGTTTCAGTGTATCTTAAAGGGTAATAGAAAAACAAATAGTCCATATATTTGGGCAGCCTTCACTTACCGTTAGAGACAAAGTAGGAATGGTTTTAGTGTTGTGGGATTTATAAAGTATCATTTGTAATAGCATGTTGGTAGCCTACTCTGTGTCCAGTTGGAACCCAGCTTTAAAAGGTCAAAATTGTTGGTTTTCTACACTGGCATTATGAGAGGGTCTAAGGTGATTAGCTTTGCAAAAGAGCTTTGCAGCTGAAGTCAGTATTCTCAGTGGGCACTCATTTCTGCTCAGTATTTTAACATAGGTCAAAACATCCATTGGTCGGGATTTGCTTTGGTTCCATGCCTCTAATCTACAGTTAATTTCAGAAACTATAGCCACGAGAATAATAGTCAATCCTTGTAAAGTACTCTAAGGTTATTTATTGACCGTACTGACATACCCAATATGGTAAACATGAAATCCTTATTATAACTTATTCATAAGAACACATAAATAATCTTAGAGTTGTTTTGTTTCATAATGCTCGGAGTCGAAGAAAACTCTATTCTTGGTGAACTTCTCAGAGTCTTTCAATGTTGACATAAATGAAAATATTATCTACTGCTGGTTTTTATTAGAGTAAAAATGAAGTGGAAATAAGAGACTGGTGATGTTTTCAGTGATAACCTAAACCAGTGTTCTCAACTCACTCAGGCTGTAAATTAGAATCAATGGGAGAGCTTTCAAAAAAAAAAGAATGCCCAGACCCTACCTCAAACCAATTAAATCAGATTATCTGATGAGGGGGTTTACATTGTGATGGCTTCTTTAATGTGATTGTAATCTGCAGCCATGTTTGGGAACCACTGACCGAGGCGGTTCCCATCAGGTTTGGTAGAGTCGGGTGATGTTGGAGAGTCTTGGAACATAAATGTCATATGTTCTACTGTGGGTCTAATTTTATTTTTAATATTTATAACCTGATATCCCAAATAGAAGAAATAGATTTTTTCCCCCCCTTGATCATAGATGTTTAAACCATAATGGTTTCTGGTAAATATATATATATATTTTTTTTTTTTCTAAAAAAACAAGCTATTGAGTCTGAAGCTTATCTGACTGTCCAGAAAATGGTTTAATAAATTAACTCTAGCTTTAAGAGCTACTGGAAACAATGTTTTACCAAATATAGAATTTGATCGCATTTTTGCTAAGACCTATATGATGTGTAATATGCAAATATGTACCCTTTTGAAGGCAGAAAAGAAGAAAATAGTACCATGCTTCTCGGCACACCAAATAGCATAACCCGGTGCCGACTATAGTCTAGTATTTTCACGTAAATTATTTTCTTTAACGCTTACAATAGCCTTGTGAGGTACCGGCTTTTCTTTTGATTTTACCTATAAGGAAATTAACCCATTAGGTTAATGAACTTGTTCAAAGCCACAAACTGAATAAATCTAATATGTGTTTGAACCCTGGTCTTCTTCTTCTAAGTTCAATGCTGTTATAAAATATATTTAATACACATATTTATATATGTACCTCTATTTAATTTAAAGACAGCATTTTTCACAAAGCAGTATTAATTAAGAACTCATGTCATTGTATGGCAAAAACTACCACAATATTGTAATTAGCCCCCAACTAAAATAAATAAATTTATTTAAAAAAAAAAAAAAAAGAACACAGATTCTGACAGGGATCTCCTTGAGTTTCATGCCTAGCTACCATCTTCTAGAAGAAGCTGTATGGTTTGGGGCAAATTATATAACCTTTGCGTACCTTAATTCTCTTCATGAAATCGGGGTTTTTTAATGAGAATTAAATGAATTAATGTTTGTAAATCACTTTGAGTAGGTGCCTGGTACATGGTAGGTTCTATGTAAGTGCTATATTTTTTAAATATCATTTATTCAAAAAGTATTTGTGATTATTTGTGATATGCCAAGCATTCCATTAAGCCTGAGGTACCTAGACAAACAATGACCTGTCCTCAAGGTCAATAGAGAATGACCAAGTACATAAGTAATATTCCACTCAGGTATGAGATTTTATTCAACTTTAATTATAATTAAAAGCATTATTTTATGTGACCACTCTGTGCTTTTCAATATTGACATGATCTTATAGAGGTCTATATAATGACTATTACAAAACAAATTACAAATGAGTATTACAAACCAAGTGATAATATTTTGTGTTGTCACCACAAAATGGTATTAACTTGTTTTCAATTCTATCAAAACACAGAAAATAATATTAATTTATGTTTCTGGCTTCACTTTATGAGTGTAGAAAATTAGTAATATGGAAAGGTGTTAAGTTTTTATAATTTTATTTTAGAAATGAAGAATTGAGAGGGGAACAATTGATAGAAAATGTCTTCAGAATCTATTTCTCAATATTTGCAAGTGCAATTTTCTTGAATTGTTTTTCCAAAAAGGGTGTTGTCTGTTTGGAATGTAGTTTAGTGCTTTTTTTTTTTTCAAGAAAAAAAAATTTTATGGTCAGAAGCGTGGATCGAGGAGTGCAGTTAAAGGTGTCTAATACCCAGCCAGCCAGCCGGCTCTGCAAGACCATTTCTCATGGAAGCTGACTGTGCTTCTCCCACCGTGCCTTCGGCTCCATGCCCTTGACCTTCACTGCAGGGTACCCCCAGGGTTCCTCTGGGTACCTGAAGTATAAAATTATGTCTTTGTTCAAATGAAAAACCTCTCTTTATTAAAAGTAGCATATGAATTGGTATTCTCTGTAGAGGAATAATACAAATACTCTAAACCCAAGGAGCTGTTTCTCAAAGAAATAAAGTACCTGGCTCCATGAAATATTTTCTGCTTTTGTAATCAGTATTTAACCATTCTATTTCATTAAAATTTCTGTTTGCAAATGTGTGTCTTGCTTCTGTCTTATCAAGGCTCAAGGCTACTCCAGATTTTTCTCATGGAGGCTGCATTTTTCTTCTACGTAGTTTCACTGCCACCCCTCTCCTTTAAGCTTTTATTACCTTTAACAAAATACTTACATATTCCCCTAATATTCAGCCACGTTTAGTCTCTCTGCAGTGCATTCAGTGTTACACAACAGGGTCAGACTTGTTTTCTAAGCTCCCATTTTGTCACCCTGTATTCGTAATTATTCAGTGATCGCCCTGGGAGCCTAAGACTTAGAACCACTCTTCAGCCTAGAACTGAAGAGCTTTCATGATGTGATCTCATTTTATCTTTCCTATCTAAGTCAAGTAGAAAACCTCAACAGCTTCCTAATTCCAGTTCCAAAGCCATAGTGATGCCACAAAAACTGAATCCAGTCTCTCCTTCATTTTCAGCCCTTATGAAAATTTTCAGCGGGCAGTTTGAATTGATATTCTATTGCCTCAGAATTGGGGTATGGGTGGGAGGGGGTCCCTTTACATTAATGATTTAGTTGCAGAACTGCTTTACTCTGGTTTTATTTTTTTCCTGCAGCCCCATCCCCAATCCTTGCCTTTTATTTGCCTGGTAGTTCAGAATTTGGCGTTTCAAATATCACCTTCCCCTGTCCTTCAAAAGATTTTCAACATTCCCCAGTGACACGTTTAACAAATTATCATCCTCATAGCTTTGTTCATATTTAAAAACTCAATAAATGTTTACTAAATGCCCATTGCCGTCCTAGTCCGGGCATATTGTGACAAATTACAGTTCCTGCCTTCACAGGGGACTGGAAGAGTCAGGCAACCCAACAGACAATCACGGGCCCGTGGGGTAAGTACTCCAAGAGAGACGCCAGTGAGCGCTGCCCAGGGAGGAGCAACGCCGAGCTGGACGCCGCTGAAGCGTTCCGAGGGAGGTGACCCTAAATGCGGGCATGATTCAGCATTTAAGTGACAAAACAATGAGCCAGATAAGAAGGGGAAGAGATGAGCTGTGTGTTATAGGCAGGACACCAGACAATAAAAAGCCTGGAGGCTTGAACCAACATGGTGAGAAGCCACAGGTATCCAGAGGCACCCCGGAGGTATCCTGCGATGCAAGACACGGAGTAGAAGGCCCGCGGGGAGAAGCACCTATAGCTCCAATGAGACCTAGTCAACCCGGTATTAGAGCAGTACAGAATCTGCCTTCCTTTTAATTTGTATCCATCCGCCTTCCATTCTAATACTCTTCCTATTTTTCAGCCAGACTGATGTGCCAAAATGGCAGATCTGATTATTTAATGACCTCTTGCAGCTCTTTCAAGGACCCCCATTGTCCTCATGACGAAATGCAAACCCTTTAGCACAGCGGCATGGAAGCCTCTTGTGACCCATACCGTGCCCACCTCGCCAGAACTAATCAAAATACCTTACTGCAGTAACAGGGAGGAGAAACAATTAGAGTCACTTTGGTGGAAATAGAAAAGAAAAAGGAAAAACAATAACAGGAGCTTACAGGGGTCTGCAAGGGTAGTTGATGAACGATAGAAATGTAAACCAGGAAAAGTGAGGGAAAGGAACGATTGTGCGATCAATTCCAAGTTCCTTTCACAGATAATAGGAGAGATGGATGTCCTTCACATAGGACAAGTAATATTTTGGGAAAGGCAGATAAAGAATTTAATTAGGAATGTGATGCATTTGGCTTATCCAAGTGGCAATGTCCAATAGAAGTAGATACAGAAATGTGTTTCAAGAGAGAATTCTGTACTAGAGGTACAGGTTTGGGAGACAATCATATATCTATTTCAGCTGATGGTGTAGGAATGGAGGATATAGCCTATAGAGAAGTGAAAAAAAGAGTCAAAAATGAAGGGACAAAAGGAAGCAGAAAAATAAGAACATGTAAGTCAGAACATTCGAGAAAGCCAATTTTTTAAGGATCAGGGGAAAATGAGCCTGCAATAAAGATAGACATGAAAGGTTAGATGAAAGGAAGAAACATAAGAAAATGTCTTTTAGGGAAGCCAGAGAGGATAGAGTGGGCAGGCACCTGGACTCAATGTTGCAAGTAAGTCAAATGGGATAAGGATTGAGAGATTGCAACTGTATTTAACTAAGAACAAGAAGTGAGGAAATGCAAGCATTGAGTGTACACGACAATTTCAATCAGTTTGATATACACTCCTTACTTTTTCTCCCCTTTTTGAAATCTTACAATTCCCTCAAATTCCCTTTAGTTTAACTTAAATACTGCTTCTTTTTTAAGTCTTTCCAGTGGTCAATTCCCCTGCTCCCAAGCAAGATATAATATCACACCCTGTGATATCTCCTTCCTCGGGGCTTCCAGAGGTAGTGTGCATGCACACCTGTGTGTGTGTGCCTCTGTGTATATAAAGTATTCTTTCCTTTTGTCATTCATTTATTGAAATAAACTCTTAATCTCTTTGATATAACAGTGTATGGGGGGAAAATATGAGTTTTATAAATCCCCGCCCTGCAAAGATTTCAATCTAGAAATATCCACCTTTCAGCACCCAAATGTCTCTCAGAATATTTGTGTACTTAGAAGCCGCACAGGTGAATTATACAAGTGAAAGATGCCAATTTTGGATCACAAAGTATACCATTTTATATTTGTTTTATGGCATTTTATTCTCCATTTTCTGTTGTGGATATCTGGGTTTTTTTCTTATTTCCCTACTATATTAAAAAGGACAGTCACATATTTATCCCATATCTAGCACACACAAGAGACATCTCTTCTCTTCGTGAAATGGGTTAAATTTACCTAAACATGGTCATGCTTTTTTTTCCCCTGTAATTATCTTTGTTACACTGAGGCTTAAATTTTTCCTCTTTCATGGTATCAGCTCAATATTGCTACATATTTCAGCCCCTTCTCTCTCAAATCAATAATCCATTCACATCTCAAAGCTTCTTACACCGGCACTCTTATTTCCGGATTGAGTCAGTGTTGATTGGAAGAGCCAACTCTGTTTTCTTCATTGAGCATTTAAAACAGAACTTACCTATTCAGAGCATAGCATTTTGTTTAGGCATGCAGAAGCATTTCCCACCGGCCTCTTTACACTTTCTTAATCACAAAGTAGATTCTTCTACTTCTCCCATGCTTCTTGCACTAGGCGGAAGCTACTTAAGTAGTATTTATTTTCTGTAGAAACGGAAAAAATAGAACTGTCCTCTCTCATTTACCAATATGGACTGGCATCCTGGGAGCAATTAATTCTCAACTGTTTGAATAACTAATCATCAGCAAGTTAATACCTTTTACACATTAGGAATATAAATAAAATAGTTACGAAGCAGCTATAATTCATTGAAGTCCTACTGTGCTGGAGAGAGTGATGTGCCGTCACTTCTCATGACATTCCTATGGAAGATTATCAATCCCACCCCATAAATGAGGAGGCAGAAACACAGAAAGCCAATGAGGCTCACCAAGCTTCTCAGAAGCGGCAGAGCTGGAACTCAAACCTGCTTGCCTAATGCCAAAAGATTGGTTTATTTCACGACTGAGGTCAAATGACATTTGGATGACAACTTAGACATCTTTTATTAGAATTGTATATATGAATTGTCTTGAATGATCAGAGCCTTTAATAACCAATGGAGTGGGGAGCGCCTCTCTGTGGACATTTAAGTCAATCTCTCTGGAGGTGTCAAGCTCAGTTTTTGCACCCACTAGGGTTTCAGGAACTAAGCCTCTCTCAATAACCAATGCCCAGGAATTTGGACTCATTAGCCTGTGTTCCTGAGCCTCCTCTGGTTCACGTCATATGCCAAGTGGGCATTCTAGGTAGCTATGTACATACATAGGAATTTCCTGCACAGCAGTGAAAACGTGAAATGTGACATTAGTTCTTCTAGGATTTTAGGCTTTTATGTCTGACCCAGCCTATTTCTATGAACTAACCAAATTAATTTATTATAAACAAATATGAATTTGGTGTCAGCTGACTACAAAAACTGTATTTATCCCTTTCTGGAGCCCAAAAGTAATAGCACTTACCCCAGGACTAGACTAGGAAAAAAATCACTTTGATGATAATAATTTTTAAAGGAAAGTTCTGCCATTTTTTAGAAATTTCCTCTCTGGTGAGGTTTTCATAAAGTCAACTTGGGCAACAAGGGAAAAAAGGACAGGTGAAGTGCACTGCTGCCAAATTTAAATTTCAAATGGGCTCGACTCATACATTAATTAACCCAAACTTCAGCATAATTATTTGTTGCTAACCTTAAGTCTGACAAACAGAATTATTACAAGCAGGAGAGTGTAGAAAATGTCAGTGTTTATGGACATTGAGGTGGGATCTCTTTAGCCCAAGATTCAGAGAAGTTCACAGCACAGAGAGCACAATAATGCAAATTGCTTTAACACCTCATTCCCTGGACCCACCACAGGGCTAAAAGGTCAGGACAATATTAGAACACTTTTTCATCCCTAACATCATATAGACTGCAAAGATGGCATTAAGGCAAAGGAAAAAATCCCAGCAAAGTAGTGAGTGATCACTGTTGCTTGAGGGCCAATTCAGGAACAACGAGACTTTATAGGCTTGCTTCTTTTCCCCACTCAAAGCGAGAATAATTTTATTGCCTCCAATGAGGAAAACGTATATTCTTGCAAATTAGATATATCATTTTAGTGAATAGAAGGTCAATGAGAAACTTGGCCTTTCTTCTTAGCTACTGAAATGTTAATAATTGGGGCAGATTTGAGTAGTGGCAACTTGGAGTCAGCACATATCAACACTGGAAGTTGTCTCTCTGAGCTGCGTTTTAATTTGTTAAAAGGCACTCCTAGTATTTGAAGTGATGCCATACGTTTTCTCAGTCGCTAATATTTTATCCGTATTTTTGATGTGGGATCAAACGCTTTTACTAAAGAACAGACTGAGGCAGAGATGGCGTAGTTCCCCACCAGTAGATGACAGTGCTGCCCTGTTAACTCCGGCCTTCTGACTCCAAGTCCAGTGCTCTCCCTGAAGAGTCTGCAAAGGGGCAGCGAGTCATGACCATTTGCAGGCAAATATTTGCATGAATGTACTTAGAGATGACCACATGGGGAGTTAAACGCATAAATAAGAATGACCCTGGGCTACATTCCATAAGAGGCCCAGCCTGTCTCCGGAGCCCCCTCCCTTCTCGTAGTTTCCCAAAGCCCTACCACTCATGGTGTTCCCCTTTATTCCAGAAACCTGCTGTCCTAAGGAAAAGCCCCACTGCTTGTCTTTCCACAGTCTCCCCCTCAACTCCCTTTTGCCCCCACCCCCAAATCAATTGCTTTTCTTTTACCCTATTCCTACAAACCCTGCCATCTGCAGATGATCTAGTAGTAGCATAAACCCTTACTCTCTTCAAGAAAAAAGCAACCACATTATCAATGACTCAGGAGGTAATTCTTGACCTGGCATTCACTGACATGTGTTATTTGACCAAATCAGTTTGGATCTTTAGTATCAAATTTGAAGCTTGATGCTACACTTTAGCATATTAAAAGCTTCGAAGTCCCATTTGCCCTATATCCTCCACAGGCAGTGTAACCAACCAGGGTCATCCCTTGCAGGGACTGCTCCACTGGCTCCTGCTGGCCTGCTCACTAGACCTTGCACCCCTCCCCTACATAGTCTCTGCTCAGAACCTGAAGTGAACTCCTAACATGTAAATCAGAGCAGGTTTCCCCCCACCCCGTGCATCATCATTAAGGGCTTCCCACCACACCTGCGCCCTTGCTGCCCAGCTCTTTGTTGTAGCCTCAAGTGCTCTGTGACCTGGCTGTCACAGCCTCATCGCTCCCATCTCATTTACCTGGACCTCTCAGTCCACCGCACTCATCTTGATCCATTCACTGGAGCACAACACGTCTTTTTCCTCCTCACACCCTTCACAGGAGCTCTTCCCTCCGTCTGGGATGCTCTTTCACTCATTTTCACGTATCTAGCTGCTTCCCTTACTTCAAACCTTAGCTTAAATGTCACTCCCTCAAAGAGGTCCACCACAGTCAATCATGCTTTCTAAAGTATGTGTTACCCTGTTCATCTCTCTCTCTCTCAGCTCCGTGATTATTTCCTAATAGTTAGTACAGTTCATAATCATTTTGTTTTCCATTCCCGTCTCTTTTCTATCACCTTCATTAGAATATAAAGCCCATCAGGTCTGTCCTGTTGATTCTTTTTACTTCCAGCACTCGATTAATACCTATTTAACAAATGAAGGTATATATTCATTTAATCTTGTCCTCACAGCATTTCTCAATTTACACAGCCACAAGACCCTTTTGTGATACGCCAGTTCTTAATACCCTGCTGAAAATCTTTGGGAAATCTGCCTTTTCAGAAAGTTAAGATAATAACAGGAACTTTAAGTACTGATGCAAGGGTGGCTTGGGGCAGGTGGGCCTTTTTGATCATTTTCAAATTTCCTCTTAGATGCAGCTGTTCACAGTGTGATTGACCATATGATGTCATATTCATGAGTCTAAATGGGTCTGGTACCTGCTGAGTCAGAACCATATCCAGGCTTGTAAGAGCTAATTTTAGTCTGTATCGCTTTGGAGGATAGGAGTTTTCTTAAAAACATCTAATCATTTTTATAAATATTCATAATTATATCTTCTGTTCACAGACTTGGTTGAATCTGTAATTTTTACTAACCAAGATTATCACCTACCTGCTTTGCTGCCTATATATAAAGACAGGCATTTCTAAGTAAAATGCTGAAGAACTTTCTATGAATTATTTGGTTCAAATAGGATTTTTCAATAAGTATTTCAAGTTGCAATATGCAAAAACTAGCTGAAAAAAAGGCATTCTGTCATGATAACCAACTTGTACATGGTAGGTTCTTAGGAATTAAGTTTTGGTGTTGTGACTGACAGGAACAAAGTCAAATGTGAAACTTTGACCAATATCTGATTCACAACAGTGTGTAATTTTTCATTTTCAGGGAAAGTACATATTAAAAATTTTCAAGGAACTTGGTTATAAAATAGATTTATTGAAATATTTCAATAATGATAATAACGTCTAATAGTTACATAGCACTTACTATGAGCCAGTAATGTTCTAAGCCTTTTATAGATATTAATATATTTAATCTTCACAGCAACACTCTCAGGTAGGTACAATTATTATCCCCTTTGCACAATAAGGAAACGGAAGCACAGAAAGGTAAGTTACTTGTGCAAGAACACACAGCCAACTCAGGACAGAATAGGAAAATGAAGGAGGTCTGGCTTCAGAGAGTAAGTAAATCCTAAAAGAAAAATGTGTTTATTGTACATTTATGTTAAAAGCTTAATAGTCAAAGTGTTGTTATCATGATATAAAATGTCAACACAACATTATAAACAACTATACTTCAATAAAATAAATTTAGTAAATAAATACTGTAAAATGTCTTTCACTTAAAAATTTTTTTCAACAGGGGATCATGGATTTCTCTCTTTTTAGAAAATTAAAGAAATTGAAGTGGTCTTCCTTATTTGTTCTAAATCTTAATCTCTCCAGCTGTCATAGGATGCACCCGAGGTGATAGTATTCCACTGTGGTTTATAAGAGGGAAATTGTGCTTTGCTAAGTTGACATCTCATTCATAAAAAGCAGAGTCAAATGCAAAAACTTTGTTCTATTATTGTAAAGGTGCAATTTCTACTTAAAAACAAAAGCAAAATTTTGTCTTAGCAAAACATAGTTTTAAATAAAATTTCAAAACTATATCTTGATTACTTACATGAAAATTAGTCAGAAACCCATGATATGTAGGGTTTTAATGATGTGGAGGGAAAAAATGATGGCTCTAAAAATGGCAAGTAGAAATACATTGAATTTTAATCAGTCTAAAAATGGTCAAGTTTCCTATTCACTCACTTGAAGATGATAAACTTTCCAAGATCTATTTTGGAGCATGGCAGCACTTTTCCATGTGTTGTGAATGGTCTTATTTCCCTGTGAGATGACTACTTTGGCACTCTGTGTACTTGTGGAGGGGGTGGGGGATGGGGGTGGGGAATCTGTTCAGATAGTCAAAGGAAAATCTGTGTGTATTTCCATGTTCAAGCTGCTCAGCCTTTTGCAAGTGACTTTTATTTACCATCTCTAATATGTTTTTAGTGTATTTACCATATCTGCAGTTATTTTCCTTTCTAATATCAATTTTAGCTCCTTTGTTTACTGTTTTTTAATTTTTCACATATTCTATTATGTGATATGTTTCAGTCTAAAGCTTTTTTTCTCTCCCATTTTAAGAATAATGAAAGAAAGAATGGAAAATGTGTGTTTCTGGGGTATTTCACAGAATATTGATCTAGAACCTAACTGCTTCACATTAGCCCATCCAATTTCATTGTGAATCAGGGCATTTTTCCAGCAGTAGGTTATCATTTTAGAGGCAAGGGAAGTGAACGCAGTATAAAGGAAGAAGGTTTAATCCTCAAAAGTTGTATGAAGTGTAATCACATTCATGGAGGGGGGGAAATGTATATACAGCACAAGGAGAAGCAGTTTTATTTTATTTCAATCTAGTTGGAAAAGAAAATCTACTCTTAATATTTGTTGTGTCAATTTGATATGATGCTACATTCTAAGTACTCAAGAAAAATAAAAGGGCTCAGTATCATCTTTGCCCTTTATCAATCTCAAAATGTTACAGAGTAATATTTATATTACCTTCAGTTAACACAAAATATCCTCTGAGGACAGAAAGGAAAAAAAAGAAATCACTTGGTCTTTAACACAGAAACTTGTCTTGAATGCTTTTGAAGATTGATCAGTGTCTGTAGCAGAGCAGAGCACTTAATCATCCTATTCTGTTTAGGGAACCTTCAGATAGGTAAATTAGCCTAATCAATTTAGCAGAAGTCCAAAGTTTCATAGACATTGCCTTGTAGAATTCATTTAATCCCAGCCTAAGTTCTTCTCTGCCAGAAAGCCAAAGAACAGTCTGGCTTACACACTGAAGAAGAGCTGACTGACTCTGATGATAACAGATTGGAGCTGGAAAGGTGAGATGGAACCTTTCTTTGTTGATTTAACAAAATTTTCCCACCCCCCTTCCAGTCTGTACTACCTCTTAGCATAACAAGGACAATACTTTTAAGCCCTTTTTCATATTTATTTAAATTCCCAGCTAAATGATTCAGAATAAAACCCAAAGTTTTAATAACACCAAGTTTTGACAATAAAAGTTGGTCTATCACCATCCATTTGTCATGTGTGCCCGTTCCCAGATTTCATTCAGATTCTTAACACCTAGTTGTGTTCCTTTAAGTTAGTCCATGATCTGCTTGTGTGTTATGAATTTGCAAAAGAATGTAATACCTTTCTCTCATGCCTCCTCTTCTCAGTTACTTATCAATCTTCTAAAACAACCTTTTCCCCACTCCTTAGTATGCATCTCCTTACAGATAATTAGAGAAGATCTTAGAGGTCCTAATCCAACCCCTTCATCATACAGATGAAGCAATATAGGAAATATGACACCTCCGTTATCACATACATATTTCCCTTTATGCCCTTAGTCAGATGTTTTGGGAGAACAGGAAAAAATAGCTGTTCTAGTTCCATACCATGGTGCATTGAACAATTCATAGATTTGGAGGTATGTATCAGAAAGAAAATAGGACCTTCTCTATCAAGGAGAATTCTCCATCAGATCATAGCAGTATAAGCTGAATTTATCCTTCCTTTTGATCTCATCACTCTCCGGAATCTACAACTGCCAGATGCCATCCCACAATAAAGAAAAGAAAGGGTCGAGATCCAGAGGTAACCCCCATGATAACTAGCAGGTAGAAATGTGGGGAGCTAGATGGCACCTTGGGGGACCCCCTGAGTTGTCCAGGCTGATGGACATGAAAATAGACTTGGGCAGAAGAAAAAACAATCTTATCTGGTCTTACCGTTATTCATTGTTTCCAAGCTGGAAAAAAAAATTGGGGGGTCTCTTGTCTTTTTTTCTTTCCTCTTCACAATACTTTAAGGCTGAGCTCTGAAATAGTTACTGCTGAGTTTTTAAGTGATAATCACAAATGTGTTTTGCTTTTAGGATTTTTCAGTGTGCTTGTTTAAATAACATTCAAAACTTTTCCAAGGCAATTTGCTGATGGAATTGCTTTCAGGTGCATTCAGGACCTTAAGGGACAAATAGATGGGACAGGTGAGTTTTTAGGGAGATGATGGAGGGATTGACTGGGACAGAGTTTCAAGTACAACACCAAAGAGGGGCTTGGAAATATCAAGGACCATCTGCCAACTGTGCATGTACTAGGGGAATATGGAAGGGAAATGCCACAAAAAAATAGTAAGGACTATCATGTATTGGGCTTTTGATAAATGCCATTCTATGCACCAACATGTATTGTCTCAATGAGGCTCCACAACAACCCTACAAGCTAGCTATTTTTATTTCCATTTTACAGATAGGTAAACTGAAAATCAAAGAAGCTAAATAAATGAATAATCATAAAAGAAATAAAGATAATTATAATTATTAATAATATGTTAATAATAGATTAATTTAAAAACTAACATTTTGGAGGGCTTACTATGTTGGTTCTTAAGTGAATTATCCCATTTAATACTCATAATAATCAAGGTGTTATCATTATACTCCTTTTACTTCCCGGGAATAATGAGCCTTAGAGACATAAGGAAAGATGATGTAACTGGAAGCAGAGGCCAGATTTAAATGCAAACAGCCAAACAACAGAGCCCATGGTAGAGTAGCACACCATCCTCTGCTATGAAAAGCAGAACATACTTTCTCACCCAGGTCTGTCTGCTGCTCAGTCATGATTTTTTCACGGTCCCACATGGTCTTTAAAATAGTAGTTCTCAAATTTCATCTGATGACCCATGTGGATCCATGATGAGGTTTCACTGTCTGGTACCAAAATTAAAAAGATCAAATAGCATGTCAAGAGTTTGTCCTACCACTGAGTGTGTTCAGTTTAAAGGATTGTGTTTTGTTCTGAGATATATGCATCCCTTTCTGGAGCAAAAAAACAAAATCCATTCTTTTTAATCTAATGATGATAACAGTTGATGACAGGTTTTTAAAAAGACTTTTTACTTAAAAATTATGAATTCATCAACCCTATGTCCCCTACCTCACATTGGAGACAATTTGGAGAGGAATTGTACTTATTAATAAATTTTGAAATCAAGGCTTTTCTGAAAAAGAATGCTGTTAGGGATGAAGGGTGGTACAGAAAGCAAACTCTGTAAAATTTCCCAAGATCAACCCTTATGCTAGTAAGTACCACTTTATAGTTTTTAAAAATTTTTCAAGGAAACAGGTTATACTTGAAAGAAAATGGTATCAGTGAATACACATATCTTTACAGTATAGCCCTCTTCATATGCAAAACACCTAAGACTTGGTTGAGTAGAGCACACAGCATCTAGGAAGTACATTCACATTCAGTATCTCATTTGATCCCCACTCAACACTCTACGAGGCAGTACATGCTTTAAAGGATACAGCAGAATGTACTGCTTATTAACATTGTTTGGCCTTGCTTAGCTAACTCCGCTTCCTTTAAAGAAGGAATTATTTCTATCTTAAAGGATTATTTATGGATTTACTATAAAGTAGTGAAAGTGTCAAGAATGACACAAGATAAACAGCAGTCAGTAACTGCTATCTAGTTTATAATTATTTTGATCCTCATTTTATAGAAAAGAAAACTTTAACTCAGGTTAAAATGTGCGCTAAAGGAGTCCATTTAGTTTAGTAATAAAGTTGGGGCTTGAGCCTAGTTCTCTTCACAGCCCAAAGCTTCTCTTGGTTACCCCTCACCCACAATTTTAAGTGACTCCAAACCTTCTTTGTGCTATCCGGCACCACAATTCCACTAATGGCAAAACCCTGAGAAATCCCATTGATTTAAACGTGCCTCCATTATTCTGTAGATGTATGTTTTTAGACTATGGTGTCCATATGGGCACAGTACATAAGCTTATCAGTAGGAAAATCAGATGAAATGAAAATGATTGATTGCATATATCCATCCAATAAAAACATTAAAACAAAGACAAGTGCGAATGGAAATTGTAAAGATCACCAGATGATAATAAAAAGTAAGATCTTGCAGGACATGAAGGAGGGAGTCACTGAAGGTCATCAGTTTCATGGGAAGATAAAATTTGAAAGTGGATCCGTGACTTTTATGTCTGTAAAAAACGACCTCATTGTGTGACTAGTCCAGAACTAGCAGATTCATTTTTCTAAATTACAAACACTGATCATCAGTGTGTTGTTTATTTCTATTTAAATTACCTGAAGGGCAACTTCATCTCCCTAGAAGACAGCGTGGCTTTAATTGCCAATGGAAGATTAGCAAAAAGAGGCTTTTCAATGATTCCTTACAAAAAAGCTTTGTTTCCATCATAATGCTAAAGAATAAGAAGTTTCTGTCTTTTTAAGAAAAAGGAGAAGTATGACATGTTTCAGTCCTCAGAGCACGTGAATGAGGAAGGAAAACCAATTCCTTTTCTTTCAGAGGGGTTTTCTCTTAATATAGCAGGCTCTAATTTAGAGTTCCATCTCTTGTTTTGAGCTCATTAGTGATTTGGGTCTTAAATAGCTGCTTCTAACATATTCAGGGACAAGTGTATAGGAATACACGATGTGTTGTGAGAATAAATATCTTGAACTTAAAAAATTTTAACAAATATTAAGTTTCATGTCTTCCTGTGATGTGGGGTATAATTTTGCAGCTGAGAGCTTGTCACATGGTCTGTCAGCCACCAGACAGGGAAGATAACAAGGCTGGACCTCCAAAGGAAAGTTGTTCAAGAGACAGGGACACCAGTGAGAGAATGAGAGAGAGAAAGATAACATCTGGGAATCTCAATTATCAAATGCATTGATTATGAACAGGGCTTGAAAATATTTGTATTCAAAGGCCAACATATTTTTTAAAGATTAACTTTGCTCCATGAAAATAAAGAGTACAAATATTCAAAATGTTCTTTTCAAGTACCAGGTCTTTTGCCAGCAACTCTTCACTATACCGAAAGATGAGAAGTGGTGGGGGGTGGTCACAGCATTTAGCTTTGGGCCTTGCAGAGTTATTTCAGGTAATAAAAATACTTTAGATAAAATAATCGAGCTGACCACTAAAGGTGAAAGTCCCAGGAAGTAGCTATTTTTCTTCCTGAAACAAATGGCAGAATAATGTTTTTTTAAATAGTACAAATAATTAAACAATTGTCAAACCTTGGCATACAAAGAAATGAAGATCCTACCGATATGACAGCTTTGGAAACTATGACTGCTGGCATGATAATTATATGAAAGACAGAAATTGTTTTATTTCTTTCTAAAAATTGGATACAGGGCAGTAGTTATACGGGTGTTTTTATTTTCGTTTTATGTTTTCTATATTTGTTTTAACAATAAAAAAAGTTCTAAGAAAAAGAAAAAATATGGATATAAAAGAGACTTAGATTTAAATTTGTTTATTCAAACCACATGTATTAAGTGCTCACTCTGGACTAAGCATTGTTTTTGACAATTGAAATACAGTAATAGAAGAGACAAGGCCATGCTTCCAAAGAAGCATCCTAATGCAGAAGATGGGTGGTAAACAAGTAAATATAACCAAAAGATTAAAAGGAGTCAGGGTCTTGCCTTATCAAAGGTCAACACATGTCATGAAATTGAAATAGCTAATATACCATGGTATAAACACAGAAAAGCATAAATAGATCAATGGAACTAGATAAAGAGGCCAGAAACACCACAAAATTTAACATATGATAACATTGGCATTTCAAATCAGTGGTGAAATGATGAGAAATTCAAAATGAATGTCTGCATTGTACCATATTCATAAATACTGATGTATTGCAGGTCTAAGTGTAAAAATTAAAACTGTAAATGTACTAGAAGGAACAAAATGTATTTGTTACTACTTAGATGTTATAATTCTGAGCTTAATACAAAACACCCAAAAGGTTAGGAAACTTTTTAGGTTAAAAAATCCAATTTTTAAAAAATCAGATTATAAATCCATGGAAGATGAACCACATAGCCAAAGTTATTATAATAAGGCATTTAGTCACACTAACAATCAAGGAAAAGCAGGTGATTTTAGTATTACTTGTCAAAATTACAACTGCTCACCGGCTGTGGCCTTGCATTTCTGTTTATCATCTACCCTAGAGAAGTGAGGATCTTTCTGTATACACCCTTCAAAACCTCTGTAATGTTCCTTGCAGTATTATTTATAATTCTTCAAAGATGGATACTCCCTAAACACCAATCAATAGGGGAATTGTTAAATGTATGTGGCATATGTGTATTATGCAATGCAATAGTTATTTGAAAAGAATGAAGTAGATCTATATGTGCCCGCATGCGTACTGAGTTGTTTCAGTTCTGTCTGACTCTTTGTGACCCCATGGACTGTAGCCCGCCAGGCTTGTCTGTCCATGGGATTCTCAGACAAGAATACTGGAGTGGCTGTCATACCCTCCTCCAGGAAAGTGAAAGTGAAAATCTCTCAGTCGTGTCCAACTCTTTGCGACCCCATGGACTATACAGTCCATAGAATTCTCTAGGCCAGAATACTGGAGTGGGGAGCCTTTCCCTTCTCCAGGGGCACTTCCCAACCCAGTGATCAAACCTGCATCTCTTTGTCTCCTGCATCAGTAGGTGGATTCTTTACCACTAGCACCACCTGGAAAGCCCTAGATCTATATGTACTGCCATGGAAAAATGTTCATATACTAAGATAAGAAAGTTTCAGGGGAATATATTTTGATAGACAGATTTTCTTGTAGAATTGTGTGTTCTACACACATCTATGTGGGGTCGCACAGAGTCGGGCACGACTGAAGCGACTTAGCAGCAGCAGCAGCAGCATGTGCACATGAAAATATCTAGAATGGTAAACCTCAAATTGTTCATGGTTTCCACTTCTGAACAGTTATATTGGAGAAGTGGGATGAGTATGGAGGATAACTTAAACTTATGTAATATAAAATAAAGTAGAAAAGTGTTTCCTTCTATTTAGATTTAGTGATTAAAAATATGTATTTTGTTAAAGGCAATAAGAAAAAAGCAGTGGAAATTTTTTAAAACAAATTTCAATTAAAAATTAGAGAACATATTGAAGATGTCTCATGTCAAACAGCATATACCATATTCTTCTTGAATACGATCTTTGAAGGAAAATGCCCATGTTCATTTTTGAACTGTTTGCAGAATATAGTATTTAAGTTAAGCCATGCATGGTGAAATATCTGTTCCAAGTGCTTGACCATGCAATTTACTGAATTCAGTATTATGGATTAATTTTATTTTTTTTATATTGGAAAATATTTATTTTTAATTGAACAACACTGAGCACATTTTCTTTTCCTGAGTATTGCTTTGTCCACTAATGCTGAGTGCCTCCACACAAAAGTTTAAGTTCAGCATGAACTCCCCCCCGCCCCCTTTTTTTGGTTGGTTTAGATTCTCTTATATACTTACTAGATGTTAACAAAATCTGTATTAGTACCAGTTGCAGTTGTAGTGGCACATTTACACTGAAGTTTTATTACAAGCAAATATGTATTTTATCAGAATCTTGACTTTATTATGTGTCATCTTCATATAGTTTTGAAAAACTACATGCTCATTATTCAAGTTTTTAATAATCTGTGCCTCTTCTCCATCGAGATTCTAATGAGTCCATATATAATGATAGAACCAGAGAACAATCATAAAATATATTGGTATAGTTATTGAAGAAATTATATTTTAAAAACAACAGTAACTAAACTGTTTGCTATCAGCAACAACTAATTTTCTCTCAGTGTATGTTGTAATTATGAAAGTCCAAATGCTCTTCCATATAGTCTATAAACAGAGAAGATAAGTTAGCAAGCACCTCGATCGAACGTCGATTTGTAGAATATCTAATGATCAGTTTTAACTAGTTTTGCTTAGAGTCTTGTTGTAGTTCAGTTATAAACATTCTTGTTTTTCTGTCAGTAAAGAGAATTTGCTAGTTCTTTTGCGGGGAAGACTATTTTACTCAATATTTTCCTATGCTTTTTAAAAAATTAATTAATTTATTTTAATTGAAGGCTAATTACTTTACAATTTTGTAGTGGCTTTTGCCATACATTCCCATGAATCAGCCATGGGTGTACATTCCCCATCCTGAACCCCTTCCCACCTCCCTCCCCATCCCATCCCTCTGGGTCATCCCAGTGCACCAGCCCTGAGCACCCTGTCTCATGCATCGAGCCTGGACTGGTGATCTGTTTCATGTATGGTAATATACATGTTTCAATGCTATTCTCTCAAATCATCCCACCCTCTCCTTCTCCCACAGAGTCCAAAAGTCTGTTCTTTACATCTGTGTCTCTTTTGCTGTCTCACATATAGGGTCATCATTACCATGTTTCTAAATTCCATATATATGCGTTAATATACTGTATTGGTGTTTTTCTTTCTGAATTACTTCACTCTGTATAATGGGCTCCAGTTTCATCCACCTCATTAGATCTAATTCAAATGCACTCTTTTTAATGGCTGAGTACTATTCCATTGTGTATATGTACCACAGCTTCCTTATCCATTCATCTGCTGATGGACGTCTTGGTTGATTCCATGTCCTGGCTATTCTTTACATAGCTGGGGAGAAGGACCTCAGTGGATAGGGGATATTTCAATTAGATTTTAAAATGAGCAGAAATATTCTTTCATAAATGTGATAAACCTTCTCTGTCCACCAATCAAAAAAAATATGATTTCAGATTAGATTTCGCTTGATGTTTCTCTTTTAATAAGACTACAATAAGTTCAGTGCTGTGCCCGACCTCTCCCAATTTGATTTAGTCATTAACCTGCATCAAGAAGCTGTTTAGCAAGTTTTGAATTCAGTGTCTCTCTCCCCTTTGATAAATCTCTATCCCTTCAAAACAGCTTGAAAGGAGACATTCTAAATGCTTGCATTTAATCTGCTGTGTAAGTGACTTTTTGCTGTTGAAACCACTATCAGATTTATTTGGGAATACCAGCCAAAGTCCCATCCCAGCTGCAGACCTGTCATTTCTTTCTCACAACCAGTTTGAGACTAATGAGGAAGCCTTCCTCTGGCCTAGTCATAGTCCCCAAGAGCCCTGAGTTAACTATGGCCTAATCATAGTCCCCAAGAGCCCTGAGTTAACTATGCCTGCACTGTTTTGGAGTACAGAGGGCAATGAGGCATTGCTGGAGCCGGATCACAACACAATCTCCCCTGACTATCAAGTTCCTGACTTTCTCTTCAGCTAGAAGTTTCTCCAGCCCCATGTACCAACACCAACTACTGACACCTACCTAGTAGTTCTTGTTTGACATTCTCCGTCATCTGGCTGGGACCTGCCTGCCTAGAAGTTCCCACTGGCCCTGGGACAGTAGGGAGATGGGATCTGGCAGTTCTGAGAGAACCACAAGGACCCTCAGTGTAGTAGTTGAGTACAGAGACTCTGGAGTCAGAGATTCCAAGATCACACCCCGGCCTGGCTGGTTACTGGCACTGTGGCTTGGGGCAAATATTTTAACCTTTTAACCTGCCATTTTAACCTGCCTCAGTTTTCTCATCAATTCAAAAAGGATATTAGTCCCTAATAGTCCCATCAAAATGATTGTGTTAATAAAGATTGAATGAGTAAGGCTCTTGGCACAGGACCTAGTATAGAATAAGTGTTCAAATATGATTGATGTTATATACTTTATAAAATGATACATCCTTATACTATGTATGGCCTGGCAATTGGATTCTTCATTATCTCTGCCTTTAGAATTCTGCATTTGTCTTATTTCTGCAGCTGAGACTTCCCTTTGAAACATAGTACTTGAGAAACAGACTAGAAATAGCCTGCTGCTACTTGCTTGTAAACTTTCTGCCCTTCCCGACAGACTATTGCTGGACTTTGTGTCCTTATATTAATAATTTTCCTGTGTCCTTCATTCTACCTAAGGGTTAGCTTTCTTGTTCCAAGAAAAGGCTGATAATGAATATCAATTCCTTTTCAGAAACAAATGATGACAGGGTCATCTTTAATAATTTAGGTCACTTGTGCTGTCTAACTTCTGTCTCCTTTGATCTCTTTGCATGTAGATTTCCTTTCTTTGAGGAAATCTTGCATTTCTAGAATGGTTCTTAATCTGTAAGGAATATAAACAGATATCTTCTAGCAAGTGTTGAAAACCTTTCTTGGCAATCTCTAAAAAATGAAATAGCGTGAAAAATAAATACATATACTGTCAAACAGATGACTTCTAATAGACGTAATACCGCTAATGAAGCACACCTCTAAGAAGCACATTTTTATACACCAATTCTCATGATGGCTTATTAAAAATATACATCTCTTCATAGGAAAAAATAAACAGATAAAACCAAAATCTTGTGGCAATTTACAAAGGCCACAATGAAAACATCACACCGAAGCAAAAAGTGGGGTGGAAGTGTCAGTGTGAGGTCTATCTCTTGATCCTGCCAGGTTTCACAGTTAAAGTTTAAATTCAAATGTCTTGAACAAATTAACAAAAGCAGAAATGACAATAAATTTCTTCTCTTGTCTACTCTAGAATCTTACGTTGAGAAGGATGCTGAAGTCACATCTAGGCACAGTGGTATTGGCATTGAGTGCCATGCTAGAAGATTAATATCTGCAATGGTTACAGGAGTGAGAAGTGATGGAATTTGTAGCACATAGTCACCACCCCTGCTTGTTTGGGGATTACACATACATTCCTTTTATGTAGTCAAAGTCGGGTGCGCATTTAATAGAAAAGAAGAGTGCATGGACTCTTAGGGAAGGAGTGTGCAAAGAGTATTTTGAACGCATTTTCAAAGAACATGTACTCACTCACTGAATCACTGTAATACCACCAAAAAGTACTTACTGCTATTAACCACATTTTACAAATGGGGAGTTTGAGGCACAGAAAAACATCATTAACTGCCCAAGGTGATACAGCTGATAATGAGTAAAACCCATTGGCAGAGCTGTCAGGAACTCTGACTCCACACTCCTGTGTCCTTACCACTGTACTAATATGCCTCCAACGCCTTTTTGTGCAAAAAAAAAAAAAGAGAGAGAGAGAGTGTAAATCTTTCTACAGTATGAATTTTGTAAACCTAGAATTATAGAATCCTAGTGTGGGAAAGGATCTTGCTGGTCATCTAGACCAAACTTCCACCTGTAAAATGATCGAGTCCTTAGTACCCAGTCCCATCTCAGTATCTCCAGGTTCTCACCTGATTAAACAGCTACCCAAACTCTTTGATATACTGAGCCAAAATGTGCTTCTCTATGTATGTGTGTTAGTCACTCAGTCATGTCCAACTCTTTGCGACCCCACAGACTGTAGCCTGACAGGCTCCTCTGTCCATCAAATTCTCTAGGCAAGAATACTGGAGTGGGTTGCCATTTCCTCCTCCAGGGGATCTTCCCAACCGAGGGATCAAACCCAGGTCTTCCACATTACAAGCAGATTCTTTACCAGCTGAGCCACTGGGGAAGTACTTCTCTATGAGTTACATCTTTGATCCTATTTGCATCCTTTATGGAGCAAACAAACCAGTCTATACCCTCTACCGCAAGATGTCAGTCAGCATTTTGTCAGTGAAGTCTCTCCACCATGGCTGAAATCTGATACTCAAGGAGGCAGCAGATTTTAAAAACAATCCATAGTTGAGTGAAAGGCCATTTTATTTTAAAACTGTCTCCCTCTAAATAACACTATGTGTTTGAAAGAAGACGGTGGTCAAGGGTTCATATTTCCATTTGCTAGCTAAAAAAGATGTAATACTTTTGCCATTATCATATAAACAGATTCTCTGTTTAGCCCACCCAATGAAGAAGAACTTCTCTTTTTCCAAGGGTTGTCAGACATAATCTACTGAAGATTGTTCACCCTTTGCAACGGGGAAAAAGTAATCCCTTCTTTATGGGGCAAGTCTACTAAGAGAAGAGGGAAGCTCTACATGAGCATTTCCTCTTATGATGTCCCTCAATTGCTTTTTACTTAAGATTCATAAATTCTCTTTGATTCAATAATCTATTAATGGGCCGTACTTCATATACAAAGATAGTGCTAATTACCAAAGATTAACTTTGAAATTAGTCTACTTATGTCCTCCAGAGAGGATGGAAATAGGCCAAAGAGAGAGAATTACAGAGATGTGGTTTTGTATAAAGGTTTAATATCAAGCCTAATTCACCCCTATTTCAGGCCATGGAAGTGACTTTCTAAAGATAGGGCTGATGAAGTAAGCCAGAAACAAAAACACCAATACAGTATACTAATGCATGTATATGGAATTTGAAAGATGGTAACGGTAACCCTATATGCGAGACAGAATAAGAGACACAGATGCATAGAACAGTCCTATGGACTCTGAGGGAGAAGGTGAGGGTGGGACATTCTGGAACAATAGCATTGAAACATGTATATTATCATATGTGAAACAGAACACCATTCCATGTTCTATGCATGAGACAAATGCTCAGGGCTGGGGCATTGGGATGACCCAGAGGGATGGGATGGGGAGGGAGGTGGGAGGAGGGTTCAGGATGGGGAACACATGTAAACCCATGGCTGATTCATGTCAATGTATGGCAAAAACTACTACAATAATGTAAAGTAATTAGCCCCCAACTAAAATAAATAAATTTATTTTAAAAAAATGAATAAATAAAGATGGGGCTGAATAAAAAGAAGACAATCAGTTGATTCACAAAGGTCAAGCTTTGACCTTGGCTTAGTTAAACTCATGTGCAGACGTACATCAATATGCATACCGATGGAACTGAATCTTAGTTTTTAAATTACTTAAATGTAAGTAGATGGTAAAGAATCTGCCTGCAATGCGGGAGACCCAGGTTTTGGAGGATCATATTTACCGAGTACTTATTAGACTTTGAGAAATTGAGCTGGGTATTTTATTTTAATATTTCTTTAATCTTCATAGCCACTTTCTAAGTTAGAGCATACATTTACCTTGTACAGATGAGGAACTGAAAACTCTGAGAGGCTAATTAACAGTGGCCAAGATCTCTCAGCTGGTAAATGACAAAACTAAGTTTTGATACAGCCTTTTCTCTGCATTAAACTCTTCCCATCACTTAACCTCCTGACTCTGTTTACTTCTTTGCAGAAGTGGGGGTCTACATGCTCTCTATATACTTTGAATCTAGACATTCTTTGACTCTAGTATAAATATTTAAATGTAATGTCCTGTTCTATTATTATTATTCACTGCACCGCTGGCAAGCCTTTTATGTTTCGGCCACACCGTGCAGCATGCAGGATCCTGGTTCCCCAACCAAGGATTGAACCCATGCCTCCCACAATGGAAGTGAGGAGTCTTAACAACTGGACCACCAGGGAAGTCCTTTTTCTTAATTTCAGTTATTTATTGAACATTTATTTCAATTGGATTTAGCAAATTATAAAATTTCTAATTGGGTTTGCTTAACATATCATCATGATTTAATCTTACATTTGTTTTATCTGTAAAGTTAAATATTAGAGGATTTAACCCCTGCAGCTCTAAGGCACAGGTTCCCTTTGTTGACAGAAGAGGTGCTGGCATGTTCTGTCCCTTCCATCCAGGAGATGTATCTCTGCAAGGGTGGTCCTCATGTTTGCTTTCTCAAAGGGTGAGGAGATAAAAGGACCTATGACCTTTTCCAAACTCATCTTCGGTTCTGTTGTCGCTGGCCTGGTGCCTCAAAGTGGCATTGTTGTTGTCTATGTGGGAATGGACCCTAACATAGCTGGCACTAAGAAATCCTATTGAAGGAGGCCGTGGTGTTGCTATTGCTGGAATTGATGCTGAGCATATGGATCATGTTAGCAAAAAGCCTTCCTTAGTAAGTGGGGAAATAGCTTATTGACAAACACGGTGGAAAGGTTTGCCTGCATATATCCCAGAGCTTTGGGTTTCCCAGATGGCTGAGTGGTAAAGAATCCGCCTGCCAATGCAGGAGATGCAGGTTCGATACCAGGGTCGGGAAGACCCCTGGGAGAAGGAAATGGTAATCCACTGCAGTATTCTTGCCTGGAAAATCTCATGAACAAAGGAGCCTGGCGGGCTATTCTGGGGTAGCAAAGTGTCAGATACAACTGAGTATGCACACAAGCACATTCCAGGGCTTCCTTTCTACCAAAGGATGTTAGAAGCCTTGCTGTTGAAATACTCATTTCAGGTTCCTGAGTGCATTTCTTGGAAGCTAACAAGTCGTCCAGCAGGTGGCAGAGTATTAACACTCTGTTAATGGCTTTTCATGTTAGGAACTTTCTTAAATTTGGTTGAAAAACAACTTCAGGAAGACCTTGCCTTATGTGCATAGTGTTCATTTCAAGCACATTTCAAACGTATTTATTTCATTTTGGGAAATAATTTCAAAATTAAATATTTTTTGAGCTTTTATATCTTGTTTGGAGTTCTTTCATTAACTTTATACTCAGTCATGCCTCCTTCCTCCAGATATTTATATTATACGCTTCCAATTATTTTTTCCTAGAAATAGGTAGAAGATATAGATTGAAAGTGGATTTTCTTTTAATATTTCAAATAGTTATTTTGCCATCTTTAATCCACTCACTTATTGTATTTGCTTAATACTCTTCTAACTGCCCCAGTCTCTGCATCTCATTTTCTTGTGTGTGTGTGTGTGTGTGTGTGTGTGTGTGTTAGTGCAAATGAAAATTCTTTGTTACAATAAATGTAAATTCTAAAGATATACTTAAAATCTACCAAGCTTAATCAAACTGACAAATTTCTGCACTAACATGTCTTTAAAGGGGAAATGAAAAGATACACTATGTACACTACGTAGTATATACTGTTTAATCTAGTCATTATTTTGAGAAACAAAGCTGATCAAATGTTCTTACTGGGAAAAATAATAAAGATTCCATGTCACATTTTGACGTATTGCTGTATTTAGCTAACGTGCAACATATGATGGACTCCATCATTGTGTTCTGAAGCAAATCGTCGCGCTTAATTATGTTGCCAGTCTGATCCCTCCAGAAGATAAGATTTTTAGTGATTAAAACTGAATTGCCTATTTGCACTGTTTAAAGCACTGCTCCCTCAGCAGCATATGGTGGTTTGGGATGGATTAGTTCATGGATAGCCCTTCTTAAATGTACTTGTCGTTGTAATAATATTTAAACACTGCTCGTGGTCTTTACATCTCAGTTACAAAAGTTACAGAACAGTATTAGCTTTGCATTTCCCATTAACTCTACTTAATAAAGTCTTTGGCAAGCTTTCAATCTGCAGAGGGTTTATCTAGTCAGATGATCTGAATATATTCTAAGATCAACCTTTTAATTTTTTTACATCAGTCTTCTCATCTTGATATCCAAACCACAGATCTTAACATAACATTTCATAAACTTCCACAGCCAAGTTTCTCAGTCTCCAGAGTAATTGTCTTCATCTTACCAAATATCAGCTTCCTAAGTTAGGTATTTTAAATGGTCCACAAGTTGAGAATGCTCAAGAAGCAAACTAGAAAATTTCACAGCTGAGATCTCATTCTTTCTTTTATACCAGATTTCCCCTTTTCTCTCTCCACCTTCCCTAGCTGAAAGGGGTATCAAATTGATAATTACGAGAATCACGTGAAAAATGTTAGTGTTCTTAAATATAAAATACAAGACGTCTAAGAGTACTTAATCATCACTTAGTGTCTACCCTGATGTAAATCTCCAGGCAAATCATAATACTCATGTGCAGTGTTGTGGTCTTGCCTCACTGTACACTGGAGACACACAGAGCAGAGATCAGTTTAAAGACAGAACATTAAGAGTAACTTTTTGGCTGGACCATATTATTTTAACTGTTTTAGAGAAATTAAATTTGTTACAGCTAATTGCATATTTCTCATAATGAATCATTGGCAAATCCAATAACGCCAACCAGAAGCAAGTTCTGTGTTCCCTGGACATAAGTATAAGACTCCGAAGTGGTCAACATTTAGAACATCTGCCATTACCTAAAGCAAACTTCCTACCTCAGACTCTACTAAATCTACTGCTTCTTGTTATTACATATCAAGCCAAAGGGCTGATCACAATGTAAATTAATAATAAACAAGCTCTTGATTTAAGGTTGCACCATCACATGAGGTTGAAAGCTAGACATTTTTTTTCTTTTTAGTTACAGTTTTTTGAGTCAGAAAGGTCTTGCTGAACCCTTGGCCTCGAAGTGGAGTCATTTTTCATATGAATTCTTCTTGCTGCTCTTGTGAGGTTGCCATGGCAATGAAGGAGAGGCCCTGGCCATGGCCACAGCCAAGCTCTACCAGAGCAACTCAGCTCTCTCTTCGCCACCTAAGATTGCTCCGAATAAAGAGCTCAGCAGCTAAAATACTAAATTGATTTCATCCAGCTCTTTCATTGTAAACATGATAAAACAGGCACAAAAAGGCTAAATGGCCAGCCAGACATCTTTCCTTGAATAATCACTAGAAATTTAACAATTGGAAATTCTACATCATTTATTATTTTTGTTATATGCTTTTAACTCATATTTCCATTCAACTTCCTGAAAATAAGGAAATAATTTACACTCATTGTAACACCCTTTTTACTTGAAAATAATTTTTACTTGAAAATTTTTATAATCATGCCATTATAATTCTCTGAGGGAAAAAAAAAGCACAAATGTAAATCTTAGTAAAAATCCCAGGGGATAATAATTTAAATACATACCAAAAGAATTTCTTCTAGACTGAATTAGTATTACAGTTATCATCATTATCATTATTATTATCATAAATCAACAATTTCACAATACAACATATCATGAATTTTAAAAATTACTAAATATCTGAAGTAAAGCTTTATTGAAAATGCTTCCCTTAATGAGACATGAAATGTTTTGTTTGTGGGGTTTTATTTTTCTATTTTCCTTGTTCTCATTAGTTTATAATATCCATAGGCAAAGATTATATACTGATAGAAGTATACAGAGTTCAGCATCCAATTCTATTCATATTTTTGGTCTTTTTGATCTAAGTGCTGAGAAAATTTATTAACATTAAAAAGAAGATGAAATAGAAGGAGTTTTATTATAATCCTGTTCCTCAGTTCTTTGAACTCATCCCTAGTTAGAGGTCAAAATCACATGATGATGGACCATTAAATTAAGAATTATGTCTAATCACTTTCCATCTTAACAACTTATTGAGATCCTCCTACAGTTTTATGGGAAGAAAAGAATTTTACTCCACCTGACTTGCAAAAAGATTTGTTAGTCAATCATCATAGTCATTCAGTTTACTTAGTACTCCCCATTGATTTCTTCTTACACCTAAAATGTCTACATTTAGGAATTAGAGATCAAACTTCAGTGCTTATCTCTTACACTATGTATAACATAAACTTCAAAGGAGATCATGTTCTATAAATTAACACATAATGTCCTCGTGTCACACTAACTGGGAGTTCTAGCTACCAACTAGAATCTTAGAACTCTAGCTTTTAATCCAAGTCCATCTGCTAATGCCTGAAGGGTAGGGTTCCCACAAGCCTCATGTCCATCTTTGAGAGGTCTATACCTTGAGATCAAGGGGCTTTTCCCTGGCTTCCTGGAAGTTGCTAGGGTCAATGGGAGAATTTTCATTTCTGGGAATGTTCTGCCCTTTCTTCTCTGCTCTGAGAGTACGTACTCCTCTACAATTTTTAACACTCTGTGAGAGAAGAGAGATGTGAATGTAGGCACAGAAAGCAGCTTATCCCAGTGAAGAAAACTCAAGTCTGAATCTAGTTTCTGCTCTGTTCTAACAATGCCCTGTAAATTAGAAGCCACTTACCCATAGGACACATCTTGGGAACACTCCATGGCAAGCTCTGAAGCCACACTGCCTGGGTTTGACTTCCAGATTCTTCCATTTACAAACTGGGTGGTTTCAGATAAATTACTGAACCTTTCTGTAAATTCATCTGCAAAATGGGACTCATAATAATAGTATCTTTCTCATAGGTCTTACTAAGACAAAAGGTAATAGGTCACATAAGTAATATGACCATATGATTTATTATTCAAGTACACTTTTGTGAGTGAACAGAGAAGTTGTTAATAATTACATCAGGACCACAGGAATAAGCCAGGACTTTCCTTGGAAATCCAGAATTATGGAATTGCCTTGTCTTAAAACACCTAGCATGATGCCTGGGACCTTGTTAGAGTGAGCTATTAATATCCAATTATATTGTCCGAGGGATTATGGTGAAAATTTTTCTGAGAGTATGGCATTCCACATTAGTATATTCAGAGTTTGTTAATTTGTAGCTTTTTTTTTTTAAAGAAAAGTGTACTCAAATGTATATGTTTAAGAGGATCCTTTACCACTGTTTTGGAGCTTCCCACATGAAGCTAGAGGTAAAGAATCCACCAGCCAGTGAAAGAAACACAGATGTGATTCCTGAGCTGGAAAGAGCCCCTGGAGAAGGAAATGGCTACCCGCTCCAGCATTCTTGCCTGGGAAGTCCCGTGGACAGAGGTCCATGGGGTCGCAAAGAGTCAGACACGACTGAGCATCTGAGCATACTGCATATTGCCGATGTTTCACTCACTTAGCCCCTACCACACTTTGTGCAAGGGGGAAGCAAGCCTGGAGGGTAGCAAGGAGGCTCTTTGTGTTCTTTCCAATCCCCTCACTTGTCTGATGATGAAAGGGGTAATATGAGGTCGGTCTCACAGTAGCGGCAGGACAAGTTTAACTTCAGGAAGTCAATAGTTATTTTTGTTTAGATTTTTAAAAATTTAAAACGCTGTGTCAAAAATCCAGCAAAAATAATTGGTAATAGAAGCAAAGACATTCCAGACTCAGAAGTCCCATGAAGTCATCTCTATACCTCTTGCCAGCATAGGGTCTTTTTAAAACATGTTCTCAGGGTCCTGGCCAGCCGAGCATCAGCTGCCCCAAAGATGGAGCTTCCATCATTTCTTTGGCAAAACATCACTGAAGTGCAGAAGACAAGGTCTTCTGACCTGGATTTCTCGGTTTAATATAATCCCAATCCTAAGAGATACCACATTTCTGTTAAACTCACCTTTTAACCAAAATTTGCTTCGTTTGAGTCTGTGCACCTAGAAGCAGAATTGACACGGCATAGTTCAAATTCTTTTAATATTTACCAGCAAAAACTCCTGCTCTTCGAAGTTAACTTTAACAAAACTAGCACTCTACACTTAGTGAGAGCACAGGATTTTTAACCTATATGAAGTGAAAAACAACAGCATATGAGAAAGCCATACTTTATCGAAAAGTCTAATAGGTTCCTTTCTTCCTGATAATATCAACAGGAATAGCATTTGTATAGGGCTTCCCAGTTCACAAAGTAAGCCAAGATACATTACCTCATGGGTATTCTATTCTTTCGTTTCCACCAATTTAACATGCGTCAGGTCCCACCTCTTGCACGCTGCAGCCTAAGGAGAAAGCCCAGGCGGTAGACCATGCAGTGTGTTTTCGGCCCCGCTGTGGCAGTCCAGGGAAAAGTGGGGCCAGCTCACAGCTCGCGAAAAGATGAGTTCATGTCCAGCCTGGGAAAGCGGCACAGCGGCCATTCCTGCTGCTCGGCATGAAATGAACCATGAGCAGCGTGAAATCACTGACCACAGGTGTAGAGATCTGCAGTGACATAAATATCTTTGCTGTTTAGCAGTTGGAGGAAGGCTGTGGGAAGACTTGCCACAAGCTCCTCCCGGCCAAGTCTGCCTTTATAAAGAAATGGTCATTTCAGCTGCATTGTTGCCAGGGAGCTTCTTGAGTCTCATCCCAACTTCCAGTTAAAAGACTCATGAAGAAGAATTAGAGGAAGATGTAGATGACTACTTCTCTCTGGTCATTCTAAAGAAAAAAGCAAAAGCAAAAAAAAAAAAAAAAAACCTGTAAAGTACAAAACTGGTGTGTTTGACCACAAACACTTAAACTCTTCTGTGTGTTAAAAATAAAATCTCCATAAACAAGATTTACAAAGACAAAAAAAAAAGGCAAAATTGTAAGCTCTATGACAGGGAGATTATTAACAACACAACTATATAAAGTGTTTTAAAATTATGAATTTAACATATGAAAATAGAATATAGCAACTCATCAAAAGAATGAAGGGAAGTCTCAACAAAATATATGCAGATGTTCAAATTCACTAATAATATGTGAATTAATGTAATAAATATACTGTATTTGCCTGTTAAGCTGGAAGGCTTTTATTAAAACTATAATATCCAGCCTTATTAAGGATTTTAAAAAGGGAGACTAAACCATCTGATTTCAATTTTAATGCTTTTCCCATTTTATTTGATATCAAACCAGAATTTATTTGTCTGTTTTATTTATTCATTTCCACATTATTGTGTTTGGTTCTTATCAATGTGAGCAGATTACAGTTGGATTTTTTAACTGAAGTAAAAATTATTGTTTTTTAATGGGAAAATATATTCCAACTAGGTTTATTGTCACAAATGCCTTGTAACAGACTATAGGGATTTATTTAGAATTGAAAAGATCCCATTTATGGTGGATGGGCACAGACCAACCCCTTTCAGAAGAGTGGCTAGTTCCAGTCACACAGTAAACTCCATATTTGTAGAGAGAGGAATTGAATGAAATGGAATTTGACTTGCACTTTGCCAAACTGCTTTCGTATGTTAGCATACAAGTCACAACCTTGAGATGCCCTCTAGCCCAGATTATCTGACATATACTAACAGAACATAAAACAAAATACGCCAGCAGCTGATTTCTTAATTACAAAAGTATTTGATGTATTGTTCTGAAGTCAATATTTAATGGAAATGCAGCAGCGAATGTATCTTCCCCCAGTTCCTATCAGTTAATTTAAATTGTGTTGCTTTTTTATCTTAAAAAGAATTCAATGCTCAGTTTCATGTTTCATTTACAAAGCAATAATTTGATTTTGCTAGTTGGGAGTTTATAATCCAATTTGTATCTATTGTTCAGCCCAGTGGAGTGAATTTGCATGGCTATCACAGCTTACAAATTATAAAAGCAAAACACATATGAAGTTTTGCAGTCTTTGTAAGACTACAGTGAGTTTTAATGCCAATCACTTGTCATTTTTCTTAATGAAATTGAATTTTTACTACTGATATTGAACTAATTTTCTATTGAATCCTTCTTGATTGATTATAAATGGGGAAAGAGAGAGGTTGAATTAAGTTGTACAGCCCAGTGGAGTGAATTTGCATGGCAATCACAGATTACAAATTATAAACTCAACACACATCTGAAGTTTCGCAGTCTTTACAAGGCTATGGCGAGCTTTAATGCCAAGTTGCTTGTCACTTTTCTTAATGAAGTTGAATTTTTTGCTACTGATATTGAATTGTTTCCTATTATATCCTTCCTGATTGATGATAAATGAGGAAAAGAAAAGTTGAATTAAGTTGATTGACACAGGAATGCTAATGTTTATATATTCCCATTCTGTGTTATACCACTTAAAATATAAAGAAGACATATATCTTTTCTTTAGAGTTGTCACAAAGTTTGAGCATATGTTGTTTTAAAAAAATGGACAAGTGGGGATTGAACAGAATACAAATTGCTTTAAAGGAACAAGAAAAAGTAGACTGTACTAGGCTTTTAAAATAAATTGGTTGTCATTGAACACCAGATTTGCCTCCAATTTTCATGTTAATGACTGCATTGGGTTAAAGATCAAAATAGGAAATATATCAGCAAAGATAAACTTTTTACTGGATCTCATTTCAAACAAAATTTTAGCTCATGTTTCCATTTATGAAAAATGTTGCGTGTCAGCTCGAAATACTTTCAACCACATTTAACCAAAGACAGAATGACCATATTTAAGTGCACAGGGTATTTCCCTGCCCTCCATGCAAGAGAACCTTATCCTAACTGATGACGCCTGTCTTCTTACTTAAGGTACTCATGGGACTGTTTCACAGGTACTCAAAACCCACCAAGTCCAAAACTGAACTGCCAGCCCCTCAAATCCTGCTGAATTAATCAGTATTTTTGATTGTATACAACAGAAACTAATTTGCAGTCTTCTTAGCAACTAGTATTTTGTTGGGAGGCTCCTAGAGCAGCTTATAGAAACTGAAAGCAGCTGCCCTCTACCCTCTCCCACCCCGCCCTCTGGGGACTGGAACTAGACATTGAAAACCTGCAAGAAGCCTGGCAGCCCTTTCCAGCTCTCAACTCTACAGCTCTCTGCTTGTTTGCTTTCTTCTGCTGCAGACCCGCGATGTCCATGGTGGGGAACAACTGCCCCAGAAAACGTTTGATGTGGGTCCTCCAGTTCAGGCCATACAAAGACATGGACTTCCCCTTTCTTCTTATTCTCTAGACTCTTGTCACAGGAAGATTTATTCCAGTTCCCTGATTAAACCATGCTCTTCCCCATTACCATGATGACTATTGCCAAGGAATGCTCGCCACCCAGCATGCCTTTGCCTAAATAACTTAGAGATCTTTGGGCTTTCAACTTAAAAGTCATTTCCTCCAGGAGACCTTCCCTTAATTCTTAGAGCCTCCATTCATTTGCACAACAAAAATTTACTGAGCACCTACTATAGGTCACACAGTGTTGGAACTGGAAGAACACTGGTTTCTGTCTTCATGGAGCTTATGGTCTGTGTGCATGCGTGTGTGCTCAGTCACTCAGTCATGTCCAATTCTTCCAACCCTATGGACTGCAGCCCACCAGGCTCCTCTGTCCATGGGATTTCCCAGGCAAGAATACTGGCGTGGGTAGCCATCCAGGGGATCTACTGAACTGGGATCTCCTTCATTGCGATTCTTTACCACTGAGCTACTGGGCAAGGAATATTTAAACATATAATAAATACTATAGAGGAGAGAAATAGGATAAAGAATAATATGGTGGTCAGAGGAGGCCTACCTGCAGAGGTAATATTTCAGCTGAGACCTCTGAAAGACAGAAGAATCAGGGTTCGGATCCAAAAAAAGGAATCAGAATATGCACCAGCTCTATGGCGTGTTTGAAGAATTGAAGGGAGGCCAGTGTCCCTCAAGACACTGAGAACATGAGCTAGAGAGTGGCCATGACAAAAAATGAGATCACCCCCCACAAAGGTGGTGGAGCAGAGGTGAACCATAAGTGATCTGTCCACAAGATTTGGATACAGATACATTTTGCTTGACTGGTAGAATATTTTAATTATCTTCTTTAAAAAGTTAGTACATTATTCAGGGCAGTACTCCACACTCCACAGTTAGGTCAGATTCAGACATTTATGCATCTTGCCAGTCCCCAGAATTCCATTTGAAAGGCATGGCAAACGAATTGGACTAACTGTTGGGCATTCTGTTTCTGTGGATCTGTGGAAACACATAATGCCACATTTAAAGTCTTTGAGATTGCTAATATAGTGGTAAGAGTGGAATCCTGGAGCCACAGTGGAACCTAGCTCAAGATGGACATGAGGACTGAAATCATTTTCTCAGCCTTGCTGTAGTCTGGCCTTTTTGTTTCTCTGGATAGTAAATGCTCCGAAATTATTTATATAAGGAGATTATATAACTTGCAGGAAATGCTCTTAAAAGTTTTACACCTTTCAATCTTATACAGATACACTCAGAATAGATTATTTTTTTTCTTCTTTTTATACAAGGTTTCCATATCAGTATAACTTGCCTCATTTGCTGCCTACACTGCTTACAGTAAAATTCTAACTCAATATGTTACCCCCTGAATCTGATCTAGACAAATAATATATTTTTAAACTATCTGGACCAATGTCCCTCAAATTTTTAAACTTAAGTCTAACGCTTCTCAGCTAAGTGATGATCTTCTTATAAAACACTTACATACAACTAACAATATTGCTTTAGGGGGTGTAGCTAATTATGTTTTTGTTTTCTTTTCAGATATTTTATTCATAGTTCGTGTGTGTGTGTGTGTGCGCGCGCGCGCGCGCGCGCGCGCGCGCGGGCGCGCATGCGCACTGTGTAGTATATGTCTTTACCAAAGGAATCCCATCACTTTACCTTTAACTGTTCCTCCACGAGACTAGTGAAACCTCGAATTGTTTACGACAAGTTTCTACCAATCATCAATCACACTTTTGGAAAAAAAATGCTTGATGACTAAAAAAACCCTACATTACTTTGATATATCTAATAATTAAATCCTAGGAAAAAATATTTGAAAAATAACTTGAGGTGACAATTGTCAGTTGCAAAAAGAAAACATTAAAAAAAATACATCCACTCAGACACTTATAACTGTCAAAATAAAAGCTGAACTAAATTGGAAGCACAAATAGAGTTGTACAAAACTAATTCTAGCTTAATAGTCTATATAAAAGGCATAAATACCCTCTTTGGGGATGTTTTTCTTGAGTAATTAGGACTAAAAGAGATAACAAAATTCACTAGGTCTCCCATAGTTTTTCTTTAATGTTATTTTTTACATTCTCATTTGTTTTGGTATATGTTCAATATCAGACAAGGCAGGAGAAAATAAAATAAGGAACCTATTTTACACCTACATTATAGCTTAAATATCCATTAGGTTCCCTGGGGAGGTACTCCTCAATAGACTGATGTACTTTAGTAAAGTCAAACACACTAAATGCTTTTCTTTATCAAATTGCTGAACTGAAAGGAAAAATACAAGAAAATTAAGAAATCACTAAACATACAATCCATATAAACATGTAATCCAAATCAGGAAAGGAGTATGTCACCCTGTTTATTTAACTTATATGCAGAGTACATCATGAGAAACACTGGGCTGGATAAAGCACCAGCTGGAATCAAGATTGCCGGGAGAAATATCAATAACCTCAGATATGCAGATGACACCACCCTTATGGCAGAAAGCAAAGAACTAAAGAGCCTCTTGATGTTCAGTGAAAGAGGAGAGTGAAAAAATTGGCTTAAAGCTCAACGTTCAGAAAACTAAGATCATGGCATCCGGTCCCATCACTTCATGGGAAATAGATGGGGAAACAGTGGCAACAGTGTCAGACTTTGTTTTTATGGGCTCCAAAATCACTGCTGATGGTGAATGCAGCCATGAAATTAAAAGACGCTTACTCCTTGGAAGAAAGGTTATGACCAACCTAGATAGCATATTTAAAAGCAGAGACATTACTTTGTCAACAAAGGTCTGTCTGGTCAAGGCTATCGTTTTCCAAGTGGTCATGTATGGATGTGAGAGTTGGACGGTGAAGAAAGCTGAGCACCGAAGAATTGATGCTTTTGAACTGTGGTGTTGGAGAAGACTCTTGAGAGTCCCTTGGACTGCAAGGAGATCCAACCAGTCCATCATAAAGGAGATCAGTCCTGGGGAAGGACTGATGTTGAAGCTGAAACTCCAATACTTTGGCCATCTCATGCGAAGAGTTGACTCATTGGAAAAGACCCTAGTGCTGGGTAGGATTGGGGGCAGGAGGAGAAGGGGACGACAGAGGATGAGATGGTTGGATGGCATCACCGACTCGATGGACATGGGTTTGGGTAAACTCCGGGAGTTGGTGATGGACAGGGAGGCCTGGCGTGCTGCGATTCATGGGGTCACAAAGAGTCGGACACAACTGAGCAACTGAACTGAACTGAACTAAACTGAAACATATGTACAGAAAACAAAAAGCTTTCCTCTTGGGGAAAAAAATAAAACATGGTGTTCTCTACTATTCTGTATAATTTTTAGAGACTGAATTTTTTCCATACGTTGTCAGAGGAGTTCAGAGTTTTCTCAGGGTCTTCAGGTTTTCCTTCCAAAATCAGTTCACAGGAAACATTAACGTTTCTTAAATAGAAGTGCATTTCATAGTAAGAAAAGAATGATCCCTTTAAGCTGATCAGTAGAGCAGGAAAAAAATTAATGCCCAGGACTGGTAACAAAGTGTGCCACTTGCTTCCATGAAATAGCATGTGACTGTCTGAGGGCAAAAAGCATTTAGCATAGAAAACAGCTCTCAGGATTTATTTTGCACTTTTAAAATGCTCTTATAGTTCTTTCACACACTTGAAGCTTCAAATCATTGCCTCACCAATTAACTTACTTCTTCTCCTCAGAAGCAAAATACTACCCCAGGTGCATTTTCTATCTTGGTTGATGCATACAAACACATGTGATATTAAATAAAGAGGTAAAAGTATTTAATACAACAAAGATTAAGAAGGCACCTTGAGAGATTTGAGAGGATGCAAATAACTATTCCAAAGGTAAAAAAAAAAGTTGAAAAGTCTGTGCCTAATCAGAGAACTTTTAATATCATGGCATTAGCAGAGCTCTGTATGGTTTAGTAGTTCAAAAGTCCCACACTGGCTCAGCCTATGCCTAACTTCATAAGTCAGAGAAATAATCAAACTGCCCCTTAGGCCAAGGGCAAGTGCTTAAAGATCACACCCATCCCTGAGTAGATAAACCAGGTTTATTTACTTCTGGTTTTCAATACGAGATTCTTTCCGTTTTGAAATTCTTTGGCAATTTTCTATAAGCCGCAAGTGAAAACTACTAAGCCAAGGAAACATACATTTTAATCTCATTAAGAACATTAGTTCACTCATTCAGTCATTCAAAAACTGTGAACGTGAGTTTATGTTAAATAAGACAGACCTCTGCACTTAAGAAATTTAAGCTTCCAAGCTGAAGTGTGCAGCTAGGTGGAATTTTTTTTTTAATATGAAGAATAAAATTTGCATTTCAGCCTTCTCATGCGAAGAGTTGACTCATTGGAAGAGACCCTGATGCTGGGAAAGATTGTGGGCAGGAGGAGAAGGGGATGACAGAGGATGAGATGGTTGGATGGCATCACTGACTCAATGGACATGAGTTTGAGTAAACTCCAGGGGTTGGTGATGTATAGGGAGGCCTGGCGTGCTGAGGTTCATGGAGTCGCATAGAGTTGGACACCACTGAGCGACTAAACTGAACTGAACTGAACTGAATATAAACTATGTCTTATAATTAGAAGAAATGCTGATTACACTTGCCAAAATAGAGCATAAGCGTAGAATTGAAAATCATAGGTCAGCAAGATTCAACGACAGTAAAACTTACACTCATTTTTCTGTGTATTCACATGAGAAGTTAGGGGGAAACTGCTATGAATAGCCATAAACTAATCTGTAAGTAATGTTGAGAGGCAACAAAGTTTGCCATTAGAGAGACTGGTATCATGCCTCTATCACCAATTTAATGATATTAGTAAGATTCCTTGAATCTCACTTTTCTCGTGTATAAATAAGGAAGTAGTCAGTCTCTCTTTTGGTTTTTATGTAGATTGAGACATTGTTTCAGATAGCCATTTCCTTCTGCAGGGTATCTTCCAGGGATTGAACCCGAGTTTCCTGCATTGGCAGGCAGGTTCTTTACCACTAGCACCAGCTTGGGAAACCCAATATCAACTGTTATTAAATAGACATTAGAAATGTAAAAGCAAACTGCCATCAAATGTGTGAGCAATGACCCTCAGATTTATTTCCCAAAAAATAACATTTGTGGCCAAAAAAAGTTGAATACTTTCAGAATTTACTGGGCAAGTGGGGGGAAGGACTCTAAAATGGTGGCGTATCTCTGTAAATTTTAGATCTATTTAGCTATTAAACCTCATGAGCAAAGGCCCCTATTCCTGCTCTTCTTCATTCAGAGTGAACCCACAGTAAAATGATGAATGAACATCCTTTTATATAAGTGTTTTTGCCCACCCTAACTTTCCAGTTTGTGTCTAAGCATCCAACAATACCAAGACTTTTTGATCTTTCCTTCAATACCGTCCCCCACTGACCTCATCTTTGATGTTTTATTAACACAAAATATAAAAACCAATAGCAACTTAATGTTTGATCCCTCCCATTGGTCTTGGCATTTCAACAGCAGTCAAAGGCCAATATTTCAGTTGAAATTTGAAGCATCTTTTATAAAACATGTCAGGCTTCTGAAGGAAAGGATGCCAGATTAGGAAGGTGGTTACAACTTCCTGCGAAAATAAAGTCATCCTGGATAATTACTGCTGAGTCATCTCTTGGGCAGTTTAGTTAATACAGGAGAAATGAGTGTCCATCCAACATGCTTTTAATTTGTTCAAATGAAAATCATGTACTGATTTTCTTCGATTTAGAATCCCTAAATGTTATTAAATAAAACAAGAATAAAAATGAAAAAATTGGCACCCCTTTTACGCTAAAAAATGTCAGCCCCCAGGTGACTTTTTAGAGAAATATCATCTTTAATCCCTGAGACTTCACAAGATGTGTTTCTAGAATGTCAAGACCTAGGAGGTAAGCACCATTATCATATTTGGTTTGTGAAAGCTCAAGAAAGAAAAGTAGTTACAGTTGAATAGGTAGTTAGCTGCAGAGCTGAGTTCAGGATTAATTTATCGATTCAGTAGACTGTTTACTGAGTGACTGTTATGAGCTTATCGATTCAGTAGACTGTTTACTGAGTGACTGTTATGAGCTAGGTCTCCAACCACCCAACACTGCTGGGCATTCCTCTATTATTGCAGGATTTCCTGCCTGCTTGTCCTTGGTTTGGCAGAGCAACACAACCCTTCATTTCTCTAATGCCATGAGTTGACCAAGGAGAAAGAGGACTTTGGCTCCTCCAGCTTGCATTACACCTCAAAGCCCAGAAGCCCTGGCCTATACCGGGTGATCCCCCTGGCTATGTTCTCTGGGTTAGATGGCATGTGCCTAAAAGAAAAAAAAAAAATCAAAGCTCTTCTCTTTGATCCTAGAACTGTAAATCCCCCGAAGGCTTTTATTCGACCATCATTCTTTGAGCAGAAAGGTAGTATTTGAAATTGGTTAAACTAATGGAGTTTCGAGTCAACCAACTGGAACATATGATCACTTTCTTCCTAAATTTAAGTCCAGCCCTAATTTTAACCATGATCCAAAGAAGCCTTGGTTCTCTGGCTCCTATGTATACAAAGGTCATATGAAGGGAAGCCAGAGAACCATTTTCCCCACTGGCTTGGCAGTAAATTGACCTTTTTTAAAGAACATCAGCCCAATGAGTTGATCCTACATGTAGTTTGGCAAGCATCTCTGCATTGACCAGGAAATGGGAAATTATCTTTCACACCATTGACATTGAATACTCACATCTTTCTTGAGACTTTTCTGCCTTGATGTGAACAGTCAAGACTCTGTGATATAGATGTGTATTGAATTCCTGCAGAGTCCTCTGGGGTTTTTGGCAAAGGAGCAACCCTCCTTTTTTTACTCTAAAGAATTGCTTCTATAGGCCACAAGCTGTCCACCAGTCCAAAACCTAGCCAGATGGACTGTTAGTGGGTCTGTTCTAATTTGGGAACCATTCCAGTTCTGAAACAGTGCCTTAATAATTCTGTTCCATGTGTATCAGCCATTGGCTGAGGTTTTGGCCCACCACGAAGAGCAATTATGCCACTTTTTCATTACTGTCGTTATCCATCTGTAAAACATCCTGTCAATAAGCTATATTCTCTGCTCTTGGGGTCTTTTTAAACCTAACCTCCTGAATATCTGCCTAAGGTAAAAGGAGATGCAATAAACATTGGCACATACAACAGAAGTGCTTACAAAGATACATTAGTGACTAGTGGGTAGTGAAGGAGACTTAAAAGGGTTTGCTTTCTGTCCTCAGTACTGTCCCACCCTTGAGGCTAAACTCTTCCAACACTGAATATCATCTCTTTGGGGCTTGTGGGTATAACTATTCGTTACAGAGCCTGCACTTGTTTTAGAGAGACTTACTCATGCAGTATCCTTCCCAAAATTGACAGGGAGGGGAATAGTGAGAACTTTCATTACTTCTCCACTACTTTTATTCATATCACACAGTTATGGGAATGATTTCTGCATGACTACCTGTAGATTGCATTTGAGCATATGCAATAGGGTTCATACTAACAAAATTCATATTCTTTCTACAGTTTGTATAAGTTGTTTTTCTAAAACCTCAGAAGGATATTTTTAAGTCAGTATGAATGTTAACCACACTATTGGCTTTGCTGGTTTACTTATTCAGTATATGAAATATTCTTTAGCTATAATTTAAAAACAACTTTTGTGATAATTCATTGATGATAATTTCATCATATTAAAAATTCAGCTAAATTGAATTTTTATTGAAGTATAGTTGATGTACAATAATGTGTAAGTTATAGGTATACAATATAGTGATTCACATTTTTAAAGGTTATACTCCATTTATGGAGAAGGCAATGTCATCCCACTCCAGTACTCTTGCCTGGAAAATCCCACGGAGGGAGGAGCCTGGTAGGCTACAGTCCATGGAGTCGCTAAGAGTCGGACACGACTGAGCGACTTCACTTTCACTTTTCACTTTCATGCACTGGAGAAGGAAATGGCAACCCACTCCAGTATTCTTGCCTGGAGAATTCCAGGGACGGCGGAGCCTGGTGGGCTGCCGTCTACGGGGTGGCACAGAGTCGGACACGACTGAAGCGACTTAGCAGCAGCAGCAGCAGCAGCATACTCCATTTATAATCGTTATGAAATATTGGCTATATTCCCCGTGTTGCACAATGTATCTGTGTAGCTTATTTTATACATAACAGTTTGTACCTCTTAATCCACTACCTCTATATTGCCCCATCCCCCTCCTATCTCCCCACCTGGGAAGGAATTTTGATTAAGACTTTGGCCACCAAATCTTTGGGTTGTTTCAATTAATCTAAAGCTAGAGAGTTTCTTTTGTTGGCTTGCTTTTAAGCTTCCGTTAGCAGTGGCTTTTACAATTGGCACTGTTGACACGGAAACCAATATAAAGAATGAACAGAATAAAAGAAGTAGGATTAAAAGAATGCAAATATAATCAAATGACCACATAATTCACATTTCCATGAAATTCTGGAATTACCTTGAAGAATACATAAAAATGAATTCAAGTAAAAGAACTATTTTTCCTATTGACTCCCCGGATTGGCAATTTGCTGATTTCTCCATCTTCCAAGATGGTTTGTAATTTTCAGCCCTTTTTTGATGTGTAAAGGAAATATATGATTCGGGGACATATTCCTGAAGTCATAGAGCATGCAAGATGGACATATGGAACACCAATGGCTATAATTTAGCATCTCAGGTCCCTGCCAGTATTCAAAGACTTTCACACCAACTCAGCCTAGGTTACCACATTCAACAATTTCCATTCTGCTATTGCCTAAAGCAAGTTCTTCACAGAGCGAAGTCACAGTTAGTGTCCATACAGTGCTATGTTGATGAATTTTTAATTTAAATACATTTTAATATGTTCAAAATGAAGAAATGCCCTGTCCATAACCCAACAATGTTTTAAATTATAAGTATAATGTAAATTATAATATTTTAGTTGTTATATTCCAGTGTTCTCTCTGGAGAGCCTTTTTTCCAGGCACCTTCATTTAGTTTACAGCAGAGGTTATCAAAATTTAGGTTGCATGGGAATCATCTGGAGGGTTTGTAGAAACACTGATTGCTTGGCCTGACCACCAGTTTTTGGCTCAGTGGGTCTGGAGTGGAGCCAAAGAATTTGCGTATCTAACAAGCTCCCAAGCAACGTGGATGCTGCTGGTCCAGCGACTACACTTGAAGGACCACTGGCTTAAAGGGCCATCCATCCTGCTAGGCTTAGATTTCCCATTACTCACCCATTTGAAAAACTCTAAAATTAGCAAAAAATAATAATATTTTTTCTCAGCTTTATTGAGATATATTGACATGTAATATTGTGTAAGATGTACAATGTTAATTAATGAGCAAAGAATTTATGTAAGGATCCAAGACAGTTCGATTATTGATAGGAGGTACTTTGAATAGCATCTAATACTACTTTTTCCTTATGGAAATTCAGAAGTTATTTTCCTAGACAATGCTGGTGTCCTCAGTCACCAGCACCTGTGTGACTAATTGCCATCTGTGCTCCCTGGAGCCTTGCTAATAAGAACATGTCAAGGAACTTTAATGAATTTTAAGATGCACCACTTATGGATAATCTTAAGCACATTTTATATAAAGGAAATTATGGACCTCCTGTCTAATATATTATATTAATCCAAATAAATGAAATAGAGCCAACCCTTTTGTGGGATGTGGCATTAAAGTTCAATTCAAAAGTGAGGATAAAGTCTATAGTTACATAGTCTATATAGCTTCTAGAATGTAAAACCTGGTCCACCTGCTGAGTCACCAAGTAGGGGAAGGAGTCAAGAAGGAGTAAGTGAGTATTCTCCACTGTCAGGAGACCGCAAATCTAATGTTCCCATAAAATTAGCAGAGCAGAAGCAAAAATCTGAGTGTTTGATTTATAAATTTACAACCTGTGTCTGCCGCTAACTTCCTAGGAGGACCACTTGATGTCTCAAACATTGAATTTTTTCAGTTCCATTACAAGGGACAATTATATTGACCTGCCACTTGATTATGTGAGAAAACAATTAATGGAAAAGAGCTCTTTTCAAACTTAACTTTCTAGACTATAAATAATGGTCAGAGCACTTATTGGTATATCTTTGCTCAATTTGGTTAACCCATTTGCCTTAGAGTTCATGCTGTAAAGGATGAACACTGATAGAGAGCAGTGGAAAAAAACAAGAACTCTATTTTACATGTAAAAATGTAGAAATAGTGATGTTTGGAGGCTTTTTTTATTATAAGGGGAGTATAAATTGAATGGTTAATCTAGACTCCAAGGAAAATTGTACCTTCACATATATTAACATTAATTTTATTGTACTATCTTTCTAGTGACTAAGTGTTTTAGACTGGTAATCACTGACTTTGCCCAGACCTTAGTCATCTCTCCATTCATTGATTCATTCACTCATTGAACAAATACTAATACCTAGTGTTCTGTCTGAACTATGGTAGAACTGCCCCTTGACCTTACATTCTATCAAAGTTATGTAAGATCAAGATACAAGATGTTCAAACCTGAAATTAAAAGAAATAAAAAAGATACATGAAAAGATAACCAGCATATATGGGGTGATTTAAAAATAAATGAAAAATCATGTTGCCAAATATGCAGTTTGATGGCTCTTCAGATTGTTACTTTACTTTGAAACTAAGTTAAACACATACTTACATCTTTTGCTGTATGTCCACTTATCAAATTTCATTCATTAATCTATTTATCCATGTATGTAACAGGCATTAGAATAAGTTAATCTTCCCATAATCATATTACAGACCAGTGCATATACCGTTATAAAACCCAGCATTTCTCCAGGAGGCGTTGGAAACCAAGGTTTCCTATAGAAATAAAGCCAAGCATTCCTCTTTCACAAAACCTCCAATTAAGTTGAATAAATACTATATACCAATTCTAGCCCAAGTTAGCAACTTGAGTGAGGGTGAATACTTCTTCAGGCCAAGTATTTGGGGGTAAAACAACATTAGTGTTAATGAACTCTGATCTTAGGAAATTTCAATGTAGCTTTTTCTTTGTGCTTCATTTGTTCCTTAAAGTCTAAATTTGAGTAAGATATATTTCTAGTTCTTTCCCATTAAATTCTTTTGAAATTATATTACATTTTCAAATAAAGTAACCAATTTTGATAAATTTAAGTGGAGAATACTGTTTTAGAGCTTATGTAATTCTCCAGGCAAGAATACTGGAGTGGGTAGCCATTTCCTTCTCTAGAGGGTCTTCCTGACCCAGAGATTAAACTTAGGTCTCCTGCATTGCAGGCAGATTCTTTACCATCTGAGCCACCAGTCACCCATTTTTTAATATTATATCATAAATTTTAAAATTTCACAGCAGTTTCCCAAACATTATTGAAAGTGTACTTTGGACCAAACTCCATGCAAGTCTCTGGTTCTGCAGAAATGAGTAGGGTATGGACATAGATCTGAAATTGATCAGGTGATCAATTGTTAGCCTTTGTTGATAGTGTACAGAATTTATATAAATATAGACTTAATTTTGGACTATTCAGAGGTATAAGAGCATTTATTTATTGGTTTTAGACTCTGAGGGAAAAAAAGGCTAGTATTTCAGAGCAGTAGACAATGGCATCTTAAACTCTGGAACCTAAAATAAGCCATTAGATTACCTCGCTGCTTTAATAAGCTTACTAAATTAAATTTTAATGGTTCACACAATGAATAACGAAAACTTCCTCTCTGTAATTAAAACTGAGCAGGTCTGTTTTCTCCAAAGATGCCTCAGCTTTAATAATTTTAACCTGAAGATAGCATTTTCTCTCCCACTAGGGCTAACCCACATGAAATAGCACAGAATTCTGCCCTCATCTAAAGAGCTTTGATTTAGTGAAGTGCCTGTATTGTTTATGCTTATTTTTATAAGAGCTGTGGGTCATTATTGTTTTGTCCCAAAAGCTTACACATAGACACTATTTAGCTAACCCTAGCCAATAGTTTGAAGTGGCCAAAGACTGTTTTTGATACTTTCCCTTAAGAACCATTCAGTCATTTTCTGAAGATGTCTACTTACTTCAGTTGCTTGTCATCGTTTATCAGATGACAATTTTTTAACTTTTTAAATAAAAAATGTTGTTACTTAAAAATCACAGAATTAAATAAATATAAGATAATTAAATTTTCAAATGACATCTTTATAAGTTCATAGCATGTGTACTTTGGAAATCATTTAAAGTTTAAAACTATATGAAACTTTAAAATAACATGTATTGGAGAAAGAGATGATATTTAAATGTAAATGTATACCTTTTAATAAACATATTAACTTATAAAACATATGTCATACATATAAATCTGTGTAAATGATACTCATGTTTATATTTGTAGATAAAAATATGACAAATATTAGGTATATACATATATATGTTGTTGCTATTTAGTCACTAAGTCGTGTTCAACTGTTTGTGATCTCATAGACTGTAGACCCCTAGGCTCCTCTGTCCATGGATTTTCCATGCAAGAATACTGGAGTGGGTGGCCGTTTCCTTCTCCAGGGGATAGTCCCAACCCAGAAACCGATCTCCTGCACCAATAGGCAGATTCTTTACCACTGAACCATGTGGGAAGCCTATATATACGTATATGTATACATATATACATATATATATATACACACACATGCTGCTGCTGCTGCTGCTGCTAAGTCGCTTCAGTCGTGTCTGACTCTGTGCGACCCCATAGATGGCAGCCCACCAGGCTCCTCCGTCCCTGGGATTCTCCAGGCAAGAACACTGGAGCAGGTTGCCATTTCCTTCTCCAGTGCACAAAAGTGAAAAGTGAAAGTGAAGTCGCTCAGCTGTGTCTGACTCCCAGAGACCCCATGGACTGAAGCCTGCCAGGCTCCTCCGTCCATGGGACCCTCCAGGCAAGAGTACTGGAGTGGGGTGCTATTGCCTTCTCCATATATACACATATATGTATATATTTATATACATGTATATATATACGTATATGTTTATATATGTATGCATATATATGCACATATATATATATATATATCCCCTCTATAATTCATTCATTTGCCAAACCACCTATTTGACAGAGAAAGAAGAAGATATTTTATCATATGAATTTGAAGTTCTGTTAATTCTTAGAGGATTTTGTATACAATTCCTTCTTGTAAAAAAATCCATTTTATAATACAAATCCAAATATGAAGAAAGGAGCAATCATGAAGAAAAATTAGATTTTTCTAAAAACTATTTTATTCTTTTTTATTCTTATTCATAATTTTATGCTCTTTGGAACAATTTCGTTCATCTTGTATCAAGGGATAGCTAACCTAAGGCCAGGTATTCTAGGAATGGAGTGATTCAAAGCTAGAATTTTGGTATTTTATACTTGCTAACAATCTTAAACTGTCAAACATAGACTCTCTCTCTTGCCTTAAACTCTTAATTTCTCTTAGGATTAAGAACTAATTTCTCCCCAACAAAGTAATGCTTTTTCCCAAGAGCACACAGTCACCTCACTATGTAGAATGAAGTCGAGAACTATTTTCATTTGGAACTATTGGAGAGAAATTTTAAATCAATTCTTCTAGGTTTTAAGTAGTAAGAAGGGAAGTATCTTAAAATCTGATTAATCCAGGGACTCACTCGTGGATGAAGTGTTCTCGAACATTCATTTAACAAGTAACTTTTAAATTACTATATTCTATTACATTTCAAGGAGTTGAGTGTTGTGAAACATTTTTGATAATTTCTAATTTAAATATTAACATTAATAATCCATCTGAAACTTATTGACATATTGGGAAGGAAGAAGAGACCAAAATTTCTCCCAAATGGCTTTGCAATTGTTACCCACCATTTATTAAGTAATCCATCTTCTCCCTATCAATATAAGATGCCCTTTTACCCTACAAGAAACTCTCACAGGGAGTTAGACTTATTTATGGATTTTCCATATAGCTATATTAAAACTAATCACTTTTACACTTCTCCTTCGGTCAATGTTTTGCTCAACAAGATTTCTTTATCTTGGATAGAAAATATATCCTCATGAAAGCTATAAGATAGAAAATGAGGGGTCAGTGAGTCAGGTTACCTTCATAGACACAAGGAAGTCCAATGTGTGTGTATGTTTAATATTGTGAATTATTACAATGTTATATTTAAAAGGCCTCTTTCAAAAATAGAAATAGTAATCATTTGTGTGTACTAATCATTCAGGGTTTATAATAATAACTTTTTAATCTTCCCGACTATGTGAAGAGGTATTATAATTTTCAATACCATCTAAATTTTTTAGGGTGAGTATTTGTCTCAGAGATTCAGGTCATTAGCTCAAGACTAAATGGCTAACAAATAACAAAAGGAGATCTCAAATCTAACACAGATCTTGTGACAGTAATTCAAAGCTCTTTCTAATACTTCAAATTTCCTAGAGTTGGAAGCATTTGCAGAGTTTTGGCTTTGTGCCTAGCACTACAATAAATGTTGTGTGGTAGGGAAAAAAATCTTCAGTTCTGACTCCCTAGGTTAACAGTGGAATCACCTCTAAAGTCCCTAATAGACTGAGCAGACGCAAAACTGTGAAGTAGTGGCTTATCTTGTCACTCGCTTGGCACCTTTATATTGATAGTATTCTCGCTTCAAACACCAGCCATTTCATGCTCTCGTGGTTCTAATGAGCAAACAACATATCAATGTCCCATTCAAGTCTGTCTTCCTTGGACTTAGTCTCATGCTATGAACCACAGTTCCTTTTCACTTTCAGGGCTGTGAATTTACAGCTCTGTATCCTAAAGGAGTCTCCAGTTGCATCATAACTGAAGAATAGTATACCAAAATCCTTTCTTCTTGGCCGTTTTTACTTTATGAAGGACTTCTAGTAACTATTCCTTTTTTATTATTAAAGAAATATGTCATTATGGGAAACTTCACCTGTTATCCTAAAACTTATGATAATCTTAATCTTTGCTTAGATAAATATAAATAGATATAGATATATACACTATAGGGAGAAATAAAACAGTGGAAAGATGTGAGCTCTAATCCTTTCCTCAGCATTTATAACTTGGGTAATAATGGCAAATTTCTTTGGCTGCTAGTCCTATATCTAGCCTATATACATATGGTAAAACAAGGTCAAGTTCCACTTATCTAAGCCTCATTTCTTTATCTATAAAATGAATATCCTTACATTTGCTATACTCATTAAGGCTTCTTGTGAGGTACCATTGAGATCATGTGTATAGAACTCAATTGCAAAAAAAACAGCATAGCATAGGATTGAAAGATTTTGAACAGTACACTCTTAAGGATGCTAATTTCTTTGTAGAAATTCTGCTTCTACTTTTCTAGTCTCTACTGATATGAGGGATCTACTTTTGGCATGTAAGGAAATTGAGACTGACACAAACATATGTGCTAATTATTCTGCAGAAGCATTGGGACTTTAAAGTGAAAAATTCCATTATTGTAACACAGAATAACAAAGATTTCCATCTCTTACCTTGCACTATGAGTTATCCAAGAGTTTATTCTCATTATGTAAAAGGTGGGCAGAAGGCCCCCAAAACAGAACTTCTTTGTCTTGGCCACGACTGAAACTATTTTTTTTTAATTAGGCCAGAATCACAGCAGAAACAAATAAACCAGTCAGCAAACAGAGCAGAGAAGATTAAATCTATAGGATGTCAGTATCATTTTCTCTGTTTTCAAGGCAAATGAAATCTCTCATCCCTTCATTTCAATGACTAAGACAAGAAGCTGACCTTCTGGGTAGAGGTCAAGTGCAATTTGATAAGGACCTTGATCTCAAAATATATTAAAAATCAGAACATCTTATAAAAGATTAGGATGGAGTTTTCTGAGCTGTTGTAAGAACCAGAAAACGTCAAGTTTCAAGAGACCTTAGACCTTATCTGCTAACAAAGCTGTTTCATTTTACAGATGAGAAACGAGAGCTAAGTTGGTTAGCCTAAGATGATATGGGTATGGTGAGTGGTAAAATCAGGACAAAAGAATGGGTCAATAATATCACTTGAACATTAATATTTGTAACTTCAGTAATTATTTACACTCTGTAAGTTTCCTTCCAATTGTAGTTATAAATACTGCTTCACAAATACTTAGGGCACTCCCTGAAATGCTTTCTCCATCTGCCTCAAACGCAGAATGGTTCAGCATACAGATTACATACTCAGAGAAAGTTTTCCAGGGAGAAGAAAGAGAACAGAGATGGGAATGCTGTGATTCTACTGTTTTCATGATCACTCTCCCCTTCATCTTTTTCTTTCATTTGAAAGATGTTTGCTCAGTTGCATCCAGTGTGTCTAAGGCAACATGCCTTAATATTGATGTTCTTGGGACATGCCATGTCTATTACTCTTTCTTGTCTTCTTAATCTCTCTATGCCTCGTTTTTTTCATCTGCAAAACGAGGGCGACAATAGTACCTACCCTATCTGTGAGAATTCAGTGAGACGACATATATAAAGCAATTTGAACATTGCTAACACATAGTAAATGCTAATAATATTTGCTATTAATATGACCACTGTTATTATTGTCATTTGCACAATCTTTTCTTCAGGCAGTGTCAGTGGAATGCCACTTTTTAAAGTCATAAGGCTATTCACATGGTACCTGGAAAAATCTGGCCAGATAGCCCCAATATATTATTTGAGATTGTTTTTAAAAGCCAGTTTATGCACAGAATAATTTTCAGATCTCATTGAAGATTGTTCCTTATAATTATAATGACAGATGAAGTTTTTTTAATGTGTAAAATTTTAAATGAAGTTATTAAAGGAAAAAGTTTACCAGCAATCCCTTAAATTGTGACTCTCTCCTAGTAATCTTACTTCACGCAGAGATAAAAGTTATACCCTAATTCTATAAGCTTTCTAAGGACTTTCCACTTCTCTGACTGTATCTGGGCCCTATCCCTGACTTTTTGGACTTTCTAGAGGCTTCACTATTAAATTACAGTTTATTCTCAAAGAGAAATGGAGCTTGCCCAGGCTACAATAAAAATAAATGTCTATATGGTGAATACTTAAAATGTTTTATGGACCCAACTTCCTTGAAGTTTATTTTAATACTTCAAGACAAGCATTATCATCCTTGTTTTTCAAATGAGAAAATGGAGCCTCAGAAAGACTGACCAACTTTCCCAAGGTCACACAGCTCATAAATGGTATAACAGGATTTCAAAAGTAGCTTGGTCATTTGCCATTTAGAAATATTAAGAAGCTCTACTGAAAAAACAGCATTCTATAAATGATTACCTTTTAAAACGTATATAGAAATATTATAAATAAAATTTAAGAAAAAAATCAAATGAAGATTATATATGAAGAAATATAAAAAAGAAGAAATATCTTTTTAAACCAGATATTCTGTAAGAAACCGGTGATTCGATGTTGCAGCATTTAATAGAGTGATCTAGCAAATAAAAACACATGTATGTAGTTTTACTCTGAGCAACAGATGTTGTTAGATTTTTTTTAACATTTATTAACATGAATGATTAGCCTGATCTTTGAAAATAAATTTTTAAAATATTTTTTTGCAGAGCATTTGAGACTTCTAATTGTCCTTTGAGATTATTTGTATCCCAGTTTCCTTTAAAGCCAGTTTTACTTTAGGAACATCCTAGAAGCATACTAAGAGGAGCATGCACTTGTAGTAAGTTGCTTCAGTCGTGTCCGACTCTTTCTGATCCCACGGACTGTAGCCTGCCAGGTTCCTAGGTCCGTGGAACCAGACAAGAATACTGGAGTGAGTAGCCATTCCCTCCTCCAGGGGATCTTCCCAAACCAGGGATCGAACCTGTGTCTCTTATGTCTCCTACATTGGCTGGCAGGGATTCTTCACCACTTGCGCCACCTGGAAAGCCCAGTGAGAGTCAGGATTCATGTGCAGGTAAAGACTGCGTCTCTGGACTTTCCAAGGAACACAGAGCATTGTGGAAGAGCAGTAGCTCAGTATCCAGATTTGAGAATGGACATATATCAATGTTGGGAGAGTGTTAATGGTCCCTCTTGGCCTTTATGGGGCTTTTGGTTTGCCTTAAATGTTTGTTTTTTCTCGTAGCAGTCTCTACTGCCTTCTAATATTTAGGTGCCACTTCCCGTGTACAGTAATCATACAAAGGAAGGAAAGTGGTTATCATAAATGATGTCAGTGTTGCCATGTATGGAGGGAAAAAAATGATACAAGTGCTATTCAGAACCAGAAGTGTTCTGTGGAGTCATATTGTCCTCTTGTGTATGTATAGAACTGATGTCGTCAAACTGCTTGGAGCTCTTCAAGGCCTCCTGAAGAGCCGCATCCACTTTTGAACAGGAGTTGCCTTTTAATTAGACTGCTCAGATCATCTATATAAGTCATAGTAATTCACACTATCAAAAATATAATTACCATAAATATTTTAGGATCTCCAGCTGGATTTAATTAAGCAAGAGAGTCCCCCCATGTTTATACTCACCAAATGGTTGTCAGTTCCATGTAAATTTTATGAAGGTCCTATGTATGTCTTTAAGACTCTGAATTAATTTAATTACCAGTTATGGTACCATCAAACAAAAGACATGCTTTTCTAAAGTGAAGAAATCATCATGAATATGAGGAAAATGAAAACGTAGACCATAGATTCAGAAAAACTTAGGTTTGAATTTGGACTCTACCTCTTACTCAGTGGAAGTCTTCGTGTAACTCTCTTAATCTCTCTGGGTGCAGTTTCTGCTTCAATAAAATGAAGATGCCACATACCACATAGGGTTACTGTGAAAGTAAATCATGTGATACCCGGCCATACCAGGTATCCAACAATTTTGAGTTTAAGACAGTCATTAGCAGTACCCTATGAATTCTTCCGACTGAGCAACTTCACTTTCACTTTTCACTTTCATGCACTGGAGAAGGAAATGGCAACCCACTCCAGTATTCTTGCCTGGAGAATCCCAGGGATGGGGGAGCCTGGTGTGCTGCCGTCTATGGGGTCACACAGAGTCGGACACGACTGATGCGACTTAGCAGCAGCAGCAGCAGCTACATGAATTCTTCCCCAATCTCATTCCATGTCCTTCCCACTGAGAGGCAAATATTATTTATTATCCTAAAATTTCTAATTATTATCACCATGATTTACTTAATTACATGTTTCATGTCCCTGAGCAATATGTATTTTTTCACCTTGTATATTTTAACACGTATCTTTCTGTTCTCTGCTTAAGGTCATCTTCATGAAATCTTCCCCTGTTCCCCAGGCCCAGCTTCCTGATTGCCCCTGCCCATAGGACTGCTCTTCACCAACCCATTGTCCAAACAAAATCCTGTCATTTTCCCAGTCAGCACTTCACAGAGGCTCCGCTGGTCTCCTGTTCTGGGCTTAGAGATAAAGGAGTTGATGCAACACATGCAAACCACAGTGTTATTCCTAGGTTTTCTCAAAAGACTTGACAAAAGGCCCCTGATGGATGCCTGTCTGGTCTGCTAGGAGAGGTGGAGTCTTCATAGAGCTGTTTCAGAGAGACCTGGAAGATTTCTGACAGTGAAACATGAACCCCCTTAATATTGACTGGGCCTGCCCGCCCCCCGTGGCTATTGTACAGATCTTTAGCTCTTCATGTTCCTCTGAACCAAGAAAACATGGGGCAGAGAAATGCTGACCTACTGTGACTTCAAAATACAGTTTTAGGGGATGATACATTTTTATGTTATCAAGGTAAATAATTATAGAGCACTCACTACTCTGAGTTCCACTTGACAAGATGATTTCCACAGTGAAGTAATATAAGTGAATGCCTTTGCTCATGGCAGGGAAATTCATTTATAGGGAGGAAAAAAGTCTCAAGAGCCTTTAGAAAAAAGTTTTTTAAAGACATAGGTCATTTCAAATCATCTCTGAAAATCCCTTCTATAGATTAGTAAAAGTAAAAGATTAGTAGAAGTATATAAAAATAATGCCTAACTAACATGATTGTAGGGAAGCTTTAGGTCACATTTACGATGTAGGGAAATTATTTTTTTGTATACAGCCTATAAATATCCACATTTTGGAATTAGGATTACTAATTAAATTATTACTAATTTTACCAGAGATATTTTTCAAATCTGTGTTTATCCTTTTGTGATATATTGATGTCATATACATATAATTTACTTGATGCTGAGTCCTTAATCAGGATGTGGTCTATAAATGCAACATTGTCCCCAGAATAAATAAGACCCAGAATAAATAAGACTGATTTCCATTGAGAAAATAAACTGGAGACTTCTGTATTTGCCAGAAAGTTAATCTCCAAAATGTAAGTATTCCAAATGTTGCTTTGGACAAAGTCTTTAGAAAGAAAATAAAACTAGTTTCTGCTTTGAAAGCAGTTGACCTCAAAAGTTTTAGATTGATTCTAAATTGGAATTTTTTGCTGAGTTATCTTGAAAGTTTTTTCATTTTGTTTTGCTTTTGTCAGATGTACTAAGGGATCCAAAAAAAAACCTAGGGCATATGTTTATTTATATTATATAAGGTTAGGAAGCCTGTTAGTTCTTAAATACCCTGTTAGGGTCTTCTCTTTCTCAGATAACAATATCATATTTCAAATAACTTGAGTCTAAGAGTTGCCAGCAACTCTTGAGAGAATGACTCCCCAAATTACATTTTCAGTCATGTGCAAGATAAGACTTCATCATTTCCTGTCTAAAAACCAATATTGTTGGAAACAATTTAAGGTATTTGGGGTAAATACATTACTTCATCCCATTCACTCTGTTAGAACTAAAGCTCCCAAAATATTTAGTTAATGGTCATTATTTTATTTTTAAAATTTTTGTTCATTCATTCAACAAATATCTATTGGATATACCTTATGATATACTCTTATGTAGAATGGTCCATCAGAAAATAATGAATCCTAGGGCTGGAAGGGACCTAGTCCAATTTTTCCAACTAGAGATGAAAAAACTGATACCTGGAGGGTTGCATCTTTTACTTATGATTAGTTACATTAGACTAACACATCTACTTAGTGGTAGAACTGAAACTTGGCCCAAATACCCTTCCCTAATCTTTTCCTGAGCCCTTAAGCTGTATTTATTACCGTTACCTATTGTTGCCTAAAGTATTACCCCAATATTCAATAACTTAACACAATAATCAGCATTTATTATCTCTGGCTGTTTCTAAGTCAGAAATTTAGACAGGACACAGGAGGAACAATTTGACTTTGTACCTTGATGTCTGGGGCTTCAGCCTGAAGTCTTATAGGTGAGGTACTAGAATCATGTAAAGGCTCTATCATCACGTCCATAGCAGTTGACGCTTGGGCTATCAGTCAGAACACCCAAACTTGGCCCTTCTACATATTATAACCTGAGCTTTTTTACAACATCGTGGCTGGGTTCCAAGGGCAAGTGTCTCAATAAAAAGAGAGAGCCAAAGAGAAACCAATAAATAGGATTTTATAGCTGAGCCTATGAAGTCATGAAGAGTCATTTCTGCCACACTCTGTAAGTCAAGTCAATTACTAAAGTATCCCCAAATTGAAGAGGCGTGAATATAGACACCACCTCTTGAAGGAGGGTCCACACCACATCATAAGACAACATGAGATGAGATTTATATTGAAGCTGCCATATTTTGGAGAATACCATCTGTAACAAGTCAAAGCTTATTTATGGGAGCCTGGTACAATTTGAAAACGATGTCCATCACTTTTTCATGTAAAGGAGCAACACAACACAACTCCATCAAGAATACATCCCTGAAAAGCCTAAAGCCAATCTTGCTTTAACAGCATAGCTCAAACATACACACACACACGCTATATATATATATATATATGTGTGTGTGTGTGTGTGTGTGTGTGTATATATATATCCCTTCCACATTTAATATTCTGAGTTTATACCATATCTTCATGATTATTAATGCTACATGAATGATAGTAGTAAGACCCCTGAAAAAATGGACAATAACTGTTATTTTCCACATTGGAAAGTGGAAGAAATTTTAGTCTCCTCATATAAATCCTCAAGAAATCAGAAAAAAAATTACAATATATATGGAGATTTACTATATAAAGTCACATTAAAAAACTTCTCATTATTTTAGAATATTAAAGAATATTTATCTGACTGTTAAGAGACAGGAATCATTGACAAAGTTTAAACCTAATAGGATATTATTTTCTGTTGTGATTAACACAAAATAACCAGAGTGATTAAGACATTTTAAATCATTTAACTAATTTGATTTCATGATGGAAAATCTTAGTTTTACTTTTTATTTTTAAGGCTTATTACACTGGCATCTTGTTTTGGAAAATATTTTTTGTCACCCTTTCTGTTGCTGATATAATTGAGCACATATCAGCATAATTTAGTAAATTTAAACTGCTTTGACTTGCAATTACCAATTTAGCGACTGACACAGGGGCCCACTGTTATTATCATATTTAGGAGCCATCTATCATATTGCATGTAATAACTTAAATGAATGCATAAAGATAGCACTAAAAGGTAAGATGAAAAGCTCTCTTGAAGCCTCTCAATTTAATGGCAAAGCTAATTTGCTGCGTAGGTCCCAAAGGAAGGCCATCCTTATTAATTCATCCTTTCTAACCACTAAACATGCAGATGGTCTAAGTCCTTATTCTTTTTTCAAAGCTCTATCAATTTACTTGGGAATTATTTTCTAAATATTTTTAGAATTTTAAATACAGTCATTGAATTAAAGATGTAGCTGGACCAGAGTCCTCTATTCAAGTATTATTAATTGAATAACCTTAAGTTAAACCCCAACTGAAGAGCCCTTTAGAACTAACTTGAATTCTAAAATACATTCCTAAAGAAATAAATACATGTATAAAATTTTTCTTGATATTATAACACTACAAAGGCAACATTAAAAGATTTATACATTTCCCAAATGGCAATAGATGTTTTCATTGTACTTAGTATCTATGCTTCCATAAGATTCTTCGAGGGTATCCAATGACATATTGTAGATTTGATCCTTAAGTTAATCAGAGATTCCAGGTTTTGTGAAATTTAGACCATCGATTCTTACAGATAAAAATGGAGACGTAGCCATCTTCATCTTGTCCATGTGGACAATTGCACAAGGGAATGCAAATTTTATCAGCCTAATTCCAGTCCTGCACACACAATGATATAGGTGTGGTTTCTTCTGCTTTCTTTCTCATTAATTCTGTCTCTCCTTGGGGCCTGATTTAACTTCCAGGCTGTCTCACGAACCCCAACATTTGGGGCAAGCACAATTGGCCTGCCTTACCTGACCATTCCCTCTGCCTCCTTTCAATCCTGGCTCACTGCTCTCCCTGCTTTTCATTACTGTCCCAGCTGGTCGCCCTTTTGAAATGCTGCTGTTACACTAAAGTTTTCTCAGTCAGGTGTTAACTGACATAACAGCTTAATGGGTCCCCTTTTTACCACCTCCTCACGTCATTGGAGGGTACCTGTTCAACAGGGAGTGTTCTGCTGCCTTATAATTACATTAAGGCTGCTCACACTTCATTTTCACTAAACTAATCCTAATTTGGCTCTTTGGGACTTTATTCCCTTCTGATTATTAGTCACTTTCAGGAGGAGACGTTCTTGTTTAGAAAAGTAAGCTAGAAAGCAAAGACTCTCCAGATCTTACACAGTCCTAAGTGATCAAACAAATATTTAATATAGAAATCTTTAGTTGGGACCAAAATCTATGGTCTGCCCCATAATGGTATATATTTCATCATTATTTGGTTCCCACACAGGTAACACATCTGTAATAACTGTTAGCAGTTCATTCGTGACCTCTGGCCATTTAACTTATTTCCATTGAAAATTTTACTATGTTTGCTCTGTCTTTGGTTGTTGAGTTGCTAAGTCATGTCTAACTCTCTGCAACCCCATGGACTATAACCCCCCAGGCTCCTCTGTCCATAGAATTTTCCAGGCAAGAATATTGGGGTATGTTGCCATTTCCTTCTCCAGGGGGTCTTCCCAACCCAGGGGTCAAACCCCCGTCTCCCTTTAGGTGGGCAGATTCTTACCACCAAGCCACCAGGGAAGCCCTTGTTTCGTCATAGTTTATGATTCAGTTTTGTTTTATGCTTTTTCTTTCTCTGTTTTTATGGTCATTTCAGTACTCACCGTGGATATACTTATTATCTGGGCAAAATCACCCTAGTGAAGCATTTTAATGACACAGCACTCTATTATTGATGGTAGCTCAAAGCAGCTTGTTCTCAGTGCTCTTTCACAAGAAATTGTGCAGACAATGTCCACAAGGAAAAGAGACGATCTATTAAAATACCTAATATCCCTTGATGTAATGTCTATTTCTTTGGAAACATTCTGGAGATATCCAGGAATGGATGTTCTCAATGACTTCTTTCCAAGAAATTCTCCAAAGAAAGAATCTTCCCCTTTAAGCAGTGTTATTAAACAGAATATTTGTTGTCTGGCACTGGTAGCTCAGACAGTGAAGAATCTGTCTACAATGCAGGAGACCTGTGTTCAGTCCCTGGTTTGAGAAGATTCCCCTGGAGAAGAGAATGGCAACCCACTTCAGAATTCTTGCCTGGAGAATCCCATGAACAGAGGAGCCTGATGGGCTACAGTCCATGGGGTCGCAAGAGTCAGACATGACTGAGCGACTAGCACACGCACACACACACCCTTCTATTCAGAGGTTACAATGATAGTGTACACTAGGAATTGCAATGCTGAAATTGTAAGAATTTGTTGTGTTCTTCCCCTGCTAGTGGGAATTTCCAAAAGAAGCAAAATGGTGATAAGCAAAATGGAAAATTTGGGCCATTTTCTGTAATATCTCTGAACATGTTCTGCCTTTGTTTGTGTTTTTTCAGTTGTTTTTATCAGTTTGTTATGACTGGTGTTTTCATCGGCCAATGAGATTCATTTCCCCTTATAGTTTGGTAATTACATTTGTGAAATATATTTTTAATACCTAATCGCCATCAGGGCACTCTTAAGGGATGTAGTTAGAAAGATCATCAGACATTATGTCTTTAATTTATTGCTAATTTAGTACTAACTCTTTTTTTTAATTGCAACTTGCTATTGTGTCATGAACAGAGCTTTAATTATACAGAATGGTCCTTGCTGAAATGGTACTCTCTTTGGTCTAAGTGCTTTCTTTCAATTTATGGAGTATTCCTTTGGGGAATTATTGTGAAACATTTTTAAAATTATACTTCCAGTTACTGGAAGACAGATTGAAAGCCGAACCAAACAGTTAAGGTGAGATGAGTATAACTTTTCCTTTTCCTCCTACAGCTTTCTTCTTTTGTGCTCCAAAGCTACACCACAGGGAACATTCATATTAGCAAGACTGAATAAAACCCAGAACCTGCATCCCCAAACCAAATAACATTCATTAAGATTGCTTCCTTGGTGTTCTTAATTAAATTAGTTAAATGATTGGATAAGTCTTATTTATGTACCATAACTTCTTTATGTACTGAATTTTTTTTAAAGCAAACTGGCAAAGTGAGTCATGAGCAAGTTCTTCACAAATATCAAGCTTTCTGTAGTAAAGCAGGTGGCAAAATGTTCTCTTCACCTGAAATATTAGGTTGTTGCACTGAAATTGACTTGGACACCATCAATTAAGATAAATGTCCTTTAGATCATATTAGGGTCATGGTGGGAAACAAATGCTATGATGGAAACTATTTACATCATCATGGCTTACATTTAGCCATCCAACTAGGCTGACCATCCCTGATATCATTAATCCTGCTTAATCTCTGGGGTTTTTTTCCCCCCCTTGGAATCGAGCTAACTTTATAGAACCTTTTGAACTGCTCACACAGCCATGCAAAAAGGATCATTTCCAAGGTGCTCAAATTTCAGGGAAATGGCTCCTTAAATAATTTAATAGGAAAAGGGAAGCTTTGTAATGATTAAATTACATTTGATGGCACTTTTCAGTATTAGTAAATATATGCTACTGGAATTGGAAATACAAGGGCAGGCTTTTCCTTTGTAAGGTTGAATTATCTTTGTGTGGAATCTCAGAAATGTGGGTGCATAAGGGTAGGTCCCACTCAGACATTCTCTGTAGTGTGTAATGGCTCATAAGAGCAAGAAATGCATCTGACTCAGTAGTGTTTAATGAGTGAATATTATAAATACAAGACGTGCTTTCTTGTATCATACAACATGAAGAATATAGCCAATATTTTGTAATAACTGTAAATGGAAAGTAACCTTGAAAATTGCATAATTTTTGAATTAAAAAATAGAAGAAAATATTGTTAATCACTAGAATCAGAAGTTAACATTTTTTTAATTTTTTTATTTAAAAAAATGTAATGCTTTCTACCTTTTTCCACCCCAACTCCACTTCTGCAACCACAAATGTGGAGGTACATACACAATGACTAGCAGAGTTATGGAAGAAAGGAAAGTAGAGAAGCCTGGGCTGGTTTACAGCTGCTGAGCATTAGTATAACAGCACCTGTGGTTAACAGCCAGCAATTGTTCTGATTGATGGGTGTTTAAGTAGCAACAATTGTTAAATATTTTGAATAAAACCACAGGTCATTTCTCTATTTAACCCATTTGTTCTGGGGCTAAGCACCTTCTACCTTAAGATATCCTTGAGATCAGAGTCAAACAGAATTCCTAAAGGTAATTAAGAGAAATTGAACTGAGCAAGAGAATGAACTATAGTTGTGGGTTAAATCTATTCCAACTAGACCCAGCCTTAGAGGTTTCACTGGCAGAAGATTGAACCCAACTAGGGAAAATTTTGATGTGGGACAAGAGAGTAAGTTCGAGTGTATACTAGTTTGGGGATCCATGACTTAGGCTCACCAGAGCTCTTTCAATGACTTTCTAATCAGTTTAAGGGAAATCATTTCAGTAGGTTTTCAGTTAAAAATTCAGAAAATTTGAATTCTAGAATCCCTTCCAATTCATCATCTAATCTAATCAGACATATTTTTTTCTTAAAGCGAATTTTTTCAATAGTGTGTAGAAGGACACAATAACATGTATAGGAAGACTAAAATCATAAACCTACAGTTTTAAATTTCTGTGGGTGTTTATAGACTGGTTTAATGTTTGTATGACATTGAATTCTACCTAAATATTCTAAAATTTGACTTAAATACATACATCCTGCTTCTCTCAGGGGTGAAATCATAGGACTTTCATACTCAGGTGAATTCTTTACCACTGAGCCACCAGGGAAGCCCTGATATATATATGTACATTTTTAACTTACTAGTGGGCTTGAAGTAAATAAAAAACAATGTGTAATGATCCGTGTATGACACTTGAAAATTACAATTTACATCCTGAATTTCCTGGCATACTAATATGTAAATTGAATACAATTTACTTTAGCGGGGGTTGAGGTGGGCAGGTATATTGAACATTGTATGGTCAGGCTACTCAGGATGGTTACTTTCTTGCTTTCTGTACATCCCCTGCTTGACCAAAGCCTGCTTCTCTCACATGAATATCCAATCCCCTTAATCACGGGACTTAACTAGTAACTATCCACATGATTGCCCTCTGCCCCAGCTGCTAGTATTCCTGGTAACCAAACCAACATGGTAACCGAAACAGCGTGACATCAGTTCCCCTTTAAGTGGTGGCTCATTCCCTGCCCCGCTGCCCCACCTAGTAATGGAGATTGCTGCCCCATCCTGCCTGCCTACCAGCTACTGGAAGGAGATGTCACTCCAGAGCCCACACCCAGTAAACACCCGAGTTTCTGTTGCCATCTCCTGTGGCTCATGGGTCCCAAGGTCCCAAGGTCTCTTTTTTTGTATCTTTTTTTATTGGAGAATAATTGCTTTACAGTGTTGTGGTATCTCTGTCTTACATCAATGTGAATCAGTCATAATCATACTTACATACATATATCCCCTCCCCCTTGAGCCTCCCTGCCCGCCTGCCCGTTCCACCCCTCTAGGTCGTCACAGCACGCCAGACTGGGCTACCTGTGTTATACAGCAGCTTCCTGCTAACTCTCTCTTTTACATATTATAGTGTGTATATATATGTCAAGCATACTGTTCTTCTTTACATGGATTTTATTTAGGGTGTCTTGGGACACCGATCTTCAAATCAGTTCGACAGGGGAGGAAAAGGCCACAAGCAATATTAGAGCTACATTAATTTAAATGTCTTTGTTACTTTTATATTTTTTAGGTCTTAAAAGACCGTTTTCAAAGGCCCAAAATGAAGTTCACACTTACACGCTGGTGCTTGACCCTCTTCATCTTCCTGAATGTAAGTGAAACAGAGTTATTTTAAGCTATGTTAATCAAGAATGCTGGAACAAAAGGTTAAGCATAATTGAACAAGGACAGACATTGTTCTCCAGAAGACAAACTATAATTTTATTTAATATTTTGTTAACAATCTCCTCTTTACATTATTCAGGGAAAACTATTACTAACATTCCATGCCTATCAATTTAATTTTAAGGGGATTTACATTTTATAATGTTACACATCAAAGTTTATGGGAATAATTGCTAATGTAGTCCTTCCTTCTGTACCTGTCTGAATGAGGATCGTTCATTATGTAAGACAGCTGTGTTATTTTAATCTTCAGATAAAGTACAATATCATTTGCTAAAAGTAATCCAGTACTTGGAAATGCACATATCTTCATGCCATTGGAAATAAATTTTAAACAAGAATATTGTAGAAACTATTGGAATATTTTCTTTTGTCTGCAAATGTCTAAGCCTTATGTCGTATTCTATAGATGCAGAGATTGGTATCTTTTATTCATATTGATATTGTTATTCATATCTCAAATGAAATCCTATGTGATCAACTATATGTGAATATTTCTGAATTTTGCTTCACAAATCATGTAACTAGACATTGATAGAAGAAATGATAAAGTAACTACTAGATAATAAGATAGTTTGAATATTACCCAATCATCTTTTTTTTAGGAAAGACTAAACAAAGTCTTTTAACAAAGACTGCATAACTTTTGGTGTGTTCTTTTTTAAAAAAAGGTCACCTTTTAAAAACTCTTACCTAGTACAATTTAAAATTCAAAGATTGAAAGAATTTCATATATTTGCATGAGCATGACAGGTGCCTTGTGGTTTGTAGGCATCTTTTTACTAGCAAGCATGATTGCACAGGGCACTTAAATGGCTTTATGAGGTCTTCACTGTGACAAACAGAAATTTTGCTTCTGTTTGTATTTGGATTATATATTTGATCTGGAGGCTTTGTCCATAAAAATTTTGATATATCAGTTTTCTTCTAAAACACTCATTATGTTCCACATTAATATTCTTCAGAGAAAAGGAAAATTTTTCAGGACATTGACTTTAATTACTCTAAAATGTCACTTCTTAGATATATTATTATGAAAAACCACTACCAATATATTTACTGAATTCTACCAACCTGATTTCCAAATGGTCTTTAAAAATTATCAGTTTGGGTCACCACATTCCCTTAGCCTCATCTACATTTACCAAAAGCACTCACTTTCTCTTCTTGTGCAGTAACACAATAGGCTTAGAACAGTGCTTGGCACGTAGCGCTCAAAAGATGCTAGTGAGGATGATGACAATGATCACAACAACAACGATGAAGACATAGAAAAAGTAGGCTCTTCTGAGAAGCATTCGTTGTTGTTCACTTAACTGTGTTCCCCGATTCGTGTTGAATTTATGACACCATGGGCTGTAGGCCACCAGGGTCCTCTATCCATCGGATTCTCCAGGCAAGAATACTGGAGTGGGTTGCCATTTCCTGCTCCAGGGGATCTTCCTGACTCAGGGATGCAACCCGAGTCTCTTAGTCTCCTGCATTGGCAGGTGGGTTTTTACCACTAGCAACACCTGGGAAGCCCCTTATATACAGGAGTTTTATGTAATGCTTAGGTAGAAAGTACATAGTCAGGCATCTGATCCCATCTGGAAGAAGCAGAGCTAATACTTGACAGACCTCCATTTTATCCTTTACTTTGTAAAGTATAAGTAACTGAAAACTACAAATCATCCTAACACAGACATTATCATTATTAAGAACAGCGACATGGAAAGTTGGTCATATCAATTTGTGAATTCTGGATTCATATTCCCATTAGAACAGGTCTGTCTGTGACAATCTGTAGAAAGGTCCTTCAAGCCAGTAGCGTGGATCCCCACAGTCAGTAGTTTTAGACCATTTCTAAAGTTCTACACACAACTGCTCTCTTCTTGTTCTCTCTCTGTTCTTCTGGAAACCACTTGTAACACACAAGGAAGCTGATTGCCTTACATCAAAGTAGGAATTGCTTAAACACACAGCCGTTCAAATCAGATTGCTTTACTTCTAGACCCCATGACTAGTGTGGATGGAACCTTCTAGAATGTAAGCTCCACGAGGGCAGGGAGGCTTGCCAGTTTTCTTCTCACGGCAGATTCTTCAGAACCTAGGACAGTGCCTGGCACTCAAAGTAAAAGAACAGTGATGTTTCCTCTGCGGACTACAGCTGTCAGTGGCAGCTTGGTGGTCGTATGTGTGGCGCCATCTACTGGAACCTTTAGGAGTGACATCACATATACGGCGGCTAAACTGCTGCATAGGACAACAATTAAGAGGTGTTTTTTTGTTTGATTTTGGAAGCATCATGCAAGATGGCTTGAATGCAAAACTTCGAATTTCAGTCTTTATTCAGAAAAGCAACATGTCCTCCATGTCTCATTTCTATCTTCATGTGAGCATAAAATTATATATTTAACTTTCCACGAAAATATAGAATAAACATAACACATATGATAAGTGGAATATTGTTTTCACACCACTTTGGTGGTTTAATCACTACTGTTTATATTTTCCCTCTTTACTGCTGAAAATTGTACCACCTCACTAGCAATTTTTATCTCTGAAATCAGGTTTAATATGTTCAATAAACCTGATGAAATTTACATGTTATTTTTCAGCAGTAGTAATTCCATGATTGGAATTACATAGATGTAATGGCTATATATGTATATATGTCTGGTATACATATATAACAGATGCCTCAACTTGTATGTTATTTTCAGAAGAAAATCACTGAAACATTCAGCTACCACCGGAAAAACTGCATTGTCAATGCTCAAACATGAACCAGACCAGGAGCGGACTCAGATTATTATGGCTCCTCTGAGGACGGAAGTTCTAATTGCTCATTCCCTCAGTGTTGAAACAATCTCTGTTGAACCATGTTACAGGAAGTTCACTGGAGTTTTGTTTCAACACTGGAGGAATGATAAAATGCTACTGTCGTCTACATGAACTACAGCTACTTTTTCAGATGGTCATGTCGCCATGATTACTGGTGTTTAAGACTGCATTAAACCAAATAATGTTGTCATTGAAAATACAGGTATAGGGTTTCCACTTGCTATTCTTGCACACACTGCCTCCCCGTGGCCTCCATGAATTAATTGAAATTAATTAATGGCCTCCATGAATTAAATGCTCTAGGAGCGTTTAATGGGTTGTTCAGTCTGTTTAAAAATAGAATTCAGAATGTTACTTTGGTCAAGCTTAAGCAAAATAGTTCCCAGTGTCTAACATATCTAATATAAGTGACAGAAAAAATTTATATATAACATCATATTACATCTTCTAATTTGATATGAAAATGGTAAGTGACCCAGAAATAATATATCAAATGATGATTTTCATATCAACTAAAATTCTAAGAACAGACCCACCAAAGAATCAAAGAGACGCAGAAGCTAAACTAATCATTTGTGTCCTGTGGTGAGGGCACGGTGACCAATTAAAGATCATGATTATATGCTCTTTAGTCAAATTATTAAAACACACACCTTCATACAAACTTAGGCTAATAAAATCCAAAAAGATGCTTATACACGAAATCTCTTCAAAATATTTTCTTCTTCCTCCCAAACCATCTCTCAATTCCTAATGGAGTATCTGAGCATTTAACAATTGGTAATCCTTGACCTTTCACAGTTACTGGTGTCAGGAAATATTTGTAGTGTTGGTCTTTCTTGCTGACTGTATGTTCCATGAGGGCAGGATCTGTGCTTGTTTTATTCAGAGTCTAGCACAATGCTTGGCCCATCGAGTTCAATGACTGTTTGCTAATGTATCTTAAAACCCGTGGCAGAGGGGTCCTATTACAACATAATGGTTTTCAGCCACATTGATACAGGACGTGTACACCTTTAATCATCATTGTCGGTTTGTTCATTTCTTCTGTCACGAATTCTAGAGGCATTAAAATTAGAAATAATCCTAAGACTTAGAGTGGTGTCAACTATATTTGCAATACGTATTCATATAGAGTTGTAACCATAATGTTACAACAATAATAAATATTCATCCTCTTCTGTTTGCAAGTGATTTCTACTCAGATGACTTGCTGATAACCTCCATGTCCAGTCCAAAAGAGAACTTATCTTCTCCCCCAAGGAAGGTTTTCCTTTCTTAATGTCTTCTCTTTCTCAGAACACTACCTTTTTTTTTCTAGCTGTATTGGCTAAAATATCTGGGCCATTTGACTCATTATTCTCTATTCCTTATCATCAGGTATACTTCAGTGCTTTTATTATTTGAAAAAGTGCTGAGTTGCTGTTTCTTGTTCCATCTTAAGGTGATGTAGTCCATGCCTTGAGCTGCCTGACTGGCCTTCCCAGCTCTAATCTGATGCCCAACTCTCCTTTCACAACCGTCATTGGTCAAAAAACGGCAAGACATCTTTACTTTATCATGCTTTTAAAATATTGGCCAAAATATTTTGAGCCTTTCATGTCCCCAAAGTTTTGTACTTGTTTTCACAGGGCTCTGTATTATCTGATTTTCCTTGATTTCATTTCTTACCCTCAAATATGCTCCCCTCCAGTGTGGTTTCTGTACAGTTTCACACATGCCCTTTCCTTCCTCTGGGTTTACCTGCGTGCCTTACCTTCCATCCAGAAAGCTTTCCCTCTCCTCTCTGCCTATGCAGACAGTATATACATTCAAAGCCCAATTCTACCTTGGATCTATAGTCATTCCCATCTATTCTTGCTCCATGCTCTCTCTCCACTATGAATTTTTATTGTTTAGCCTTTAGTGATAGACAGTCTCACGGGACAGGATGCACTGTCTACACAGTGAGATACGCTGGGAAACAGTGAGGCTCTACCATGAATATCCTGGGGTATATGGGTCAACTTCATAAGGATATTTATTTTAGCAACTGTGAAGAATAGAGAAAGGTATATAATGCTATCTCTGCCATCAGTACACCTGGGAAACTTCCATCTTAGAATAATTTAAACAGAATAAGGCCAATTAAAAGTGTTTCATCAGGTGTGATAGAAAGCCAGGAGTATTCCTAACTTCAGAAAAATAGCAGTCAGTGCAGGTTTATACTTGCAAGTCTTCTCCAAAAAAAATTCTCTATGCAGAACATGGATATAAAAAAATATCCAATTCAAGCACAATCAAAAACATCAGAGCCACAAAAGAAATTGAAATCTGTCAAACACAACTTAAGACAATTTGTCAGACATCCATCTTTTCATATACACAGACACACAACTTTGATTAATAGGACCTATGATGGTAATGAAAACTAACAGACTGACAAAATAATGTCAGCCTGCACTGAAAATTCAGAAGCACTAGGAGAAATATTTAAGATTTACATTAATTTTCAGCAGTGAAAATGAATTACCTTGTATAGGTCATCTGCTGATGAAACCAGTTTGAAGAGATTAAGGCAATTATCCAAAGCAGAATATTTCAAAAGAACATATTTTGTTTGTTCTGTGGAATAAATGGGGTAAATTTTTTGGCAGTGTGTGCAATCTAAGTGCAAACAAATCATTTGAAAAATCCAATTAAAACTTATTTATTGCACTAATATATCTACTTTGAATAACATGATTCATGATTTTTAGGAGTTTCAAAGAAAACAAAGTTGATTTAATATTCATATTTTTTGGAAATCAGGTTATTTACTTTATTTCTAAACTTTACATTGATAATAAGATTTAAAAAATCTGGTAGAGGTGCATGGGTCTGTGTGGGTGCTATACGTTTTCAGTGTGAATGGAATGAATGCAAATATGAAAATTTTAGGTAGAATTTATAGATGAAATATAAATACATTTAAATTATAAAGAAAAAATAATCCACGTGGAGACCACGCATAATTGTTGCTTGTAGGAGGAAAATAAATGTTTTCATACTTTTTTGATTGTTTCATCATGTATTCCCGTCTCTACTCTCCGTAAGTAACTCCATTTCCTGTCTAATACAGCGCCCACTTCCGGTTCTTCCTGCCAGTTCAGATTCCACCTACTCTCCGACCCTGGAGCCGGAGCCATTTCTCTTCCTTTTAGGAAAACAGAGACTGTTGCAGGCACAGCACAAATGCTTTGACCGAATGCTGAAGTTACCCCCCTATCAAGGAGAAGGTAAAAAGAAGGCTGTATATGAATGTGTGTTTCAAACATTAGTAAAGTCTTATTTTCTTCTGTGGGTAAACATGTGTTAACTCAATTAATTTAATATGCCAGTAGTTTTAACAGTGGCTTTCATGCTGTGGTATGTTTGTGTATTTTATGCCACAGACATGCCTCGTTTCTTTGCTCAGGTTCATCTGACTGCTTTTGGTTAACTTCTGCCCTTCAGACAAAATTAAGTAGAGTAGCCCAGTGGTGGCTCAGTAGCAAAGAATCTGCCTGCCAATGCAGGAGACCCAGGTTCAATCCCTGGGTCGGGAAGATCCCCTGGAGGAGGGCATGGCAACCCACTCCAGTATTCTTGCCTGGAGACTCCCATGGACAGAGGAGCCTGGCGGGCCACAGTCCATGGGGTCATAAGAGTCGGACATGACTTAGCAACTGAGCATGCACCCACGATAGAGCATATACTTTCCCAAGGTTTCTTTTCATAACATTTCCGGAGATATTGTAAAGGAGAAATTTTGGAGGAAGGATTCGACACAGGTGACAAGTAAGCCTTTTGAGGACAAATGGAGAATATCCTACGCCCCCCAAAAGGAAATTCCCTTAGTAGTTGGAAAAGTTAATACCTGTATTCTGTTGTTGCTGCTGCTACTGCTGTTTTAACATTTCCATACCCAAGCGGAGAGCCCCTGAGTAACCGTCTATGCCCTGTTAAATCTCGCTGAGGATTCTATGGTTTTTGATAACTGCAATGTAATTTCTTTCTGAATGGCCAGGTCTGTACTGCAACCGCACCTGGGATGGCTGGTCCTGCTGGGATGATACACCAGCTGGAACACTCGCTGAACAGCACTGCCCAGATTATTTTCCGGACTTTGATGTGGAAGGTAGAGTATTTCTTTTTAGTTTATATTTTGCTATGAATCTTTTAGCATTTTTCTAGTTCCAAAAAGAAAATCAGATGCAAAATATACTACCAAATCATAGTCTCTACAGTTTAGCACATTCTGAAACATTTCCACAAATGAAGTATCCAGTTGTACAAAGATTGTGAACTGCCCTTACTTTTTAAGTCAATGACCAGTTGTGCATGTTGGTCATAAATTCTATTAAATGAAAATGAAACATTTATATATTTTAAATATTTAATATTGAATTTTAATAAACATTGCAATTACTTTTTCTAAAACTGAATCGTTTTTATTTGCAGCTGAAGTTTTTGTAAAATTTTTAATTGTCTCCCATTTGATGACTTATGCAAATAGTTGATCTAGAGTTTGTGTGTACTGGGCTGGTGGAACAAGCATAATGGGAATTTGATTGTGATGTTGAAAATGATATAAAACTATCATGTGTAGGGAAGAGAAATCAGAAGATGGTAACTCCAAACATTTACTAGATTTCTGTTCCAACAGTAGATGATTGAAATATGCGCAGTAAAGAAGACTAGTACTATTAACATGGATCATACTAACCCAGCTCTATGCCCTGCCCCACATGAACAGCCAACAAATGTGTTAATTAGTAACATCAAAGTCACTGTAATCATAAAAGTAACATAGGAGTATTTTCATTGAGTATTGTTTTTTTTTTTTACATTCCAAAACAGTTTCATATATATTATCTCCTTTTATACTCGCATAATATTTTATATAAAACCACAACTGAACTCAAGTCTTCTGAACTCCTACCTAACCCTTTTCTAAGTAAATGAAAAAAGCATTTGAGAAACAATATTTCTAAATCATTGTACAAACTTATGTAGATTGAAGTGGTTTTCAGAACTTTCAAGCCAAGATCATGGTTTTCCTTCAGGCTTCATTCTAGCCACACTGGTGGGGCCTTGCTTTCATGCTTCCTCCGAGAATGAGTTACAAAGTTTGACCCCACTGAGAGAAGATAATGGAAGTGGAATTACAGTGGGGCACTTTTGAACAGTTCAGGCCAGCTACTTCTAGGAATTCTCATTTTGATTTAAGAGTTGGAATGTGAAGAGAGAAAGAGCATATCGCTCTTCTGTGCTCATCACTACCTTCCTGTAAATCCTAACTCTGTGCTATTTGATGGTGGTCCCCAGGTCTTTACTGACTCTTCCCAATAAATGATGCTTCATCAATCTTGATCTGATGACTGCATTAGAGGAACCTGATTGGCACAAAGAGTTATTCTGCAATTGAGGCTGCAAGGCCAGTTCCAAAGCAGCAATGGGCTGTTGCCAAAGTGGCTGCAATTATTAACTAAAAGGCAACTTTGGGGTTAGCCAAACAGTAATTTCCAGGCATAGATCCATCTTTTGAGCCTGAGTTTTAGATAGAACCCTCTCAGCTGGGGAACAGACACACTTCAAAAGAAAGGCAATTCTTCAATACATCTGTATTCAACAAACTTAAATTCTTTAGTACTTTACCATTGACCCAAAGCTGTATCTCAATGATCCACACAACAGTTTAATGAAATGACAGAGATTTCCTTTTAAACAAAGTGCTTGGTAAAAAGATAAGTAGATAATGAGAGAATGAATAGCAGTGTTAAGATTCCCGTGAGGCTGATAGAAAGAAGGAAAAGAAAGTGAAGTCGCTCAGTCGTGTCCGACTCTTTGCAACCCCATGGATTGTAGCCTACCAGGTTTCTCTGTCCATGGGATTTTCCAGGCAAGAGTACCAGAGTGGGTTGCCACTTCCTTCTCCAGAATGAGGCTTGATAGGCTGAAGGAAAATGCTAGAGGATAAAAAGCAAATCCCTGTTAGGAGGGATGTAAGAGCAGAAGTCAAAGTCAATCAACAAGAACGGGACAGAGCAAAGGTGGCCAACATATGGTTGAAGACAATGATTCTCAACCCCGAGATCCTTGGGAATTGGTGAGCTTTTTAAAAGAGCAGGCGTCTGGCATCTCTTGAGACTAATGGCACATGAATCTCTGAGGACTGGGTCTGAGAATCAGGAGAAAGTTCCCCAGTGTGAAGGAAGGAAGCATGCGTTCCTCTTCATGGGACAGTCCAGACTTGGACTATTTCAGAGGGAATGCCAACCTTCAAGCACATGCAGAGATGCTCCAGGCTTGAGGGGACAGCAGGTGTGGTGTGAGTGGGGGTGTTTGGTTTAGAAAGGGAAGTCAGAGGAGACGTAGCCATCTGTCAAATATTGAAAGATTTGCCAGGTAGAAGAGGACAATTTCTTTTTTTTTTAATATTTATTTTTGATTAATTGATGATTGTTTTGCAATATTGGTTCATTTATGTCATACATCCACATGAATTAACCATAATATACATATGTCCCTTCTCTCTTGAACTCCCTCCACCTCCCACCGTTCCCACCCATCTAGGTTATTCCAGAGTCCCGCTTTGAGTTCTCTGAGTCTTACAGCAAATTCCCATTGGCTGTCTATTTACGTATGTTAGTGTATATACATCCATGCTACTCTCTCCATTTATCTCACCCTCTCCCAGAAGAGGACAAATTCTTGATAGCTGCAACAGTTAGAACTAGAAAATGCCTAGATCCATGTAGCACAGTAGTAAAGAATCTGCCTGCCAATGCAGGAGACATGAAAGACAGGGGGTTCGATCCCTGGGTCAGGAAAACCCCCTGGAGGAGGAAATGGCAACCCACTCCAGTATTCTTGCTTGGAGAATCCCATGGACAGAGGAGTTGGGCAGATTATAGTCCAAGGGGTCGCAAAAGAGTTGGACATGACTGAACCATGCACACACACAGACTTGAGTTAAATCCAAATAAAACATATTTACTACCATGCTGCCCATGATTGGAAGGTTCTCAGGAGGATCACCCTCCTCCATAAAACACATTGCCCTATGTAGCTGTGTAACTTTGTAAAAACTAAATTATATCCATTCAAGAAAACAAAACTACTTCCTAACAAGATGTTAAAAGTAAAATGCTGCGTTACAAACCCCTTCTTTAAAATTGCAAATCATTAACTAAATCATTGACCAGTTTTCAACATCAATGTTTCTCTGTTGATTAGTGCTGACCCTTTTGGAAACTGTTGGTTTCCAGTGGCGGTCCTTTAAATAATTTTTGTCCAATGGCAGTCACAGCAAATTCACAATTTAAAATGTTTCTTAATATTGAAACAGATAATTCTAATAGGTGCTTTAAATTTCCTTTGTTAGGGGAAAAAAGGGGGTTTTTGGTCCATTTTAAATCATTGTTGGAGTAGACATACAAACAAGTCTCCAGTTTTCAGTTTAAATCTTGTGCTGAATTTGGTAGTATGTGTTTCAGTCATACAATGAAAAATTGTGAATTTTACCTGAAAAACTGCCAAAGATAAAATAATTTTCATACTAGCTCATAGCATGTTGATTTGACTAACCAAAACTTCTAATAGAAAATTATTTTAAATGTTATCAGATCTCAGTAATAATTCACCAAATACATTTTTTACCATGAATTGTTTCCTTAACCTTTAAAAGAGTAACAAATATTAGTATATGATTCTGATTTCCATATTCTTGTACTTAAAAAATCACATGAGAAGTCATATGTAAAATGGTTTTCCATAAGCTTTACACCTTTACAATGAAGAACAATGCTACAGAAATATTACTGCTATGAAATTATCAAAAATCAAAACTATGCAAGGGTTGCAAACACACTGATAAAATCTCCTTTCATCTTTTACCAATTTACCATTCAGGGTTGCTCTGTGATCTATCTCTAAGGCAATAAACACATTGCAGAGGCACTTTGGAGAGCTAGAAAAAGTTGAATAACTCAGAATAAGTTTGGCAATGTAAAACAGAGATAGCAATGCTTCACCTGGCTTTGCTGAAGCTAATTTAAGCAATGCATATTAAAGCATCGTGTGTAATGCATGGTTCCTGGTTGTCTCTATTGACTTCTACTCACATTCAGGTTCTATAAAGTGATTAACCCTTTGGAATGGCTCTTAAGCTTTAATTTATTGTTTTTCCTTCTTGTGATTTGGAGATAGTAATAAGTTCTGTTTCACTAACAGAAAAAGTTACAAAGTATTGTGAGGAAGATGGGGTTTGGTACATGCATCCTGAGAGCAACATTTCCTGGTCCAACTATACCATGTGTAACGCTTTCACCCCTGAGAAAATGCAGGTAGGTTCTATTGCACATTTCAGTGTTAGAGGAGAATGCCATTATCTATACACGGAAATGTATGCCTAATGGTAAAACACCTGCTACCAAGGAGCCAACCTATTTTGTAGAAGGAAATCGGATAATGACCTGTCAATTCTGGGGAGTTTAGGGAGTGGCGCTGGAGAAAACGACACTTTACTTCTCGGTTGGCACTCGGTGACAGTTCCCTGAGCGTGTGGAACAGGCCATTTATGACAAGGGGAATGTGTCCCTGGAGCAATTGTGTTCCCTACAATACCAGACATTAGGCAGAATTTTCAAGAACTCCCTTAGCAGTTCCCTTCTGGAAGGGTTCCAGAGCCACAGATTTCTCTGCAAGTCACCAGCTAACAGTTGACCACTCTCTGTCCTGAGAGGTCCATGACAGTTTTGCTATCAAGCCTTGAACAAACTCTTAAGATTGGAGCTTCTCATCAGCCCACTGATATGAGTGCAGCTGTTTATTTTTGTGGAAATCCATTCTAATTTGTTACTTCTTGTGGTTTACTGTTAAAAAGCTTTATTATCTCTGCTTAGAAACATTTAAGCCAATGGGGTGGGTGGCGGGAAGTAGCGAGTAGGTAACTACCCCCTTCTTCAGGTTCTTCAGAAATCTGAAAAGATCACCAAATCTGCCACCAGCATCCTCTCCCCACAGGGCTGGGAGAAACCATGGGTCAGCGTTGAGTCACAGGGCTTCTCTGGGCAGCCCTGGTGGCTGCCAACGAAACCTATTGTTTCCTTCAAGGATAGGCCTGTATGCTAAATACTTACTAAGTCGGAAGCTACAAACACATCAGTGCTTTTGTTTTCTATAAAGCTTTCAAGTATAGAAAACTTTCCTGTCATTAAAACAAAATAAAAAACAACTAAACAAGATAAATAGATAGTTTAGAGACCAGATGACTAGAGGGACATCTCAGCAAAGGCTGAGGGCACCAAAGCCAGTTATAGCATTTTGTGTACGAGTTTTTCATCTCTCTTGGGTCTTTTTTTTTTTCCCTTGATCAGTCTTGCTAAGAGGTATTGAAATTATTTTTAAGAACTAGGTTTTGTCTTTGAGCCACTCAGTATATATTTTTCAAGTTCTCTTTATTATTTAAGTTTAATTTTCTTTAGATAGAAATTTAGGTCATTGATTTTCGATCTTCTCATATATGCATTTTAGTCTTTAAACTTCCCTCTGTGTACAACTTCATCTGTATCCAAAAAGTTTTGGTATGTCATTGTGAGTTCTTCTTTGATACAATGGTCATTTAGAAATACATTTTTACTTTTTAACAATATGAGGGTATTTTTTAAGTTATCTTTTTATTAATGATTTCTAGAGTATGATGGTCAGTGAATATCCAACCTAAGATTTTAACTGAAATATATTCATTTGCTCTACTGACTAGTATATGTCAATTTGGATAGTCTTTGTGCTTTTGAAAAGAATGGGCATTCTGTAGATGTTGTGTGCAATGTTTATTGTATGTGAATTAGTAAAATCTGCTGATCGTGTTGTTCAAATCTTCAAATCTATAGATTGATTTTTCCCCCCTGTGTTGATGACTAGGAGTTGTCAGTTTTTGCTTTATGCTCTCTGTGGCTTGAGTTTATATTAGTAGGTGCATAGAAATTTAGTATTTGCTGGGTCATCCTGACTTAACATCTAGAGTTTTATAATTTCACACCGGTTTTCTTGTGGTTAGTGTTTACCTGGGTCATCTTTTCACAACCTTTCAGATCCAATGTTTCTGTATGCCTGTGCTAAATGATGTTCCTTACAGCAGCATATAATTGCTTTAAAAATCGTCTAGTCCAACCACATTATTTTAAAGATGAGGACTACTGCAGTCTGGGAAAGTAAAGTGACTGGACCTATGAGAGTCACACAAACACTTAATGACAATATGCTGAATAAAAAACACTCTGATGAACCCAGTCTTATATTCTTCCCACCATGTCATGCATATTCTAGTTTAACTGATATTCTTATAATATCAATTATGATAGTTAATCCATTAATCCAATTTATAATTCAATATAATTTAATTCTCTGAAATATTTATAATTATGGTAGTTTTTTTTTAAAGGAGGGAAACCGTTGTCAATTTACATTACTTAAAAATAGAAACTATTTTCCCTCTTCTGTAATACTTTATTCATGTATTTGTCTTTGTAACTGCTTTGCTTTTCTTCCTGTGGTTCCAGAGCGCGTACATTCTGTACTACCTGGCTATCGTGGGTCATTCGATGTCGATGGTCACCTTGGTGATTTCCCTGGCGATTTTCATGCTTGTTAGGTACGTACACTTATAGCATCTGCCTTGTATTTTCTCTTAGATGCTAAAATAAGTGGTATACGGCAAGAGTGCTGGGCACGAGAAAGTCTGCAGATTACATGACATGTGACACTGGGAGTCTTGGAGTAGCAAGAAAAATGAAATTAATTAAAAATATGCTTTTTAACCCTATCTTTGAGGAAAAATAGGATGGATTCATGTAATTTTCAAAGGCATGAAATAATCCTGTGAGCCCATAGATACATTAACATGGTCAAGTTCCACTTACCACGGCTAAGCTGTCATGAAGCATTGAGGAAAGAGTCTTCCTCCTTTTTTTGTTTACCCCCACTCTGAAACATGGAGGCCATGGCCACAAGCTCAAACACACCCTGCTTAATTGGGAATTGTATTGTAAGTGGACTGGGCCAGAAGAGAAGTGGGGCTGGTAAGGCTCCAATCATGTTCATGCATGAAAGAAAGTCTCTTTTGGCCTTGACTCACTCAGCCAGAGTCAAGGACAATTTCTTGAAGAGGATGGCCTGTTGTCAAGTGTCAGTTTTTTGCCCCTGCACCCCTACCATTGTTAACTGAAATTCTCTTCCAAGAATTGTAAGAAACAAAATTCCAATGAGGGTTTCTATTTGGAGGTTGTGTCCATACAAATGATTGCATAATCTATTGCAAAATGATTAAGTTGAGTTAGACGCTGATTTTATACTAACAGAGAATTTAAAACACTGATCCTGTATTTTTAGAAATGACCACAATGTATGTGAGATAGTAACATATGTTAAATTTGGTCCTAAAAACATCCTAAATTTAGTGTCATTTCTATAGGTCAAAGTCACAAGGCACTGTGTTACTCTTTCATGAGAATTCTAACTTCTACACTACCATGGTATTTCCTTCCACTAATACTTGTTTGGTGATATTATACAAATGACTAAGAAAACCTCAGAGACACAGACCTCAAATAATTCTCCACACTTAAAAGATGTGAGATATAATTAAGTGTATAGTGATTTGTATACAGAATAACAGAATCTTAAATTGACTTTTGTTCGCATATTGCCATAATAATGCTAGACAAAATTAAACCAAGGAATCACTTGTAAATACACCCTTAACATAAGTATTATTTTTCCGTGATCCTGTTTTTAATCCTTGTCTATAACTTACATCATAATCACATATTATATATGTCTATATCTTATATCATCAAAATTTGTGTTGACTAAGCAATATAACTGAATAGCAACTTTTTGTTAACTAAATAGCAAATAATAGTATAAATAAGCAGAAAATGAGTTTCTTCCACATATGGTTGAACAGGAGGAAGACTGATAAAGCAACAAGACATGAGGGATTCATTATTAGCATAATTTTTTCAATGATAATGATTCAGGATACAGCAGAGAAAACACATAGCATGATTAATCTTTGAATGTCTGTTCATTTTTCAACTACACTTGACCACAATGCAAAAAATATATCACCATGGCTCTCAGATAACGTTGATTAAAAAGTCTATCACTAAAAGTCTATTCTTTAATTTTTTTAATATAACCATAAGAAAATTCAAAGAAAAGGCCCCAATAATTTGCAACTGTGCAACTAAATGTATGCAGGACTTTAAACATGAAAAAAAATGTCAAGGGAACATTTTTCTCCTGTCACTTAAATGAGTGATGTGGTGTGAAAACCAAATCAGCAAAGAAAGTAAGGGTGTTCTTTCAATAATTATTTCTCTATTAAACCACTAAAGATGGGTGTTTAAAAGTGCAGCACATAAGCAAAGTGAAATATTTCTCAATTCCAGTTAGTCCCAAAGCAAAATTAATCTGGTAAAAATCTTTGAGAGAGTGTGACGGCAGACTGTCTAGGAAGCACCAGTTTTTGCCCTTACCATCTCTTCTTTCAAGAACCTACCAAAGAGCAACTTAAGTCTTTGGAGGAAAAACACATCTTATTGAGGTAGAATCTGGATACAATGATGGGAAGACAAACTGAAACACCTGGTTCTCCAGGGTACACACAGTAAGAGGTGACTAGGGCATGAAGAACACCATATTCAAATCCAAAAGCAGTCATGTCTGATTTTTATACCTGTTCTTAATCTTACCTTAAATTTCCCCAAATTTAAAATATCAAGGCTATCTGTTTTTCCAAAAGTACATTTCTGGGAATGCCCTGGTGGTTAGAACTCCATACTTCCACTGCCGGGGACATGGGTTTGATCCCTGGTTGAGGAACTAAGATCCCCACAAGTCATGCAGCATGGCTAAAAATAAGTAAATAAAGTACGTTTCTGATTCTTCACGTTTTTTCTTACATTTGGATCTCAGAAATTCAAAATGATTGTGAAATAAAAGGTAACTGATCTATGACTACATTTTTCTCTTTTAGAAATATTTTTCTAGATTTTTTTCAAACACTCAATATCACCCTTGTGATAGTAACTGTATATTATAACGGGAGGCTTTACAATTTATGTACTTAAATGGCATCATCAGTGTGAATCTTGAGCAAGATCTAATCATCACTCCCTTGCTTAATTCTGCATGTCCAGGGTTGAGTTATTTAGAAAAATCCAAATAATCCATTTCATAAAACTTTCATGAAACCAAAATGAGAAGTTACACCCAGCTCCACTTCTGAGACCTAATGCCCTATTCACAATCATCCCATTGAAATTTCACTTGAATTTCGCAAAATGTGCTTTCTAGGTCTATAACAAGGAATAACTCTGCAGGTGTCCTACTCAAACCAGCAGGCCAGGAAGGCCTGCAGAAGAATTTAAACTTATTGAATATATGGGAGCCTGTGGAACAGCCAATACTTGGTGAAAAATCCTGAGACATTACTCAGAATGAGATCATTAAGGCATGCCACTAATCTTAATGTGATTTTATTCTGAGCATGCAGGAGAAGATAAAAGGCGGGACTATGTAACTCTGAGACAAACAAGAATTATGTTCCCTGTGCTGTTGGGAATGAATGTATAAATGTGTATAAAGTCTTTGTTATTTTAAAAGAACAAAATTGAACTTCTATGCCCTCTTCAAGATACAGGTAAATTTTTTCAGTGATTTAAATCATAGAAAAGGCAACACTAAAGATCTTAACTGAATAAAAATGGCAGAGTTAAAGAATGTTCAGGATGATATGCTGGTCACCTCTGATCCACCAGTTTAAGGTTTAAGATAGCCCTGTTAGTATGACATTTGTTTTAGGACATTCACTGGGAAAAATAGGAGCAATACCAGGGAGAGGAATTAAATAGAAACATCAGATTAGTTAATCAAGACTCCTTACTACTAAATGCCAAGAGTAAATGTCTGTAAGAGAGTTAAAGTAAAATATCCTTAGAGAAGACTGGCTTATGAAAGTCATGCAAGTAGACATTTGTGTTTGTTTTCTGATTATTTTAAGCAAGTTTGCAATAAATTCACTTATCTCTTTAGTACCATTTATAGTTTATCAACTTACATTTCTGCAGAACCATTCTAAACACTAAAACATCTCACTGATTTCTCTTAAGGAAGGTCCAATAATAGAACATTCGTTAGCCCCATTTTGACTGCTTAGTATGCATTGCTGATTGTTAAATATTGTGAATATCAATTACTCTTGCCTGAAAGTATATGTTGGTATATAGAGGTATATGTTGAAAGAGGAGTGTCTTCGTCACATTCCATTCTCTGTATTACATTGGCTACATTGGCAAAAAAAAAGGGGGGGGTGTTCCACTGGGACCTCCAAAAGGAATATTGATTCCTCTATTACTCAGTATCCCCTGTTATTCTATTTCACATCTTTATAGAGGATGGATAGATAACTCTTTGTCTTGTAGAGTATCTTATTTTACATCTCTGGCTATTCCTCCAGAGAAACCATTAAATCAATGGCTGCAAAAATAGCGTCCTTTCTCCCAACCCACCCCCAGATAACATGTCTTGGCTCATGTTCACTCATAGACCAGTAGTAATAACGAAAAGAGGCAGAAATCGTAATTGAAAGGGAGTTCCTTAAGGGTAAAGATTTTGTGCTAAATTCAAAGATACAAAGTCCCTTGTCAGGTAGGAAAGATGTATAATGTTTTGAATTTTTCTAAGACTTTTAACATTCTACTTCAGTCTGTTTCCCATTCCCTTCTTCCCTCATTCCTCTTGTTCATCATTAACAAGGTATGATACCTAAGTAAATGAAAACTTTTAAAATTGACCTTTGTCCCTGTGATATCAAACTGATTTATACAATCTGAAAGACTCAAGGCAAATATTAAATACCTTCTCATACAACTTCAAGATTCCCCCAAGCACACATATACATACATAGGATACCAGTAACTTGGAACAGTTTTTAATGTGACAGATTTATACCAGGTAAATTAAACTTATGAGAGTGACATTTGGCTTTGGCTTTAAAATGTGTGACATCTTGAGATTCATATGAAAGTAAACCATTATCTCATCATCATAGGTGAATGACACCTTGACTGGGCCAAGACAGGAGTAGATTATGTTGTCTTATCCTCCCACTCTTGGAAAATTTATAGTACTTATGGTTCCCTGTCACTCAGAGTAAGCAATGTCCTGTCCATCTAAATACTTATTTTTTTATCAAGAGGAATAAAATACAGCTACCATCTGGTTCATCCTGTTTCCACTAAAGACATTACAGGTCTGACAGGAAAATGACTGCTTCTCTCATGTTCATTCAAGCAACAGGATATTTGTACTGAGAACAATTAAACACATAATTTCTTAAGTTCAAGTAATCCTCTTGAATATCCTATACCTCTCTTTCAGAACACTTATTATAATAGTAAATAATTATGTAATATATAAGGTCCCTGAAGGCAGCAGCTGTTTTGTTCACCCATACATCCCAGGCATCTACAAGAAGGTTTGAATCAGAGTGGATACATAGTAATACATGTTAGATTATGAAAAGAATTTTAATAAATTTAAAGTACCTTCAACTCACTTCAGAAAGCAGATTGTAAATGTCAAGTAAGTGTAATAAAATTTTTAAAACTCAGTGAGCAGAAAGTATATTGAAATCTTCAAGAAACAGAGACTTGTTTCTTGAAGAACTTGTTTCAAAGTAAGTCATATTCTTACTTTGGAACTTAACAGTTTATCCAGCTTTAAGCCATCATTTTCTCATTGTGTGCCTAGTGTAAATAATACATTTACATAATGTGAACGACAGGATAATGTCCAATATTAGTTAATTTAAGAATCTGGCAGATGTTCAATATGATACAAAGTGTGAAATATGAGATCATCTAGCATTTGATGTTAATTCTCTGAAGTACTGGAAAACTGTTCAGTGGTCATGGCTCACAGAAGAAAAGTGCTATTTTGTAAAGATTTTTAGTGCAAAAAAAAAGAGTATTAAGCCCTACCATATGTCAGACCCTCTCCTCCTAGGTATACAAAACAAATACCTTTATCAGTAGGTCTACTGGAGAAGGGATAGGCTACCCCTCCAGTGTTCTTCAGAGAAGGCAATGGCATCCCACTCCAGTACTCTTGCCTGGAAAATCCCATGGATGGAGGAGTCTGATAGGTTTCGGTCCATGGGCTCGCGAAGAGTCAGACACGACTGAGCGACTTCACTTTCACTTTTCACTTAAATGTATTGGAGAATGAAATAGCAACCCACTCCAGCGTTCTTGCCTGGAGAATCCCAGGGATGGAGGAGCCCGGTGGGCTGCCATCTCTAGGGTCGCACAGAGTCGGACACGACTAAAGCGACTTACCAGCCAGTATTCTTGGGCTTCCCTGGTGGCTCAGCTGGTAAAGAATCCGCCTGCAATGTGGGAAACCTGGGTTCAATCCCTGGGTTGGGAAGATCCCTGGAGAAGGGAAAGGTTACCCTCTCCAGTATTCTGGCCTGGAGAATTCCATGGACTGTATAGTCCATAGGGTCTCAAAGAGTCAGACACGACTGAGAGACTTTCACTTAAGCAAATACATGGCAGAAGATTGTAACTGTTAAGAAGAAAAATAAAATGGGGATACAAGTGGCCCCATAAGCTTGAAGTAGAGGAAGCATATTTTATTCGGGGCAGTTCTAGTTTATACATGAGACTGAACATTAACCAGTTCTGTAAGCTAATGTCCATCGGCAGATTATTGAACTCTGCTCAGTCCAAAGAAAATTAGGCATAAGAGTAACAATGCTGAAGGATTCATTCATCCATACTCCTCAGTTCTGCATAATGTCAACTGTCGTTGGTTTAAGCCAGACTGAATCCAATAATGAGACCACAGATATTTGCCTCCCAGGGAGAAGAATTATAAAGTGCTATTATGACTACGTGAAAAATGGCAGGTCACAGGTTTAACAGTTGCTTTATGGAAGAGCTTATGCAGTATAAATGGGCGTGATAAATTTCTATTTAAAGTCTTAAATTTGCATCCTACTTTTAAAGTACTATTATAAAACCAGTTAGGTTCAGTTTATTTAACAAAATTTTCTGCTGCTACATAAAATAGCACATGGTAGTGTGTGTGTGTGAGAGAGAGAAAGTTCTTCTCTAAACCCCATCTTTACCATTGGCTACCTCCTGCATTTTACCCCTGCTCAACAAGTTGAGAATTTAAGAATATTATGTATTAACTGTTTACTAATGCCTGTACTTCCTGTATAGTTGAAAAGTGTAGCCACGATAATCAAAATATGCTCTTCTCACAGATCCCTCATGGCTTAAACCTACTTTTCACTATAGATAATTGACAACTCATTTTCCTTTGATTTGAAAATATAGGAAAGCATTTCCATTGTCATTTTTCCCCAGAAGTTTCTTGTCAAAATGCCTGGAATTCTAGCTTTATTCCATGAAGATTTTTTAGGAGTAGTTACTATGATCAATCATTGGCATCATTAACTGAACATTAATGTTAAAGTCCTCACATTATGTTAAATGTTCTTTGACTGGATCAAATATGGTAAACACGAGATTTTAATTCATCCAGGATAATCACTCCAATTTTGTACAGCCCTCCTGCAGGCTTTCTCCATTTGCATCAAAAAGTGAAATAAGATATTTAAACTAACGTTCCTTTATGTGAACATTCGCACAAATACATATGTAGAAATTTAGGAAGTGGAGGAGAGGAGCATGGAAAATCCAGCAAACTGTTTAGTACCCCAGAGGTGGGGCAGAACTGTGCCCCAGAGCAGAGCACTGGGAGCAATCCCGGGTCCAAACCACACTGTGCCCCAGCACAACATCAAATTTGAGCGAGCTAGAATCCTCTGTGTCTGAGCTCCACCATCAGGAGGACATGGAAGAGAGGAGGCGTAGAGTTGATTCTAGTTGGAATACGAGAAGTTAGAAGGTATCGAAAGAAATGGTGAGGGGACTTCCTGGAAATTCAGTGGTTTGGACTTCACTTTCCAGTGCAGGGAGGGCAGGTTCAATCCCTGGTCAAGGAACTAAGATTCCGCTTGCCTCACTACCAAGACACCAGAACATAAACAGAAGCCACATTGTAACAGACTCAGTAAAGATTCAAAAAATGGCCCACATCCAGAAGAGAAAAAAAGAGATGATGAGAGAGAAGGATGACAGGAGACTTAAGAAAATCAGCCTATGTGAGGGGCCAAGGACGTGGATCAGTCAGGCTGTCAGGCAGCCTTGGTGCTGACTTTAAGCTCTTCTTTCCCATTTGCCACTCAACTTCTGGCAGATTACATCAGGGGAGAGATGATTTTGCCTCTGAAGCACCACTCTAAACCCTAATAGTTTCTCTTAGAAAAGTCCTTCTCAATTAATTTTATGACATTTGTTATAATTAAAATTGATTTTTATCCCTCACTCTTTTAGTTATTGTAGGAAGTCACCCTGAGAATTGAAAACCGTGAGTTACCATGACTGGAAGACTGTCTAAAAATCAGGCAGAAAGGTACTAATGAATTTTAAAAGATGGGACCAGCCTCACTTATATGTTCTTTCATCTACTGCTAAAGAGAAGATTTAAAATATTACTAAATAAGGTTTCTTTTCCAGGAGCATCACTATTTTGGCACTGGTTAATGCTTTCTCTTCCTTTTGCCTTCCAGGAGCCTTAGCTGCCAGCGGGTGACTCTGCATAAGAACATGTTTCTCACCTACGTTCTGAACTCGATCATCATCATCATCCACCTGGTTGAAGTGGTCCCCAATGGAGAACTCGTGAAAAGGGATCCGGTAGGCACTGCGTGATTTGTTTTTAATTTTATTTTTAAAGATACAGTATCTGTAACTGGGCTTCCCAGGTGGTTCAGTGGTAAAGAATCCACCTGCCAATGCAAGAGACGCAAGTTCAATCCCTGGGTTGGGAAGATCCCCTGGAGAAGGAAATGGCAACCCACTCCAGTATTCTTGCCTGGAGAATCCCATGAACAGAGGAACCTGGCAGGCTACAGGCCATGGGGTCGCTTGAGTCAGACATGACTTGGCAACTAAACAACAACCTCTGTAACTAGTGAACATGGTGTCATTGTCTTACATAAGCAGCTGTTTACATATATAATAATATTTACTTTTACAGTTGAGTTTTGCATTAAGGTATTATCATCCCTGTGTAATTTTTGGAGGTATTGGTTATATGCTATAGTAAAGGGCTGAAAATAATTAAGTTATAGCCAAATAAGATTTATACTATCAATCATGAGTTGTCATGACTAATAAATAATTTACTAATATCTAAGGGAAGTTCACTGAGCACATATACTAGGTGTTATAAAGCAGTGCTTTGCGATGGCCCCGGTGTGTCACTAATGGTTACAGGTGTGCATAGGTATTAATTGCTCATATTCTGGGGCCTGAATGGTCTTGGGCCAGTCACTTCAGCTGTAATGCATTTACTCTAGTGGTTCTTAGAAATTTTATCATGGTTTATGTCTGCATGACTTTAAAAAAGGTTTACATGTCCCTAGTTCACACACTCTCACCTCCCAGTCTCTGCTGGTGGCCCCCATGAACTGTGCCTAGCCAGAAACGAGAGCGTGAGGAAGCCCTGAAGGACATGTGCAGACCGGTTTCTCTGGGTCCTGGAGCAGAGTAGAGACCGCATTTGAAAGCACAAACAGAAGTTATCCAGCACACAATGAATGGCCATGGGATATTTTCTTTCTTTCTTTCTTTTTTTTTTTTTTTTGTTTCTCTGCTTAACTGTGTTATGCAAGCATCTGTAGATAGCCTCATCTTTCAGAACTGGCACTTGATGGCTTTGCCAACCCAATGACAAAAATGCGTGAAATCTGCCCGGAGCGTGCATCCTGTGTGACAGTGGAATGGCATGGGAAAGCAGCTTACTCTGGCTTCTAATGGATCCACAGTGTTAATAACCTTTGCAGTGTGAATACATCCAGGAAGGCATTATGATCTATCTTTTCAAAACATGGCATCTGTGATTGGGACAGAGTCCTGTCTTAGGTGCAGAATGGGTTTTATCCTGAAGACTTTCCTTTTTTGTGTGTCAACTGATTTTAATAAAAGTATTCTCTTGTCACTTAATCCTCACAAGACCCCCGTGAAGAGTGATTATTATCCCCTTTATTAACTGAGTAAATAGAGGTTTGGTGAAAGCATGTGTCCTCCACACTATGGATCATTAGAGGTGGGTTTGACCCCAGACCTGTCTCACACTGAAGCCCAGCTGGTGTCCTCTGTGCCCCATGGAGCTCCTGTTTATCTTGATTTCTTGCCTTAGGAAGATTGTTCTTAAAGATACAGACTCAGCTATTTCAAAGTGATGGTTGTCCATAATTAAAGATGCACACTGTATTTCATTAGGGATGCTCACCCCCACTAAGATTAAAACAGGCGTAGAGGGAATTCCCTCGTGCCTCCCAATGTAGGTGATGCAGTTTCAACCCCTGGTCAGTAGAACTAAGATCCCAAATGCCATGGGGCAGCTAAGCAAGCCCATGCACTGCAACTAGAGAGCCTGCATGCTGTAATGAAAGGTCTCACATGCTGCAACTAAGGTCGGATGCAGCTAATAAATGATAATCAATAAATGTTTACAAAACAGAAATATAGGTGTAGAAGCCATTAACTACGACTGTCTCAGCCAAGAAGACTCAAATTTGGAATTCCCTATTAAGTATGAAAACCCTGTTAATTGGCAGTACCCCAATACAAAGTAAAATGTTTAAAATTGGGGGGAAAACAAAAACCTGAGAAAGTTACCATCTGTTCAAAGTAGGCCAGGAAATGGCACTTTGGTTATTGAATAATCAGCACATTAACCTGGGTGCAGCGCTCAGTCAAACTATGAGATATTGCCAATTCTTAAGTAGACTGTCTCCCACCTCTCCTGTGGGGGTCTCACACCCACTTGTCATGCCTCCAGCCCACTGTCTGGATGTTAGAATAAATGGGGCCTCTCATCCATGATGAGATGATACTTAACCTGTTATCTTCCTGAAATAGTATAAATTCAGGACTTTTCTGAGTTCACTAATAAATTGTAGAAGCCATTTCACCTTACCCATCAAATGAGGGTAATAAAAACTGCCCTGTTTACTTCTAAGGGGTTGTTCCAGAGTCCCAAAGACACATAATGCTTTTAAAAATTCCCCAGCGTGTGCTACTGCAAGCAATTGCTCACAAGGTAACTGCTAACCCCATCCCTGTGACTAGCTCCTTAAGTCTCTGCACATGGCTTTCTCAACCAATCTGTTACTCTATCCATTGTCTTAGTGTCATAAGTTATCATTGGCGGGTGTTTTCACTTTCGTAGTATACTTTAGGGACAGACAAGCCTAGTTACTCGGCCAGTCGACACGCACAGGCTGCCTCCTAACCACCAACAAGCCAGCTCAGCCCTGCCTTGCATCTCCGCTATTGCTTAGAAACATTTAATAATGCCTGGAAGCAGGTACCTAGGCACCTGGCTTAGCCACGACACAGCTGATTCCCTGGAAAAGTGTGAATGTGAGCATAGAGGAGTGGAGAAATTAATAGAAAGCCTTCTTATGCATATGGAGGAGTGAGGGGTGGCTCTTTCACACACATTAGGCATTCTCAAAGTGATGTAAGTTTGAGGAAAGAAGTTCATCTTTATAGCATAACCTAGTTCTCCTAATCAATATATTTTTAACCTAACAGACTTGGTTTTTGTTGTCTTTTGTAACTATGCAAGAGCAAACTTCCTAGGAAAAAACTGTAAAACTCTTGAAAGGTAGAATTTCATCCAATCAGTCAAATATTGATTGAGCACCCCAAACTCAAATTTTAGTCTTCAGGCTGAACTAAATTCATATCATTTGGGGGAAATACCTATTTATGACATTCTCTTCACAATCCCTGGAAATACAGCCAGCCTCACATAGAAACAGCGCTCTGTATCTTACCGCTGTATATGTGAGGCTCCACCATTTATTTACCTGTTTCAGCGTGTGTGTGTGTTTGTGTGTCTTTTTTTGGTAGAAAACAAAGGAACAAAGCATCTGGATATTTTACTTGGTATGCCTGAATGAGAAGTCTCCTTTCCTCTGAGGTTCAAATGAGAAAAAGTGAAAGTGTTAGTTGCCCAGTCATGTCCGACTTTGTGACCCCATTGGCTGTAGCCCACCAGGCTCCTCTGTCCATGGCATTCTCCAGGCAAAAATGCTGGAGTGCATAGCTATTCCCTTCTCCAGGGGATCTTCCCAACCCAGGGATTGAATCCAGGTCCCCTGCACCGCTGGCTGAGCCACCAGGAAAGCAAAGCCACCAATCACAGCCCACTTACAGCGGCAGATGGGGCCTATTATCTGTGTGAGCACACACTGCCCTCTTTCACGTGTCCAGGTGTCTGGTTCTTCCAAGGGACAAACTCTGAAAGCATGTGTCTTTCAGCAAATAAATAGCATAGGCTAAAAACAAAAGACCACAATGACAAAAGTCAACCTGTGTTTGTAAATTGTGAAACATCCACTTGGCCGAAAGGGGGGAGGAGGGGAAGGACATTTGTTTTCAGTACTTTCTCTATTTGGACACAGCTTTTGTTTTCCAGTGAGATTTTGATCCATCTCTTATCTAACCTTCCATATACAAACAACACAGGACTGCCCTCTGAGGCATAATTAGTTCAAGAAAGGACGGGAAAGAATTCTCCAGTGGATATAGCTTGTATGTTATTTATCCTTGAAACTGCTTATTTACTAGTTCCAAGAGAGACACAGGTCTTAAACTTTGTATTGAATCTCATCTTGAAAATGCATATTCTGTCATAAATGCTATCATAGAAGTTCAATTTCTTGGGGATCTTTTCCTATCCAAAAAACTATTAAAGTAAATTGCAGTTGAAACTGCACATGTAGGCATTAGGAATAAAGGAGATTTTGCTGTTGTAACATATTTGAACATACAGGTCATAAACAAGAACAAGGAAAGGTTTAATTCAATTTAACTAGAAAAGCCCCATCTTTCCCAGCAGTAAATTCCCCACCTCTAAAAAGACAGAGAAAATAATATCCAAACACTGAGGGTCATATCATCAGCATATTATTAAGTCATGTGTAATTTTACTCTAAATTATGTGAAATATTGCATTTTTCTTGAAAAACTGACATTCCAGAAAACATTAGACTAAGGTCCTCCCTAGCTGAGAAAAGTGGAGATAATAAAGAAAAACCCAAAAAAGAAGAGTCAAACAAAGAAACTAGCAGAATAAGCTTTTGAAAAGGGGAAGTTATTAGATATTGTCAATCTACAAATATTCATTAAAAATTGAAATTAACATGAAGAACACAACCAAAGTCATAAACTAAAGAAAAGCACATCCATTAGACTTCATCTGTCTGTGATTCAAACGTATGTCTCTTTCCTATAAAAAAATATATAATTTTCTATATACAAAAGAATATATACTTTTTAAAGACTTTCTTTTTTAGGCAAACTAAATGCAGAATTGTGGGTTTGTTTGTTTTTTTTCCCCCTTAATTTTGACCCAATTCTCAGGTCACTGAATCAGCAGTTAAGAGGCAAAAATATTTTCCTTCCCAGTGCCCATGGGGATATATTAAAAAGAAAGTTATTTCTTGTGAAAGGAGGCTGCATCATCCCAAATGCTTTTATACTACTTCTGGGAGGGTGTGTTTAGTTGGGGCCGAAAGAAAACCGAGTTCTCAGTCTTCAGCAGGGAATCCCAATGGGCTTCTGGTCCCCTTCCCATCAAAGTAGTCAGTCTGTTCCTGTGGAAGTTTTTTGGTTGGGCAGATTCTCTCCAGTAAAACCAAGAGTGAGAATCTTCTTCCTTCACACAACTTTTTTTTTTTTTTAAGTTAAACTCAGAATAACTCATGGAATAAATAAGGGCTGAATAGATCCTCAGTTTATTGAGTGATATGAAAATTGCCCATTGTCACTTGTGTCATTTGAACATTTCATTTCCATAATATCTAAAACTTCATTTTCTTGTTCTATCTGCTTTTTCAATGATCTTCATGTAGGGAGTCAGGAGGCAGAATTAAAAGCATTGTTCTTGCCGCATCTAAAGGAAGCTGGCAGCACCCTCATCATTTCCTAGAAAGAAATGTCTCTCTGAACTTTTTGTCTGAGTCCGAAAGGGGACAATACAGCAAGATTAGTTTTTGCTGGGAACCTGAGCATTTTGTACCTCAAACGCCAAAATAATTGGGTCACATTTTTTATAGCCTATTATATAAGCAAAGTCAAATGAGCCCCAAGTTCTGAAAAACAAAGTGGATTTCTTCCAAGTCTCACTTTTTCAGGACAGTTGGGACAATGGACTAGGTCAGGATTTCATCCTAGTCACAGGAAGCTCAGCTTGGAATGGATGCTCAGAACTGAAACCAAGGGTGCAAACTGACTCCTCCTGCCCAACCTAGAAGAGCCTGGTGGGTGGGTGGGCTTATACATGTGAGGGAAGTGACAGCAAAGTTTTGGGGATGAGAGATCAATAGCCAAAAAAACTGTATTGGAATTATCCATTTTGGTGCCTATGAAAGATATTTGATTGAGAAAGAACAAGTATTATGGATTTGAGGAACAGTGCAGAGAGAATGATGCTAAGATGTGATAATGAAGTGAGGTATCTTACCCTGGTTGGTTATGTGATTTCACTTGACTTACATCAAAACACCAATAAATGGTCTTTTAACCAAGATCATATGGTACAGAAAGTATAGAGGATATCTTTATTCCTTTTAAAATGTATTAATTATAACCAAACACATTCCCATATGGCTGTAAAGAATTTATTCTTAAAATGGCTATAAACATCAACCCAGTTTCTCTCATCTGACCCATCTGGGTGATACCTCTGCACAAGAAGTTAGTGACCTACAAATGGTATCTTGCAGCATGGTTTTGGTAGTGAGTGTTCATCTCAATGTTTGCAGCTTTTTTCCCCTGCTTTGAGAAGGCTGTTATGAATTTAGTGCAGCACTTCTTCTAGATTTGTTTTCATTCTCAAAAGAAAAACTTTCAGCTGAGATACTAGAAATTTTCTTTCCCCTTTTGATTTATTTTTTAAAACTTTTTATTTTGTATTGGGGTATAGCTGATTAACAATGTTATGATAGTTTTAGGTAAACAGCGAAGGGACTCGCCCATACATATACAAGTATCCATTCTCCCTCAAACTCCCCTCCCATCCGGGCTGCCACATAACATTGAGCAGAGTTCTCTGTGCTCTACAGTAGGACCTTGTTGGTTATCCATTTTGAATACAGCAGTTTTTACACGTCCATTCCAAACTCCCTAACTATCCTTTCCTCCCATCCTTCCTCCCCACCCCCCACATCTTCAACCATAAGTTAGCTTTCTAAGTCTGTGAGTCTGTCTCTGCTTTGCAAATAAGTTCTTTTGTATCATTTCTTTTTAGACCCTGCACATAAGGGATGTCATATGATATTTGTCTTCTCTATCTGACTTACTTCACTCAGCATGACAATCTCTAGGTCCATCCATGCTGCTGCAAATAGCATTATTTCATTCTTTTTAATGGTTCAGTAATATTTCATTATAATATGTACCACATGTAAATACTAGAAGTTTTGTGCACTCCCTTGGGATATGTTGGTTAACTGTCAGAAAGCTATGGAGCAATAGTCAATTTGATATTTGGTGTGTTTAGGTGGCTTGCTTCAAATACCATAGCATTGCTCTTGCTAAAGCCCGGGATCTCAAATCCCAACTCTTCTACTTACAGATTAATCTTGAGCCAGTTACTTAACCTCACTGTGCTTCACTTTCCTGATAATGATAACAGTAGTGCCTTTCTCAAAGAGCTGCTTGTGAGGATGAAATGAACCAATACATCTAAAATCCATAAAATTGAGTCTGCCATGCAAGAACTCTCAAATGTTAGCTATTATTATTTGTAGTTGTTCCCATTGTCATGGCCTTAAGCACTCATAATTTTCTAACCGTGGCACCAAGTTTCATTTTTGTGTTACACAGCATGGGAGAAAGTGAGAGCATGTGTAAAATACTGCTCAAATCTTAAAGGACTAAGTGTGAAAGCAGAATGCACATACTCAGAGGTTTTTAAATCTCAAATAACAGAAAGGGCTGTGGCATGTGAATATAAAACTCATTCAGTCATGGCTTTGAAAATCCCCAGTGAAGAGTGATAATACCCTCATTACACTGTACAGATAAAAGACCCTTGAGTGTAGCAAGCGTTAATTTTTATTCCCCTGCCACATTTCTAACAGGTCCCCCCCTCCAAATCATGTTTCTGTTTTCTCTGGCTTTGTTTCCCAATCACTGCCAGAGCATTGCCTCTGCCAATTTCTGGATCATTTTCCAACGTATTTATCTCATATGGGACTTTTTCTCCAGTGTTTTGTTTTGTTTTGTTCTTTGTGCTAAACACACCCAATTGTGACTACAGTTGCACAGATTCAAGCTCATTTTCTCTGAGGTGGTATCAAAAATCAGTCCAAGATTGCATGACAGATTCACATTTAATTGAAAACACTTTATCTTTTAAATTTCTCTGGAGAGAAAGGCTGCAGTGGTATCCTTCAAAGTTAATGCTGACTTTCTGACTGGGGTATCTTCCTCCTTCATTCAGCTAGCATTAAATACTGGACCCATTGACAGTTTTCAAGTTGACAGGAGAACGTTTTTCCTTTCAGTTTGTCAACTGTTCTGGCATCTTGACAAAAAGTTCTCTAACTCCTCCTCAGGTGGTTTTAGTATGCATGTGAATCAAAGCCAGGGCGTTTCCCCATTGCATTGTGAATCTGCTGGAAGAACAAGCTTGTGCTCTTCAGTTGGTTAGGGTTATTACTACTGGATGGCTAGCAAGTAACCAAAACAGGAGGCAGGTACCGAGGAAACTCCTTATATACCCTAAATCTATTCCAAGTGTGTCCCTTAGACCAACAGCTTAAGCGTCACTTGGATACTTACTAGAAATGAGAATCTCATGGCCCACCCTACATCTTCTGAATCAGAATCTCTACTACCGGGGCCCCCCAAATCTGTGTTTTAACAAGCTCTCCCAGTGATTCTGATGCATGCTAACATTTGAAAATCACCACTATGAACTCTTATTATTTATATTTGAATTGGATATTTTTGGAGGGATTATTCAGTACCAAGTGGGATGCCATCCTTATCTCTGTGTCCCAAACATTTGGACTCCAGTGTGGAAACTAAGGCTCCCTTATAAAAACAAAATCCCTCAGGTCGGATGGGCTCAACATAGCTCCTGGTTCATGTATGAGAAATGGATCATCCGGTTCTCTCCTTTTTTTGTTGTTTTTTTAAAGTTAAGTAGGTATCACTAACAGATCAGTAAGCTTCTGTGTTATTCTCCTTGTTGGCCATAGAAAAGGGGCCATAACAGTTATGTGATGAATCCTTGGATGCTGTCAGAAATTATGGTTCTCAGACACATTATAAGAAAATAAACTTGTCTAGTCTATAAGTCCTTGGTGGCTCAGTGGTAAAGAATCCACCTGCCAATGCAGGAGATGCAGGTTCCATCCCTGGGTCGGGAAGATCCCCTGGAGAAAGAAATGGCAACTCACTCCAATATTCTTGCCTGGAGAATTCCATGAACAGAGGAACCTGGCAGGCTACAGTGCGTGGGGTCACAAAGAGTCAAACACAACTTGGCGCCAACTAAATAGCAACAACAACTCTATATAACTCAACCCACCAGAAAGTAATAATAAAAGAACGCTTGGGGCACTGGAATTCCATTGCCCTAGTTGGCTGTTTACATGTGATACTAATCATCTAAGAGCTAGTACACTGATCTCCGCATCTAGTGGGTGACACATGTTGAGAGATGCTCGAGGAAACTGTCTCTCTGGCTGAATGCAGATACTTTGGCTCATTCTCATGTTCATCCTCTGTTCACGGCCAAATCGTCGCAGATGTCTTCCTCTGAGTATCTTCATTTCTTTCCAACAGCCGATGTGCAAGATTCTGCACTTTTTCCACCAGTACATGATGTCATGCAACTATTTCTGGATGCTCTGCGAAGGCCTCTACCTGCACACTCTCATTGTGGTGTCTGTGTTCGCTGAGGGACAGCGCATGTGGTGGTACTACCTCCTGGGCTGGGGTAGGTATTTTCTGCTGCTGAGTTTTGATCCGCTTTTACCTCTGTCTAATTGTTTGCAGTCTTCTGCTAGTCTTGATCAGAAGATAGTCAAGGGCTCAGGTTCTATGAGGAGAGATGGGACACAGGTCCTGGCCACAGTTCAGTCTCCAAGAGAACTTGGTAGAAGCTCCTAACAAGTTCAGACAGACTGTGATAGGCAAAGGGGTGAGTGCCACAGAGGAGGGCTGTGATTATGAGAATGTCTTCAGGAAACAAAGATGGGCAGAAAGCATGCTCTGATGGAGAGAAGATCCGATTACTTCCTTATAAGTCTGCATGGGACCAATTACTGGTCATTTTCTCCCAAATCGAAGCAACTTCAAATGCTGAAGTTTAGTTCTGAGAAAAATCATTTCTTTTACAACCCTCTTCAGATTGATTCTTTGCCTTGCTGGCCCTCCCCTTGTTGTAAACCAAAGAAGGAAATTCCCTACCCTCCATGAACTTTTATAGTGAACAAAGAAAACATATCTAGTGCTCCAGGAGAAGAATCCTAGGGAGAGAAGGATTATTCTTTCTCTCACCATCTTTAGTAGAAGGGAAAGGTTGTTACGGTTCTGGAAGCCTGGAGGGAGAAGAGGAAAAGGAAAGAACAACTACACTGTGTAAAAAGTGACATCATGATTAGAGGAAGGTGAAGAGCCCTAGGAATTAGCAGATACAGAGTCTACACTCTTCCCTAGTATGAAACACACGTCCTTTCTATAAAATGACAAGGTAGAAGTGAAATCTCCATGTTGCCTCTCTTTCTAATTCTAAAATGTGCATTGCAAAATCAATCCAGAGAATGAATTTCTGATTCTAAACCTGAATGGGGTATTAGAACTGCTGTAAATAAAACAGTTATGTCTTGTGTAAATAGTCAACTCAGAATTCTTTCAAGTCAAACATTTAATCGATGGTCCCATTTTGAATTATATGCTTCATGGGTTAAGAAGCTGAGGTGGTTCTTAGATGAAAACTCAATATTCTGAATCTCCTTTTGCACATAATTCACAGAAAATAAAAGTGTGGCAGTCTAATTCACCTGAGAATTACTTTACAATATTGTAGTGGGTTTTTTTTTTATTTTTTAAATTAATTTATTTTTTTAATTGAAGGATAATTGCTTTACAGAATTTTGTTGTTTTGTGTCAAACCTCAACAGAATCAACCATAAGTATACATATATCCCCTCCCTTTTGCTTTTTTTTTTTTTTAGTAAATTTATTTATTTTAGTTGGGGGCTAATTACTTTACAATATTGTAGTAGTTTTTGCCATACATTGACATGAATTAGCCATGGGTTTACATGTGTTCCCCATCCTGAACCCCTCTCCCTCCTCCCTCCCCATCCCATCCCTCTGGGTCATCCCATTGCCCCAGCCCTGAGCATTTGTCTCATGCATCGAACCTGGAATGGTGTTCTGTTTCACATATGATAATATACATGTTTCAATGCTATTCTCTCAGAACATCCCACCCTCACCTTCTCCCTCAGAGTCCATAAGACTGTTCTATGCATCTGTGTCTCTTATTCTGTCTCGCATATAGGGTTATCGTTACCATCTTTCAAATTCCATATATATGCATTAGTATACTGTATTGGTGTTTTTCTTTCTGGCTTACTTCACTCTGTATAATGGGCTCCAGTTTCATCCATCTCAATAGAACTGAGGATAGTTTTTAAAACTATCTACAAACCTCAACCACATGAAGCAATATTTTATTGGGCATGGGTACATCTGAGAAAAAGAGAATCTTTTTTTTTTCTTTTTACAAATATTACTTTACTCTAGATTACTTTTATAAAATGAAGGTTAATTTGTAAAAGATTCAGATGGGGTGCACTGCCAGCAGCTATGTCCTTCATTCCATTTGTAAATTCAAAGTTGTTTTTGACAAATACTTCAAGTTTACTCAGGGAAGTAGATTCTGAGCTACTTTAATGAAGGTCCTGCAGACAGAACTTACAGAGGGTAGCTACTCTGAATTGTTCTTATTGAACGAAAATAGGATCAACACACATGTTGTAAACAGAAGAACAAAAAGCCTAGAAGAAATACTGAGAGCATCTTTGGAGCAATCAGACTTTGGCTTTCATATGCTGTCTCAGGTCAGTGTATGACCTGAAGGTCACTTCCCTTCAGAATAACCCTGCTCCCCTCTGTAAGAGAGCCCAGTTCACACATAATGAAAAGCTTTCTGGTCTCAGTTACTGGTCATCATCATGTACCTACCACACTGGATAATTTGTGAAAGGCTTTTAAGTAACTGGATGCTGTTAACCAAACTCTCTTACAGTTTGTGACATTCTAAGAGCATTTTATCTGCTTTGACCAAAGATAATTTGCACAAGAACATCAGGACAACATCTTGACAAGATGTTGAATTTGTCACTGTTCTTTCCATCCAGCTGTAGTTATAGCTTTTGTGCTTTTTTTTTTTCCATTTTAGGACTCCCACTGCTGCCAAGCACTGCTCATGCTATTGCTCGGGCTCTGTTATTCAACGACAAGTAAGTATTGTGGTTTTTAGTGAATTTATTTGTAAATAAAATGTGATCATATTGATGTATTCCCCCCTCTTTTATTCAGCTGCTGGCTGAGTGTGGACACCAACTTGCTTTACATCATCCACGGTCCAGTCATGGGGGCACTGGTGGTGAGAATTGCTTTTTAAATCCATTATTAACAGTATTATCTCTGTGGGGTGTTCTGTCAAGATGGTTTTATGTAGTATGTGTATTACAACTCCAAAATGAAGTTAATTTAATGATAATCTATAATAATAATTTGATCCAAGAATCTTGTTTTTAAAAAATGATTTTTATTTAATACAACTGAGTGGAGGGACATAAGCTCATTTCTATACAAGGCACAGCAATAATACAGTGGGGTCTTTTTTTTTTTAGACAATTCGATAAATACTCCTAATTAAAGATAAAGACCAAAGGTGAAGATGTTGCTGATAAGAATGAGAGAGACCACAAAGTCCACTTGCACCAATTTCCGCTAGGCTCTGCCAAACTAAACCATCTTCCATTTCACCTTTGGTCCATGAGCCATCATCATGACTACCGCTGAATCAGGCACTTCACAAACACTGCCATGCTATTTACTAACAGCAGTCCTTCAAAGTGGACACATCAAGATGGTTCACTCATTAGGAAAACTAGACTCAAAGGCTCAAGTAAAGTCATTTAGCATCCCATGACAAGTAAGAAGTTGGGCAGGGAGAGAATCTGATTATCTGAATCTATATCCAAGCTCTTTATTTCTACCCATAGTTTACTATATGTTGGCCATCATCAGAGCCATCAAATTTAATATTTAGACATTATTTCTCCCATTAATCTCAAACACTGTTTTTTTTAGGTAAGAATTAGAAAAATAAAAACAGTCGGAGTCATAGATCATACTCTTCTCCTGTACTGAAGAATCATCCATTAGTAACTGATCAAACTGGGTCACACCCAGACTGTCTCCTAACTTTCCTGGCCTCCAATGCAGATTCAATTTCTTTTGCCATTTTTCAGAGTAGTGATGTACTTACTAGTTCAACTGTGCTCACAAGGACCTACTAACATGGGTCTTGAATATTTATCACCACTGCATAAGAATTTGATTTTTATTAAAGGTCTCTTTCCTTCTTGAATTTTGGGGCTAATGTTTATTTCTACTCCAGGTAGAAAAACTACTCTGATTATTTTTAAATAAATGATCAATTAAAAATTTAAAACAACCTCGGTTGCAAAACTAACTTTCACAGCCAAGGAGTTTTTTGTGATCTACAAGAATGGCAGATATTAAAGAGTGACCATACCAAGTGCTGGCAAGCGTGAAGAACAACTGGAATTCTCACATAATGCTGGAGGGAGTGTAACATGAAGCCACCTCTTTGGAAAGCAGTTTGGCAGCTTCTAGTCAAGTTAAATATACATTCACCATATGAACAGGCCTTTCCACCGTTAGGTAACTTTTGCAAATGAAATGAAAACATGCTCCACAAAGACTGGTACACAAGTAATTCACTGTGTGCTTATTCATAACAATCAAATTTTGGAAACCATTGCAATTTCTGTAAACAGGAGAATGAATAAACAAATGATGTGTGTGTATTATTTATATAATGCAGTACTACTCAGCAGTAAAAATGAATGAAATGCCAATATACACAACACAAATGAATCTCACAGATAGTATGTTAAACCAAAGTAACCAAACACAAAAGAATACACAGTGTATACACACACACACACACACACACACACACACACACACACACACACACACACACACACTCCTATTTCTGTGATGCTAGAAATCAGTGGCTACTAGAGGTAGGGGATGGAGCTGTTGACTGCAAAGGGCAAGAGGGGCTTTCTGGGGTGGTGGAACTGCTCTTTTCTTGTTTGGAGTGGTTGTTACCCTGGTGTATACATTTGTCTAAACTTCCCAAATGTAAACTTAGAATCTCTATTTTATTGAATGTACATTATGCCTCAATGAAGTGATTTCCTTTAAAAAGTGTTATTAGCAAACAAGTAGTCTGAGTTAGCCTTCTCCACTGCATAAGCTTTACAGATAAGTTTCTCAGACCCCATTTTACTTTAAGTTAACTAGTCCTAGCTAAGGGGGAAAATCTTAATGAAAAGATAAGAAGGTGAAATCTAAAAATATCATTTATGACTTCCCTTTGGAAAAATGATAAAAACCTAAATAAAGAATAAAAAATCTTACTTAGATTTGAACCTAATATAGTTACATATTCAGGATATTATTTTCTCATTTAGAAAAAAAAGGGAGGGATGTTAGTTCATGTTCAAAAGGAGTATTTGGCTCCCCTGATCCGCCATGTTGTCATAACAAGGAGCAGATGGTCTCAACTCTGAGGCAGTCTCTTGTGTCCCAGCCAGTGTGGGTGCCATCCCTCCCCCCCCAACACACACACACTGGGTAGATAAGAACTGGGCCAAGGGGGTGTCCTTCAGGGGTGTTCACCTGGAGAATTTGCTCAGAACACTGATTATCTTTGCAGTTGAACTTCTTCTTCCTGCTGAACATCATCCGAGTGCTTGTGAAGAAAATGAAGGAATCACAGGAGGACTCGTACATGTACCTGAAGGCGGTGAGGGCCACTTTGATCCTGGTGCCCCTTCTGGGGGTCCAGTTCGTCATCCTTCCCTGGCGACCTTCCCACCCCGTGCTTGGGAAGATCTATGACTTTGTGATGCACTCTCTGATTCATTTCCAGGTGAGGGGTGATGTACTCTCTGATTCACTTCCAGGTGAGGGGGGAACCATGGATTCAGCCACTCTCTCAGCTACTTGGAGCAGGGGCCACAGTTGTCTGGGGCTCCTCTGTGATGAGAATGAGCCTTTCGAACATGCATTACCTGGAAGGGAGGTGGCACCTTTCTGTCTTCCTCACTGCCTGCTTTCTCATGTTTTAAATCTTAAAACTGAGCAAGGAAACAGGAAATGTGAGGCCTGAACTTGGAGAATACACCTGGAAACGCCATGGACAGAGGAGCCTGGCAGGTGACCCTCCACGGGGTCGCACAAGAGTCAGACATGACTGAGCGACTAAACAACAAACAACTGAAATATTTGTCCAGAGATTGACCCACTTGCCCAGTACTGAGGACAGAGTTACTCCCACAGTCGGTGACCTCTCCTTCTCCTCCCCCATATCTGAGGGCCATATCGAGTTTTGCTTTATTGAGGGGAGTGTTGAAGACCCATGTAATCGATGCCAGTTGGCTTTCCAAACAGGATCATCATCAACAATTTTGACCATTTCTATAGACAAAAGCTTGGACACAAGGAATCTTGAGTGGTGACAGGAACCTGAGTAGTTACTAGATCCATGTCCTGTTTGGCGAGGTGGACTTAGCTGTGGGTACAGTACTGCACTAGTTCACCACAAGGACACAAGTCAGAGTCAGGCTTACAGCTATGCGTTGTGACATGTGCGCTTGCAAAAGTTCTCTCTACTAAACTCTACAAGATCCTTGTTTTTAAGTTTTTTGGGTACAAAAATTCTTTTCATATCCCCTGTAATCAGCATATTCTGTTATAAATCTCCATGTTAAGGCAAGCAATATATTAACCAGATTAATGAGAACAGTCCTTGTAGCCAAACAATAGAATCCTGTTGAGAATAAATCATTCCTGATGGAATATTCTTGGAGTTAAGCCCTGGACATGAGTGGTAGTAACTGTTTTTTCATTGAGCTTTGACTTGCTATTGCCGTAGTGAAATGTTCCTCTCCAGGTTGTCTATTTGTATTGATTACTAAACAACACAACGCACACAAAAATAACTTCAGCTCCATTTTTCCTCCTCTTTTTAGGGATTCTTCGTGGCTGTCATCTACTGCTTCTGCAACCACGAGGTAAGTGTGCATTTCACGTAATAGTGTCACCTATTTATATGAACCCAGCACTTTACCGTCTCCCAAGGGCCTCCGTGCACTTTGCACTGTCTGTCACTTCTACAGTTGACCTTACAGGGTTTCCAGACTAGCCCAATCTTATTTTTTCCACTACTGCAAGCTGAATCTTATCTCTGTTTTTGTATGGTACAATTGCAGATATTATCCAGACAGGTAGCTAAATTCACGTTTCCTGGCATCGTACCTTAAGTTGGTTGGCACCCTGAGAAGCAACAGTGAAAGCTATTCTGGGTTCCCATAGAATCCAAGTCACATCCCCATTCCCTTTGGAAGAACCAACCCATCACTAGGGCAGAGCCAGTATCTAGCCAGTCTATCTTGAGTCACTGCTGTCTTTTCCATTTGCTTGGTGCCAGTGTCACACCACCTATTCACCTCTTGGGAAATCACCCTGGAGTTAAGACTCAAAAGGGACTAAGTAATTTGTTACCTGAATATTTAGATCAGGAAAACCTAGAGATCCACATGGCCAGTGTTTTAAGGGGTTTTTTTTAGCCAGAGTTCCCTTTCGTCCAATGATATCCTACATGGAAGTCCAATTTGTAAAACATAAGTGGAGCTGCTTAAATTTGTACCAAAGAACTTCCAGGGCTGCAAAGAACGTGATTTGAAAGCTCCCTCATTTGTCAGGTGAGAAATCGAAACTCCAGAAAGATCACGTGACTTGCACAATGTCACAATCATAGCTTATAACCAGGACTAGAACCCAGATTTCCTGATTCCTAGTTACATGGGCTAAATCTTCCACTGCACAGCATTATATATGTGCCTCCTTCCTGAAGCTTCATTAGTATACTTCCCTTGAGTTATACACCTCATAACTTTTAATGTTAAAGTATCTGTGATCATTTTAAATCAATCTTTATTAATAATTTTATACCAAAGTATATCACATTTTTTAAGAGATCTACATATTATTTCCAAGTTGGTAATGAGAACCATTGTGCAACCATTATCAATTGATATTTAATGGATTTTCTAGTCTTTATTTCTTCAGTTAAACAACATTCAGTGAGCACCTATGATATTTTGCAGCTCTGCAACCTCTTGCTCATCTCCAACCCTCAAATTGCAAGATTGTTGCTCTTTTAATTGATACATTTTATTCCTTCATTCATTCATCAACTCCTTCCTTAATCCAACAAAAATATACTGTACATTCATTATTGCTAGGGACTATCCTGAAAGCCTGAGATAGAAATGAAAGACATCTTTCTGTTAGCAACAAAGTGTCTCTTTAAGAACAGTAAAAACCAATAAATAAATAGGACTTAGGTCACCCCATCTTTATATCAATTCCTGTGAATGTATATCCCTGCCTTTTGAATTGGCTCAGGTGGCATACAAAATGAATATTTTCATCTAAAATAATATCTATATAGGGCTAATATAAAAATCAGGTTCAGGCAGAGTATACCTTGAAAACACAAGAGAACTGCATGCATTTATAAAAATACCTCAATATTGATTGTGTCTTAACCATGACGCTGTCTCTGAAGTGGCAGGCATAGAAAGTGAGCCCAGAGGCACGCCTGACAGTTGAAAGTCTCTAGTCCAAGTGTGTTATCTCTGCTTTTAGAAGTAAAGAAACCACCTCCATTTTAATTAATATCATGTTACTGGGGAAATGTACAAGTGTGACATTTCTAATAATATAGAAATCATGTACTGTGCCAAATGTAATATCACAGTCCCATGAATTGTAGGCATCTGGACCTCAGCTGGGCCTTCTGTGAACATATTGTCTTACAACACTGAACACGGGCAGGGCACTTACTCATGCAGGCAGTGATTTCCAGCCACATCTGAGATAGGGTTGTGATCAGGCTTTGCCTGACTGAATGTTACATTTTAGTAGAAATCTAGGGGGCTAATATGTCAGTTCTACAGTGAAGATAAAAGTTTTAATTTTTCTTTATTATCCATTTGTCATCAGTGATTCCTGCCATGGAAATGGATCAGATAGTCAGTGGAGGAAAGGATTTTTGAGAATTCCAGTACTAGGTATCAGGAGGTGACCGTGAGAGCATGCTTATATAAAAAACATTTCCCACAACTCTTCCAAGACAGTGGACATTGACCATCCAATCATTTCAGTCAGCTACTAAGGATCTAAGAGACCTCAAAAAGATGACTACAGCTATGTGCTTAGTTGCATCCGACTCTTTGCGACTCCATGGACTGGGGCCTGCCAAGCTCTTCTGTCCATGGGATTCTCTAGGCAAGAATACGGGAGTGGGTAGCCATTTCCTCCTCCAGATTACAGCTAAGAAGATGCCCAATTTTTCCTAGCTCTGTACTCACCACTTCCCTTTCCTGTTTGTAAGGGATTCCCCTTATGTCCCTATGTGCTATTTCCAGATCAGTAATGTTATCACTTCATATGCAAAGATAAATTTTTCTATTTAAAAATTCTTTCAATAACTTGGTTTTCAAACTTGGTTTTCAAAAATACTGCCTTTCTAGAAAACTCAAGAAAGTCAGCTTCAGGATCCAAAGCTAAGCAATGATTCTTTGTCCTAGACAAAAAATCATCAGAACTCCTGAGATAAAGCTCATTTTCCATTCAACAGCACATAACTGCAAGTTCTTACAGTGAACTTAACAGGAGAACAAAGGCCAAAGACAAAAACATCAAAATTCAACCACAAAGATTCCAACCTGATTTTCTTTTTTACCAATATAGAAATAGAGACCTCCAAATGTTACCAACCCTATACAGTTACTTACTAATAGAACCAGGTATAATTATTATTCCTTCAAGCCATCAGTACAAGTTGACAATAAATAAATTGGCATAATCGGGAAAATGTGAAGTGATCTGTGTTAATTGCTTTTATAACTAGCAATGCATTTATATAATTCAAAACTTTGTGTATTCTGCTTTCCCCATGGGCAACTCCTTATATTTCTGATGCTTTTCAGGAGCAACCAAAGTCTCCTCTGTTTTTTTCAAACAGATTCAATGCCCATATTCTTGTGATCAAAGCACTGTTAGGCTCAACCTGAGGTATTGTAGGAGATAATTGCCCTTATTAAACTGAAATTATTGAAGTGTCTTTCACATGCTGCTAAGGGCCTATTCTTACATGTGTGGTTTACAAATGGAAGCAGATTGCCATCTCCACACAAAAGGATAGCTTATAATTCTGGAATACAATTACAGGAGGTGATGAACATTTCTGTCATAATTTTTAAAAATTAAAATAGACTTCAAACCCTTTGGCCTCATGCTGGGTACTTCATTAGTATGCATGGATACTCCAGTGGAGATTATTTTAAAAGGACAGATGAGGCAAAACAAAGGACTTCCTTTTTATTTCCCTGCTGGGCACTGTCTGCCTCAGACACCTTTAAATATCTGTGTTACGTTTTAGCTATAAATACAGCGTTGGTATTTAAGAGATTTTGAATCCACAGAAACTATCAGTTCCCTTTGTCTGGGGACAGTGCTTCTCTGAGCTGTATATTTCCTAATTCAACAGGGCATTTGATAGTTCCTAGATAATGAATTCGGCATTTAAGGACCTATGTTTAATAGACAGTACAGCCCAAAAACTGGAAAGCAACTGAAATATTTACTAGGTTCTTGAAGAGGTGCTAAAGGAGAAATGGATGGCCACAGGTATTTAGCTGAAAGTATAACTCAGGAGAGATGTTCTTTCCCAAATGTATTAAGCTATGGTTTCATATCAGTCCTTTCTTATATAATCAATCTAGTCTCTTCAATTCTGTAACTCTCCGTACTGCATAGATTGCAAAGCAAAAGCTCGCGACTGACAGGGAAACATGGTATATTTTTCAGGAGTGAAGTAGAAGACAAAGTGGGTGATGCAAAAAGAGAGTCTGAACTATTCATTCATCAATACCTTTAATAAATGCATTCGTATTTGAAAATACATTCCTAGGGTAATCTTCCCATCAGGAGTATTACCTTTCATTTTCCCAAAAATATTAAACAACACCCTTTTTCCAGCACAAATCACAATGTGAATAAAACTTTAATCTGCATTAGCATCCAATTATTTTCCAGGCTGTTGAGGACTCTCTATGGAGACCTAGCTTAGAATATATGAGAAATAACTGAACATGAGATCAGAAACTATGTCATTAGGAGCTCTTTTTATATCCTTAGCAACACCACCCTCCAAAGATATATATCCACACATATGACAGAAGAGTTTCCTTTAATCTAAAGACTAAAGACCACCATCCTGCCATAATAAGAGTATAACAGTAGGAATACTAGTGGCCTCCTTGTTTGGTATTATACTTACATCTTAGATGCCACGTGATTCATACTGTAGCCATGTAATCCATCAGGCAGCTAGGTGAGGTAGAAAAGTTGTATTGAAGAAAGTAATCTCAGAGGGGTTAACTATCCTGCCCAAGATTTCATGGCTAATGTGGGCAGAGCTGGTTTCTTGACCCAAAGTTCAATACTTTTTCATGGCATCAAATGAGACACAGTGAAATGGTCTTATCAGTGGAAAAGGCATTGAAAGGTGATGTGATGTTACTATTACAAGCATTTGCTTCTGGTAATTCCAAAATTAGCAACCCACTGCAGCTCCCGAGCAGTTCTCCAAATCATACACTGTGGCGTGAGAGAGAATACCTAACAATAAATGTAGATGACCCAGTGGTTTATAATTCACCTCTGGGAGGAATTCAAGTTCTCCAAAACCTGTGTTTCTAAGTCTTATATCAAAACTCAGGCTTTCGTATTTGCATGAAATAAAACTTCCATTTCTTCCTCAGCTTCAGTCTAGACATTTTTAGCACCCTCACCCTAATACCACCGGATGTCAATACACTAATTACAATACAGTCATGGATGGTCATTTTCTTGGATTTAGAAACTCATTCTAGAATGGATGTTGACAACCATTCAGAAAACATTTATTGAATAACTAGCTCCTTGCCAAACACCATGACATATAGTGTTACAAAAAATGAATCAGACATGGTTTGTTAACCACTAGCCAGAGTTTTATTGGGCACACCTCAACTCAAGCCATGCTGGATAAAGGAAAATCAACAGTATAAGTCCATTATAATAAAATCCAGAGCTGTGAAATGGCTTCCAGATATTTTTTCATGACCAATAATGTGAGATTTAGATAAAAGCTTCTACTGTATCAGAAGTTGTAGCAGATAAAAAGGTTTCAAACTCTGCCTTCTAATATGATGCACATGCCATATTGAATATGAAACCAAATCAAATTTCATTCATTGTATAAAAGCTCTAATGAAGAAACTTTTGCTCAAAAGAGCAAATAACCTTGCCAGGGGCAGCTGAGGCAAATTACTCAGTCCTCCAGTCTGCAGATTCTTCCTCCAAGATGGTATTTCATAGCCATAGCCTTTACCACACAGCCCTTTTAGATGAGAATTAAAAATTCAACCTCCCCAAACATCTGATGGGGGCTTCCCTAGCGGCTCAAAGTGTAAAGAATCTGCCTGCAATGCAGGGGAGACCTGGATTCCATCCCTGGGTGGGGAAGATGCCCTGGAGAAAGGAATGGCTACCCACTCCAGTATTCTTGCCTGGAGAATCCCATAGACAGAGGAGCCTGGCAGGCTACAGTTCATGGGGTCACAAAGAGTTGGACACGACTGAGCAACTAACACACACACACAGCCTCTGATGAGCGCCAAGAATTGTGCTCAGCGGATTCCCGACAGTGATATGAACAGAAGGTTCTCTTTCGTCTTCCAGGTCCAGGCCGCCCTGAAGCGTCAGTGGAACCAGTACCAAGCGCAGCGCTGGAATGGCCGCCGCCGGGCCCACCGTGCGGCCAATGCCGCCGCCGCCACTGCTGCCGCCGCGGCCGCCCTGGCCGAGGCTCCGCCGATCTATATCTGCCACCAGGAGCCGCAGAACGAGCCCGCCGACAACCTGGGCGAGGAGGGTGCTGAGGGCATCCCTATGGAGGGAGGAGAGGTCATCTCCATGAAGGGTGCTGAGGTCATCGCCGTGCAGGGTGCTCCTGAGGTCATCGCCATGGAGGGTGCTGAGGTCATCGCTGTGGAGATCATTGAGCAAGAGTCATCCGCTTGAAATATGACGCCAACAACAGCCTTGTGATCCCTGAGCCCTCATTTCCTGGGAGCAAGACCGACCCTGCATCTCAAGTGATCTCCATCCTCCCAGGAGCACACATCTCATTTGTGAGAAGTATCAAGTGCATTTGTCCATAGTGAATCCAAAGACAGTTTTACTTGGTACTATTGCTATCGGGAGACAGTCGAGGAATGGAGTCTCCCTGTACAACACCTGTGAACTCTGCAACACCTGTGAACTCTGCAACACCTGTGAACTCCTGTGACTACCATCTTTCATCCAGGACTGAGATGTACAAATGTCAGAGTAAGGCAAGCAAAGTAGCCAAGTAAAACACAAATTGTCCTAGTTCAGATCCAGGGTGCTCCTTGTTAATCTTGAGCCATTTCTACCTTCGAAAAATCCAAGTCACCATCAATGGTTTTCTTTTTTTAACTGGAAACTTTTAAATTAGGATACTTTGGTATTTGGCTATGGTTCTGATTTTTTTTATTTCTTTTTTTAATTTCAATCAATTCTGATGTTACTCAGATGCTTTACCATCCACAGACACACACACAATGTAAACCGCACAAATTACAATGTGACCTCCTCAAGACAAAGTGGCTTTCTAACGTAGAGATGACTAAGTTTGTGGGGAAAAAAGACCTGCATTTGGCAGGAAGATGTAAGGCTTTGAATGAAAAAAAAAGTCAGTTTGCTCCAAATATTAGATGGGTCTATGTGTTCATTACTTTACTAATACTGTGTGCTCGGCTTGGTCTTGGGCAGGTCCTGACCTCTGTAAGAAGGAATTGGCTTTCGTGTTGAATGTGCTTTGGTTACTAACATTTATAAATTGGGAGGTCACAAAGAATCCATCACTAAATTTTTCACAAAACTGCCAAAAAATTGAATTCCTAGTGGAAGAGAATACTCTCTCTAAAGAGAGTTTTCCACTTTTCTAAACTCCAGGATTTATAAAGCAAATCACTCGAGGCTTCTAAAGCAGATTGCCTCTTGCCCTTGGGTGCTATCTAGCAGTAAAAGATAAATTTGTTTAAGACTGGTAATTAACAGACTCCATATAACTCCATTAACTGCTTTCCACCCAGCTTCTAAGCTTAACAAGATCTCAGCCTTTTCCAGAAAGATTCAGTAGGGCTAATTAGAAATAAGTTTGTAGTTGACCTCTTGTTTGATGCTATTAGTGAAACAGGAGCGGGGAGTGGGGGGGGAACAATTAACCACTGCAAGTTTCACTGTATACCAACTCATTTAAAAAAAGAATTTCTCATTAAAATCCAATGTTATATTCCCATACTTCTCTTTACTTCCATATAAAATCTTTAAAAATCCCTGAGTAAACCAGTATCATTATTGGCACCTGAGATTAATTTGTGAATTTGCAACAGTACTCAGTTACCCTTATGTAATTTATATTCTAAATGAAGAGATACATCAAAGCCCTCCACATCTCAAGTCTCAAGTATGTTCTCTTATGCCACTGCCTTTCAGAGATGATATAGTTTTAGAGATGATATAGTTTTGGAAAGACAAAAGAAAAATATATTCTTTCAGAGAAAATGTATTTTGGATACTAAAGTAGCTTATGTCTCCTTTCCTTGAATGTAAGGGAGGATTTGAAAAGATGGTATTTTTCCAGTCACAGTGTTTATGTAATAAGTGTTCCTATTTTTGTTTACAAACATGGAAAACAGTATTTCTGGCAGCTCTAGTACAAATGTGATAACATTTTGCTGAAATATTGCTATTGTGCTAATATAGTAGTGGCTGAATAAGATCAAACAGCTTACTATAGAATTGTGCACAGTGCCAAAATGATGTGAAATGCTTACGCTGTATCCATGTATGAATTAATAAAGAGTAATGATAAGCAAAAGTTGTATGTGTGTTTCAGTTGTGTCTGACTCTTTGTGACCCTATGAACTATGGCTTGCCAGGCTCCTCTGTCCATGGAATTGTATGTGTGCATATTTTCTAAAGAAATATATTCATCTTTTCACTCGTTCATCTCATCTCCTAAGCTCATTCCATATTATCTGGGATGCTAACATCTCATCTTGCCTGTATTACAGGAGATGGCAAGATAATCCAAAAATATACATCAGAAAACCATATGCAAAAACACCAAGGTTATTGTCTTTGTCAATGTAGCCATCTTCAATCTTCACTTTGACTATAACCTCCAAAGCACAGTTCTCATACCCTTGTTAATGCAAAACCACACAGGACTATCAGCCTATCTTGTATAAGTTTGGGAAGCACAGCTAAGAAATCTAGGACAAGAAAATATCACATTCTTTTATCACTGCTGTTTTTTTCTTTTTTTCATTATTGTGGGACCAGACTCGAACTGTCCAACATCACATCAGATCGTTAGAATTGTTACAGTCATTGATTTTTAAGATAGTTTTGGAGATTAAGGCTGGATAAAAGGCAACAAATTAAATATCATTAGAATGCATAACAGCCACTATTAGAAAGATTTTCAGATCTGGAAAGCATGAAATGAAAAAAATGAGGATTAAATGAGAACTATATTAATACAGGCAAACAGAAGCAATTTGTAGGTTCTTCATGCAATGTGATAGCACCCAGAATTGCTGGCCTCTGGAGATCCGGGGAAATTTTTCAGGAAGGATACATCAGGACTACATTTTTCTCTTTGTGTTCCACTGGGAAATACAAACAAATATCATTACCCTTGTGATGTTGGACAAAAATAATTTCCCATCATACCGTAAAATCTGATTATCTGATAGGGTAACTTGAATTCAGATGGTCAGCTGCCTGCCAAGTTTGGCCCAAAATCAACCTTTGGATGTATGTCAATACATGGTTTCTGGAGGAAGGAAAGATGTTGGAAAGAAATGATAGAAACACATCACAGAGCTCCAACCCTTCTCATTCATTCCTTCATTCATTATCATTGAACAGATGTTTCATACACCTTTCATCCGGCTATACAACAAGTATTTGCTAATAGTAGCCATTATGAAACAATTTCTTTGTGTCAAACCTGCCAAGTGAACCCATACCCTTAAACCATGCATGTGTGTGCTCAGTAGTGTCTGAGGCTTTGCAGCTCCATGGACTATAGCCCTCTGTCCATGGGATTCTCCAAGCAATAATACTATAGTGGGTTGCCATTTCCTCCTTCAGGGTATCTTCTCAACCCTTGCGTCTCTGGACATTGGCAGTCAGATTCTTTAGCACTGCTTGGGAAGCCCACACCCTTAAACCATAACCACTGATATCTTTGTGGTGGAAGAACACACACATAGGGTGGAAAACCAAGCAATATAGGGTTGGAGGTGGTAGCTGAGTGTGACCTTTTCTCCACATTAGCCCTGAGTGGGACAGCTAACTTATAAGAAATATTCTTAGAACAAGATCTCTTCCTAAAGGCTTAGCAAGGACTCATTTTCCTGACAATAAGGTCTAAAATAGTAGTTCTTTCATTGGCTAGGTTACAGTCCAACACCTTATCATTGGAATTAACACTTCACAGTTTAAGATTATTCATGAAGAGGATGGATCAGAAGACATATTTAGGAAAGCATACTTAGATAAACTCAGAAAGAAACAATCATTTGTCATTTTGAGAGAGGAAACAAGATGTCTCCCTCCTAACTTAAGCTTAGGAAAATTGATTTTACTGAATCAATCCATAGATAGCTTGTATGGGGCGGGGAGGGAGGTTGGAGAATTAGCTGGAAACATAAAGAAAAAAGATGATAATATATGCACATGCAGACACAGGAAGACACAAAGAAGCCACATTTGAAAATTTAAAACTAACAATATTTTTAATTTTTGTTCTTCTGACATAAAATTAATATATTTAAGGTCTGTGAAAAGCATTGAAGGAGAGAAAACACAGCCATTGAAACTAAAAACTAACTTAGGTCAGGAAGACTTCCTAATATATCTTCCTCCATTTGAATTAGTCAACAGCTCTGAAAGATTTCAGAGATTTTTCCATTAACTTAACCATTGACCAGCCAGTCTCTTAGGTCGCTGACTGATCAGTGTCCAGTCTCCATTTCCAGACACCCAATGCCTTCTACCTAAGTCTCCCAGAAATCTTTCCACTGACACTCAAACTGTGTTGTTCTTTGCCAACTAACCAGCTATCATGACCAACCCCTGCATGTCACCACAGCCTCCTTTACTTCAGAGACTTAATATCACATTTTAATTTGGAGAAATCGCCTCCAAACAAAACCTCAGAGTATCACTGGTGAAGTGCTAAGTAGACATTCAATAAGAACCAATTGAGGGATCTTCAATAAGAAAAAAAATTCAGAATAGATCAGGATATCTGTTTTCATCCAATCGTGCCAGAATCATTCATCAGAGATAGCACACTAGTCTCATGCCAAAACACACACCCAGCTGTGAGCCCTCGAGATCTCTGCCCAGTAGGGTAGCTGGTGAGTTCTCAGGGCAGTTAGCACTTATCCACTGCATGCAACCTTATAGCTTCTGTATGCTGTCATCCCAAGATGGATACTGTGAGGCTTAATATGTAGTTCAGTCACAGAGAATTTAGGAAGAACATCCATCAAATAGAGATAATCTGAGAAGGAAGAAAAGAACACCAATCATTGAAACACTGTAGTCAATATAAACCTATGGACATTAGCTTACCTTCCCTTTGTAACAACCAAACGTGTTTTTAATCCCCGTTTTAGTGATGAGAAAACTATATGGAAATCAAATGGGAATAACATGCCCACCACCGTCACAAAGCAAGTGGCTGAGTGAGCTAGGGTTTGAATCAAGAGTACCCGATGCCTTGAGCAGCCCCATGTAAATGGGATCAGGTTTTGCAAACTCACTCACAAGAGCAGGCAAGCTCCTCTCTTCCTTCCCCATCACAAAACAGGGACTGAGGAAATAAAAACTGAAAGTTCCTTTGAGACTTCCCTGGTGGTCCAGTGGTTAAGAATTTGCCTCCCAATGCAGGAGACACAGGTTCAGTCCCTGGTCAGGGAACTAAGATCCCAAATGTCACAGAGCAACTAAGCCTATGTGCCACAACTAAAACCCTAAGCAGTCATAAATAAGTCAATAAAAAATCTGAAACCTTTGAACGTTACAGCCAAGCATCATATCTGGTGCTTCCCAAGAGAAACTGATGGGGAAACGCTGCAAAGCTGTGTTTATTGAAATGCAGAAACTGTTGGGATTATTTGGAGGCAAATCTCAGATTTCTATATTTATTAAACATAAATCAATGCCTGACATAAAAAAAAAAAAAACTGCCCAACACCTCTGCTTTTTAAATTTCCACCTTGGAAAGACTGGCACAAGTTCTTGTTTGGGACTTTTGGCTTCCTACTAAGAATGTTGCCACATTTTGTAGTTTCCCCTTTCCTGGTGGAGATGCAAATAAGACTGCTGAGATGGGTTTAGATCCTGGCTGAAAGCACCGGGGCGGGGGGGGGGTGCCAAGGAGCATTTGTACCTGAAATAGGGGGTGCTCTGAGGCCTGGGTGAACTGCTGAGACAGAAGCATCGACTCCAAGTTGTAGAAGCTGATTTCAAAGGGACTCAGGAATAAAGAGGGTCAAAGGGAGCATTAGAGCCCAAGTCAAACATGTTCAGTTCATACTTGGTTACTGCTTCCAGCTCAAGAAAATGAGTCAGAGCAGAGGGGATTGGCCAAACAGGGATCACCTGACTGGGAGCAGAGATGAGAGACTTTACATTGCAGCTTAGCACTTACTAAGCTGGGGCCTAGTGAAATGGTTTGCAGGGGTGGTAGTATGGTTCCACTTAAAGAGATAGAGGTGATACTTTCAATTACAAAAAAAAAATGATGTCTGAAAATCAGGGACAATTTTCTTCTGCAAAATGTTAACTAAAACCTGTCCTTCATGGTTGATGTTCTCTACCCAGAGTAGGACAGCTGTCAGTTCCTTCTCCCCATCCACAGCCACGGAAGCCAGTGTTTTCTCCCCCAATAGGTTCAGCTGGAATCTTCAACTTATTCATCATAAATCTCAACAGGCTACAGCCACCATTAATCTGTTAGGAAAAAATTTCCCCTGACATGTTGCCATGTGACTTGTAAAGCCTAGTTGGTCATTCTCAAAGAATGGACACTGGGACTCCCCTGGTGGTCCAGGGAGTAAGACTTTACCTTCCAATGCAGGGGGTGCAGGTTTGATCCCTGGTTGGGGAGCTACGTTCCCACATGACTTAAGGCCAAAAAACCAAAACATAAAACAGAAGCAATATTGTAACAACTTAATAAGGACTTTAAAAATGGTCCACATTAAAAAAAAAAACTAAAAAATGTGGGGCATTATTTAGAATGGCCCAAAGGGGAAATCAAGGCCAGTGAGATGAATCTTTAGGCTCATAATTCTGCACAATAGCAATGAAAGGGTCTCTACCCACTACCTGGACAAAAGCAATTCTAGAAGAAGACCAGAAAATGAAAATAGAGAAGGGGAAATACTTGAAGAAATATTGTTTAAATCCTCCAGGATTAAAGAAAAACTTCAAATAAGAAAAACTCATAGACTGCCAAATAAATTCCACAAACTAAAATCTTACTAATATTGACAGGGTTGGGTCAAGATCAACATAAGCAGACTAAAGCTTTTCCTTTTAGGGAAAGAAATAGAGACTTGGATAGCTAAGAAAGCAATATGCTCAGTCACTTCAGTCATGTCCTGCTCTTCGTGACCCCATGGACTGTAGCCCACCAGGCTCCTCTGTTAATGGGATTCTCCAGGCAAGAATACTAGAGTGGGTTGCCATGCCCTCCTCCAGGGGGATCTTCCCAACCCAGGGATCACACCCAATTCTCCTGTATCTCTTGCATTTCAGGCAGATTCTTTACTGCTGAGCCACTAGGAAGCCCTAAGAAAGCAATATGGGTAAATAAACATGAGTATGGGTCATAAAATGTGTGAAATTTCCTAATGTAAGGTTAATTATAGTTAAATGGCCATGATCACTAGTCAAAAACAGATCGTCTCATACTAGAAGCAACTCACATAAAGGCTTTATTATTGCCTAAGTAATAGCGGACCATATAATATAGACCTTTATATAATAATAGTGGTCTAAATAAAAGTGGACTTGGTACTGTTCCTCACTCATATTCAACAGGTTTGGGTGAGGTAAAGGCCAGCTGATCAAGATTTCCTAGTGTGAAATTAGAGACCTGGAAAGAATGTTTATGATGACCCAATGTCCAGTACCTAGCACAGTGCCTGGCATCTTACAAATATCAAACATTCAATGAACATTTGTTGAATTGAATGTAGACCAAGATAACTAGTCAGCGAAAGAACCAAGATCTTCTATCAGACAGTGGCCTTTTTGTTACTTCTCTACTCTGGGGTTCAGTTCAGTTCAGTTCAGTCACTCAGTCATGTCCGACTCTTTGCAACCCCATGGACTGCAGCACGCCAGGCCTCCCTGTCCATCATTAATTCCCAGAATTTACTTAAACTCATGTCCACTGAGTCAGTGTTGCAATCTAATCATCTCATCTTCTATCGTCCATTCTCCTCCTGCCTTCAATCTTTCCCAGCATCAAGGTTCTTCAAATGAGTCAGCTCTTTACATCAGGTAGCCAAAATATTGGACTTTCAGCTTCAACATCAGTCCTTCCAATGAACACCCAGGACTGATTTCCTTTAGGATGGACTGGTTGGATCTCCTTGCTGTCTAAGGGACTCTCAAGAGTCTTCTCCAACACCACAGCTCAAAGGCATCAATTCTTCGGTGCTCAACTTCCTTTATAGTCCAACTCTCATATCCATACATGATTACTGGAAAAACCATAGCTTTGACTAGATGGACGTTTGTTGGCAAAGTAATGTCTCTGCTTTTCAATATGCTGTCTAGGTTTGTCATAGCTTTTCTTCCAAGGAGCAACCATTTTTTAATTTCATGGCTGCAGTCACCATCTGCAGTGATTTTGGAGCCCAAAAAATTAAAGTCAGCCACTGTTTCCACTGTTTCCCCATCTATTTCCCATGAAGTGATGGGACCAGATGCCATGATCTTAGTTTTCTGAATGTTGAGCTTTAAGCCAACTTTTTCACTCTCCTCTTTCACTTTCATCAAGAGGCTCTTTAGTTCTTCTTCACTTTCTGCCATAAGGGTGGTGTCATCTGCATATCTGAAGTTATCAATATTTCTCCCAGCAATCTTCATTCCAGCTTGTGCTTCATCAGTCCAGCATTTCTCATGACTTACTCTGCATATAAGTTAAATAAGCAGGGTGACAGTATACAGCCTTGACATACTCCTTTCCTGATTTGGAACCAGTCTGTTGTTCCATGTCCAGTTCTAACTGTTGCTTCCTGACCTGCATACAGATTTCTCAGGAAGCAGGTAAGGTGGTATGGTATTCCCATCTCTTTAAGAATTTTCCACAGTTTATTGTGATCCATACAGTCAAAGGCTTTGGTATAGTCAACAAAGCAGAAATAGATGTTTTTCTGGAACTCTCTTGCTTTTTTGATGATCCTACGGATATTGGCAATTTGATCTCTGGTTCATCTGCCTTTTCTAAATCCAGCTTGAACATCTGGAAGTTCACGGTTCATGTACTGTTGAAGTCTGGCTTGAAGAATTTTGAGAATTACTTTGCTAGCATGTGAGATGACTGCAATTGTTCTGTAGTATGAGCATTCTTTGGCATTGCCTTTCTTTGGGATTGGAATGAAAACTGACCTTTTCCAGTCCTGTGACCACGGCTGGGTTTTCCAAATTTGCTGGCATATTGAGTGCAGTACTTTCACAGCATCATCTTTGAGGATTTGAAATAGCTCAACTGGAATTTCATCACCTCCACTAGCTTTGTTCCTGGTGATGCTTCCTAAGGCCCACTTGACTTCACATTCCAGGATGTCTGGCTCTAGGTGAGTGATCACACCATCATGATTATCTGGGTAGTGAAGATCTTTCTTGCCCACAGTAGTAGATATAATGGTCTTCTGAGTTAAATTCACTCATTCCAGTCCATTTTAGTTAGCTGATTCCTAAAATGTCTATGTTCACACTTGCCATCTCCTGTTTGACCACTTTCAACTTGCCATGATTCATGGACTTAACATTCCAGGTTCCTATGCGGTATTGCTCTTTATAGCATCAGACTTTACTTCTATCGCCAGTCACATCCACAGCTGGGTGTTGTTTTTGCTTTGGCTCCATCTCTTCATTCTTTCTGGAGTTAGTTCTTCATTGATCTTCAGTAGCATACTGGGCACCTACTGACCTGGGGAGTTCATCTTTCAGTGTCCTATCTTCTTGCCTTTTCATACTGTTCATGGGGTTCTCAAGACAAGAATACTGAAGTGGTTTGCCATTCCCTTCTCCAGTGGACCACATTTTGTCAGAACTCTCCACCATGAGCTGCCTATCTTGGGTGGCCCTACATGGCATGGCTCATAGTTTCATTGAGTTAGACAAGGCTGTGGTCCATGTGATCAGATTGCTTAGTTTTCTGTGACTGTGGTTTTCAGTCTGTCTGCCCTCTGATGGAGAAGGATAAAAGGCTTATGGAAGCTTCCTGACGGGAGAGACTGACTGAGGGGGAAACTTGGTCTTGTTTTGATGGGTAGGGCCATGCTCAGTAAATCTTTAATCCAATTTTCTGTCAATGGGTGGAGCTGTGTTCCCTCCCTGTTATTTGACCTGAGGCCAAACTATGGTGGAGGTAATGAAGATAACCGTGACCTCCTTCAAAAGGTCCCATGCAGGCACTGCTACACTCAGTGCCCCCAACCCTGAAGCAGGCCACCACCAACCCACACCTCCACCAGAGACTCCTGGACACTCACGGGCAAGTCTGGCTCAGTCCCTTTGGGGTCACTGCTCCTTTCTCCTAGGTCCTGGTGCTCACAAGATTCTGTTTGCTCCTGTGTGAGTTCTGGCAGCTCTGTGGTGGGGTTAATGGCAACTTCCTCCAAGAGGGCTTGTGCCATACACAGGTCTACTGCACCCAGAGCCCCTGCCTCCCCCACAGCAGTCCTCTCTGGGGTAAGCTGCTTCAAAAACTTCACTTATGGACCTCCCTGGTGGCACAGTGGATAAAAGTCTGCCTGCCCATACAGGGGACATGGGTTCAATCCCTGGTCCAGGAAGATTCTACATGCAACTAAGCCAATATGCCACAACTACTGAAACCACGCACTGCAACTACTGAAGCCTGAATGCCTAGAGCCCGTGGTCCGAAACAAGAGAAGCCACCACAATGAGAGGGCCTTGCACCGCAGCTAGAGAGAAGCCCAAGCAGCAACGAAGACCCAGAACAGCCAAAAAGAAAATAAGTAAATAAATAAAATTATAAAAACAAGTGAAAGCCTAGCAACCTCGTGTCTGCCACCACCAGGCGGGGCATCTTCAAGCAGTCACACAATGATGAGCTTTTCGGTGAAGGTCAGACTTCAGTCATCTTTTTCTTAAGCTTCTTTAAGCAAACCAAGTTTTCTTCTCTGAGTGGTTCTCCTTTCAGCATTTCTAATTGGGTTTTGGTGGGGAGAAAACAATCATCTTCCTCCTGCCATTGGTGAGGGGAGAGGGAAGTTGGGGGTCTTGAATATTTAAAATATCTATTTCCAAATAAATATTTATTTATAAACATTTATACTATTTATTTATTTATAAATATTCCAGATAAATATTTATCTCCAAATAAATCCTTTCTCCCAAAGCCTCTCTATCACGACCCTTTTAAATTCTCAAAGTACACCATAGAAAACTATCATGTTGAAACACTAATTTACAATCTCTTGGGCCCTCCAATATGAGCTAACCTCATGCTTTAGGATGTTCTGTAAGGTTATTGGACACCTATCATATTGTTGTTGGCTCAAAACAGAGATGTAACGAGTGTCATTTTGACATTCAACTTATAATACTAAATACTAACACATATGTACATGAATTCCACAGACTTATTTGGAGGCAAGTTTGTATAAAGAAAAGAACACAGCTTCTAGTACTTGGTTCAAATTTGATCTCTGCCACTTAGTATCTCTGTGTCACACTCCTCATCTATTAAATGTAGATATCTACCTCCATGGAATTTTGAGAATTAAACTAGACAATAAGCAAATGTAACAACATTACTGATTCATTGTAGGGAGTCAACAAATCCACTTCCTTAATCTCTCCCAAGTTTCTATGAGGTGGACAATGTGATCACTTATCCCCAGTGACATTAAATCAGAAACTCAATGACGGAGGCCATTCTAAAACACAAGACTTCTTACTTTGAATATCACACTTTTGACCACATCAGTTTGCCTTTGCATAAGAAAGCTGGAGATCGTGATATATACTTCAGATAAACAGCTTTCCCCAATTGGCTATTTGTGGTCTGAAAACATAGCAGAGATGATGGAAGACACACTCCTAAAGCGGCTCAGCTCTTTCCTTGGTGGTTTAGGTGTTCATCAGGCATCCTGACTGAGCCAATTTGTGTTCAGAATTTTGATTAGTTAGCAAATTCACAATAATTTGAGTATCAGTCAAGATTCACTTAGCTCTGGGGATGACTGTTGACTGTATTTAGAGAGGATGTGCACAGAGAGCACAAAGGAGTATTTGTCAACTTCCAAACACCATCATTAAAGCATATAAATTATTTTTGTACCCAGGATATCCAAAGTCTTCACATTTGTAGGTGTCTTCATTCAATAAAGTAAATAAGAAATTGGTCTCGTAGGCTAATTTATTTATACCACACAAGTATCAGTAGGTTTGCAGATTTTAAAAAAATAGATTGGGATAACAGCAGACATTGTATCTCTTGATTTTTCCCTTTAAGAAAGAACTGGTTGCCCAGAGGTGTAGTTAGCTGGCAGCTGTTAACTCCAGGTCCCTCTCACCTTTTGGGCTCCTTTCAGGGTGTGTGTTCAGTCACTAAGTCATATCCAACTCTTTGTGACCCCATGGACTGTAGCCCACCAGGCTCCTCTGTCCATGGGATTTCCCAGGCAATAATACTGGAGTGGGTTGCCATTTCCTTCTCCAGGGGATCTTCCTGACCCAGGGATTGAACCTGCATCTCCTCCAGAGCCACCATGGAAGCCCCTTCTCAGGGTGGCCCCAGCCACTGATAAAGCGGTATCAGATTTCTTTACAGTGAAGTCTAGAAGCTAAAGCATGCAAGAGAAGAACCCAGAGCTGACAATCTTATAGATCTTTACCATTTTCCTAATCTTTATCATTGCCTCAACCACACTCGGAGAAGGCAATGGCACCCTACTCCAGTACTCTTGCCTGGAAAATCCCATAGATGGAGGAGCCTGGTGGGCTGCAGTCCATGGGGTCGCGAAGAGTCGGACATGACTGAGCGACTTCACTTTCACTTTTCACTTTCATGCATTGGAAAAGGAAATGGCAACCCACTCCAGTGTTCTTGCCTGGAGAATCCCAGGGACGGGAGAGTCTGGTGGGCTGCCGTCTATGGGGTCGCACAGAGTCGGACACAACTGAAGCGACTTAGCAGCAGCAACCACACTCACTTCAACAGCAATTTTAATAATTCACTTATTGTTCTAAAGCATTTAACTGATTCTTCCTTAAAACCACCACTCTTTTCACACTCTTTACCTTTATGTGATACTTAGTTAAATTATGTAATTAGAAAATAAAGAGCAATTGGTATCCAATGATTGGAAGCAAACATTAAGCAGGTATACTTCTCCTAGTACTGCTTAAACTTTAAGGTGTTTACGAATCACCTTGGGAATCATAATACAAACTCCTATTCAGCAGATCTGGGGTTAAGACTAAAAATCTGCACTTCTAACAAGGTGATACCAGGAGATGTGAATGCTGTTGGTCCCTGAACACACTTTTTTTTTTGTTTGTGTTTTAATGTTTGCCCTAGGAATTTGTTGTTGTTGTTACACTGAGTCTCCGTTGCTGCATGCCGGTTTTCTCTAGTTGCAGCGAGCAGGGGCTATTCTTCATTGCTGTGCACAGGCTTCTCATTACAGTGGCTTCTCTTGTGGAGCCCAGGCTCTAGGATGCATGGGCTTCAGTAGCTGTGGCTCCCAGGCTGTAGCGCACAGGCTCAGTAGCTGTCACGCATGGGGCTTCATTGCTCTACAGCACGTGGGATTTTCCTGGACCAGGGATCGAACCCATGTCCCTGCATTGGCAGGTGGACTCCCATTCACTGCACCGCTGGGGAAGTCCTCAACCACACCTTTTTGAGTAGCTTCCAGATCTGAGCATCCAACAAGCCATGGGTATCCACCAGAATGCTTTATGGAGGGAAGGACGAGCATGGCTTCATCTGGAAAATCAGTAGAGTTTCTTCAGTAACAAAAAATGAGGTTTTACTTTGGTCATGAGCTAGGCTAAATGCTTTACATACATTATTTATTTGAATCCTCTAAAGCACAATATCAAGGAAGATACGGTTCCCATTCTGCAGATCACAGAAGTAAGGCTCAGCCAGCTAGCTTGCTTAATTATCATGCAATCCATGGGTGGCAAAAAACATACTGACCAGGAGAAAGCATTCTTATTTCCACTCAAAAAATTTTTAAATCAACTAAATGGAAAGAAAAGTTCTCATTTGAAAAGAAGACCAGTCCACCTCTCACCTTCTTTAGATCATAGTTCAAGAAATTTTCCCAAAAGGAACATGACGCAAAAGAGAAAACACACAAAGGGTTCAAATTCTAAGACTTCTGAACAGATTCTAGGGGAAGTAAACCCATGCCAGACTTCATTTGCTGAAAGCAAAATTCTTATCCTTATTAATAGAAGCGCTTTTCATGCTTGATATTCTGTCTTATTTATTAATTTATAATGTTTGTGGGGTTTTGAGTGCTCATAAGTCAAGCAACACATTACATTAGCCCTAAAATGGATGCAGTGTCAAAAATTACAGTTATAAGTGAGCAACCAAACCCAAACTGAGTTGTACCGGAGTCAGACATGATTTAGCAACTAAACAACAACTGCACCTCATATCTGTTAGAGAAATGGAGGGTCCTACATGCTTGGTTCTGAGTCTGCATAAACGAGCCAAATCTCTTACTTTCTTCAAAAAATGAATTAATTTAGGGGAAACAGAGAGGAAAAACAAAATTTTGTATCTATTATTTTTAAAGCTACAATTTAAAATATCAATAACATTTTCATTTTCTTAGAAAACAAGGGTTTCTTTCAACAAAAAACAAAGGCAAATCTGAGGTGAGGTGGAAAGTGAGTGTTAGTCTCTCAGTTGTGTCCGACTCTTTACAACCCCATGGACTGTAGCCTGCCAGGCTCCTCTGCCCATGGAACTCTCCAGGCCAGAATATAGAAGTGGGTAGCCATTTCCTTCTCCAGATCTTCCCAACCCAGGGATCAAACCCAGGTCTCTCACATTGCAGGCGGATTCTTTACTGTCTGAGCCACCAGGGAAGCCCAGGGTGAGGTGGAGCCTGCTTTAATGACCATGAATTTCGAGTCTGAACACCAGTGTTCTCATCCCAGCTCTGTCACATGCTATGTCTTGATATCGACATCTGAAATGAAGCTCTTTCTGATGTTATAATTTTAAGATCATATGAAAAATTTTCTTAGCGATGATGAAACTTCAAAAAATATAAATGCAGCGACTGCGTTATACTCAACCTTCCAGAGATTATGAATCAGAGAAAGCAATCTAGAAATATCCCCAAAAAGTGAAAAGTGAAAGTGTTGGTCACTCAGATATGTCTGGATCTTTGCGACCCCATGCACCGTAGCCTACCAGGCTCCTCTGTTCACAGAATTCTCCAGGCAAGAATACTAGGGGGGGTTGCCATTTCCTTCTCCAGCAGATCTTTCTGACCCAGGGATCGAACCCACATCTCCTGGATTGCAGGCAGATTCTTTACCTTCTGAGCCACCAGGGGAGCCCACAAATATCCCAAAGGGTTACTAAAACACTCTTCCATTTTCCAGTACATGTCTGTAACGCCAGATTTCTTTATATACTTCAACCCAAAGCAATATATTTCAACAGAATGATGGCAGAGGCAGATATAAGAATCCACTTGCTTTCATGAAGGCAATCACTAAAGAGGCAGGCAAACATGTAAAACAATGCCACTCTTCTCACTAAATGTTGTTATTTTAAAAAAAAAAATCACTCAAATTTGCATCTCAGCAAATCACATGTTTTTGATCCTTTGGGTTGCTTGTGAGTGGTCTGAATAGTACATTTTAAAATCTAGCATGTCAAGAGTCAATTATGTCTCTAAAAATTGTTCATAAGAGATCAGACAATTGATGTGATCATATCAGCACATTTGCAAGAATGTTACAAAGCTTGAGATTTCCTACAACCTCTGTAAGGAGAATTTTACTCTCAGGAGGTTTCACTTCCTAGGTGAATGAGTTCCCCCCTAATTAGCAGATTTCCCCCAAATAAAGTATCACTCCTTCTCCAAACCACTGTCTTTTGACTCCTCACATTTTTATCTTAGAGAAAGAGAACAAAAAAACTACAGTAAGACAAACTATGTTGCTTAAAAACAACTAATTTAACATTCCTTAGAGATCTCCTTAAAGATTTTTCTTCAAATCAGTAGGAAATCCCTCTAAGATAATGATCAAAATACTGTTTTTTTGTCCAATAGTCAACTTTTAGCCGTGATACAACACTGTCACTAAAGTGATATACACCAGACAGACACAATTTCTCCCTCCAGGTTGGGATAAGAATACAATATATTTGGAGCATTTCTTAACAGAGCCAGTAATCAATAAGGAAAAGAAATCGCATTCAGCCCAGAGTCTGTTATTAGTTACTATATACTTCTGCTGAATGAAGTTATTTTTTGAAATCTCCTAAATTCCAAGGAGTATGGAAAAGGAGGATAACTGGGTTTTTATTGTCTACTGTGTCTCATACTTCTCTGGACCAATTTATAGAGAATTAAGAGTCCTAGTGTCTTTCTCCACTTTGATCATTTTAAGTCAGAGAAAATGCCTGAATGAAGTAGAAGTAAACTCTCCCAGATTCCGTGCTGACTACATGTGTGGCAGCAATTTCACAACTGTTGAGTTCTCAGTCACACAGAATCTTCAGGATTACCATATCTCTTTCCTTTCTGAAACTACCTGAAGAGTTGTTTAGAGTGAGGAGAGAAGGGGATGAGGTTAAAGATGGTAGGTCTGCCTGGAAACAATTTCAGATGAGTGAAGTCTGCAGAAAGCCATGGGGCTCCAGTCTTTACTACAGAACTGGTTTTTCACTATGCATCGGGAGTAGGACCAGGATGGCCCTACAGGAAATGCAGTCATTTCAGGGGTGGACAGTGAAGCACTATTCCTGGGTCAATACATCGGGGTCCAGTTACAGGAGATGATTTATGTCCTGGAAACCAGAGGAGGGCTGAATGGGAAATGTGACAGCCTCTAGTTCAGGATCAACCAGTTTCTTAGTATTTAAGAGGAAGTTGTTTTGAAGCAGAGCATCTGTTTTCACAAAAAACTTAGTAAGGTTTAGAACACAAGTAACAATGCTTGGGTCCAGGTCCAAAGCAAACTTCATACTAGGGAAAGACACCAACTCCACAAGGACTACAGTGTGGCCCCCAGGTACAGTGAGGACTGAAGGAGATGCAGGACTGTTTTATATCTTAGAGTTTTATCAGTTAAGCAATTGAAGGTGATGATGTGCTGTGCTGTGCTTAGTTGCTCAGTTGTGTCAGACTCTTTGTGACCCCATGGACTATACCCTGCCAGGCTCCTCTGTCCATGGAATTCTCCAGGCAAGAATACTGGAGTGGGTTGCCACGGCCTCCTCCAGGGGATCTTCCCAACCCAGGGATCAAACCCAGGTCTTCATCAGTGATGAGCGTGCTCTGCAGAAAGGATGGGTCACTCCATGGGGACAACTGTGCAAGGAATTGGTGCTTGGCAGTCACACACTAGACAGCTACCCAATAGTGAGTCTGGGAAACTAATGCCAATTGTCTTCATATGATCATAAACTGATAGACAGTGGATACTTTATGATTACACATATTTTCCCCATTTGACTTCACATTAAATGCATCTGAATCAAAGTACCAAACATTTGATTTGCAAAACATTTTTCAGTATAGGGCCATTGTTCTTGAGGTGTCTAGTTAACATGTCCTTAATTCAGTCTTCTTATCTTTGTGATTTGCTAATGTCACCAAACTCAGACTCTAGGCAGAAATTATCCTCCTTTGCAAAGAGCAAAATCAAACATCTTAAGATTTTCTGTGCAAAACTTTATGTTGATTTCTTTACTGTCACATTTCAGGCCTGAATATTTCTGAAATTAAAAAATAAAAATGTTTCCTACATCAAAAGAAACCACATTTGAACAGGAACTTACATGAAGTTAATTTGCACCAACAGTCTCTACTTCTGTACTCGTTGAAAGAAATCAGCAGAGGCTTTCTTGGTGGCTCAGGGTAAAGGATCCACCTGCCAATCCAGGAGACATGGGTTCAATCCCTAGTTGGGGAAGATCCCACATGCTGCAGACCAACTAGGCCTATGCACCACAGCTACTGAGCCTGTGCTCCAGAGCCCAAGAACCACAAATACAGAGGTTTGCATGCCTAAAGCCTCTGCTCCACAACCAGAGAAGCCACCACAATGAGAAACTCGGGCACCACAATTACAGAATTGCCCCCACTCGCCACAACTAGAGAAAAGCCCTCACAGAGATGAAGACCCAGGACAGCCAAATATTCATAAATAAACTTTTAAAATATTAAAATAAAAAAGAAATCAGCAAATGTAGGAAGAAAGATCTCTAAAGAAACATTTGGGTTTCCTAAAGCACTTTGTGCTTAAATTAATTGCCCATTTGCTCCCATTGATGCCAGGCTGTTCTATTGGGCTTAGCTGTACACATTTTGAGGGCAAGATCTAAAAGCATGTCACTGTTGCATGAATGTGGTATGTGACCAGCAGCTGGACTATTACAATGGAAACTCCTTGGGCTTGTGCAACATGATCACCTTTTAAAATTTACCTTTAAGATCATGTCTTCCTTATCTCTTGGCAAAAGGTTATCCTCAGATTTCCCACTACTTTCAAAGGAGAGCTTGACAGGTAAAATTTCAGCAGTTCTAATAATTCATGAAAGCAAATAAGGTTATTGTGTAGGTTCTATTTGGATTTCAGCTGTCCAGAGGACATAGTTAAACAATTTGGCAAAGGTACAAAACTCAGCCAAATTTGACAGCCCATCACTGGAAGCCAACTCTTTCTCCACAGAACTGACATGCAGGCTGGAAAGAGTATAGGAAATTGTTCTTCACAGAGGACTGAGGGCAAACCTCTGCCAGAACATAGCACAGAAAGCATTCTGACAAACTCCCGTGTTCTTGAAAGGCTCAGGTTTTTCTCTTCTTGGGACATGACCCTACCACCATCCAAAATGACTCCCGCATCTTATTTATTTCTGCCTTGCTGGCTCAGCATTCCACTGACCTCAGTCTCCCAGTTGGGTGCTCAGAACTTCCTCCAGAGTTAGAGAAGTAGGCCTCGGGGCAGAGGGAATGTGGCTCTGGGAGAATGTGAGCATAAAGCAGTGGGAAAGTAAGAAATGCAAGCCTGAGAACAGGTAGCTTAAGTGCCATCCCATTGCTGCAACTAAGACCACTGCAACTAAGACCCAGTGCAACCAAATAAACACATAACAACAAAAACAACAAAACCATAATCCCTGCCAGTATGACATAGCATTTGAAATTCCCACTGTACATCATTTTAAAATGTTGACTCTACCCGAGAAAGACGATTGTCAAATGCAAATTCCTTAACTAGAAATGCATGTGTGCTCAGTCTTGTCTGACGCTTTGCTAACCCCCTGTCAGGTTCCTCTGTCCATGGAGTTTTCCAGGTAAGAATACTGGACTGGGTTGCCATTATAAGCAATGATTCATGCACTTACAGATATAGTTCATCAATTCTGAGCACTGGGCTAGATCCAGAAGTGGGATTCTACTCCTACTCTGCTGGTGGAAATGTAAATTGGCGCAGCCACCATGGAAAATAGTATGGAGACTTCTCAAAAAACTAAAAATAGAGTTCCCGTATGATCCAACAATCCCACTCCTGGGCATATATCCAGAGGAAACTCTAATTCAAAAAGATACACGCATCCCAGTGTTCACAGCAGCATTGTTACAGAAGCCAAGACGCGGCAGGGCTTCCCTGGTGGCTAAGAAGTGAAGAACCTGCCTGCCAATGCGGGAGACGCAGGAGACAAGAGGTCAATCTCTGGGTTGGGAAGGTCCCCTGGAGAGGGAAATGGCAACCCACTCCAGTATTCTTGACTGGGAAATCCCACAGACAGAGGAGCCTGGCGGGCTCCAGTCCATGGGGTCACAAAGAGTCAGACACAGCTTAGTGGCTGAACAATAAGACGTGAAAGCAATCTAATGTCCATTCATAGATGAATGGAGTAAGAAGATGTGGTATACACATGTATACACACACACACACACACACACACACACATACATACATACATAAATACAATGGAATATTAAAAGAATGAAAATAAAGCCATAAAAAGAATGAAATAAAGCCATTTGCAACAACATGGATGTACCTAGGGATTATTACACTAAGTGAAGTAATTCAGAAACAGCAAAAGACAAATACATATGATGTTACTTAGATGTGGAATCTAAAATATGACACAAATGAACTTATTTATAAAACAGAAATAGACTCAAAGACATAGAAAACAAATTTATGGTTTGGGGGTAAGAATAAATTAAGGTGGGGGTAAGGATAAATTAAGAGCTTGAGATTAGCAGATACAAACTACTATATACAAAATAAATAACAAGGTCCTACTGTATAGTACAGGGAACTCTGTTCAGTATCCTGTAATAAGCCATAATGTGCAAGAATATATATGTATATTTACTCATATATATTTCTGAATCACTTTGTGTACACCAGAAACTAACACTACAAGTCAATCATACTTCAATTAAAAAAAAAAAAGATAAGTGGGATTCTAAACAGAGAAGTTTGACAGGAAAGAACAAGAAGAGCCAAGATCCTGTAAAAATTCTGCGAAGGGCTGGGCCCAATGGGAGCATCAACACAGGGGGTCACCAGACACTGGTTTCCTGCAAAAGTTGTGGCTGCGTGTAGGAGAGGAATAGAGCAGTCCTCGACAGAAGAGAGAAAAGGGGCCTCCCATAGTTTCACCTCCTGTTAACTTGTCTTCCACTTCCCAAGGAGGAAGGGGAAAATCTTGCTGATATTTCAGATCTCCCGAAATTGGAAAGAAACCAACCCAGTGAGAAGAGACAAGAGACAAAGGGTGGGCTCCAACCGAGAAAGCTCTCTAAAAGAGCCACTAAACAGTCAGGAAGAAATCTGAAGTCAGAATCATGTTAAAAAACCACAAATCAAATGTACGGAGTTGACTGCAAACTGGCTAAGACAGGATATCGACACCTAGACCACCTTTGTAGAAAATCAAGCAGCAGGTAGTCTTGCCTATGACAAAAACATCATGGAGAATCTGGCCTTTTTTGGCTTTTGTTGTTATTTTATTTTTTAAATGCATGCTATGAGTTTCCACTTCCAGGAAGATGGAGTGCATGAGAATTTCTCATGGTGGCTCTAATGCCATGGTAAGCAAACCAAAATCTGAGCCTTTAAATGCCTCCAAGTTACAAAATTAAAACACTGAGGAGAACCAGTCACAACCAACCAACTATAATTAAGCTATGGCGGCAGTGCTCATTTGCAGTCTCCTCTTCGAAACCCCATGGACTGCAGTCCACCAGGCTTCTCTGTCCGTGGAATTCTCCAGGCAAGAATACTGGAGTGAGTTACCATTTCCTACTCCAGGTGCCAATTAAGGTAGAGCCAATCAAATAACTTAGTCCTGCAGTCCCCACTTTTTCCATTTAAGCCTCCCCACTCTCATGGGCTCCTTTCTGAGCAGCACTCTTACCCACTGTCAGTTAGAACTGACTTTTGCTCAAATAAACTCTTAAAGTTTTTAATATGTCTTAGTTTATTTTTGACAATCCTTAATATGTGCTTGTGAGTTTATCTCATTTTAATTGCTGTCTTGTCCTTTGCACAATCCCAGTGAGTCCCGATTGGGAGACAGTTAATGAAGTTGGCTGTGTGTACTACATTCCGTTTCCTCCCGTTGCTGCTTCTTCCCATGACCGTGATTATCCCCCCAGTGTAGGCTCAGCTTGTCTAGTCCTTCCAAGCAGGCTTGTTTCACTGTATCTTCCCCTGTGGATTAGATTTTCAAGGCCTTTGGTCATGTCTGCTACTTATCTCTGGAACTCTTTCCACTTTGCCTACATTTCTCAGGTAATGAGATGTTCAGGACTGAATACATTACTTACCAAAGAAGGACAGAAGGAACATCCTGCCTCCTCAGATTATGATGAAATTCCTTGAGCTATGCTTTTTAATAGTTTTTTTTTAATCCATCTCCCATTTAAGATTTGAATATAATTTTCTGTCTGTGGATAACTTCAGTTGCATTTCTGTTACCTGGGTTTATCCTTCTAGTTCAAAAATTATTTGAGAAAACATTTCTCTTGATGGATTAGCTTCTGTTTTTAGAGAGTATCATTAATTGTACCATTTCAATATTCTTAAGTTTGCAGTTTTCAATTTTAAAAAGTATTTTTCAATCTGAATATAACCAAAATTTTGCATACGTTAAAATGAAAAACTACTTTTAAAAAACATAACATCTTTTAGGAATGAAAAGTAAAAAATGAAAGTGTTAGTCACTCAGTCCTGACTCTTTGCAACCCCATGGGCTGTAGCCTAGCAGGCTCCTCCATCCACTGAATTTGTCAGACAAGAATACTGGAGTGGGTAGCCATTCCCTTTTCCAGGGGATCTTCCCAACCCAGGGATCAAACCGGAGTCTCCTGCATTGCAGGCAGATTCTCTACTGTCTGAGCCACCAGGGAACCTATTCAAAATCAATTTGTTCAGAGTGCCAAACTAAATCTATGTACACAACAAATTCCTACAGATTGCTTTTTAAAAATAGGATTAAAAGGCAGTATAATTAACCTTTTGTTTTGACACATCAAAATTAACAAAGTGCTTTGCAGTTTACATAGTCTTTAATTTCTTTGTAAATGGAAAGATGTTCTCCAGTGTATCAGATCTAAGAGTGATTATTTTATTACTGACAATTTGAATTATGGAACTTCATATAACTTTAGAACCTTTAGGAAATGTGAAGTAATCAATAAAAATAGTCTTTCAAAGAATATCATTACTTTGAAAGGGATATATTCTTAGTGATTCTTTAAGAATAAGAAACCATTCTACATGTAGTATAGTACCTATGGAAAAAAAACAAAAAACCACTGATTCTATCAAAAAAACAAAACCCCAAATAAAGAAATGAAGAAATACCTTATCTAACCAGGCAGCAGAGGAGCCAGGGTTAAGCCAGTCTACCCAAGATCAAATGTTTTACCAAAAGTAAGAAAACATGCAGTCATTAAGAAAGATCTTATAACCACAACAAGAGCTATCAAAAACAAGAAGCTGTGATGTGACAAGGAAAAATGGTAATTGCTGGGCCTTAAAACATCTGTCAGCAAAGGTCTGCCTGGTCAAAGCTATGGTTTTTTCAGTAGTCATGTATGGATGTGAGAGTTGGACTATAAAGAAAGCTGAGCGCCGAAGAATTGATGCTTTTGAACTATGGTGTTGAAGACTCTTGAGAGTCCCTTGGGCTGCAAGGAGATCCAACCTGTCTATCCTAAAGGAAATCAGTCCTGAATATTCATTGGAAGGACTGATGCTGAAGCTGAAACTCCAATACTTTGGCCACCTGATGTGAAGAGCTGACACATTTGAAAAGACCCTGATGCTGGGAAAAATTAAAGGCAGGAGGAGAAGGGATGACAGAAGATGAGATGGTTGGATGGCATCACCGACTCAATGGACATGAGTTTGAGTAAATTCTGGGAGTTGGTGATGGACGGGGAGGCCTGGCGTGCTGCAGTCCATGGGATCACAAAGAGACACGACTGAGCGACTGAAAGGAACTGAAAACATTTGTAAATTGTGGCTTTTGGATCCTGAGCATCATATTTATCAACAATAAACAAGGACAAAGAAATGATCCATGAAGGAGAGACTGTATAAGACAAATGTTCTTCTAAATTTACCTGGCGGGGAATGATTTCCTCTTTTTTTAAAGAAATAAAGTACAGGTCAGTCCCTGCCAAAGAGCAAAATAGATGCATTTCACTGAACTGAAGCACTGCCTTATTTTTTACCTAAAAGATTTCAGAATATTCTAAGTTCATTACAAGTGGTAGATCAATATAATCAAAGTACATTAATACTAGTCATCCTCCTAGGAAAGATTTCAGTAGAAAGCAACATATCTCTTACATCTTTGACACAAAAGACATACATGGCAATTAGTTTTTCTTCTCATGGTCAGTGTAAATAGTGCCATCTGATTTTAGGTGGTTTACTGTTGGCACACTTTCTAATGAAGTTTAAAAGTATTTGGGGGGTAAGTACTGATCTGATAAAATAATGGTTGATGGAAAACATCAATTATACTCAAATGTTGATAGACAGCAATCTGTTGAAATCTGGTTTTCCACCTTTGGGTGATTCATCTGGTTGTTGTTTAGTCACTAAATTGTATCTGACTCTTTTGCCCCCCCACGGACTATAGCCCGCCAGGCTCCTCTGTCCATGGGATTTCCCAAGTAAGAATATTTGATTTGAGACCAAATTGGTATAGGAAAGTTCCTAAATTTGTGTAGAGAGAAAAGATACTTTGAGGCTTCCCTCCCAATACTCAATACTCAACATAGGCCAATTTTATTCATCGTTACCAAACAAGGGTGTTAGCCACAGGCAACAGAAAGGCAATTCAAACCAGAAAAATGAGGAAAGAAGAATGGCTTATGGTTCATGTAGGCGAAAAAGCCAAGGCTGAGCTGCATTTAGGCACACACTACGATCCAGAAGTTCAGAGTATCATGTGGATTCAGTCTCTTTTTATCCTGAGTTTTACTTTCCTCCATATTGACTTTGTTCATTGGCAGGCCCTCTCCTTTTCCTCTTTTCTTTGACTGCCAGAAAGGTGACACACATTCTATATTGTTTCAGTAATTCTCTGGTAAGTGAAACTGTACAGTCCTTTTACCTCCTCATATGATATTGACTTTTTTATATGTATGAAGTGCTTTATGTGGGCTTATGTGGGCTTCCCTGGTGGCTCAGTGGTAAAGAATCCGCCTGCCAATGCAGGAGATGTGGGTTCAATCTCTGGTATGGGAAGATCCTCTGGAGAAAAATAGCAACCCACTCCACTCTTCTTGCCTGGAGAATCCCATGGAGCCTAGTATGCTATAGTCCAAGGGTTGCAAAAGAATCAGACATGCCTTAGCAAGTAAACAACAATATGTTTGTATGTATATGTATATACTACATATGTTTTTATGTGTGTATATATATATATATGCATATACATATGTTTTTATGTATATATATATGTATATATGTATATACATATACACATGTTTTTATGTATGCTACTGCTAAGTCACCTCAGTCGTGTCTGACTCTGTGCGACCCCATAGACAGCAGCCCACCAGGCTCCGCCGTCCCTGGGATTCTCCAGGCAAGAACACTGGAGTGGGTTGCCATTGCCTTCTCCATTGCGTGCAAGTGAAAAGTGAAAGTGATGTCGCTCAGTTGTGTCCGACTCTTTTTATGTATATGTAAAAAAGCCCGACGACTTTTTATGTATAGACTTCTTCAAATTACTTTTGGAAGTGCATTGGGGCACATTTTAGAACAAAATAAATAAGATCTTTTAAATATTTATAATTGTCAATCCAGAAAATCTTCTTACTCTGGATCCCACATACTACAATCATTCCCATTACAGCACAAGTTAGAAGGCCTTTCAGGAGTTCTATATCAAGTAAAGTTAGAAATAAGTCCATGGTTCATTCTGTTTTACCACTAGAATATGTATGTCAAAGTTTGATAGAAAAAACTGTAACCACTTGGAAACTAAGCAACATACTTCTAAGTAATATAAAGATCAAAGAGGAAGCCTAAAGGAAAATCAGAAGATAAAGTGAACTGAATGAAAACACATTGTATCAAAACTTGTCGAAAGGAACTAAATCAGTATTGAGAGTAAAACCTAAAACATTAAATGCTTACATTAGAAAACAGGGAAAGTTTCAAAGAAGCCAACTAAGTGCACACCAGAAAAAGAAGACAAAAGGGACTGAAAGCAAACGGAAAGAAGAAATAATAAAATAGGAGCAGAAATTGCTGAAATTGAAGACAGAAAAATAGAGAAAGTCAATCAAATAAAGAACTGGTTCCTTTGCAAAGATCAATAAAACGGACAAACCTCTAGCAAAACTTAAAGGCAAAGAAAGATAAAAGATACAAATTATTGATATCAGGAATGAAGTTGTAGATACCATCACAGATCCTGCAAACACCAAAGGGACAATATTGAAGTACTACAAAGAAATAAGAAAGAAAATGTTACAAAGAATTCTATACAAATGAATTTGACAGCTTACATGATATGAAGCATAGACTCAAAAACACAACTACAATTCACTCTATGAAACATCATCTAAATAGCCCTTTATCTGTTAAGAAACTGTCCTCATATTAAATTATGAGAGATTTTAAATGATCTCCCAACAAAAAAGAAATCCCTAGACCCAGATTATTTCCCTGAAGAATTAACACCAATTCAAAATAATCTTTTCCAGAAAATAGAAGAGGAGGAAATACTTCCCAATTCATCCTACAAAGTTATTATTACCCTGATATCAAAACTTCACAAAGACAGTTCAAAAAAGAAAATTACAGACCAGTATTCCTTATGAATATAGGCACAAAAATCCTTAAAATATGTTAACAAATAGAATTCAAGGAAATATAAAAAGAATTATATACCAGGAACAAATAGGGCTTATGTCAGGATGCAAAATTGGTTCGATATTTCAAATATCAAGCAATGCAATCCACACATCAACAGGCTAAAGAAGAAAAGATACGTGGATTTTATTCCGCTCACTGCCCAGAGGCACAACTACCTTCAGACAGGTTCTCAGAACATGTCAACATGAGCACTTTAGGGCCAAGAGTCTTTGTAAAACTGGGTTCTTAATTTGTCAAACTCCTAAAATATTATAAGTGGTCAATGTATTGAGGCATGTGCTATCTACTTAGTCTATTTTAGGTTAAAGTTAACAACTCATACAATGACTAAGTCCATTTTCAAATTTACAGACACAGGACCAGGGTAAATGGAAAACAGAAAAGCCAACACTCAGTTAAGAGTTAATAAAAATACTACTAACTCATTAGCTGGTTAAGACTTGCTTTCAAAACAAATCCTAAAGCACCGTTTTAATCAAATGGACCAGTGACATTTGTAAAACAAACAATGGTGCATCCTTCTCTCATCTCTCTGAACTGGTGCACCGAAGAGTATCAAGAACCCCTTGCCCTCAGTGGTACCTTCACATTCCTGTGCCAATGGAAAATACGGAGACTGCTAAAAACAGAAAGCCTACACAGGCTTAATGTTAAAAGTGCTTATTATGTGACTCAGAAAAATACAACATATCTTAGAGACATCATGGTGATTTACTTAAGTCCTACAAAGATACATTGTTTTTAGAGGATTCTAAGAAATGGAAGCAAAGGCAGCTAAAATCACAGCTATCCATCTGCAGGACTGTGGAACACACAACATCTAATTAGTCTTTGGTTGCACAGTCTGAGGTTGAGAGGTTGGGGTGAACAAGTGGTAACTAAGTACACTTGGGAAATAGGAAATTGAAGTACCTAAAGCCAACTCTAGGTGCTATTTACATTACACACATTGTTCGCCACATCCCAGTCTGTGATCATCAACTCCCTCCCTCCTTCAGGGCCTCTTTCCAACTTGGCTTCGCTTCCCTTCAATGAAACTATGCTATAGAAGTGAAGTGAAAGTCAGTCGTGTCCGACTCTTTTGCAACCCTATGGACTGTAGCCAGTCTTCTCTGTCCATGGAATTCTCCAGGCCAGAATACTGGAGGGGGTAGCCTTTCCCTTCTCCAGGGGATCTTTCCAACCCAGGGATCGAACCCAGGTCTCCTGCATGGCAAGTGGATTCTTTACCGTCTGAGCCACTGGGTGTCAAATCTGAAGACATCTTTAATTAATTAATTAATTTCTGTTTCTTGGCCACGCTACATAGCATGTGGGATCTTAGTTCCCTAACCAGGGATAGAACTCATGCCCCCTTCATTGGAAGATCAGAGTCTTAATCGCTGGGCCACCAGGGAATTCCTTGAAGACATCTTCTGTAAGGCTAATTCTGCGCAAGGCAGGGTCATCTAAGGAATTCTGGCTTTGCCTTACTGATGGGTTCATCATTCAGGAAGTAGTGAGAGGCACAGGGCCAGTGTGTGTACCACACAACAGTAGGAGACACTATTCCCTCTGAAGTCTGTGTGAATGCTGCCCCTTGCAGTTATACAGGGCACAACACACAGCCCTGGAGGCAGATTCTTAAACTTCATTCTTCAAATAAGGAAGAACTCATTAATAAAGTCAAGAAGCTGTGACAATTGGACAAATGGAACCAAATTCCTAGGACTCACAGTAGCCTGCTCAAAAAATGGTCCCTACACCATAAAAATAATTAATACATATTGTATTGCATTGGGCACTTTGCTAAGAATTTTACATATCTTCATCCTTAATCTTCCACTAGGACATATTATTCTCTTATTCCAATTTTATAGATGAGGAAACTGAGGCAGAAGGAGATTAAGTAACTTGCCCACGTTCACCGAGCATGAGCATGTTGGACCCTAGAAGTGAGTCACTTAACTGCTATATAGTCTTCCCCCAGAGAAAGCAGAGTTCAGAAAATAGTCAGGAAAAGAGATCACATCCTGTGTCCAGACTGAAAGGAAATTTAACTCTAGAATAACATTAAAAAGAGAGAGAGAGAGAAAGAAATTCTGACTAACGAGCTCCAAGCAATCATTCCGAGGAGGACAAAGAGTCCTCTGAAGATGAAGGTGTACTTGTGCAAGGAGTGGTATGTTCACTCACTGTAAAAACTACAAAGGAAGAAGACAGAGGTAGATGCATGACCAGAGTCAAATACAAAAGAGGGACAAGGGGCCTTTCAGGAGGTTAGAGCACTGTGTGACCCGAGATGCAAGGAGCCTCTCAGGGTGTTTACATACGTGTTCCAAGCTCAAAGGAGGAGGAAAACACATCGCTGCTTGAGGTATATGAAGTAATATTAGTTAGGCTTAAAATTAAAAAGGAAGAATGTTCATTACAGTTAGCAAGGGAAGAGAACACACTACTAAGATAAATGGGAGTCAGAGATACATAGCACTCCGATAAAGAAACAAACACCTAGAAACTTTACTTGAGTTCAAGTCTTCCTCCTATGGCTTCAGAGAAACTAAAAGTGAGATCTAGCAGAAATTTCTGCACAATTCCACAAACGGACACAGGGTGTCTGAAGTCTGGAATTCAGCGAATAACATTCTAACACTGAGAGGGATTAAGCTTTCTACAAAACCATCTAGTGAGCTTACCATGGAATACTTGGCAGATTTCACAAGGTATTAAACATTAGTTTGTGAGCCCTTGTAAAAGGTCATCAAAAGTCAGCATAGAATCAAGCAAGGTCAAGAATACTAAAATATTTCTACTTTCCATTTTGATGGTTTATTTTATTCCCAGCAAAGAATTTCACAAAATTTTCTATTATTTTTGTGGTCAAACTGGAAAAACATGGGGAAAATGATCAAAGGTAGTACACTCATAGTTCTAACATACCTGTTCAAAGAGTTCTCATGACTGGAGTTGGCTTGTGCTAGGTCTGAGAACTCTGTCCTTGCTTCTATCCTCACATTTTTATCCACTTGACTAAGGAACTACAAGAAATACCACCTTATCACTTGGGAAGCAAAATATGGCATGCTTCATATTCTGAATGACAGAATCTGGAACCAAAAAATTCTAGACAGGCTACAATAAGGCCAAACATAATAAAATAACATACAGATGAAAATTGCATAAGATTTTATACCAATATTGGAAAAAACTCACCGTACCAATGCTGAAGAGGGTAGTTTTTAACAGCACTGAATAAACTTAAGAACTTTAGTTGACTACAGCTCAAAAGGAGTTAATATCCTGCATATGATCAGGTTATCATTAGTTAATGCAGCATTGGTGGTGGTGGTTTAGTGGCTAAGCCATGTCCAACTCTTTGCGACCCCATGGACTGTAGCCTACCAGGCTCCTCTGTCCATGGCATTTCCCAGGCAAGAATACTGAAGTGGGTTGCCATTCCTTCCATTAATAGAAAGGAAATAGAAACATTCCTCTATTCTCCCTGATCAGAAGGCAGAACACAGGACAATGAATACATGCCCCAAGGAGTACAGTTTCAGATCCAGGGAGATCACTGATGATGAGAACTTGAGAGGAAGCCAGTTTCCTGATGCTGGAAATTCTCAGAAAGCATCTAGGATTAGGGTGATAAGTATAGGATATCCTGCCTTGTGGATACTCAGAGGTTATGGAACACATATCTTTCCTGGTAGAAAGTTGTACCAGGTGAACTTGAAGCTTCCTCTGTTCAGTTCAGATCAGTTCCTTAGTCGTGTCCAGCTCTTTGTGACCCCATGGGCTGCAGCACGCCAGGCCTCCCTGTCCATCATCAACTCCCGGAGTCTACCCAAACTCATGTCTGTTGAGTCGGTGATGCCATCCAAGCATCTCATCCTCTGTCGTCCCCTTCTCCTCTCGCCTTCAATCTTTCCCAGCATTTCCCAGAGAAGAGTGATGCTTCCTACCAGCTTCAAAACTGTTAAATGTTACTCTGGAAGCTTCTCAGCACCTTATCTTTTTGTCCCCTGGGGCTATTGTATTGATATGTACCCCTGCTGCCAGACCAATGTGCTGCCTTCCATACAAAGTCATTGGATCCAGGGCTTCCCTGGTGGCTCAGTAGTAAGGAAACCACCTGCCAAAGCAGGAGACATGGGTTCTATCCCTGGGTCAGGAAGATCTCATATGCTGTGCAGCAACTAAGCTCATGCACCACAACTATTGAGCCTGTGGTCTAGAGCCTGGAAACCATAACTATTGAGCCCACACACCACAAGTACGGAAAGCTGTGCACCCTAGACCTGTGCTCCATGGCAAGAGAAGCCACCACAATGAGAAGCCTGTGCACTGCAATGAAGACCTAGCACAGCCTCAAATAAATAAAATAAAACAAATTCATGGACCCTATGTAAACAGGATGCTCCTGGACTTGGGGTTCACAGAAGATTCCTGACATGTCCTGCCTACTAGTCACTTCCCCACCTCCATATAGACACAGTAGACTCATGGTAGACTCCCCAAATTATGGTAAAGAGATAATTGCCCATCATTTTTTCTTCATGCTCAATTTTTGTTTGTTGTCACTGAAATATTTTTTACTCCCCAACTCTACATCACCAGATGGACAATTTTAGTGTGATACTGTCACTGCTAAAATTTTCCTAATTCAAATGCTACAATTATGTATTTACACAGTGTCCCTGAAGCTTAGGGAACAATAATTCATAGCATCAACGGGTTAATACCTGCTCATCCCAACCTCTGCACAAAGCCTTCTATGCCACCATCATTTTTATTAAATCATTAACTCTTTCCAAAATTCCTCTTCATATTCTCCTGAAGATGAAATCCAAGACGTGAAAGAGCAAGAGTCAAAGAAAAAAAAGAGGAGTTTGACCCATAACAAGAATAAAAATCTGTTTTAGCCTAAATTAAAAAAAAAAAAAAGCCTTAAACCATTAAAGTCAAGTGCCTTGTACCATGCTTAAATTCCAGTCAAACAACACCGCAAATTGCCAGTATGTTAAAAACTCCTTTATTACGTTCATAGTGGTCAATGGGATTTCACTTACCAAGATCACCTTGGCTTTTCTCTATAGGATGCCTAGGAAAGGGTTTAAACCTGCTTCCAACAAGTGAGATTTGAGAGATGAAGACAAAGTACTTACTGAGTGTATCAGGTACTGCCAACTCTCAGCCCCCTAGTGTGTGCTAATTATGATCCTATTTAGAATTTTATTATTGACACACACTGCAATCTCAGGGACAAAACTGTAATTCTTTGCTTGCGACAAGCCTGTCTCAAAGATTAATGACTCAGAGGAAGTAACCAATGAACCTCAGACCAAATAAATTTTAAAGTAACTATTCCGTTATCTGAAGAAACAGATACCAGTAGGACATTTGCTTGTTTTGTCAATGAAATTGGGAGTTCCAGGAGATGCGTATGGACATAGAAACCTGAAGAGGAAAATACAAAGTCCTCGTATTTCTAAATTGTGAAAATTATTTATTTACAGATTACAAAGAATCTACTAAACGGGTTAAGAATTCTCTCCTGACACTCTTCAGATGTTAATAAATGGCAGGATTAGCTTCCCTGATTGCTCAGTGGTAAAGAATTTGCCCGCAATGCAGGAGACTCGGGTTTGATCTCCGAGTGGGGAAGATCTCCTGAAGGAGAAAATGGCAACCCACTCCAGTATTCTTGCCTAGGAAATCCCAGGGACAGAGGAACCTGGAGGGCTACAGTCCTTGGGGTCAAAAAAGAGCTGGACACAACCGAGTGACTTAACAAGAAACACAAATATCCCTGATAATGCCTCTGTTGGTTTTCTGGGCTATTTCCCTTTTCTTTGCTCCTAACATCTGAGTGCCATTTTTCTTCCTTCATCCCTTAAAGAGGCTGAATTACCAAAGCTTACATGGTGCGAACAAGAACATGCTCACTTGCAGAACTACTTGTTTCCCCAAACATGGTAAGACTGAGAAGGGTACTGGGTGTCTCAGTGGGGTGTCTGGGATAAAAAGAAAGAAATGGAGAAAGTAAAACAGAAAAACAGGAAGGCAATTCTGCCATATGGACAAGAGATCAGAGAAGGGACACAGTGCTGAGCTGCCGGGAGTGTGGACATTTCTATTACCTGTGTGCCACCTGCCACTCCGTGGCCCCAGATTTAAACCCCTGAATAGAGAGTGGGAGGACTGGGTGATGTTATAGACCAGAGGCAAAAGAGAAAGCCTTCCACACACCTGAGATGGAACTGAGCCTAACACTTGGAATTTCCTTAGAAGCTGATATGGCAGGGGAAATATTAGCACTGCCAAGTGAATCATTCCTGAATTTCTTATGAGTCAGAAGAGGGTCCCTTGGGTGGTTTACCAACAGAATCCATGAAGGAAAAGACTTTTGAGCATGTGCCTGTGATAATGGCATAAACACTGATTCTCACTTCCCCAAGTCAAGACACATCATTCACCTTCAGCAGGCTCTGCTATTAAATCTGGAGGCACTAAAAACAGAAGGAGCTACACTGAGGACAAAAATGTGTTCCGCAGTGTGCCAGCCAGCCCTTCAGGAAGGAAGCACAAGTGCAGCCTAGGGGCTGACCAGGGATGTGATTCAGGTAGACCAGTGCTCTGATGAAACGTGATGAGGTCCACCAGCACCAAAGCCGTGGACCACACCGCTGCTAGAAGTTGTGAGGGGAAGAGCGCTGGGCTTCAAGCGCTACTTTCATGCCTTGCAATGTGACTTTGGGAAGGAGGCTCCACCCTTCTGGGCCACAATCTCCATCTCCACAAAACAAAGTTCATACAACCACCACTATCCATTGAGCTCTTCCTAAGTGCTGGGCACCGTAAAGAACTTCCTTTCACATTTTCTTTTATTCTTACAACAGCTCGATGAAGTAGGTACTATGATTATCCCATCTTAGATAAACAAATTTAAAATTACTCACACAGAAGGGTAACTAGAGACTGGGCAAGAATGAAACAATATGAACCCATCAGAAGCCCGGTTACCAATACACACTCAGCTCATGACAAGCTCCTTTTACCAAATCAGTTGGCCCCTCTCTCCATCTGATTCAGTTAACTGCTGAGAGAATCAAAGACAAAATCTCTGTAAAACATAATACATTACATTTTATTCCTGCAGCTCCACTTGTCTCACTGCTTGTGACTTGGGCACTTAAAACTCTCTCAGGAGAATCTTTCTGATTCCACTCCAATCAGAGTGAAGGACACACACACGCTTGGTGGCCTGTCCAAACGCTAGTTTTAGAGGCTCATATGGGGAAGGCAATGAGCTAACATTTATTTCACAGGAAAGTATCAGTTCTTATCCTAAAGAGGAGGGAAAAAAGGAAAAAAACTGTCCAAAAATGAAAAAAAAAAAAGGCCCCCTCAGCAGTCTGTTTTGGAATAGCTATTCTACTGTCCTTTCTGTGAGGAAAAAGTTCCAAGCGAACAACTTCTCTGGGTCACTTCGTGTGTGTGTGTGTGTGTGTGTGTGTGTGTGTGTGTGTGTGTGTGTGTGTGTAGGCAGTGGTTCACTTCCCTGGTGGCTCAGTGGTAACGAAGCCACGTGCCAATGCAAGAGACTCGGGTTCAATCCCTGAGTCAGGAAGATCCCTGGGTCAGACAGATCCCCTGGAAAAGGGAATGGCAACCCATTCCATTATTCTTGCCTGGACAACCCCATGGATAGAGGAGCCTGGCAGGCTACGTTCATGGGGTCACAAGAGTTGGACACAACCGAGCGACCAAACGACAGAGTTTTGTTAAAACACTGACTATGATGTCCCACCCTGAGTTTCTGATTCCAAAAGTCCCTGGTGCAGCCTGAGAACCTGCTTCTGTAGCAGGTTCTCAGGTGATATTGAGGCTGCTGACTGGGAACCACATTTTGAGAACCACTGGTCTAGGGCAGTCTATTAAAACAAGTCAGTTTTCGTCTCAGGCAGCCTGCGGGTGTGAAGAAAAAAAATTAAGGAATAGAAGTTCAGTATTAGCTTCTTTTTAAACTGTCATTATTTCAGCTTCCAGAGCCAGTGGGCACCTCTCTTCAACAATCACTGAGTAATTAATGCTTTTCTCAGTACGAAGAAGTCAATAAGCAAGCATCAATTATGTCTGATCCAGGATGAGGCGCTCTGGAGTGTAAAGAAGTGAATTCGTGACAGTTCTGCCCAAACAAACTGTCCACCCATTCAGGACAGGTTAGGGAGGAACTCTAGTTGGAGGAGTCTAAGTACTTGCATTTCATCTATTTGACCACGCCACCCATTGTGTCATTTTGAGCAAAGTAAGATTCTCTGCTATCAAGATGCACAAGGAAACACAAGATGCCCTGAGTTGTTTTCTTCTGTACAAAGACTCCCTTCTCCCTTTAGCTGATGGGGCCAGTGAAGGCGATTCATTCATTTAAATGCAGAGATTAAAAGTATAATTCGAATGCCTGTAGATATAACCTAGCCTGCCCTGCCCACATCTCACTCGTTATTGAATAACATCCGCTCTTATTCATTTGTGTCTCCTGCTTGGATGCTTAAGACACCCGAGTTTGCCACATTTCCTGTTTCCTCCTTTCTCCCTCCCTTCTGTGTACCAACCACCCTGGCCTTTCTCATCTTCAAGCACACTCTTCCCTCAGTCTCCTCACCAAATTCCTCCTCACCCTCAGTCTCCAGGTGCACATCTATTCCTCAGTGGAGTCTTTCCTGAAGCCTACTCCCGAAGTTTCCTTTGGAGTACTCCCCAGAATGAAATGTGTTTGCCTTGCATCTATCTATCCTGCTATACTTACACTCCCTGAGGGCAGCTGTTATCTGTCTAATCCACCAGAGCCTTGCCAGTACCAGGCAGACACTGGGCTGACCCTGCAGCTCACTCAGGGTGCCTGGGTGATGAGCTGACTAGAGAAGGGATTGTACTGGAATTCATCTTCCCAAAGAAAATGGCTTTCTCCTCCCAAAGGAACGACAACATCCACAGGCCCCGGTCACTAGGTGGTGAGTTGCTCTGAAACAGAAAGTGTTAGTCACTCGGTCATGTCTCTTTGTGACCCTATGGACTATAGCCTGCCAGACTCCTCTGTCCATGGAGTTCTCTAGGAAAGAATACTGGAGTGGGTAGCCATTCCCTTCTCCAGGGGATCTTCCCAACCCAGGGACTGAACCAGGGTCTCCCTGCATTGCAGGCAGATTCTTTACCATCAGAGTCACCAGGGAAGCCTGGTAAGTTGCTCTATTTACCATTAAAAAACCCTCCCCTAATGCTGTCTCACCTCTCTGATGACGATGGAAAGGGAGTAAGGGACAAAGCCTTCTCTTTTCTTTGTTGTCTCAGGCCTGTAAAGGTCCCCAAGAAAGCCTGTTCCTTAACCCAGTGTATTGATGTGGAAATAGTCCTGAGCCCAGCTGTAAGGCAACACTGAGAAAAATGATGCAGGTGTAACACTTAGCAACATTCACAAAAGGATATGCCGATCAAGCAAAGTATCAGAACTAGTGAACTACTTTCCTCCATCATCTTGGATGAGCTACAAATTCTCATGTATAGTCTGAAACAGCTTTGAATTTTTGACGGCCTCTTATCAAGCAAATATTTTCCATCAGTTCAGTTCAGTTCAGCTACTCAGGCGTGTCCGACTCTTTGCGACCCCATGAATCGCAGCATGCCAGGCCTCCCTGTCCATCACCAACTCTCGGAGTTTACCCAAACTCATGTCCATCAAGTCGCTGATGCATCCAGCCATCTCATCCTCTGTCGTCCCCTTCTCCTCCTGCCCACAATCCTTCCCAGCATCAGGATCGTTTCAGAGTCAGCTCTTCGCATCAGGTGACCAAAGTATTGGAGTTTCAGCTTCAACATCAGCTCTTCCAATGAACACTCAGGACTGATCTCCTTTAGGATGGACTGATTGAATCTCCTTGCAGTCCTAGGGACTCTCAAGAGTCTTCTCCAACACCATAGTTTAAAAGCATCAATTCTTCGGCGCTCAGCTTTCTTCACAGTCCAACTCTTACATCCGTACATGACTACTGGAAAAACCATAGCCTTGACTAGATGGACTTTGTTGGCAAAGTAATGTCTCTGCTTTTTAATATGCTATCTAAGTTGGTCATAACGTTCCTTCCAAGGAGTAAGCGTCTTTTAATTTCATGGCTGCAAGCACCATCTGCAGTGATTTTGGAGCCCAAAAACATAAAGTCAGCCACTGTTTCCCCATCTATTTCCCATGAAGTGATGGGACCAGATGCCATGATCTTAGTTTTCTGAATGTTGAGCTTTAAGCCAACTTTTTCATTCTCTTCTTTTACTTTCATCAACAGGCTCTTTAGTTCTTCTTCACTTTCTGCCATAAGGGTGGTGTCATCTGCATATCTGAGGTTATTGATATTTCTCCCTGCAATCTTGATTCCAGCTTGTGCTTCTTCCAGCCCAGCGTTGCTCATGATGTACTCTGCATATAAGTTAAATAAGCAGGGTGACAATATACAGCCTTGACGTACTCGTTTTCCTATTTGGAACCAGTCTGTTGTTCCATGTCCAGTTCTTACTGTTGCTTTCTGACCTGCATACAGGTTTCTCAAGAGGCAGGCCAGGTGGTCTGTATTATTATGGTATTATTTTCCATAATAATAAAAAAATCTGTAAAAAGCTGCACCAGTCTTACCATTTACAAAGAATATACCAGAGTATAAGTAATTTTGTCATTAATCATTGTGTCCAGTGTTAAATATCACTTTGTTAACCACTAAGTCTGCATTAAAATTATCCCAAAGAGTAAATATAAAATAGAAATATTTTTCCCCTGGATTACTTCTTTTTGCTCTGAGCACAACTTATATTTCACCTTCAGGCATACTTTTTCATTGAAAAGATAACTATGTTTTCAAAGTGAACTGAATTACAAGACTTTTTATTTCAGTGAGTGGGTAAAGGAAAAGCTATTAAATCTAAACTTAAAGTTTCACTTTAGCACTCAGCTGAATATAAAATTTCAAAGGAAATTCTGCTTAAAGATATTGTAAAATACCATATGGTCCTGACTTCAAGAAAATTCTATTTCATTTTGTAATTTGAGCAAATGAGATTATTATTAGTCAAAGAGATCTTATAAGATCTCTATAGGTTTTATAAACTGAAGCAAACTAGTTCACTTGAATTGCTATGTATCTCCCTGGTATTTTTTAATGGGAGACAATGTATTTGTAGAAATCATCATTCTTTCTCAGGGGATAATTTACCAGGCTCTCATATCAATTTAAAATCTTGAATTCTACAGCACACATTCATACAAAATACCAGTTAAGGAATACTTAGACATTAAATGTTTTATAAAAGTAAAGTTTCTAGAACATGTATAATTTCATTTACATTCTCAAGCTTTTTAATTCTATTTATCTTAAAATCAGTTTCATAAGACTGGATGGGAGGGGAATTTGGGGGAGAATGGATACATGTATGTGTACGACTGAGTCCCTTCGCTGTTCACCTGAAACTGTCTCAACATTGTTAACCAGCTATATCCCAATGCAAAATAAAAAGTTTTTAAAATATCAAGAAAAAAACTAGTTTCATAAAATGTTATATGGTTATAATTCAGTATCATTACAATAATGTATTTGAGAAATGTCTGGTAACTCTCTTATAATTTAAAGTAATTTAAAGATTCAAATATCTATTATTTTAAAATCATTTACACTTATTAAGCTACCTTTTAATGAAAAAACAAATAGAATACTTTTCTTAAAAAGTATCAAAAAGATATAGCACTTTTATTTTGAAGATGGGGAAAGCACAGTACAGGTGAGCTAAAGGGACTCTCCAACTGATATGGCTGTCTCCAACAAGATAAATAATTCTCCTGTATCTATTGTTATCACCCAGGAAAATACCCTACCAGGAAGATAACTGCTGATCATACAATCTAGAGTGAACTAAAGTAGAAATGAAAGAAAACCAACTATAAAGTCTATGTGAAAACTAAGAAGTAAGCGGGGCCTAATCAATTGAGAAATAAATGAGACTGATTAGCTCTTTATGTGCCCAGCTGAATACAGCATTTAAACGCAAGGACTAAGCTTATCTCATGTTTGTTTTCTACGAGTGGCTGCATATAGGTTAACAGTTACCTGCAGGATCCACCGTACAAGTACACAGTCTAGTTCCATAAGTAGATCACTGTGGAATGTAGGAATGGCGCCACGTTCATACCTTTTCACAAGAGGGAAGATTTACTGTCAATATTAAATTGACAGCAAATGAACAGGGAAGTGAGAGATGGAAAACGAAAAATGCATGACACAGATTGACACTAACTCCCCTCACATAGACATATTCTCCAAGTGTTTCGTGTTACCTTCTGTCAGTTATAGGTATCTGCAGGGACCAATGAACACTGAGTGGCAATCATCTCTTTGTCATCTCTGTGCTTGAGCACATATCACACTGTGCCCTTTACTCTAGCAACTCAGCTCTCAAAGACTCACAGGACACAAGGCCTTTTTCTCAAGAGAAGCTTCAGGATTCTGTGAGCTAGCAATGTTACAGGTTATGTCAAGTAATCCTGGACCAACACCAACAAGCTTCTTCTACTCCCCAGTCAGAAGGAATATGCAAAAAATTTCTTAGCAGACAGCTGGCAGGAGTGCACAGGCAATTGATTTTTATGTCATATATGATGGTAGAAGATCCTTAGCTTCAAAGAAGATTTCAGAGTAACAGTTGCTGCTGCTGCTGCTAGGTCGCTTCAGTCATGTCCGACTCTGTGCGACCCCATAGACGGCAGCTCACCAGGCTCCGCCGTCCCTAAGATTCTCCAGGCAAGAATACTGGAGTGGGTTGCCATTTCCTTCTCCAGTGCATGAAAGGGAAAAGTGAAAGTGAAGTCGCTCAGTCATGTCCAACTCTTAGCAACCCCATGGACTGTAGCCTACCAGGCTCCTCCCTCCATGGGATTTTCCAGGCAAGAGTACTGGAGTGGGGTGCCATTGAGTAACAGTACACAGTTACTAAAAACTAACTTATTTCTAAAGTTTATCACTGGCTAACCGACATTGTATCTGTGATACAAAGCAGATACTTAAGAATGGCGAACATATGATCCTATACCTATGCCTGACTAACTGGCAATTCTTTCCCTGAATCACCTAAGCCAGGTTTTGCTGTTCTAAGACAAAAGTTAAATTCAAAGAGAAGAAAGCTTACAGGAAAAAAAAAAAAAATCCATTATTTAAAAAGAAAAAAAGGGAGGGAGGGAAGAAGGAAGTCCCACAATCACCATTCTGCCTGCCACTCGCACTGAAGAGGTTTACCCAATGAAATTACTTCTCACACTGATTTCAGGATACAAGACCATTAAAATTAGAATACAGTTTTAAAAAAAAAAGGAATTCCATTATACTTTAATGCAATCTGTCTGCTGTGAAAAAATACCAAAATGCAGTCTCATTTGATCATGTTATAGTATTTATTAAATTTCATCATTTATGATCACTGTGTCAATAACTCTAACACAAATATTGACATTTAAAAACACAGACAGCATACTGATTTTTCAACTATTTAGCTTACATGTACTTTTCAATTGTCATGCAGTGTTCATAATTAAGAGACATTACACATTAACCTTCTCATATTACACTTATTAAGAACTAAATTTAGAGCGTAAAAAATGCCAACATAAATTCATTCTCTGAAACCACCTGTGAGTGTACTGTCACTGTTCCTTCTGGTCATATACTTAGAGTACATTCTTCAGTAAAACGGATAACTGTAGTCATGTAACAATAGTTATGATGAGGCAATATCATCTCAAGAAAGGAATACAACAAATGAGACCAAAAATTGAAGAGCTGAGATCACGGCATATAAAAATCTTTTGCGGACACCACATAAACTTCAGTGTTTTCCACTTTCCAGTTGGAAAGAGCATGCACAAAGTTTTCTTCGGACAGCTGTCAGCAGTGAATGAAAAACTGGCTCTCATGTCCTGTGCACTGAGAGACCGTCAATGCCACTGAGGAAAAAGAACTGTATTCATTATCTTTTGGGTCTGTCTATATCATCTATAGCTGAGAGAAGTTTTTGTCTTGCTTTCTTGTTGATATGGGATCCCAGGCAAACATTTACCAGGTTGGTCAGCTGCTTTGTTGAATACTCCTGCTCAAAAAAAGAAGATTCAAATTTAGTACACTGATACACATGTGTGTGATCAATGCAGAAAAAGAACAGGCAGATAGATGATCAGGACTCAGTGGGTAATTACTGAGCACTACAAATCAGTGAAAAGCAGTGGAAATTATAATTGAGACATGGAAAACAAACTGGTAATAAGGGAATAAGAGTATCTACAGCACGAATTTGAAAGAGGAACCACCAGAATCTTTTTAATATGGTATGGGAATGCATTCACGCTCAGTCACTAGTCATGTCTGACTCTCTGGGACCCCATGGACTGCAGTCCACCAGGCTCCTCTGTCCATGGAATTCTCCAGGCAAGAATACTGGAGTGGGTTGCCATTTCTTTCTCCAGGGGATCTTCCCGAACCGGAAACGAACCTGCATCTCCTGCATTGTCAGGCAGATTCTTTATCGCTGAGCCAGGGAAGCCCTTCATATGGCACATAACATGCCAATGCTCATTATTTTTAAGATCACACACTATGCTTCTTTCTTTGATGGTCTTTGTCATCAAGTTATCAAAATACACTGACATTTCACAAATTTATATACATATAATAAAACGCTACTAAGTAAGTAGCTTCTAGCACTGCACATTTTGCACCTTTTAGATAAAAGAAAAAAAATCTCCAAACACAGAACTCTTCTGAGACACAACAAATGAATAAGGTAATAATAAAAATCAGAAAATTATTGGTTCTTAAACCCTTGTATCTTAACGGTAGCTAGAAAGTAAAATTGAAGTCACAATTAACCCATGAACAATTCAGGGATTAGGGGTGCTTTCCACACAGTGGAAAACTTGCACAATTTATAGTTGGCCCTCCTCATCCAACGTTCCTCCATATTAAAGAATTTAACCAACTGAGGATAATGTAGGTATTCACTATTGAAGAAAACAGCATATAAGCGGACCTGCACAGTTCAAATCCATGTTGTCTGATGGTCAACTATCTAAGTATTTTTTTGCTGTACAAATTGATTTAGTTCCTGGATTTCAAATAAGTTGTCAGGATGAGCGTGATGAACAGGACTCATCAGAAAGTTCTGCATCTTGATTTGGTTCTGGAGAATTAAGACCAAGAATTCAGCAAGGGAAAGAGCTGTGTTCTATCATCTAATGACAAAAGAACATGTCTTCACTGGAGACAATATTAAAGATAGTGCAACTTAAAAATACAGGAAAGAGTTCATTTTAACAATTCAGAAAACTGCTCAGTTTGTGTGTCTGATCTCTGAGAGCACCTCTCAACACCTGATGAATTCTCTCAAGTGATCACTCAACATTTAGGAAGTACCACCCAGGCACCATACCAGGCATTGTGGAAAGAGCTCTAGAAAACAGGGCAATCTCTGCTGCAAAGAAAATTTCACTGTATTACAAATATCAGTGAGTAAAGCTCTTCCAAAACACTAAGCTATGACAAACTTAGACAGCATATTAAAAAACAGAGACATCACTTTGCTGACAAAAGTCCATATGGTCAAAGCTATGGTTTTGCCAGTAGTCATGTAGATATGAGAGTTGGACCATAATGAAGGTTGAGCACTAAAAAATTTATGATTTTGAACTGTGGTGCTGGAGAGGACTCTTGAGAGTCCCTTGGACTGCAAGGAGATCAAACCAATCAATCCTAAAGGAAATCAGTCCTGAATACCCATTGGAAGGACTGATGCTGAAGTTGAAGCTCCAATACTTTGGCCACCTGATGTGAAGAACTGACCCACTGGAAAAGACCCTGATGCTGGGAAAGATTTAAGGTAGGAGGAGAAGGGGACAATAGAGGATGAGATGGTTGGATGGCATTACTGACTCAATGGACATGATTTTGAGCAAACTCTGGGAGATAGTGAAGGACAGGGAAACCTAGCGTGCTGCAGTTCATGGGGTCACAAAGAGTTGAACACAACTCAGAGTCTGAACAACAACAATAAAAAACTTTAGTCCACTGTATCAAAAGAAGAAACCCTAAAATGGGCATCTTTCTTACATCAAATAATGGATCTCTATGAGTTGGGCTTTTTCTCCTCAGCTACTTGTTCCAAATCCCTTCCTCAATACCAACTCCAAAGTGTTAACAGCTTAAGTTATGAAATCAATTCTAGCCACATTCAGCAGTTCATCTGCATCTGATCTAGCATCTTGTTCCTCAAATGACAGAGGTCAAAGAGATAAAAAGTGCTGACATTTCTCAGTTCTGGTGTACTGATCAACATCACTGAAAAGATGTATGTTTCTATTTTGCTGTCAAAGATCTGAAATTGCCCTATGGTGGGCACATCAACACAAAATTCAGGGTAATGGTCCAGACTAAACCTCACTTCCTTTTCCTAAAGTGTTGAAACTAGAAAGGATGTGCCTGATAAATATGAATAATTCCTTACTTCCTTATCCAGTCAGATGAAATAAAAATTTACATAACTTTTACCTATGATGTTTATAGCATGTGCTAGAGTTACTGATGGAATAAGATTCAGTGAAGATTTTAACACTTCCCATATTTTCATTAAATGCATCTTCACATACTGCCTAACTAGACAAATGATATAACAATCATATCAAAAAGCTCCTCATATTGAGCATTCTCTGGTGATACATGTTGACTTGAACTGTGTCAAAAGTTCAGACTCTTAAATAACACTTATTACATGTAGTATTTTTCTCTACATATCTATCAGTTCAGTTCAGTTCAGTCGCTCAGTCATGTCCGACTCTTTGCGAACCCATGAATTGCAGCACACCAGGCCTCTCTGTCCATCACCAACTCCTGGAGTCCACCCAAACCCATGTCCATCGAGTCAGTGATGCCATCCAACCATCTCATCCTCTGTCGTTCCCTTCTCCTCCTGCCCCCAATCCTACCCAGCATTAGGGTCTTTTCCAATGAGTCAACTCTTCACATGAGGTGGCCAAAGTGTTGGAGTTTCAGCTTCAACATCAGACCTTCCAATGAACACCCAGGATCGATCTCCTTTAGGATGGATTGATTGGATCTCCTTGCAGTCCAAGGGACTCTCAAGAGTCTTCTCCAACTCACACAAAAGAAAAAACAATTTTATCTATACTTAAGGTAAAATCTAATGTAGGATGAAGTTAAATTTAGCTATTTAAATAATAAATATTAGTATATTCAATCATTAGGCTTCACTGGTGGCTCAATGCTAAAGAATCTGCTTGCCAATGCAAGAGACATGGGTTCTATCCCTGCGTTGGGAAGATCCTCTGGAGAAGGAAATGGCAACCCACTCCAGTACTCTTGCCTGGGAAATCCCACAGATGGAGGCACCTGGTGGGCTACAGTCCATGGGGTCACAGAGTCGGACAAGACTTAGCAACTAAACAACAAATATCCAATCATCACTACTACATGTCAGTGTGTTCAGACCATCATTGTTGATTGCTACAAGAAGGTTTAAGTTATATATCAATTCAGTTCAGTTCAGCTGCTCAGTCATGCCTAACTCTTTGAGAGCCCATGGACTGCAGCACGCCAGGCCTCCCTGTCCATCACCAACTCCTGGAGCTTGCTCAAACTCATGTCCATTGAGTTGGTGATGCCATCCTGGGTGGTGGTAGCAGTAAAGAACCTGCCTGCCAATGCAGGAGATGCAAAAGACGCAGTTCAATCCCTCAGTCAGAAGATCCTCTGGAGAAAAAAATGGCAATCCATTCCAGTATTCTAATGGCAATCCACTCCAGCTTTCTAAAAGTTATATATAGACTTTAGCTTGAGAATCATTTCAGTGTTCCTGTATTTGTCCTGAAGTTTACCAATTTCAGCTCTTTTCCTACAACACAGTTGCAGGACAAACACAGCTAAAGTTCAGACTCTGTTTTTCCAGATAATTACCGTTACAGTTCACAAAGTCTCAAAAGGATCTGATGAGGCAAAGGGCATTGCACAGACACAATGTGAATATGGTAAAGAACCGGCCTAAGTAGTTCATGCTAAAAAAAAAAAAAATTCTGTTTCATCCATATGATTTTGAATGATCTAACACACCACACAAGAACACCACAAGAGATGAGGAATAAAAATTTAATTAACTGCTTTTCAGCCCTCACCCTGTGCTCTTTGATCCAGCGTTCCATGTCATTCTCAGTTAGGTAGTACGCTTTAATATAGGTTTCCACAAATTCTTTATCCGGAATGGGTCTAATATCAGTTAGCTTTTCAAGTTTCATTAAAAACTGTTGAAAATCCAATTGCATCAAGGCACGACCCTCATTACTACACTTCTTGACGTTGGCGTATCTAAGATACACAATAATAAACAAGCACAAGTGATGGGATGGTTAGAAAAAGAAACCTTTAGGCACTTATTAAACTTCTCTCTAACCCACATTTGCTGAGATGCTATAAGAAAAAGAGGACACAAGTGTTGCGTCTGAAGGACTGTGTTGTGTTTGGGCCCTGTCACTCAGCAATCATTTTACTTATCTGGGCCTCAGTTTTCTCATTTGCAAAGCAAAGAGATCAAGCAACTTCTAAGGTTCTTTGCTGTTCTACAGGCCAGAGTTCTGCAAAATCAATTAACATACTCATCTATAAGAAAGTTAAACTGACAATCAAGTTAATCTGGCTGCCAAGAATTATTTATAAAATTAAGCTATGAATATTCTCAAGTAATCTTAGCTTCACAAAACTGTTCAATATAACTATTCAATGCAAAGAAAACAAATGAAATAACTCCCATAAACATTCAGCAAACCTAAGAAACAGAAGCACAGAAAGTATATACATATTTCTCCTAATAAAACGCTTTTATAGACTTATTTCTGAGACCCCACACTACTAAAAAACTACATGTTCTAAGGTGGACTAGTAATAAGAATATAGTTGTTAACCCTAACAGTACAATTTTATTATTCATTAAGTCATTCCATTAAGTCATTCTGTGTGATTCTCATTCCTTCAATCACACAAAATGTGGAGAATTCAATCTAAGGAGATGAGGTACTTTCCCTACGAAAATCTGCAAGAAGACTAGTTTATATTATTTAAAGTGATAAAGCTTTAATAGTTTATACTGAAATATATAATATTTGTCACTATTCTACTATTAAACAAATTTACTAACAGTAAAATCCAGTCATGACTGCTGACACAGAGACATCTGGGATTTATAGCATTGCTGACTTCAATACAAAATGCCAAGGCTGCTGTCAGCTTGTCATTGTCACCTTCCACTTTCGGACACATTCTTTTCTATAACAAATAAGAACTGAAGAGAAATCAGATGAATGTCGGTGTAAAAATTCAACTGATGTGCCATTCTAGACCACTGTGAATGGTCTCTGAAATAGAAGCTTGCTTTCAAGGTATATTTTAAATGTATTACTAATTCTTATTTGTGTTCCCGATGTTATGGACAGAGTAAACGTGACCTCTGAGTAAGTAGGAAAATTACTTTTGATCGGCAAACTCAACATATGAAAGATTTATATGGTTTACAAGGATATAATAATGATATTATAAGCAGTGATATAATGGTTATGAGGACTAATTTTGCCATGAGAAAATTAGGAGATATTAAGCCTTCTCTGGACAAGTTACTTAACCTCTGTAGCCTTGATTTTCTGAGGTGAGGCTACCTTTCTGTTGACAAAACAGAGAACAGTACTATCAAAGAGAGTTTATGTTAGGATTTGGTGATAGAATCCTGTGAAGGGCTTGGTCCAATAAATGACAAATAGTAATCAATGCATAATCATCAGCATACTTATATTTGGTAATAATAGTTTAACTTTCAGATAACCACTAGATGCTACATTCTTCACTCCAACTAGTTGATTCTAAGTCATCAGAAAGAAAAAAAGGGACACAGTGGGATTTAACGTCTCTGAATTATTATGAGACTGTCTGCCATTTATCACTACCTCTTATCTATTCTCTACATCTGTTGATGATAACACATAATGTTATTCATATATTGCGACTGAAGAATCAGATATGCTTTCATGGAAAACTTACCCTTCCACAATAGTTCTATTAGCCAGGCGTATACAATGTTCCCAAAGTATATTAGACACGGGCAAGGGTATCCGAACTCTCTTAGAAACTTCATTTAACCGCATGTTAAACTGCTCAAATTCCTAAGAAAAATCATAGCCATATGTGAATAAAATTACAATGCTTTCCCATTTTAGAGGCAAAAAAAGACTAAAAGACTCAGAATGAAATCAAGTAAAACAAAAAGAGATAATGCCCAAGATAATTTGGACTTACTGTGAAGTATATGAAATTAACTAATCATGTTGTAATATAGAGTACACTACATTTCCTCTCAAATGAAGTAAGTGCCATTAACTGATTAAACAATATTCAAATGTTTCTACATCTCAAATTTTCTATGACTGTCAGTATGGATTAAAAAGGATTAATAACTAATACGTCTTTAAAAATATCTTTAAGAGACCCAGATTTAAAAAACATGCTTTAATGAGGTTTCAACTCAGAGTAAACTATTTGTAATTTGTAGCTATACTCCTTAGAGAGTAGTCCGATAAATTATTCTCTTTCCTAAACATTCTTTTAAAGTAAGTATCAATAAATGATTACATACTGAAAGATTCAAGTCATATAATAGCTGTAAATTTTCAGCACCAAAAAAACTCCATATTATCTCATTACCTACAGAAAAACTGAACATTTTTATTACTCATCAGTACCTTTTATGATACTACTCTCCTAAAAATAAAAACATATATAATTTAGACAATTCCAACAACATGAAAAGAGCAGATGGCTCACCCTTCAATAAATTTATATTTCTGATTTCTTTGGACTATCATCATCTAAATATGTTCATTAACATAAGTAAATGCTGTTGATTCTTTCTTGACAATACAGTTCAAATAAATTTAACAGCCCTTAAAACAGTATTTTTTTCTTTAGTTTCCTCAATAAAGAAGCTATGCAATACGTAACAAGTCAAGACTGACAATGTGTTCAAATAACACACAGGTTGGAAAAAAATCTAATCTGATCATCATCAGTGAAGCTACTATTACATGATGGTTGTGTTATCCTTTGCTACTTCCTAGATCACAACATTTTTGATGATTTATTCTTTGACAGTTAACTGCTTTTAATTATTTATGAGAAAGAAGTGGGTCTTCAATCCATTAAGCTTACTTTTGAAAATCAAAGTAAATAAGTAATTGCTCTTCCTCTTTTCATTTCATGAATCTAGCAGAACCAGTAGTTTTTGCTACCAGATCTATGCTTCACTACAGTAAAAGCTGCTTTAGATTTTAAAAGTCACAATATTTTTTATTAATATTTTAAAGATAAATTTATATGCTTATTATATAAAATGCCATTCTACTCATTGCTAAATACAACCTTCAAGAATGCTTATTGTTAAATGAATAATAAAATTATTTCATTTTACTTATGATCCATTTGGGGCAACAAATGCAGACTGCTTTTACCTAAAGGTTTGGACTTGGGAAAGTAACAAAAAGAACAAAATTCATCATAAAAGTCCCCTTATGAGAGAAAGTCTTAAACTGCTGAAACTTGAGTTCAGGTTAATAATCTGGGTAACACTGGCTCTTTCTTATAATATTTCTTGAAATTAAGACTAATTGAAGCAAGTAGCCTCTTTCTAGTGTGTGTGTGTGTATATATTCACTGAGGGCAGAAGTCTCTTTTTTCTTGCATCTCCATAAGTACTGTAATTGTCGTCGTTGTTTAGTGCTGAGTTGTGTCCAACTCTTGGCAATCCCGTGGACTATAACCCACCAGGCTCCTCTGTCTATAGGATTCTCCAGGTAAGAATACTGGAGTGGGTTGCCATTTTCCTCCTCCGGGGGATCTTCCTGACCCAGGGAACTCAAGTCTCCTGCATTGACAGGTGGATTCTTTACTGCTGAGCCACCTTAAGGAAGCCCAAGTACTATAATTAGCAGGTCATAAAAAACAGAATCAACTTTTCAAAAATAGAACTGTTTAAAAAAGTGTGATTATAAATTACATGTATCTTTTATATTCCAAATTAAAATTCCCAGCCGAAGTCTCCTGGGTGCTTGAGAAATCAAAGTTCTTCCAGGGTGGCAATTATCGCGCATGTGCAGACCTCGTGCTAACGCCTAAACACTTTAAACTGATCTTGGCACCCTTAGCTCCTTGACTCTGAGGACAGTCTCCAGCCCTCCAGAACGGTCCTAGACGCGCTGCGAGTTGGCACCCCAGATGAAGGTGGCTGCTGCCTCTGTTTTGATCTCTGGGTTTGCTGACTGGTTCTCAAGTATTGCAGGCTATTACTTACTGCCTTGGATGAAGCAGGTAAGAATGGTTGAGTAAATGAGATGAATAGGGAGCCAGGAAGGGCCAGCTTTCTCTTCACTGACAAATTTGAAGAGTGACACTTTTCTGAAAGCTGTTTTCATTTTCTCATGGTTCACTGCCTCACTTCCCTCAGGCCTCTCATTACCACTCTGAGTCCTTCTTTGACCACAAGGAAATATATGGTACTCCACCCCCACCCACACTCTGCCACTCTCTATCCCTCTTCTGCGGGTTATTTTTTCACATGACTATTCACCACCTGACACATTATATATTATGTGTCTCTTTACTGTTGTCCCTGCTCTAGCATATAAATACCCTGATGGCACATTAAGCTCCTTAATTCACAACTAACTATATTGCTAGCAGCTAGATCAGTGTTTGACATATGTCAGATGATTTATAAATATCTCTTGATACATAAATTAAAAAAAAACAACTACACTTCTTTTCAGAAAACTTATAAACGTAAGTCATTGAACAAAACGGTGTTTGCATGACACACAGCAAAAGTTAATGTGATTTCCGGGAAAAACAAACTAGAATAGCCAGGAGTATGATCTCCTGCCAATGAATATAAATACAACTATAGAAATGTCCTCTTGTCACTACAGCTATGGCTATTGAGATTATGTAATATGAAAGGCAGCCAAGACACATTAATCAAACTCTAACTCAAAATGGGAAATCTGTGAGCAAAGGCAAAATCTACAAAGTATTCTTGGGTCTAAAAGAACACAAAATTTGGAAGGAAATCCAAAACCAACTCAGGAGCTTTAATATCACAAGAATGCTCGAATATGGTAAAAACCATAATCTCACAACTTCAGAGTGACTGCAATTACAGGAATAGTTCCATACTATAAGCATCTTTAACAAAGGTGTTTCCCAAAATACTTGCCTTTAACAGTGTATCTACATATATGTTGTGCTGTGACATAATTTCTTTCACATCCCATTTCACATTAGCCATTAGGAGCAGCATCTGTTCATAATCAATGGCTTTACCAGCCACAATCCAGTAAATTGGTTTGCGTAGTTCACTGGCTGTTGAGACCGTCTGAAATAAATTTCACAGAATAACAAACTTTTTCTAAAAGTATCAAATTTATAAAAACTATTTTGCCCCCATTTCTAGTATACATTGTATCTGAAAACAAAACACTATACACTTGGAGATAAAAATTATGAAAATACTTTAACTTGTGGGCAAAGATCTTACTCAAAACATAATTTTGAGACATTCAATATGCTTCAGTCCACTGACAATACAACAGTAAAACTACAGATTTTCATGGAGACAAGCAAATATTTCTCAAATTCTTTTGCTTTTCTCCATTTCCATTCCGATTCCCACACTGCAACTCAAGATCCGATCATCTCTTACCTTAAGTAGTCCAAAAGTCTTCAAGCTGGTCTCCTGTCTGTAGGTTTGCCATCCAAAGTCCATTCTTCACACCACCCCCAAAGCTCTCTTTCCACAACACACACCTCACTGTGCTACTCATCACCTCTTTCAAATCCTCCAGCAGCTTCTCAGTACCCTTGGAACAAAGTCCAGCTCCCAGCTGGGAGCGCTGGATGTCACGTAACTTCAGCTTACTCACTCCAGCCATCTTTCTCATCACCATCCCTTTTCCCTTGTCTAAGAATCTGAATTTTCCTCAGCTCCACCATGCCTCTCTCTCACCTGTGGGTCTTCATATAGGCCACCGCCTCAGTCAAAATATACCCCTTTGGGTGATTCGTGTTGTTGTACGGCAGAAACCAACACAACACTGTAAAGCAATTACCCTCCAATATAAAAAAAATTGTAAAATTTTTAAAAATACAAATTAAATTATATAAACCTACAATGAAAGTATATAAAAAACAGATTAAAAAATATATATATATATATATATATATATATACTCCTGACTCAGTCTCTTTTTCTTCGGTCCGGTTTAAACATCACTTCCTCAAGACAACGTTTCTCTGCCAATTATACCCACCCCATCTCTAGTCAAGGTTAAATACCCTGCCACTGTTTCTTTCCCAGAACTATAGTTTATTGTAATAGGGTTGTTTTCTTTATTTTTCATTGAAGGATAATCATAATATTGTGTTGCTTTCTGCCATACATCTACAAATATCAGCCACAGGTCTACATATGTCCCCTCCCTATTGAGCCTGCCTCCCACCTCCCACTCCATCCATCTAGGCTGTCACAGAGTCCCAGTTTGAGTTCCGAGTCATGCAGCAAATTCCCACTGGCTAGCTATTTTACATATGTTAGTGTGTAACACAGTTTTAACTGGCTCTCTCACGAGACTAAAAGTTGTATGAGGAGTTCAATGAGCATTTAGTTAATTCAGGAATTCGTGAATGAAAAAACAAATACTCTAATCCAGCTCTCCTGAAGTTGAGACACTGATCATTAGCAAAAAATAAAAAAATTAAATAAACAACATGTGACAGTTTTATCTTGCTCACAGTCGAAAGGATATACCAGGCATGTCTGACCTGAGAATAAAACTGCTGAAGAAAGGGTTTTTTGACTGCAGGCATCACAGCATCCAGATGAGGCTGAAGGAACTCAAACTGCTCAGCCAAGAATACCCTAAAGGGAATGAATAACCCACCATGTAAATGAAACACAGCATTTAGAGCCTGTCAATATTTTTGTGTAACTGATCTTTAAGATCTCTGACCAAAAGTTTAACAAAGTTATTTTACATTTTAAAGAACAACCGTGCATGGTCACGTGACACACTCGTTTACAATTCACACAAAAATTAATGCTGAGTTATCTCTGAATGTGAGTTGATGGGAAGGAAGCATGACTTCAAGGGAGCTAAGCTGGTTACTACAAGGTATACAGTTATGCTGCTTTGCATGTAAGATATGAGCACTGACAATGCAAAAGATAGAAAGGAGAATACAATGGTATTTTTTGAAAGGATTTCTTTCAAAGGTCCCATGTAAATGACACACAACAGACCCATGAATTCACAGATTTAATGCCTGGTGCTTTTCAAAAATAACCCAAACATTCGTAACATGAAATAAACTGGAACTTGGCTGAGGCATACACATGAACTTCAGGGCAGCAGGCTGGTGTGCATGAATGGGAGTCACTCGGCCAGAAGACTGCTGGCAGTCATTCTGTTTTTCCCTACCTTTTGTTACATACACAAAAACTCAGAGTATTCTGTCTGACAAAGATGGGCTCAATAAAGGACAGAAATGGTATGGACCTAACAGAAGCAGAAGATATTAAGAGGTGGCAAGAATACACAGAAGAACTGTACAAAAAAAATCTTCACGACCCAGATAATCACGATGGTGTGATCACTCACCTAGAGCCAGACATCCTGGAATGTGAAGTCAAGTGGGCCTTAGAAAGCATCACTACAAACAAAGCTAGTGGAGGTGATGGAATTCCAGTTGAGCTATTTCAAATCCTCAGAGATGATACTGTGAAAGTGCTGCACTCGATATGCCAGCAAATCTGGAAAACTCAGCAATGGCCACAGGACTGGAAAAGGTCAGTTTTCATTCCAATCCCAAAGAAAGGCAATGCCAAAGAATGCTCAAACTACCACACAATTGCACTCATCTCACACTCTAGTAAAGTAATGCTCAAAATTCTCCAAGCCAGGCTTCAGCAATACATGAATCGTGAATTTCCAGATGTTCAAGCTGGTTTTGGAACAGGCAGAGGAACCAGAGATCAAATTGCCAACATCTGATGGATCATCGAAAAAGCAAGAGAGTTCCAGAAAAACATCTATTTCTGCTTTATTGACTACGCCAAAGCCTTTGACTGTGTGGATCACAATAAATTGTGGAAAATTCTGAAAGAGATGGGAATACCAGACCATCTGATCTGTCTCTTGAGAAACCTGTATGCAGGGCAGGAAGCAACAGTAAGAACTGGACATGGAACAACAGACTGGTTCCAAATAGGAAAAGGAGTACGTCAAGGCTGTATATTGTCACCCTGCTTATTTAACTTATATAATGAGATACATCATGAGAAACGCTGGGCTGGAAGAAGCACAAGCTGGAATCAAGATTGCTGGGAGAAATATCAATAACCTCAGATATGCAGATGACACCACCCTTATGGCAGAAAGTGAAGAAGAACTAAAGAGCCTCTTGATGAAAGTGAAAGAGGAGAGTGAAAAAGTTGGCTTAAAGCTCAACATTCAGAAAACTACGATCATGGCATCTGGTCACATTAATTCATGGGAAATAGATGGGGAAACAGTGGAAACAGTGTCAGACTTTATTTTTTGGGGCTCCAAAATCACTGCTGATGGTGATTGTAGCCATGAAATTAAAAGATGCTTACTCCTTGGAAGGAAGGTTATGACCAATCTAGATAGCATATTTAAAAGCAGAGACATTACTTGGCCAACAAAGGTCCGTCTAGTCAAGGCTATGGTTTTTCCAGTGGTCACGTATGGATGTGAGAGTTGGACGATGCAGAAAGCTGAGTGCCGAAGAATTGATGCTTTTGAACTGTGGTGTTGGAGAAGACCCTTGAGAGTCCCTTGGACTGCAAGGAGATCTAACCAGTCCATCCTAAAGGAGATCAGTCCTGGGTGTTCATTGGAAGGACTGATGTTGAAGCTGAAACTCCAATACTTTGGCCACCTCATGCGAAGAGTTGACTCACTGGAAAAGACCCTAATGCTGGGAAGGTTTAGGGGCAGGAGGAGAAGGGGACAACAGAGGATGAGATGGTTGGATGGCATCACTAACTCGATGGACATGGGTTTGGGTAAACTCCGAGAGTTGGTGATGGACAGGGAGGCCTGGCGTGCTGCGATTCATGGGGTCGCAAAGAGCTGGACACGACTGAGCGACTGAACTGAACTGATATGCTCAGTTGCTCAGTCATGCCCACATGTTATGGAAGAAGTTATACGCTTTAATTTTACTAAAGAACTTGGTGATTTACAAAGGTCAAAGATCAACTACATTTAATACTAAATTCACAGTGTAACTACAGTTTCTCTAGAATCATAATTCAATGGGAAAATATAAAGAACTATACTATAACATGGGCTTCCCTGGTGGCTCAGCAGTAAAGAATCCACCTGCCAAAGCGTGAGACACAGGTTCGATCACTGGGTTAGGAAGATCCCCTGGAGAAGGAAATGGCAATCCACTCCAGTATTCTTGCCTGGAAAATCCCCTGGATAGAGGAGCCTGGTGGGCTACAGTCCATGCCGTCACAGAGACTCTGGACATGACTGAGCGACTAAACAACAGTAGCAGCATACTATAACATGTTTCTTTGAAGTCTCACTTAAAGTAAGGATCATGCTGCCAAAGAACAAACCTTAAAAGATTTCTCTTCTTCCATTTATACACCTAAAAATCAACCATGCAATTTTAAAAATCGACTGGGACTCTATCTTAGGACATATTTCTCAGAAATACTGAGTAGTTTAAGTAATATAGACTACAATGCTTACTTTTATCATCTTTCTTAAATATTTAATGGCAAAGCAACGGTTTTTAATAACTTACAAGGACTCTGTGGCGACCACTCTTTCCGCCAACCCATACAATGTGTCCCCAGATGTCAAAACCACTAGGTGACTCAGGTGAGGACTCGGTACCTTCTCCTTTCTCTCTTCTGCTGCTGTGAGAGTGGCAGTGGGGTCAGCTGAAACTTCCTGAAAATCAAACACACATATATATACACAATACAGCCTGAAGTAGCAAATCTAATAGCAATAAACCACATGATGTTACAAAACTGGAACTATAATTAAAATGCTCTCAGGCATGTGTTAATTACACTTAATTTCAATTCTTTTTCCCTCCTTTTATAGTTCCTAACTACTAGAACTTTCCTTTTTATACTAAAGGAAAATGACCCAACTCCATATACTTTTTTCCTAAACTTGGTCAAAACAAGAAATCCTTATGAACTGACAAATATTTCATAGAGACAATAGTGAGAAGTCTTTCAAGAACTTGTAAATGTTGAAAGAGAGACTGCCCCACCAGGATCAAGCTGTTAAAATCAAAAAAACTGTGGTGTGATCAACCCTTTCACATTGAAGTTTTAACCAAGGTAACCTTGGTGTATTCCCAAGAAGGTAGGACTAAAATGTAGTTCTAAACTGAAATAGAATCATCTGTATTGTGTATGTCTACAGATAGACTACTGATCTGCAGGAAGATGGTAGATGGAAATAAATGAAAGGGATGTCCTAAGAGAAGAGTGGGCTGAGCCTTAAAAGATCCTCAAAGAAAATTATAGGACAAAAATTGAATATAAACAAAGCTAGAAGTGTACAAAATATAAATCTAGATTACTTTTTAAATCAATTTTATAATCACAAATCTCTTAACATTTGTCTTATGGGAAAAAAGAGACATCAAATGCGTAGAACTCTGGGAGCATAATAGGTTTATAAATTTAGCAAAATGGAAATAATACATTATAAAACCTTTCAAGTTAGAAAATGGTTTTATTGTTCTTTAGGGTTTTTTTTTATAGCCTATCTTCTACTAAAGGTACTGTCTCTCTTCAATCTCTAATTACTCAATTAGCATTTAAAAGATATTTTGTGAACAACTGTGTTTTCTCTCAGGACGATCAGGATAAGGGAACTATGCAAGTTAATCAGTGTCATGACTCCATTATTTATTTCCTTCTACTAAAAAGGAAAAAATCACCCCACTCCTGTCAAAAAACAAACAAACAAAAAAAATCACAAAATTTCATACTGTTTTGTACCAACTGGTTGCCTGGGCTATTATATTTAATAATTTAATTCTGGTGGCTATTTATTTATTCACCACCTAGCAGACTGTTCAAGTAAAAAACCTTAGAATCACTCTTGACCCCCCTTCCTTCTCACCTCCATCATGCCTAAACAGACAACTCTCTTGTCTGTTTCTTCCTCCTGCCATTACTTCAGCAGGACCAAATCCCCACAACATTCCCCACGGGACCCATTCTAAAAATCCCCTAACAGTCCCTCTAGCTTCTCCTGTTTCTACTCCACTTTCCATACTGGTTTTTTTTTCAATAATACCTAGGTGATTTTTCTAAAATGGATCACACCAGTCCATAATTTAAAAATCTCAACTGACAATCCCTTCCTTACGGAGAAAAAGCCTAAACTTGTTGCCACAACATCACTCCTTTACCACCTTGCCAGTCTCGTTTCCAGATGATCTCTGCACCCCTAAGATCTGGTCACACTGGACTGCTTGTTACACCTGTCCTACTGATGCTCCTGTTTTAGAGCTCTTTTCTCCTTGTCTTCTTAGCTCTTACCTCACTTTTCAAGTGTGAACTCATATTCACCTTCTTCCTGTAAATTTCTCACTCTCCAGAGAAATGTACTTGTGTTACCATCATCTATATGTATGCCTGTATGCGGGATACAGCACAGTGTATCAGCGGTTGTTCTCCCTTACAGCAGTGAGTTCCCAAGGGAGGGACCAATTTTGCCTCCTATGTACCTTAATTTCTTGGCATGCCTTTTGGCATGAGCAGACCCTCCTCAGTTTCACTGATGGAGAGGAGATGGTAAGAATCTTCTCTTACTCTATTATTCTCTTTCAAGCCCATTCATTCCCATCAGGTGTTTGCTTCACTCCACAAAGAAAGAGTTAGCCAAGTACCCACTGGCCTTCTTAGGGCCAAGTCCAACAGTCAACTCTGAATATCCATCTCTGAATATTCCTCCTGACCTTTGAACCCAGCAGTGCTCCAGCTTTTATTCCTGACACTTCTCTTACTTACATTCTACTCCCTACACAATTTTATCCAGTCTCACAGAGTTACATGCCATCTACATGCCAACAGCTCAAAATTTAAGCCCTGACCGGTGTCTCATCTTTAGTGGATTTAACATATCTGAAACTGAACTCCTGATGTCCTACTCAAACGTGCGGCTCCTTTAGCCTTATCCACCCCACTAATGGCACAGGCTCCAGAAGTCAGCTGCCATCCTTGACTCTTCTCAGTGTCAAACTCCTCTTGTAATCCATCAACAAATCTTGACGGGTCTACCTTCAAAACAGACCCATTTGGAAAACATGCTCAAGAAGAACAAGAAAGTCACCAAAATGTCAGCCTGACATAAGCAAATGGTATGTGCTTATTGTGCACTTAAATGGAAAAGCTTCTAAACAGGACCCATGTTTCAGCTCATACCAGCAGAGTAAGGAAAGGATATACAGCCCTTTGAAGACGTTAAGAAATGAAACCTTCATCTTTATTCTCACAGTGAAAGTTACATTTATAGCTTTTTCTGCCACTAACATACTAACACAAAGAAAATTCATATTTATGGACTTTTCTGGATCAATTTAGAACACATTTTTTCTTATCAAAGATTCAAAGTTGGCCAAAGGTCTTAAAGCAAACAATTTAGCATCACCAGGTAGATAACCAAAAATTCACATGTCTGCTACCATCACCACCTACGCCAGCCCTCTTTCCTACTTGTTCACTATTAGACCATTTTTTTTAGACTTTTATTTGATGTATCAAACAAATTTTCTTAGTTTACAGTGAATTTACGTGATAAACAGTTTCAGGTGGCATTTTAAAGAACATGATGATTTGATTCTGCCTTTTACAGCTTAAAGACAAGCAAAACTTAAAAAAGATATGGAGAAAATTACCCAAAAAGTGCTTATTAAAGTTTTAAGGAACACACAGGAGAAATATGAGGAAAAAATACTACTTCCATCCAGTGGCTTCAGATTGATTAGGCTAAAATTTGTTTTAATAGACAAAAAATATATTGACTAGCAAGAAACCAATTAATGTTCTTTGCCAGTATAGATGCAAATTAATGAAGATGATTTATATACCAGCTTATGAAAACCTAAGATCAAGGTCTAGTAAATGACAAATATATTTTTTAAAACAATAAAACAATGCTTATCAGTATGAGTAACAATTTAACATGTAAACCTTTGGAAACTAATGGGAATTTTCAGAAAAGCTTCTGGTGTACTGCTGTAGAGTCTTCTCCATCAGAGGAGTCAGGACTCCAGAGAGACTCTGTCAAAGGTCAGTGAAGGGGAACGACAGCCTGCACGGGCTTCTGGTCCAAGGTGCAGTCTTTGATTAAAGAGATGGGAAGAATAAGGTCTTAAAAAAAGATATCTTTAGGGACTTCCCCAGCGGTTGAGAATTCGCCTGCAAATGCAGGGGACACGGGTTTGACCCCTGGTCTGGGAAGATTCCACATTCCCCAACTACTGAGCCCACGTGCCACAACTACGGAAGCTTGTGAGCCTAGAGCCTGTGCTCTGCGATCAGAAGCCATCACAACGAGAAGCCCGCACACCACAGCGAAGAGTAGCCCCTCTGGGCCGCAACTAGAGACACCCACGCACAGCAGTAAAGACCCAGAGTGCAGCCAAAAATAAACAAATAAATATCTTTAAAAGGCAAGGTACCAAAGGAAAAAAGCAGGCGTATCTATCTATATATTAGGGAGGGGTTTGTCTCTGGTTTTAAAAAAATGCATTTATAAAATTGACTATTACACCAACTTAGGAAAAAACATCTCCAATGCACCAAGAACTGGTCTGACAGATGCTACAGATACATTGTTATCAGTAGATGGGTGACAGCTTGTCTTAAAGAACAGCTAGTTTGGTCACTGTTTACCGGATCACGCTATTTCATTACACACTGTATGACAGCATTAAATCCACACCTCAAGGGTCAGATCTGGAACTGTGGCTTGACAATCATAAGCTAGTAACTAGCAGAGCTACCAGAGAAACACCAGTGTGAATGACTCTAGTGGTATATTTTGGCCCATCTATCATCAGGCATTCAGCCAGAGACAAGAAAAAATTCAACTGTAGGCTAAGATCTGGAAAACAAGATCTTCAGGTCAAGGTTATACTCAGTGTCAAACAAGGAGAAGCAAAATTGAAACAGATAAATGCCAATGGGGCTGAAAGTCAATGATGAATTTTACACAAAACCAAAAAAAAGATACAGAAAAAAAAATTGATGATTGTGTCAAACAAGCTTTGACTCTGCAAATGAAGATCAGGATTAAGTGGACAGCAAGACCAAGAGAACAAGCCAGGTTAATCCAGGTGACACCAAACTCGAGGATTCAAGTTTATTCATTTACTTTATATACATATATTGAAGAGATACTGTGTACTAAAGTAAGTGCTATGAATATGAATGTATATTTTAAAAATAAGTGCTGGGCAAAAAGTCCTCCAAATTTAAAGGGGACTGGATGAGACAGATACAGTTTATTTCCTCTGCATAAACAGTGCTCACACGAAATATCTACACATGGCTCTCTCACTTTATTCATATCTCTGTCTGAAGAGCACTGTCCCATCACCCTGCTTCATTTTCTTCTTGGCATTTATCAAGACCTGCCACTCTTACATATTTATCTGTCTCACTGCCCCAATAAAATGCAAGTTTCAAGAAGATGAGAATTACCTCTGTGTACTGATGACTTTTCCACTATCACAGTAATGCAATATATATAATTATTCCAAATAAGTACTGCTTAAACGAATGAATGATTACAAAAACTTCAAAAAGAAGTATGCTCATAATATAGAGCTTATGCAAAAGTGATCATTTATTTGGGTAAGTGAAGGAATAAAGGAAAATTCATGGATGCAGAGAAAAGCACTGAAGAACACACGTCTCTGGCTACAGTGACCAAGCATAAGAAAAAAATTTTTTTCTTGCATTAAATGCTTGGCTTAAATACTATAGAGGATCAGTCCCAGTTTTGCTAACACAGCATTTTAAAACATGCATTTCACCACATGACAGTTAAGAATCAAGACTCCTTACTATATAGCCAATTAAACCCAAACGTTTCAAATGTTAAAGACATTTACAAAGTGGTCCTTAAACAATCTTTGCAACACAACTCTCTGGCATAAACAGATGCCCCATCACAAAAACCTGTCAGTTTGGGCTGGGCTTGCTCCCACCTCCAAGCCCTTGCTCAGCCTCGGAACCTTAATTTGAATACCATTCTTTCTCCTTTTCCTCACTACTCCCATGCCTGCTCTTCAAAGTCTAGCATCCTCCTTTAGTCATCCTCAGACATTAATTCTGAAGATAAACTTTCTTCTCTTTGAACCTGCACTGCATGCAGAACCAGTATCATATTCTTTTGGGTATACTAGCTTTCTCTCTCCATCTGGCTATAAGAAACCTCCGTCTCACTTCCTACAGGCAATTAGTGGACTAGGAACACAGGAAATTAACGTATGTATAGAAATACATTTACATGCAGTTGATTAGATGGCCAATTTCTATCTTAAATAACCCGAAAGAATGGATTCCAATTGATTACTTACCAGATCAATGAGGCTTTCTTGTATCCTGTTTAGAGTTGTTCTTAGTCTACTACTACTAAGACCTAGTCCTGTTGACTCCAACTGAAAAAGCCAATGAAAAGCATGTTAAATCACTTTGGAGAGAACCCTGCAAATGTTTTAACTTCAAAGTAGTGAAAAGTATGTGATGAGTTTTTACTCAAATTCTTAGCATTCAGAGGGTTTCCAAACACCAAATTACCAAAATATCAAGGAAAGAAGTCAAATCTTCATCCTCAAGGGAACAAGAGAGCTATTGACACATGTGTCACACTAACATCAATCAATCTAATGAATTTATCGAGAGAGAATTCACTAGAATTTCTTTCCCACAGATTACTACTTTCAATTGCAAAGCCTAAAGATTTTCATATACTTAAAGAACCCAAGGATGGGAAAGGTCACACTGACACAGAGAAAACAAAACAGAAATGATACACACTTTCAGTATCAACAATGAGAGTATGGATAACACTATAGAGTCTTCAACATTAAAAGGATAATCAGAGAATTTTATGAATAATTTTATGCCAATAAATTTACCAAAGCAGATAAAATAGACAAATTCCTTGACAAACTCATAAAAATTGACCTTAGAAGAAATAGAATATTTAGCAGTTATTGTTAAATTTAATAAAAACCTTCAAAAAGTATTAACCCTACATAGACTCTCAGAAAATATAAAAAAGAATGTTTCCCAACTGTTTTATGAGACTAATATTACACTGATTTCTAAGCCAAAGATATCACAGAAAACCTAACTACAGACTCATAAACTTTATGGACACAATTTTTTTTTAATTCTTAAGAAAATATTGAGGAAAGAGAAGGGGACGACAGAGGATGAGATGGATGGATGGCATCAGCGACTCAACTGGACATGAGTGTGAGCAAATTCCAGAAGACAGTAAAGGACAGGGAAGCCTGTCATGCTACAGTCCAAGAAATTGCAAAGAGCTGGACACAACTTAGTGACAAACAACAAGAAAATATTACCAAATTCATTCATGACCAAATGGTGTTTGTCTTGGGAATATAAGACTGGCTTAAAAGCCTAAAATACTACTTTGAAATTAACCAACATAATTCATCATATTAATATATTTCTTTAGGAAAGAAAGTTATGATTACTTAAATAGATTCAGAAACTTTATCCTTTCATGATAACATGAATTTATCCTTTCATGACTGAGTTTATCCTTTCATAATAACAATTCAGAAAACCAGCAACAGAAGAGAATTTTGTCAACATGATCATAGGGCTCTATAAAACAGCTAGCATCATATTCAAGGGTGAAAGGCTCAACACTTTCCATCCTGGAGAGATGAGGGAGGAGGGAACAGGACAAGGAGGTCAACTCACACCACTTTTATTTTATGTTGTGCTGGAGGTCAAGTTGTTGTAGCTTTTCTCAAGCATACAGATATATACGCTGTATGAGGCCTACAGACTAAAAAATACAAGGCAAATAGACTGGAAGAGAAGATGTAAAGCTGAATACCAGATACTTCCCTTTAAGCGCTGATATAACTCCACCCCACAAATTTTGGTACGTTGTGTTTTCATTATCATTCACTCTTGAAATATTTTCTAATTTTTCTAGGGGTTTCTTATTTAACCCAATCTTTATTTAGATGTGTGTTAATTTTGAAATATTTCAGTTTTCCCATTTTATTGTTATTTCTTTCTAATTATATTGACATTAGAAAATATATCCTATATGATTTCTATGGTTTTTAAACTCATTAGAACATGTTTCATGGCCCAGAAATATGGTCTATCCTGACAAATGTTCAAGCCTGAACAGAACTGTTTTAACCAATATGATAGTCACAAGTCACATGTGGCTAATTTAAATATAAACTAGCTAAAATCAAGCACAATGAAAAATCCAGTCCCCAATCATACCAGTCACGTTTAAGTGCTCAAAAGACACTGTGGCTTGTGGTTACCATATTGGGCAGTACAAATATAGAATATTTCCATTATTGCAAAACTTCTTTTGGACAGCACTGCTCTAGAGGCACAGTCTAAGAAGATAGAGTAAAGCTCACTTAGAAGACTAAAAGATGCTAACAATTAGCTAAAACTCCAGAATGGCTTTCTTCTTTAATATTTATTGAGCATTGTATAATGAATTAGCACCTATTTTATAGTGACATGAATTCTGCAGCAACTTAAGTCTCTGATTATGATAGTATTCTAATTTTGCAGAGTTAAGAACACAGCAAATTCGGATCCTATATTAGAAGATCATGTCTTTGATATACTTGTGATCACAGTGAGAATATGAGCATTCTGTATGATGAATATAGTCATCCATTAAAACTCACAACTTTTCAAAAAGGTACAAAATATTGTATGTGAAAAATTAGTATTAGGATATGTTCATAAAATCCAACAGTATGCTTTTATTAAAAAAAAAAATCTGTCAAAAATCTAGGAATACCCAAATATTAGATCAGTTACCTGCTTAATACTGTGCTGTTCTCCTTAGGAGTAGAAAAAGATAAAACTCAATAAGATCTTTGTAAGTACATAAAGGCGGTACAGGAAATATTAATTCTATGGCAGGCAGATGGTTCAGTTCAAAGATTTTCATATTATTTTAAAAAATATTTGCCATTATCTTCTGAATGTACAGTGCCTGCTACGGTTGTTAGCCAAGATTTAAAATGTTTCATTTATTGTAATAAATATACACCAAGACAGATTTAAACAAAGCAACCTACACATTTTCACTGCCAAAACGCATCAAAGTTAGAAAGAGATGCTGCACTTTTTCTGCCAAAAATGTGAATAATATACAATATGTCTATTATATCAAAGCTTAAAACTAATATATTTTAAACAGGGCAACTGGGCACACAAAAAGCTGGTATCAATAATTCTGTTGCATTTTGGATGGATAATTTTCAAAATAATGTTACTTGTGTATTTTATACAGAGAGAATGAACTTTACATTTACAAAAGCAAATTTTAAAAGAAACAGACTCCTCCCCCAAAACACTGACTTACTGAATCATTCCGACCAAAAAAGGTATATATTGCATACAAGTAATAATCAAAGAGCTGAGACATGAAATGGATAACATCAAAAGCAATTGGCTTAAGAATGTTCATCATCTGCATATATTTACCTGAAAAGAAAAAAAAATTAACACAAAATTAAAATCTGTTAGTCTATAATTAAGAAACCATAAAAATACTTTACCAAAATATTTTTAATGAAATATTACACTCCTTAGTCATATCAGCCATGCCTCAAGTACTCAACAGTCATTATTTTGTAGATCATTTATTTGTAGCTAGTGACTACTATACTGGACAGCGCTGATACAGAACAGTTATACCATCTTGGAAAGTACTACAGGATGGCACTGATTAAAAAAGAAAAAAAAATACCTCTAAAGACTTCTCATGTCATTATATTTTACTGTTTGCCTTATATTTATGGAACTCCTGAACTCTTCTACAATGACACTATATACATACCCAACATAGCTCCTCATTTCTTGGAGATTCCATTTAAAACAATTTCTTCAAAAATGTTTAGGTGTAATAAGACAAAAGACAATGTATTCTGAGAAAAAGTGGGGTTCTTTTCATAAGCATATTATACACATGTAGCAAAAGTAAAAAAGAAACAAACAAACAAGAAGAAAATGTGGAAGACACTCCCTGTTCCCCTGGACTAGCCCTGTGAAATCTGCCGTTGGAGGCCAAGAACATTCATCACCACATCAGAGCTCAACAGTCTCAGAGTGCCAAGAACACATCCTCCTCATTCCTTCCTTTGGGAGATGCCAGTGTTCCTTTCTTTTTCCTCTACACATATGATACAGTTACATAAAAACATTTACAACCCCAAATTTCTGCATTTATAAACTTGTTCATGTGTTTGAAAGGTGCATGGGAGATGAGCTGAATCAAATAACACACAATAGTGAGTACTGAGTTGTGTTTCTTTTTTAAAGGAAATAACAGGGAAAGAAGCATATCTATAAAAAATGCTCTTCTGCAGAAGTTGTTAAAACAGGCTATTTGCTTTATTTCCAAATGAGCATTCAGGAGCCATCTCCACTTTATGGAACTGCTATGCATTTTAAACTGGTACTATTGAGGACACCAGAATTCAAGAGAAAACACATTAACTGCAGTTGAAAAAAAAATGACAAATTTACTCTAATGGAAGTATCTACATCATTTCTTTATTATCTAAGAACTCAGTATATCTGTGTTAATTTACAAGAGAAATGAGTTTAAATAATGGACGGTCAGAAAGACAAGCACATACACGTACCAAAGAGTGAAAAAAAAAAACTCATCAATTTAGATTCTATTCTTACTCCTGTTTACAAGTCTTTTGTTTCAGAATTATTTTTTATAATCATTTCACATAATCAAGATTTTTTTAAAATCTCAATTGAAAAATATTTGAAAGTACACTCATAGAACATTCTGGATCACTGAAGACATTACATTGACTGCAAACACATCGCCATTTAAACTGCAACTATTCACCCATTAAATAATGTGATACTGTAAAAGAAAAAAAAATGAAAAAGTAAACTACTTCAGTCTGTAAAAGAACATTTCTAAAAGGTGAATAGTAGACAACATCTGGATTGACACATATCCAGAATACAAAGTTCCTCTCCATTCCTAAGATTAACCATTCTTCATATAAGTCATCTTAAGAAAGGATATAAAAATGAATTAATAGGTAAAAGCTATTTTAAATGTGCATTCAGAAGGAAAAAAAAAAAACAGATGATCCCAACTGGTCTGAAAAAAAAGGAAACATAATCATTCACTCATTCAATACATTCAACAAACACTTTTTGAAAGCTTACTATGTTCACGGTCTTTTGTTAAGACACAAGGAACTACACAGAGTCCCTGTTCTCTCACAGAGCCCCTTCCATGACTTCACAGGGTCAGACATGGAGGCAGTCACTGATAAGTAGGCTGCCAGTATACTAACATAGAGAAGTGTAAGAAATCTGTCCTTCCAGTTCTAGAGGGTTGAGTAGGCCTTTGGAGGCCTGAGGGAATTTATGCACTCCCTCAGTATTACTGGACTAAAAGAATTTTACAATCAATTAAAATACCTATGATGAGAAGTGGCTGAGAAAGTAAAAGCAGGTAGGTATGCTCACCAGAAAATGATAAATCTCAAAACATTCCTAGACCAGGAGTTCGCAAACCTTCCCTGTAGAGGACCAAAGACTAGATAGCTTAGGCTTTGTATGTCTTTCAGTCTCTGGGGCAAATACTCAGCTCTGGGAGTCTTGGTTTCAACTATTCAGCTCTCCCATTATAGCACAGAAGCAGCCATGGATGACGTGAACAAATGAGCATGGGTGTATTCCAATCAAACTTTATTTACAAAAACAGGTAATCAGACTGATTTGGCCTGCAGGCTATAGTTTCCCAATTCCTGTCTGTACTAGATGACAAAGAGTAGATGGGAGCAGGACGATGGAAAGATACAAAGAGAACCACAAAGGATGTGGAAGCTGTCTGGTAAGACGTGACTGCTTAGAAGCAACAGGTACTGCACAAGAACAGGAGCAAGACATGGGTCTGAGAAAGGATGGATTAATTGAAGGTCTACATATGGAACAAACTACCTGTCCACACGCCCTAGTTACTGTTCCTTATCAGCAGTTACAGTAATGTAGCCTCCCCCACCCTTATCTGCGGTTTCAGTTACCCACAGTCAACCTCACTCCTAGAATAGTAAGTAGAAAATTCTGGAAACAAACAAGTCATAAGTTCTAAGTCGAGTGTTGCTCTGAGTAGCGGGCTGAAATCTCACGCTGTCTGGCACCATCCCTTTGACCAGCATATCCTGCCTGCTAGTCACTCAGCAGCCATCTCAGTTATCATATCAACTGTTGTGGTTTCTCTGTGCTTGTGTTTAAGTAATCCTGATTTTACTTTCTAATGGCCCCCAAATGCAAGACAAGTGATGCTGGCAATTCGGATCCGCCAAAGAGAGGCTGTACAGTACTTCCTTTGAGTGAAAAGGTGGACGTTCACAACTTAATGATGAAAGAAAAAAAAATCATATGCTGAGGATGCTAAGATCTGTGGTAAGATTGAATCTTCTGTGAAACCATGAAGAAGGAAAAAGAAATTTGTGCTAGTTTTGTTGTCACACCTTGGACTGCAAAAGTTTCAGCCAAAGCAATAAGTGTTTAGCTAAGATGGTAAAGGCACTGAATCTCTACAGTAAGATACTGTGTGAGAGAGACTACATTTATATAACGTTATAATATATGTTATAATTTTTCTATTTTATTATTAGTTTGGCTTGTTAATCTTTTCCTGTGCCTAGCTTAATTTATAAATTAAACTTTTTACCACAGGTATGTATACATAAGAAAAACATCATCTATATAGGGTTTGCCATTATGTATGGTTTTAGGCATCTACTGGGGATCTTTGAACATATCTCAACAAATAAGGGGGAACTAATGTATAGGCCGCAAGAATTTCCCAGACAAAAGCAAAATAAAACCCCCTAGGAGTTCTTTCTAAAAGAAGTAAACAGTAAACACTTCCCCCCAATCCTGGCAAATACACTTCATTGAACAAACTTAAAAAAAACAAATTAGAAAAGCTAAGGTTTCTAGTGTGGCTACTGGCACCACAGATTGAAATCCTTCTCATTCTGGGAATTTGGAGATCTGTCCCCATAATGTAAAGGCCACCAGTACATCCACCCAGACCTCCCCTACACTATACAAAGTTCCCAGTTAGAACACCTACTAAGGAGAAAGAGCTGGCTCCAACCCAGTTCTAATCACTCAGCAGAGGACACCCACAATGGCTATCCAGGACTTGTATTTGAGGGATAAATAACCAAAAGTCACCATGCCCCTGAGGAAAATTCAGAGTGACAGTAAAAAGAAAAGCTGATGCTAGAGAAAATAAAACAACTGAAGCTAAAGAAGAGGAAGTACAGTAACTATGTAAAGCCCTGTAACAGGCAAACACAGCAGGAAGAAAAAGAGTACAGAAGGGTTCCTAAGTTTTTAACTTAAAGTTATTAAAAATGTGATTTTTTTTTTTAAAAAATTAAAGAAATAGGAAAAGGAAGTCTACCAGAAGGTATAGCAAAAAGACAAGAATACAGGAAAAGATTGATATTAGAGAAATATGAGAGACATAAACAGCCAACTTAAGAGACTAAACAGTTGAGTAAGGGGAAATCAAAGAAAAAGAGATTAAAGAAAATGGGGAGGTAGAAATCTAAGAAACAGTCATAGCTGAGAAACACATGAACCATTAGACTGAAAGGGCAACAAACTACCCAACATACTTAATGAAAAAGAACTCACACACAGAGACATCATAGAGGATTTTGAAATATCAAGGGGGAAAAAGCCACTAAAAGCTTTCAGACAGAGAGAAGAAATTCACCTACAATAAAATGAATAATAGAACATTAGACATTTCAACTTTCAAAGGAAAAGTAATTCTTAGTCAACAATTGTATACACAACTAAATTGTCATTCCATGAAGAGCAGAATAAAGACATATTTAGACTGACAAGGATTTAAAACATTTACTTCTTAACACCCTTCTCTGAGAAATTACAATTAGAAGACAATCAGAAACAAACCAAGAAATTGCCTCCATATTACTGAGAGGGAGCAGTAGGTGGCTGGGAGACATTTGCTTTTTACCACAGGCTCTTCTGTACTAATTAATGTGTTACTGCCAGGGCTTCCCCAGTGGCTCAGTGGTAAAGAACCTGCCGGCACTGCAGGAGATGCGGGTTTGATCCCTGGGTCGGGAAGATCCCCTGGAGGAGGGCATGGCAACCCACTCCAGTGTTCTTACCTGGAGAATCACACGGACAGAGGAGCCTGGTGGGCTACAGTCCATGGGGTTGCAAAGAGCCGGACACAACTGAGCATGCACACACACATGCACGTGTTACTGTGAGAGGAGCTACTGTGATAAAAATACAGAAGCATGGTTCCAAGATTAGCCAGCCAAGCTGAGAAAATGTGGTCTGTAGTTCAGATACACAGCACCCTCTCTTCCTCTCCAGAGCTCCCAACAGAAGGCACAGAGGCAGCATGCTTTAGGAACACAGAGGAAAGTTCCCTAATAGGTAGCCCAGATAACCAAGAAAGATGTCTCCCAAATTAGAAACTTCATGAAGTTCCTACTCCTGCTTCCAACCTCTGTTATCACTGTGCTGACCTCTGTCCAGGAACTGACACTCCTGACATCCTCCACTAGGGCTATGAAGCATGGAAGTCAAGAGCTTACTGGCTCTAGGATCAGACAACCTGTGTGACATATAAGGTAAGTTATTTATCACTGGGCTTCAATTATCTTTATATTAAAAAGGTACTCTGAAGAACTCATGAGAAAATGCATGTCAAGTGTTTACATAGCATATAATAAGAGGGCAAAATGTCTTAGCTACCTCTGCTACTTTTTTAAAATAAATATACTCATGATGAAGGCAAAATGGGGAGACATATATACATATATAGGATATTGCATGAAGAGAATCTAACCTAATCTGGAGATGAGGAAAAGCTTCATAAGGGAAGCACTGTTTAAACTCTCTCACCCTTTGCAGCAACATGGATGGGTCTACAGATGATCATACTAAGTTAAGTCAAGTCAGACAGAGAAAGACAAAAATCACATGATATCACTTATATGTGGAATCTAAAAAATGATACAAATGAACTTATTTACAAAACAGAAACAGAGTCACAGACATAGAAAACAAACTTATTGTTACCAAAGGGTAAGAGGGAGAATAAACTGGAAATTTGGGTTTAATGGATACACATTATTATATATGAAATAAACAACAAGGACCTACTGTATAGCACTGGGAACTATATTCAATATCTTGGAACAGTCTATAATGGAAAACAATCCGAAAAAGAAATATATACATATATATGTATGTACATATGTGCATACGTGTGTTATATATATGTATATGAAACTGAATCATTTCCTGTACATCTGAAACACTGTAAATCAACTATACTTAAATTTTTTAAAAAGCAAAAAACAAAACCCCTCTCACCCTAAATCTAAACCTTGAGTCCTGTATACTCAAGGGGAAAGAGACACACAGAGGGGCTGGAGAAGAAACCAGCCAAGCAGCAGTGTGGGCAAGGACTACAACCAAGAGGAACAGGAGTGGGCCTGTCTTACTAGCTCATCGTAGGAAATGCAGAGAGGAGTGTGATGACCACAGGGAAGGTGGTCCGGGAGAATTCAGTCAGTGAGCCACAGCCCCTATGTAGAGGAAGGAATGCAGGGTAAAAAGAAATGCTGGAAGTGTGTGCATGTGTGTGTGTGTGTGTGTGTGTGTGTTAAAAATTAAGAGTTCTCAGTGTAAAATTTACTGAGTGGCTACAGAGGCGAAAAGCACTTGGCTGGGTGCTCTATATGCTGCAAAGATGGCAAACTTTCTTCTTCTTGTATAGGAGCTAACAATCTGATGGGGCAAAAGCAAGAACAGGATCTGAGCTGGAAGGATGTTCGTTATCCTTAGAACAGTGCACTTAGTTGAGAGATCATCAATGGGTATAAATAGCACATAAAGGCCAACTGGAAATGCTACAAATGGGAAAGGAGATTTGGAGGTCCGGGCTTTGTTTATACCTTGCGGTATTTTAATTTTTAACCATTTTCACGCATTACTTTTTCAATTTAAAACACTGTGATAAAATAAAAATATCAATGCCCCACCTATAAGAATGTACCAATGAAAGAGATTTCTTCCTTATTTCTGTGTTTCCTCCATCATATACACTGCCACTCAGCCACAGTCTGACTACATGTCCCTTACGTACATATCCCGGTAATATTAAATCCTGTGCATGTGCTGGTGTGTATTCGTTCCAGCTGCTAAGGTATTAATTTTGTTGTAAGGTCTGCAGGTTTTACAAACATAGGTTTTGGCACCCTATCTTCCGCCCCTCAGACTTAACCAAAGCTGCTCACATGAGAGTTGCCTCCAGTGGAGAAAACTGTGGCTAACAAGGCTACTTCAGTGATGACACATATACCTTAAAATTTGTCTGCCTCTGTCTACAAGAAATTCTCGGCCTGCCAGGATTTTCTCTCCTCACAAGCAAGCATTCTGGTTGGTTCCCTGTACTTGTGAAAGACTCCAAGCCATTCTAACAGATTTAGGTACCACCTAGGACTGGGGAGCCCTGTTAACGCTCTTTTGTCTAATCTCTCCTAAATATTTGCCAAATAAACAACACATAAAAAGTGCATACGCCTTTAATGTTCTCAAATGTGCTTCCCAACCACTGGGAATGAGTTCCTTCATCTTCCCAGGCACCAAAAATTAATCTAGCTTATTTACACAACTGTACTGGCTTTGTAAGAAGAGACGTTATCTTTGCCAGTGTTACCTTGAAGTATTTCTATGCAATAATAACAGGGGATGGAGTACTGTTATTTACTAGTTGGAGACCCCTCAGTGAGTGGTTCCCTTAAAGTTCTATTTTATGAATATGTACAAAATGAAGATAAGGACACTCCAGGCAGAGAGAAAGTGGTAGGCATGAAAGTCTACTGAGGAATAGTGGCAGCACCTGATCCCAGCCCTAAATGAAAAGACGAGTTAGATGATCATACTATGCCCTGTGCCCTAATGACAACTCTAGTAAAAGATCCAGTGGGAAGAAGGCTGAAATTACGATGGTCAGATTCCCTGAGTAAGGTTCTATTCAGGACTGCTCAGGTTTTACACACCTGCTATACTAAAGAGCCACAGAATGAAGTTCTTCTGTTTCTATAAAGCCACTGTCAGAAAACAATGTCCACTGTGTTGGTCATTGATATGGAAGAATTTGTTGTTACTGTCTTCTGAATTTAGTTCCAGCAGCACACTTCTATCATTATCATATCCCTTTCTTAGATAATGAGAAAAACAGAATGCATTGTTCCTTCTGATTTGCCTGCATCCCAGGTGGTGCTGGTGGTAAAGAACCCGCCTGCCAATGCAGGAGATGTAAGAGACTCGAGTTCAATACCTGGGTTGGGAAGATCCCCTGGAGGAAGGCCTGCAACCCACTCCAGTATTCTTGCCTGGATAATCCCATGGACAGAGGAGCCTGGTGGGGTCCATAGGAGTCCGGTGAGGTCCATAGGGTCGCAGAATCGGACATGACTGAAGCGACTTAGCATGCACACAACTGAATAAAACATGAGTTTCCCCTCCCCAATTTTGTTGTGGCTTCCTATTTGCTTTGAGTGAATATATGTCTTTTAGGGTAAAAGGCAACAATGCTGACCTCTAGTCCTTTTTGAACTAGGTAAGGAGTTAACTTACCTTAAATGTGGTTAAGTTATCATTTAATGTGGTTGATTGTATTATTTTCCCCAATTATCTGTTCTTTCCCACCTCCACTCCCTGGAAGAGGACTATGCATCCTTGTCTACTGCCCTGGACTGGCAATTCCTTCCTGTGACAGAAGTTCACTTCTCTACCATGGGTCAAGCCTGACTTGCTATGACCAGTGACATGTCACAGGAAGCCAGGGTAGCACATCAGAGCAGCAGCTTTAAGAGTCACAACATGGTTCGACTCTTGTTCTCCCCACATCCCAGATTGGTGCTACTTTTTCAGCCTGCATCACAGAATGAAGACACACATGGGGCAGAACTAAGATGCTCAGGAGTCAATATGCATCACAATAAATCATGATAAGGCCACTGATATGTTAGGGTGTTTTGTTACTTCCACATAACCGAGCAAAACTGACTTCATTCAACTACATCTCAAGCAGTGTGTCCAGACACTGTAATCTACAGTGAGTACAGAGGACTGATAAGGATGACAAGGACTTTGGAATATCTATCAGTGAGGACCACATAAGGGAACTAAGCACACTGACCCTGAAGAATGGACTGGGGGAGGGGAAGCAAAAGGAAAGGAAGGACAGTATAGCTACCACCACATATCGGAAAAGTGACCACGTGGGAAAAAAGGAGAAAAAAGTACAGACTTACTCTTTTTGCTTTTAAGGGCATATCTAAGACCAAGAGGTAGAATTAGACAGTTATTTTGGTTTACTATGAGGGAGAGATTTCTACCAATTATATCAGTCTAAGAGCAGAATGAGGAGTCTTGCAAACTAATAATGGTTTCAGCAATTGCAAGACATGAAACAGAGACTACTAGATGGTCAACATACATTAGATGCAGTAGAGAAAGAAATTCTCATTTTATGGGAAATTATACAAGATCATCTCCTCAGAACTCTTCTTACTATAAATTCTAGAGAGTAACTCACGATTGTAGGTTCAGTTAGCTCTCTTGGATAAAGAAGAAAAGCTAATTCCCTGACAATAATCAGCCATATAATAGCTTTTTAGAATCTGCCATTTTTCTGTGTTATAAAAATATAAACTTTTTCTTTTCTGCTCAATTCATTATTACTTTTCCACATTATTTTTCCTAAAGAACATGAGACTTCTAAGAAAACCATTTTTCCTTCTTTATCCCATTCATTAATGAAACTTAGAAATTATCTTTGGGAACACAGACTTTTTTTATTAGAGCTAAGAGTAATTAAAATAGGCAACAGGAAATTATCATCTCCATAAATAGAATACAGAGATTTTTATAGAAAATCACTAAAATTCCTGACTGGTATAGATAACTTAATTAACATGAGAAGACATCTCTATTACTTATTTGTCAACTGTATAGACTTATTTGTGAGATACAAAGGTTGAGAAAGCATATAAAATGCTGAAGTATTGATATTAAAAATCCATATCATCTTCGAACTTAAATATTTCATATGGCAGTTCTAGGTTATTTGCCTTCTAAACCACTACAATATTGTAAAGTAATTAGCCTCCAACTAAAATTAATTAATTAATTAAAAAAATCATTAATAAAGGTCTTATCTGTAATATGAATAACACTTCCCATGGTGTGTGAACATTTAGTTTGTAGAACTCTTATGTCTGAAAAATGCCAGAACAATCACTATTCACTCTGCCTATCTGACAAGATTGTGAATATCAGTGAAACAATAAAATACAAAATACTGTATAAATACAAAACTGGTACTACCATCATCCTATATGGACCTCTAACTCATACAGAGAATTTTTTCACTAGATTTCTATTAATTGGAATATTTTAGAAAAAGTGGAAGACACAAACATAAATAGTTAACTAAAAAAGAAAAACTAACATTAGTATTATACTATTTGGAACAATTAAGATGAGAAAGCACTGACATAAAACAATCTTAAATTCTTCACTGTGGTGGGCACTGGACTACACAATGAAAACCCATTTGGTAACAAATGTAGACTAATTTAACTGCTATAATAATTAAAAAGAAAAAAAGGAATAGCTACTTACCAACAAGCCTTATTACATTCAATGTTGTATTTGTTAAGATGGGTGCATTCACTTTATTTAGACTGTAATCCGATTTCTTCCTGCTTTTTAGGGTCTCTCGAGAAACACTTGATATGAGAAAACAAAACATTTCAAATTAGGGTTGTCAAGTAGTAAGTCAATAAGTTATTCAGCTTAGGATATAGCCTTCCTTCACTAATTAGCTATTGAAAATCTTACCACGTATCAGCTGGGGATACAGAGATTATCCTCCTGTCCTTACAGAGCTTTCAGTCCAGAGGGGAAGAGAAAGCAGTAAACCAAGAAGTAAAGGACTATAATGTATTTCTTTGGTTCTCACACATTATCAACCACTAAAAGAAGCTGTGTCACTGAATCAGAGCAATGTTTTCTAAGGTCTCCCAAGCCGATAGAAATAAAAGCAAAAATAAATAGATGGGACCTAATCAAACTTACAATCTTTTGCACAGTAAAGCAAACCATAAACAAAATTAAAAGACAACCATGAATTGGGAGAAAATATTTGCAAATGATGGGACTGACACGGGCTAACCTTTCAAAATATACAAACAGCACATAGAAATCAATGACAAAAAAAAAAAAACACCCCAGTCAAAAAATGAGCAAAAGACCTAAATGGACATTTCTCCAAGGAAGACATACAGATGGCCAACAGGCACATGAAACAATGTTCAACACTGCCAATTATTAGAGAAAGGCAAATCAAAACTACAGTGAGGTTATCACCTCAAACCAGATGGAATGGCCATCATCAAAAGTCTATAAATAAACGCTGGAGAGAAAGGGAAGAGAAGGGAACCCTCCTACACTGTTGGTGGGAATGTAAATTAGTGCAGCCACTATAGAGAACAGTATGGAGGTTCCTTAAAAAACTAAAAATAGAGTTACATGACCCAGAAATCCCACTCCTAGGCATATATCCAGAAAAGATGAAAGCTCTAATTTGAAAAGATACATGAAGCCCAATTCTCAGAGTGGCACTATTTGCAATAGCCAAGATGTGGAAGCAACCTAAGTATCCATCTACAGATGAATAGATAAAGTATGTGTATGTATAAATATATATATGTAAACATGCACACACACATACACAAACACACCCATACAATGGAATACTATTCAGCCATAAAAAGAATGAAATAATATTATTCTGAGCAACCTGGATGAACCTATAGATTATTACACTAAGTTAAGTCAGACAAAGACAGACAAATACTATAGGATATCACTTATATGTGGAAGCTAAAAAACAGTACAAATGAATTTATATATGAAACAAAAACAGACTCACAGACATTGGGAAAAAAACTTATGGTTATCAAAGGGGAAATGGTGGGGAGATTAACTGGGTATATGGGATTAACAGATGCACACCACCACATATAAAATAGATAAAAAAACAAGGATTTATTGTATAGCACAGGGAACTGTATTCAATATGTCATGATAAACGATGATGGAAAAGAATTTTTAAAAAGAATATATATATATATACACATATATATATGCACATATATATACATATATATATATACACACACATATATGCATAACTGAATCACTTTGCTGTACACTGACAACTAACACAAAATTATAAATCAACTGTATGTCATTAAATAAATAAATAATAAACAAAAAAGAAGCTATGTCATTTAAAAAACAAAAAAATGTTCTAGGGAAATTACACATCAATGGTACCAAGCATCTTGATTTCAGACCAACAAATATGAAAGACGTTTTACTTAGAATCTGCAATAGGTATAAAGTATAATGGTAAAGTCTAGGGTTGGGTGACAGTAGTAAATTCAAAGGAAAAGTAGAAGATATACAGTAAGTACAGAAGAAAAGGGGACAACATATAACAAGGTCAGAGGTGAGAAAACAATAGAGTGTACTCAGAGAGACATAAGGAGTTGACATTGGTAGCCTGGAGAATGCATGGGCAGAAGGAAAAGTAAAGTCCAGACCACTGAAAACAACAGAAACTCATGATCATAACGAGCATGAACCTTATCTTAATTGCAGTGGTGAGCCATTAAGCATTTTAGTCAGGAAAAAAACAGTCAAATTTGTATATGAAAGAAAAATCTAAATTTGTATCCAAGAATGGATTAGAAAGGGTTAAGACTAGAGATGGGAAGCCAAGGAAAGGGGACTGATTCAATGATTTGCACAGAGATTTTTCCTTGAACTAGGATGGTGACAGTGAAATACAAGAAATTTTGATAAATTCAAGAGACACTGAGAAGTTGGAATTGACAGTAACTGTCAACTGGTTGGCTGGCTACAATTAGTGGTTTACATCGTGTATATTTCTTAGGGGTAAAAGTTTAAGGGGCTGTAAAACCTACCAAGAATGTGAGTACATACACATGTAAATGGTAGCTATTTGTTCAACTTAAGAGTTTTCTTTTCAGCAAAAACGTACCCACAACATCTGATGAAGAAGTCCAACAAAATAGTTCTACTCAGTTCATAATGGATCACAGATGTAGATATCATACTATCATACATTTGTGTAAACCAATGGAAATAAATTTTCCCAATTATATGAGTTGCTCATTTTTGAGGTGAGAGATTATATCAATCAAGGTGTCAAATCAACCAAGTATTAACTAGGTACTTGGAGGGTAATAGGTAGGAAAGAGGGTATGTAAATCTGTCATTAAAAATAAAGTATATTCGTGGTCATTCAGTGTCTGATAGTCATGACATTACTCACAAATCAGAATCAGGCCCAGTTTAAAGAAGGTGACAAAAATTCTTATATGGTTATCATAGTTTATGAAGAAAACAGTTAATCATAAAACAAAAACTCAAGTACAAAGAAAGGAACATTAATAAAAAGCTCAAATAGCAAATATCAATGACACTGGGAAGATTTTTCTGTATTTACTAGACTGAGGCAGGAACTCCACATACAAAACAAATGACTATTTTCCTCCTTGAGGAAAAGAAAATCAATGTGAAACAAACTGATCTATGTGAGGCGTAAACTGCCTTTGAAGGCAGTACTGATTCCATAAATTGCAAGCTTGTTTATCTGCAAAAGCTACTGATCTCTAAATTAAGAGCTCTTAGGTTATGCCCATCATACAAAAAAAAATACTACATTTTCAGCATTTCAGGAATCATTTTTAAAATATATTAACTTGTCATGTGATATTATAACCAAAATAGAATTTAATTTTTGAGGTTTTTTTCTTAACCTTGCACGTAAATCCTATATGTTAAGCATGCAACATAAAATGTGAAATACCATACAACCTAAGAATAATTACCTTTTCACAGGAGCATCGCCTGTCTGCTCATCAACAAAATCTCGTTTTAGTTCCTCAGGAACATCACTGTCACTGTCATATTCCTGATAGGCACCTTTTTCTTGTTCATCAGATTCATACTGAAAGAAAAAAACCCAACAAAACAGTATATTCAACAGTGTGAATGTAGAACCAACCTTTCTTGGGAGTCTTTCAACACAATAAAATAATACCCAATCTTACAAGAAGCTTTAATTTTGCCATCAAAACCTTGTTAACCTTCCCTTTTCTATCTCATCATGCTACCTTAACCAGCTCAAAAGAAAAAAGAAAAATACAAACATTATACTTTCAAAAGCTTATAAATGCCCCAAAGAAAAAAAAGTTCCCATAAACAAACAAACAAAAAACAACACACACCCTAGAAAAAGAAAAGAGTGTATGTTTGATTAAAAGAAATTCTTGCTTCAAGTAGTTTCATCATACTTATTTCCATTTTGCTAATTTATTATAAAAAGCTTAAGGATAAAATTCTGACAGTCTAGAAGTATTAATTCAGTTTAATAAACACATACAACACACATGCTAATATTTTATCTAATTCATTATTTAATTCCAAGGGCAGCTTAGAAACTTAGGCTAAGCGTCTAGGGACTACTGAGAGCAATGACAAAAATGGTAGATTTGCTCTTGAGAGGCAGAGTGCCTTTTCATCATCTTTTCGGCATTGTGGCCCGGTGCCAGTGTGGGATAGGAAGTGGAGTCCAGGCACAACAAAGGAAGCATGGCAGTATCACCACATCACTGCCAATGAGCATTATCAATTAATACGACTGAACAATGGCTGACATTTATTGAGTTTTAACCAAGTACTGGGCTAAGTGCTTTCATAAACTGTCCCACTGACTCTTCAAAACAATTCTATGAAGGAGTTTTATCCCCATATGCCAGTTGAGGAGACTAGTGTGATGACAACATGGGAAGAAATTAGTCCTCTCATTCAACGACTACTTTTTGAGTCTCAAGCATTATGACAGGCTCCCCAGGTGGCTCAGTGGTAAAGAGTCTGCCTGCCAAGCCGGAGATGAGGTTTTGATCCCTGGGTCAGGAAGATCCCCTGGAGAAGGAAATGGCAACCCACTCCAGTATTCTTGCCTGGAGAGTCCCATGGAGCCTGGAAGGCTCCAGTCCATGGGGTCCCAAAAGAATAAGACACGACTTAGCGACTAAACAACCACAACAAAGCATTATGAAAGGTTGTTTCTAAGATGTGGACTCTGACTCTCAAGGACCTGTGCTGTATCTGGGAAGATTAGCTCACACATTAATAGATACACACGAACATTAGAGACATTCTCCCCTACTTGTACACAATGTCATTCTGCTGACACTCAGAAAGGTGTTCTCTACAAACTAGGGTCAGTTGCCCGGCACCACAGATCATTTTCAAGGATTCTGTGTTTGCAAGTTTCCCTACTTGATAAAATCTGTAACCCCAACATCAACACTTCACAACACTTCCATGGGCATGCATGGACGCATGCTCTGCATGGAGTGGCAAACCCTTCTGAGTTACCTGCATACTTACCTGCATACTCCCAACTGAGCACAAACAAGGCAACCAACCCTCTACCTTCTTATTCCAGCCTTCCTGCTATAAGCAAATGCCCTTTTCACAGGTGATTTAGTGCCACCTTCTTAAAATCTCTGCGCATTTCGCCGGTGATTTCAGAATGTCCCCCAAGCATAGGACTAGTGTCATCTAGTGTTTTCAAGTGCAAGACTTTATTTTTTTTTAATTAATTTATTTTAATTGTAGACTAATTACTTTACAATACTGTAGTGGTTTTTGCCATACATTGACATGAATCAGCCATGGGCAAGAAGACTGTAAAGTGCCATATGGCAAAAATAGGTGTGTTAGATAAGCTTCACTCAGGCATGGGTTATAGTGCTGTCAGTTGTAAGCTCAATGTTAATAAGTCGACACTGTATATTAAAACACATGTAAGACAAAGGTTGTATACTGACCAGATGGTGAAAATGTTGCGACCAGAGGCTTGCAGATACTTAATCCCATATGTTGCCTAAAAGTAACAGTTTTCTATTTGCAGATTTAGTGTTCATGGTTACCTCATATAGAATACAACTGTCACAAAGAAGCAATCAAAGGCAATGGGAGATTAAAATGAACAAATCACTAGTACAGAGGGATACATTATTTAAAAAACATCGAAATGGCTTAATTCCTTTCCCTTTAGTCTACATTAACAGAGACAAAATGTCACAAAGAATCACTAAATTATCATTTTAAGTAAGGTTTACTATGAAATAATTTCTACTTCACAACGAAACATGATATTGGTATATTTTCATGACAATATTTTTTAAAGGATGGTTTCACTTAATAACAAAACCCCAAAACATGGAGACAAATTCAACAGCTTTTTGTCAAATCTGCACAGTTCTCACTGCATCTTCATCAAATCCAAAATAAAAATCATACCTAGTCCCTCTGGAAATTCTGAAGAGCAGAAGGACACGTCCAAATTAAAAACTGTGAAAACACCCTGTAGGTAATGGTGAAGCAAGCATTCCCGCACTGTAAATATGGGAAAACTGAGGGTCACAACGTCACAATAACTTGCCAAGAGCCACACAATTCATCAATAAAAGTCATAATCATTCAGCTGCCTGCAAATCTTGCCATCAACTCACACTACTTCTGGTTTATGTTGTTCTTTGAACTGCTCAGAGTGTTGTTAAAACACTACTCCTATATAACACAAGGAGACCAGCGGGGCACTGTGATGACCTAGAAGGGTGGGATGGAGATTCAGGAAGGGGGGTGATATATATATATATATATAGTCATGATTGATTTGCATCGATGTATGGCAGAAACCAACACAACATTATAAAGCAATTATATACCAATTAAAAATAAATAAATTTACAAAACAAAAAACATCATACTCCTAAACGTTCAAAATATTCCTAGCCAGTAACCAAACAAGACATTACCCTCTCTCTCTAAAGGGGATATGGAACAAAATGACTCACTTGGCTGCCCAAGAGTAGAGTTGAGAGAAAAGTACAGCTGATCTATTCTCGTATACATCCATCTAGCCAACAAATCATGTAACTGTGCAGTGAAGAAACTATACTCCTATTCCATCAATGATCTGATAAGAATATCAAGCAATCTAATAACAACATAAAGACAAAGCTCATCATTCAAAAGGACAATGTCAACAAAATGTACTGGAAAGCCATTCATTTCCAGTACAAACAGTAACATGGGTGCCTAACTATAAAGGTAGGAAAGTGGGTGGTAAATGTATGAATGTATGCGTGTGTGCTTAGTCTTGTCTGACTCTTCGCGATCCCATGGACTGTAGCCCTCGAGGCTCCTCTGTCCATGGATTTCCCAGGCAAGAATACTGGAGTGGGTTGCCATTTCCTCCTCTAGGGAATCTTCCCAACCCAGGGACCGAACCTGTGTCTCCTGTGTTTCTTGCACTGGCAGGTGGATTCTTTACCACTGCATCACCTGGGAAGCCCCATAGGTAGGAAAGGAGGGTAGTAAATGTATGAACTAATCTAGACAATTACCTTGCTCATTGGGTACAACATTCTCAATAAGAAAACCCCACTTATATTCCACAGTATGTTTTAAAAACACCACATACCCCATTAGAAGCCAGGACATCTTCTGTTTCTTCATCTTTGTGGTCGGCCTGAATTTCAAATGGATTCCCACCACTGCAGTACTGCTCAAACAAGGTTATGGTTTTTGAGGAGGTTGCAGATGACTGCTTACTGGGTGAAACTGATGGGGAACGAGACTGTTCCATGAATTTAAATTCCTAGACATTAAAAAGAGAAATGAGCCAGATTCCTTTTTGCAACAACAATAAAATTCAAGTACATAAACATGAGTTTCAGCAAACTCCAGGAGATAGTGAAGGACAGGGAAGCCTGGCGTGCTGCAGTTTATGGGGTCGCAAAGTATTGGGCACAACTTAGTGACTGAACAACAATATATTCCATCAGTGCAAATGTAGAGTTAGTGAAGAAAACCATCCTGATTCTTTACGTTATTCACTTTTAAATCTCATAAGATTTCTGAAAGCACAAACGTGGACACACATGTTCAAACGTTTTCCTAAAAACAATTCAGTAACCGACATCACTTACAACAGAGCTATCTGCATCAAGCTACTTTCGACTCACTTTATGGAATGACACATAATTTTTTTTTAATAACTTCAATTCAAATGATAATTCTAAAAATTTTTACACAATAACAAAAGTTCCAGTCAGTTCAGTTCAGTCACTCAGTCGTGTCCGACTCTTTGCGACCCCATGAATTGCAGCACGCCAGGCCTCTCTGTCCATCACCAACTCCCGGAGTCTGCCCAAACCCATCTCCATCGAGTTAGTGATGCCATCCAACCATCTCATCCTCTGTCGTCCCCTTCTCCTCCTGCCCCCAATCCTACCCAGCATCAGGGTCTTTTCCAATGAGTCAACTCTTCGCATGAGGTGGCCAAAGTATTGGAGTTTCTGCTTCAACATCAGTCCTTCCAATGAACACCCAGGATTGATCTCCTTTAGGATGGACTGGTTGGATCTCCTTGCAGTCCAGACTCTCAAGAGTCTTCTCCAACACCACAGTTCAAAAGCATCAATTCTTCAGTGCTCAGCTTTCTTCACCATCCAACAGTCACATCCATACATGACCACTGGGAAAACCACAGCCTTGACTAGACGGACCTTTGTTGGCAAAGTAATGTCTCTGCTTTTAAATATGCTATCTAGGTTGGTGATAACCTTCCTTCCAAGAAGTAAGCGTCTTTTAATTTCATGGCTGCAGTCACCATCAGCAGTGATTTTGGAGCCCAAAAAAATAAAGTCTAATACTGTTTCCACTGTTTCCCCATCTATTTCCCATGAAGTGATGGGACCAGATGCCATGATCTTAGTTTTCTGAATGTTGAGCTTTAAGCCAACTTTTTCACTCTCCTCTTTCACTCTCATCAAGAGGCTCTTTAGTTCTTCTTCACTTTCTGCCATAAGGGTGGTGTCATCCGCATATCTGAGGTTATTGATATTTCTCCTGGCAATCTTGATTCCAGCTTGTGTTTCTTCCAGCCAGTGTTTCTCATGATTTACTCTGCGTAGAAGTTAAATAAGCAGGGTGACAATATACAGCCTTGACATACTCCTTTTCCTATTTGGTACCAGTCTGTTGTTCCATGTTCAGTTCTAATTGTTGCTTCCTGACCTACATACAGGTTTCTCAAGAGATAGGTCAGACGTTTAGGTATTCCCATCTCTTTCAGAATTTTCCACAGTTTATTGTGATCCACACAGTCAAAGGCTTGGGCATAATCAATAAAGCAGAAATAGATGTTTCTCTGGAATTCTCTTGCTCTTTCGATGATCCAGCAGATGTTGGCAATTTGATCTCTGGTTTCTCTGCCTTTTTTAAAATCAGCTTGAACATCTGGAAGTTCATGGTTCACTTATTGCTAAAGCCTGGCTTGGAGAATTTTGAGCATTACTTTACTAGAGTGTGAGATGAGTGCAGTTGGGCGGTAGTTTGAGCATTCTTTGGCATTGCCTTTCTTTGGGATTAGAATGAAAACTGACCTTTTCCAGTCCTGTGGCCACTGCTGAGTTTTCCAGATTTGCTGGCATATCGAGTGCAGCACTTTCACAGCATCATCTTTCAGGATTTGAAATAGCTCAACTGGAATTCCATCACCTCCACTAGCTTTTTGTTCATAGTGATGCTTTCTAAGGCCCACTTGACTTCACATTCCAAGATGTCTTGCTCTAGGTGAGTGATCACACCATCGTGATTATCTGGGTTGTGAACATCTTTTTTGTACAGTTCTTCTGTGTATTCTTGCCACCTCTTCTTAATATCTTCTGCTTCTGTTAGGTCCATACTATTTCTGTCCTTTATCGAGCCCATCTTTGCATGAAATGTTCCTTTGGTATTTCTAATTTTCTTGAAGAGCTCTCTAGTCTTTCCCAATCTTTTGTTTTCCTCTATTTCTTTGCATTGATCACTGAGGAAGGCTTTCTTATCTCTCCTTGCTATTCTTTGAAACTCTGCATTCAGATGGGAATATCTTTCTTTTTCTCCTTTGCTTTTTGCTTCTCTTCTCTTCCCAGCTATCTGTAAGGCCTCCTCAGACAGCCATTTTGCTTTTTTGCATTTCTTTTCCATGGGGATGGTCTTGATCCCTGTCTTCTGTACAATGTCACGAACCTCTGTCTATAGTTCATCAGGCACTTTGTCTATCAGATCTAATCCCTTAAATCTATTTGTCACTTCTACTGTATACTCATAAGGGTATACTTAAAGTTCCAGTAGGGTAGTTTTAATCAACAGAGTCATTTATAAAAGCTAATTGTTGTCAGGTCAAATAGCTTACACCATTTAAGATACTCTATGTGAATACAATGGACATGAGTTTGGTTAAGTGGATATGAGTTTGGGTAAACTCTGGGATTTGGTGATGGACAGGGAGGCCTGGTGTGCTGCAGTTCATGGGGTCGCAAAGAGTCGGACATAACTGAGCGACTGAACTGATGTGAATACAATGAAAACCAAGCGTGCAACATGTATCTTTCTCTGTTATGGTGGTGGTGGTGGTTGTTTAGTCGCTAAGTCATGTCCAACTCTTGTAACCCCATGGACTGTAGCCTGCCAGGCTCCTCTGTCTATGGGATTCTCCAGGCAAGAATACTGGAGTGGGTTGCCATTTCCTTCACCAGGGGATCTTCCTAAACCAGGAATCGAACCCAGGTTTCCTGCACTGCTGGCAGATTCTTTACTGACTGAGCTATGAGGGAAGCCCTGTTTTATAATTACATCAAATTTAAGTGTGCCTGTACCACACACACAATTGATGGCTAAATACAAATTCAAATAAAATTATTTACATTGAGATTCTAAAATCAATGCTGGAATTTGAAGTAATATAAGGAACCATCTTTATTTAATAACTCTAAAACAATGTTAAAATTAATATTAATTTTGCTATCTTTAAAGCATTTATTAATCAACATGTTTCACTGCATTTAATATTGCTACTTTAGGAAAGCAATATGATAAACCTGGATAAGAAGTAAGCTATTGTACAATGCGAGTGTAAACACTATTCCATTAAAAAAATCCTTTTAATCATGTATTCTTTACATTTATCCAGAATAAGAAAATTCCTTCTAGAAAGATATTTCTTCCAAAGGCAAAAACTAATCACAGTAGACCTTCTAAAAAGGAATCTAAATTTATATACTGTATTCTGACACTGGATATTTGTAGGATATTGGCTAACACACCAGAAATATTTATCTACACTATGTTTCAACCAAGAGAAAAAAACAAATCAATTAAAGATATTTTCGCAGATTACACTACAGGATTCAAGGAATCAATTAACTAATAAAAATTAGTGGTATTTTTTTGTAAATGCCTTTTTCATCCCCGAGGCATTTTCTCACTACAGACAAATTTATGAGTTGCAGCAGAAATCAAGAACCTACGGGATCCTTTAAGAAATGACAAATATTCTTCAAATGTAAGCATTTTCACTAAAGACCATCAAAATATAACATTATTTTTCTGCAAGATTTAAATAAAGCAGGGACCCTCTTCTGAAATCTAAAGAAAACAAATCATTTTAATTGTGACTCTTTGCAGGCAAAAGAGTTTTTCTAAAGTGTATAAACTGAAATTTGTAAAAAGTGACAGACTGTGACATGCATAAAAGTGTCACCCTTGTAAAATAAAAAAGGGCTTATTATTAATCACTTTTAAAGAAGAAAGGAAAGGCACTCTTCCTTAATTTAACTATTTTATAAATAACCATCTTTCATGTATCTGGTTTGCTTTCAAAGATTTCTAAATAAAAAACTGATTTATCTGTTCTTAAACTTACATGAAGTTGCAAGATGCTGAAATTTGACTTCACAGGACAAAGTTCCCAGGTCTCATTCTCTAGAAACATTCTCAGTTCATCAAGCCTTGTTCTTAAAAACAAATAACGAATAATCCAAAAAGTAAGGAGAAAAGCACACTGCATGCAAGAATTAATAAAACAAAAACTATTACAGTTATCATTGTGATCATAATCAATTTTGAAAATCCATTCAGACCAATGTAGTAAACACAAACATTTGCTTTTACGTACTTATCTGTAAGAGGAAAAAACCTCAAATATTTACCAAACTCAGAATATGTTTACTATATCGCAAAAATAATAAATGCATGGAAAATGACAATTTTATTAAGGGACTAAACTAAGCGACTCACCAATTCATGTACATAAGATATCCTTTAGCTAATGACATATCATTGCCAAAAGAAAAAAGAAGAAATAATTTACAGGATTTATGAAACCATAAATACTGACAAATGTTTTATGTTAAAAAGCATAGATCTTAATCATTATTCTTACTAAACCACAATATCAAGGTGATTATCACTCTCTACATATATTTTAGCTCAGTGCCTATCTATCGCTACACAACATTTACGAGATAAATTAGCAAGCATGGCACTTAAATTAACAAGTAGTCACGTATCATACTGATCTCCTCTTTCTTTAATGCTATTGCTCTTACTGTTTTCTGAGTGTGTGCATGTGTGTGTATGTATATTCAGTAGTGTCCAACTCTTTGGGACTCATGGACTGTAGCCTGCTAGGCTCTTCTGTCCATGGAACTTTCCAGGCAGGAATACTGGAGTGCGTTGCCATTTCCTTCTCCAGGGGATTTTCCTGACCCAGGGATCAAACTCCCATCTCTTCTATCTCCTGCATTGGCAGGCAAATCCTTTACCACAAGCACCGCCTGAGAAGCCCTGTCTCTTCGGTAATCAGTATATTATACAAGCCATTCCAGAGAAACAAATACTTCCTTCTTGTTAACCCAGGAATAAAAGGGCCAGTGCCTGTCCTCTTCCTACAACAAGCCTCACTGCTGTTACTAAAACCATGCTAAAAACAAAATCTAGATTTAAAAAAAAAAAAAACCCACAGGTTCTAAATTAAAGATGGAATAAATGGTAAAATCTGTGAAAAGCAGAAACTGCTCCAAATATTAGTGTTTTTAACAGACAAGGGCTTTAAAATAACTACTATGAACAAGTTAAACAAAATACAGAAAAAAGATGCACAAAATGCATTGAAAGAAAAATTTTTAAAGAACTGGAATAATAAAAACAAAAAAGAATCAAACATTCTATAACTGAAAAAATACAATACTTCAAATTAAAACTGGGTAAGTAAAACACCAGATGACAGAATTAATGAACTTGAAGACAGTTCGATAGGAAATAGCAAACCTGAAGCATAAATGGAAAAAAAAATGGGAAAAAACTGAAAAGATCATAAGAGATAGGTGAGACTGTCAAAACATCTAGTATGCATATAACTGGATGAAGAGGATAGAAGAGCAAAAGAAATGTCTGAAGTGGTAGGTCATGGCTGAGAATTTGGCAAAAGTGGCTGTGCCCACACCTATCACCATTTACAAAAATTAAATAAAATGAATCACAGATCGAATGTAACAACTACGAAGTTTACAACTCTTACAGTTCTACAAAGAAAAGATAAATAAATCATTTTTAAAATGGGCAAAAGCTTTGAACAGATCTTTTTTGTAAAGAAGACATACAAATGACGAGTAAACATGTAAAGTGTCATTCAGCAGGCAAATATAAATCCAAACTATAAGGAGGTACCGCTTCACAACCACCAGGATAGCTAAACCAAAGAGACAACAAGAGCTAGCAAGGGTTTGGAGAAGTTAGAACCCTTATATAGTGCTGGTGGAAATGCAAAATGGTACAACCACTTTGGAAAAGTTTGGTAGTTCCTCAAAATGTTAAACATAGAGTTACCATATGACCCAGAAACTTCACTCTGTACTGGTTTTCTGTGGCTACTATAATAAATTAACAAAAACTGGGTGACTTAAGGCTTCCCAGGTGGTGCTAGTGGTAAAGAACCCATCTGCCAATGCAGGAGACTTGGGTTCAACCCCAAAACAGAGGATCCTGGTGGGCTACAGTCCATAGAGTCACAAAGAGTCTGACACGACTAAAGTGACTTAGCACGCACACACAGGTGACTTAAGACAACAGAAATGTATAATCTCACAGTTCTGGAGGCCAGAAGTCTGAAATCAAAAGATTGAAATCAAGATGTCAGCAGGAATACAGTCTCTCCAGAATCTCTAGAGGAGAATCTGTTCCTTGCCTCTTCCAGTTTATGGTGACTGCTACCATTCCTTGCTAGCGGCCACAGCACTCCATCCTCTACCTGTCTTCACATAACTTTCTCCTATATGGGTCTCTGTATCTATATCAAGTTCCCTTCTATCTCCCTTTAACTGTGATGGCATTAGGGCCATCCAGATAATCCAAGATAATCTCATCACAAAATCATTAATTAAGTCGTATCTACAAAATACTTTTTCCAAATAGGTTAACATTTACAGTTGCCAAATATGAGGACATGATTTTGGGGGGGGGCAGTAGGGGGACAGAGGGAAATGAGGAAAACCCTTGTCATCTTACTATACATTCCTAGGTACATACCCAAAGAACTGATGATATATGTCTATGCAAAAACTTATACATGAATGTTTACAGCAGCATTATTAGCAAGAAAGTTCCAAAAAAAACATCTATTTCTGCTTTATTGACTATGCCAAAGCCTTTGACTGTGTGGATCACAACAAAATGTGGAACATTCTTAAAGAGATGAGAATACCAGGCCACCTGATCTGCCTCCTGAGATATCTGTATGCAGGTCAGGAAGCAACAGTTAGAACTGACCATGGAACAACAGACTCGTTCCAAATAAGAAAAGGAGTACATCAACGCTGTATATTGTCACTCTTCATATTTAACTTATATGCAAAGTACATCATGAGAAACACTGGGCTGGATGAAGCACAAGCTGGAATCAAGATTGCCAGGAGAAATATATAACCTCAGATATGCAGATGACACCACCCTTTTGGCAGAAAGTGAAGAAGAACTAAAGAGTTCCTTGATGAAAGTGAAAGAGGAGAGTGAAAAAGTTGGCTTAAAGCTCAACATTCAGAAAACTAAGATCATGGCATCCGGTCCCATCACTTCATGGGAAATAGATGGGGAAACAGTGGAAACAGTGGCTGACTTTATTTTTTAGGACTCCAAAATCACTGCAGATGGTGACTGCAGGCATGAAATTAAAAGATGCTTGCTCCTTGGAAGGAAAGTTATGACCAACCTAGACAGCATATTAAACAAGCAGAAACATTACTTTGCCAACAAAGGTCCATCTAGTCAAGGCTATGGTTTTTCCAGTAGTCATGTATGGATGTGAGAGTTGGACTATAAAGAAAGCTGAGCGCCGAAGAATTGATGCTTTTGAACTGTGGTGTTGGAGAAGACTCTTGAGAGACTCTTGGACTGAAAGGATATCCAACCAGTCCATCCTAATGGAGATCAGTCCTGAGTGTTCATTGGAAGGACTGATATTGAAGCTGAAACTCCAATACTTTGGCCACCTCGTGCGAAGAGCTGACTCTGAAAAGATCCTGATGCTGGGAAAGACAAAAGGCAGGAGGAGAAGGGGACGATAGAGGATGAGATGGTTGGATGGCATCACCAACTCAATGGACCTGAGTCTAGGTATACTCCAGGAGTTGGTGATGGAGAGGGAGGCTTGGCATGCTGCAGTCCATGGGGTCGCAAAGAGTCAGACACGACTGAGCGACTGAACTTAACTGAAAAAGTGAAAACAACCCAAATGTCCATTAACTGAGGAAAGGATAATCAAATTATGGTCTATCCATACAATGGAATATTATTTACCGATGAAAAAGAAAGAAGTTCTGTTACATGCTCCAACATGGATGAACCGTTAGAAATATTCTAAGTTAAAGCCAAACACAAAAGGCCATATAATGTATGATTTCCTTTATATGAAATGTTCATATACAGGCAAACATAATGGGCAAATACACAAAGACAAAAAATAAGTGATTGTCAGATGCTACAGGAGGAGAAAAGTGCCAATTAACTGGTAAAGGGTTACTTTTTGAAGTGATAAAAATATTCTGAAATTAGATAGTGGTGATGTTGTTGCTGAATTATTAATATGTACTTTATAGGATTGAATTTTTGGCATTTTTGGTATGTGAGTTATATCTTGATAAAGTTATTACTACACAACAATTATTGAGATAGGCAGGACTCTAAAATGCACTCTAAAATCCCTCAAGATTGTCTGTACTAATGCCCAGGACTAAATATGATGAAGACTACCCTGTAATTACATTACCAAATATGGAAAAAAGGGATTCTACTGATATAATTACGATTACTTGAACTGCCTTGAGTTAATCAAAACAGAAATTATCCAGGTGGAACAAACCTAATGGAACAAGCCCTTTTATTTTTGTTTTGTTTTTATTTTTTAAATTAGTTTATCTGTTTTTTTTCTTTACAATATTGTCTTTGTTTTGCCATACATTGACATGAATCCACCATGGATGTACATGTGTTTCCCTTACAGAACCCCCCTCCCACCCTCCCTTCCCATCCCATCCCTCCGGGTCATCCCAGTGCACCAGCCCCAAGCACCCTGTATCATGCATCGAACCTGGGCTGGCGATTCATTTCATATATGATAATTTACAAGCTTCATTGCCATTCTCCCATATCATCTGGCCCTCGCCCTCTCCCAAAGAGTCCATAATACTGTTCTATATATCTGTGTCTCTTTTGTTGTCTCGCATACAGGGTTATCTTTACCAATTTACTAAATTCCATATATATGTGTTAGTATACTGCATTGGTGTTTTTCTTTCTGGCTTACTTCACTCTGTATAATAGGCTCTAGTTTCATCCACCTCATTAGAACTGATTCAAATGTATTCTTTTTAATGGCTGAGTAATATTCCATTGTGTATATGTACCACAGCTTCCTTATCCATTTGTCTGCTGATGGGCATCTAGGCTGTTTCCATGTCCTGGCTATTGTAAACAGAGCTGCAATGAACACTGGGGTACACGTCTCTTTCAATTCTGGTTTCCTCAGTGTGTATGCCCAGCAGTGGATTGCTAGGTCATATGGCAGTTCTATTTCCAGTTTTTTGAGGCATCTCCACACTCGAAAAAGCCCTTTTAAAGTAGACCTTATTTCTTCTCCTGATAAAAGATGGGGAAGTCAGAGAGAATTGCTGGCTTTTGAAACCAAAGGGGTCAAGTGCAAGGACCAGAGACCTGAGAAGCTGAGAAGGCTTTTTAGCTGACAGGTAGCATGAAAACAGAAACCTCAGTCCTAAAACCACAAGTTACTGAACTGGGCCAGTGTCTTGAATGTGCTCAGATGCAGATTCTTCCTCAAAGTCTTCAGATGAAAGATCAGCCAACACCTTGATTTAGGCCCTATGAGAACCTAAGCTGCGAACCTAGACAAGAATTCCAGACTTTCACAGAACTGTGAGAAAACAAAAGGGTGTTGTTTTAAGCTGCTAAAATTCATGGTATTCTATTACACAATAATATAAAACTATTACAGTGATGAAAGATACCAACTCACAGACTGAAGCTTAGTTATGCTTACATATAAAAAGTATAGAAAAAAATATAGAAAGTAAAATATATGACAATAACACTAAAAGTGTAAGAGAAGGTAAATGAGTTACAAAGTTGGTTCCCGCATTATTTTGGAAGCATTTAATCTAAGGTCAACTGTTAACAGAGCAAGAATGCATATTGGAATGTTGATGGTAGCGACTACCAGAATATACATTTTAAGGCTGATAAAAAAAGTGATCTGAAAATTTAAAAGACACAGATCAATACAAAAGAAAGCAGAGAGAGAAAAAAATGAATGAAAAAAGTTATCTACACTTTTAGAAATCAAACAGCAATATGATGGGCTTAAATCCAACTATGCCAATAAATACATTACATGAAAATGAAATAAAGGTCCAATTGAAACACAAAAATTGTCAAACTGAATTTTAAAATTAAAAAAACCCTATATGCTATTTATAAGAAGCATACTTCATAACGTTGAAGTTAAAATTAGACTGGAAGCAAAACTAGATTGAAAGTAAAAATTCCAGACCTGATTTCTTAAAATTATGAACTACAAAGGAAATCTTATCAAAATTCTTTCTTCATCTATTAAAATGATCAATATGGTATTTTTCCTATAGCTGTGAATTAGTAAATTAAATTTATTAATTTTTTAAAAGTCTAGCCAACCTTGTTTTCCTATACTCAACTCTGCTTGTTCTTGAAGTATTGTCTTTTTTTAGATATACTGGATGTAACCTGCCAATCTTTTGTTCAGGACTTTTGCCCTTAAGTTCTTTCGAGATACTAACCTGTCATTTTTCTTCTTTGTAATGTTTTGGCATTAGTGCTATGATGGCCTCATAAAATAAGTTATAAAGAATTCCCTCCTTTTCTATTCTCTGCATTGGAAGGCAGATCCTTAACACCTGGACTACCAGGGAAGTTCTTTTCTGTTCTCTGAAGCAGTTTGTGTTGGTATTACTTCCCCCTCAAAGGTTCAGAAGAACTGACTGATGACAGCAACAGGTCTCGAGATTTCTTTGTGGAAATGCTTTGAAGCAAAGATTCAATTTCTCTAAAGATACAGGACTACTCAGATTTTCTATATTTTATCAGCTTATTACATGTGATTTTACAAGGAATTCATTCATTTCTATCTAAATTGTCAACTGTATTAGCATAAAGTCTATATTATTTTATTTTATTTCTAATGTCTTAAGATCTATGTGCGAACGTGTTCAGTCACTTCAGTCATGTCTTACTCTTTCCGACCCCATCAATTACAGCCCCACCAGGCTCCTCTGTCCATGGGATTCTCCAGGCAAGAATACTGGAGTGGGTTGCCATTCCCTCCTCCAGGGGATTTTCTTGACCCAGGAATCAAATGTGCATCTCCAGTGATTTCTGTATTGCACGTTGTTTCTTTACCACTGAGACACCAGGGAAGCCCCTTAAGATCTACAGACCTCCCTTTAACTGATGATGTAATTTCTTTCTTTCTCTTGCCCAGTTTTGCTAAGTAGTATTGTAGATCTCTTTCTATTATACATTTACTTTCTCTTTCATTGACTTCTCAGTTCAGTTGCTCAGTCGTGTCTGACCCTTTGCAACCCCATGGACCGCAGCACGCAGGCCTCCCTGTCCATCAGCAGCTCCCGAAGCTTGCTCAGACTCATGTCCAGTGAGTCGATAATGCCATCCAACCATCTCATCCTCTATCGTCCCCTTCTCTTCCTGCTTTCAGTCTTTCCCAGCATCAGGGTCTTTTCCAATGAGTCAGTTCTTCACATGAGGTGGCCAAAGTATTGGAGTTTTGCCTTCAACATCAGTCCTTCCAATGAACACCCAGGACTGATCTCCTTTAGGATGGACTGGTTGGATCTCCTTGCAGTCCAAGGGACTCTCAAGAGTCTTCTTCAACACCACAGTTCAAAAGCATCAATTCTTCAGCGCTCAGCTTTCTTCACCGTCCAACTCTCACATCCATACATGACCACTGGAAAAACCATAGCCTTGACTAGCTTTTTAATATGCTGTCTAGGTTGGTCATAACTTTCATTTTCTAAACTTTTTGAAATGTAAGTTTAGGGCACTGATTTTCAAACTTTCTTCTTTACCAAAAAATGCATTTAAAGCTAAAAATCCCCCCCTCTGCTTTAGTTATACCTCACAATTTTATATTATATGTTTATTAACATTCCTTTTTAAATATTTTCTAATTCCCAATATGGTTCCTTCTTTAACACGGAAAATAGGTTGCTTAATATCCAAAAACTGGCAGATTTTCTAGTTCTCTCTTATTTATTTCTAGTTTAATTCCACTGTGGTCAGAGTATGCTCTGGCTTCAATCTTTTGACTTTTTCTTTTACAAAGACTTGCTTTATACCCCAGCAATTGATTGACTTTGATTAACTGTCCTTCTACTCTGAAAAAAAAAAATATGAATTCTTCAGCTATGAAGTATTACAATGTATACACACATATATGTATAAACATATATACATCAATATATCTACATAAATTAGGTAAATTTTATTAATATTTGGTCAAACATATATCCTGATTTTTTTGTCTGTTTATGGTACCAATTACTAAAAGTGGCACACAGAAATTCTCAACTATGATTATAAATTGTCTATTTCTTCTACTAATCTGAATATGTTTGCTTTACATATTTTGATTTTATTTTAGTAAGAGCTTACAAATTTAGGACTGTTACAGCTTCTAACGAAAATCTATTCATCATTATGAAGTATCCCCTCTATTTCTAGTAATACCTTTTGACTTAAAGTGGACTATCTCTCAGGAATTTCTTTCCTCTGATATAGTGTCTACAAAAACCTACCACAAATACCATACTTACTGGTAAAGTACTGAATGAAAGAATGTCCCTTGTTGGCACTTCTGTTCAAAATTGTACCAGAAGTCTTAACCAATACAAATGTTAGAAAGTAACATATAAAACCATCACTATTCACACATGACATATTGTATACATGGGCAGTTCAAAAGAATTTCCAATTAAATTTAATAAAATGTTAATTTAATCCCCAGATCATAGGAATCCTAGGTCAATACACTAAATCAAGTCACATGTCTACATGTGTGAGAAACAACAAAAGCAAGGCAATTCAGAATAATATTTATAAAACCACAATATTTACATAATGTTTAGCCATGACTAGTCAATGGTGACAGAAGTTAAGAATAGCAGTTAACTCTGAAGAGGCTACTAAGAAAAGTACAAGAGATTCTTTGGGGATACTGGAAAAGTTACATGTATTAATCTGGGCAGTTTATGTAGCATGTGTACCTTCATGCTAAGTCACGTCAGTCGTGTTTGACTCTTTGCGACCCCATGGACTGTAGCCCGCCAGGCTCCTCTGTCCATGGGGATTTTCCAGGCAAAAATACTGGAGTGGGTTGCCATACCCACCTCCAGGACATCTTCCCAACCCAGGGATTGAATCCGCAACTCTTGGGTCTCCTGCACTGTAAGGCAGGTTCTTTACCACCAGCGCCACCTGGGAAGCCCCTTATGCAGTGTACATACATTAAAAATTCATAGAGCTGTACAATAAGATATGCATACATTTATGTGAGTTAAGTTTTAATAAAATTTTTTCAAAGGAAAAAACTAATAATCTATCACTATCCTCCCAAACTGTCTGCAATAAAAGGCAGGCCCATTTTAAAGATAAAGCCACAGGTGGCTCAAGCAAGCATGAATCCACTTGTGCAGGGTCACAAGGTCACAACTAGTAGACAGCAGAGACAGGGGCCCTGATTTCCAAGTCATGTTCTTTTCACTGCAACATAGTCAGAAACAATAGCAAAAAGGAAAAATTTCATTTTTTACTGGAAACCATAAGTTGGTTCATATTTTCCAAATTGATTCAATAAAGCCAAGGAAAACTTCCTCTGTATCTCTTTCCCAAGAACATTTTATACAAATTGAAAGATTTGCATTTTATATCCTTTCTTCTAATTTACTGTACTAACACACAAAAGAGAGCAGTTATGATGAAAAAGCAGTACGTATGTAAAGTACAAACTGCAATTGGATGCTGAGTAACAGAATGGACTGTAATCATAAAGCTCAGTGAAAAGCAATCTCGATCATTCCTTTAAGCACTGTGGGTGCCACTGTGTCTCCAAGAAACCAGACACAAGCAGGAGACAAAGAACTTTTTTGGCAAACTAAAGAACAGGTGCAACTGAAAATTAAATTAAAGAGATTTTAAAGTGCAAACATAGTGAAGAAGATAATAACCGATCTATAAACTGTCTCAAATATGTTGACCTACAAGTTAAAGGGAAAATATCAATGAATTACAAGTGTGTGAAACACAGATCTTTTACTTAACCTAATAAAAGACTTAAAGCAATAGAAGTTAGGCTCCAGAAGCAAATGATAAAAGCACAGAGTTTAAAGAAGGTAGAGTATCCAACATAAGCCTTATACACTTTGAAGAGAAGGAAACTGATGCTCAGAAAATTAAAAAGATTGGTTAAAATCACATATGCAGTAAAGCTAGTGAGGAACACAGTAAAGGTAGGAACCCAAGGCCACTGATAACACCACACGGCCCCACACTTTTTACCAGCAGGAGGAAAAGTGGAATTTGATAGTTTTTCACTACTATGGTATATTTATGTGTATGTACATATATACATGCATATATACAATGTGTATGTACATACAGATAGAAGAGAAACTAGTCTGATATAAGAAGTATATATTATGAAGACACTGTTCCTTTTGCTCTCATTTTAAGTTCAAATTTTAAGCCCTCTTGTATAGTTTAGACATGGAAAATAGTCATATTTTACATAATTGAATTTTTAGTAGAACATGTCACATACTAAAAATAAACAAATTTATTGGTACCATTTTCACCAAATACCCCCCAAAATTGGTTTCTGAAAACATTTCTCCCTGTTTTCCCAAGGAATACAGCAAAGAGGGCTGCAAACAGTATCTTCTATTCCACACACAGCTCTTCTACGACATGACCTAACCACTCCCCTGTCAACAGAAAAAGTCTGCTTTCTCTCCCCTTCAATCTGAACCAGCATTATGAAAAGTCTGCATTCAATGGAATGTGGTAGAAGGACTGCATGAGTCCCAAGCGTGTAGCTGAAAAGGCCAACCACCCTCCGCGTGGTTCTCTTGGAATGCTAGTTCTATGGGAAGCCAGCTGCCATGGAAGAAGTCCAACCACCCTGAGAGCACCACACTATGGAGGCCACATGTGGGCACGCTGACTAACCAGTCCAGCTGAACACCCTCTAGCCACCTCCACCAAGGTGCAACTGAAGCCATCTTGAACCCGCTACACAAAGCTGAGCACTCCTGAGTCACCGCAGTCAATGCTATGAGGAGCAGAAGAATCTTGATCCCTGCTTAAATTATTCCTGACACACAGAATACAGGAAATAACGGTAAGATGGTGGTTGTTTTAAGCCTGTAAGTTTCAGGATAGTTTGTTACAATGCAATACTAGGAAAACATATCCATGGACACTTGTAAATTGAAGTTATTATATTGGTTAACCTTTTCCTTAAAAAGAAAAAAACTCTCAGATATCTTATACAACAACTAAAATTACTGATAACTTATTTTCTACTCTCTCTGAAGTCTTAACCAAAACAGTTTATTTGGCAGAAGATATATGGGCAGGGGAGGGAGGAGCAGTGTGACATGAGCAGGCAGGTCAGTTCTAGAAGATACCAGGTCCAATATTCAAACCAGAAGACATGATTCAATCACTTGACCAAGACAGAAAACAAAGATAAGTATATGGATAATAAAACTAACTCTAGAAGCACACATTTTTAAAGGCACTTTAAGCAATAAACCAAGCCTTTCTTACTCAGGCAAGCAAAGACTTTTCTCCCTAAAAGGATAGGTGATCTTTCTCTTCTTCTGACATCAGTCAATACACCTTTAAGGTCACTGAAAACATTTATAAACTTTGACTATTAAAGTAATTAAAAATAAAATGTACTTGTTAAATGTCTTGACAACAGTACACTACTGCATAGTTTCTACATCATTACTGTTTTAGATTATTTGTGCTTTGGGGAATTCTGCAACATCTGGCAGAAGACTGACAGCTTTCAGTGTATACAGACTTAGAGCCTGCACATAAAGAAACCTGGGGGAATAAAACACACCTTGAAAAATGTGAAGTTACATTGACAGATGACAGAGACTGTGCTTCCTCACATGCTCATCCAACTTTGCCCAAGAAAAAGATAATGGCAGGCAAACTTTAATACTTCCACAAAAAAAACACCAGTACATTCTATAAACAGATGTTCTGCCAAAGAGTAAAATGCTTCTATGTTCACCTTGTTATGTCTACATCTTCAAACCAACAGCCTAAATGGACACAAAGTCAGGATAATTTGGTTCAGGAATTTCTTCATTCTCAAGAGCTCTATTTGGCAGAAGACCATGAAACAAATTGTAAGCATATTTAAATACTTTAATAAAATCAAAACAGATGATCTGTAGTTCAGCATGTTTCATGGTAGTTTTTGGTATTTATGTAGTATGATTTGGTGAAGAAGGTATTAAATCAGAATTTAGTAGATTTAGATTCATCACTGGCTAATGTAAAGACTTTCATCAACCCAATATTTGTACACTGGCATCATTTCTAAACTGCCTGTCAAGTTTATCTTGCTTTAGAGCACAGTGATGGTTGGCACTCACTTTGCCAAGTGATTTTCATTATAATTTCCCAAATGGCAGCTGTTGGAGAGAGAATGATTACAGGCAGTATGTAAGCAAAACTGCTTTAAATACTGCGGAAAGGGAAGAATACTACAAAAAAAAAATTAAATCTTTATGTTTTAACCTACTTTTATAAAACACAGAGCAGCATGAAAAAAGGGAAAGATCTGCAGGTAATACTTGGGGAGAGCATTTAGTCCAACCACCTCATTTTACAATTGATAGATAGAACCATATCCCAGAGAGTTAAGTAATTTGTTCAATGTCAGAAAAGTGTCAAGAGGCAAAAATGGGATAAGAACCCAATTTACTATTTCCCAGTCCTCCTCTCCTTCTAACAATACAATATAGCCTCCTCACTGGGAAACAAGTTTCACAAGTGTTTCTGAGAAAAGTCAATTAAAATGTTGAGTGTTTTGAAAACAGTAATTAATATCTATGTTTTCTAAGTTTATCAAGGTGAACTTTTGTGAGGAATCTCCATTAGCATCTAGAAATGCCTATTATACCTGGTGGCAACAGATGACAGACATCTTTTGATAATAAAGTAGAATGCAGAATGGAAACCATTAAATGAACCCACATTTCTGCTTTGCATACATCTTGCAGTCACAATGAACAAAAGACCCTCCAGTGGTACTGTAGGATATAAAGCAATCTTTGGGAAATGAACAAGCAGCATACTTTCATTCTAACGAGTAAGTGAGGCTTCTCGTTTCTTCACAGTTCTTGATTCTTTTCCATTTCCCATCTGTGATTACAAGGCCACCCTCATTTTGGAAAGCAATGTGTACAGGCTGGGACTTCCATTTTAGTAGGGGTTAAGTTTTAACAGAAAAGGAAGTTGTAAACAAAGGTAGTGTTAGGGTTTTATGTTGTTCCCTTACCACTATCTTCCTGTGCATGCGTTAAGTCACTTCAGTCATGTCCGACTCTTTGTGTCCCCATGGACTATAGCCCAGCAGGCTCTTCTGTCCATGGAATTCTCCAGGCAAGAATACTGGAGTGGGTAGCTATTTCCTTCTCAAGGGGATCTTCCCAACTCAGGGATCAAATCCAGGTCTCCTGCACTGCAGGCAAATTCTTTTCGAGAATCTGAGCCACCACAGAAGCCCACTTTGGTAAAGAATCAATTTAAATATAATTTAAAAATAAATATTTAATGAATGAGTGAGTGAAAGTCACTCAGTCCTGTCTGACTCTTTGCAAACGCATGGACTACACAGTCCATGGAATTCTCTAGGCCAGAATACTAGAGTGGGTAGCCTTTCCGTTCTCCAGCGGATCTTCCAGATCCAGGAATTGAACTGGGGTCTCCTACATTGTAGGTGGATTCTTGACCAACTGAGCTATCAGGAAAGCCCATATTTAATTTTAATAGTTTACTATTAAGACAGAAAATGTGTACTTAAATATACTGAGTAATAAATTAGTCAATGGTTTCACGTGCAGTAATCTCTCTTCTGACTCAGCACCTATCACGGTGACCAGGGGTTGACTCCGAACAAGGAGAAAAAGAATTTCAAATCCCAACTTTCCCTGGTACCAAATAACAACAAAATCAAAACATTTTAAAAAGCAAACTAACAAGTGAAATATAACTCAATGCAAATGATAAAATATAAGTAAGAGACATAGTATAGGGTCCAGCTTACGCAGAAAGGTCTAATAACTGTTCGCTCTCTCAGTTTAATGCTACTTTAAGTGTACCATCACATTGCTATGTAAACATTCTTTCCCACCTTTCCCCACTCCCAAAACTATTCCCCGGTACCCTTTTTAAAATTGGTAGTGATTGTTTGTCAAAGCAACTTAGTACATAGTCTTAGCCTTGTAGCTAGATTCTGAATATCATGCCCCCTTCTCTAAAAGCCTTTTTACTCCTAAAAGACACATAGTTTCAAGCACCTCCGCCTCAGTGAGTGCTGCCTCTACTGATTTAACTTCCTTAGTAAACTCACACCATATATGCAGGTAGAGAATAGTAGTCAAATGTTTCTAGGGATCCTCAACGTAAGAATCATCTTATACCCACAAAGAAGTCAGTTCAACATTTTAAACCCCTAAAGACAAAGTACATATTGAAATTTACAAAAAGTAATGAGAATAATTTATGCTATTTTTGGTAAAACAGAAATAAAAACCTAACCATCTTAAAAAGAGCTACCAAGAAGATAGTCTTTCAAATTCAAAAGTAATTCTTTTAAACCAATCAATGCTATAAGATTAATAAACATGAGAAAAAGCTATTCTCACTACCTAAATAAGTCTATTCATGTTTTATTAGAGTTCTTACCTATGGTAGTTCTTAAAATAATTGACACTTTGTTTTCTAATAGATTCTTGCAAAACTTCAGACTTGCTACCACAAAATTCTTCTCCAACTTGCATCAACCTAGGTGGACAGAAAGATTTATAACAATTTCAGCAACATGTTTATTATAGGGAAATAAAAGAACTCCAGGTCATCTTTATTCAAAGATAACAAATCATAAAAATTTGGATGCCTGAAGAAATTCTAAAGATCACAAATTCATTACAGTTTACAAACATCCAAAGAGCAGAAATATTAAACACATTCACCCATAAACCAGCAGAAATTAGACTGCGAATGTTCAATTATCTTCACTTCCATGAAGTTATAGCTTATAACTCACTGATTAAAGATTTCATTAATTATCATGGTTCAATGAAACAAGATAAAGAATAAGACAAGATCTCAAACACTACCTGCTGATTATATCCAAAACAAAGATGAAATCATCATATTTGAATATAGACAAATCAGTTCCAAGCAAGTAGGTTTTAACTTTTAGCTGAACATCCTATAAAACAAAACAAAAAATGTTTCAAGTAAATCCAAAATATAGCAAGTTCTCAGAACCATGATTTTGTATAGCAACACATTAAAATCAGACAGGAATAGATTAACTTGATAAAAAAATATCTATTTGGGCCAATACCCAACAAAGGGTGATACCAGAAATAGTTCCATAATCAGATATGAAAATAGTATAGGCCACAGTCATCACTATTAACATACACATACACATGCAAGATAAGAATTATATCCTTATACTAGATACACAGGTAAGTCACCATTATTTGTGTATATCTAGTATAATCACCTTATACCATATGTAGTAATCACTTAAATCTGCATACAGATTTAAGTAAGCACCTTAAATCTATATGCAGGTCAAGAAGCAACAGTTAGAACTGGACATGGAACAACAGACTGGTTCCAAATCAGGAAAGGAGTACGTCAAGGCTGTATATTGTCACCCTGCTTATTTAACCTATTTGCAGAGTACATCATATGAAATGTTGGGCTGGATGAGACTGGAATCAAGATTGCTGGGAGAAATATCAATAACATCAGATACGCAGATGCCACCACCCTTATGGCAGAAAGCGAAGGACTAAGAGCCTCTTGATGAAAGTGAAAGAGAAGAGTGAAAAAGTTGGCTTAGAACTCAACATTCAGAAAAACTAAGATCATGGAGTCCAGTCCCATCACTTCATGGCAAATAGATGGGGAAACAATGGAAACAGTGGCTGACTTTATTTTTCTGGGCTCCAAAATCACTGCAGATGGTGACTGCAGGCATGAAATTAAAAGACACTTGTTCCTTGGAAGGAAAGTTATGACCAACCTAGATAGCATATTAAAAAGCAGAGACATTACTTTGCCAACAAAGGTCCGTCTAGTCAAGGCTATGGTTTTTCCAGTAGTCATGTATGGATGTGAGAGTTGGACTGTGAAGAAAGCTGAGCACTGAAGAATTGATGCTTTTGAAATGTGGTGTTGGAGAAGACTCTTGAGAGTCTTTGGACTGCAAGGAGATCCAACCAGTCCATCCTAAAAGAGATCAGCCCTGGGTGTTCATTGGAAGGACTGATGTTGAAGCTGAAACTCCAATACTTTGGCCACCTCATGCAAAGAGTTGACTCATTGGAAAAGACCCTAATGCTGGGAAGGATTAGCAGCAGGAGGAGAAGGGAACAACAGAGGATGAGATGGTTGGATGGCATCACCAATTCGATCGACATGAGTTTGGGTAAACTCCGGGAGCTGCTGATGGACAGGGAGGCCTGGCATGCTGCGATTCATGGGGTCGTAAAGAGTCAGACACGACTGAGCAACTGAACTGAACTGAACTGAACTGAATACATAATTAGCTGCTTTAATACATACACAGTAATTCCCAACACAAATAAGAAATACATGGTTATTTTTCAAATGCTCTGGGAAGAATTTAAAAGTATGAAGCATATTAGATTGTAAAGATAATTTCCAATTCACAAAATGTAGAAATATGCCAACTCTAATTTTCTATAGTAAAAAGAAATCAATAAACATTTTAAAACTGCCATTTCTCATGTATTTAAAGACTAAAAAGAAAATTTTGGAAGACCAAGAATTTCATATGGTTAAATATGTAAGCTCCATGAGGTCAAAGACCATGTTTTCAATTTCCATGTTTGTAAACCCACAAACAGTATGATACACATATTATGATTGACACAACCTTTTTCCCTGAAAGATTCTGAGTCAAAATGCAGGAAAAATTTGCCATAAAATTCTAAAAATTTTCACATCAAAAATCAGGTGATTATGATTCTGAATCTAGTTTTATGTCAGAAATGTTAACTATCTTCTTATGCTTCTCAATCATCACTTATCATTATCTCCACAATAAATTTATGATAAATGTCTGTAAATTGTCACATGCTCATTTCTGCTTTGAAATTTAGCACTTCCGGTATCAGAAATATATTATAGCATGTACAGCATATATTATATATAACCCCCAGTGGGGTCAAGGGCAGCAACCCAAAATAAAACACATGAATATCCCTGTAACATATGCATGTTCACTTTAATAGGAAAAATAAATACTATAAAAAGCCAAATGATAACAGTGGTCAGGTTGTGCTATCAAATGAATTCAATTCCTGTCAGGTATGTATGCTAGATGTGTTATCAAAAAACATTAATTTTTCAGAGCTTTTGACTTTTTCAATTGCATCGAGCTTTGTAATTTCAATTTAACAAACACTAATGAGTTCCTAACGTACACAAAGTCCTGTGTAGAACTGGTTGAGAACTGGGATTGGAGGGGCAAAAGGGACTTGGAGTGGTAGAGATGAAGATATTCTAAAACCTGAAATCTACAATTATCTATATTCAAAAGCATGATGACTTTTATTAAATTGGCCAAATGTTTAAATGAGAATAGCTTTTATTAAATCTTACATTTAACAGATATTCCTATAGCAGGAATGACATCAGGTTGCCAGACTGAACAGCAACCAGCTATATAAAATACCAGGTCAACATTTCAAAGTATGCTGAATTACCAAAAATTTTATCATAGATTCTGCAATTTCAGCAAAGTATTATTAAGAGTCTATTAGAAGACCTAAGCAGAAACAATTCATATCTGACCCTAGATGTAAGATTTTCCTTTCTGTATATAATATGCAGAAAAAAAGTCAGCCTAAACCTGTAATAAGTTCAGTTCAGTTCAGTCGCTCAGTCGTGTCCGACTCTTTAAGCAGAAAGTTAAAAATTACCTTAATATGGTCATATAAGAAATTATAAAAGATGAAGCTCTTTCAACTGTCACATATTTAAATATTAAAGTATAATTCAAATAACATATCCAATAGCAAGTAATAAAAAGTTAGAAGAACACTAAATTATAACTGCTAAGTGATTCTTTAGGAAATTTATGTTTGCAGTATATATTTAGATAGACAATTTTTTTCAAAAGAAATCCTGTAAAAGATGTTCAAACTAAATATCACCTTCATTAGAAAAATCAAAAATACATTTTAAAAGAACATAATATGATCAAAGTTTCTATAATCTTCTAAATTTTGAGGAAGTCCAAAAAGAACAAAAAAGTTATCAAAGAAATTACATTTTGTCTAGGACATGAAAAATTTTAACGAAGTAAATTATCTGATAACAACAACTGAGCTACTAAAACGCAAAAGAAAAGCCTAGAAAGACACATTCAGTCAATAAACACATAAGGTTCACTGAAGGCACAAAAACCATTGACTTAGAAAAAAATTCTTCACTCTATTCTAGACTCCAACCTACGTATGTCATCTATTACATAGTTATCTTTTTCCTAAAATTAACAGAAAAGGAAAACACACACACACATAAAATAAACAGTATCTCAATAAGAAAACAACTTCTTTAGGAAAGCACAGATCTGCTACGATACTAAGAGTAAAATGTAATCAAGGAATATTTTCAATGGAGAATTTCAAATTAAAACACTTTTTCTACTGTCACTTAGTCAAATATAATTCACAACTATTAATAAATTATAGAACTCAAATAACAGACTTATTCCAAAGAAAATAACATATGACTATATCTGCAAGGAAAAACAAATACAGAAAACCTAAACAGTGACTCTGTAAAACAATTTTGACATGAAGGTTTCTACAGTTTTCATAGGAAAAAAAATAGTTTAAAAAAACCAAACCTGCCATATTCGTGTAAGTCCATGTTCTAATTTCTTTTTTACGTAGCCACGATCAAAATTTGTTTCTTCAGCACCCATCATATTACTCCCTTCTGAAAATAAAAGATGATATACATTTTAAACTTGCTTCACATTTTGTTCTCAAAAAAGAAAAAATTTGAACTCTAATATACTGTAAGCATATGTAAAATACAGAAAATATTCTCAATATTCACATAATCAAAACAATGTCAAAAATAAGAACTGGGATTAAATGCATTTGATAAGACAAACTCAAGACTCTGAAATGTTAAGTATAATACTTTACACCTAAGACTACTCAGGTCATGTGTGGTTGGCGCTGGGATTCCAACTTGGGCAGTGTAATCCCAGAAACCAGGTTTTTAATGACCCATATACTGCCTGCTGCCAGGGCATTACAGGACTGATTAACCAAATTATCAATTAATACACACGTTAACAAGCGTATGGAGTGCAAAACTGCTCATGCAGTGAGGCAATGATGCATACAATTTGCATTTTTCACGATCCAGAATACTTTTATCCATTCCAGGTAAGTAATCTAGCAATGTCCACTTCAAGAGGTTAAGATCAATGACCTGCCTCAAAAATGATTCTCTCCCTAAAAGCAACTGAAAAAAAAACACATTATATTTAAAAAATTATGCCTCTGTGCAAATAAACTGTGCAGAACAACTGAGAATACCAGTTGTTCTCACCTCAGGTGAGCAGGGTGTCCATCCACTGGTAATCAGCAAAAGGCTCTTTTATATCCAGGCCCTGGATACATGCCTTTGTTGTTGTTTAGTTGCTCCATCATGTCTCACTCTTTGTGACCCCCTGGACTGAAGACAGCCAGGCTCCTCTGTCCATGGAATTCTCCAGGCAAGAATACTGAAGTGGGTTGCCATTTCCTTCTCCAGAGGATCTTCCTGACCCAGGGATCGAACCCACGTCTCCTTCATTGGCAGTGGGTTCTTTATCACTGAGCCGCCTGGGAAGTCCAGATACATGCCTAGTGAACTGGTAACTACTCATACAGTTTAAGCCATAACATCTGTGGTGGTGGTTTAGTGGTTTAGTTGCTAAGTCGGGTCCAACTCTCGCTACCCTATAGACTCTCGCCTGCCAGGCTCCTCTGTTCATAGGATTTCCCAGGCAAGAACACTAGAGTGGGTTGCCATTTCCTTCTCCAGGGGAACTTCCCGACTCAGGAATTGAATCCTGGTCTCCTGTATTGCAGGCAGATTCTTTACCAACTGAGCTACAAAGGAATCCTCATATCATCTGTATGGTCTGGCTATTATGAACCCAGCAGCTCAGAGCAATGCACCTTCACTACAGCTTTAGAGTTTTATTAAAAATGGTAAAGTGGTAAGATATCAGTAGTATCACTAGATGGCTTCCCTAGGGCTCAGCAGTAAAGAGTCTGCCTGCAATGAAGGAGAGAACGACAAGTGAACTCTAGAGGCCCTTTCAGCCTTATGAAGTTTGCGAAGAATAATTTTTAAATTACTGATTCCTACCATTTAAGCCTTAACGTGAATACGAAAGGAAGACTCTCTGGTGAACAAATGACTTTTTACAGTCCTCGATATTGTCAATTGATGATCAGACTAACCAGGGTCCACAACATTCTTAAATTAGAGTGAAAGAATTTTAGCAAAGAGGACTAAATATAGAAGGATCAAAGAGAGTTTTAAGTTTGAATCTATTTGTTGTTGCTATTGTTGTTGTTCAGTCGCTAAGTTGTGTCCGACTCTTTGAGATCTCATGGACTGTAGCACGATAGGCTTTTCTGTCCTCTACTATCTCCTAGAGTTTGCTCAAATTCATGTCCCTAGAGTGGGTGACTCTACCAAACCATCTCATCCTCTGCCACCCCTTTCTCCTTTTGCCTTCAATCTTTCCCATCATCAGGGTCATTTCCAATGAGTTAGCTCTTTGTATCAGGGGGCCAAAGTATTGGAGATTCAACAGCCCTTCCAGTGAAAATTCAGGGTTGATTTCCTTTAGGATTGACTGGTTTGACGTTGACGTCCAGGAGATTCTCAGGAGTCTTCTCCATCACCACAATTTGAAAGCATCATGAAAATGTGTATACATAAACATATACATCCATACATAACATGAAACTATTTGCCTCAAGCAGAAAGCAAGTTTCACCATGATGAGAATATATTATCTTCTACACTCTTATCTTATATCTAAAGTATGTGTTAGTTGTGTTTCAAACTTTTGCTTTGGTTTCTTCTTAAATAATGGACTAGAAAAGGGAAAAAAGGTACTGAGATGTCTAAACAGTTACCACACCTAAAAAAAAATTAAGGTTGCCAAAACAGCATAAACTTTGAGGGGGAAAAAAAATCCCCTAAGCTCACAAACTCCCTAAATAAAATGAAATTAGAAAAAAAAAAAAAGGCCCATAGACATTTCATTATTAATATAATTACTTCTCTTGATTCATTTCTTTTGATGATATTAATAACAACTAGTGTTAGCACTTTTTACCTTGTCTCTAAACTTTATAGAGATCCTACAGGTAAATGTGTTACTACCTGATGAAACTTTTTGTTTGTTTTGTTTATTCTTAACCTATCATTTTAAGGAGTAGACTGGAGCCTGGAGAGGATAAAAATGACTTCTTCACATTCTCACCTTTGGTAAATGGCAATCAAAATTTGAAGCCAAGTATTCCCATACTCGCAGACACAGTAGAGGAGGTGGGTAAAATGTTTGGTCTAGGACCCCGACTCAATGCTCTCCTCTTTTTTCTACCTTCTCCTTTCTCTTTCTTTCTTTAAACCTCTTCCTCCCCAACAATATTTCTAAAAGAAGGGAAATCCTTCCATAGAATTTATCTTTCTTATTTTTTGCTATCTATATTTATGAGCTTCTTACAAGTCAAGATTAATATTAAATATACGTCTTCTATACTACCAAAACTCCAGGTAAACTCCAGGAGATGGTGATGGACAGGGAGGCCTGGCGTGCTGAGATTCATGAGGTCGCAAAGAGTCGGACACGACTGAGCGACTGAACTGAACTGAACTGATACTACCAAAATCCTACATTTCATCAAACAGTAAGATTTGAGCATTCCTTCACAATCACAAAAACCAAACACTTCAGAAATTAGAGGTAAATCAATAAAATAATTTGATTAACTAGCTATACTAAACTGTATGTAATACAAAAAAATATGTATTGTATAATTTATTTTGCCTATACTAAATACTGATACACTCTTTTAAAAGTACTCTGAATACTTACTCTTAGCTATTGTTCAAGGATAATCACTTAAGATATATAATTATATTATGAAGTAATGCCTAGTTAATATAATTTCTCAAAGATTTGCTCTTTATGAGTATACCATAGACATTTAAAGTGTATTTCGCTTTCAAAGATAGTATTTAAAACATCTTTTTTAAAATTTTAATGTCCCACTATTTTCAAGGAGAAAAGCATCAGTCAGTTCAGTTCAGTTGCTCAGTCGTGTCCGACTCTTTGTGACCCCATGAATTGCAGCACGCCAGGCCTCTCTGTCCATCACCAACTCCCGGAGTCTACCCAAACCCATGTCCATCGAGTCAGTGATGCCATCCAACCATCTCATCCTCTGTCGTCCCCTTCTCCTCCTGTCCCCAATCCTACCCAGCATTAGGGTCTTTTCCAATGAGTCAACTCTTCGCATGAGGTAGCCAAAGTATTGGAGTTTCAGCTTCAACATCATCAGTAGAATTATTAATTCTTAGAACCTAGCTTTACTAGTACAATTTGAAAATTAGCAAAAAAAGACCTAATATTGAATTAATGCTAATATTAAAAATTAGCGTTAATTTTATAGTAAATTTGGACAGACCAATGTCTTACTTAGTTTTCAATTCATTTTTGTTAAAGTGCTCTCTTAATAATTTAGTGTTAAGACCATCACCACATTTTCCTGGAAATTGGTAATACCTATCACACAGGAAGTTGTTCAGCCTGGTAAATCCCCAAAAGTAATGGAGTTTTTATAGTAGCTGAATTGCTTTCTCTGCTGAACATTTAACCCATTTAACCCATTCATGTCATCACGGTCCCTGAAATTCTAAAAGTACAGCTATCTCTTCTCTTTATCCTTACTCCAGAAATATGGCATATTTATAATTCAGTTTTTATAATAAAATCAAAATTATTTCCTACCAGAAGCAGAAGTAGTATCCTCATTGTCATGCTTTTCATGCCATTCCATAGTCCTGTAATAGCTGAGCATAACTTCCCACAGTGCTTTGCACAGGTCAGCAAGGCATGGAATATAGCTGTCGGGTGTGACATGCTGGAGGAAATGACAGGAGCCAACTTTCAAATTATCGTGTTTACTTTAACGCAGAGGTAATCAAAATAAAATGTTATGGTGTCAATCAAATGCAATAAAGAATTAGATAAGAAAATTTCTTCCACTGATACATCTAAAAAGAAAGCCCAACGGCAAGAAAAGTGTGTTTTTATTTCAACGTGGAACAAATAGTAATTTGTTCGACATGTTCCATGTTTCAACGTGGAACAAATAGTAATTTCTCTCCATAATGATTTCCCCCTCCTCTAAATTCCCCAGTTAGGAAAACATTTATCAAGCAATTAATAAAAATACTAACTTGTATGAGTCAGCAATCACACTTTTAGTAATTAACAGTAACAATTACAGTTAGTAATTCCTATTTCAACGTGGCTTTTTAGTATTCATTAGTAGTATCAATTCTCATACTATGAATCCATATACTACTGAATTGGTTAGTGTTACGAACAAGAGTGCAAACTTCCCCAAATATATGTTTTCAAAGCCATGCTCTTAGCATACAAACACAGCTTTATTCTCGTTCTTAAACCCAAGTTACAACTTGCAAAAAGGTGGTCGTATTTTACAAGACAATCATTTACGTAAATTAAGTTAGGACCTTTGGCAATCTGTAAATTCTTTAAATTACAGGTATACAGCTATTTCATATTTGACAATAATATTTTAAAATATGTTGTATATGGCTATGAAAAAGTATGTGTCCCAAACCTTCTCCCTAATGAAAATGTGTAGATTTTTCTCCCTCTATCCTTAGTAAAAATCTATCAGTTTGTCATTCTGCTCTTTTTATTTCATAGGTAGGGTAATGCCTCGATTCTATTTAGCAGGTTTTCTGTCACAATGGAGCATTTGCTCCATCATTTGTATTTCCCCTTGACCCAGCAATTCCACTTCTAGGAATTTATACAGAAGGTGTACTTCAAACAATGTGAAAATACATATGCACAAGGTTGTTTGCTGAAGGATAATCTGTAACTGCAAAATACTGGAATCTATCTAAATGTCCAAACACAGGAAATCCGTTAAATAAACTACATTTACACACACAAAATAGCACTATGCAACTGTGAAAAATAATAAGCATATACTTAAAAAAAAAGTTTAATAAAAAATTTTCCCTTTCATATGATATATATACATGTGAGAAAGGAAACATTTTTATTATATACATGTATGTCATAATAAATAGAAAAAATTAATGCATATATCTGCCTGTCATCACAAGAATAAACATAGTGAATATAAAGAAGAAAACATTGAAATTAGCTACCTGTAAGAGATGGCACAGGGGATGAGACAGAAAGAACACAGGAGGGAACGAAATTAGGATGGCTATCCAAATTTAGACATGGCTTGCAGAGATCAACACAAATATTTTTGCGTACTTACACTATAATTTGGGGTAATTTTTTATGTTGACTTTCCCTGTTTACTTTTATAATTACTACTTTTACAATGAACCAGTCTTGCATTTTTCCTTGGTTTATTTTTACCACATCACTACAATTGACATATCTCTCATACCACAAACATATAACTAAAATTAGTACTGATGTATGAGTTCAGGAAAGAGCTAAAAGCAGAGGACAAAGAAAAGGCAAAAATCACAAAGAGGTTCTGAACTGCAGCTTAACAATCATTCACTGGCATAAAGGTACTCTTCTACAAACTTTCATAAACTCAACTTTGCATAAGTTTGTGTTTATACTATGCAAATAAATTTAATCTAATTATATTCCAACATATCTTTCCGATGGATAAAAGGAAAGCAGTTTTAGCCTTATTTTTCCCAAAGCAAAAGTATGACTATACAAATAACTGTGCTATAGTCCACCAATTACCTTCTATTTTAATTGTCACAGTTTATTAACAAATCAGAAATTTCAAACTTGGAGCTACTACCTTCTGTTCTCCACCCAATCACTGTCTAGATACATTAGTTGCCTATTTGCTCAAGAAAAAGGAGGTTCTTTGCTATGTTACCTCTTGACGATTTGCTACAACTTAATGGGTTTGGATGAGATTATACACACAGAAATGGTTATGTGAAATGTTTTTCAGAAAAAGTTGAAATTATTTAGTGAAACTATAGAAGCTTTTTCTCACCTAACTTATTCAAGAGTAAAGAATTCACAGATCTAACCAAAGCCCACACCTGAAATTTGCCCAAACTTATCTTCAAAAATGTCATATGTACAAACATAAGACTGATGTACTGAGCAAGATGCTTCTTACCTAAATTTATATTCTAAAATAGAAACATCATACTAAATAGACAGTAAACAGTTTAAGAAAAAAAGACAAGGTGCAACAGATATATATTGTTTTTAGTAGTCCTAAGCTGAAATGTGTTCATCTCTGTACTCGGAAGCCCATGCTGGCAAGAAGTCATTTCATTTTAAAAGTGGACTTCAGAAGCCACTTTCTACTACACTGTGCAATCAACCAGGGTCAACTCTCATAGCAACAAATGCTTTTAACACCTTACTACTAAAATCATTCACAACTGATGCTCTCCAACTGATTTACAAAATCTCCTCCAAATTTCAAACAGAGAATCTTATTTCAGCCATGTGTGAACCATGACTATAATGAGAGAATTAAAAAAAAAAACAAACACAAATATGCAAATAATTGTATAAGTAATCAGTAAATAAAAGGCAGGCCAAGAAGAGAATCTGAGTTTCTGAATGACTACTTCTGCTCAGACATCAATTCTTCTTCACACCAGCAGAGCGTAACAGAAAGAGGACTAGACAAGGAATGGGAAGCCCTGGGTCCCAACCAGCACCAGTGTCACAACTTACCGGTCACATGCCCTTAGACAGTAAACCACTCTGGATATCTCACATTCACATTCCATAAATCCCAGTTAGAGATTCTTAGATCTGCTACTTCATCAATAGTTTAATCCATTCACTGACTACTAAATACCCAACACTGCAACTCAGTTCAAGTTCCAATTAATGGGTGATTTGTTCAGTATAAAATCAGGTGCACCAGGACAGAGCAGTGCCATATAAGAGTTTCAGTCCAATGCTCCTCTCGCATATCAATAAGAGCAACAAAAGCCTTGAATTAATCAATCTAGAAAACATTTGCACAGTGAGACACCCCAAAGAACTAAACACCATGTCTTAAAATCCTGTCAGTATAGGAAATAGAAATTTACTTATCAAACATTTTTCTGTGTTCCAGAGCTACTTTCCACTGCCATTCTAGAGCTATGAGTACTAATCTATTCAGGGAAGGTTGACAGGTGAAAAGAGGGAAAAAGTATAGTATTTTAGAACCATTTCAAAAATCATGCAGAAAAGGAGGAATATTTTAAGTAACCTAAATTTTGTTTGCAACTCATAAACTCTATCCAGACAACAAACATGTCTAGTGATCAGTGATCACTAGAAACACATATCCTACGGGTGGGATTTGGAGAAGACTCACAAACCCAGACATTATAATGCAAGAAAGCTCAACACAGCATTATTACCAAGCTCCATTACTCAAATGTCAACATTTTTTTTTCAGCCAAATTCCCGTTGGCTATCTATTTTACATATGATAATTTAAGTTTCCATGTTACTCTTTTCATACATCTCACTCTCTCCTCCCCTCTCCCCATGTCCATATGTCTGTTCTCTATGTCTGTTTCTCCATTGTTGCCCTATAAATAAATTCTTCAGTACCATTTTTCTAGATTCCATATATATGCATTAGAATATGGTATTTACCTTTCTCTTTCTGACTTACTTCACTCTGTATAATAGGCTCTAGGTTCATCCACTTCACTAGAACTGACTCAAAGGCGTTCCTTTTTATGGCTGAGTCATATTTCCATTGTGTATATGTACCACAGCTTCTTTATACATTCCTCTGTCAATGGACATCTAGGTTGCTTCCATGTTCTAGCTATTGTAAACAGTGCTGCAGTGAACAATGGGATACATGTGTCTCTTTCAATTTTGGTTTCCTCAGGGTATATGCCTGGAAGTGGGATTGCTGGGTCATATGGTAGTGTTATTCCTAGTTTTTTAAGGAATCTCCATACCATCTTCCATACTGGATGTATCAATTTACATTCCCACCAACAGTGCAAGAGTTGTTCCCTTTTCTCCACACCCTCTCCAGCATTTACTGTTGGTAGACTTCTTGATGATGGGCATTCTGACCGGTGTGAGGTGATACCTCATTGTAGTTTTGATTTGCATTTCTCTAATAATGAGCAATGTTGGGCATCTTTTCATGTGTTTGTTAGCCATCTGTATGTCTTCTTTGCAGAAATGTTTGTTTGGGTCTTTTTCCCACTTTTTGATTGGGTTGTTTGTTTTTCTGGCATTGAGTTGTATGCACTGCTTGTATATTTTGGAAATTAATCCTTTATCAGTTGTTTCATTTGCTATTATTTTGTCCCATTTTGAGGGTTGTCTTTTCACCTTGCTTACAGCTTCCTTTGCTGTGCAAAAGCTTTTAAGTTGAATCAGGTCCCACCTGTTTTCTTTCATTTTTATTTCCATTACTCTAGGAGGTGGGTCACAGAGGATCTTGCTTTGATTTATGTCGTTGAGTGTTCTGCCTATGATTTCCTCTAAGAGTTTTATACTTTCTGGTCTTACATGTAGGTCTTTAATCCATTTTGAGTTTATGTTTGTGAAAATTCATTATTTAATCAAGTCTTGATGAACACTTTCACAGAATCCACAGATCTGATTTCTATCACTATCAGTTAAGAGTAAAACTTTGTTCCTTCCATCTCTACTATTAACCATCCCAAACAACCTACCTAGTCAAAGTTAAAATGATGAAATTAGCTTGTTTAAAACAGCAACATCTCAGTCTTACCTATAAGCAATAATTTAGTAGAACAGAGAAAAGCCAGAAATGAATATATGCAGCCTTGTCATACCTGAACCACACAATGAAAAAAAATTCACCTTCGAAACTGGCTTCAGTGCCAAGTGGTAAATATGAAAAGAAAGAGGTCACTAAATTTAGTCTTTTGATTCTTATTAATTTACCTTTTACCCATCAGAAATCTCTGTTACAAGTTACTAACAAAAATTTCAGCAAGATGATCTTTTATGTTAAAACATCACAACAAAAATTCTTAGGAGCATCCTTGAAGAATTATCATGTTCTTGTTTCACTCTGACTTAGTACTCTAATCACATCCCACCAAACAGAAAGAAAGCAGATGTTTTGGCATCCGCACAGAGATTTAAAACTCCTAGCACTGCCATCCTCACCCTCATCCAAACAAACAACCACACTCAGATGATTTCAAAGGGCAGCAGAGGCTTATCAACATCTCTAGATGAATGCTGTTAGCACAGGGAACTCACATCACCAGAAGCTGCTGGAGAAGACTGACTACTTGGCTGAGAGGTTTCTGGAAACATGTTGGAGATCAAACCAGCACCAAGCTCCAGGGAACTAAAAACATCTCTGGGGAGGGTGAACTACATAAGTGGCTGGGCCAAGCAATTTTAAAGATTTTCCCAACCACTGATTACTTCTGTTATGACCAACCTGTACAAAACATGAATACTGGCAGTCTTTTTGAATCACTGGACACCAGAGCGGTGCTCCGTATAGTGGATTGGATGGCACGTTTGGGCCTGGGGCCCAAATTTGTGACTTACTCGGCCATGCGTAACTCCAACATATCACTTCATGTACCCAAACCCCAAGGGATAAAGCAAATAACCTAGAGTTTTTCTGAAGCTTTAAAGACTATGATTCTCCATAGGTAAAACATGCATACGCTGTAGCGAGACATTCCTTACATTAAACTAGATTCATTCGTGATTTCAACACACAAACATATCGTGGTGAAAAATCAGTCATTCTCATCTTCTAGGTTCAGTTCAGTTCAGTTCAGTCCAGTCACTCAGTCGTGTCCGACTCTTTGCGACCCCATGAATTGCAGCACACCAGGCCTCCCTGTCCATCACCAACTCCTGGAGTTTACCCAAACCCATGTCCATTGAGTCAGTGATGCCATCCAACCATCTCATCCTCTGTCGTCCCCTTCTCCTCCTGCACCCAATCCTTCCCATCTTCTAGGTATTTTATCATTAATACTAAATATTTATATACACATAAAGACATACGTAACACGTATGGTATAAACGATACCAACTTGGAACTAAGTAACCAGCACCCTCTAAATAGTGAAAGACACAGAAGGAATTCCTTTACTACAATCCTCAAGTTTGCCTGATGTGATGTTATCTGCTCTGTTGTGTCTGATTCCTTGCAACACCATGGACTGTAGCCCGCCAGGCTCCTCTGTCCATGGGATTTCCCAGGCAAGAATACCGGAGTGGGGTGCCATTTCCTACTCCAGGGGATCTTCTGGAACCAGGGATAGAATCCGTGTCTCTTATGTCTCCTGCACTGACAGAAGGGTTCTTTACCACCTGCACCCCCTGGGAAGCTCCAGGTTTGGCTAATTGCTGCTAAGTGGCCTTCATCAAATGCAAAGCTTAATACTGCAAAACAAGCAAAACTTGAAGAATCAAAACATACAATTTACCTTTCAAAATTTCAAATGATGAAGTGCTGTGAACTCCTATGCCAAGATCATCACCCTAAATGGGCAGTATTTAAAAATAAGAACTTGGCAGGTTTCAAGAATGGCTTTTACCAGTAAATGATTGTTTCAGCTGGCAGCTGTGTACCACACCTTGAAAACAGGTTGGCTTGGGGACTTTCCTGGTGGTCCAGAGGTTAAGAATCTGCCTTGCAATGCAGGGGACATGGGTTTGATCCTGGTCAGGGAACTAAGATACCGTATGCCATGGGGCAACTGAGCCCACTTACCACAACTAAGATCTCATGCAGCTAAATAAATAAAAACAAATATTAGAAAAAATAGGCTGGCTCTTTAATATTTACCCCTACCCTTCCCCCCAAAAAATCACCCAGCAGTCTAAACTACATTGATAGTTTTAAATGTCTGTAGTCTTGGGCAGCTAAGAGAGGCCTCAGTACACCTGCATCCATTTCAAGTTACCAGAAAATGCCTTCATTTCCAGGCAAGGGGGAGAAAGATGGCTACCCGAATAACATCACGCTCTCTACAGGCAGACATTAGTCCCTGGGTATCAGAGAAATCAAATCACTGTTTTGGTGTAATCCTGTTAAACCAAGCCAGACATCCTACTGCTCCTTTCCTCTGCCCATGCTCTCCTTTCAGGCCATTGTACAGAATAGTGCCTCTGTATCTCTGGACCCAGCCACGTGCACTGTGCTTGCTGAAATCCAAACCCACTCACAAGTCACGGCCTGCTTTTTTTGTCTCCTTCAACCCTTAAAGAATTGTGTTGATCCCATCTGACATGTGTATATGTTGCCGGAACTTTTCTTATCTACCTTTGATCATAATTAATACAACCATCCTAGGTAACAAACTCCTTATAAGCTTATTGCCCCTTGCTGAGCTGAACTGATGACTTGATTAACAAAAACTGGGTAATGACAAGGGAGGGTTTCCCTGGTGGCTCAGCAGTAAAGAATGTGCTTGCCAATGCAGGAGACATGGGTTCAGTCCCTGGGTTGAGAAGATCCCCTGGAGAAGGAAATGGCAACCCACTCCAGTATTCTTGCCTAGGAAATCCCATGGACAGAGGGGCCTTATGGGCTATGGTCCATGGGGTTGCAATGCATCAGACGTGATTTAGTGACTAAACCACCACCAATGACAAGGGAACTGGTTTATACTAAGTCAGAGTGCTAAGACAGCGGAATCTTGCATCTTCTACTAGCACCCATGAAACAATTAACAGACTAGCTTGTTAATCTGCAAGTAGGATAAAATTTAAATCTTTCACAGTTCCTGACAGTCCAAACAGGAAATGTCAGGGAAAGAGATGAATAAACTTCACTTACTTATCTTTTTGTCATTAAGTCTTAAATATTTAAAATTACCAAAATTTATTTTTTATTTCACCTTAAATATTTAGAAACCAATATATAACTCATATAAAAAAAACTGACTGGGTTCTACATACACTTGATATGAATAAATCTGACAGCTGAATTCTTGGAGTATTTTAAAGCTAATCTGATAAAGCACTCAAGTAAATAGTATTATTCCTCTAACTGGAAAGGTTTCTCTAGTAAGAAAGGAAAGGTTCACTCATTTATTCAACCAAATCAACCAAATTAACCTCAACAATCAATGAAATAACCCCATTTAATTTCCTTCACATCCTAAACATGCCTGAGTGAAAAACAACATCAACTGTTATTGATATGCTATCTTCTGGTATTTGACAATTAAGCTATAAAATATAAAATAATCAGCATTCAAGTGTACAGGGAAAAGGGTAAGAGCAGACACTACTGATGAGAAGCCTAAGTTGAAACATGCTTTCTGCAAGGCAATTTTGGAAATATAAACCAAAGTTTTAAAACTGCAAAGCCTTTGACAATGCAATTTTATTCTTCATCCTTTATCCTAAAGAAATAATGATCTATGCAAAGATTTAGCTTTAAGAATATTTACTACAGTGCTGTTCATCATGATAAAGGCTGGAAATAATATAAACATCGAAGAATAAGAAACTGGTTAATTCATCCACAGGATCTCTTACACTGAAGTACTGTCAAGCCCTAAAAGGTACGTGAGTAGTATACTTACTGAAATAGAAAATTGTTTATAACATAGCAAGTGGGAAAAAAGTTATAAATCTGCATGCACAGCATAATCCTACTTTAAAAAGCTATTTGCTTATATAATATATATTAAAAGAACCAGCTTCGCATGCAGAAATACTAATTTTTACTTTCTTTTTTCACTTTTCTGTACTTGCCTACAGTTAATACTTGCCTAGCAGCTTATCATCATTACAATTCAGTACCAAGAGGTACCACTTATGAGAATGAAAATTTTAAAACCTAGAAGAATGGAACATTGGATAAGCCTTTTGTTGGTCTTTCTATAAAGTACGCACCTAAAGGAACTTGTAAAAGTATACAAGTATCCCTACCCTATAGCACAGGGAACTCTGCCTAGTGCTATGTGGCAGCCTGGATGGGAGGGGAGTCTAGGGGAGAATGGATACATGGATATGTGTGGCTGAGTCCCTTTGCTCTCCACCTGAAACTATCACAACATTGTTAATTGGCTATACCCCAATATAAAATAAAAAGTGTTTTTAAAGGTACATGGCACTGAGAAAGCAATCAATGTTGGTCTCCTTTCCTCTCAATCAAATCTGAAGACTGATTAAGTCAACACTACACAAGTTAGAGACAAAGAGTTCAATCCAATATACTAAACAAACATTTACTAAACACTTCCAATGTGCCAGATAGTGAAAATACTGAAATTATTTCAGAAAGCTTTTTCTAAAAGAAACACTACATTTTCCCCCAAAGTACTATTACATTGCCAAGTTCATCTCAAAAACAGAACTCAAAACTCAATAAAATCATTTGGAAATGAACAATTGAAAAATGGCTGAGAAAATGCAGCCAGCTTAGCCAGCTCTATTATTATAAAATTAATCAATAACATCCTAATTAATATCTTGAAATAAGCTCCCCATGGAAACTCATGAGCCTGCCAAAAAAAAAATGTTTTAAAAACACTTAAAAACAAAAAACTGATGCATACTTCATAAACTTTCAAAAAATCTACACAGGGTTTCCCTACAAAGTCATGAAATAAAGAGCTTCTTCCACTTGATGCTTTTAAATCTCTCCACAAACTGGTGTAAACGCAAGGTAGATGAATGCATTGATAAATGCAATCACAAAAAGGCTTTTTAATCAAATAAAATGACTACTATCCCCTTTACATTGGCCCTTGCCAGAAATGAATGTGATGTAATTCTCATTTCAAACTTTTCCTTCTAAGTAGTACTCCATCATTTGTGCTACAAGATAATGTACATATTTTTTAAAAGAGCCAAAATTACTGATTTAAAACTCTTAAGTCGAGACATTCAAGATAAATAGCAAAACAAGACTGAAAGATAAACTATAAGAAGAAAAACTACTTTTAGTCATTTAGAAAACACAGTTTAGTAAAGGAAGTACATTCAATGGCAAAATGACTTCAAAAAGTTCAAAGTCAATTCAACTTTTCGGAGAAGGCAATGGCAACCCACTCCAGTACTCTTGCCTGGAAAATCCCATGGACGGAGGAGCCCGGTAGGCTGCAGTCCGTGGGGTCGCGAAGAGTTGGACACAACTGAGCGACTTCACTTTCACTTTTCACTTTCATGCACTGGAGAAGGAAATGGCAACCCACTCCAGTGTTCTTGCCTGGAGAATCCCACGGATGGCAGAGCCTGGTGGGCTGCTGTCTATGGGGTCGCACAGAGTCGGATGTGACTGAAGCGACTTAGCAGCAGCAGCAGCAATTCAACTTTTAAACACAAAGCAATGGTAACAGGACACACAGGGCGGACATTTAATAACGGGACAGTATGCTGCTGGCCTTAAGAATGCTGAAGTTCTCTGTTTACCAAAGAAAATAAAAACAGAACATGAATTTTGCCCCAAGTTTCTTTGTAAAGGACTATCCAAAAAGAAAAAAAAAAAAAAGAGTTCAATTTCATTCTAGCCCATTTTAGTAATAGAAAGACATCTGTGAGTGGTTTAAAATAATACTGTGAATGAGCACAAGCAAATAATTCTCTTTTCATCTCTAATCTTTTTCCATTTAATGGAAACAAAATGGTTCCCTGTTTACAAGAACTCTATCCCTCTCTCAGCTCAATCAGTGTACCATTTTTTATTTTTACTCTTATATTTAAATGTTTATCTACTATTAAAGCTTTCCTTGAAAATCCTGCTGCTCTACAGAGAAAACCAACTGCTTCCCAAATGCCCGGGATCTTCCTTCTCACTTCCAAAATCTTCCAGTCAACACCCTGCATATATGCCCTGAGGGCTCTGTTGTTTTTTTCTTAGCTGGGTACTCATTGCCACATATGCTCCTGAACTGATATATCCTCAATAATTATGATCAGCTCATTTTAATCAGGGCAAAAATGATGCCCAAGTGCCATATATTGAAAAATTAAGAACCATACATTCTAATATAAGGCTCCTTCACAAATCCCCTCCCTTGCCTGAGTTATGCCATTCGAGATCATTGATATGTGTTCTCACCAGGAAAACATATTTAAGTTTCATCAGCTTATTGAACTTCTAAGAGTTCCTTCCATTTTTCCTCTCCCAAGTTAACCACTTTTATTTATATTAAAAGTACACATCTTTCCATCAAACTAAATAAATACATCTGATGTGAGATAATTTCTTCCTAACTTACCTGGCTTAAACAGGTCAAATATCACTCAATATTATAGAAAAAATTAAAACTTAAACTTATAAGAGATGTTCACATTCCTGTCTGCTTGCAACAATACTGACTTAAATACTTGCAAGAGGCCTTAGGTAATTTCTAAACTTCCTTAATTTTTTATCAAGAATAGTGCCAAAGAAAGTGGGTCACCTTAAAAGGCATCATATTCTTCATCTCTTTATTCAGTTCTTCTATGTTTGTTCTTTCAACATTAAAGACCCTATCATACCTAATTCTGTTAAATCCGTTCCTCAAAAGAAATGCCTCCATGAATGCATCATTAACATTCAATACTATTCTCATCACTTTACACCAAAAACTACTTCAACTAATGTTTTTAGAACAGTTTGAATATAAACCAGAAATGTACAACTATGTTAGATGAATAATAATATACATGTCTGCTGTTCTCTGTATGTGTGTGGGTGTAGGGGGGCTGTTTTCTATGACTAAGCACTAACGTACCAATAAATCAGTTGTTTCCCTAATTCAATTATATATATCTCACCTACTATCACACAAATATGGATAACTTTATAAAGAAGTACCAAATGTTTCTGGAGTAATTTTAATAAGCACTTACTTGAGATGAAATCAAGAAAGATAAGCCCTTTGTTATCTGATAATTTAAATATACACTGATACCTCAAAAGGTTATTTTATAGCCTTTTAGGAAAAAGCAAAAGAAATTATTTTTAAAAAGCTATGGTAAACATCTTAAGAACAAATTTTTTGTTCATTAAAATGTATAAGCTAAATACAACTTTCATCTTTGTGTTATATAAAAGCATGGAGGACATTCTCAAGAAGCATAAGCAAATATGTCTTTGACTTTTAATAGCATATACAAGTTTAATAGTAACAAAATATACTACAGGCATACAGACATACCAGATTTAACCAAAGTAAAAAAGACTGAAGAACAAAAGCCTAATTTGTTTAAAAATATTTATTTTAAATTATTAAAAGTCATTTTCTGCTTTAACAGAAAAATCACTAACTTGCAATAAATTGCTTTACCATTTAAGCCATCTACTAGTAATAGCAACACTAACAGAATCAAAAAGTAAAATTGACTTTTTGGATATTTAATTTAAGAATGTATATTATCAACCTAAGAAAATAAACGATACATTTCAAAATCATTGAAAGTTATCAAACAATGGCTGTTCTTAAAACTGGATATTTAAAATAGAATTATGCAACTATATTGCACAATTGATCGTAAAATTTGTGAAATAGTGCCTGTGATTTATGAAGTGATTTTAAAAAGACATTTTAACCTATATTAACAAACATCCACTGTCCTTATTAACTTAATCCTTAATCTATCATTATAATCACAACTTTCTGGAATATTTGTTGGAGCTTAAGTAAGAGCATTTCCCCAGTTCCCAATGGACATATAACCTGCACTTTTGACAAAATCATTATGAACATTAACTTCACACTAATTCCTGGACATAATTATAGTACAGAATAGATAGCTACTTCCTAAGAACTGTTATTTCCTAGGGGACATTAGGGAAAAAACTCAAGAAATTCTCCAGTCAGAGACATAAGATATTCTTGGGCTAGACTTAAAGAGACCAAAGTCAACAATGACTTCCATATTGTCAAGTCAAGGGGTCAGTTCTATGACCACTTATTCAGACTCTTTAGAAGCATCTCACATAGGTTTACAGCTGATTGTTCCGTAACCACTTCCTTCTGTAAGCTGCTGTGACAACACAGATTCCTAGATTTCCTCCTCCCCAGCCAGCTGCTCCTTCTCTGGCTTTTCTACTGGGCCCTCCTCCCCACCCAGTCTCTGAATGTCACAGGCCCAAGGCCCTCGTGTCTTCTTGCTCTCCACGCTTTTCCCCAATCTTCTCATCCAGTACCATGGCTTAAAATACAGCTAAATGCTGATGGTCCCTAGCCTATAACTTCAGTTCTGATCTTTTTACATTCAACTGCCTCAATAAGTCCACTTGAATGTTAATATGTATCAAATAGAAATCATGATTTTCCACTGCAAACCTGGTTTCCTTGTAAAAGCAAGTAACACCATCATTCTCCTAGATGTTCATCATTCTCTTTTCCTCCCATACATACATCAGTCCATCAGAAGGAATAATTTGAAAATGGAACCCAACTCAGTTCACTTCCCACCTGTGGTTTATATTACCTACAGATCTATGTTTCTTTAAGAATGAAAAAGAAAAATTGGTTACAGATGCTGACAGAAACAGCATTTATATACATGAAAAGACTGATTGAACATATATAAGGAAAATCAGCAAAGATGACTGCTTAAAAGCACCCTACATGCTGTTGTAGAATAGAATTCACAGCCTGAGACAGAATGGTGAAAAGAGCTTCAAATGGGTAGAAAGTCCATTTAGAAGCAACTGTACTCCACAAATAGGTACCATCTCATCAACCTTTACTATTTATGTGACTGAATCTTCCAGTTTCTCTATGAGGAAAGGAGTAAAAAAAACTTTTGGCAAACATATTTGTTTTTATTTTAGTGACATCTTCTGATAGTAGGCTCTGAGAAAAATGGAATATGAATTTAAAAACTAAAAGAGATTCCTATGATCAGTAATTAAGTTACAACATACCGTACAGAGATCCTTATATTGCAGCTTTTGGAATTTTGTATCTGTGTTTCCTGCACATAGTTCCACATAGCCAAGAACAACCTGAAACACGGTATTATGAATGGCTTGGGTGAAGTGCATATGAAGTTGATCCATTGCTGTCTATGGAAATAGAGCACATAATCGCCTATTACTAAAATAAATTACTAAAATAAAAAAACAGATTTGAAAAACATAGGAAACAATCTTTACCAATTTTACCTGCAGCACAAATAACTATTATTCACAGAATTATAAATGGTGATTATTTGCAGCTAACCCTTCAAACAACCACAACATCATACCACTACAGATAAACCTGAATCATAAACACTGCTCTGTTGCTCCATATTTAAGATTGGTACCCAGTTTGCCAAACATATCATGCCTAATCACACCTTTGAATTCCCTCTGCCATCCTTTCATTTTCAGGATTCTCAGTGGTCACCTTCTCAGAGAAGCCTTTTCTGACCATCTGACCAGTACTTTGCAACACTCTGTACTCTTACACTGATTTTCTTCCTTTAATTTCTGTCTCCCGAACTAGAAGGTAAGATACACGAGGGCTTATATCCAGATGCCTGGAGTAATGCACATAGTTGGCAACAATAAATATTTAATGAGAGAAAGAATTCATCTAATGGGGAAAATTAGAAGTTATAGTTGCTTTAAGACCTTTGAAAATACATATCCCTCAAAATTATCAAATGTCTTCATTCTTGTATTTTCCCTAGGTATATCTTAAGATATCAAAACTAATTAAGTACAATAAATAACCATATTTCTTTATTCACATTACACAATGTAAATAGCTTGGTAAAGTCTGAAATTTCCTTCTAATAAAAGAGACTTACATTTAAGGGGAAAAAAAATTTACATCGATGTTTTGATACTCTCAAGAAAAATGTATACTCCTATATGCAGAAGATGTAATTAACTTTCAAACTATGGCCTCCACTTCAGGCTTTTCAGAGAAGCCCCTGAGTAGTAAGAACAGGTAAAGACATACATTATGGGACTAGTGAGGACCTTCTGGGGATAACAGAATCCTTTGAAAACTCTGATAAAAGAAACAGATCTGTTTTAAAACAAATGTACACAATACATAAAAGTTTACAGACCACTGTGAGGGAATCATGCTGGCCCATCTAGGAACCATGAGGTTCCAATCTTAAAAGTTCTTATTCAGGGCCAAGAACTGAGGTAAAAGAGACTACATATCCTCACCCACTGAATTATAGTATACTTTTTTCAAAACCTACAGGAAATGATGAAAATATTAAACCTGAGACACACTTCATAGTTTAAAACAGACCTCAGTAATGTATTAATCATACTGCCCACAATCTGAGCTTATGTGATCCTGTTACCATTGTTAACACATCATACAAATTTACTTTCTTCAATGAAACTTTTTAAGCACACTACAATAATAATATTCAAACTTAAGCAATCAGGAAGAGCAACAGATTACTGATTAAGAAAAAAAAAAAAATCCTTTCAAAACTTACCTGTGTTTTTCCAAGAAGTCGATAAGCTTGTTGAACTTTGGTGTAGTGGTTAATGTCAAAATTCTTGCAGATTTTGGACAGAGCAACATCCAACTGTTCCTATGTAATTAAAAGAGAAGGTGAGAGGTGGTTAAAGAATCATGTTTTCAAGGTAAAAAGAAAATATTAAGACTAATTCCTCACTTTTAATTACTACCTAAACACATTACTATCACACTGGATTTAACAGTCAAAAACAAATTTAATTAAAAATATAAGTTGTAATTTTTTTTTTTTTTTTGGCTGCACCACACTGCTTGCAGGCTCTTAGTTCCCCAACCAGGGATCAAACCCCAAACCCAGGACATGGCAATGAAAGCACCAAGTCCTAACCACCAGGGAATAAATTATAATTCTTATTACCAACTATACTCAAGTTTATTGAGATGTCATTAATCTGGGAATTTTTAAAAAAATTTTTGCCAAGTGTTTCAAGGGACACAAAATAATTATAATAGTCTCTAAAGGAATTCTAGTTTTTATTTTTACTTAGCTTTATGTTTCATCAAGCATCAGCTAAAGTCGTATAATTATATGAACTGAGTTTGTAGGACTACTGAAAAATAAAACAACCGTCCCTAATCACTGAAAAGTAATTCTCAACAAAACTACATGACTTTAAAGTATATACCTCAAGATATTGCCTTTTTATATCTAAGTGTATCCACTTTGTTTATGGGTTTCTAGCTCAATGATTTCATTTTAATTATAAGAAAGAAGAAAACTGAGTTTTCAAAAGAAAATCTTCATTAAAATATTCAGGTGACCAAAAAAAAGAAAAAAGAAATAAATAAAAGAAAAAAATCAGGTGATTATTTACTTAAGGGATTTTCAAAATAATTCTATTTATGCTTACCAAATAAATTATCATTCTTACTATGGAAATAATTGCATTTATGATCAAAAACTACTTTCACAAAGGTCATTTGAAAGTCTAGCCTCAACCTTTCTAAGAGCTCTCATCAGGAAAACAATAAAATAAAATCTCAGAAGAAACTAAAGAATTCTTATTAAATGTATTTAAATGAACCCTCTACAAAGATTGCTGAGGAAGACTTTATGTTCACAATGACAACGCTTTTCATTTCCAGCTTCTACACGTTTGAAGAATTGTATGAGATGTTATTATGAGGTTTAGGAATTTAGGAGGGTTATCATCAATCAATAATCATTCTTAAACTCAGTAAGTGAAAAAGGAGAAATAGTTGATAATCAAAAAATAATTCATACATGGTAAATATTCTGCCTATAGTTTATGTGAGAACACACCTATAACCAAGAGTTTAGGAATCTTTGTAGATATGGTAATAGTTTCAAATACTCTTTTCAGACCCTAAAATTCCAAAAGGATCAATGAGAGAATGAGTAAATTAACATTAACTTGATTAAGTCTGTTAACTTAACGTTAACAGACATTCCAAATGAAAAACACAAAGGGTAGTGATCTAGAAACACTGGTAATAATATGGAAGTCAAAATGTAAGATACATCTATGCTATTCAAAAACCTCTGAAAAGAAAGTCGTTTAACTTAAGATATAATCCTTCTTACCTCAATTTGTTCTAAAGTATCTTGCAACTTTGAATTCAGTTCACTATTAAATAAAACAGAATTAGGTGTGTCAATCTTTAAAAGAGACAAACTAGATGAATAAACACTTAAATTGACAAATCAATAGTATGAGCAGTTAAGTTGTGCTAATTCTACAGACAGTACATAAGGCAAGAAAAATAAACAAAAGGAAAAATATTAGAAAGGAAGAAATACGAGTCATCACTAGCAGCAACAGTATTGTGTGGACAGAAAATCCTGGAGACTTTATAGATAAAACTAAGAATTTAAGAATTAAATACTGATAGCAAGTTTTAAAGAGAATATGTGTAATGCAGATGAAAAGTAAAACAAAGATAAAACTAGTCTCTATATATCAGAAACAAGGAATTAGACAATGGAATTTTTAAAGATACGTTTCAAAAAATCAAATAACTGGGAATAAATCAAATAAAAAATGTACAAATCAAAACAGAGCCAAAATAAAGAAGACAACTACAGACGCATATACCATGTAAACAGACTAAAATCTTTAATATAACTGATACCAATTCTCACAAAAATGATATCCTAAAATAACTGATATCTTATTACTATTAAGCCAGTAGGCTTTTCATTGGAGAAACTGACAAGCTGCTTCTAAAATTGATGTGGAAACTCAAAAGGTTAAGACTAGTCAAGAAAACCCTGAAGAACAATGCTGTAAGACACACTAAAATAGGCTGACTTACTATAAAGTTACAGCAATAAGGCAGTGTGGTGCTTATTATAAGAACACATTAACAGATCAACAGAACAGAATAAAAACAAAGGGTAAAAGCCTTAAATACTTGACAAAAAAGATATTCAATTGGCCAATAAACATATAAATATGCACTCTTTCAGGCATTCAGGAAATACAAATTAAAACTACAAAAAAACTATAACAAATGACTAGAATGGCTAAAAATATTTTTAAAAAAATTAAAAACATCAACAAATGTTGGCAAGAATGTGGAACAATAAAACACTCAACTCAATGCTAGAGAAGGGAAAAGTGATACCACCTCTCTGGAACCATTAATACCACCTGAAACTCAACATACACTTACTCCAGGTGTATCTATCAGAAGTGCATACACAATCCTCACAACATTATTTGTAACAGGCAAAAATTTGAAGCAGCTCAACTGTCTACGAAAAATTAAAGGGATATATTTATTTATATGATAAAATACGATAGCAACGAAAATGTGTCACCTGAATCTCAAAAACATAATACAAAAGATGTCAGTTAAAAAGTACATACTGCATGATTCCATTTACATAAAGTTCAAAACAGGCAAAAAGAACGCTAGTTACAGAAACCAGAACAATGGTTACCTTGGTAATATAATGACTGGAATGAGGCATGAAGGAAGTTTCTAGGGTCCTAGAAATGTTCTAGCTCTGTTTTTATTTCTGGGAAGTAATTACACAACTATGTTCCCTTTGTAAAAATGTACTGAGTTATACATTTAGGATATGTGATTGATTCTGATTTTTTCCCCTTTAATCCTCCAGTGTTAGTGTTGGTTGCTCAGTCGTGCTCAACTCTTTGCAATCCTATGGGCTGTAGCCTACCAGGCTCCTCCATCCATGGGATTTTCCAGGCAAGAATACTGAAGTGGGTTGCCACTTCCTTCTTTAAGGGATCTTCCGATCCCAGGGACTGAACGATGTCTCCTGCATTGCAGGCCGACTCTACCGTCTGAGCCATCAGGGAAGCCCTAATTCTCAAGAGGTCAGTTTAAAAACAACTGATATTATTTGAATTATAATACCTCATCACTAAAAAATATCTGCTGCTGCTGCTGCTAAGTAGCTTCAGTTGTGTCCGACTCTGTGCGAGCCCATAGACAGCAGCCCACCAGCCTCTGCCATCCCTGGGATTCTCCAGGCAAGAACACCGGAGTGGGTTGCCATTTCCTTCTCCAATGCATGAAAGTGAAAAGTGAAAGTGAAGTCACTCAGTTGTGTCTGACTCTTCGTGACCCCATGGACTGCAGCCCACCAGGCTCCTCCGTCCATGGGATTTTCCAGGCAAGCGTACTGGAGTGGGATGCCACTGCCTTCTCTGAAAAAATATCTGCTGTTATCTAAAAAAGTAAATACAATTTTAGAGAAAACGTTTTGACAAAAGGGATTAAGGTAAAAGTAAATAAAATAGAACAAGAGAAAGATGTAGTTTCACAGCAAAATTATACAATGGTTTTTTTGTTTTTTTCTTACAACTGTCATCTGATTATCAATGTGATTCTCAAAGTCTTAACAGCCAAAACAAATAGGGAAGGCCACAGTACACAATTCAGTGTCCAGAATATCAAAACAAACCAGTAATTTAAGAGAAAGCAAAAACAAAGAGACAAAACTCACTTCTGCTGGCATTAAATTCACATAGAAAATTTTGCCAGTCTTGATAAAGAGAACAGCAATATTTTATCTCCTAAGGCACGACACCCTCGGCAGCAGCCTTATAGAATACACAATATGGATTCATGGCTTCCTTTAGAGAGCCTTTTAATGCAAACTGAGAAGATAACAACAAAGTGGTTTGATAGAAAGATACAGACATACACAAATGCAAAGCAATATGTCAGGAAAGTGAAACTAATAATAATACAAGTACCCAGTTTTGAAGGTCTCAAATATAAACACTCAAACCCATGGAGGAATTAGACCATTTTCAACAAATACTATGTACCATAAGCATGCTTTTAATTAAGGTTGAGAATGGAAGATTACATTCTCAAGTAAAAACTGAAATGAACAAGCCTTTACCATTTGACAATCAACAGTGTAGGAATCTGGAGAAGCGAATGGCTACCCATTCCAGTATTCTTGCCTGGATAACCCCATGGACAGAGGAGCCTGGCGGGCTACCGTCCACGGGGTCACAAAGAGTCGGACACAACTGAGCAACTCAACAAAAAAGACAACAGTCCTGTGCACCTGACCATTTCCTGCTATCATCTGGCAGCCTCATATGTATGTTACCTGCCTGGTCCCTAAAGACAGCTGAGTTTGCAGTTTCTAAGTGAAGCAGAAATAAAAATCATTTTAATCCACCGCTTTAACACCTTTGGTCATTCCCCATAAAACCAAGGATAAAGCCCTAAACTAGCATGGCACATAAGACTCTTCATAATTGACAAAAAATTAACTTCCCATTCACTTTTCAGTGCCTCTACAGTTGACCCTTGTACAACAGGGATTTGAATTGCACTGGTCAACTTGTAAGCGGATTTTTTCAATAGTAAATCCTACGGTACTTCCTGACCCTCAGTTGGTTGAATACGTAGATGCATAATCACCTATTCAGAGGTCCAAGTAGGTAAGTTATATGTGGATTTTCAACTAAGCCAAGGGTAAGCATCACTAACCCCTAGGTTGTTCAAGGGTCAACTATATTTTAGTCAGATGGACTAAGTGCAATTCCCCAAACAAACCCCAGGCTTTTCCATTCTCTGTTCTTGCATATAATGTTCACAATAGCTAGAAAGTACATTCTCCTTTTCTCACTCCCAAATGTCTTTTTTTCTGGGAGGTCTCTCTCTCTCCTAACTAATTGTTCCCGTAAGTTACACAATGTTCTGTTTACAGCACCCTGAATTAGAGAAAAGAAGTATCTGTGACTATTTATCAGAGCAGACTGTGGCTTATTCCCCAGGGATTCCCCAGGACTAACTAAATTCACTGCCTGACTCAGAGCAGGAAACAAACATCTGCTGAGTCAAATTTGCAATTCAAACAAAAAACGGCAAACTTTAACCATCATTCCTTTAGCCCCCATATTCTACTTCAATTCAAAAAAAAAGAAAGGAGAACATTTTAGAAGAATAAGCGTTAGACAGGACTCTGGGTCTACAGAGGTCTTACTTAGTAAAGGAAAAAAAATAAGAGTGTGAGAGAGAAGCAGAGAAGTTGCTTCTACTCCCCAATCACACAGCACTCAGAAGTTCACTAAGGCTGAAGACACAGACATGGAGAGGCAACAACACCCAGAGTAGTAAGTATCAGAATTCAGAAACATATTCTTTCAGGGAATATTGAGTTTGGAGAAAAAAGGAATATATCTAAACTAATTCATAGGTGACAGTAACAATTTCTTCAGCTTCTCAACTGAAAAAAAATAGGCTGTAGAGTTTATTCACAATATTATCATAAATCTAGGTGCTTTTATTCCTTCTATTATTTATGGTTAAAATGATTTTGCAGCCTATATATTAAGAGTTAATGCAAGCATGGTAATGTATATAGTATGCAGAAATTTTTAAATATAAAATCTATAAATCAACCATTTTGGTTTTATTAAAAACGCTTTCAAGAGGGAAGGGATATATGTATAAGCATGGCTGATTCTTGTTGCTCTATGGCAGAAACCAACACAACATCGTAAAGCAATTATCCTCCAATTAAAAATAAATTTTAAAAAATGCTTTCAAAATCTACAACTGTAGTTTGATAACAGTTGGCTACTAATTAAAGATATACATATGAAAAATATGATTAAAGAGAGGACATATTAAATGTGGTCTTTAAAGAAATCCTCAGCCATCATTTAGAAACATGAATTTCAGTTATTTGGGTCAGTTAATCAGAGTATGTAAAAAGGGCCTAGTCATGAACATTTGGATAAATAAAAGCTACATTATGGTCAAAAAAATTACTAGTTGTAAGATGAAAGACTAAAAGCTATTAAAAGCTATTTGCAAGTGAGTGGAATGACTCAAACAATTTGGAGGGCATTTTTATAATCACTACAGAAAATATTAAAAATAACATTCATAAATAACTAACTTTCCTTTTAAACAGCTGATCTGGGACACACACTCACAAAATGTGTCCTAGAAAACTGCAATTTGACTATACTGAAAGACAAGATGGTATGGAGGTAATAAGCCTCTTAATGATCTTTCCCTGGTTTGTTATTAAGCCAGGTGATTTAAGACAAGTCTCTTAATAACTCTGGGCACCAGTTGCTATACAAAAGTGGGCTGGATCTAAAGGGCTGCTTCAAGCTCTAAAGTTTCTAGATTTTATTATATGCTGAACACCAGCTAACCAATTAGCACATCTTTGTATATGATTCAGTGTTGGGAGCCGTTCTGGAACTACTGCTGGATGACAAAGTCACGGCACCACTCAAGAAGAAACTGCAAAGCAGTTTCTCTCCAGGATCGGAACCTTCACTCCTTCCTGTTTCTATGCTTCTGTTGTGGCTAGCTGCGTTTCTTTCTTTCTGTTGGGTACCATTCTGGATCTACTGCCGGATGACAAAGTCACGGCACCACTCAAGAAGAAACTGCAAAGTGGTTTCTCTCCAGGATCGGAACCTTCCCTCTTTCCTGTTTCTATGCCTTTGTTGTGGCTAACTCTGTTTCATTCTTTGATGGCTGGAGTTGTAGGGGCTTCCATGATGAGGTCATGAGAGTCCAGGAAAAAGAAAAATGATACCTTGCTCCAGATAAACACTTCAAAAATGATTAAACCTACTGAGGCCCCTGACTGGTGGGTCCCTAACATTCAGCCAGAGAATGAGGCCATAATCATTTGGAAAACAAGCCCTATTGTGACCTGGCCTCATGAGGAGATTGTTATTGATGACTGGAAAACTTGGGTCATGTATCAGGAAAAATTACAGAAACTAAGCCAATTGCATTTTCCCCTCAGAATCTAAGCATAAACAGAAAAGAAATATATGAATTGTATTGTAAATAGTTTCTAGGTAAACTGCAAAAGACTTGCCCCTGCCAGAAATAGTCTTGTGGTATGTGAGCAGATGGTAAACAAACCACCGCTGACAATGGCTGCACTATGAGAAACTTTTGCCCTTAGATACTGCTATAGTACTTATTCACTAAAGCAAGATGCTGTATTCGCTGAGTAGCAGGCTGTACAGAATAAGTAGATGGAATAATATGATTCATAAACTATGTTTTAGTAGAATAAAAATAGGTTTCAGGGTAAACATGTAACCAAAATGTGACAAAGGACTAGGAAAAAACTTTTAACACATCTTAGAATCAGGGGATGTTGATCTGAACGGAAAAATATTGTAACAGTCATTACGTAGAAGAACATGTGCCATGTAAGTAGAAACTAAAAGCAATAAAGATTTTGTCCTTGGACCAATGGTCCTTGGGCCATCAAAAACTCTCTGTCTCCTTTCTTTTCCTTTCGCTGACGCCGTTCATCCCTTGGGGACCCCTGGACCAGCTGGAGCAGGACTCCGGCAATTCAGTAGAATGCTAAAACCTCTTGAACACATGTAAGGAAAATTTATTCTTCCAAATTTATACTGTGTACCCATGGCCCCCAGAAACTCCAGTCTGTTTAGATCAGAGGTATTATATATTCCAAGGATTTCAATCTACTCACTGCTGCCAAGTTTTATCAACAGACCTCAGAGAAAACATGATTTTCAAACACATTGAAGCTAAACAAAAAACCCTGAGGTACCATAAAGTGTCACAGGATCCTTCAAACCAGGAAAAAACTGTACAAGAACTCCAAAATCACTTTGGATCTACCGAGATCTCTGTCCACACTCTGTTCAGAAATTCCAGACATAACTCACAACACAACCATTCACCAGACAGAAAGTTCAGAGTTCATTATTAAGGACACTAAAAATGCTCAAAACATTTCCAAACTTTATGAATTATAATTCCAGAGCAGAGGCCAGGCTCAGGAGTCAAATCTAGCCAAGAGGCTATGTTTCTAAATAAAGTTCTATTGAAACACAGCCACATGCATTTGTTTACATATTGTCCACTGCCACTCTTGGTCTTCAAGGGCAGAGCTGAATAACTGCAACCAAGACCTTATGGTCTGCAAAATTTAAAATATTTTATTATCTGGCCCTTTAAAGACAAAGGCCCTCTGGCAGCCCTGTGCTACAGTTCAGCAGAAGACCTTTTAGTTGGTCAACTGATCAAAGTTAAAACAGGAATATTTATGTGCACTGAATATTTTAGGGCTTCACTGGTGGCTCAGATAGTAAAGAATCTGCCTGCAGTGTGGGAGGATCCAGGTTCAATCCCTGGGTCGGGAAGATCCCCTGGAGAAGGGAATGGCTACCCACTCCAGTATTCTTGCCTGGAGAATCCCACAGACAAAGGAGCCTGGTGGGCTACCATACATGGGGTCACAAAGAGTTGGACACAACAGAAGTGACTTGGCATGGGCAAGTAATATTTTAACAAAAATTGTATAAGTGTACTTCACTCATCCATTTCTGACTTAGAGCCAAGGAATTTTCATTTGACTGGAGTTTTAACTTCTTAGTCTCGTATGAACCAAATCACAAATAAACTGACTGTAATTTCAAGTTTCAGATTCTCAAAATTGAAGCAGGAACCTAAAAACAAATGCAAAACAACCTGAATGCCAAATCAGAGTTATCTTATATCCTCTAGTTTTTTATGAGTTGTCTCACCTACAAAAGATTCAAAAGGAAATTTATTTTTAACAATAAGTTCTATTTTTCCAATGCATCCAACTTACTTTCAAAAAGTTGTTTCATCTCATTAGTTTATTTACTCAAGCAACATAAAGATAGTAACAAACACAACTGGCAGAAATGGGTTTAGAAAAAATACAGTTAACTCTAGTCAGAATATACTTCAGAGATTGGAGCAAAATAATATAAATTGCCCTACTGGCCATGAGCTTCCACTGCACATAACAGCTATTACATTGGTAGATGGCCAACCATAGTTGTGGTTAAGAACAACAAGATGTGTATCCCAACAGATACAAATTTAAATCTTGCCTTTGCCACTCATTTTACAGAGCATCAATGTCCTCATCTACAAGAGAGAGAACAGCACCACCTGAGGAATATTTTGTTAATGCTAAATAGGAAAAAATAAGGAATATTATCTTTAAATAAAAGATTTTTAAATATCTTTAAAAGATAAAAAATAAGTACAGTCCTTGATACATATTAAAGGCCAAAATTTTTCAAATATTATATCATCATGACTATCACTATTATCATGATTCAGTTTTTAAAAACTGAAGAATAAAGCTTTAGTGAGAAAGCCTTATTAAAATCTAATTTAGAGTTACTGTATTGTCAGTGCTGCCTTGGATAATGGTGCCAAGCTCCTACTCCCACTTCTATAAATGTCAGTATTTCTCATTCCTACGGGGGTATGGGAAGTGAGCCATTCACAGCTTGAGCATCTCTGATGGCTTTTGTTTATGTATTCTGTGCTCTTAACTAGCATATTATCCCATATCCTACCTGTTAACTGCCCGTTATCACCAACTCCTACAAAACAAATACATTTCACAAGCTCTTGGTATAACAAGTAAACATAGCATCTCATGCTAAGCATTAAATAATACTTCATTCTAGTCTCATGATCTAAGAGTAAAGAATTTAAGACAGGACTTTTTTAGACTGGTGAAATTTTAGATCAAGTGAAAAAAAAAAGAAAAATCTTCAAAATTTCTAAAAGAAAGACACCATTTCTTTGGTAAAATGAGAAGAAGAGTAGTATCTGACTCTCTCCTTCGAAACAGGAGGCTGGAATAGACAGCTAAGCAATGCCTTCCATTTTTTAAGGAAAAAAAATTATTCTTCTTTCAATCATTTGTCGTTCATTCGCTAAGTTGTGTCTGCCTCTCTGCGACCGCATGAACTGCAGCACACCAGCCTTCCTTTTCCATAACCAGCTCCTGGAGTTTGCTCAAGCTCATGTCCATTGAGTCGGTGATGCCATCCAACCATCTCATCCTCTGGCGCTCCCTTCTCCTCCTGCATGAATGGGCTAAATTAAGGTCATTTCAAAATCTGAAAATTTACCCCCATGTATCCTGTATTAAAAAAAAATTTCCAAGAGGTAACTAATAACACACAACAAAGAAATGCACAAAAATGGATTATTACAAAGATGATAGAAGCCGAGTAGGACCTACAAAAGTGAAAAACGTTCAACAGAAACAGAAAAACACTATGGATTTGAATTTTCATTTAGAGAAAGGGATTATTTTTCCTTTTTCATACATCCAATCACTCAGTTCTGCAGATAATAATATTTAAATATCCATAATATAGTAAATATGACTTCTATTAAGTTAATTTTTTAGAAGTAACCTATTAGAAAAAACAGATTTAATTATAGTTGTGAAAAGAATATAAATGCTATAAAGTTGACCAAGTAAAAATAACAGTTTCACTAACAAAACCTGGAAGATGGAGAAGTGAAAAGAAGTAAAAGGCGTGCCTATCTCTTATTGCTTTTTATTATGGGGAGTAAACCGAGTATCAACATCTACATCGATAAATCAGGAAAAGGATATTATAATGTAATCTTTTAAATTACAATGAAATCTGGTAGGATGAAAATTAAGCTGTAAAAATGGTTTACTCTAGGGAGTAGGAAAGGGAAGGGTGGCTGGGTAGAAAGAAAAATTTTCACCTTTTAAGACCATTTTGTTCAAGTATCAAGTTTTATGTAGATTTCACTTTACATTAATTTTAAATGGCACTGTCTGGAGGAGGAAGGCAGAGGAAAACAAGATAAAAGATAAGGAAGGAGGTGGTGTCAGAATAGCATGGTGTCAATAACTCAGCCCAAGCAAATCAAGCAACAGGGACTCCAGACCTATATGTGAGTCTAGCTGAGCAGGTGATCCTGCAGAAACACTCACTGTTCATCACTCCAGGTCAGGCTCCTTCCTGGGTTCCCCTCGCCTGAGTGTAAAGAGAGAAAGAGCAGACACTGCTTGCTAAGACTGAATCAAGGGCCACAGGAGAAGAACAGTCCCTAGTACTGCTGTTGTTTGCTGTTTAGTCACTATGTCATGTCTGACTCTACACGACCCCATGGACTATAGCCCGCCAGGCTCCTCTCTCCATGGGATTTTTCAGGCACAATACTGGAGTGGGTTGCCAACATTTCCTTCTCCAGGGGATCCTTCCAATCCAAGGAATCAAACCCAAGTCTCCTGCTTGGCAGATGGATTCTTTACCACTGAGCGACCTGGGGAGCCCAAGTACTGCTGTACTTGTACCTAAAGGCCGTGCTCATTATTCAATGATATAAGGGTCTACAACCTACAATTTTCTTTCAACTGCCAAGATCATCATCTGAGGGGGAAAAAAAGGATATTTTAAGTTTATCAGAAATTAAATACAGCTGTCTACGTTAAAGTACAGTACTCAAAACTAGTTCAGGTGGTACATGAACTTCTGGGTGCATAATCTAGCATGCTCCAAGATTCATTCAGGTAGTTTCTTTCAAAAGAAATTTTAAAAAGCAATAAAGAAGTTTTGACTTTTAATAACTTTTCATGAAACTAATTTAGATAAATTTCAAGTGATAAAGAAATTAAATGCTTCATTCAGGCATATTTCAAGATAAACACACTCTGATTCTTATTCCTGATAAATCCCAACCATATAACTTTGTCATGCTGAAACACAGCACATCAAGCAAGATAGCAAATTACTTGGTACTTCATGTATTAAACTACACAGTCATATAACCTGAATTTATTAGGCATACAGTCAGTGCCTTTTTATGCAGAAGCAAAGTTGTGAATTCTTTTTCTACCTTCAGAATCATAAGAGTTCATTCTCACTTGTTCCATGTAATCTACTCCTAAGGCCACAGAGTCTCTGCCTTCTATCAAATACTTTATTTCCAATAAAGGAGGAATGTGACTAGGAAAGAATCTACTTAGGAAAAATTAAGAAGTGTATGAATAGACCCACTGTACAGATGAATTTGCCTGCAGCATAAAAACAAAAACACCAAATATTACCCAATAATTCCGAAACACTTGGAATCATGGAATGGTTCTCTTAAAGGACACTGCTAAGAAGAACATTTGTTGATTCTCTAATCATCAATAGGAATACAAAATAAATTTAAATGTTAAAGAAAATGAGTGTGAATTCAGTTTGAAATTAATTACTATTCTATGATTACCAGAACGTCAAATGATTTTTCACTTTTGAACCACTCAGATCTAAGCAAAAGATTAAATCTTGCCTTTGGCTAAATTCACAACTCCAGGTAAATGGAAAGAACATTTAAAGTGCTGGTGAATTACGTTTGAACCAATGAGAGAGCTCAAGAACAGGTTCAATACTGACTGTATTCATAAGACCAGAGGAAAAAGAGCAAAATGAAGAAAATGCATAGAATAACAAAGGTACATCTAATTAATAAACACACAATTAAAAGGAAATTATTAATAGAATAAAATTCCTTTCATTTTTGTAGACTCAATCTCTCCTATATATCAATTAACTCTATAGCTATATCCTAAATGGTACAATCTACAAGAAGTGAACAAGCTTAGGTTCTCCCAACTTGGAGCAAATGGGTTGTGACCTAAGCGGAGAAGATCTGAGAAGGGGACTGGGTTAGGCAGGACAAGGAAACACTGCTATGTGTGGAAGAGAAGACTCGTTGGAGGGCCTGTCATCACCACCAAGCAATTCATTATCACTAAACTGCCAAGTTAAAAACACAATTCTAACACATTTCCAGGAAACCTAAGGTAAAAATCCCACTACAATGAATTCCTTAGGACATTTCAATGTATATGTGCATCTATTTTTATCTATTTCCAGAATATGTCAACCTTTTCTTATTACTGCATGCATGACTCATACATGTTAACACAGCACGCCTCTTACATTCTGTACATCTTAAATAAAAGTGATTAACTTAAATTATCATTACAGATTTTTCAATTTCAAAACTTTTCACCAGATGAGATAACTATAGTCACCCCTCCTCCACACATCACTATATACCTAAAAATGAAAAAGTGCTTAGATGCTACCTCATGCCAACCTGGAAAAAAAACCAAATAAGGGTTTCTTTCAAAAACATTTTTTATAGCCAACTCTCATCAAGTAAGATACTTACTTTAACAATGCTAAAGTAAACATTGCAATTAATGGAAAAAATAAAGTATCAACATATCATCTCAGTTTCTTGCCACCATATTTCAACATTCATTCTTTTCTATTATAAAAGAACGGTGGACCTTTTCAAAGTCAATCTCTCCTATAATCCCTACAAAGCCTTCTTATGGTGTTCTCTCTTCTTTTCAATCTCGCACTCTTTCCCACTGATTTTCAAACATTCAGGTTTCTCCCTCTCAATTCCACATCTTTCCTCTTTATAAAATTTCCTCATCTTTTACTGGCTCAGACAGTAAAGCGTCTGCCTACAATGCGGGAGACCCGGGTTCGATCCCTGGGTTGGGAAGATCGCCTGGAGAAGGAAACCCACTCCAGTACTATTGCCTGGAAAATCCCATGGATGGAGGATCCTGGTAGGCTACAGTCCATGGGGTCACAGAGTCGGACACGACTGAGTGACTTCACTTTCACACTTACACTTCAACCAAATCCGTCCCCAACAAGGTCAACTCTGATTTCTTTGCTGCTATAAATAGATAATTTCAGTCCTCATTTTGCCTGACATCTCTGCAACAAAGAACTTCATCACAATACCCATAATCTCATATCCACAACCCCACATCCTCTCGTTCAGCTAAACCCTCCTGCACCTCCTTCAGATCCTCCTTAGTCTTGACTCCTAAGGAGAATTAGATCCCAATGCTTCTGCCATATGCTCAACTTCCTTCTCTCTAGAGCCTCATCTTACTTGTGCCTACCTCAATCCAAGTCCATCTTGATAGACTAAGCACTCTTGAAGACAAAGGATTATACTGATTATATTTTATGTGATTCATCACTATACAACCAATTCCAAAACAAAGCACCTGGCATATAATAAGCACTCAATAGATATATAGCTGCCTGAATTATTTTAACCCAACCAGAAACAAACTTTTCTCATTCTAACAGACATATCATCATGAAATGAAGCAAATGGTTGTTAATGCTTCTTCGGGAGCCAGAAGGCCCTGCTAGAAATGGTTCAAGTATATTCACATACTAGAGCTAATACTCTATTCATCCAACCTAATACATATAAATGACATAATCAAGTTTTTAATAGTGACAGTTAATCACTGTCAAAACGGATAAAATCCAAATATCACTGGTACTACTCAACTATGTGTTTCCTAATCAAATAAAAAGTATGTTGCTTCAAAATGCATAATCCTAGAGAAACAAAAACCATAAAAAATATCATCTCTAGGGGGAAATATCAAGTTATTCCATATCCAATAGAGACCTACGTGTGTGTATATTAAAAAAAAAGATTAATTCAAAGCTGTGTTAATGTTTTACTCTATCACAATCCTTTTATCTTTTCAGATACAAGGAATCAACACCTAGAACATCAGGGCATCCTGCTCACTGACAGCTGGAATCTCCATACATGAGAGACTAACATGCTACATTCTAAGATTAGTATGAAGTTAATTTGAAACTGGGTTTGCCTGGAAACCTCACTATTTTCCTTAGACTGTATGTTTATTTTCAATGGTTTCAGAGGAATGACAGAAATTACATATGAGGATTAGAGCCCACCCCCACCCCTGCAAGGTACTGTCACAGCTAACGCAAAAGCTTCATTTTAAACAGATCAAAATCGACTACAAAAGTTAGAACTCAGAGCAGAAGATGCAGCAGCTATTTTCAGACAGCACATTTCACGAACAAACAGAAGATGTAATACATTAACTAACAAACAGGAGATATAAAACGTTAATTACATAATCACTTAAATATTACAAAGATGACAATTACATAAGGTGAAATTGCTTTTAAATTTTCCAAAAGAATTCTTATCATGATGGGCCAACAGTTGAACCATCTGGATCTGAAAAACAAACTGTGACAACACTCTCAATATTTATAAGCTGGGCAAAGTTAAGGAGGAAGGATTCCCAAGAGGTGCAATGAAGACAGGAACAGATGAATTTATCCTCTACTACTACATAAAAATGAAATCAGTAAGACTGGAAAAAATATGAAAAAATGAGTTACAATGATGTCACAGGAAACAAGATTCAAAAGTATCTATCTGATCTTTCAAACCTTAAGAATTGTTACCTGACTGTGAAAGTGAAAAGGGAAAGGAAGTCGCTCAGTCATGTCCAACTCTTTTCGACCCCATGGACTGTAGCCTACCAGGCTCCTCTGTCCATGGGATTCTCCAGGCAAGAATACTGGAGTGGGTTGCCATTTCCTTCTCCAGGAGATCTTCCCGACCCAGGGATTGAACCCAGGTCTCCCACACTGTAGGCAGACGCTTTACTGTCTGCGCCACCAAGGAAGTCCTACTTTACTGTACTGTCCATTTATAAACAAGAAAGTTAAACTAGGATACAGCACCTAGTAATTTTCAATGTTTATTAACATTGTATATTACACAACTCCTATATTAAAATTGACGGCAGAGTCAGCTTTAAAAATTTTATGTTAGCTTACCTTATGCAGCTGTAATGTTTAAAAGTGCTGGCAGCTTTCTGACATTCCAGGCACAGCTGAATAGCTCCTGGATAGTCTTCCTCCTGGAGAGAGCAACAACAGAAGTCATTAGGATGGAAACATTTTTCTTAAAAGACTCTGAAAAGGGGCTTCCCTGGTGGTCCAGTGGTTAAGACTCCACTTTGCAATGCAGGGGACACTGGTTACATCCCTGGTCTGGGAAGATCCACATACACTGGGCAACTAAGTCCATGTACCACAGCTACTGAACCTGTTCTCTAGGGCCCCTGAGCCACAACTAATGAGCCCACAGACTGCAACTACTAAAGCCAGTGCCTGGAACCTGTGCTCCACAACAAGAGAAGCCAAGGCAGTGAAAACCCTGTGCAACACAACTAGAAAGTAGCTCCACTTGCCGCAACTAGAGAAAGCCCACGCACAGCAATGAAGACCTGGTGCAGCAAAAAACAAAAATAATTTTTAAAAGCCTCTGAAAAGGATAAATCTCTGTTCATACTCTATCTAAAAGTTACACTACCAGAAAGTTTTAATTCTTCTCAAAGATTATAATACCAACAACAGATAAATAGTAAAATATAACAAAGCAACTAGCTCCAGACCTAAAATGTAGCATGGAAAAAATATCTTGTGCCCATAAATACACAGTAATAGCCCTCTGAGACCATGACATGTGGGTAAAGCCTACACAGAAGTATAAGCTGCTTCAGAGAGAAGGAGTTCTTTAACTGTTAACATATCTTCTTTCAGTTGTGTTTATATAAAAAAGTTCCATTTTTATTCTACTTGCAATCAACATTCAACAGGTTTATCATCAATGAATCCATAAATATTCTTAACTAAATCTGGGAAATAAAGTGAAATATTCGTTAATGGCATCAGGATATTTTTAACACCTAAACAGAGTAATTTACTACCAAATTAATTTTTCATATGGATTTCTCAAACCATAGTTTAGTGGTAATAGTTTAGAAGTAATACAGTGATTAAACAGAAACCATTAAAAAAAAAATGTTCCTTAAGTTCACATCTAAATTCAACAAAGGCAATTCAAACCATAAGGGATGCTGAGATCATGACAAAGTACCTACCTAAAGGTGCTTGAGAATTATGGGGAAACACACACAATACATTAGGCCTTGGTGAAGCTCATAACAGAAGTATACAGAAAATGCTAAGAAAGCCATCAAAGAGAAAACAGATGGCTCATTCAGAAAACCAATATATATATGAAGACTTCCCTAGCGGTCCAGTGGGTAGGAATCTGCCTGCTACTGCAGAGGACACAGATTCAGTCCCTGGTCTGGGAAGATTCCACGGGCAGGGCAGCTAAGCCCGCGTACCACAAATACTGAGCTTGCATGCCACAACTACCAAAGCCCATGGTCTAGAGATTGTGCCCTGCAACAAGAGAAGTCACCACAACGAAGAGTAGCTCCCGTCTGCCATAACTAGGGAAAGCCCTCGTGCAGCAACAAAGACCCAGCACAGCCAAAAATTTTAAAAATTAGTAATTAAAAAAATACGTATACATATATATATATGAGACACCAAAATAACTAGTACATGCCATCTTCCTCAAATGACTACTTTATGTTACATGCAAAAGGTAATTTCACTGCTATTCGGGCCCAGATATAATGGAAACATACTGAAATTAACATCGCCCCCAGCAAATTTTTCTGAATGAAGTCTATCATGACAATAGAAAAAGATGCACAAGAGTAAGAGTAGAAACAGTAAGGTCCTTTACTGTCTAAAAATGCTCTTTACACCATACACCAATTTGAGAAAAATGCACATCTGAGTTTTTTTCACAATAATTCTCTAATATTATGAGGAGCACCCAACTTCCAAGCCTTATAAACTTACCTCCAGCATTTCACTTAAGCGGACATCTGTTCTTTGCTGAAAAATAACAGATATGCAAAGGTAAAACCTGTTTCAACCATAAAATTAAGTTTTAATTTTTAAAAAGGAACTGGTATATACCAATGTTTTTATAGTTCTCAGAGATTTCAGAAGTCCAATCAGCAACTGACGTTTCCTCTGATTTGCAAGGAGGCCTAAACTAGCTTGAGTAAAACCTTCCTTTGCAATATTCAAGTGTCTGTAAAAGTGAACAATAAATAGTTCAGTTTTTCTAGTTTAAGAACACTATACACACAGAACAATTAGGCAGTTAATGAGACAGTATCCTGGATTGCTCTTAAACTTGGGGATTGTGAGTCCTCTGACCGATTGAACAGACTGACCAATCTGTTCAATGGCTCAAAATAAATCAGCATTACCAGAGTGGTAGGTGGTCTGCTACCAAACTTCAAACTGTTACTAGTTCATCACAAGAAAAGTACAGAAATTGGAAACAAGCATTTAGAAACATGAAGAGCAAAAGTTGACGAAACAATTTTATGCTTGATGAATCTAACCAAAAAAATTTTAAACACACAGAGCAAAAGTTGACATGGTAATTTTATGCTTAATGAATCTGATAATAGAAAAAATGAGACTGTATTTTATATGTGTTTGGTTGTCTTTTTTAATTTATTCTAGTAATTTGTTTTTATTGCACTTTATAAAAACAACTCTCTGTAACATGTTGGAAATTAAAAAAGAAAAAAAAGGCTGGTCCTTCACCAAAGACAGTTTGAGAAGCACTGATTTAAGCAATACAAAAACAGTAATATTTTGGGACTTTCCTGGTGGTCCAGTGGTTAAAGACTTCACCTTCCAAAGCAGGGGGTGTAGGTTTGATCCCTGGTCAGGGAACTAAAATCCCATATATCTCAGGGCCAAAAAAAACAGAACATAAACAACAGAAGCAATACTGCAACAAATTTGATAAAGACTTTTAAAATGGCCCACATTAAAAAAAAAAAAAAACTTAAAAAAACTAATATTTTTAATCCCTAACTAGATTTTAAAACATTTCCCACACACCTTCTCAGTGCAGTTTATAGATCATTATGTATGTTCAGTTAATGAATGGCATTCTAGAAACCACAATCATAATTTAAAAAATCAATTTTCCAAGACAGTTTCTCTTAAATGTTATTTAGCTTAAAGAACAAAGCATCACTAAACACAATACCTCCTCCCATTGGTGCAGATAACAGCAGCTAACTGAAGACCTGTTTGTAATGAGGTAACTCTTTCAAGTTCCTATGGAAAGATGAGGTGTAGGTTACTGTGTGAGGCATTTTATTTTTCTTACTTATTTGTATGGTTCTCTTAACAAAAACTTCAGTGGGTTTCAAAGAGAAGCCTGCTTGATAAACAAAGTAGCAACAAAGATACCTGAACTTGTACACTGTTGGTATATTTCTCATAAAATCATTTTAAGTAACTACTTTCATTGATTTTCATCATGGCATGTCACAAAATATTTAGGCAGCATTGCTTGTAAGGAAATCTAGACTTTAGATGGGTGTAAATAATACTAATAATATATTCGTTTAAATGTTTCTATCCAAGAGAACTTCACAAGATAATGACAAATACGACAAACATGATTTGTTTGCTAAGATGCTTTTACAGTGAATGGCTTTGTTTGAACACGGTTAGATATTTCAGTGCATTCTGAAGTCTCTGATTTTCTGATGAAAAGGTAGATTCAGAGAGACAGTTCCAATTTTATCATAGTTTAAAGGCAGACTGAGCAATCACTGTTGATGATCTATGAGTTACAAAATACACAGAAGCAATTTTCATTGGCTGTTCTCAAGTTAGGAAAACCAAACAGATTAGAGTCAGATATAAAAACTCTCTCACTTCTCATAGTTTGGTAAATTCCCCACATGACAGAAAAAAACATATAAACACAACCCAAATAAGAGTTAATATGTTGCTATAAACTACAGACAAAAGAATAAATATTTCAAATTCCAAGTATAAGTCACTCAAACATTTTTAATATTTTACTTTAAAAATAACAAATATTATCCTACCTTGACATAAGCAGGCTGTTTTTCAAGGATTAAATCTGCTACTTTTTTAGAGACCTAGAAGAACATGCAATCAAACAAAGGAAATAAAAGAAAAAGCCTCATGCTTCCTATTACATTTTACATTTAAAGTTTTAGCAAGAACATTCAACAGGGCTTCTCAATCACTCCTAGAGCAGATTCTGGCATGCTATGGCCACACACATTTCTCTGGCCATGAAATTAGTAAAAGAGGTATAGCACATAGCACAATACTTGGTCCTTAATAGAAACTCAATAAATGGTCATTATTACTGTTAATAACATGAGTATCATTATCTGATTTCACTAACATGTGCAAAAGTCTACTCATCTTTAAGGGTACCGGATTTGCTTTCAAAAGACAGACTTCTTAAGATAAAGAAATGTTTAATCTACTGAATTTATGGAAATACTATCTGGGAAACAGAAAATATCCTTGTACCCTTTAAACTGTTTATACTGCATAAGAAGACAAACAGCAATTTGGTCCACTACTTCTGAAAAACTGAAAATGTGCTTTTTGGAGCGCTAAGAAGATACCTAAGGTTTCTTGGTCAGTTTCATGAATAATGTTAATGTATGCAATGTAGAAGTCTAATGATCTTGAACATAAGTTTCTTATTTCACAATTTCAGGGGCCTCTGCAGGACTGCACTGCAGAGGTACCATGACCAGCAATGACCACGACCATGCTGTGGTGCACAGAAGGTAGTTAGCGACCATCTGCTCAAGAAATACAATTGTATCCCCTGCCCCAATGCAGCTGAGAACAACACACTACACACGCATTCAACTACTACATTAACTCTGTCATGTTTTCTTAATCTGCTCTGAATTTGTGTAGATCTGTATAGATAGGAACTGGTAGAGACGTACACAGACAGAAACCCACTTAATCTTACCAAATTGTTTTTTAAGTCATTCATTCATTCGTGTGTGTTCATTGCTTTTTGTTTTTTGAGTCACGGGTTTTTCCATTTTTCTTGTTTTAAACAGACCATGTGGCTATTGTTAGCTTCCACAGCACCAGGCAGTGTGCTGAATGCTCTTCTTGCATTATCTCAATTAGTAATTAGGACAATCTACTGAAATGGGTGACATGTTTCCTTATTTTCCGGGGGTGTCATCTTAGACACAGTAATAATTCACCCGCAATAAGTTGCAAGGTCACGGTTCAAGGCCAGGTTGATCAAATTCCAAAGGCCACTATGCTACATGGCCCTTGTGGTGGGATTCATTCCCAAAAGAATACTACCACATGAGTTACAAAGAGGGGGGAGTACATATTAAAATGCGCTGAGAACAAAAGGCAAAAGGTGCCACCATCCACTGAACTCAAAGTCTCTAGAACAACAACATGCTTTTACTACACAACCCTCTAGTGCTCAGGGCCCTTCCCCACGCTACTGCTGCCACCCTCTAGGAGATCTCAGCACCCACTGAGGCCTCTGGGTATAACACAAAAGATACAGAAGTATATCTTCCTTCATCCGTCGAATGTATTATTAAAGATTGTATCTTAAATTAAAATGGCTGAATGTATTATTACTGCTTTTAGTATTAAAACATTAACAAGACTATTCACTACCATTATTTAATCTCCTACAGTATAGTCTGAGTTTTATAAAAGGAATTCAGCCTAACACAAGGAAAATAGAAAATCACAGAATTTTACATCATTAGGTAAAAATGCAGGCCCAGCCCACTACTTCACAGATGACACAAAAGATTTAGCAAGGCAAAGTGACTTGCCCAATGTCACACGATTAATAGTGACAGCAGTTCAGACTTTCTGAATCTTAACCCTGTATTCTCTTTGGACCTTTCAACTAGAAGTGGGAGCCTCTACTCTGATATAAGAACATTCTATCTATCATAAAACTATGGGTTAAAGAAAATATATATGGATAGGAAAGTCACACACATGTGACAAGGAGCAATCGAAGAAGCTACTTTGTAATTTGAAAAAAAAAATTCAAAATTCTTTCATCATGTTTAGGATTCCAGAGAAAGAACACCAAGTTCTAGAAGCTAATCTATCAAGGTAATGTGAGGGAAACTGAATAGATAGTAAATCTGAATACATATAAATGTATCATTTGAGTCAAAGTCATGTCAAATAATAAGACTTGTTTAAAATGTTCGCGTATTAGTGAAACCATAAAACCTGCAAACATTACATCTCTCTGTTGTGTTTCCTTTACAGTTGTGTCAGAAATGAGTTTTTTACTTACTGCAGCTTGCTGTTGTTTCAATTTGTCTCTGTACTCCTCCAATTCTTGCAAATTGAGAACAGGAGGGAGCTTCTAAAAGGAAAAATCCATAAATAAAGAGTGAAAAAAATCAATTGTTTAATTTAGTTTCACTTTCCTGCACACCTAAGTGAGGAATTACAATCTGCACATATAAAACAGCATCACACTCCACTCCTTCCGTCCTCCCTACCTCCACACTAGACCCCGGACACCAGCCTGTATCTCTGTTACTAACCCTCTGGGGCTCAAGCTCCACCCCTCCCCTCTGCTATCTCCACTGCCACCATCTCCAACCTCCTGGAAATCCCACTCCTGTGGGGACTCCTGGCCCCTGAGATGGGAAACTCTGCTTCCAAAACCTGTGACAGGAGAATGTGAGAAAGTGCCTAACCCTAATTCCCCACTCTACCAGCCACTGGTATCTCCCTATTCATCCACGACAGAACTCAAAACCTACTTCCCCTCTGAAATACTATGAATGGAAGTTAACCCCTACATGTGTAGTGTGATAGTGACGGTTATTTGAAGACACAAATTATACACACTCCGGAGGACAGTATGAAAGTGAAGGTGTAGTCGCTCAGCTGTGTCTGACTCTGCAACTCCACGGACTGTAGCCCGCCAGGCTCCTCTGTCCATGGGATTCTCCAGGCCAGAATACTGGAGTGGGTTGCCATTCCCTTCTCCAGGGGATCTTTCTGACCCAGTGATCAAACCCAGGTCTCCCACATTCCAGGCAGATTCTGTACCATCTGAGCCACCAGGGAAGCCCAGAGGACAGTGTGGGAACTAACAAAAATGCATGCCATGGTGAAGATGGGAAAATACCAAGTTAGACCTCCAGTCTCAGTCAACTGATGATGAAATTTCAGAATAAGCTGGGTACTAACTCTAGGTACTACATATGAAGCATGCATGCATACTGCATTTGGTTTCATCTAAAACCCAAATTTTACTATTCTGACTTTTTTTTTGAAAGTCTTATAAATTTAAAATGCCAATGTTATAAACATTATGGCACAGGGGTATTTATCACAGCTAAATAATGATGTAAATATACTTTCATGATTAAAAGTCTCAGAGCTTTCCTAAACATATTTAGCCAACGTAAAATAAGATAGAGGCAGTACACTAACATATTTGTGTGCTGAGAGTTAAAAATGAAAAATACCAAAATGTTTCTTGGACCAATATCCTACAGCTGCACTTAACCTTACATTTTAAAAAATAATCTCCTCTTTAAACAATGCTGAAAGTTCATTTAATCACAATGTGGTTATCACAGATCAGTCTTAGTATCAAAAATAAATACAATGACCCTAAAAACCATTCATATTTCACTCACAAATTTAAATCACTGTACAAAATAGGCTTTAGATAGGTTTTAATGAATTTTTTCTTACCTCCAGTTCATATTTAACAATATCAAATGAATCTGTAGAAAAATACACTTGTTCAATACTATTAATTAGTTCTTGTTCAGCTTGAGGGTCACTAGGTTGTTCTCGAAGTTCTCGGAATTCCTCCTTTAAGGGAAAACAAAACAAAAAAATTATAGCACTTGTAGCTGCTCTAATTCTATCTGCACAGAAATAAATAATCATCTGTCTTAACCATGACAAATCTCCTGGTAAACACTGACCAAGGAGACAAACTGACAGAAAACAAGAAGAAAGTTTGTGGAAAGTTAGGCAAAAGTCAAACACTAAAATGACCCATCTATTGGAGGAAAATACTGGCCAGTTTGAAGATTCAGATTTTATTTTCAATTCCTGGTATATCAACTAGTAGTTGAGAAAATTCAGATGTTAAACAAAAGGAAAAAAAAGTGACTACCTAATATCTATCATATATACATATCATATATATATATACACAGTTTCTTCATCTTAAGTGTGTTAGTCACTCAATCATGTCCGACTCTCTGCAACCCTATGGACTGTAGCCCACCTGGCTCCTCTGTCCATTGAATTCTCCAGGCAAGAATGCTGGAGTGGGTTGCCATTCCCTTCTCCAGGGGATCTTCCCGACCTAGGGACTGAACTCAGGTCTCTTGCACTACAGGCAGATTCTTTACTGTCTGAGCCTTCAGGGAAGCCCTTTCTTCGTCTAACAATGCTCTAAAATCTGTCCCACCACAGATAACCAGTGGAAAACATTTCAGTGACTTTCGGGTCACAATCAGTATTGGAACCCTGAACAGATTTTCTGCTGAAAATCTCACTGCTTGGCTAAGAAAAACTTGTTCCACAAAAGGTTCACACGGGACTTCCCTGATGGTCCAGAGGTTAAGAATCTGCCTTTCAAGGCAGGGGACTCAGGTTCAATCCCTGGTTGGAGAACTAAGATCCCATATACCAAGGGCAGGGCAACTGAGCCCACGAGTTATAACTAGAGAGCCTGCAGGTCACAATGAAAGATCCTGAGCGTCACATCTAAGACCCAATACAGTCAAATAAATTTTTTTTTTTTTAATAAAAAGGTTCACAAGGTTACTTCTGTAATCCCATGAGGCTTCCTTCAAAGTGTACTGATACTATAATTAATGAACTGATTATGAACCTAAAGCTCTGACAAAATGCTTGCTTTCTAAAGATACATTTTGGGGCTTCTATGGATATGCAACCAAAAAGAGCTTAACAGACAAGTCCTTATCCTTGCATCCTTATCCTATGCAAGTTCACTGCATAATCGGATAAAACTTCAGTTAACTGGGAAATTTCAATAATACAGATACCCACTCTCTGCCACACTAATTAATCAAAACATTGTTACAGACATATAATTTAATTATTTGGCTTTATTCAAATTAATCTCAAACATTTGAGTACACAAAAAGAAATCAGTATTTAAAATAATTTTACAGTCAAAATAACATTTAACAAGAATTCTTAATGAATTACCACTAATTAAATATACAAAAATTATATGGTTAATTTGAGGACCAAACTTTCCAAGTAGAGACACTCTAGATTACTTTATTGCAGGGCATAGTTTTCATTTGCAAAAAAGAAAAAAAGGAAGAGCCTAGCTTATATATCTTTAGGATTTTAATTTATATCTTAACTTTATACAATTCCTATAAAATTATTTCCTCTCAGTAGATCCAAGCTAAAAGAAAATATTAGAGCAATAAACCTGAAACTTAAGATAATAGTTAACTGTTTACATTTAAAATTCTGATAAATTGAAAAGAGAAGGTAAAATCATAAAAACTAAACCTGCAGAATTAAAAGTGCATGAAAAAGAAAATGCTTCTTCAGTACCAAAACTCAACTTATAAAAATACACTAATCAAAAAAAATAAAAAGGTTAAAGATACAGCCATCTCTGATTTTGCTGCAACTAGATACTATGAGTGCAGTAAGAAATCCAGCATGGTAACAGTGGGAGCTGTATTCCGGTAGGGATTTATCTACAACACACTCAGTTGTGCAGCACCTTGGACAACGGCACAGAAGAGTTTCAATAGACTTGTGTTAAGCCCACACTATTTGTGGAAGGGTTCCAACTAGTTAGCGTATCCACAGGCCACCTCCCGAATACAGTGGAAATCTGAATTGACAGTGAGACATGAAATAGAAAAAGAGATCAGAAATTCCTGGCACTCTCCCTCCCTAAAGGTGCGCAGGCATTTGAAATACCAGCTTCAGATACCGCAAGCTGAGGGAAGGAATAAAGCCGGAGTGAGGGTATGCCTCCCTAGTAATTCCAAAGCACCACTGGCAAATAAATGTACTGGGGACTATTCACACACACAAAAAACTGAAGATTACAAAAATTTCTAAGAACGAAAACTATCAGATGTGAAACAAGTCGGAAATTCAAACAGACTGCAGTGAATGAGCACTGTCATCTCAAATGTGTAAATGTCAATGGCATTAACTCCATGCTGAGGTTCTCCCTATACTACCTATTGACTAATCTAAAGGGAAAGACACAGGTTTTAGCTGCAACTCGGCTACTAACCTTAGTTAATAGCAACTTAGTCTCCTCATGCCTATTTTTTTTCCACCTGTAAAGGACATACACACACACTCCAAATGACGGTGAAACAAATATCTAAAGTTATTAAGAATGTCAGAGGGAAAACGTGACTTATAAATATCTCACAAATGCTCATTTCACAAAGGTGATGTATCTGTAAAAAATAAATAAAATGTACAATCTATATATGTATATAAAAGGTCAAATGCCATTCCTTCCTAGAACACTAAGCAATTATATCACTGAGAGCAGACAGACTCAAAATAATTTCAAAGAAGTGACATGTACCAGTTAAACACTGGACTAAGTAACCTGGAACTGAGGGAGAGAGAAAAATCAAGAAAGGCAGAAAAAGAAACACAGCACACAAAGCAGAATTCAACCAAAACAAATGCCTGATGCCATATCCCTATAAAATACCCTCTCCTTTCAGGGGCTCCTGTTTGAACTCAGTCAGAACACACTCCATTCTGCCTAGAATCACAATCACCGTGTTCCCTTTCATCGCACTGCACTGCTGTCTGTAAGACTCAGCCACCATCCAATCATTCTCTAAACGTCTCATTGCTGTTAGCGCTGGCAGCTCCATCAGATTACACACTTCTTGAGGATGGAGGCTTTTCTTTATTCTCCATCATTTGCTCCCAAGTGCCAAGGCACACTGTAGATAAAAATCATGGATCAAACTAAAACTAATTTACACAGTGAATTGTATAAAAAAAGGAATACAAGAACAAAGGGAAAGTAAGAGACTGTATGTTCTTGTTTTGATAGTCAAAATTTTCCACAAACTTCTAAGGAAAGGCTTCTTTCTTCCAAATAGAAGTAATAATAAATGTAAAATGACTGTAGGAATATTTTATGCATGTAAAGTAGAAAAATAAAAAGAAACAGCTAGACAGCATATTCTTAAAACAATCACTCCATAATTTTACCATTATGTAAACTGGTTTCCTAGGATGGGAAATGTACAAAAGTATTAATTCTTCACCTAAAACAGAACTAGTTTTGCAAGCCAGTATATATGTATGCAGCAAAACTTTACACAAACCAAATGAACATAAGATTCCCTGCAAAACAAATTTAAAGGTATAACCAGGGGAGTAGAATAACAAACGAAACTCCTCAAGCCGATATTAAAATACGTAATGCTCTTAAAAGTTACAAGAAAATTACGTGCCTTAACTATGTTTGGTAATAAAATATTTTAGTCTTATGGACTGTTATTAAGAGTACAGTTTTTTAACGAATTTTTATAGTAAAGTTTATGACACACAGTAACTAATAAACACATATTATTATTAATAACAGTGGTAGGAATGCTCTGCAAACTTTGAAAAGCCAAAAATAACTCATCAGCAACTACAAACCATCCATCACACGTGTCACAACTTGCCTACTAAGGGTGGGTAATCAACTACACCTCAAACAAGTACACAAATATCACCCCAGAATTAAAGCTGGAGAAAAACTACAATTAATGAGCTTAACTGTAAAGGACATAAAAACAAAACTACAAATGTCAAAAAAGAACAAATCAAACCTCTCTCCCACATTATCGTTAGGAAATAACCTGCCTACTAGCAAAGCTCCATTATCTCTTGTTTCCCAGTCAAGTCACATATTCCAATTGAAGAACTTTTTAAATTAAAGTCCCACTATGTAAAAATCCTCTGTGCTGGGTCATACAGAAACAAAGATGAGTAAAACACAGCTCTTTGCTCCAATAGCTGCTGAAGTAATAGATGAATAAATGATGGCAGATGCAAGGCAGAACATAAAGGAAACACAAACAAAATGAACGGCATTAAGGGATCGCGAGCTACCATCTGATGGAAGCGGTGGCATTTACAGAACATGAGAGAAGGTAAAATTTCAAACATTAGAGATTGGGGGAATAAGGGTAAAAAAATAAAGCGAAGCAGAAGGAAAAGCAGTGGAGTGGGAAAGCATACAACAGGTTAAGTAACAGCGGATGGCTTCCCGCAGGGCAGAAAAACGTCATAGGGGAGAGACTACATGGTAACCGAGAGCCGGGAAAATGGAACAATTGTGATGCTGTGAAAATTCAACATGCTTTTATATAAACTAGGACCACATTTTTCCTTTACTAAAAATATCTTAACACATTACCACGGTGCCAGATGCTATATCCAAAAACAAGCATAAACATTCAACATGTTCTTAACGTAATACACCAAGCAGGAATATTTTGGGAAAGTGGTAGATAACGAAGAAGTCATTCAGTGTTTTACAGGCTGTCTTTTCCAGCAGTCACAATTCACCATAAGGTTGTATATAATACATACTACCTAGTCTATTCTTCTATTCTGATCATCTCTGAGATAAAGCTACATGAACACATCAATACATATAAAAATGCATATTGCAAATGTAACCTTTTGAAAAAGAAAGAAAATCAGAATAGAAATTTAAGTCAACATCTTTGATTTTAGCCCAGCCATGTTTCCTCTGAACATTACAACAAAAGGTTATATGAGAACTGGGGATTCAAGTCTCTAAAACAATTGGAGCCCTCAAGTGTAAAGGTGTTATAAAACATTTTCAATATATCTATGGTTTCTAAAGAAACCAGGCTATAACTTTACAAAACTATTTCCCACTTAAGAGTTCACCTCTTAAGGGGATGTATTCAAGTCCAGGAGGGAAAAGAAAAACTACAAATTTTATATTGAATCACTACTTTCAAATTATCCAAAATACCACATTAATTAAAAATATCAACCCAGGCTCAGGCTTTCAATCCTATTCACTTTCATAAGTGTAAAAAGTTAGTTATGACAGCTTAACAGTTCTCCTTAACATTATTCGGTTCAATATTCTCTTTGAAAAGTAATTTAATTTTTAAACCCAGAGAACAGCCTGGAAACTTATCATCTTCAGTAGTAGGTTTTTATTCAAATAAAAAGGTGAATGCAAAAATCTTCATTTCACAGGTCAGCTTTCAAAATCCTGCAGAAAAATGTAAAGTAGAATAAAAAAAGAAATGCAAACCAACTTCCATTTTCAGACCATAGTTCACATTATATACTAGAATAAATACAGAATGCATTGTATTGGGCACAAGTGAGGGAGTAAAGAAACTTTGTTCTTACACAGCATGAATTTAGGTTTGCCAAGACAAAAGGTTTATTTGTCTGCTTGCATTTTTCATGAGTCAACAACAACAAAAAAGCTATTCTGTTATAATAAATACTAAAAACAGAAATCATAGTTCTACTAAAGTTAACATCACATTAGAGTTCTAATTGAGAACAAAACATGATTATCAAAAACTATACAGAGCTTAAAGGAAGAACAAAAACACAGAGTTTTCAATATGCAATCAGTATTATAAAAATCATAAATCACTGAATAAAAATAGGTTTTTCTATTTCCAAACGGAATAGGATTCAAGATCACAAATACCCTAAAACTATACATCTACCAATGTAAGTTTATAATGAATTGACAGATGTCTGATTACGTTGGGGAAATGGCATATTTTCTTAAAATTATTATGAGAACAACAGTAATCTATCAAAGCAGCCAGTTCATCATTTTCTGTGTGTTTTAAATAAAACAGCTTTTCAAGCCAACTCTGTTTTTCTTCAGGCTGTCAGTGCCATCTAGTGGAATATTATTAGCACTACAATTTGAAAGGTTTTAGCAACATGATTTATAGAAGATTTTATAAAAGGTTAAAGTGGCATTATTTTAATTCTTTCCTCAAAATAATAATAACCCAAATGTATACATATTTGTACTTAAAGAAAGATATATTGAATAAAAACTGATTTTATTCATAAAAATGCACTGAATTATTAACATGTACTAAAAATCACCAAACAATCAAGCAAAACTTTCATATTTGATACTCTGCCAAATATTTTTACTTACTTCTCTTATTCAATAGCTATGCTATTTTATCCCAAATTTATTCCTATGATAAAGAAAACATTAAAGGTAACTGCTTTGGAGGGAGGCATCTTTTTAAGAGCTATCTTTAAAAATTTCTCAACTTCATTGAAAACTATCAAGCTATTTGCCACATGCCTGTTGAGCTAAAGCTGAAGACAAGACACATAAACTGAAGCACACAGAGAAAAGTCCAGTGTCTAAGCCTTAATTTAGGGCTTCTGGTTTTAGTTTTCAAACCCCTGATCAGACCTTCTCTGTAAAAGAATTTCTTTTAAATTGAGATTTCTATCTATTCTGAGAAAAGACTACAGCACCTCCAATCCCAGTGTCTAATGACCTCAGTCTTTCCAATTCCTTTACCTTCGACAGCCAATAAAATCCTCAGTCCTAAATCCTGTTTCTAAAATGTCTCTCAAATTTTAACTTTTCTTCATTTCCTAAACCTCATATTATCTTTTTAATCAGTATCCTGGTGCAGGACCGCCACTCAAAACTCTATCTGTACATTAGTTATCCTTCAAAAACAAATTAATCGCCAACTCTAGAAGACCCAGCACCCACGTCTACCTACCCCCCCTAGCACAGCTATGCATACCTTATAGACCTCTACTAGATCCTCCGACGTTGTCTATTTTTGCTTGTCTCTTTTACTCAGGTTGAGGTAGGAACAGAGTCTTGTACCTCTTTGCATCTTCCTAACTTAGTAACTGCCTAGGTCAGTGAATCATTGCCAAATGCACAATAAATCATTGCCAGATGCACAGTGTAACTGATCTTTTATGATCTGCTAGAAAGAATGGTTAAGAATCCCAAAGCATCTAAAGCCAAGAGAAGCAGAATTTCATTAATGGTTAAAAAAAAACACAGATAAAGATTTTTATCCATGAGTGCCTAAGAAAAATTCTAAATAATTTTGCAGATCCACAGTTAGAACCCCTCTCGGTACTACCTGCAGAAGACACCTGTCTTAAATGAAACATAATCCTAAATTGAAAAGTTTTTTATCCCAATCACTAAAGCTAAAAAAGTCTCCTAGTCAAAGATGTTGATACTAATTCTGTCTATATCAGACAGTAATATACTCATCTTCTTTAAAAAAAAAAAAAAACTGCTCAGTTTATTCTTTTGATTGTATTTTTATGTCATATGTCTCCTACAAATATTACAATAGAGATACTAAAAACATCAGTACTAAAAGAGGTCTAGTTTAATCACGTTTTCACAGATGAGGAAGCTGAGGTATAAAGCTATTAAAATGACTTCCCTTTAATAATAAGCTAAATGTTTAAGTCAATACTTGAACCAGCTCTCCTGGCTCTTATGTCAGCACTTTCCTCATGTCTTGGTAAAGTTCTGAAAATAAAACTCTGTAATTAGGGTCATTTTAGGAGTCTTTTCATGGATACTAAGAAGTCAGTCAATCCATTTCTCTTACTTCACAGAGGTAATCTAAAAGCTAGCATACACTCTACCCAAAATCCCAGAAAGTTATATAGTAGAAATGCCACAGGGGCATCACTAACTCTTTATTCTACTTTTTTTCCCACAAAAATTGTCAGGAAAACAACCAAATTTTTACCTAGAACAGTTTCTGTGGTCCCCCTTTCTTTCTCCTCATTGCACCCTCAGCTTGGCCAATGGTTCCCAAACATGGCTCCTCACCAGAATCAGGTGGGGATCTTTAAACACTACGGATGCCTAGCTCCACCCCCGACGGAGTAATTAGAATGGGGTACCTCAGTGGTAAAGAATCTGCCAGCAATGCAGGAGGCCCAGGTTCAGTCCCTGGGTTGGGAAGATCCCCTGAAGAAGGAAATCGCAACCCACTCCAGTATACTTGCTTGGAGAATCCCATGGACAGAGGAGGCTGGCAGGCTACAGTTCATGGGGTCACAAAGAGTCAGACATGGCTGAGCAACTAAACAACAATGGCCTGGGTACTAGCAATTCTAATGCGTAAAATTTGGGCATCACTGAACTTGGCTCTGAAGTATTTAAGCTATGATTTTTTTTAATCTACTCAAAGTTTTCCTTTCCTATGGCAAGTTCTGAAAAGAATTCTTTTTTCTTTTTTACCTTTCATACTATTTTCTCCACCCAAATCCCAAATTTCCAGTATATGGATATTATTGACTTGCATCTCCTCTAAAGATTGGATACAGTGTCATCTTGTCTATAAAATACAGAAACTGTACTAGATGATTTCTAAGGTTTCTTCCACTCAGAATTTATATAGTGCTCAAAAGAAAAAAAAAATCAACAGTACTTTCTAGATTATCAAGCTCACCTGGCGCCTTTCTTCAGTTCTCCTTAACTACCCTCCTTATTCTGAGTTGAACCATATGAAATTAGCCAACGTTAAGGCCTGGCATGCTGCAGTTCATGGGGTCACAAAGAGTTGGACACGACTGAGCGACTGAACTGAACAGAAACCATTTCTAACCTAAAACACAGCCGTTTCATATGCTCCATCTTAATAACCCCTCCTATTTTCCCTTTATACATAATATACTCAAGCTAAACTTTCTTTCTTTCCTGAAAACCCCAATGAAATCTCAATTCCCTGTTATAACTTAGAAAGACATGATGACAAGAACAGGCAAAAGAAATGGGTCCAGTCCTGAAGGTAAAATATGCTTTTTTCTTTTTAATGTTCTACCCATACTTGAGTAAGGGAGAGCTATTAAATAAATTAATGTTTAAAAGTTTCTCTAGGCTAAAGGCTAAATTAAAGCAGAGATACTACAGTTTACCTAAATTGTCTTCTTAGTGTGTGTCAATCAGACTACGCCCCAGGCTTAATCACCACTTGAACACCTTTGACCTTGTGATTTCAGACTGTTCTCCCACAGCCCACCATCTCAAACGTATACACTGCTAAACATATACACGGATCTATTCGGAGAAGGAAATGGCACCCCACTCCAGTATTCTTGCCTGGAAAATCCCATGGAGGGAGGAGCCTGGTAGGCTGCAGTCCACGGGGTCGCTAGGAGTCGGACATGACTGAGTGACTTCACTTTCACTTTTCACTTTCATGCATTGGAGAAGGAAATGGCAACCCACTCCAGTGTTCTTGCCTGGAGAATCCCAGGGACGGGGGAGCCTGGTGGGCTGCCATCTATGAGGCTGTGCAGAGTCGGACACGATTGAAGCAACTTAGCAGCATTCTCTTTCAAATTCTTTTTCCATTTAGGTTATTACAGAATATCGAGTAGAGTTCCCTGTGCATTAATCAACTATACTCCAATGTAAAACCTTGAAAAATTCTTAAAAAAAAAAATTTTTTTAATAAAAAGTATACACTGCAGATCACTGATGGGGAGAGAGTTGGGAGTCAGTAAGAAGACTGTATAATAAGATCATTATAAATTCACTATCTACCACTACTGGAGAGACATCATGAGCTCATGGTTTAAAGACAACAGAAAGTTCTATGCAATACATTACTGTATTTTTTTTTAAAGGGGCTCACTCATCAGTTTCACTGTGGTTCTGAAACATCTAATGCCATCTAATTCAAGGCATGTTCATAATGCCTGATACACTTTTTTTTAAGTCAAAGAAATAGAAAATGATCTGTCAATTAGGATTAATGGTTATCACTCAATTCCCGATTTTATCACATCCAATAGTCTTTTATAACACTATGTACAACAATTCAAAATGCCTCTATAAGGCTTCTGTCTGAGCCATTTCATGCAAAAGGGTTGGTTAGAATTTCATCATATTTGGATCTGACCTAATATAAAAAAGCTAAACTTAAGGGAGTAAGGAACCTCAAAGAGGTGGGAAATCCTCCTCCTAAGCAGCATCACACAAAGGTGTGATGAGGGGCCCTGTGACAGCCAATCAAGAGAAACAAGCCCTTGTACTAAGCTGCCAGGCGCAGAAAACAAACAGTAGTTTCAGATATGATCCTCAAATTGAAAATCACAAGAGCAGACATTCAAAACTGGCTTTGATCTGTGATGGAGCTACTACAGATGGAGGCAGCTTGGAGCAGTGGGGCCCCAGAGTGAGGCACAGCAGGGATTTACTTATTTACAATGGCTAATATTTCTCCTGGCGGGGAGCCAGCTAGCTTTCAAATAACACCTATTAAATTTGTAGATGGCCAAGTTCACATGAATATCAGGGGATTAAAATCCAAGATATCTACAATTTACTATAAGCTATGCTTTAGCTACTTATTCAAATATTTCTGCTTCATAACGAAAACATAATTTACTATGATTTGGAGCTCAGTGTTACAGCATAAAAAGTAAATCATTTCATTTTATTTATCTGAATTACAGCAGATGAATCAATACGTCTCATTTATATATATATATACATACATATATATATATATATATATATCAGTGCTTTTGGGCAAAGAATCTGATGCAGTAATCAACTCTAAATTTATCAATTTCGCATTTTCTGCTTCACAATAATGAGTCATACTGCATCCCAATGAGGATGAGAGGAAAAACAAGCCCCAAGCCTACTGCATTATAAAACTTGACCTAGCTCATCACAACAACCATATGCCTGTGGGAGGGAAAAGCTTCTGTGAATCAATTAGTATCCGAAGGCAATAATATTTTCTTCAGGAAGCGAAAAGTCATGCTCACTCATGTAGATCAATACCTTTCCAGGGACCCGGAGACTGTCAATGGCACCAAGATCACTGAGGCTCTCTGGAGGACTTTTCAGACCCTTCAAAAAAAAGACAAAAAAGAGAAGAATTTCAACTGTGCTGCAGAACTGTAAAATGAGAGAAAATACTTATTTGCTTGTTTGTCTTGTTATATTACCAGCAAGTTTACTGATTTTGATGTGCAGATATGTGCAATTTATTTATCTCCTTGAACAGTTGCTTTTTAACATTTTATTGTATAAAGAGAACTGCAAGAGGAGTCAAAAATAAGCTGCAAAGCCTTCCTCTTCTTTCACCAAGACCATCAGCTGATAGCAAAAGACTTTCCATTCATATTTCTCAACCCTAAGTTAGACTATACTTACTGAAATAAAAATCACCATTTTAAAAATAGACATGTTCCTGTTGTACAATGTATAGAATATGTTTCTAAAAACAGCTGTCACAATACATACAGTACTATTATTAAATCAAGGAAAGATGTACTTTTGGAAATTCAAAATAAAATCACTATATGGCAACTTCTTACCTAATGGTTGAAGTCTAAGTTAACCATTATTCAAAAACAACCAAAAGAGAAGAAACCTGGATGACAAAAAGCATCCCATAAAAGTACTGATCTGTGAATCAGGACCAAATTCATTTGCCAAACTGGACCTTGACATTAAGGCCCAAGCATTATGACTGAGCTAACCAAAGATTTTTAAATAATGATAAATGCTTAATTAATACATAAGTAATCCCTAGGATTTACCTTATCATTCTCATCAATGTACCCAATTTATACTTACATAACTGAGAGTTAAATCTCACGTCTCACCACTTTAGCTCTTTGGTACTTTCTCTATTCCAGGTTCCCTCATGGCTCAGTGGTCAATAATCTGCCTGCCAAGCCAGAGACCCAGGTTCGATCCCTGGGTCAAGAAGATCCCCTGGAGAGGGAAATGGCAACCAACTCCAGGATTCTTGCCTGGAAAATCCCATGGGCAGAGGAGCCTGGTGGGCTATGGTTCATGGATGACACAGCAAAGATTTGGACACGACTGAATGACTACGCAACAACTTTCTGTATTCAGGGATTCTGATTCAAGAATTCAGGGATTCTGAAAGTCTCATTTGTGCACCAGGGAAAGTTATCACGACAGAAAGAAGTGCACAATTTAAATTTTCTTTAAAAGCATCTTTTTAACATAGGCTATTCAAAGCAGACCCCTAAAATCCCTGTAATAATAGTCTGGAAGCAAAATCAGGCGGTACATGAACTTAAGGAGAGATTTATGCTGTTGAGTTTTTGTCCTTTAGCTATCCTATATTGGCCTTCCGGTGTCCATAGTAACCAAAACATATGGCACATTTATTTTAGACTTAGAGTATAACTTCAGTTCAGTTCAGTTCAGTCGCTCAGTCGTGTCTGACTCTTTGCAATCCCATGAATCGCAGCACGCCAGGCCTCCCTGTCCTCACCAACTCCCGGAGTTCACTCAAACTCATGTCCATCAAGTCGCTGATGCCATCCAGCCATCTCATCCTCTGTAATCCCCTTCTCCTCCTGCCCACAATCCTTCCAGCATCAGGGTCTTTTCCAATGAGTCAACTCTTTGCATGAGGTGGCCAAAGTATTGGAGTTTCAGCTTCATCATCAGTCCTTCCAATGAACACCCAGGACTGATCTCCTTTAGGATGGACTGGTTGGATCTCCTTGCAGTCCAACGGACTCTCAAGAGTCTTCTCCAACACCACATTTCAAAAGCATCAATTCTTCAGTGCTCAGCTTTCTTCACCGTCCAACTCTCACATCCATATGTGACTACTGGAAAAACCATAGCCTTGACTAGACGGACCTTTGTTGGCAAAGTAATGTCTCTGCTTTTTAATATGCTATCAAGGTTGGTCATAACTTTCCTTCCAAGGAGTAAGCGTCTTTTAATTTCATGGCTGCAATCACCATCTGCAGTGATTTTGGAGCCCCAAAAAATAAAGTTTGACACTGTTTCCACTGTTTCCCCATCTATTTCCCATGAAGTGATAGAACTTACTCATCTTCATAGAGGTGTATATTTTATCTTCCCTAGTATAAAATACCACCAATCGTAGCATAATCTTTTATGACAAGGTGCTCTGCTTCATCCCCAATCTTCCAATTTCCCCAGAAAATGTCCCCCTCCACCAGCCTTCTCTCCCTCTTCTCTCTCCCCATACTCTCTCTCTCTCGTCCTCTCTCATTCTCCCCCTCTTCCTCTCCCCACACCCTTCTCTCTCTCATTCCACCCCATCAAACCAACACCCCACTTTAAGAGCTCATCTATGAAATTTTCCTAAATCCTACATTTCAAAGAAACACTATTTCTCAGCATTGCCTACAGACCAGCTCCATCACCTAAGAATTTTTTTCCTAAGTCCCACCACAGATCTAATAAACAAGTATTTCTGGATTAGGACAAGGAATTGCATTTTAACAAGCAACCCAGGTGACTACTATCATTTCTAATGTTTTGGAAACCCTGCTAGACATTTCCCAACACCTCACCCAAAGTAGCAAAGTTTTAAATAGTAAACATACCTCTCTCTCTGGACCCAAGAGAAAGGAAAGAGCAAGTTCTGTTTGCCTCTATAGCCTAGGGCTAACACAATTCCAGGAACAGAGTAAACACCAAAGAAATTAGTAATTTATTTGGAGCCTTGGTTAGGCTCCAACCTCCAGCTAATTAAAACCCCATTCCCATGAGAACCTGAAACTGACTTTAAAATGAAGTTTCTAGGGAATAAGAAATAAGAAATAAGGAATAAGAAAAGCATATGGAAGCTTAAGGGCTTCCCAGGTGGCGTAGTAGTAAAGAATCTGCCTGCCAATACAGAAGACGCAGAGACATGGATTCGATCCCTGGGTTGGGAAGATTACCTTGGAGTAGGAAATGACAACCCACTCCAGTATTCTTGCTTGGAAAATTTCACGGACAGAGGAACCTGGTAGGCTACAGTCCATAGGGTCGAGCATGCATGCACGCACTGAGGCTTAAAGTCTTACAATGAGTGAGAAAATTAAAGTGTGAAACTACTGGTGTGTGTCTGTTTTCTTTCTAGTCCCAATTTCTCACCAATAGTCATCATAAGGGCATAGCACCAAAAGTGGTGAAGAGGGCAAGGCTGGATTACAGAATTACCCCTTGGACTGCAAGCAGATCAAACCAGTCAATCCTAAAGGAAATCAACCCTGAATACTCATTGGAAGGACTGATGCTGAAGGTGAAGCCCCAATACTCGGGCCACGTGATGCGAACATCTGACTCACTGGAAAAAACCCTGATGCTGGAAAAGACTGAAGGCAAAAGGAAAAGGGGGTAATGGAGGATGAGATGGTTAGAGAGCATCACTGACTCAATGGATATGAATTTGAGCAAACTCAGGGAGAGAGTGGTGGAAAGAGGAGCCCTGCATGCTATAGTGCATGGGATTTCTAAGAGTCAGACCCGACTTAGCGACTGAACAACAACAAAATACATTTTATATACACATACTTCTATGCATTCATATACACATACATGAGAGTAAAACTTCAGAATTTGATTCAAAACCACAACCAATCCTAAAATATCTTTTTAAAATATAATGTTCATGCCTTTTAAACAAACCATTTGTTTAACCAACCTAATAGAAATTCTTGGAAGACTATATCAGGTGTCATTTTCTCTTTCCCCAGAGTTATGAGGAAAGAATCCAATGCCTAAAACAAGCAAACAAGTGGTATATACCAGTATCTAGAAAAACACCTTGCCTCCAAGTTAGTTATCACACAACAATTTGCTACTAATATTAACACACGGCAACTTTCACCAAATGTACAAAATAAAAGTAATAAAAACTGGAAACTTTATATACATGTTAGGAAGCAAGGGATTCAAAGAATGGCTTCTGAACAACCTTCCTATCACATAGTCTAATGATAGTAACAATAACTCAGAGGCTCTTATAAGGGATAAAGGAGATCACATATATGAGAGGCCAGAAACAGTGTCTGGTACATGGTAAACGCCCTTTAAGTGTTGACCATTCTTCTGAACATCACAGAGAAATGCTTTTATGTCATCAAAACAGAAACCAAGAGTTAGGTAAATGCCTCAAAGCACAATGGCTGACACTCATCCATATGTTAGGATTATAGATCTGATTAGCAATTTTATAAATTTCTATTAACAAATATGAAGTCATTATTTTTATTTTATCTTCACCTCTTTAAAGCAGGAAGTCACTGGTTATAACTATGCTGCTGCTGTTGTTCAGTTGCTAAGTCACGTCCGACTTTTTGTGACCCCGTGGACTGCAGCACGCCAGACTCCTCTGTCCTCCACTATCTCCCGGAGTTTGCTCAGGATCATGTCCATTGAGTTGGTGATGCTATCTAACCATCTCATCCTCTGCTGCCCTCTCCTCCTTTCTGCCTTCAATCTTTCCCAGCATCACGGTCTTTTCCAATGAGTCGGCTCTTCACATCAGGTGGCCAAAGTATTGGAGCTTCAGGTTGTATAACTATAGTGCTCTGCCTTTATTAAATTGAAACTTTCACTCTAATCATTAGCCATTGTGATTTTCTTTTGTATCTGGTTTTTGTTTTCATAATTTCCCTATACAAAATCCATCATAAATAATACCTGCCTCTGCAACTCTCTTTGCCAAATCATATTACACTTCAGATTTACTTCTGTTTCGTACATGAATCTTCAACTTCCATCGATGAGACCAGCAATGTAGGTACCAATGATCAAAAGCAGCATGTAACGTGATTTGTGATTCCTTCTCTTTTCAAGCAAAAGTTGCGGCAAAATTCAGAGTGTTTCTACTCAGCCCTCGGTTTCTCTCAAACCCACCTGGATCAGGCCTTCCTCCTCACCACCTTACTGCAGTGCTGTTGTCGAGTCACCAATGACCTTCCTGCTGGTCAGTCCAGAGGCTCACTCTCATTCTCACCCTCCACGGCCCATGTGCAGCATTTAATACAGCTGATCACTCCCTCTTCTTTTAGGTTCTTTACTTGGACCTTACTGGTTGGAATGTTCTCTTTATCCAACAGATATGTAATGAGCATCTGCTACAGGAGAGGTGCTCTTTGGGATGCTCCTTGGGATGCAGGAGAACGCTTCCGGGGGGGATGCTGCTCACCTCACTGCTCCTTCTCAATCTGCCTTCCTAAATCCCCGACCTCAGAACACAGAGTCCTCAAAAGCTCCAACTGTGGACTCTAGTTTTATTTCTACACTTACACCATTGGTGATCTTAGCCAGCACACACACCTTCCTTATGCTCATGACTCCTGAATGTTTACCTATACCTTGGTTTTCTCCTCAAAAATTCAAGCTCTTTCAGCCAATTGCCTACTTTCTTCCTCTAAACAGACAAGAGCCTTTCAAATGAACAAGTCTGAAAACTTGCTTCCTTCCTTCAACCTTCTCCTCCCTCAGTCTTACCCAGGTCAGTTCAATTCTTCCAGTTGCTGGGGCCAAACCATTTGAAGTCAACCTGGAAGTTTCTCTTTCTCTCACAGCCCAAATCCGATCTATTAAGAAATTCTGTCAACTCTACATTCAAAATATACCCATGGTCTGACCTTTTCTCAACACCTCCACTGCTAGCATCCTGAGGAAGGCCCACATCCTGTCTCACTTGGATTACTGTATTAGCATCCTTACTGGTCTCCCTGGCCTTACCATGAGTGAGAGGAGAAGTAGAGAAGATGAGATGAAGATGAGACTCTACGTGATCTGGCTTCCTGCCCTAGCTCTCTGACCTCATCTCCTACTATTTCTCTCCTCACTCACTTCACTCCTCCCACACTGGCCTCTTGCTGCCCTTCAAAGACTGCCTCAAGGCCTCTGCATCTGCTTTTCCTTCTGCCCAGAATGCTCCTTCTCAGACATCCTCAGAACTCATTCCCTCGCCTCCTTCAGGTTTTTACTCAAATGTCACATTCTCAGCAAGGCCTTCTATGGCCACCGTATCTAAAAAGTATGTGCTGTGCGCGCTCAGTTGCTCAGTCGTGTCTGACTCTTTGCGACCCCGTGGACTGTAGACCACCAGACTCCTCTGTCCATGGACTTTTCCAGGCAAGAATATTGGAGTAAGGTGCCATTTCCTCCCCCAGGGGATCTTCCAGACTCAGGGATCAAACCTACATCCCTCATCTCCTGCATTGCCAGGAGGGTTCTTTACCACTGAGCCACCTGGAAAGCCCCATCTAAAAATTATAAATGACCCTAAATCGCCAACAACTCCCAGGAGTCTCTCTCCTCTACTCCTCTGAAACGTGTATCACCATGTCTGCCTTTGCACAAGTCTGTTCTGTTACTGTTGCATTCCCCAAACTTAGAATGGTGCCTGGTACACAGTGTTCGGCAAGCACTTGTTGAACAAACTGAAAGAACAGAGCCAGCATCATGGAGAAAGCAGAACAAAGGAACTCATGTAAACAGAGAGAGCTAACAAAGGCTGCGGTACACTCTCCTCCAAACCAAGATCCTTGGAGAGCTGAAATGCCAAAAAGTGTCAGAGACCTTAATTTCCTACCTGTTCACATTACCAGCAATATATTATCAGCATATTCTTTAGCCCCTCCAAAAAGAAACATCTTTATTTGTATTTATTTGTAATACTGCTATATTTGACCTAACAATAAATAGTACAAATAAAATTCCCAATGCTAGGCAGCACCCTACTTTCATATCTCGTAGATTCATAAAAAGTGTATTAATAATGATTAAATATGAGGCTTCTCTGGTGGTTCAGACAGTTAAGAATCTGCCTGCAATGCAGGAGATCCAAGTTCGATCCCTGGGTCGGGAAGATCCCCCACTGAAAGGAATGGCAAACCACTCCAGTATTCTTGCCTGAAGAATCCCATGGACAAAGGAGCCTGGCGGGATACAGTCCGTGGAGTTGCAAAGTGTCAGACATGACTGAGCAACTAACACACACAAATATGTGGAAGTCAAACCATAAACAAATATAATTAGGATGACTTTAAAAATCTGTGTGAAACTCCTAATTTTACCTCACCTTCTATACAGTACAGTTGCAGCTTTTTGTATGTGTTCTTTAGCTTTTCTTTTTTTCTATCCCAACTAAGCACAGATTTTGCCTGCTCAATCCGATAAACAAATGACTGAGGCTGAAGAGTTATCATTTTCAGAACAATTTCACTACATTCAGGAGACATAAACTTATTATCACTGGTTACCTGGACTTCTGTATTTTTTTCTCTCTCACTCACTCTTACAAAGTAGGGTTAGAAAACAAACCAACCAAAGTACATTGATGGCAAAGTTGACTACACTGAACCACCAGCAAGCAACAGGAGAGGGCACCAAACTTAGCTGCTGCACAAAAGTCCAAATTCAGCATGCCAGAGGCAGTTTAGGGGTATTATTGGTATAATGTACAGAAGTGTATATTGTTTTAAAAGTCAAATGGCTACCAAAGTCAGACTGAAATCAACGATTGCTTGAATTTCTGCAATAGCCAGCTTCCAGTTTTCCCGCTTTTCCACCATCAATGCAGCCACTGACATAATCTCTGGTTATGCACTTCTTTGTTAGCCCCAGGAACTGTTAACTCCTTTATCTCTTTACTTTGATTATATCATATAAACACTGCTAGAAAAGCCCCATGTGATATATGCTATCATTCCTGATAGCAAGATGTGAAAAGAGATGTTCAAAAAAGGTAACAATGGGGCAAGGATAGCCTCTTCAATAAATGGAGCTGGGAAAACTGGACAGCTAGGTGTAAAAGAATGAAATTAGAACACGCCCTAACACCATACACAAAGATAAACACAAAATGGATTAAAGACCTAAGTGTAAGACCAGAAACTATCAAACTCTTAGAGGAAAACATAGGCAGAACACTCAATGACATAAATCAAAGCAAGATCCTCTATGACCCTCCTCCTGGAGTAATGAAAGTAAAAACAAAAATAAACAAGTTGGACCTAGTTAAATTCAAAGGCTTTTGCACAGCAAAGGAAGCTGTAAGCAAGGTGAAAAGGCAACCCTCAAAATGGGACAAAATAATAGCAAATGAAACAACTGATAAAAGATTAATTTCCAAAATATACAAGCAGCTTGTACAACTCAATACCAGAAAAACAAAAACCCAATCAAAAAGTGGGAAAAAGACCTAAACAGACATTTCTCCAAAGGAGACAAACAGATGGCTAACAAACACATGAAAAGATGCTCAACATCGCTCATTATTAGAGAAATGCAAATCAGAACTACAATGAGCTATCACTTCACACCGATCAGAATGGCCATCATCAAAAAGTCTATAAATAATAAATGCTGGAGAGGGTGTGAAGAAAAGAGAACCCTCTCACACTGCTGGTGCGAATGTAAACTGATACAATCACTATGGAAGAGAGTATGGAGATTCCTTAAAAAACTAGGAATAAAACCACCATATAACCCAGCAATCCCACTACTAAACATATACCCTGAGAAAACCAAAATTGAAAAAGACACACGTACCCCAATGTTCATTGCAGAATTATTTACAATAGCTAGAACATGGAAGCAACCTAGACATCCATCAACAGATGAATGGATAAAGAAGCTGTGGAACATATATACAATGGAATATGACTCAGCCATAAAAAGGAATGCATTTGAGTCAGTTCTAATGAGGTGGATGAACCTAGAGCCTACTATACAGCAAAGTAAGTCAGAAAGAGAAAGATAAATATCATATACTAACACATATATATGGAATCTAGAAAGATGGTACTGATGAAATTATTTGTAGGGCAGCAATGGAGACACAGACAGAGAGAACAGACTTGTGGACACGGCAGAGGTGGGGAGCAGGGGGAAGGAGAGGGTGAGATGTATGCAGAGAGTAACATGGAAACTTACATTACTATATGTAAAATAGACAGGCAATGGGAATTTGCTGTATGACTTAGGGAACTCAAACAGGGGCTCTGTATCAACTAGGGGTGGTGGGGAGTGGGGGGAGGGGATGAGGAGGGAGATGCGAGAAAGGTTTAAGGGGGAGGAGACATATGTATACCTATGGCTGATTCATGTTGATGTTTGGCAGAAACCAACAAAACTCTGTAAATCAATTATCCTTTAATTAAAAACTAAATTTTTTTTTAAGTGAGGTAAAGTTGCTCAAGGTTACACAGCTACAGGATGGACCAGGATTCAAACTCATCCTCAAGAAAGAAGTGTTATGAAGCATAAGACCAGGACTCAACAAATGTAAGGAAATGCCAAATCTTACTATCCACTTAATTAAATATTTTATAATTCACAGAACTTTAAAACTTTATCTTCATGATAATAACAACATAATTTGACAGAGGAAAATAATCACATAGAATTTGTATATTCTTCACCAGAGGCCTACAATGTGTAATATACTCAGATGTCTCTCAAATTCTAAACTATCAAATAAGAATTTAATTTGGAATTTGTGGTCTTTTTTTCATCAACAACAAAAATATTCACAAATGAATCTTTCACTAAATGCTTTGCCTCCACATTCTCCAAAGTTCTCAAAATGACACTGATTTAAAATTCTAATCTAAATTACCCTAATATAAAAATAATAAAGAATGATCAATTCTAGCAAAATATTAGAGTTGAAACAAATAAAGGTATCTAAAACCAAACCATAATCAATAAGTACATAAAAGTAGATTTCTGCCATTTCTGATTTGAAGGAAGCTGACACATTATTAGGATGTCCCTATAATTTATGACAGAAAACAGCCAGAGTTTTTATTCAAGATTTAACATTCCGGCAAAACATAAAAGATTATTATTTTGCCATGACAATGACTTTGTTTTTTAAAGTATCATTTCACAGATACTAACTTACTGATGACTTTCATAACAGAACTGTGAAACAGGATGAACAAAACTAATTATTATTCTCACTTCCACGTAAAGAAACTTATGCTACTAGATTTAGGGACTTGCTCGAAGTCATAAAGCTATCAATATCAATCTGCCTTCAAATTACTGTTTTTTCCCCCCAGTCTTTCTAGTCATCTCTATTGCATAGACTTCACTTTCCCACTCAGGCCACCTTCAGACAACCAGGCAGCTTGGGGATAAAGGCAACCTGGCAGTATAGCTAGGGCGATCACTGAAAACTAGCAAAAGGGGGAAGGGGGAGACAAAGACAACCTCCGGCTCTCTCATTGGCCTTATTTAAAGGCATGTTTTTGGGTCACCGGGTCCCACCCGAGCAAGGCTCCGAACCCCGCGAGTCAGGTGAGTTTTCCAGGGTGTGCCTGGTATTTATAGTGCCCCTGACACATGCCACCACCGATAACTTGGGAATCTGCTTGCCTGCGGCCCAGGGACAGAATATCTCGGCTCCTCTCCCAGCAGAGATGAAGGAGACCTTTGCTTCAGCCTCTGAAACTTACCTGCCGGGTCATAAGAGATTTGATTTTCTGCATGTCGAATTCGTGAGGCGGTATCCTGCAACAGAGAACTAACAAATCACACACAACCACCAAACTGCTGGCCCCGACACAGGGAAGCCATAGTGAGTGGTCACGTGGAACTGCCGACCTGGGGTTCCCTTCCTTTCCCCTAGCATGCTGGGAATTGTAGTCCTCCGGCTGCCGTCGCACCTGCAATGGAGGCGAGAGAACGGTCCAGGTACTACATTTCCCGGCAAGCAAAACAGCTGACGCTTCGATTAAGAGCACAAAACTTGTTGCTCTGAGAGACCACGGCAGTCGCCGGTCTTTAAAGAGGTACCTAGGTATCGACTTGGCAGCAGCAGCAGCAGGTATCGGTAACTCTGCTTCGGGGAGGCGGCAAAAACTTAATTCTTAGGTGACCAGGAACAAATACTGAGGAGACAGTATTTAAACCTGACTGACATGACGCCCCCTAGGGATGTAGTGGAGGAAACCCCAGCTGGTCTCCGGGGCGAAGTGAAAGGACGGCAGACTGACGCAAAGGTGCTGGACGCTCCAAGAGAACTTGGCATTCCCCAGGTGGCGCAGGGCTTGGCCTGAGGAAAAGTGTGTCCAATGCTGGCTGTCCAGGTTAGGGCTCTTCTTCCTCAGTCTTGGTAGTCACAGCGGAAAACTAAAACCAAAGGATTTAACTCCCCACTTATCATTTAACCATCTGTGTAATCTAAGGCAAATCAAGATAGAAAATATTAATATAGCAACAGTAATAAGTAGGCATGTCACTCTAATGTCCTCTTTTCAACTTACAGCAGTTAGTTACATTGAGGAAAGCAATAGGGGAGTCTTTGGGGGCTCAATTTAAGAAAGAACTTTCCAATTATAAGAATAACAGAAAAAGTGACCCCGAGCTAACAATTAATAATAGCAAACATGTACTGAGAGCTTGCTACCTGTCAGAAACTTACTGTCAGAAACCTTGCTAATAGCTTTACATGTGGTATCTCACTTATCCACACAAGTAAGTGAATGCAATTTATAAATTGTAAGGCACTTCATAATAGTGAAGTATTATAGTCATAGTTCTACCCAGTTCTCTACTCCAACGGAACCACCCTGTGCATAGTTTTATCGTTGTGCCTGACAGTTCCTTTTGAAATATATGCTTACCTATATGTTTTTCTGACTCTATTACTTCTAACCCCATGAAGAAATTCCAGTGCCTTTTGGGCAACCTTAGTGTAGTTCGTTAGAGCGGATTACCTGCTATAATCTTAATTGCCAGACAGTTCTTATTGATTGGAAGTCCTGAAAAAGAAACTGCTGACTATATTAGCACATGAAATGAAACCCAATTCACTAAACATTTGTTGATTTCTGGGCACTAGTCAACCCTATTCTGAGCACTTCAGATTGATAAAATACAATCGTGTTCCTTAAGGAGTTTACAATTTAGTTAAAAAGTATGTGTTAGAGGGGATCTAAGTCCAGTAGTTCTCAGACTTGATTGTTCAGATTCACCTGAGGAGGGTACAGTTGTTGTTATCATTTTTGTGGGAGTTCTTTGTTTAAGACCTTCAGTGATTTTTATCGGCAGCCAGCTGTAGCATTTAAAATGCACTGTTTAAAATGAACCCAGATCCAGACCCAGAATTTTTTCCCTCATACACAAGGTTCCAGGTGACAAAAAAAGAAAAGTTTTTTTTTTAACTTCATTCATTTGTTTTTTTCCTATCAGCCAAATTGGGGAAAAGAGTGGTTTCTGTATCTGCTTGACCTGAAAAGGCAAGAAAGCATTAAAACTCTTATTTAACTCTTAATACTCTACATTTTAGTGTATTTATTTTTAACTAAAAGGAAATGGACAACCCAGGCCTCTAAAAGTTCAAAGGCTGTAGCTATAATAGTATAAGCATGGAAAGTAAATCAGTGCTATTGTCTAAATAAAATATATGTCCTAATTCAGCATACCCTAACACTATAGAAAATAGTTGAACTAAACATGATAGGTTTTTTGACTCCCTAAGCTAAAAAATAAAAACAAAAACCTAGAGCCCTAAAGCACACTTTTTTAAAAAGGTGAAGCATGTTATTTAATTTCCATTTTTCAAAACTACATATATAAAACTTATTTAGGGGACTTCACTGATAGTCCAGTGGCTAAGACTCCACACTCCCAATGCAGGGGACCCAGATTCAATCCCTGGTCAGGGAACAAGATCCCACAGGCTGCAACTAAGAATTCACATGCCGCAACTAAAGATCCAAAAATAAATAAATGCATTAGACTTATTTAGTACTCACACAGTTGTCTGATGGAAAAGGCAATGGCACCCCACTCCAGTACTCTTGCCTGGAAAATCCCATGGATGGAGGAGCCTGGTAGGCTGCAGTCCGTGGGGTCGCTAAGAGTCGGACACGACTGAACGACTTCACTCTCACTTTTCACTTTCATGCACTGGAGAAGACAATGGCAACCCACTCTAGTATTCTTGCCTGGAGAATCCCAGGGACAAGGAAGCCTGGTGGGCTGTGGTCTGTGGGGTCGCACAGAGTCGACCACGACTGAAGCAACTTAGCGGCAGCAGCAGTTGTCTGAGGGTCATTAGTGGTAGACCAGAACAAACTAGTGGAAAGTGTGGATGGCCTCCCAGCAAATCTTGACAAAAGTTTTTAGGATAGTAGTCCCTCTGTGAAGGAATTCCAACCCTGTTTTTGTAGATTGGAATATCCAAGCTAAGAAGTAAGTTGATCTGATTTGTGGCAGTCACATTAGCTGTAAAGGATAAGGGCTTCCCTGGTGGCTCAGACAGTAAAGAATCTGCCTGCAGTGCGGGAGACCTAGGATTGCCAGGTCAGGAAGATCCCCTAGAGAAGGGAATGGCAACCCACTCCAGTATTCTTGCCTGGAGAATCTCCATGGACAGAGGAGCCTGGCAGGCTACAGTCCACAGGGTCGCAAAGAGTCGGACATGACTGAGCGACACACACACACACACACACACACACACACACACACACACACACACACACACACACACACACACACACACACACACACACACACACACACACACACACACACACACACACACACACACACACCCCATAAGGGCATATTTCTGAGCCTGGCAGGCTACAGTCCACAGGGTCGCAAAGAGTCGGACATGACTGAGCGACACACACACACACACACACACACACACACACACACACACACACACACACACACACACACACACACACACACACACACACACACACACACACACACACACACACACACACACACCCCCCATAAGGGCATATTTCTGATGGCCCAAATAGAAGCCTGTCACTAGAGGGCGCATTGTCATGATTTTTGTCTCAGCACTTTCCCAAGATGAGCCAGTCATTTTTTAATATGTACTTGCATGCTAAGTCACTTCAGTCATGTCCTACTCTGTGTGACCCTCTGGACTGTAACCCACAAGGCTCCTCTGTCCTTTGGATTCTTCAGACAAGAATACTGGACTGAGTTGCCATGCCCTCCTCCAGGGGATCTTCCCAGCCCAGGGACAGAACCCATGTCAAGTCTCCTGCATTGGCAGGCAGGTTCTTTACCACTCGCACCACCTGGGAAGCCCTTTAGTATGTGTCTTGACATGAAAAGATCATCTAATTCATTTTGACATTTTATTTATTTATGTAACATCTATTATTACTGTATCCTAAAATGAAGGATATTTTAATATAACAAAAGAAATTAAAAAATTGCAGAATAAAAATCAGTCCTTAAAATTGAGTAAATTTAACATTAGGAAAAACTCACTGCATCATCTTTATTTCTCTCACTTTGCTTAGGACCCAAAAAAGTTCATCATGAACCAGCACTGGGTTTAAAAACACTAGAAAGAGCTTATTTAATAAAATGCAATTTGAGATGGATATTGATTTAAAAGATGTGAGGGAGAGTCTATCTGCTATCTGTAGAATTTCAATATTACTTTCCAAATTGTGTTTTGTAAAATCCAATATTAATATTTGTAGGCATTTCTGAAGCATCAAGTGAGAATTAGAAGACATGGACTAAAGAACTTTTGGGTTTATTTCTGGGGAAACAACTTAAGAAAAATACTAGTTAATCACTATGCTAGATCCGTAAATGAATAAGACCAGTCTTTGTGTTCAAGGACCCAGAGGGAAAATAAACATGCAACAAAATCAGTTGAGGTTAATGAGATAAGTGCTGCAACAGTGCTGCTATCTCTAGATGGCATATACAAGATTTAGAAATAGCACAGAGAAAGTTGTGGTATAGCAATTACCTGGGGGGAAGTTCTTACCTTTTTTTTTTTTTCTGAAGCTTGGAGAGATCATTAAATGACCTCTGAAGAGGCCTCAGGTTTTCCAACAGTCACTTTGCTAGTAAGGGCAGGTCTGGCCGGACTGGGCTTACCTGGTGGCTCAGACTGTGAAAAATCCGACTGCAATGCAGGGAGACTCTAGAGTTTGATCCCTGGGCCAAGAAGATCCTCTGTAAGAGGAATGGCAACCCACTCCAGTATTCTTGCCTGGAGAATCCCATGGACAGAGGAGCCTAGGGGGCTACAGACCATAGGGTTGCTAAGAGTCAGACATGACTGTGCGACTAAGCATGAACACACACACAGGTCTGTTAGCCTTAATCCAAAAAATGTTTCCAAACTTAAATCCAAAATAACTATCACTCTTTTTTTTTTACCTTTAATTACAATTGAGAAATATTCTTTCTTCGCCTAGTTTATCATCAAACTCCTTCAGTGAGCCTTTACTTTTCAAAAATTATTTATGCAAGGAATTTTGCATGATTTGATGCAGATTTTTGTTTTATATAGTAGAGGCTTGGACTGAAAACTTCTTGCAGTAGATGACATGAAATGAAATAGGGGTTAACTTATAGCTTGGTAAATTGAGTGAAAGTGCACCACCTGGCAGTGAAAGGCCAGGCAGAAAATCTGTAGCCCAGACACCACTGTAGAGGCAAGGTAGTCTCTGAGCCATTGGTTCACTTACTCTGTGCTTCAGCTGTGAAAATGTGGCCTCAGATATTATCTGTTATAATTATGTGCAGTCCATGATTCAGTGTTACTCGGAAACACACCTGTGGTTTGCTTTTAAAAATAACATGAATCCATAGACTCAATAAACCCATGGTGGACATTTCTAACAGGAAATACTACACAGAAAAATACATATTTAAAGATATTAAGATGCTCTGTTTTCTTTGATATAACTTTTACATGTTACTTCATGGTGATTTATAACTATTTTAGCAGATATATGAAATACTGTGATTTTCATAGAAAAAAATTTAATTTCAAAATAACAGCATCATTTTCCATGATAGGATACTAGCTTCTGTTTTTTCAGAAAATTTCACAATATGCTCTTGATTATGAAAGAATACTGTTTTTTATTAGAGTCACCCAAAAGGATGTTTTCCTTCATGTGATGATTAATAACTAAGAATAATTCATGAAACATGCTGACGATTACTGATAATCGCTAAGAAGTGGCTGTGAAAGTCACAAGCCTGTCTTCTTGCAGAGCATATAACAGGTGTTCCCACTCCCTGTGTCCTTTGTATACACATTCATTCTGTATTCAAATCACAGAAGCAAGAGGCAAGCTAGGGTCTGTTACCTCACTGCTAATTTCCCTGGCAAATAAACCAGCAGCTGCTGGTCCATGAACCAAGTTACCACCAGGAACAGGGCACTGTGTGCATGGAACAGGATGCATTCATGGAACCTTTCAGCAGCGCAGTTGGGGTCCTTCAATGCAAAATATACCTCCTTCTCTTAGGTAAGGCACTGCATAAAGTGCATTTTAACTACTTTTTTTAAAATTGTGAGCATAAGGTAAATATTTGCTCTTGGCTGTAGATTCACTCAGATAATTGAAGGACAGCACAGAACCTTTTAACAATAACACAGTTTGTTCCAGCAAAGAAACAGGATCATTTAGGAGAAAGGAAGTTCAATCAGTAGATGGTTATTGTTTTCTGAAGACAACAATTATTGTCAATAGCACTCATTAAGAAAATTAAGACATTCTAAAAACTTAATGTGTTTCTTCTTTTTATAGAGTTTATATATAGGTTCAACACTCTTTAATGCATTATACCTTGGCAAATATTCTTAAAGGTCATGAATTTGTTACCACTTACCGTGAAACTTAGAACAATTTATGAACATAGTTTGTGGCTGTTTTAATTAAAGATATTGTGGCAAACTGTTAGCTCTACCTGTTTTTTACCTAATTTATGAAATATGGGGGGAAAGTTAGATTCCAAACTGATTTAAAAAATACACACAATAGGGAGAAATGTGTTTAAAAGTATTATTTCTCCAAAACACCTTAAGTCTTTCTCTTTGGCCAATATTTAGTTCAATTAATTTTTTCCCCTTTACTTTGTTTCTCCCTCATTCTCCTCTTTATCCTTAGGATTTAAAGGAGTCCACTGTTTCTATGTCATAATTTCCCCAGACATTCTTTCTCCATTCTTCCTATATCAGCTTTAAAAGTCACGTTAAAAGAACAAGTCAGTTTCTTATTTTGTTTATATCCAACAGGAATTCAAAACACCTTTTATTCCTTAAATTTTAAGAACAAATTAGCTAAATAACCACTTAAGTTTTTAACCTTCTTTGGTATTTAGAGCTTGCACTTACTGGTATTTTAGGGCTTAGTTTTCATAGTACATGTGGCTATTTACATTTATACCTAGTGTTGTTCATATTCTACATATTTGAAATGTACAGTTTGTTAATTTTTAAATGTTTGAGTTTCCCATAATTGTGATTGTTTTTCCATTATGTTGTCAAATTCAAGCCTATACAGATGTTTAGAAATTTTTAGGAAAATTAAGCAATTACCATAACTGACTTTTTATCTTTGTGCATTTTTCTGGGCTTCAAAAGTATCCTTTGTGGCAGTGCCATGCTTAATTTTTTACAACAGGACTGCTGTCATTTCCTAAGTAATTTTTGCAACTGGCTTTAGGAAGCGCTGAGAGCCAATTCATTTGAAGGATTCTACCAAACTAAAATTAAACATAATTTCGAGAAATAGATAGCATGTCCATAAGTAGATAAAGCAGTTATTATCCCTTAAGACTTTCACAAATTTACTCTTCTCCATTGGTAGTGAGTTGTGAAGACCATGGGTAATTTGCAAATTTTATTTGTATTTTGAAACACTCAGTATCAGTTCATTTTTTCTTTTTTAAAAATTGTAGCTATTTGAAGCCCCAAATGTAGTTTGTAAAGTCTATTCAAAGTACATTATCATAATTTCTATTTTCTCTAAAGATACAAGGGTTTATTTACAGTCAACAATAGCTGTGTTGTGCTTGCTAATATCAGACTTGGCAATGGGGAAGTAAATGCCAACTATTTTGAGCTACAGTAGAGGTCACTTTGTGGAGTCTGATGTTTATATTCAATACAGTGAAACTGGTCTAGGGAGTCTTTTGTTGCTGGACTATAGATAATTTCACAATATGAGGTCGTGTTCTTTAACATTGGACATTCATTTATCATGCCTTTGTTTTATAGTTTAAGGGAATCTCTGAAGGGGAGAGTTTTGCTATAATTTTGTATGTCAGATTATTAATGATATTATCAATGTTCTTCAAAGCAGTATAGTGCCTCAAATATAAAAAATCAAGAGTTTTCTTTTCTTGTACTCAAAAGTATTAACCTAATAATAAAATTGAATTTTCATTTAAGTACAAATATTTGGAATATCAAATTAAAATTTCATCAATTTTCATGTCATTTATTTTCAAAAAGTTTATTTGTTCTTGCAGAGGTTGACTTTCTAAAATCCATCGTTCAGTCATTTACGTTTCTTCATACAATGAGAAAAGAACACTTGAAAAATTCTGAAGATGACGCTAATTTTTTTAAGTTAGTAAACTACAGTTTGGACAGCTTAAGCTCATCACATCTATAGGGGGAAGTTCAGCAATGGCTAAAGAGTATGTGCTCCTAAAGTGGAGCAGAAGCATACAATTATCTGTTTATTCTGCAAAGTTCATTACAAGTAAGGATTACATCATATCAATAGGCTCATGTATTTCCTGCAAATTAAAAAGATTTTAGTGGATGATATAAAAAAATTTATAAAGAAAATTTCATCCCTCACTGATAGTCTTAACTTTCTACCTATAATTTATCTGATGAAAATGGTGTAGGCAATCTAAGCAAACAGCAATTGTAACAGTTACGTTCTCTCTCACTGTCATACATATACTTGAAAAAGCACACATGATTTCATATCATGAAAAACGTTAAATGACATGATTTCACATCATTTGATATGATAAGCATTGAATATATTCAGAGATATTATTGATGGTAGTATATTATTTAAGGTATTACTACATGATGTATGTTATTTCCAAAATAGACCAAAGAACCAGTTCACTCCCCTTAATGATTACTGTACGTGCCATATAACATTTTCTACTAGTTCCATATTTTCCTAGGCTGCAATGTTTGTGTCATATTCAGTATTTTAATAAATAAAATTTATTTCTGTAACTTTAGTCATAGACTTTCCAGTCCGCTTAAGATTCAGCTTCCTGAGTCAAGATCCACCTACGTTTCCATTCCAGTCATGCTTGCACTTGATGGTAATAAAGTGTTTCCCAGTCATTTTCGAAACATTACAATCTCAGTTAATCTTTTTTCAACTCAAACCACACAAAAAAGTAGATTAAAAAGGGTTCTTCCTCTTTTCGGAAAAAAAAAAAAGTAAAAAGTAAACAAGGACTTCTGCAATGACTTCCCCAAATGCCAAGAACAGATTGGCCGAAATTGCACTCAGGCCATCTCTAGCTACAGCCCAGTCTACCAGTGGTTTCTAAGTTGAGGTGTGAAATATATTAAATAGACCATTAAATTAGTGACCAAATTGCTCACTGTCAGAGGCAACTACTGAGCTTTTTATCAGCAGCCATGCCACTTTTTCCAGTGTGTTCACAAGGCAATGATGTGGATTCCCACCATCCCCCTTGATTCCTTGGCAAAAAAACACAGAACTGCCACTTTATTAAAAGATATCCTTGGTGACCAAGTGCTAAAGAACCCACCTGCCAATGCGAGAGTTGCAGGTTCAATCCCTGGGGCAGGAACATCCCCTGGAGGAGGAAATGGCAAATCACTCTAGTATTCTTGCCTGGGAAATCCCATGGACAGAGGAGTGTGGTAGGAACAGTGCATGGAGTCATGAAGAGTCTGACGTGACTTAGTGACTAAACAAAGGGATTGACAACTTATTAAATAGGCTTAAATCCGAGATTCAATACTTCAAAATTCTTTGGGCCCTCTCTTACTTAAATATGGGCCCTTCCCCTTCAAATGTAGGGTAGCTGCTACCATGAGAAAGGCACCTTAGGATGTTGAGAATGTAAACATAAAGAGCAGAGAGAGGCCTTGGACCTTGCCTAATATAACCCCCTTTTCATACAAAAGAAAACTGAGTCACAGAGAATTAAAATGACTTATCTAAGGTAAGTCATCTAACTAATCACCATTTTAACCCAAGTATGTATTCAACAGCTCAAATTTTAGTGGACTTTTAACTTTATTAAAGTAGCAAATTCAAAAATCTCTCTGAAAGCTTAGAAAATAGGTTCCTAAAAGCTCTTATTTCCAGGCAGTTTACAAGTGATTAAGACTGTGTGGACAGGGGAGTCCAAGATCGAGAATGAACTGTGAAACCAACAGGGATATTTTTGTATTCACTGAAGTAAAAAAAAAAAAAGAAAAGAAACAGCAACACAATAAATACAGTGAAAATAACATTTTGCATATCTTAAGTTAGTTGCTGCTGCTGCTGCTAAGTCGCTTCAGATGTGTCCGACTCTGTGCAACCCCATAGACGGCAGCCCACCAGGCTCCCCCATCCCTGGGATTCTCCAGGCAATAATACTGGAGTGGGTTGCCATTGCCTTCTCCAGTGCATGAAAGTGAAAAGTGAAAGTGAAGTCTCTCAGTTGTGTCCGACTCTTAGCGACCCCATGGACTGCAGCCTACCAGGCTCCTCTGTCCATGGGGTTTTCCAGGCAAGAGTACTGGAGTGGGTCGCCATTGCCTTCTCCGCTTAAGTTAGTAATAATGGGTAAACTAGTTTTCATTTATTGCTTGCCAGGAACTTGTCAGGCACTTCTTATTGTCAGTTACAATGAAAGTCATGAAAATACATGCTGTTTCTTGCAGATATCACAGGTACTAAGAATAAAAATTTCCTGTGCAGGATCCCCACCCAGATGCCCAATGTCTTTCTATATCTATGGCTTCAAGAGCTTCACTCCCTTCTCGCTATCACTGCTTGTCATATCTCAGACATCACTAGTGTTAAGTCCTAGATTTACTCTCTCAACTTCATTTATCTCTTTTATGATTTCCTTTCCTGCAATCCACTATATCTCCTCTTTATAGCTCTCAGCAACCAGTTCCTTCTTTTTCTAATGATTCAAATTAAGAACAAGTACAAATTGAACATTCTTGCACTTGTCCGAAAAGAAAATAGAAGTAAATGCTCATACTTTTGTAACTCCTTTGTAATGGATCAAATCGTTAAAATGAAATGTGCAGATACAACCCATTGTCAGAAGAAAAAACTATAAGTCAATCACAAATATATACAGAGGCCAAAGAGACTTTAAGACACATATTTATTTTTCCCAGACAGTCACCTAATTTTCAGTCCATATAGTCAGTTTCGACTGTGGATCTTCTCCCTGTAACCTCCTCCATTCTTCCTCTTTGTTCTTTTTCCTCTTCAGTTCTTTGCTCTGACTTCCCTGCTCGCCCCAGGGTCTCACTCTTCACTAACAGCTACCCAAAAACTAAACCCATGGAAATCTTTGCTCTGACCTTCACCCTGGGAAAGAAAGAAGGAAATTTCCTGTTGGTGGATTTTTATTCCTCACAAAGGCGGACCAGCATCTTTCAGTTTCTCCAAAGAAAATCATTGTACAAACATATCTTTCTACCATTCCCTTCCTAATGTTAATGGCTTTTCATAATATGAATCAGATAAATCTTAAAGATCCCCTTACTAGTAGAGATAAAAAGGGAGAAGCAATGAAAGAAGATAAAAACTTTGTATAGGATGGAATTGAAACTGTAAAATGTCTCTGCATGCATGATAAGTTGCATCAGTCATGACTCTGCAGCCCTATGGACTGTAGCCCGCCAGGCCCTTCTGTCCATAGGACAAAATGTCTTCCAAAAACATCTCTCCACAATTAATTTATTAGCTGCTCATTAATAAATGGCAACTCCATTCTTCCAGTTGATCAAGTCATCAACCTTAGAATCATTCTCGACTTATCTATGTTTATCCCACTCCCAACGTGTCATCAAATACTGTTAGCACCACCAGTCTTTTCTCACAGTATCTTTTACTACCACCCTTATCTAGAGCACAACCATCTCTTGCCTACTTTATTGCAGGCACCTTCTAAGTGGGCTCCCTTCTCCTGCTCTTTCCCCTATTTCAGTCTGTTCTCACAGCAGCTAGAGTACACCTTAAAAAAAATAAGAAGAAAACACCTACCCCTCCTGCTCACAAAACTGTCTCACAGCAAAATTGCCTAAGTGTTTGCCGTGACCCTAAGGCACTTCCTGTTCTGGCCCAGCCTCTTGCTGGTCTCCTGTCTCACCAGGCTCCGCCGGCTCCACACCGCTCCATTTGTTCCACACAAACCAGATCCCCGCTTCTAAGCAGTAATAATCAATCACAGGGGGTAATGGTTTGCTACCATTGTCCTTAGGATATCTGCATTTGGCAAGGCTTTGGATAAAGGGAAAAACTTCCAATTAGGGACTACCAAGTCACGTCAGAAGACTGTAAAGGAAGATTCTCAAGAGGAAGTAGCCCCTCAATCACATAGCTTGATTAGGATATGATATGACTCAGATATTAATTCAGTCGCAATTTCAATTTTTTTAAAGGTTTCATTGGACTTCAGAACTAATCATCTATGCCAGTTCTCCTTTTCCCATTATTCTTTAACAGTCAGAGATAATAACTTCTGCTTTTCCTTTTCATCATGCATTTAAAGAGGTCATGCGATCCACACAGTCTTTGGGTGGAGTTTTTAAAATGCTCGTTTCAGAGACAAATATTTACCTCTACAGGTAACCAGTAGTATAATAGTCAGTACCTAGAAGCCTCTCTTCTTTGTAAGGGACTATCGCCCGATCAGGTTCTCTCTGCTTTGTGCCTTTAGGTGATGAAATGTGGCTCAGGGTCTTTACAGCTTTCCTTTCCTTCACAGCAGGTGCTTGCTCGGGGCTGAAGGTGGCAGTGCCATCACACACTGTCCACGGCATCAGGGGCCAGGCTCTCTATCTCCCCGTGCACTATGGGTTCCACACTCCAGCATCAGACATCCAGGTCATATGGCTTTTTGAGAGACCCCATACGATGCCCAAGTACTTGCTGGGCTCCGTGAACAAGTCTGTGGTTCCCGACTTGGAATACCAGCACAAATTCACCATGATGCCACCCAACGCTTCCCTGCTCATCAACCCACTGCAGTTCACTGATGAAGGCAATTACATTGTGAAGATCAACATCCAGGGAAACGGAACTCTGTCAGCTAGTCAGAAGATTCAAGTCACGGTTGATGGTAAGTCCACTGTGAGTGACATGGGCAGCTGAGAAGCACGGCAGTGAGCAATGGCTTAAGAGACTAGGCTACCTGGGCTTTAGGTCTGGTCTGCAACTTTAGGCACATTAACCCTCAAAGCCTCAGTGTCTCATGGCATGAATGGCATTATCCACCTCATGAGGCTTTCTGAGGATTAAATAAGAACATATATAGAAAGGATATGCACAGTGCCCAGCTAAAGGTAATCAAGCAGTAAGTAGGAGTTATTGTTTGTTTGCCTGGAAACTATCAAGTGTAAAGTTGCTGATGTGATGAGATGGAGAAAATTTTATTTTTCATTAGCAGAATGCACCCTGGGAAGAGCCCTGTTTTTTGTCACATAAAGATTTCTGTGTGTTTTTGTTTTTGTTTTAATTTTGGTACACTGGGAGAGAATGAAACTTGCTTAATGACCATACTTGAGGAACAGTAGAAGGTGCTGGGAATGTCCTCGGAGGGAGAGTGGGCTTCAGCTAACTTTCAGACATTTATTTTCCTTGGTGAGATATGTAAACAGTGTACCTTAAAGATACTATACTATGTTCAAACCACAACTTTTGATTTTTCCCCCTAAGCCTGTCTGTTTAACAATATTCCTCTGTTTTAGCAAATGCAAACTTCATTGCATCAGTTGCACTTTGCCATCACCCTTGACTCTCTCTTTCTCTCACATCCTCATGCAGTCCACAAATTAACCCTCTCAGCTTTACCTTCAGAATATGGACAGAGGTGAGTCAGTCAATTCTCGCTGCCCCCACTGCTGCCCTACTCAACCCCCATCAGCTCTGGCCTGGACTCTCCAAATAGCCTGTGCCCACTCTCCCTGCTTCCATCCCTGCCTCCTGCAGCTCAAAATCCTCCTGTGGCTTCCTATCTCACTCACAATCAAAGCCAAAGTGCCAACAGTGTCCCTCAAGGCCCATGAGATCCCCCCACATACCAAGTCCCCCTCTGAACCCTTCCCACCTCTCTTTCCCTCACCACTCTGGCCTCCTTGCTGTTCCTAGAACAAACCAAACACTCTCATACCTCAGTGTCTTTGCTCTTGGCTGTTCACTCTACATAGATTGCTCTTCTCTCGCATATTGGCCTGGTTCTCTCCCCTATTTCTTTACAGTCTCAGCCAGAGTGTCACTTTACCTGTGAAGGCTTTTGTGACCACTTTATGTAAAGTATAACCTCATTCCCCCAAACTGAGAGAGAGAGTGAGAAAGAGCGTTACTATTTACCTTGAGTTCCGCTTTATTCTTTTCATAACACTAGACATATTACATATTTGTATTTCTTTTATTGTTTCTCTTCCTGGTCTAGAATACAAGATCCATGGGAGTAGGCTTTATATTGTTTGCTCCTTTGTCCTCACTGCCTAAACCCTGATGCTGGCCATTGTAGGCACTCAGTAAATATGTGCCCAGTAAATGAGTGAAAACTGGAGACATTGCAGGGGGACAAAGACAGAAGATGTGGCAGGAGATGCCTAGAGAGGAACTTTGGGGAGAGAAAAGGAGGACATTTTTTATAGTTTCATGAAATTCTCCTGGGTAGTATCCTATCTCTTACCCCCAAACGTTTACTAGAACATCCATTCCTTGTTAATGTATAGTACAATTGGATTTGTTGAGGAAAACGGAGCCAGAAGTTCTTTATAGAAAAAAAATTATAGGTATAGTTGATTTACAATATTATATTAGTTTTAGGTATATAATGTAATAATTCAGAATTTTTATAGATTATACTCCACTAATAGTTATTGTAAAATATTGACTATATTCCCTGTGCTGTATGATATATCCTTGTAGTTTACTTGTTTTATACATATTGGCTTGTACCTCTTATTTGTTTTTGTAGTCACTAAGTCATGTCCTACTCTTTTGCAACCTCATGAACTGTAGCCTGCCAGACTCCTCAGTCCATGGAATTCTCCAGGCAAGAATACTGGAGTGGGTTGCCATTTCCTTGGGAAGGGGATCTTTCCAACCCAGGGATCGAACCCGGGTCTCCTGCACTGCAGGCAGATAGATTCTTTACCACTGAGCCACCTCAGTGATTGATTTACAATGTTATATTAGTTTCATGGTATATAATATAATAATTCAAAATTGTTATAGATTATACTGTTTATAGTTACTGTAAAATAGTGGCTATATTCCCTGTGCTGTGCAATATATCCTTGTAGTTTCCTTATTTTCTAGTGCTAGTTTATACCTCTTGTTAACCTACTCCTATCTTGCCCCTTCCCCCTGCAACCAAAAGGTCTTAATAGGGGTTTAGGACCTGTGCTGGATAAGGAAATGGCAACCCACTCCAGTATTCTTGCCTGGAGAATCCCATGGACAGAGGAGCCTGGCGGGCTACAGTCCATGGGATCACAAAGACTTGGGCACGACTGAAGTGACTCAGCACACATGCACAGGACCTGTGTAAAAAAATCTTCTTGGGAAACTTACACCTCTGAGTGACACTGTTAAATCCAAGTGCGTGATCCCAGTACCAATATCTTTACTAATGATTGGTTCTCCCTGTACAAGACTTTAGATGTTACCTATTTGACTTTTCCCATATCACATATAATATTTCCATGCACAGGCATTTTTGAAACAAAAGCTTTTTTCTACATAATAAATTTACCAAGCAATCTTTCTTTTTAAATCATAATACTGTTAGCAAAAGCTGCTCCAAACCCTTTGTTCTTGCCAGGGAATGTAAAGGGTTAAATTGAGTGGACATCTTGATTGCCTCCATCTTGAGAAAGGCTGGAGCCTTCAGGGCTACCCAGCTTTCCTTCAGTTTGCTTTTCAAACTCCTTTCTCCTTATCTTTCATTTTCTCTTGTCTTCTCTGGGTGGAAGGATTGAATCTGTATGTGCTCTAATGCACATTTGCCAGTGTAAAATGCAAGTGAACATGAGTCAAAACAAATTTAGCTGAGAAGATGCATCAACCCCAATTAACAGTCTGATAGAATTCAAAGCTAAACACTGCAACCAGTTGTCTGTTACTTATTTATCATCTTACTCTCTCTGTGTGACCTGTAATATTGCATAGAAGGAAAGTTAATAATAGGCTTTGGTTTGTTAAAGAGACTAACATGGTACAGTGACTGAAATAATGCTGCAATGCAAATGCACAGCAATTAAAACATATGATTAGCTTACTTACATAGGAGGAAAAGTAAATGGTGAAAATATGATTCTTTAAAACTTTCGCTTGATACCCCCAAAGTATAGTATGTCTAAGCTTTGTATTTTGCAGATAGTGGATAGGAATTTGGGTTCACTACATCTATCCCAACCAATTGCTGTTGGGATAGCAGGACAAATCAGGAGAGGGGAATAACCATGTTAACTTTGCCTGTGAGAGTAAACCTTTATGGTGTCGGGCGGAGTACAATGAACAGGAAATAAGAAAGCTGATGTTCTTCACCACTAACTGCATTATCTGTAAACTAAAGGTTTTTGTTACAAAATTCTTGAAGATTAAGTTCTAGAATTGGTTATCTCTGCTATAAATGATATTTTTGTATTATCATTTTCTACTTGTAATGACTTTTTTATCCTCTTCTTTAATTACTTCCTGAGCTGTCTACATTTAAAAAGTACAAAATTTTGGAATCATTTTCCTAGGATTTAAAACATGTAAAAGACCTCCTAGACTTTAATTATAATCCTGGGGCGACAAAGATCATTTCTCTCGCTTTGATGTTGCAGATCCTGTCACAAAACCAGTGGTGCAGATTCAGCCTTCCTCTGGGGCTGTGGAGTATGTGGGAAACATGACTCTGACATGCCTCGTGGAAGGGGGCAGCCGGCGGGTTTACCAGTGGCTGAAGAATGGGAAGCCTGTCCACATCAGCTCCACCAACTCCTTCTCTCTTCAGAACAACAGCCTTCATATTGCTCCAGTGACCAAAGAAGACATTGGGAATTACAGTTGCCTGGTGAAGAACCCTGTCAGTAAGATGGAAAGCGATATCATTATGCCTACCATATACTGTAAGTTTTTTTAAATGTATATATATTTATATACCCCTGGAGAAGGAAATGGCAACCCACTCCACTATTCTTGCCTGGGAAATACTATGGACAGAGGAGCCTGATGGGCCCCAGTCTATGGGGTCACAAAAGTCAGACTTCTCTAATCGCCTGAGTTTTATTCTGGAAAGTTTTCACCAGAGTAGTCACAGAGAACATCAATACCAGGTGTCATTTGGTTTTCACCATTATTGTAATGCAGTGCTAGCTGCAATTATACTTCCTAGGCACGGTCTTGTCATGAAGTATAGTTACTTGCACAACCCAGTTTCCTGAAGATCCAGTTGAGATCCTGGTCTTTTGAGTATATTCTCTGACTCAGTGCATTCTGTGACCTTAACCCAGAACCATGCAGAAGGCACTGATTTATTCACCCACAAGGAGGGAGAGTTTTTCATCATAAAATGGGACAAGGATGTGCTCTGGAGCTGACCACTGGGAGAAAGAACGTTCCCAGGTTATATGTGGGTAATATGGCCCAGGGTGTGGCTAGTCTCTCTGCCCATTTTCTCAGCCCCATTTTTAGAGGCAGGGTGCAGAGAGGATCACAGAGAAAACATAATTATTCTGCAGCAAGTTATTCAGCTTCTCAGTGAATCTGTAATTATTTCAGGTTTCACTTTTCTTTGGTTCTTTTTTCTGTTGCTGTAGTTTCTATTGTTATTGTTGTAATTTTAATCTCATGTACAAAGTTAAGTTCACCAAACTTTTCAGTTCATGTCATATGGTCATCATCAACTCATGCAAGATCTCTCTTGATTGTATTACTTTTCCCCAGCACCTCTACTCTGTAGCACCACCTCTAATATGTTTAGCATTGCATCCTACTTTCAGCCTCTTGCAAAGTTTCTCAGCCTCCACTCTAATGACATTTTGACTGGACAACTCTTTGTTGTGGGTACTTGTCCTTTGCATTATAGGATGTTTAACAGCTCCCTAGCCCCTACCTGCTACATACCAGTAGCACCTTTCCCTCCAGTTGTGACAACTAAAAGTGTCTCTAGACATTACCATATGTCCCCTGAGTCCAGGAGAGAGGGAGTGGTATGTGCAAAATCTCCCCAAGTTGAACCAATGGCTTATCACATCAGGAAGCCATCTGATCAGTTACTATCGTAGCTTACTTAGTGCATGGCCACAATAGCAGTATAACAAAATAAACAAGGCATGGCAAAGGAAAACTTCTCATCCTGTGGCATGAGTGTGGAGGGTTCGGCTGGTTGCACCACAAGGGTAGAATTAAGCCTTGTAAATATATCTACTCCCTCATTGAATGTATCTTCATAATGCTCAGAAAGGCCCTAAAGACTATTGTTTAAGTGCTTAGGAGGTAGACAGACCTAAGTAGGAATGGGCTCTGTCACTACATATGTGACCTTAAGAAGTCCCTTGACCTTTCTGGGCCTCATCTATAAAATGGAGATGGTTAAAACTACTTCCCTACAATAAATGAAATCCTGTCTGAAAAGTAGCCAGTGACTGACACCAAGCAGGCATTCAGTAAGTGGAGGCTGTTTGTATTATCAATACATCTGTCTTCTGTTTTCTTCAATAGAAAATTGATAGTCTTTCTTGAGAATGTGTGTTATTAATTCTTGGAGGAAAAGCACCAGCATATGTAGGTTTTTTTTTAAGCTAGGTCAAGCTTAACAATAAAACTGAGATCCAGAAATGTGGTCAGAAAAGCAACTTCTGGGAAGTGTAATACAGTGGTATGATGCAGGTATACAATAAGATCTGCTTCATTAAGCAAGATTAAGATAAGAAAAATGGAACCATTGATTCTTTTCAAAAATCTTTTAATGTGTTTATTGGCTGCATCTGGATTTCAAAAGTTAACAAATGACAGGTTAGGATAATCAAAGGGACTAAGTACAAAGATGTGAATGGGATGTAGGAGAAACCCAGACTGTTACCAATAAACCTGTTTCTGAACCTAGATCCAGAAGGACAGGAGCAAGGAGAGGTTACTGGAAACCTTGAAAAGTAAAATTCCATAAAGCAGGGGCCTCTGGTGGAAAGAAACAGCCAGAATGAGGAAAGGAACAAGGAGAACAAATATCGCAGCCTCATTCTCCTCCCTCATTCTAATCTTCTGCCAGGAATCCCCAGTGGCCAAATTCACCCAGAAATCAGAGGGAATGGGAACACTGCACAGGCTAGGATCATGGTACACTGATTCTTAAAACTGGAAGCTATCCAGTATTTTAGCAGAAGTGAGATAATGTGACAATGAAATCCATGAGAACGTCATAGATACTGTAGGAATGCCTACAAAGGAACATAGGTTAGGCACAGAACTCTGGAATAGAAGGACTGGGTTCAAATCCTGCTTCTACTGCCTTAGCTCTCTTGTGCCTCAGTTTCCTCATCTATATAATGGTGATAATGATAGTACCTACTTCGTAGGTACTGTTATTATTTGGATTAAATCTGTTACTGTATGTAACTTGCTTAGAACAGTGACTCAGTGTGAGTCGCTCAGTCATGTCTGACTCTTTGCTACCCTTTGGATTGTAGCCTTCCAGGTGGCTCTGTCCATGGAATTCTCCAGGCAAGAATATTGGAGTGGGTTGCCATTTCCTTCTCTAGGGGATCTCCCCGACCCAGGGATCGAACCTGGGTCTCCTGCACTACAGGCAGATTCTTTACCATCTGAGTCACTAAGAAAGCCCCACAGTGACAGGCCCATAGTAAACAGTATATAACTGTTGGCTACTATTATTACTTCAATATTATGTGTCTTTGGGAATTTAGAGAAGGAAAACATTACTTCTAGCTGGAGAGAAGGCTTGTTGTAGAAAGTAACATTTGAAATGGACCTTGAATGATGGATTTGAAGGAGGCAAGGATAAATGTCTGGAAAAACATTTCAGGCACTAGGTATAGTAGGCTCAGACACTTGGCAGAGGTCAGAGTATTTGGCAAATGGTCCAGTTTGACTGGAGTATAGGATACAGCAAGGAATAGATACAGCTTCCCCACTCCCCTCTGTCTGAAAATGGAATGTTCCTTTGAAACCTTGTACGAATCAAAATGGTGCAAAGTAAACAAGCATTACCTTATGACCTGCAAAAAGTGAGTCAAAATAAAACACAGGGGCCCACAAAGTTCAAAGCTATGGAGGCTTGATGCTGAGATGCTGAGTGTAGTTCCCTGGGAAGGAGTTTGGTGGCGCCACTTTTGCTGCTGAGGAGCCCACTGCCTCTAAAACAGTTTTTGAAAAACAAACTCTTAACGCTATTTTTCATTTCTCATTTTTTTTTGAGAAAGCAAAAGTCCTCTCCAGACTTCTCTCAGTCAGCTAAAACAGGTATTAATGCAGGTCTTTCATAAAAGCTAAGTGGCATAAGCAGACTTTGAAAAGCAGAGTCAGATTGCAGGGAGCTTTGAACACCAGGCATCACTTGGTAAACAATGAGGAAAATTATTTTTTAAGCAAAGCTCCAATTTTTTTAGAAGATTACAGAATATTTTATAAATAAATGCACAAACATATTCTAGAGTAAATCAAGAAATGTTTATCTAGAGAGCATGTTTTCAAGATAGATCACAAATGTCATACAATTATAGAAAGAATATATATAGGAAAGGAAAAAAGGGAGGTAGGATGTATTTTATTAACCTATCGTACAGAGAAAAATATATTCCCATCTGAATGCAGAGTTTCAAAGAATAGCAAGGAGAAATAAGAAAACCTTCCTCAGCAATCAATGCAAAGAAATAGAGGAAGACAACAGAATGGGAAAGACTAGAGATCTCTTCAAGAAAATTAGAGATACCAAGGGAACATTTCATGCAAAGATGGGTTCGATAAAGGATAGAAATGGTAGGGACCTAACAGAAGCAGAAGATATTAAGAAGAGGTGGCAAGAATACACAGAAGAACTGTACAAAAAAGATCTTCACGACCCAGATAATCACGATGGTGTGATCACTCACCTAGAGCCAGACATCCTGGAATGTGAAGTCAAGTGGGCCTTAGAAAGCATCACTACGAACAAAGCTAGAGGAGGTGATGGAATTCCAGTTGAGCTATTTCAAATCCTGAAAGATGATGCTGTGAAAGCGCTGCACTCAATATGCCAGCAAATCTGGAAAACTCAGCAGTGGCCACAGGACTGGAAAAGGTCAGTTTTCATTCCAATCCCAAAGAAAGGCAATGCCAAAAACTACCGCACAATTTCACTCATCTCACACGCTAGTAAAGTAATGCTCAAAATTCTCCAAGCCAGGCTTCAGCAATAAGTGAACCATGAAATTCCAGATGTTAAGCTGGTTTTAGAAAAGGCAGAGAAACCAGAGGTCAAATTGCCAACATCCGCTGGATCATCGCAAAAGCAAGAGAGTTCCAGAAAAACATCTATTTCTGCTTTATTGACTATGCCAAAGCCTTTGACTGTGTGGATCACAATAAACTGTGGAAAATACTGAAAGGGATGGGAATACCAAACCATCTGACCTGTCTCTTGAGAAACCTGTATGCAGGTCAGGAAGCAACAGTTAGAACTGGTCACGGAACAACAGACTGGTTCCAAATAGGAAAAGGAGTACATCAAGGCTGTATATTGTCACCCTGCTTATTTAACTTCTATGCAGAGTGCATCATAAGAAACGCTGGGCTGGAAGAAACACAAGCTGGAATCAAGATTGCCGGGAGAAATATAAATAATCTCAGATACGCAGATGACACAACCCTTATGGCAGAAAATGAAGAAGAATTAAAGAGCCTTTTGATGAAAGTGAAAGAGGAGAGTGAAAAAGTTGGCTTAAAGCTCAACATTCAGAAAACTAAGATCATGGCATCTGGTCCCATCACTTCATGGGAAATAGATGGGGAAACAGTGGAAACAGTGTAAACTTTATTTTGGGGGGCTCCAAAATCATTGCTGATGGTGACTGCAGCCATGAAATTAAAAGACGCTTACTTCTTGGAAGGAAGGTTATGACCAACCTAGATAGCATATTTAAAAGCAGAGACATTACTTTGCCAACAAAGGTTCGTCTAGTCAAGGCTTTGGTTTTTCCAGTGGTCATGTATGGATATGAGAGTTGGACGGTGAAGAAAGCTGAGAGCCAAAGAATTGATGCGTTTGAACTGTGGTGTTGGAGAAGACTCTTGAGAGTCCCTTGGACTGCAAGAAGATCCAACCAGTCCCTCCTAAAGGAGATCAGTCCTGGGTGTTCACTGGAAGGACTGATGTTGAAGCTGAAACTCCAATACTTTGGCTACCTCATGCAAAGCGTTGACTCATTGGAAAAGACCCTAATGCTGGGTAGGATTGGTGGCAGGAGGAGAAGGGGACAACAGAGGATGAGATGGCTGAATGGCATCACCGACTCGATGGACATGGGTTTGGTTAAACTCTGGGAGTTGGTGATGGACAGGGAGGCCTGGCGTGCTGCAATTCACGGGGTCACAAAGTCGGACACGACTGAGCAACCTAACTGAACTGAACTGAACAGAGAAAAAAGTCACCAATTTTGAGCTACATGCAGTAATTAAACACATTTAAGAGCAACTTAAAAGCATTTTTTCCAAACAAAATATTATTCACATAGAAATAGAAGAAACTTCATACGTTGTATAATTCAGCATTAGTGTAGGGGAACCCAAAGAGGATTATCTGCTAGTCCAACCTAGTTCAGAATTCAGTGTCTCAAACATGAACCAGTCCCTTCATGCAGATAGAGGAGAAATTATCAATGTATTAAAGAGCATAAAGGAAGAAAGAAATTATACTTTTTCACCAAAAAAATACCAAAACACCACTCTTTAAACAAATTACATAAGATTTATTGCAATCACTAGTTATATTGTGTTTAACAATGACATTGTTTCTACAGCTAAACTTTAGCTATATTTTTATAGTAGTTTTACATAGCTTTATATTCAGATAACAGTGTGAAAATATTGTCTGCCTTAAAACACAGAAAAGTGAATTTACAAAGTATAAATTGTGACTATCTGCACAACTAGCATTGAATTAGAGTGAAAAATTTAGATTTGGCACTATCTGTTTGTACATGTAGTCATATTCTTGACTGAATAAGGTTATTCTGACATAAATTTAAACTTCCATTCAATGCCAGGGAGGACAGACCTAAGCATTCAAGTTATCTGAACACAGTGAAAGAAAATGGGAGCAGACAAATGAAATCAAATCTAGGGCAATATAGAGACATCCTTACATTATTTAGGATGTTCTTTATTATTTGGTCTAAACGATTTACATTCACATGGAAAAGGTACAAAACGGAAAACAAGATATTAAACCAGCCAGATATCATCAACTAAAAATTAATTCAGAGAAACAGTCACTCAGTGTAGTAAGTGACAGCAGAAAATTGTGTTAGAGCATTCTTTGTCCGCTGACGAAAACCTGATCATATTTTGTTTCGACATGGACTCCAATAAGTGCTATGTCCTTTGGAGAGTATAGCATTTAGCACAGTGTTGTGAGTCTAAGCTGTCAATTCAAACTGCCTGCGTTAAAGCTTTGGTTCTGCCATTATTACTCTATGTGTCAATTTCCTCATCTCCTTATCAACACTGTCCCAGTGTAAGGCTAAATAAACCCTATCTCTAGTGGAATGGGGAGGATTATGTGAGATTTTATGTGTAAAGAAGCCAGTGAGTGGCATATAGGAAAAACTCAATAATATTAGCTGTTTTGCTTTTCCTCTTTTTTTCCTTTTCACTTGGAGCCCAAACTACGCTGACGTAATTGGCAACATGACATCAAGAAATTATGGAAAACATGGGTGATTTAGAAGATACCTGCAAAGACAATACTGAAAGAATACTTTGAAAAGAACTTTCTTCCCCAGAAATTACCATTATTTAACACATTTCATTTTTCTACATGAAAATATTTCCTTTACATCAATCCTTTTTATCTTGCCATCTATTTACCTATCTCTGAACTTAAGCCATAAATTTAAATGAAAAATTCCTGGGGAAAATTTTATAAGCAATTACGGATACATGAAAACGTCATTTGCATGATCTTGAAATACACTTTTGTTTTGCTATGTAGTTTACTTTAATCTGACAAAGTAAAAATATTGAATAAGATCTTTCTTTCAACATGTACATGTTCATGCCCTAATCTTATAGTTATCACAGAAAATAGTGTTACACAGTGTGTAAAATATTTAAATGGAGGGAAAACCATAATCACACCAATAAAGGCTTTAAACTCCTAAATTTCCTTTCCTTTCCTGTGTTATTTGAAAGAATTAGAATATCCCCATGTGAATAGTTCAGATTTTATAGAGCATATCTTTTATTTATAGACTGAACTTTCTTCCCTACATTCTTTTTAGACATAATCTATGCAAACCTCACAGAGAAATGCCTGTCTTGAGTAAATACAAATGGCAGGTAGTTGAAAGAAGAACGTTTACAAAATTTTACCATGTGAGCTCTGCTTATACATTGTGAGGATGAATTACCTAGACGATTTAAGAAAAAAAATTTTTTTTACTCATACTATGTAGTAATTGTGAATAGTGTTAACATCTTCTTGATTATTTTTGCATTCAAATGCAAAAACTTTCACTGGGTCAACATCTCATCTTCTTGACCTTCACTTATTCACTAATTCATTCATTTATTCACTCATACACTCATGGTTTGATTTGATTCAAAAAATCAAACATCACGGTCTTCTTTGTGCTAAGCAATTTACTACCTATCATATACCCCTTCATAATTCACAGCCTTGTCATGGCAAAGGGGCATGTATAACTCACTGAACCTATGAGCCTTGCCATGCAGGGCCACCCAAGATGGATGGATCATAGTGAAGAGTTTTGACAAAATGTGGTCCAGTGGAGGAGGAAATTGGCAAACCATTCACCTATTCTTGTTGGGAGAACCCTATGAACAATATGAGAAGGCAAAAAGATATGACCCTGGGGATGAGCTCCCCAGGTTGGAAGGTGTCCAGTATGCTATTAGGGAAAGAGTGGAAGGCAATTACTAATGACTCCAGAATAAAAGAAGCAGCTGGGCCAAAGCAGAAACAACACTCAGTTGTGGATGTGTCTGGTGGTGAAAGTAAAGTCCGATGCTATAAAGAACAATATTGCATGGGAACCTGTAATGGTAGGTCCATGAATCAACGTAAATTGGATGTGGTCAAACTGGAGATGACAGGATTGAACACAGACATCTTAGGAATCAGTGAACTAAAATGGACAGGAATGAGTGAATTCAATTCAGATGACCATTACGTCTACTACTGTGGGCAAGAATCCCTTAGAAGAAATGGAGTAGCCTTCATAGTCAGTAAAAGAGTCTGAAATGCAGTACTTGGTGCAGTCTCAAAAATGACATAATGACCTCGGTTTGTTTCCAAGGCAAACCATTCGACATCACAGTAATCCAAGTCATCCAATGTAATCCAAGTCATCCAATGCTCCAACCACTGATGCTAAAGAAGCTGGAGTTTAATGGTTCTATGAAGACCTACAACATCTAGAACTAGCACCAAAAAAAGATGTCCTTTTCATCATAGGGGATAGCAATGCAAAAGTAGGAAGTCAAGAGATACCTGAAGTAACAGACAAGTTTGACCTTGGAGTACAAAATGAAGCAGCACAAAGGCTAAGAAGAATTTTGCCAAGAGAACACACTAGTCATAGCAAACACCCTCTTCCAACAACACAAGACATGACTCTATGCGTGGACATCACTAGGTGGTCAATACTGAAATCAGATTGATTATATTCTTTGCAGCCGAAGATGGAGAAGCTCTATACAGTCAGCAAAAACAAGACCAGGAACTGACTGTGGCTCAGATATGAGCTCCTTATTGCAAAATTGAGGCTTAAATTGAAGAAAGTAGGGAAAACCACTAGGCCTTTCAAGTATGACCTAAATCAAATCCCTTGTTATTATACACTGGAGGTGACTAATAGATTCAAGGGGTTAGATCTGATAGACAGAGTGCCTGAAAAACTATGGATGGAGGTTCATAACATTATATAGGAGGCAGTGACCAGTACCATCCCAAAGAAAAGAAATGCAAGAAGGCAAAGTGGTTGTCTGAAGCTTTACAAATAGCTGAAGAAAGAAGAAAAGCAAAAGGCCAGGAAGAAAGGAAAAGATATACCCCAACTGAATGTGGAGTTTCAGAGAATAGCAAGGAGAGATGAGACAGCCTTCTTAAATGAACAATGCAAAGAAACAGTAAAATGGGAAAGACTAGAGATCTCTTCAAGAAAACTAGAGGTACCAAGGGAACATATCATGCAAAGATAGGCTCAATAAAGGATAGAAATGGTATGGACCTAACAGAAGCAGAAGAGATTAAGAAGAGGTGGCGAGAATACACAGAAGAACTGTACAAAAAAGGTCTTAATGACCCAGATAACCACGATGATGTGGTCACTCACCTAGATCCAGACATCCTGGAGTGTAAAGTCAAGTGGACCTTAGGCAACAATACTACAAACAAAGTTAGTTGAAGTAATGGAATTCCAGCTGAGTTGTTTAAAATTCTAAAAGATGATGCTATTAAAGTTCTGCATGCAATACATCAGCAAATTTGAAAAATTTAGCAGTAGCCAGCGAACTGGAAAAGGTCAGTTTTCATTCGAATTCCGAAGAACTGAAGTGCCAAAGATTGTTCAAACTACCATACAACTGCGTTTATTTCACAGGCTAGCCAGTTTAGCTCAAAATCCTTCAGGCTAGGCTTCAGCAGTACATGAACTGAGAACTTCCAGATGTATGAGCTGGGTTTATAAAAGGCAGAGGAACCAGAGACCAAATTGCCAACGTTTGCTGAATCACAGAGAAAGCAAGGGAATTCCTGAAAAATATCTACTTCTGCTTCATTGACTACACTAAAGCCTTTGAGTGTGTGAATCACAACAAACTGTGGAAAATTCTTAAAGAGATGGGAATACCAGACCACCTTACCTGTCTCCTGTGAAACCTGTGTGTGGGTCAAGAAACAACAATTAGAACTGGACATGTAACAACAGACTGGTTCAAAATTGAGACAGGAATACGTCAAGGCTGTATATTGTCACCCTGCTCATTTAACTTCTATGCAGTATACATGATGCAAAATGCCAGGCTGGATGAATCTCAAGCTGGAATCAAGATTGCTGGGAGAAATATCAACAACTTCAAATATGCAGATTATACCACTCTAATGGCAGAAAATGAAGAGGTACTAAAGAGCCTCTTGATTAGGGTGAAAGCAGAAAGTGAAAAAACCAGCTTGAAAGTCAACATTAAAAAAACTAAGATAGTGGCATCTGGTCCCATCATGTCATGGCAAATAGAAAGGGAAAAAGTGGAAGCAGTGACAATTTTTTTTTCCTTGGGCTTCAACGTTACTTCGGACGGTGATTGCAGCCATGAAATCCAAATATGCTTGCTTCTTGGAAGGAAAACTATGACAAACCTAGACAACATACTAAAAGGCAGAGTCATCTCTTTGCCAATAAAGGTCCATATAGTCAAAGCTATGGTTTTTCCACTAGTCATGTATGAATGTGAGAGTTGGACCATAAAGAAGGCTGAGCACCGAAGAGTTGATGCTTTCAAATTGTGGTCCTGGAGAAGACTCTGGAGAGTCTTTTGGACAGCAAGGAGATCAAACAAGTCAATCCTAAAGGCAATTAACCCTGAATATTCATTGGAAGGACTGATGCTGGAGGTGAAGTTCCAATACTGTGGCCACCTGACTCAAAGATCCAACTCATTGGAAAAGATCTTGTTGCTTGGAAAGATTGAAGGCAACAGGAGAAGAGAGCAGCAGAGGATGAGATGGTTGGATACCATCACTGATTCAGTGGACATGAATTTGAACAAACTCTGGGAGATAGCAGAGAAGGCAATGGCAACCCACTCCAGTACTCTTGCCTGGAAAATCCCATGGACGGAGGAGCCTGGTAGGCTGCAGGCCATGGGGTCATGAAGAGTCGGACACGACTGAGCGACTTCACTTTCACTTTTCACTTTCATGCATTGGAGAAGGAAATGGCAACCCACTCCAGTGTTCTTGCCTGAAGAATCCCAGGGATGGAGGAGCCTGGTGGGCTGCCATCTGTGGGGTCGCACAGAGTCGGCCACGACTGAAGTGACTTAGCAGCAGCAGCAGCAGCAGCTAGGAGATAGTGAAGGACAGAGGAAACTGGCATGCTGCAGTCAGACTTAGTGACTGAAAAACAAAAACCTATCATATAACATATAGAAACACAACACATGTTCATTTTTTCCATAAAATCACTATGTTAGCCGTATTTTCTTGTTTCTTTTTGTTTTCTTTTTGGTTTGAGTCTTTAATAATTAAATAAAATATGTAGGCTGAAGATCTGTCATTTATCTTACTGATATGGCATCAACATGCTTATAATCTTTATCATTTAATGGAAACCGTTCTCACTTTCCTTCCTTCACCTATTTACACCCATCATAATATCATCTTCTTCAGAAAGGCTCACCTGCCACCCATCTTGTCTCACCCCCTCAGCACCCCTAAGAGGTTTGCTGTGCAGCTGCAGCACCCCATGCCCATCTCTCCCCAGCACTCACTCTCCATGAGCCTCTTCCACTCATAAGCATCTCAGGAAAAATAGGATCTCTGTGTTATTCACCTTTGTATCCCTTTGTGTCCCTAAGGCAACACTTGACACAGATTAAGAACTCAACAGAGGCCAAAGATTGTTCAAACTACCATACATCTGCGCTTATTTCACAGGCTAGCCAGGTTATGCTCAAATCCTTCAGGGCTAGGCTTCAACAGCAAGTGAACCGTGAACTTCCAGATGTTCAAGCTGGATTTAGAAAAGGCAGAGGAACCAGAGATCAAATTGCCAACATCCACTGGATCATCGAAAAAGTGAGAGAGTTCCAGAAAAACATCTATTTCTGCTTTATTGACTATGCCAAAGCCTTTGACTGTGTGGATCACAGCAAACTGGAAAATTCTTCAAGAGATGGGAATACCAGACCACCTGACCTGCTTCCTGAGAAATCTGTATGCAGGTCAAGAAGCAATAGTTAGAACTGGACATGGAACAACAGAGTGGTTCCAAATTGGGAAAGGAGTACAACAAGGCTGTATATTGTCACCCTGCTTATTTAACTTATATGCAGAGTACATCATGCAAAATGCTGGACTGGATGAAGCACAAGCTGGAATTAAGATTGCCAGGAGAAATATCAATAACCTCAGATATGCAGATGACACCACCCTTATGGCAGAAAGCAAAGAACTAAAGAGCATCTTGATGACAGTGAAAGAGGAAAGTGAAAAAGTTGGCTTAAAACTCAACGTTCAGAAAATTAAGATCATGGCATCCGGTCCCATCACTTCATGGCAAATAGATGGGGAAACAGTGGAAGCAGTGACAGACTTTATTTTGGGGGTGCTCCAAAATCACTGCAGATGGTGACTGCAGCCATGAAATTAAAAGATGCATGCTCCTTGGAAGAAAAGCTATGACCAACCTAGACAGCACATTAGAAAGCAGAGACACTACTTTGCCAACAAAGATCTGTCTAGTCAAAGCTATGGTTTTTCCAGTAGTCATGTATGGTTGTGAGAGTTGGACTATAAAGAAAACTGAGCACCGAAGAATTAATGCTTTTGAACTGTGGTGTTGGAGAAGACTCTTGAGAGTCCTGAGTAAGGAGACTCAACCAGTCCATCCTAAAGGAAATCAGTCCTGAATATTCATTAGAGGGACTGAGGCTGAAGCTGAAACTCCAATACTTTGGCCATCTGATGCGAAGAACTCACTCGTTGGAAGACCCTGATGCTGGGAAAGATTGAAGGTGGGAGGAGAAGGAGACAATAGAGGATGAGATGGTTGGATGGACATGAGTTTGAGCAAGCTCGGAGAGTCGGTGATGGACAGGGAGGCCTGGCACGCTGTAGTCCACGGGGTCGCAAAGAGTCGGACATGACTGAGTGACTGAACTGAACAGTATCTTAAGATAAACTGCCTTTGAATGGGAGCTTTCTTTCCTGTACTTTGAGGTCTAAAAGATGTATCTAGAAAATTTGCTACTGTGGAAAATGAAGACTGCTTAAATCGAATGGGGGCCAGGGAAGGGCCTGTGGTTTTCTTTTTGATTAACTGCTGTAACACTGTCCTTCAGGCAGCTGAGGGAGTTTCATATTTTCTTTAGACATCATTAGGCGCTGAAGCTCTTGCAGGACAACTTTGATGCTGTACGAATTCTGCCATTTTGCTAGCACTGATATGGCTCTTGGGTCCACCACTCCATTATAACTATTAACTCCATTAATATTAATTTTTGTTACAAATCTTACAAAGGGGGGTGCTTCTGGGTATTTAGGTACACATTCTATTTTAAGGTTGTATATTTGGTTTTCATAAATTGTTCTTGGAGGCCCAATTATCATCCATGTCCATCTTGTAAGTGTCACATCTTCATCATCTTATAGACCCCAGCTAACTCTGCCATCTCCTACTCCTTTCTGGCCTTCTTCGAGTTCTTCCAGCAGTCAGAAATTGTGAGGGACTTTTACTCATGCAAAAAACTGCTGTAAATTGTCGTACGTCAAGCTTGCTGCTTACAAAACTATCTGTAATAACGAGCACAACCAGAAGGAAGAGGCACATGGTTCATTACTGATGAAGTGACGACTAAACCAGGGCTAGGTGACAGAACCTACAACCAGCACAAGATGATCACACAGTGAGACACACAGGAACGAGACCAGCTAAGAGACTACAGGTTCTCATCTGCCAGCTCCAGATCTTTCTGGGGAACACTTTTGAATGCAATGGAAGACTGTAACCTCCACCATGCACGTGGTGAAATGTTCATAAAAGGACTGGGTGGATGAGGCTGCTCCAACATATGCAGATTTAGAATGTAATGGGCTTACTCTTTTGGCACTCCGTTTTTGGTTAACTGTCAGGGTAGCCTGTGGGATGCTGGATCAGAGGAAAGACCTGGCTGCCAAGGGCTACTCTTTGAGGCCCTGCAATCCTGGCCAAGGCAGGAGGATGTAACCTGTCATAACACGAGCATCCTGAGGATTCTGGTGGGTTTTTCACAGTTTCACCCTCTAATATCTATGCAGAAATCACACAACAGACCCCTTAACCAGTGGGGCATCCTTTCAGTCACCCTTCAGGATCCTGTTTCTCTCATTCTTGCTCAGGGGCTTCTCTGAAGTCAGGGCCAAACGGACATCCCCAAGGCTCCTCCCTCTGCTCAGACACCCAGCATCCAATAAAGGACTTTCATCTATTTGGAGATGCCTCCTCATCCTCTAGGGGGCCCCTCGATGTCATCTAAAGAGCCACCAGCCCCTGATTTCTCCAGAGTGGCTCTGGTGTCACCCATTGCCTGCTTCAGCCATTTTGCAGCACCGCATGGGTGGGCCCTTCCTCTCAACAGGGCCTTCACACTGCCCTCCATTTGCTTTTGTTTGTTTTTTCTGACCTTTAGCAAAGTTCCTTGATAATGTAGTAAATGTGATATTTCAATCATAATTTAGAATTTCAGCATGAATCACCTCTTCTGTTTTCTTGAGGTGCTGTTTCCATGATAAGCCCGTGTGCCATAACTACTGAAGCCCACTCGCCTTGAGCCCAAGCTCCGCAACAAGAGAGCCACCGAAATGAGAAGCCTGTGCACTGCAACTAGAGAGTGGCTCCCACTCACTGCACCTAAAGAAAGCCCATGTGCAGCAGCAAAGACCCACTGGGGCCAAAAAGAATAAATAAATAAATTTAAAAAAAAAAAAGAAAGGAAAAAGACTTAAAGATCATACACTGAAATATGGATGTTCGTTCTCTGAGATGAAAGCAATGAGTTTTCACCTTCATGCCTCTCTGGAATTTTAGGATTTTCTGCAGTGAAATATATTTCTTATAAAATCAGGTAAAATATGCTGAATTTTAGTGAATCATATCAGAACCAAGAAACTTCAATTCATCAAAGTGTTAGGTTCCGAGAACTGAAAGAGGTGCTTGTGTGGGGACTGAGAATGTTTGAGATAGTTGATACTAACTCTGAAGACCCAGATAGAGCAGATAATTAAGACAGACAGAAGAGAAAAGATTATGCTAATCATGAAATCCAATAAATGAGGAAGTAGCAAAATCAAAATAAAAATGAGTATAAGGCAGATTAATAAGGACAATCAGATTCCTTTCTTTAGAAACATGTTTTATTTGAAACTAGAGTGATTATTAAATTAGATAATCAACCTTATTCACCAGCCTTCACTTTAAATTACTGTGGGCTTCCTCTGCAAATCAAACTCATTCTCCAAAATGTAAGAATTACTGCTTTTAAGAATACACCCTTATGTTGTGAGAAAGTGAAAGTATTAGTCATCCAGTCATGTCTGACTCTTTGCAACCTCATGAACTGTAACCCGCCAGACTCCTCTGTCCATGGAATTCTCCAGACAAGAATACTGGAGTGAGTTGCCAGGCCCTTCTCCAGGGGATCTTCCTGATCTCAGGATCGAACTCAGGTCTCCTGCATTGCAGGTGGACTCTTTGCTACATGAACCACCAGGGGAGCAGTCCTAAAGTGATTCCAAATGGAAAGTTCCCAGAGAAATTTTGAGTAATGTCAGCAAACTTTGAAAGCAATATTTATCATCATTATGTGTGTTCTCAATTTGTTTTTATACTCATATTCTATAAACCCTGAAAACAAGTAGAAAGACAGAAACTTTTACTGAATGACCACACTTCTCTTTTTCAAGCCTGCCTTGCTCTGCTCTCAGAAATGCTCTCAGGCTTCAGTCTTTGTGACAGACTGGGGTCTTCTGCTACTCCAAACCTCTGTTGATTCCTCCCATTGGTTTCCTATGATGTGAACCATAACCAGTGTCCACCAGACAGTGACCTTTGCTTCCCTAGTATTCTATCAGCGCTGTCAACTTGAGGGGACCCTGTTGCTGCACTGGAGCTGAGATAATAGCAACAGGAACCATGTATACAACTCCTCAGTTCTCCTCACAGTGCCTAGAACAGTATCATGCATGCAGTAGCATCTCAGTATTGATTTTGGTTGAATGAATGAAAACAACTTTTCATCCCCATTACACAACTAACTATTCAGTGGTTTTGCAACACATAATTCTACCCTGAGACTGTATCACAGCATGAAATGAGAAAACAATATGAGAGTTCTAGTACAGTCCCAGGAAAGGGGCATTCATTTCTCTGCACTTGAATCCTCCATCTCCAGTTCCTGACTACTTTGAATTTAAAGGTACTTCTATGTTTGCTTTCTAAAAGCAGGATCATCTCATGTATATATATATTAATATAAATGCATAGGTTTCCTTCGGATGCCTCTGTGTCTTTAGGAAGCAGATATGTGTAAAGTGTATGTCCTCTAGCTAAATATAATTTGTTGCTATGTACCTTCAGTTTCTGTTGTATCTTAGGAAATTTGTCTCCCCAGTGGTAGATTGGTCAGAAAATGCTGACGTAATGGAGAACCACTCTGGGAATCTGCAAATTTGAGGTTGACTTGCCAGTATCCAAAATAACAAGCCTGGCATGAATCATGGCGTTTCAAAGATAGCAAGATTGGCAGCCAGTCATCCAGTCAATATTTTATAGCAAAGGTGAGGAAAGTGAGACCCCAAAAGCTTAAGTGACTTTTGAAGAACATTTTGCTAATCATTGAAAAAGTCAGAATTTAACCCAGATATCCTACTCTCTAATCATCACATTGTAGTATTATTCCACACAATGAGAGATGAACAGGTGTTACTTTTTTTAAATCAGCATGTTTGAGATTAGGTTATTTCTGAGCAAACAATCAATAGCCTTATCCAGTTTATAAATTCCTTGAGAGTAGGAACTGTGTCTTATACATTTTTTATCACTCACATATTAAATATATTATGGAGCACTTAGTATCTCTCAAATAAGTATTTTTTGATTTGACTACTTGATTAACTGAGTACAGAATTAATATGTAATTAGACAATAATTTATAGTACAACAAATAATACAGTTAGAAAAATGGACACTGTTTTGAAAAAGAAAGTTACACAACTTGGTAGTTTTTTTGGAGAGGTAATATGAATAATTAAATACATATATTTTAGAACCCTAGGTCTGCTATTTAATAGCTTTGTGACTATGGGAAAATTAATTTTTTAAATATCTCTTCCTTCACCTTATAGTGGGAATAACACTTACCTCATATGGTTGCTTTAAAGATTAAATGTGGTTGTCTGCATAGGTACTTAAAGTGCCTTCAGATGGCAAACAGCCAACAAATACTGTATGATCAGCTAAAATATGAGCACAGTAATACCTAAACCTTAAAGTTTTTAGAAGTCAGAATATAAATAAATGAAAAAACCTGTCTAGCTGGAGAATATTATTTTTAACTCTCTTCTTATCTGTTCTCTGAAGAAAGCAATGGAAAATGTGTCTTTATCTGCAGACAATCTGGTGCCATAGAAATAGCAACCTGCTCCAGGAATATTGCTATGTAAGGGAAAAACACCATGGGATATCCATGATTAAGTAGTTATTGATGGTAATGAAGATGTATTTTTTTCCAAATGAAATCTAAACTTAGCTTGTGGGGATGAATTTTTAACTTTTTCTAAACTTTTAAAATGTCATGAAAATATCGAACACTGCTATACTTTTTTCCATAAATTTGTGCTCCATGTAAAACTATGTAACTTTTAAATGTTTGCATCAACTGTCCCAGCACTTAGAAGAAAAATAAATAATACTCAAAGAAAAGTTGTCAAAGAGAAAGTAGCCATAATATATTTTAAAATTACTTTTAAGTACAGTTGCCGTTTCAGAAAGATGGAATTTGCCTAACAAGCTCATAGATTTATCTATACATGACTCAAAAGCTTAGCACCACAATTACGATAACAGTGTCTGTAAAATTATATCCTAAGTTTCAAGGCTTTCACTGTTTCAGGCAAGTTCAGTCACATCTCAAATGACTTCCTTTTCCATGGATATCAGAATAAAACACTTTTAGGTCCTTATAGTTTACTGGGAGTCTAAATGAGGACCTAATTGCCCAAGTTTAACATAAGACTTTCATGAAAATAAAACAGTGCTAAACTCTCCCAAACTCAATAACTATATTGTGATTATTTATGTCACCCCTATATTTCTCTTTTCAATTAATGTAGATGGACCTTATGGACTTCGAGTTAATTCTGATAAAGGACTAAAAGTAGGGGAAGTGTTCACTGTGGATATTGGAGAAGCCATCCTGTTTGATTGTTCTGCTGACTCTTATCCTCCCAACACCTACTCCTGGATCCAGAGGACAAACAATGCCACATACGTCATTAAGCATGGGCCTCGCTTGGAAGTTGCATCCGAGAAAATAGCCCAGAAGACAACTGACTATGTGTGCTGTGCTTACAACAACATAACTGGAAGGCGAGATGAAACTCACTTCACCATCATTATCACTTCTGTAGGTAAGTGGAACGTAAAAGGCAGGGATCCCGATGAAACCCAGATGCATGTTAGCCTTGCTCTGCTCCTATTTTATACTTGTGTGGAAGAGAATATCATTGTGTGTATCATATATTCTAGGAAGCTCTTTTTTGAGTTAACTAAGCCATGGTTTCTAACAGTCAAAGAAAAAAAAACCCAAAGAATAGTGGAGAGAGAAATCAGTTGCTATCTCTGAGGGGCTATAAAGAAAAAGAGAATTCAGTACAATCCTTCTAAATGTGCTTTCTTGATTTCTGGATTTTACAAACAGGAATGAAAGAGAAGCAGATTACCCATTTGTAAAAGTTCATATATACTGTTGCATTAAGTCAGACGAACACACCTCCATGAATTAGAAATGCGGTTTCCCTACCATCTGGCTTCCTTCTCACTGTCCTTCATGGGCTTCCCTTCTTCTTTCACCATTTGAAACCTGAAATCTGTGGGATTTAGCAACAGGGGTCTCAACACCTTGGAAACTACACAATTTTGTAAACTTGTGAAATTTGGCATTTTCTAAAAGTCATCTAATTTTTAGAAAGGTCATAAATCGAAAGAGTTAAGAATGATTGCCTAAAATACCAAAATGTCCACCAAATTCCCAACTTTCTGAGCCTTTTCTTCTCTCTACAGTATGATTTCATTCACTCCCATAGTTTCATGTGACACTGGTACATCCAAAATTTGTAAGACTCTAACACTGTATACACAATTACCTTCTAAATGTCTCCACTTTGATGTGCCAGAGGCAGCATACGGGTCCAATATATCAAAAGTGAAAAGTCCATTCTCCTCTCTCCTCTGTCCTCATCTTTTTTCAAAACACAGAACAAAGTTACATATAGTTTCTCTATATATTGCAATTATTTTACAGTAGAAAAATTAAGAGTTTTAGTTGGAGTTTCAATATCAAACTCTCAAAAATGAATGGAATGAATAGACAGTAAAGGAGAAGGATATAGTAGACCTGAAAAGCACCATGAACCAATTCAACATAATTAAGATTTATGCAATTTTTACACAACAGTAGTATGCAAATCCTATTCAAGTTCCCATAGCTCATTTGGCTTTTGAGCACTTAAAATATGGTTATGCCACTGAGGAACTGAAGCTTTTATTTTGTCCCTATTAATTTTAATTTAAGTATTTCTAGTGGCTAACATATATCTAGTGACTACCATATTGGACAATGCAGAGCTGGAATTTTTACCTGAATTATGTTTCATTTGGGCAGTAGTTAATAACATATTTTCCTTATAGGTCTCAAAAACATATATGTGTTTGTGTTAGTCTCTCAGTCATGTCTGACTCTTTGCGACCCCATGAATTATAGCCTGCCAGTCTCCTCTATCCATGGAATTCTCTAGGCAAGATTACTGGAGTGGGTTGCCATTCCCTTCTCCAGGGGATCTTCTTGACCCAGGGATCGGACCCAGGACTCTTGCACTGCAGACAGATTCTTCACCGTCTGAGCCACCAGGGTGTTTAGAGTTATATAAATCAGGCAATCAATCTTTCATTATTTGATACCTGTAATGGGCCAAATACTAGGGTAAATGCCATCTGAAAAAAATAATTCCTGCTAACAAGATGCTCACAACCTGATATGGGTGGGGGGCAGGCATGTAAGTAAACAGCTAGCATACTTTACTTTCTATTTTACCAAGTTTTTAATATATTTAACCAGCTTTTTACCTCAGTGGTTAACTGAAACATAATTTTTAAAAACAGCATAATTAAGTATATAATTTTGTGGCAATCTAGATGTTGTCTTAGACTTGTTCCTCATACTCATTGCAAGTGAAAACATGTCTATGATATGTAGGTGTGTACTGCACTGAAACATTTCTTACTACCTAAACTTTTTCTATTAATATTCAGTCAAGGTACCATCATGATATCAGAAGCCCCCAATATTTGATTCAGATCTTTTTACCAAAGTCCAAAGACAGCTATAGTCTTAATATCAAATAATTACCTTTTGCAAAATCTAAAAAACCTGTTTGACCTGTACAAAGACCAGACATTTGTTATTACTGTAAATAAGAAGAGCAGGTGCTTATTTTTCAGAGTAATTTAGTGTTGTCAACATTCATGACCTCTTTGTGGTTTGCAGAGCTGTTTTCCAATCCTCAAATGTCCACAGAACTTAAACAGTAGCAAATGGCAAAGAAAATGAGTAGTATTAATGTGTTTTAAGTATTTGATTTTTAGAAACTTGTCCAAATCAGTGAATCTCTACAATGCAAATTAGAGGTACAAACAAACCAGGTGGCTCAGTGGTAAAGAGTCCAAATCCACCTGCTAAACAGGAGTTGCAGTTTTGATCTCTGGGTCAGGAAGATCCCCTGGAGAAGGAAATAGCAACCCACTCTAGTATTCTTGCCTGGGAAACTCCATGGACAGAGGAGCCTGGCGGGCTACAGTCCATGGGGCCGTAAAAGAGTCAGACATGACTTAGGGAATAAACAACAACAACCTACAGTGAAACGATTGGACATCATTTGTAACTGTCAGTTGAACACTTACTGACCATCCACTCTGATGAGCTACCTATATTAATATCTGTAGAAAATTCAAAATAATTTAGAGTGGTAAGATGTCTGCCTATGAGATATTTTTAAAACCAAGTTACGTTTGACATAACCAGAGTCTAGTTGTAAGAAATAGAACATTTTTGTTTGTAATGAGGCAAAGAATATGGCCAATCAAAAAACCTCAGCAATAAGACATGAGAGGCAAAGGAAAAAGGAATCAAAGATGACTATGTAGTCATAAATTTGGAAAGAAAACAACAAGCACACTTTCATATTAGTGAGAAATAATGAAATATTTGTAGTGAAAAGTAATAACCTAGTATATAACTTTCAATAACAGAATAGCAATTAAAGCAATAACTTAGCATTCATATTTTGGAAGAACAATGATTTTATTACCATAATTAAAGACTTTCTTGAATGCAAGTATCTCTACTTTAAAATTTAACTGGGTCTAAATCACTATTGTGACATGCAATAGACATAAAATTAAAATGTTTATAATCAGAATTCAAATGTTCACATTTCATGACAACATTCCAATGTACAAGTTATTAGAGTTCTCAAGGGCCACATGGCCACAGTTTGAGATTTAGCCATAGTAGAAATATTTTTGTATGTGATCCCGCGAAATCCCCAATTTTTTAGTATCTATTTCTAACTGCACAACTTTTTCTAAAGAAGAGAATGGGAAAATGACCCTACTCCTAGGCAGGAAAATGAATTTACTGATTTCTATTAACTACCTAGAAATTTCTCCAGTTAAGATTTCCAGGAGATGTATTTCACTTTAGATCATGGAGGATAATAACTGAGATGAGCTACAACCCTTACATCCAGACCCTGAAGCCTTAGGTGACATCCCATGAGCATCTATCACAGAACAACTGTGTCTGTCAGGTGGGGCTCTGGTAGGGTGTGGAAATAGCATGCCCCCAGTAGACCATCTTCATCTCCATAGGAACATGAATCAGTGGCCATAATCAGCTTACAGACTGGATGGGAGAGATCTCTGGACTCCATTCTGATCTAGAAATAGACGCGCTGACTGGTGGCATATGGCTGTCTTGTTTTAGGTGCAGTCTCTCAAACAGCAGGGCTGCGATACCATGGATACCACGCCTCTTGCCTATATTTGCACTTAATATGTTATTACATTTTATTTGTTTGCCTAAGGAGGGGGCAAATAGCATTTGCACTAGGGCTTTGGTAAATGAGTCAATCGTGTTTAAATAAGGGGGAGAATGGCATGCTATGTGCTAAAGAATACAAAATTCTCTGAAAGGAGGGAAAGGGGAGCTGCTGCAAGTGTCCAGAACCACATTTGGGATCCCTGTACGTTCTCTGTGGCAGTAAGGTCAGAATTCCCCTGTTGTCTTAGTTTCAGTCTGGGTTCTAGAAATCCATCTCTCTACAGAACACTTGCCTGGGAGCTGACACCGCAGCAATTGTGCCACTTGATTTCATTCTGGACCTATCTGGCCTTTTTTATTTTGTAAATTTCAAATACTGACCTGGTAAGTTTTGTGTATTCTGGTGGAGAGAAGCAGTGTTTTGTTTTGTTTTTAATTTTTTGTTTTTAATTGGAGGATAATTGCTTTACAATGTTGTGTTGGTTTCTGCCATCAGTTCAGGCCAGTCGCTCAGCTGTGTCTGACTCTTTGTGACCCCATGGACTGCAGCATACCAGGCTTCCCTGTCCATCACCAGCTCCTGGAGCTTGCTCAAACTCATGTTCATCGAGTCAGTGATGCCATCCAACCATCTCATCCTCTGTCGTCCTCTTCTCCTCCTGCCTTCAATCTTTCCCAGCATCAGGGTCTTTTCCAATGAGTCAGTTCTTCACGTCAGGTGGCCAAAGTATTGGAGCTTCAGGTTCAGCATCAGTCCTTCCAATGAATATTCAGGACTGATTTCCTTTAGGATTGTATGGTTTCTGTCATACAGATCACTCACAAGCATATATATATATATATATATATATATATATATATATATATATATATATATGTATATATGTATATATGTATATATGTATACGTCCCTCCCTTTTGAGCCTCCCATCCACCCCACCCCCATCCCAACCCTTTAGGTCAGCACAGAGCGCTGGGCTAGGCTCCCTATTTTATACAGCAGCTTCCTACTAGCTATGCATTTTACACATGGTAGTGTATAGATAGGTAGATCGATCGATCACAGTGCTACTCTCTCAATTTGTCCCACCCTCTCCTTCCCCCACTGTGCCCACAAGGCCATTCTCTATGTCTGTATCTCTATTCCTGCCCTGCAAATAGGTCCATCAGTACCATTTTTCTAGATTCCATGTATGAAAAGCAGTGTTGAGAGAATCAGGATGCTCTAGAAGAGAAGGGGGCATAAACAGGGAAGATCATTAGTTCTGAGAAAAGGATTGCCTCTATTCTTCAGTCTCCAGGGAGAGGATACTTGGCCTTAACCATGGCCAAGGTTTTGAGCTGACAGGTGCTAGTCACCTCAGGATACTTTCTGATGGAGGGCTAACAGAGGCCAAAGGGAAGACAGGCCAGAGGGCAATAAGGAAGGAGCCTGGAGAAAAAAGGAAGTAATGCTAAAGAGAATGAGTTGGATCCCCTCTAGGACAGAATGTACAAATTCAGTCATTTCAGGAAACACAAAGTAAAAGGGACAAAAATTTAAAAATGAAGGAGAGGGGAGGAGATGTGTCTTATCTCATTTAAGACATCCAGTCCTTGTTTGTTAAACCTACTACAAGGCATAAGAATCCATAGGAGCGCCTAGCAGAGCCAGTGTATGCCAGGGTGTAACTTCAGCATTACGAGAAACACTCTGAAATAATAATTATTAGCATGTTTTCAAGCTTAAGGGGAAAAACAGCTGAGACTACATTAAAATATTCTTCATTGTAAAGTGTATTGTATTGTAGACAGTTGACCCAAATAAATGAGCGTTGAATTTAATTCTAGGGACTAGGGGATATTGAATTTTAGTGAAGGCAGTCCGGCTATCAAGAAGTGAGTGAGTTTGAGTACATCAAACCTGGTGCTAGAAAAGGTTAGAGGAAAAGTGAATATATTGAGCCTAACTGCCAATTGTTAAAACCATTAAAATTTTTGCAATCAGGGGAAAAATGTATTTCTCCAGTCTCCGTTCTAGGACTTACTGACTATGGCATGCATTTTCATTTCTCTGAAACTGTTTCTTTATCTGTACCTATAAATGACAATTTTAATTTCTTTATTATTTTCATTATTACTGGTATGACATGCCTATACCAAATAAATGGGAAACAAATGTACATTTGGTTTTATACACATATAATGCACATAAATGTAAGTGTATATATCTGAAAATTGGCTAATTTTGATTTCAGTAACTGGATCTAAAATGAACAAATAAGAGAATTCACTTGCTAAAAGTGGTGCCCAAGTAATATGCTGTATCTTAAATCATGCCACTTTATTACTTAGCATTTCTTATCAATTTTTTCTGCTATGTTACTTTGCTTTTGTATCACTGCTGGTGTCTCAGACCATTCTGTTTGCCTCTGTATTGACAGCCACACCAGAGTATGGGTCCTTCTGAATGTACACTTTAGAAGTAAAATTGAAGAGCTTTGTTGAGCTTCTAAAATTGTACCTCTGAAATGGTAGAGAATGTGAAAATCAGTCATATAAATAATATTGTCTGGAGATACTGGATCCTAAGAAGAGAAGTCTCAGGGGAGAAGTGAGAGCTTCATCAAACAATCTATGTGGCATCATGCAGGGTCTGATTTATTTGTTGTAGTTCCAGTTGGTAGAACCAAGTAGATTTGGGCCTAATGATTTAAAGGATTTCTATTTCTCATATAATGGTCAGGTAAGAGTGGTAGAAAGAGCAGAGAATCATAGTCAACACTACCAAATTAAATTTGAGTCCTATATTGAAATTTTAGCTTGAACATCTTTAATATGAAAGTTATTATTACTGCATTGTTTTGATTTGCATTTCTCTAATAATTAGTGATGTTGAGCATCTTTTCATGTGACTGTTGGCCATTTGTATGTCTTCCTTGAAGAAATATATATTTATGTCTTTTGTCCATATTTTGTTTGAGTTTTTTGGTTTTTTGATAATGAGCTGTATGAGCTGTCTATATATTTTGGAATTAAGTTTTTGTTGGTTGCATCATCTGCAAATATTTTTCCCCAGTTCTTAAGTTGCTTCTTTGTTTTGTTTGTGGTTTCCTTTGCTGAGTGTGCAAAAACTTACAGACTTTATTGGGTCTCACTGTGTTTTTTGCTTTTATTTATTTTGCCCTGGCAGACTAATCTAGGAAAATATTGCTGTGATTTATGTCACAGAATATTTTGCCTGAAAGTATTAATTCTGGTTAGATTTTTTTTCATCTCTAAAATCTAAGAGACATAAAGTGTACAACAAACAAACAGAGAGGAAAAGAGGAATAAAATAAACTCCTAATAAAACCAAATTAAGAAAAAAGAGCAAAAATGTAGGATATGTAGAAAAAAACCAGATTATAGTTAGAAACCAAAATACATTAATAATTACATTATATATTAATGGACTAAATATTCCAACTATAAAAGACAAGTATTGTAAAGCTAGGTATTAAAATACTATTTAACACATATAAGAGATATACATTATATAAAGGATGCTGAAAGTAAATGAATGAACAAAAAAGCCATGCAAATGGTCCAAAGAAAGCTGATGTGGCCACACTAGTACCAAAGAAATTAGATAAGAATTAGATATATTTCTTAAGACAATAAATATGACTTTAGGTTAAAAATGGACATTTCATAAAAATGAAGTGGTCTGTTCAGCAGGAAGATATAAAAATTCAGAGTTTATATGCATCTATTAGAATAGCTTCCAAGTACATCTAATAAATAGCAAAAATTGACAAGAGAGAGAGAAAAATCCACAGTGGGAGATTTTAGCATATGACTGATAGAACAAGCAGTCAAAAACCTAATAATAATAAAGGAAAACAATTTGACCTACATGAAATAATATGAATATTACACACTACAACTACAGAATTCAGGGGATATTGTTCAATTAATAAGATTGTTGCCATGTATGAAAGTGATGGAGAGATTGTTGATTGTTACACTTAAGTGATGAAGATGATAATACAGAGAAAATTTTAAAGTGCATTGTTTCCATAGCCATTGCATTATATATGGCCAAAACGTATTTGAGTTCTTCCAGTATTCAAAAACTATTATCCAGTTTAACAAAGCAGTTATTAAAATTACTGTTACATGAAGTTCCAACAAATGTCACCATTGTTTCAGTTTCATCTTAATAAATGTCAGCCAACATTCATGGTGAAATTACACTTGTTTATCTTTGATGTAAATTATTTCTTTGCTGAATTGGATAATAACCAAGCATTTATTTGAAATCTAATTGTTTCAAAATATGGTTGAAAATACACGAGTTCAGCAAAAATCAACAAAAACAAGCCATGAGAATCAGTTAGATATCTGGAATTAGCAATAAAGAGTATTGCATACTTTATTATTAATTCTAAATTAGGCTACACATCTATCACATCAGTAAAATTTATAACTCTTGTATGGATATATGTGCATACAACTATTTTGATACTCAGTTATTAGCGTACCACTGCATTGTTGTTGTTCAGTCGCTCAGTCGTGTCCAACTCTTTGCAACCCCATGGACTGCAGCACTCCAGGCTTCCCTGTCCTTCACCATCTCCTGGAGTTTGCTCAAACTTACATCCATTGAGTCCGTGATGCCATCCAACCATCTCGTCCTCTGTTGTCCCCTTCTCCTCCTGCCTTCAATCTTTCCCAGCATCAGGGTCTTTTCTAATGAGTCAGTTCTTCACATCAGGTGGCCAAAGTATTGGAGCTTCAGCTTCAGCATCAGTTCTTCCAGTGAATATTCAGGATTGATTTCCTTTAAGATTGACTGATTTGATCTCCTTGCAGTCCAAGGGACTCTCAAGAGTCTTCTCCATACCATTGCATATAGTGTCCTATTTGCATAAACTTCATGTAAAACTCTCTGGCTGCCTCAAATCATATAATATCCAAGCAACAAGAGAACTTAAAGGCCAGTCACTCCAGCCTCCTCATTTTATTACTGTGAAAATCCAGGCCCTTAGAGGTAAGTAGCTCATTCAGCACTGCCCAGCTCTTTAGAGAAAACAAACCTGTGAAGTAGTAGCACAGTATCTGAAGAAAGGCCTATACCTCACACAGTGATCACCCAAATGCTACAACAGTTACCAACTAAAAGGCCAGCATTCTAACAGTGGGAGAATGTAACTTTTTCTACAAATTATTAACCAAGAGAAAAGGAGGAAAAAAAATATTTCTAATAAGTTTTGTGATGTTTTGATCTAGATCAGAACCAATAAGTTGCAATTCTAGCTCATTTTATACTACCTTGCTTTTATTTCTTCTACCCAAAGCTGAAAAAATTTTATTTACAACCTGTTTAAAAGCAATAAATATTACATAGCTATTGTAATTCCATAAGAAGAACATTTTGGGGACTTCTCTGGTGGTCCCGTGGTTAGGAATCCAGCTGCCGATGCAGGGGACACAGGTTTGGTCCCTGGTGTGGGAATAACCCACATGCCGCAGCATAGGTAAGCCCATGCACCACAACTACTGAAGCCTGCACACTCCGGAGTCCATGTGCCACAACTACTGAAGCCCTGCACCCTCGAGCCCATGCTCCACAACAAGAGAAACCACTACAATGAGGAGCCCGCACACCGCAACTAGAGCGTAGCCTCCACTCACTGCAACTAGAGAAGGCCCTCACACAGCAACAAAGACCCAACACAACCTAAGTAAATAAATACATTTTTAAAAACATGTAAAGAAAAAAAAAGGAACATTTTAAGAACTCAGTTCTCTGAATACCTACCAGAAACATACAAACATACCATCTGAAATAGTAAAGATTTTTGGTGATGAAAAGCAACTTGCCTAAACCCTTAAGGACTTAAAGGGAATATAAGAAGAGCAATTCATTGAGAAAGTAAAGGAGATATCATAATTCCCCTGACTTTTTAACTGGAGTTTAACATATATGATCTACACTACATTATAACAAGATTCGGGGAAGATTAAAAAGTGCAAGTGTTGTAGGTAGAAAAGCTGAGAGAGTATATATAGGTCCACAGTGAAAGAAGGGAAAGATTAAGTTTTCATCCTTATCTTGGCTGCTGGAGGCCTCAGCAGAGTCTTTGTGGTAGAAGTCGACAGGATGCAGGCTGGATATTTATTGCAGAGTTGAGTCTCCACCATGTTCTTCACCACACCCAGATGTTCCAAGCTGTTCTCCACCATGGCAGAAGGGAAGTGACATCCCATGACTGTCACCCCACATTCAACTGGACTGAGATGGGCAGCTACCACCATTCATGTCCACATCAATACCTGATTCACATGTAATATGGAAGGTATCTGTTACTTGTTTTTGTTGAAGGTCACAACAATTTCCACTTCATGTATTAACTTTCTGACTAAGCATGTTATAGGCTGAAACTAGTGTCAACTTTGCCATACTTAGTAAATTTTGTCAAAACAGCATCAAAGTGAGAAGCACAGAGTGTCAAGAGTCTGGGGTCTCATCTGGACTCTGCCACTTACTTCCTGAGTGACCCCAGGGAAGCCTCCCTATCTCTAAGAGGGCATAATACTAATAATGTGCTATGCTGTGCTTAGTCGCTCAGTCATGTCCAATTCTTTGCGACCGCATGGACTGTAGCCCGCCAGGCTCCTCTGTCCATGGAGATTCTCCAGGCAAGAATACTGGAATGGGTTGCCATGCCCTCCCCCAGGGGATCTTCCCAACCCAGGGATGGAACCCAGGTCTCCTGCATTGCAGGCAGATTCTTTACCCTCTGAGCCCTCCCTAATAATATTGTTGTGACATCCAGTGGTTAATACATATCGTGAACTCTTAGAATGGAGCCTGACATATTGTAAACACTCAACAGGTGTTAGCTGTTAGCACTATATTTTATATAGGAATATTAACAAAAGGAATGACTTGCAAACCAAAGTGAATTGTAGTCAAAAGTGGGACTTAAAATATTCTATTGACAATCACACATTTTATTTTAGAGATTAAAATCTCTTTTTTGGTCAAAAATTAGTAATGATTTAAACTTACCTTTCCTCTTGCACAGTTAATCACACACCACCACTCTAGAAAATCCACATACATGAACAGTGTTAAAAAAGTGAGATTGGAAGAGAGAGAGAGCAGCCTAGCATCTGGGGATGTTCATACAATGAGATCCTACAGATCCAAGTTAAATGCTAGCAAACACTATTGAAAAATATGACATGAGCTATTTGCTACATCTACTATAACATAATGGTATTATTCTGAATAGCTCACTACATTTCCAATCATAAATATCCTTAGAAAGTTTAGTGTGTATTCTCAAATAAGTGTATTCCTTCTGTTAGGTCTTGCTCAGACTCTGTATGTGTGTATATGTGTGTGTGTGTGTGTGTGTGTGTGTGTAGTGTAATATATATATATACATTTGCAATACTGTGGCATTTAGAATAAAGCATAAAGACAAGCTACATAATAATTTATTATTGATCTTTAATAAAAATATTAAAATATATTTGTCTTTTTATCTAGGAATAGAGAAGCTTGCACAGAAAGGGAAATCATTGTCCCCTTTAGCAAGTATAACTGGAATATCACTCTTTTTGATTATATCCATGTGTCTTCTTCTCCTATGGAAAAAATTTCAACCCTACAAAGGTAGGTTAAAATTGAAAAAATATATATGAATGGTTTATATGTATACTGAAAAGTATCTTACTGTGTTTTTTTCTTTCTTGGTTTTTAGTTATAAAACAAAAGCTAGAAGGCAGGTAATGCATATGTTTCTATGAAAATAATTTTTCTCTTGAATGCTTTTTCCTCAATGATTAAGACTGACAGAAACACCAATTTGTCTTTGCAGGCCGGAAACAGAATACAGGAAAGCACGAACATTTTCAGGTAATGGCCAGGCTGAGAGGGGCTATTTATTATCATTATTAATATATATTGTTAATATTAACTATTCTATACAATGTACTGTTGAGATAACAGAATTCGTGAGATAATGCTAACCATCCCCTCCCAGGGTGACTGCCCTCACTTCACAAAGTGCTGTCCCTTGTATTAGTTTTGTGTGGTTCACATAGATCTGTAAGATAAGCCCCAAAAGACACTTTCAACACCATTTTACAGGCAAGAGAACTAAGGCTCAGAGAGACTATCATTCACCCACCATCACTGACCCATATTCCACTGATCCTCTTACAATTTTGGAACTGCCCAAGTTTTCCTTCGCTGTGTCAGTTTGTAAAGCAGACACAGTGCTGACAGCTCCTGTCAAGGGAGAAGAGTAAAGGGAGGTCCCCCAGGTTGCTGCTTCTCCGGCCCTAGGGGTACCCGTCACTGCCATCACTTCTGACTCCTGCCTGAGTTGTTATGTTAACAATGGGGCTTTTGCTCAAGCTTTAGAGTCATAGGAGCTGGATTTCTGTCCCATATGTGCCTCTTCCCCCCAGTGTCACCCTGGGAAAATCATTTTTCCTGACCTCAACTCATCTCTACAATAGAACTCATAACTTCCTCTCAGGGTTGCTCTGAGAATTAAATCCAGTGTTATAGGTGCCTAATACAATGCCTGGATTCTTGGTAAACATGGGTCTTCTTACCCTTATCTAGTCCTTTCTCACAAATAATAAAGTGTCGGAGTTCTGAAAGCTCCCAGAGACTATCTGGAAGAGCTACCCTACATTTTACAGATGATAGTTTAGGTGATATTGGACTTGTATATTCTATTTTGTATGCATAGGCAGCCATGAAGTGAAGTGAAGTGAAAGTTGTTCAGTCATGTTCAACTCTTTGCGACCCTATGGTCTATACAGCCCATGGAATTCTCCAGGCCAGAATACTTAAGTGGGTACCCTTTCCCTTCTCCAGGGGGTCTTCCCAACCCAGGTATCGAACCCAGGTCTCTCACATTGCAGGTGGATTCTTTACCAGTTGAGCCACAAGGGAAGCTCTTAGTCGCTTATTTTTTTCTTATTAGTCCTGGTGGACTCTGTTAGATCTAGCAGGATACAGCAATATTATGGGTGGATTAAGAACTGCTGCAATCGACAGATTGAGTTCTTGGTGGCCATAAGTCTCTGGTAACTGAAAGTTACAAAGGGCAAGTCTGCCCACATGTGTTTATTTGGATATATATGACACACCACTGTTCCCACATCAGACTTTTAAGAATAATTGTCCCAATTCAGTTTCAATTCTGAGCTTCAAAAGGAGTGATTTCCAGTACTACATAGTGGCAGCATAATTATAGAGGATCGTTATTGTTGTTCAGTCACTCAGTTGTGTCCAACTGTTTGCGACCCCATGGACTGCAGCAAGCCAGGCTTCCCTGTCCTTCACTATCTCCCAGAATTTGCTCAACTTCATGTCCATTGAGTCAATGGGAAATGTTAAGTTGGTTTTATACACATACCACTTGAAGCAAACCATAAAGATCACTTTATAAAGGTTTCTTTTTTCGGAAAAAAAAAAAGTATAACAATCACAGTTCAAGGCATTTGGTTTGTAAGGAGTATTTGTTTTCCATTTCAGGCCACGAGGATGCGCTGGATGACTTTGGAATATACGAATTTGTTGCTTTTCCAGAGGCTTCTGGTGTTGCCAGGGTTGGTTTTCTAGTGGCTGCTTATCCTAGAAGTAGCCTTCTGCTTCAGCAGAGGTGTAAGCAGCATTCCTTTAAACCTGGGGGCACTGCAATTCAATGGCTGCACAACCCTAAGTCATATTGACTCACTCTGTAATGAATGACAGTGCCGGATATGGGGAGCCAAGGTGTCTTTCTAAGCCTCTATCAAAAAGGCTAACACAAATAAGGAAATTACATGAATTCATAAGCATTCTTTACCTGGTAAGCTCAGTGGAGAGAGAATTAACTCAGTTGAAGGTCAAAAGAATTGAATAAAAGAGGGATGGAGAGACCCTGAGTAACGGTTTAAATCATTCTACATCACTTCGATGACTGTGGACTGTCTCTTCACTGACTCTCTCTGTCATTCAGTTTCCCCTTTAATCCCCCCTTATATCCCCCGAGGACGTTCCAGAGACAATTGGTTATACAGGTACCTTATGCTCTTCAGAAGAAAGGTAGTGTAGAAACCCAAAATATCCAGGTACATATTTTTATTTTTTTCTGAAGGTGCAAGAGAACTTTTGTACAGTTGAAGCTTTTTTTTTTTTTTTTTTCAGTCTGCACGGACAAGGTCTTTGAAGCAATCAATTTTGTTTAGAGACAAATAGAATGTTTCTCTGACCTAATCAACTCATTAACATTTTTATAGATTTATATACAACTGATCTTTCCTATTTCCTTATTCCCCTATGATAGTTCACCTAAGAAAGGGGCCCCTGAAATGAACCACTTGCCTCTGGGCATTTTCATTTCCATTGTTTAAAACTAACTATTTGCCATTTGGGATTGGTTATCTCACTTGTTCAGAGAGTTCTAAGGTTCTGAGGTTCATCCAGCAAGTTACCTGGCCACAGGCTTTACTTCTCAAATGCCAGTGAGTAATGGAGGGGGAATAATGGAATTTCATCCTCTTGTGGGTGACTCATAGCACCAGTGTCCACGTCATCACAGGTAAAGGGCAAAGCTGCATTGCAAAATCTGCAATTTCCTGTTCAGTCTCAGGCAGGATAGGCTCACCATTTACTTCTACAAACAAAAAAGACAAAAATAAATAATTTGGTGGATCAGTTATTTCAGAGACAGCTCCTCATGACAGCAAGCACCCCTCTCAGGCATGTCTTTTAAATGGGAAAGCAGGAAACTGAAGCCTGATAAGACCTGGAAATGAATTTTGAAGTCATATTTTATTCCTAGGAATGCATTGGAAAGGGGTGAGTTCTATGTCAGAAACTTTAAATTTATTCTTGCAATTAATCAGCACTCAGTTTTAAGATTGTACTGAGAGGACTCTGTTTGCTCAAAATGCTACAGTTCTAAAGAACCTAAGGCCAAGAAATGAATGCTTGATTACATACCAGAGAAGTAAAAGTGTTAGCCACCTAGTCATGTCCAACTCTTTGTGACCCCATGAACTGTAGCCCACCATGCTCCTCTGTCCATGGGATTCTCCAGGCAGGAATACTGGAGTGGGTAGCCATTCCCTTCTCCAGGGGATCTTCCCAACCCAGGGATCAAACTCAGATCTCCTGCATTGCAAGCAGATTTTTTACCATCTGATGCACTAGGGAATCTGTCGTAAGTGGAGTAACTCAATTTGGAACCATACCCATCTTCAGAGATGAGAACTCCTGAGGAATCAGCTGAGGTCTTTCATTGGAAGTTCCAGGTGCTTTGGGAAGAAGTGAGAAACCAACACAAACAACCCTAGGAGGAGGAGGAAAAGGATCCACATTAGAAGCAGCCAGAATTGTGTGAAGATTAACAGCTAAATGCAATGGCTTTGAGAAAGGAATAATAATAACTTTACCAAGATCTCAAAATTGAAGTTACGAAGGGGAATAAATTACTAACTTTATGAGCTTTCAAAAATCAAAATCCATCTTTTAGTTTCTCGTGATACATGTACAGATGAATACTCCTTCTCTGTCTACTTGCTATACCTTTCATTGTCCATTTAGCACTTCTTTTTGGGGATTGTACAGAAAGCAAAGGCAGGGAATGAACTAATTTATTACTTGCTAACAGCTCTAGTATTAGGTTAAGAGAGTAAGTCAGTCATTTTCTATATAGATTGCTTTTCTAAAAAATTTTTAAAGACCTTTTTTGATGTAGACCATTTTTAAAGTGTTTATTGAATTTGTTACAATATTGCTTCTGTTTTATGTTTCGGATTTTTGGCCACAAGGCATGTGGGATCTTAGCCCCTGATTGGGAATAGGACCTGCACCCACTGTATTGGTAGGCAAAGTCTTAACCACCGGACCAGCAGAGAAGCTTGTAGATTGCTTTTATCATAGCCCCTGAATACCCCTGTACCAAAGAAAATCAAGAATTGATCTTAAGTCCAGACTCTGAACCAAACTTCCCTTGACACAAAAATGATGGGATGAATCGAATCACATAGCCTAGGACTGTTGTGAAAGCTTTAACAAGTAGAATGGAAATAGGAAGTTTCCAGAAAAACCTGAAGCTAAGATGTTCCAAAGTGATCTGGCAAGTCAAATGGGGATGAAACAAAGGACTCTTCAGATGATCTATATAGTGCAAAGATTCCTCTACAGGTAGGACTGAAAAGGGGCCACAAGTACAATGAACATAGGACGCGTTGGGATGAGGAGGGGAGCCAGACTTTAGCTAAGGACTTGGAAAACAGTGTTTATAAGAATAACAGCATCAAATATAAGAAATAGAAGTTAATAAAACAAAAATGCCAGTTGCAATAATAAAATACATGTTGATCTTAACCAAGCATATGCTACTATACTTTCCACATTCATCCAAGCCTTTATTTTTTTTAATTCACAAGCTTTTATAGTATGTTTTATGTTGTTGAATAAAAACATCCAGTATTCCATTTTAAGTCTTTACTTTTAAAGCCAACTACTGCGTTCAAACCAAACCATCTTCCCTTGTATGTTCTGTATTTCTTGGTACTGTCTTTACTAACTTGCCATGTGATGAGGGCTTCCGGCTATACATTACTCTTTTCCCTAAACCACCTTTACACACGATTGGCAGTTGGTATCAAAAAGCTAAGACTGAGATATAATATAAAGGATAGTAATATATACTCTTTTATTCTAAGCTATCCTGGTATCGTCTCTTTTGCTGTTTTTTCCTTTCTATTGCACTTCCTTTACAGTACTGCCAGCTTTTTGCTTAAATGGAGGAAAAAAGTGATAGTTTGCCCAGCTATTCCTCTTCTGACCTCATAGCTGTGCCACTGCACAAACTACTGTAGGGTAAGTGCAAGGAACTGTAGCAAGGAGGAAATGGGTATTGAAGGGAAATTGTTATTGTTTAGTCGCTAAGCCATACCCGACTCTTCTGCCACCCCATGGACTGTAGCCCATCAGGCTTCTCTGTTATGGGTTTTCCCAGGCAAGAATACCGGAGTGGGTTGCCATGCCCTCCTCCACGGGATCTTCCCTACCCTGGGATCAAACTCACATCTTCTGCGTTGGCAGGTGGATTCTTTACCACTGAGTCACCAGGGAAGGCCATGAAGGGAAGTTAAACAGTTCTAATTCTCTCATCATCACCTCTTCCAGTTGTTTTCAACTGTGTAGCGTAGTGGAAATTCCATTTGCTAGTCTGCAAATTTTTTTAATGTGCCCTATTTTCTAGATCCCAACGAGATCTGTTCCAGCCTCTGATGGTGTACCAGGGCAAGATTTGCACAGTACAATTTACGAAGTTATTCAGCACATCCCTGCCCAACAGCAAGATCCTCCAGAGTAAGTATGAACTTGTGTTTGATGATGCTACATTAGAGGGCTCAGCATTCAGCCCCTGCTGTCCCCAAAGTTTATTGAAAGGTTCAGAAGAAAAAAATACATTAAAAACAGAAAATTATAGCTCCCGTACATGTGAACACACTTTCCCACCTGAAAACAGTTGTAAGAAATAAAACATACAAGTATCTTCTGGGGCCAAGTACTTGGGCCAATGGACCAGATGCAGAGCTCTAGAGTCTAGCATTTCCCCCCGATGAATCCACTTCTGGAGAAGAAAGGAATCATTAGGCCAGTTCTCAAGCCATCTTGGTTATCTTGCTGATTTTCCAGTGGCTGTAGGGTTTTTGGAAAAGGAAATGGTAACCCACTCCAGTATTCTTGCCTGGATAATCCCATGGACGGAGGAGAATAGCAGGCTACAGTCCATCGGCTGCAAAGAGTCAAACACGACTTCAGCAACTAAGCACACATGTAGTGGGTTTAGAGTCAGTGATCTACCACTACAAATGGGTGTACTCATGTTCAGTCACTCAATCGTGTCCAATTCTGCACCTCCGTGGACTGTAGCCCACCGGGCTCCTCTGTCCATGGAAGTTTCCAGACAAGAATACTGGAGTGGGGTGCCATTTCATCCTCCAGGGGATCTTCCTGAGCCAGGGATCGAACCCGTGTCTCTTGTGTCTCCTGCATTGGCAAGCGGATCACTACAAGTAGGACCAGGAAAAAAAACCCTGCAAAATGTGCCCAACACTGTCCCCATCAAATGCCCACCTCTCACAGATTCAAAGCAGTCTACTCTCAAGTGAATAGAACCACTATAGTAAGGATTGGGCTCACTCCCAGAAAAGCCCGGAAACTGCTCATCCAGTTAACCTGGGGGCTGACACCAGGCAGTCGCCTTCCCTTTCCATAGGTGGAAAAACTATGCCAACAGCCTTTTGGAATAATGAAATGAACTTCCCTTTTTTGCGGGCTGTAGCTGCCTGCAGGCGTAACTGCCTCGAATCATCTTCCATCATTTCTTTATTTGTCATTTATTGACTTTGAAAAGAACATCAATAACCATACACAAGAACTTCCCCTTTGGCAAAAGAAAACAGTTCTAGCAAAGTAATTCATACACACCTCTGGGTAAATACCAAAAATAACAGCTAGCAATGGATGAATGCATGGGAAATGGTCTTCCAGGGAGGAGACCCAGCCCTGGGGGGCTGTGCATTCATTTAAGGGCTGAATAAGTGACAGGAGCACCTCAGAGGACCCCATCAGTGCATTCCTTCTTGTCTCAAGGAACCTGGAGAAAAGGGAGTCAGGTAACTAGGAGCAGACCCTGACAGAGCTGGGAGCTTCGGGTTTGAAAACAAAAGAAAATTGCTTTATAGCATTATGTTATTGATCTAATAGGACACCATAGTGGAATGTTATTCCAGGACAGTTAAATAAAACCTCTCTAAAATGATACCTAACCCTCTTTACTGGCTGGAATAGAAAATGAAGGGGTATTTTTCTTTGTTAAAAATAAGGAATATATAGAATTTTGAGAGTATGTCTGCTTCTTAATTTTAAGATTTTATCTGCTTCCTAATTTTAAGATTGTTTCCAAGCAAAAATTTTGCCCTATTTAAATTCATTTGTTTTTTATATGTCCTTTATTCTATATTTTTCCAGTTAGCTTGCAAACAAACCAAAGGAACACTTGAGGTTTATCTCTTAAGTCTCCAAATAATGAAATAAATATTGATTTTCAACTGTGAAGTATGGCAGCTATAATTTCAGAACACCAAATAAAATGATTTGGTGAAAAAAAAATGATTCCTCAAATTAAAAAAAAAAAATCATCCTCTGAAATTAGACTGCTTTCAGACATGAACAATATCACTAGAATTTCTTGAGAGTATAAAATTTTATTTCAGAAATAAACTTCAAAGGTTGAAAATTAGCAGAAAAGCTCTTTTTCAAGTTCATTACGGACTATTTAACTGCTGTTGAGGACATCCTCCTTCCAGGGGCAGTCCACTCAAGACTCCCCCCGACCACACACACACCCCCAGCCCCAGTGCTTCCCATGTTGCAGAAACCAGTACTCAAGAAGCCAAGCGCCACACTCAGAGAGTTGGAGAACTCAGGTTCATTACACCAGTGGGCCCAGAGGAGTTAACACTCCAAGCTCTGAGCCCCGAACAAAGAGGTTACAGAGTTTTTATAGACAGACTGTAGTGGGCAACTCTAGTTGTTAATCGGCTGGTTTAAACTAAGGGGTTTCGTGGGCAGGAGCAGCAGCTAAGATGGGGAGGGGGCTGCCTGGCCTGGACAGGCATGATGAAGCAGGTTTGCAGGGGCTGGGCCATTGGAAAGAGCAGGACAAGGGTGAGTGAGATCAACTCCAGTTCCTAGTATTTCAAGTCCCCACTTTCTGAGACTACGTGACCTATGTGATCTAGACTCTGCAAGGGGCAAGCTGAGTTACAGAGGCAGAAGGAGAAGGAGGTTATGTAAAATTTTAATTTTTCATCTTCACCCACTCCCCGTCTCTGTGGCCTTTCTCTTCTCACCTCATTCCTCCCCATCTTCTGAGGAAGTTCCCTTTGTGTGTCTTTGTCTTGACTTTACCTCCATCCTGAGATGTCTTCCCTCTCTGAATCTGCCTTCTCTTTCCTTCTCCTTCTCAGTAAGGCTGTCTCCCTCCTCTCTAGTATCACTTTTAAATTTTTTCTCCTCTTTCTCTCTTCCAGCTCAATCTAAAGGGGAATCGACTTTTTTCTAAAATGTTGTTTTCCTTCAATACAGATGTGGCTACCTATTCTAAATTTTAAAAACAAGCAGGTAGAATATTTTCTTTTTATTTCATCAGAAACTGTTTTGCACTTGTATTTTTTTATAGTCAATCCACAAACATCTCAAGGTCATTAACTATGTACTAGGGATAGAGATTAAATATAAGACATAGTCTTTTAAAGGTTTCATAGCTTAGTGGGCTCCTCTTTGCTTGTTTTAACTGAAGATCAGTAATCCTTAGTAGAACAAGTATTCCTCAATAGAATAAACATTCCCTAAGCATGCAGAAATCATTTTTCTTTCCTGATTATCTATGGTTTTGTTCTCTAGGTCCAATTAAATTCAGAGATCAATTTCATGAATAATGCAGTATTACAGATGGTTAGTGAATCTCCAGCATTCCCAGCTTGAGGTAAAGAACTGTAACTTACTGCTTTCTTTACCTCTGTTTGACAGTTGGTTCTGAGATAGAAACACAGCCAAAATATTTTTCCTTTGGCTCTTGGACTATTATTCTAGCAGTGTTGTTTTCATTACTACACGTGTCTATTACCTAACTGAACTGATGTTTAACAAATTGGTGAATTGGCCTGTGTTCATATTCTAGTACTCAGTCATTTGTTTATTGAATTCATGGCTGCATTTATTTAATGCTGTCTGTCGACCTCATTAAACACTCTTGGCACAGTTTGTTTTAAACCCAACTTGCTCATAGGACATTCACGTAAGTCAACCTTTTAGTTTCAAAAAGAAATTATCTACAGAATTGAGTGGTGGCTTACTCTTTATAATAATTAACTTGTAAATGTAGTTTTCTTGAACTAGTTCAAAGCTCTCATTATTTGCAGCTGAAGAAGGAAATAAACGAATTTAAGGTTCTTCAACCTGTAGACCTGGAAATCTGTAGAACATTTTGCATGTCTCTTCACTAGGTAAGCATTCACGGGCAAAAAGCAGTGCATTTAAGTGAAATAAGGAAAGCACGTTTTGAGGAAAGCAGTGGAAATGTATATTCATCTGGAATCAGTGAAGAAATCAAGCCAGATACCTCTTACTCATTGGTCCTTTTAACGCAGAATAAAGTCATTTATAAAAATCTGACTGCAGATTTTCCAGCATACACACAAAGCATTGTGCTGCAGAGGAGCGTGGTGGGGCAAGAGTTCCCAGTGGACAGTCTTTATCGTGCTGACGGAAGAAATAAAAGGACGGGACTTTCCAATTACTTTTTTTGTATCATGTTTCCTACAAAGCTCAATTAGTTCTAATCTCTACTTTCCCTTTCCTCGGCACCAACAGTATCCTATCTAACCTACAAGTATGGAAACTTTTATTTGTAAAATCTTCAGTAGGCTTTGTTTTATTAAATTTTAAATTGCTACACTTTTAAATTTTCATTCCCAAAATTCCTTCTTGCTACTTGTACCATGGACTAATAAAGATGATTGTCACAAAAGCAAGAGTGTGCCTTCTCCTAGGTTGTCGATCACCAGTGGAGTTTTTTGAAAGACTTGTAAAACAGTGAAGGAAATGACTTACTAAAGTCTGATTTTTACTTTTGTTCAAGGAACAATGGATTCAAATTAATTATTATGCTTTTGCTTGTATATAGCCTTGATTCTTTGTCTTATAGAGTAAAAATCTTACATAAATTCACATTATAGAATTAGATTTTTTTTTAATCCCTTTTCCCCAGTGCGCATCATGGAGAGCTACCAAAATAAGACTCTTGCTCTCACGTGGCTGTTTACTTTTCAGGCTTCAAATTTTTACTTTATTGGATTGTGAATTCTCCTTGTATATTGCTGTATTCTAAAAAAACAAAAACAGAAACCAAATGGCAGAATTTTAAAACACCATTTTATAACTCTCAAATGAAATAACTGATTCAATTAACAGTTAGCACTAGGCAAGACTGCTAGATAAAAGTTACCAGATGAAACTACCAAGAATTCTGTGGTAGAAACCCTGTGTAGGAAAAGTGGTCGCGGCCCAGAGAGAAGCAGGTGTACAGAGTTGTACAGATAGCTGCAGGGTACAGCGAGGCCTGGGGAGTGGGGTCGGAACAGTCATCCAAGTCTTGTAGATCTTGAAGATGAAAGACAAATATTTGTATTCACTGACTTTGCCTACAGGTACTCTGACCTGCCAGTGCCACTCTTTAGGATTTCATTCTGGCTAAATAAAGGTAGAAGCAGTCTAAATATACAGCAGTGGGGGATTTAAAATGACATCAGTGACATTAAGTCCATGCAGTGACTCACCTTCCAACTATTAAAAAAGAAGAACTATGACAAAATTTTCCGACTTAAAAGGCTATGTCTCATGGCCTATTATTTTATACAGGAGAAAGAAATCAAAAGAAGAGCATTTCCTGCAAATCAAAACTATGATGAAGTATTACCTCACAAAGGTCAGAATGGCCATTATTAAAACATCTATACATAATAAATGTTGGAGAGGATGTGGAGAAAAAGGAACACTCCTACACTGTTGGTGGGAGTGAAAATTGGTGCTGCCACTATGAAGAAGCATATGGAGGTTCTGTAAAATACTAAAAATAGAGCTACAGTATGACCCAGCGTAACCACACTTGGGCTTATATCTGGAGAAAATGGTAATTCTGAAAGATCCATGAACCCCAATGTTCATTGCAGCACTATAGGCAAGACATGAAGGCACCTAAATGTCCATCAACAGATGAATGGATAAAGAAGATGGGATAGTTATATACAGTGGAATATTAGATGACCATGAAAAAGAATGAAATAATGTCATTTGCAGCAACATGGATGAACCTAGAGATTATCATTCTAAGTGAAGTAAGCCAGAGAAAGACAAATATCATTTGATATTTCTTATATACAGAATCAAAAAAATGATATAAATGAACTAATTTACAAAACATAAATAGACCTACAGGCATAGAAAACAACTTATGGTTACTTAAAAGGAAAGGGAGGGGAGGACTAAATTAAGAGTTTGGGATTAACATATATACACTCAGTTCACTTCAGTTCAGTCGCTCAGTCGTGCCCAACTCTTTGCGACCCTGTGAATTGCAGCATGCCAGGCCTCTCTGTCCATCACCAACTCCAGGAGTCTACCCAAAACCATGTCCATCGAGTCAGTGATGCCATCCAACCATCTCATCCTTTAAGCCAACTTTTTCACTCTCCTCTTTCACTTTCATCAAGAGGCTCTTTAGTTCTTCTTCACTTTCTGCCATCAGGGTGGTGTCATCTGCATATCAGGTTACTGATATTTCTCCCGGCAATCTTGATTCCAGCTTGTGCTTCTTCCAGCCCAGCGTTTCTCATGATGTACTCTGTATATAAGTTAAATAAGCAGGGTGACAATATACAGCCTTGACGGACTCCTTTTCCTATTTGGAACCAGTCTGTTGTTCCATGTCCAGTTCTAACTGTTGACAAATAGATTTAAGGGACTAGATCTGATAGACAGAGTGCCGATGAACTATGGACAGAGGTTCGTGACATTGTACAGGAGACAGATCAAGACAATCCCCATGGAAAAGAAATACAAAAAAGCAAAATGGCTGTCTGAAGAAGCCTTACAGATAGCTAGGAAGAGAAGAGAAGCAAAAAGCAAAGGAGAAAAGGAAAGATAGTCCCATCTGAATGCAGAGTTCCAAAGAATAGCAAGGAGAGATAAGAAAGCCTTCCTCAAAAACATAGGCAAAACACTCTCCGACATAAATCACAGCAGGATCCTCCATGACCCACCCCCCAGAATATTGGAAATAAAAGCAAAAATAAACAAATGGGACCTAATTACAATTAAAAGCTTTTGCACAACAAAGGAAAACTATAAGCAAGGTGAAAAGAGACAGCCTTCAGAATGGGAGAAAAATAATAGCAAACGAAGCAACAGACAAACAATTAATCTCAAAAATATACAAGCAACTCCTGCAGCTGAATTCCAGAAAAATAAACGACCCCAATCAAAAAATGCAAAGAACTAAACAGACATTTCTCCAAAGAAGACATACAGATGGCTAACAAACACATGAAAAGATGCTCAACATCACTCATTATTAGAGAAATGCAAATCAAAACCACAATGAGGTACCATTACACACCAGTCAGAATGGCTGCTATCCAAAAGTCTACAAGCAATAAATGCTGGAGAGGGTGTGGAGAAAAGGGAACCCTCTTACACTGTTGGTGGGAATGCAAACTAGTACAGCCACTATGGAGAACAGTGTGGAGATTCCTTAAAAAAAAACTGGGAATAGAACTGCCATATGACCCAGCAATCCCACTGCTAGGCATATACACCGAGGAAACCAGAATTGAAAGAGATGCGTGTACCCCAATGTTCATCGCAGCACTGTTTACAATAGCCAGGACATGGAAGCAACCTAGATGTCCATCGCAGACGAATGGATAAGGAAGCTGTGGTACATATACACAATGGAATATTACTCAGCCATTAAAAAGAATACATTTGAATCGGTTCTATTGAGATGGATGAAACTGGAGCCCATTATACAGAGTGAAGTGAGCCAGAAAGAAAAGCACCAATACAGTATACTAATGCATGTATATGGAATTTGAAAGATGGTAATGGTAACCCTATATGTGAGACAGAATAAGAGACACAGATGCATAGAACAGTCCTGTGGACTCTGAGGGAGAAGGTGAGGGGTTGGACGTTCTGGGACAATAACATTGAAACATGTGTATTGTCATGTGTGAGGCAGAGCACCATTCCATGTTCTGTGCATGGGATGGATGCTCGGGGATGGAGCGTTGGGATGACACAGAGGGATGGGAGGGGGGGGAGGTGGGAGGGGGGTTTGGGAGGGGGAGCACGTGTGAATCCATGGCTGGTTCGTGTCGATGTATGGCAAGAACTACTACAGTATTGTAAAGTAGTTGGCCCCCAACTAAAATAAAAAAATAAAATAAAATAAAAAAATAAAAAAATAAAGAAAGAAAGAAAGAAAGAAAGAAAGAAAGAAAGAAAGAAAGAAAGAAAGCCTTCCTCAGCGATCAACGCAAAGAAATAGAGGAAAACAACAGATTGGGAAAGACTAGAGATCTCTTCAAGAAAATTAGAGATACCAAAGGAACATTTCATGCAAAGATAGGCTCGATAAAGGACAGAAATGGTATGGACCTAACAGAAGCAGAAGATATTAAGAAGAGGTGGCAAGAATACACAGAAGAACTGTACAAAAATATCTTCACGACCCAGATAATCACGATGGTGTGATCACTCACCTAGAGCCAGACATCCTGGAATGTGAAGTCAAGTGGGCCTTAGAAATCATTATGAACAAAGCTAGTGGAGGTGATGGAATTCCAGTTGAGCTACTTCAAATCCTCAAAGATGATGCTGTGAAAGTGCTGCACTCGATATGCCAACAAATTTGGAAAACTCAGCAGTGGCCACAGGACCGGAAAAGGTCAGTTTTCATTCCAATCCCAAAGAAAGGCAATGCCAAAGAATGCTCAAACTACCACACAATTGCACTCATCTCACACGCTAGTAAAGTAATGCTCAAAATTCTCCAAGCCAGGCTTCAGCAATATGTGAACCATGAACTTCCAGATGTTCAAGCTGGTTTTAGAAAAGGCAGAGGAACCAGAGATCAAATTGCCAATATCCGCTGGATCATCGAAAAAGCAAGAGAGTTCCAGAGAAACATCTATTTCTGCTTTATTGACTATGCCAAAGCCTTTGACTGTGTGGATCACAATAAACTGTGGAAAATTCTGAAAGAGATGGGAATACCAGACCATCTGACCTGTCTCTTGAGAAACCTGTATGCAGGTCAGGAAGCAACAGTTAGAACTGGACATGGAACAACAGACTGGTTCCAAATAGAAAAATGAGTACGTCAAGGCTGTATATTGTCACCCTGCTTATTTAACTTATATATACACTACTATATATGAAATAGATAACCACCAAGGACCTATGTAGCACAGGGAACTCTACTCAATATTTTTTAATAATCTAAAAGGGAAAAGAACCTGAAAAAACTCACTTTGCTGTACACCTCAAACTAACAATATTGTAAATTAACTGCAATAAACAACAAAATTTTTAAGAAGAATAAAAACAATAGCATTTCTTTTTAAAATGCATTTTGAGTAAAACACTATATTTATACTATACCTCTTATATTTTCTTAGAAGCACATGGTGAAAGGAAAACTAAGTCCTACAACCGACCCATTCTTTCCTGCTCTTTTTTTCTCTACCAGCCTTATATATTTTTCTGCTGGAAAAGTCCATCAGTTCTACCACAAATATTTTCTACTACATTTGGTAAAAAAAGAGTATTATCTAATTAAAAAAAGAATCCATGCCCATTGTTAAAAGTGTATCTATACTTGGAAATGCAGAAGGCTAACCATAAAGCAATTAAAATCACCTGTAGAGAGTGGACCTGAAACGTTCTCATGACAAAAGAAAAAAAATGTAATTATGTGAGGTGATGGATGTGTTAACTAACCTTATTGTGGTAATTATTTTACAATATGTACATGTACCAAATCATCACACCTTAGACTTACACAATGTTATATGTCAATTATTTCTCAATAAATCTGGAAAAAATAAATATAAAATCCCTTGTAATTTTACTCCCAGAAAAATAACCTGTTAGAATTTTCTCAGGTTAGTCATTCATATGTTTATTCCTACTCCCTCCAGTTCCAGAAAGGATTTATGGTAGCTCATATAAATGCATAATATAACAAGATAAAATATACCCCTCAAATAAAGGTGATAAAGAAAACAGGATGAAGGAAAAATGAGAGTTTACAAAGGCAGTGTGAAAAAAGAATGTGGTTAGTAACTAGTATGATGAATTCCCCTTCACCTGAGAATACTGTTTTATACCCCTGAGATCATTCAGCATATACAGGAGGATGTCTAAGGAGGGGCCTCTAAACCAAATGCAATCTGCTGTTGTCAGAGCCAAAGAAAGGTTGCGGTCTTATTGTAGGGCTAGGAGAGAGCAGATCAACTTTCCCTCCAGTCACCCCAGGTCCATCCGCCTCTCTCCTCCTTTCTCAAGCTTGGATTCTTTTCCTTCCAGAGACCGTGTATCTTCTTACTTGGAGTTCAGTTCTGTCACTCAATAAAGTCTGACTCTTTGCAACCCCATGGACTGCAGCACGCCAGGCTTCCCAGTCCATCAGCAACTCCCAGAGTTTGCTCAAGCTCATGTCAGTGATGCCATCCAACCATCTCATCCTCTGTTTTTCCCTTCTCCCCCTGCCTTCAGTCTTTCCCAGCATCAGGGTCTTTTCCAATGAGTCAGTTCTCATCAGGTAGCCAAAGTATCGGAGCTTCAGGTTCAGTGTCAGTCCTTCCAATGAACATTCAGTATTTATTTCCTTTAGGGTTGACTGATTTGGTCTCCTTGCAGTCCAAGGGACTCTCAAGAGTCTTCTCCAAGATCCTAACTACAATAAGCTACTGCTGCATCTCTGTGTTCCTGTTCCTAGATCAAATTTTGGGACACTTTAAAACATAGACAGTCTTAAACAGCCTTTTTCTTTTTTGCTTCAAAATGACAATTTTTTTATTGAGGTATAATGGATGTACAATATTGTAAGTTCTAGGTGTACAACATAGTGATTCACAATTTTAAAGATTGTATTCCACTTTTAGTTATAAAATATTGGGTATATTCCCTGTGATGTACAATATATCTTGTAGCTTATTTCATTTTTATTTTTTATTTATTTTTTTAATAGCTGATTAACAATGTTGTGATGGTTTCAAGTGAGCAGTGAAGGGACTCAGCCATACCTATACATGTATCAATTCGTCCGGAAACTCCCCTCCCATCCAGGTTGCCACATAACATTGAGCAGAGTTCCTGTGCTATACAGTAGATCCTTACTGGTTATGCATTTTAAATATAACATTAAACAGCCTTTTCTTAAGTAGGTAATTTTACATTCACATGATTCACAAATCAAAATCCTATAAAAAAATACGCGTTAAGAAAACTTTTTTTATTAGTGTTTGGTTTTGGTTTTTGGTTTGGCTGTTTTCTGTGTATCCCTCCAGATTTTCTTGCCACAACCAAGGGAAATATAAGCACATATTCTTATCTTTTTGAAACTCACTTTTGAATCACTTGTAATTCTTCTCACTTTTGTATCTCTGACACACACAAAAACACACAGACCTTGTTAGCGCGTGGTTCCACTCCAAGCGGTAAGGAATTGCTAAAGGGAGAAATGTGAAAGGACTAGAATCCAATTAACTTTTGCTGTCACTGGTGTGTAATACCAGATGACTCACTGCTTTTTTAGTAAATGGGGATGAAAATCTCATAAATTAATCAAGGGAAGTGATGAACCAACCCAGATGTTCACCTAATTAACAAATTAATCTTTAAAAAACAGCCTAAAGTTCTTTCCTTATTACTAAACATAATTGTGGCTGTTGTTAAAATTTTTAACTTTATATTCCTGCATCTAACTTAGAATAGAATCATATTCCTCTTGCCTATTATTTTAAAAGACTATATCCTACTGATAATCTTTTAAGCAGAAAAATTAAAATCCTTATGAATAAAACAATTTTCCTTGTTTTTCTGACATTTGAGCACTTCCATATTAATGAGACAATTTTAGTTAACATAAACTGTACACATACACTCCAAGAAGGTTCATGTGATCCCTAAGTTTTACAAAATCACACACCCTATAAAGTTCTGTTTAATAAAATTGTATGATAGCACAGTGCATGGCATATAGTTTACTATATGTTATTAAAGATTTAACTTACTTTCAGAAACTTTTAATTTTCTGCTTCTGTATGCTTCTATCATCCCTGTGAACTTGTATGTCATTTTTATATATTCTTCTAAAGTTCATGTTCAAATATATATGAATGTGTTTGTATTAGTTTCATAAGGCAGTCAGAAAGCAGAGATTTCGCTCTAATGAGTAGACGGAAAGAAGACACAGCACTTGGACGTAACATTGATGATCTCCTTCCTTCTCATTTACCAGGTACACTTCTTAGTGGAATTATCATGTTAACCTTGAAGTTTACAAATACTTTTACAACTATTACCCACATAGACCTTCCCAAGAACCTTGTGGACTAGAAAAAGCATGGCTGCTTTATAGATGAAGGGACAAATACTCAGAAAGTTAAAAGACTTGCTCAAGTCACTTATATAAAATGTATTTTGTGCATAACCTATACAATATCCCCTATACATTTTTTATTTTTTTAATCAAAGGATTATTGTTTTACAGAATTACATTTTTAAAAAAAATTTTAATTGGAGGATAATTGCTTTACAATGTTGTATTGGTTTCTGCTGTACAACAAATGGACCAGCTTTACATGTCCATATATCCCTTCCCTCTTGAACCTCCCTCTCACCCTACCCCCTTCCTACCGCTCTTTGTCATCGCAGCGCCAGGCTGGGCTCCCTGTGTAATACAGCAGCTTCCCACTAGGTATCTGTTTTACACTTGGTGGTGTGCGTATGTCAATGCTACTCTCTCAGTTCGTCCCACCCTCTCCTTCCCCCACTGTATCCTCAAGTCCAGTCTCTACGTCTGTATCTCTATTCATGCCTTGCAAATATGTTCATCAGTACCATTTTTCTAGGTTCCATGTCAGTTCAGTTCAGTCACTCAGTCATGTCCGATTCTTTGCGACCCCGTGGACTGCAGCACACCAGGCTTCCCTGTCCATCACCAACACCCAGAGCTTGCTCAAGCTCATGTCCATCAAGTCAGTGATGCCATCCAACCATCTCATTTTCTATCGTCCCCTTCTCCTCCTGCCTTCAATCCTTCCTGACATCAGGGTCTTTTCCAATGAGTCAGTTCTTCACATCAGGTGGCCAAAGTATTGGAGCTTCAGCTTCAGCTTCAGCATCAGTCCTTCCAATGAATATTCAGGACTGATTTCCTTTACAATTGACTGGTTTGATTTCCTTGTAGTCCAAGTGACACTCAAGAGTCATCTCCAACACCACAGTTAAAAGCATCAGTTCTTTAGTGCTCAGTTTTCTTTTGGTCCAACTCTCACATCCATACATGACTACTGGAAAAATCATAGCTTTAACTAGACGGACCTTTGTCAGCAAATAATGTCTCTGCTTTTTCATATGCTAGCTAGGTTAGTCATAGCTTTTCTTCCAAGGAGCAAGTGCCTTTTAATTTCATGGCTGCAGTCACCCTGTGCAGTGATTTTGGAACCCAAGAAAATAGTCTGTCACTGTTTCCATTGTTTCCCCATCTATTTGCCATGAAGTGATGGGACCAGATGCCATGATCTTCGTTTTTTGAATGTTGAGTTTTAAGCCAGCTTTTTCACTCTCCTCTTTCACTTTCGTCAAGAGGCTCATTGCTTTCCGCCATAAGGGTGGTATCATCTGCATATCTGAGATTATTGGTTTTTCTCCCAGCAATCTTGATTCTGTATATAGATGTGTTAATACACGATACTTGGTTTTCTCTTTTTGACTTAATTCACTCTGTATGGCAGGCTCTAGATTCATCCACCTCAGTTCCTTCCCTATACTGTAAGCCTTTTTTAGATGACTTATAATACCTAACACAACATAAATGCCATGCAAATAGTTGTAAATGCAATGTTAGTGCTGTGTAAATAGTTGTCTGCAAGGCAAATTGAAGTTTTGTTTGGGGGAACTTTCTGGAATCTTTTTTTTTTTTTAGTGTTTTCAGTCTATGGTTGGTTGGATCCAGGATGCAGAACCCCCATATATGGAGAGCTGACAGTATTTATTTGGTTTTCGTTTGTGTCTAAGAACTTTCTCATTTGAATATACTCCTAGAGGAGATGATGACTCTTTTGCTCACCACATAATAGGCGTAAACTGGCAGATTGTTTCTTCCCTGAAGCAGAATTCCACTTCAGGTTTATGGCAAAGACTTACTGAAGCTTCAAAACAGCCAATGCCTTAAATTCTACAAAAACCAGTTGTCCTAGGTGGTGGCGACTTCAGAGACCATGCCCCCATGATAGCCAGTTCTTCTGAGTGTCCCCTGTGGCACCCATTCCATTATATGCACTTTCAAAGATATACAATATATGGTTTCAAATTGTAATGAATAGGATTACCTATGCTTTGTATATTTAATGAAGACACCATGGTTAGGAGGCAAGTGTTTCCAATAATCCTCCAGTCCTTTGAGATTGAAGCTCAGAGGTCTTGATAACCTTTGGGAGTCATTTTTCCTTGCTTCCTGGACTTGGGTGCCTATTTCTTTTCCCAGGTTATGACTTCCTTAGTGGCTCAAATGGTAAAGAATCCACCTGCAATGCAGAAGGCCTGTGTTGGGAAGATCCCCTGGAGAAGGAAATGGCAACCCACTCCAGTATTCTTGCCTGGAGAATTCCATGGACAGAGGAGCCTGGTGGGCTACAGTGCATGGGGTTTACAAACAGACATGATAGAGCAGCCAATACTTTGACTTTCTTTCACTTCACTATATGTTTTCTTCTTGGAGAAAACAAAAGTTATGGAAACAGAAGAATGAAAGCTTCTGCATAGACAATTGTTCTTTTTAGGAACAGTTTGCAAATGACATGCTGAGGCATAGTCCACAGACTAGACAAGATAAATGCAAAGAGGCTTGTATTATTACACAGTCTCAAATATGACAGTTAATACTAAAAGTATAAGTTAGAATGTCCAATCAAGTTGATTTATAGGTAAGTTAAAAACAGGAAGGATTATTTTTCTAGAATTGTTTATAGCTTGTGGGTGACTGAGATGTCCATACAAAATCCTTTCCAACCTGGGATTCTGAAAGTGGTTCCACTCCTTGATCTGTTAGTGCCACCTATGGTTCCAAATTAGAAAGTGTTGGGTTAAAGTGCAAAATCTATGTATTATGAACAGTAATCTGATTTTAAATTAGAGTATTTATCATTCTATTATATTGTGCCCTCTGGGTTTCACTAAATGAATGGAATATCTTTTTGGAGGGCAAATCTCCTAATATGTATTAGGAGATTTTAAAATGTTTATACTGTTTAATCCATTTTAGACTCTTTAAAACAGTCAATCCTAAAGGAAATCAACCCTGAATATTCATTGGAAAGACTGATGCTGAAAGTGAAGCTCCAATACTTTGGCCACCTGATGTGAAGAGCCAGCTCTTTGGAAAAGACACTGATGCTGGGAAAGATTGAAGGCAAAAGGGGAAGGGGACAACAGAGGATGAGATGGTTAGATAGCGTCACTGACTCAATGGAATGAATCTGAGCAAACTCTGGGAGATAGTGGAGGAGAGGAGCCTGGCATTCTCAAGTCCATGGGGTCACAAAGAGTGAGATATGACTTAGTGACTGAACAACAACAAACCCAGTAATCCATGTTTAAGAAATGATGAGAGACAAAGACACATGTATAAGAATATTTAGTACAGTATTAAAGTAACTAAATGTTCAAATGATTATAAGTCATATATGAGATGGAATATGATGCAGCCATTTTAAAATATCAAAAAAAGAGAACATTACTTTTGGTTGTAATTTCTATCATTTGTATCCTTTTAGAAAGATTTCAAGTCTTTCAGAAACTGTCAGAACCCTGCTGCTGCTGCTGCTAAGTCGCTTCAGTCGTGTCCGACTCTGTGCGACCGCATAGACGGCAGCCCACCAGGCTCCGCCGTCCCTGGGATTCTCCAGGCAAGAACACTGGAGGGGGTTGCCATTTCCTTCTCCAATGCATGAAAGTGAAAAGTGAAAGTGAAGTCGCTCAGTCGTGTCCGACTCGTAGCGACCCCATGGACTGTAACCTACCAGGATCCTCCGTCCATGGGATTTTTCTAGGCAAGAGTACCGGAGGGGGTGCCATTGCCTTCTCCGGTCAGAACCCTAAAGAGATAATATAACTACAGTATGCAATAGCACACCAAAAACAAAATCGATAACCCACAAAACTAAGAAGCTATGTACCTAAAAAAATATAACTTATAAATGTGCTCATTGTTGTCTTCTTCTTCTGCACCAGTCAAGATAAATGAGACAAAATTGGTACTTTGCAGAGAAAACAGAAGTGGAAACTTCTTTCTAAGTGGAAACTCTTTCTTCTTTCTAAAATAAAAAATGCATACGTCTGTGGGGCCTCCATCCTGGTCTGCATTTCTCTATCATAGAGGAAACTAATCTCTTTACCTCTGCTTTGGCATCTACCCCTGTTACCTACTCACCAGCTTTATACCATCCATTATCCTTCTTTTTTTGTATTTCCAATCAGTGGAATGGATCCCACCAGTTTTAAAATATAGTCATGTGTGATGTCCAAGCTAATAATAAGAATTCCTCACTCAAACCCACATTCTCTACCTCCTCACTTCTGGCAAAATATAGTCCTATCTCTATCTCTGACTTCACAGTCAAGCTTCTTAATTTATATATTTGTTGTTACAATTTTCACACCTCCTGCTCAGTCTTAAACCCACTCCAGTCTGGTATGTGCCCCCATCACTCTATTAAAACAGCTCCCTATAAAATCACTAGTGACCTCCAGGTTTCTAAACATGGACTGTTTCCAGTGTTCATTGTAGTGTCTCAACAGTAGTCAAAACCGTTGACCAATGCTTCCTTCCTGAAACTCTCACTACTCTTGGTTCCCCCACCCCCGCCTTCTCTAGGCACTTCTTTGTTTCTTTCGCTGCTCATCCTCCTCTTCCTGACCATTCAATATCATAGCTCAGTCTTTGACTCTCTTCTCACTCTCTAATATCTTCCTAGGAAATTCCCTATAGCTATAATTTATATTATCACCTATATTCAGATGATTCACAAACCCTAATTTCTGGCCCAGTACTTTCCTCTGAGCTCCAAGAACACGTGTAAAAAATATGTATTTCTTCACTTCTTAGAGATCTCTAAGGTAGGTACCTCAGTCTCTATTTAAGCAAAACCTAACTCATGAGTTTTCCTTCCAAACTTACTCTTCCATTGTCCTCTTTCTGTTCTATGAATGGCCCACCACCAACCTTGCTGCACACAGCAAATGCTGAAAGTCATCTTTAATGTTTCCTTCTCCTTCATTATGCACATTTAATCCATCTTCAAGCTCTGTGGCTTCTACTTCCTACTTCTTAAATCCATCATCTCTCCATCTCCACCATCATGTCAATCCAGGTCACCTCTTGTCTGTGTTATTAGTCTGTGTTATTAGTGTTATCTCTTGTCTGTCCTATTAGTTTTAATAGTTTTATTTCTTTGTACTTAACCTGTACACCATTGGTTTTATTTTTGTCTAAACTCACTAGTCAGGACCTCCATGCAGTTTTAGACAGGAGTGATAGTAAGAGAGGACATCTTTGCCTTTTTCTTCATCTTAGGGGAAAAGCATCCAGTTTCTTACCATTCAGTATGGTTTTGTGTGTGTGTTAGTTGCTCAGTTGTGTCCAATTCTTTGCAACTCCATGGACTACAGCCAACCAGCTTTCTCTGTCCATGGAATTCTCCAGGCAAGAATACTGGCATGGGAAGATCCCTTCTCCAGGGGGATCTTCTAGACCCAAAATTCAAACCCAGGTCTCCTGCTTTGCAGAGAGATTACTTACCGTCTGAGCCACCATGGAATCCCAAGCATGGTATTAGTTCTAGGTTTTTGTAGATGTTCTTCGTCAAGCAGAGAAATTTCTCCACTACTCTTATATTGCTGAGAGTTTTTATTATGAAAGGTAATCAGACAGTTCAGGCACTCAGTCATGTCTGACTCTTTGCGACTCATGGACCTCAACATGCCAGGCTTCCCTGTCCATCACCAACTCCCGGAGTTTACTCAAACTCATGTCCATTGAGTTGGTGATGCTATCCAAGCATCTCACCCTCTGTCATCCCCTTCTCCTCCTGCCTTCAATCTTTCACAACATCAGGGTCTTTTCAAATGAGTCAGCTCTTCGCATCAGGTGGCCAAAGTATTGGAGTTTCAGCTTCAGCATCAGTCCTTCCAACGAACACTCAGGACTGATCTCCTTTAGGATGGACTGGTTGTATCTCCTTGCAGTCCAAGGGACTCTCAAGAGTCTTCTCCAACACCACAGTTCAAAAGCATCAATTCTTTGGTGCTCAGCTTTCTTTATAGTCCAACTCGCACATCCATACATGACTACTGGAAAAACCATAGCTTTGACTAGATAGAATGCAAAGAAATGTCTCTGCTTTTTAATATGCTGTCTAGGTTGGTCATAACTTTCCTTCCAAGGAGTAAGCATCTTTTAATTTCATGGCTGTAGGCACAATCTGCAATGATTTTGGAACCTAAAAAAATAAAGTCTGTCACTGTTTTCCCATCTATTTGCCATGAAATGATGGGACCAGATGCCATGATCTTACTTTTCTGAATGTTGAGTTTTAAGCCAACTTTTTCACTCTCTTCTTTGACTTTCATCAAGAGGCTCTTCACTTTCTGCCATAAGGGTGCTGTCATCTGCATATCTGAGGTTATTGATATTTCTCCTGGCAATCTTGTTTCCAGCTTGTGCTACATCCAACTCAGCGTTTCTCATGATGTACTCTGCATAGAAGTTAAATAAGCAGGGTGACAATATACAGCCTTGATGTATTCCTTTTCTTGGAACCAGCCTGTTGTTAGTCCAGTTCTAACTGTTGCTTCTTGACCTGCATATAGGTTTCTCAACAGGCGAAGTCAGGTTGTCTGGTATTCCCACCTCTTGAAGAACTCTCCACAGTCTGCTGTGATCCACACAGTCAAAGGCTTCAGCATAGTCAATAAAGCAGAAGTAGATGTTTTTCTGCAACTCTCTCGCTTTTTCGATGATCCAGCGGATGTTGGCAATTTGATCTCTGGTTCCTCTGCCTGTTCTAAAACCAGCTTGAACATCTGAATGTTCACGGTTCACGTATTGCTGAAGCCTGGCCTGGAGAATTTTGAGCATTACTTTGCTAGCATGTGAGATGAGTGCAATTGTTCTGTAGTTTGAGCATTCTTTGGCATTGCCTTTCTTTGGGACTGGAAAGAAAATGGACCTTTTCCAGTCCTGTGGCCACTGCTGAGTTTTCCAAATTTGCTGGCATATCGAGTGCAGCACTTTCACAGCATCACCTTTTAGGACTTGAAACAGCTCAACTGGAATTACATCACCTCCACTAGCTTTGTTCATAAAGATGCTTCCTAAAGTTCACTTGACTTTGCATTCCAGGATGTCTGGCTCTAGGTGAGTGATCACACTATTATGAGTATCTGGGTCATGAAGATCTTTTTTGTATAGTTCTTCTGTGTATTCTTGCCACCTCTTCTTAATATCTTCTGCTTCTGTTAGGTCCATACCATTTCTGTTCTTTATTGTTCTTTATTATTCTGTTCCATCTTTGCATGAAATGTTCCCTTGGTATCTCTAATTTTCTTGAAGAGATCTCTAGTCTTTCCTATTCTGTTGTTTTCCTCTATTTCTTTGCACTGATCGCTGAGGAAGGCTTTTTTATCTCTCCTTGCTATTCTTTGGAACTCGGCATTCAAATAGGTTTATCGGTCATTTTCTCCTTTGCCTTTTGCTTCTCTTCTTTTCCCAGCTATTTGTAAGGCCTACTCATGACGGACGGGTCATAGTGGAGAAGTCTGACAGAATGTGGTCCACTAGAGAAGGGAAGGACAAAGCACTTCAGCTTCTTGCCTTGAGAACCCCGTGAACAGTATGAAAAGGCAAAAAGATAGGACACTGAAAGATGAACTCCCCAGGTTGGTTGATGCCCAATATGCTACTGGAGATCAGTGGAGAAATAACTCCAGAAAGAATGTAAGGATGGAGCAAAAGCAAAAACAACATGCAGTTGTGAATGGGACTGGTGATAGAAGCAAGGTTCAATGCTGTAAAAAGCAATATTGCATAGGAACCTGGAATTTTAATTCCACGAATCAAGGCAAATTGAAAGTGGTCAAACAGGAGGTGACAGAAGTGAACATTGACATTCTAGGAATCAGTGAACTAAGATGGACTGGAATGAGTGAATTTAACTCAGATGACCATTATATCTACTATTGTGGGCAAGAATCCCTTAGAAGAAATGGAGTAGGCATCATAGTCAACGAAAGAGTCTGAAATGCAGTTCTTGGATGCAGTCTCAAAAATGACAGAATGATCTTTGTTCGTTTCCAAGGCAAACCATTAAATATCACAGTAATCCAAGTCTATGCCCCGACCAGTAATGATGAAGAAGCTGAAGTTGAACAGTTTAAGACATTCTAGAACTAACACCCAAAAAAGATGTCCTTTTCATTATAGGGGGCTGGAATGCAAAAGTAGGAAGTCAAGAAACACCTGGAATAACAGGCAAATTTGGCCTTGGAGTACAGAATTAAGCAGGGCAAAGGCTAATAGAGTTCTGCCAAGAGAACGCACTGGTCATAGCAAACACCCTCTTCCAACAACACAAGAGAAGACTCTACACATGGACATCACCAGATAGTCGACACCAAAATCAGATTGATTATATTCTTTGCAGCCAAAGATGGAGAAGCTCTATACAGTCAGGAAAAAAAAAGACTGGGAGCTGAGTGTGGCTCGGATCATGAAATCCCTATTGCCAAATTCAGACTTAAATTGAAGAAAGTGGAGAAAACACTAGACCATTCAGGTATGACTTAAATCAAATCCCTTACGATTATACAGTGGAAGTGAGAAATAGATTCAAGGGACTAGATCTGATAGACAGAGTGCCTGATGAACTATGGACGGAGGTTCATGACATTGTACAGGAGACAGGAATCAAGACCATCCTTAAGAAAAAGAAATGCTAAAAAAGCAAAATGGCTATCTGAGGAGGCCTTACAAATAGCTGTGAAAACAAGAGAATCGAAAGGCAAAGGAGAAAAGGAACGACATTCCCATCTGAATGCAGAGTTCCAAAGAATAGCAAGGAGAGATAAAAAAGCCTTCCTCAGCGATCAATGGAAAGAAATAGAGGAAAACAACAGAATGGAAAAGACTAGAGATCTCTTCAAGAAAATTAGAGATACCAGGGAACATTTTAATGCAAAGATGGGCTCAATAAAAGACAGAAATTGTAGGGACCTAACAGAAGCAGAAGATATTAAAAAGAGGTGGCAAGAATACACAGAAGAACTGTACAAAAAAGATCTTCACGACCCAGATAACCACAATGGTGTGATCACTCACCTAGAGCCAGACATCCTGGAATGTGAAGTCAAGTGGGCCTTAGGAAGCATCACTACAAACAAAACTAGTGGAGATGATGGAATTCCAGTTGAGCTATTTCAAATCCTGTAAGGTAATGCTGTGAAAGTGCTGCACTCAATATGCCAGCAAATATGGAGGACTCAGCAGTGGCCACAGGACTGGAAAAGGTCCATTTTCATTCCAATCCAAAAGAAAGGCAATGCCAACAAATGCTCAAACTACCACACAATTGCACTCATCTCACACGCTAGTAAAGTAATGCTTAAAATTCTCCAAGCCAGGCTTCAGCAATATGTGAACCGTGAACATCCAGATGTTCAAGCTGGTTTTAGAACACGCAGAGGAACCAGAGATCAAATTGCCAACATCTGCTGGATCATTGAAAGAGCAAGAGAGTTGCAGAAAAACATCTACTTCTGCTTTATTGACTATGCTGAAGCCTTTGACTGTGTGGATCACAGCAGACTGGAGAGTTCTTCAAGAGGTGGGAATACCAGACAACCTGACCTGCCTCTTGAGAAACCTGTATGCAGGTTAAGAAGCAACAGTTAGAACTGGACATGGAACAACAGACTGGTTCCAAATAGGAAAAGGAGTCCGTCAAGGCTGTATATTGTCACCCTGCTTATTTAACTTATATGCAGAGTACATCATGAGAAATGCTGGGTTGGATGTAGCACAAGCTGGAATCAAGATTGCCGGGAGAAATATCAATAACCTCAGATATGCAGATGACACCACCCTTATGGCAGAAAGTGAAGAACTAAAGAGCCTCTTGATGAAGGTCAAAGAGGAGAGTGAAAAAGTTGGCTTAAAGCTCAACATTCAGAAAACTAAAATCATGGCATCCGGTCCCATCATTTCATGGCAGATAGATAGGCAAACAGTGGAAGTGGAAACAGTGGCTGACTTTATTTTTCTGGGCTCCAAAATCACTGCACATGGTGATTGCAGCCATGAAATTAAAAGACGGTTACTCCTTGGAAGGAAAGTTATGACCAAACTAGACAGCATATTAAAAAACAGAGACATTATGCCAACAAAGATCCATCTAGTCAAGGCTATGCTTTTTCCAGTGATCATGTATGGATGGGAGAGCTGGACTATAAAGAAAGCTGAGCACCAAAGAATTGATGCTTTTGAAATGTGGTGTTGGAGAAGACTCTTGAGAGTCCCTTGGTCTGCAAGGAGATCCAAACAGTCCATCCTAAAGTAGATCAGTCCTGAGTGTTCATTGGAAGGACTGATGTTGAAGCTGAAACTCCAGTACTTTGGCCACCTGATGCGAAGAGCTGACTCATTGGAAAAGACCCTGATGCTTGCAAAGATTGAGGGCAGGAGGGGAAGGGGACGACAGAGGATGAGATGATTAGATGACATCACTGACTTGATGGACATGGGTTTGGGTGGACTCCAGGAGTTGGTGATCCACAGGGAGGCCTGGCGTGCTGCGGTTCATAGGGTCACAAAGAGTCGGACAGGACTGAGCGACTGAACTGAAATGAACTCAGAGAACCATTTTGACTTTTTGCATTTCTTTTTACTGGGGATGGTTTTGATCACTGCCTCTTGTACAATACTATGAACCTCTGTCCATATTTCTTCAGGCACTCTGTCTATCAGATCTAGTCCCTTGAATCTATTCTCACTTCCACTGTATAATTGTATGGGGTTTGATTTAAGTCATACATTAATGGTCTAGTGGTTTTCCCTACTTTTTTCAATTTCAGTCTGAATTTCTCCATAAGGAGTTCATGATCTGAGCCACAGTCAGCTCCTGGTCTTGTTTTTGCTGGCTGTATAAAGCTTCTCCATCTTTGGCTGCAAAGAATATAATCAATCTGATTTCAGTATTGACCATCTGGTGATGTCCATGTGTAGAGTCTTGTGTTGTTGGAAGAGGGTGTTTGCTATGACCAGTGCGTTCTCTTGGCAGAACTCTATTAGCCTTTGCCCTGCTTAATTCTGTACTCCAAGGCCAAATTTTCCGGTTACTTCAGGTGTTTCTTGACTTCCTACTTTTGCATTCCAGACCTCTATAATGAAAAGGACATCTTTTTTGGGGTGTTAGTTCTAGAAGGTCTTGTAGGTCTTCATAGAACTGTTCAGCTTCTTCATCATTACTGGTCGGGGCATAGACTTGGATTACCGTGATATTGAATGGTTTGCCTTGGAAACGAACAGAGATCATTCTGTCGTTTTTGAGATTGCTTCCAAGTACTGGATTTTGGACTCTTTTGTTGACTATGATGGCTAGGCCATTTCTTCAAAGGGATACTTGCCCACATTGTAGATATAATGGTCATCTGAGTTAAATTCACTCATTCCACTCCATCTTAGTTCACTGATTCCTAAAATGTCGATGTTCACTCTTGCCATCTCCTGTTTGACCACTTCCAATTTGCCTTGATTCATGAGCCTAACATTCCACGTTCCTATGCAATATTTTTCTTTATAGCATCAGACTTTACTTCCATCACCAGTCACATCCACAGCTGGTTGTTGTTTTTGGTTTGGCTCCGTCTCTTCATTCTTTCTGGAGTTATTTCTCCACTGACCTCCAGTAGCATATTGGGCACGTAATGACCTTGGGAGTTTATCCTTCAGTGTCCTATCTTTTTGCCTTTTTATACTGTTCATGGGGTTCTCAAGGCAAGAATAGTGAAGTGGTTTGCCATTCTCTTCTCCAGTGGACCACATTTTGTCAGAACTCTCCACCATGATCCATCTGTCTTGGAGGCCCTACATCTCACGGCTCAGTTTCATTGAGTTAGACAAGGCTGTGGTCCATGTGATCAGATTGGCTAGTTTTCTGTGACTGTGGTTTTCAGTCTGTCTGCTCTCTGATGGAGAATGATAAGAGGCTTATGGAAGTTTCCTGATGGGAGAGACTGACTGGGAGGGAAACTGGGTCTTGTTCTGATGGGTGGGTTCATGCTCAGTAAATCTTTAATTCAATTTTCTGTTGATGGGAGGGGCTATGTTCTTTCCCTGTTATCTGACCTGAGGCCAAACTATGGTGGAGGTAATGAAGATAACGGTGACCTCCTTCAAAAGGTCCCATGCTGGCACTGCTACACTCAGTGCCCTCAAACCTTCAGCGGGCCACCGCCAGCCCACTCCTCCGACCCAGTCCACTGCTGACCCGAACCTTCTCAGGAGACACTAAAACACAGTTCTGTCTCGGTCTGTGTGGGGTCTCCCTAACCCTAACCCTAACCTAAAGCTCTAACCCTAACCCTTAGGTAAGACAGAAAGGATGAAGGGAACTTGAGTTGGGTAAATGCCATTCGCAGTGGGTGAAGTAAGACTCTGGTAGCCTTTTCTCCTGGAAAGTAGGCCTTTGTTATGAACAAAGCTATAAGTTTATTTCAGAATGATTACTTTGCCCCTCCTTTTGCCCCAGCTGTAAGGAAGAATTTTCTTAGTTCTTCACCAAGAGTTTCCTGGAGATAAAACACATGCAAGTGTAGGGACCCCTCTAAGACTGAAAGTTTCCCATTCTCATGCTAGTTCATGCTACGCTTCTAGCATTTTATCAAAATTACCATTCAGATAAGTGTATTTCAACTATGATTTTTTTTAATTTGCTTATGCGTGCGGATTTCAGGATGACAGTTTGCTTTGTAAGTTCTTTGATGGGTCCAAGAAAAGTCACTGATTTTCATTTAATTCAGCATCTTTCTTGTTATAAGGAAAAGAGTAGCTATTTCCAAGCTCAGTGGTGTCCAATTCTTTGCAACCCCATGGACTACAGCGTGCCAGACTTCCCTGTCCTTCACTATCTCCTGGAGTTTGCTCAAACTCATGTCCATTGAGTCGATGCCATCCAACCATTCAGTCAAAGCTAAAACCAGAAGTCAGTTTGTTTGTTTGTTTGCTTGTTTTATTGAAATATAGCTGATTTACAATGTTGTGTTGGTTTCTGGTGCATAGCATAGTGATTCAGTTATGTGTATAACTGAATATAATATGTATTTATAACATATAAATATATTCAGCCTAAATCTTAGCATTCTTTAGAATCACCTGGAGGGCTTGTCAAGCTGCAGATTTTGGACTCCACCCCCAGAGTACCTAATTCGGTAGATCATGTTACCTGAGAACTTGTCTTTAACAAGACAAGTTTAACAAGAACTTGTCTTTAACAAGTTTCAGGTGATATTAAAGCAACTGATCCAGGGACCAAACTTTGAGAACCATTGTTTCCTTTCAGTATTGTCTTAACTGAAATGTAAGCAATGTGTGTTTAAATAATAGGAAAATTTTAGATTGTGTAACAGGCAGTTCAAAAGGTAGCTTGTTTTGTTTTTTTTTATGAATGCAAGTAATCATATCAGTTGCTTTCAAAATATCCTTATTTCAGATACTAGGATCAAGTTACAGAGTCAGTGAACTCTAAGTACAATATTAGAAGTATCACAGTACCTTTGTGTTTAAAACTTTAAGAACTTGTTTTAAAATTATTTATATCCATTGACATTCTCTCAGCTGAGTGCACTATCATAAGGATAATGAGCATCCTTCCAGCTCAGATTCTGTTCTTGCTTTTGTCCCATCAGATTGTCAGCTCCTCCATGAGGAGAGAGTTTGTCGTCTTTGCAGCATATAGAGCGCCCAGCCAAGTGCTTTTTGCTTTTGTAGCCACTCAATATACATTAGATTGAGAAACCTTGATTTTTAAAATCTGAGTATTAGAGAAACACTTGTTCCTCCTCTCATGTAATAACACACAATGGGAGGAACCCTCCCCCTCCACCTCTGACCCATGCACACATGTACACACACACACACACACACACACACACACACACACACACACACACTTTCAGCATTTCTTTTTGTTTTTACCATGCATTCCCTCCTCTGCATAGGGGCTGTGTCTCACTGACTAAATTCCCCCAGGCCACCTTCCTTGTGGTCATCACACTACTCTCTCTGCATTTCCTATGATGAGCTAGTAAGACAGGCCCACTCCTGTTCCTCTTGATTATAGTCCTTGTCCACGCTGCTACTTGGCTGGTTTCTTCTCCAGCCTCTCTGTGTGTCTCTCTCCCTTGAGTATACAGGACTCATGGTCTAGATTTAGGGTGAGAGAGGGTTTTTTTAAATCGAAGTACAGTTGATTTACAATGTTTCAGGGGTACAGCAAAGTGATTCAGTGATATGTGTGTGTGTGTGAATATATGTATATATATATATACCTTATATATATACCTTTCTCAAATTCTTTCCATTATATACCTTTCTCAAAGTCTTTTCCATATAGGTTATTATGAGATATTGAATGTAGTTCCCTGTGCTATATAGTAGGACCTTGTTGTTTATCCATTTCCTATATAACACTTTGCATCTGTTCATCCCTAGTTCCCAATCCATGTTGTCCCCCACCCCCATTCCCTTTAGTAACCATCAATTTATTTGCTATGTCTATGAGTCTGTTTCTCTTCTGTAAATTAGTTCATTTGTATTATTTCTTTAGATGCCACATATAAGTGATATCATGATATTTGTCTTTTCTCTTTCTGAATTAATTCACTCAGTATGACAATCTCTAGGTCTATCCATGTTGCTAAAAATGGCATTATTTCATTCTTTATGTCTGAGTTATATTCCATTGTGTGTGTATGTGTGTATTTACATATACCATATCCTCTTTATCCATTTACCTATTGATGGACATCAGATTTATTTTTTTAAGCACATGTGTGTGCATGCTCAGTCCCTTTAGTCATGTCCAACTCTACATGTCTGACCCTATGGTCTGTAGCCCACCAGGCTTCTCTGTCTATGGAGAGAGAAGCACAACATAACATCTATAATTTCTTCTGTGCCATATATTTACATAATCATAATAAATTTATAGAAGTTTTAAGTTTTAAATTTTTAAATGAATGGTTAATTCACCATATTGTTTCATTTTAATTTATAATTCATCAATTTCACCATGTAATTCAGTTTTTGCTCTATATAGTTCAAGGCTATGTTATTAGAAGCTCACAAATTTATTCTCATATTTTTTTGGTTGAATGTTCTTTATCTCTATTAAAGCTTTTTATCTTGCATTCTATTTTGCTGCTGCTGCTGCTAAGTCGCTTCAGTCGTGTCCAACTCTGTGTGACCCCATAGACGGCAGCTCACCAGGCTTCCCCGTCCCTGGGGTTCTCCAAGCAAGAACACTGGAGTGGGTTGCCACTTCCTTTTCCAATGCGTGAAAGTGAAAAGTGAAAGTGAAGTCGCTCAGTCGTGTCCGACTCTTAGCAACCTCACGGACTGCAGCCTACCAGGCTCCTCCGTCCATGGGATTTGCCAGGCAAGAGTAGTGGAGTGGGTTGCCATTGCCTTCTCCGACATTCTATTTTACTTCATTTTATATTAACATTTATATACCCTTTGGTCATTTGCCTGATGTATATTTCAATACTTTATTTTAAATCAGTCTGGGGTATTTGGTTTTTTTTTTATTTTAGTTGGGTCTCTTGTAACTGCATATATTCAACATGATAGACTGAATTTCAGTAAGTGAGTTTAATCCATTTACACTTGCTGTGATTACTATATATTTATATTCTCTTTGCATTTCCTTCATATATTTTCTGATGATTATCCTTTTTCTTTCTTTATTTTCCTGTTTTCCTGCCTCCTGTTACACTGATAAAATTATCTGCATTTTCTTATATCCCCTGCCCTCATGGAAGCTCTAGAATATATCCCTCTACCCTTTATAGTAGTACCCTGTATTTTTAAAATAATTTTTATTTCAAAATCTGAAATTAATATATATCTTTATAGTCCTCTCTAAAAAATATAGTGCTTCTATATTCTGTTATCAGAACAAGAACATACACACACACCTACACACACACTTTGTTATTGCTGGTCAGTCTTAGTTAGAGGATTATGTTTTCAGCTCATTTATCAAGTTGTGTGCCTCCATATTTTCCTTACTGCTCTATGTGCCTCCAATTTTTTAAGCCACGTGTTTTCCTTCTAAGCTCACTTTTCTTGTTAAAATTCATCCTGTAATCACTTTTTCAATTAGAATCAGTTAGTAATAAATCCTCTAGAAATTTACATCTCTGAAAATGTCTTAATTTAATGTTTACTTTTGAATTATGGTTTACCTAATTGTAAGTTTCTAGGCCAATGTGTATTTTCTCTCAAAATATTGAATGTATTATCCACTGTCTTTTGCCATCAGCTGTTTCTAATGAGAATACTTTTCCCTCCCCTCATCTTTTGTAGATTATTTGGGATTTTTTCTTTGGGAGTTTGAATTTTTATTTATGTTTACTGTTTTTCAGTTTCTTTATGCTATATCTGGGCTCCCTTGGTGGCTCAGTGGTGAAGAATCTGCCTGCAACGCAGGAGATCCAGGTTCGATCCTTTGGTCAGGAAGATCCTCTGGAGAAGGGAATGGCAACCCACTCCAGTAGTCTTGCCTGAGAATCCCAGGGACAGACGAGCCTGGTGGACTACAGTCCATGGGGTTTCAAAGATTCAGACAAGACAGAGGTGACTGAGCATGCACACATGGATGCTATATCTAGCTATAGATTTATGTTTATTTCTTTTGTTTTTATTTGTTATTTTTCTCTATTTTAAATCAAAGAATTCAAGTTTTTTTCAGTTCTGAAAAGTATCTGTCATTATCACAGTAAATATTATTTTCTTTACTTTTTTTGAAATAGCCATCAGATATTTGTTGAAGTCTCTCAAACTCTTCACTATATATTTTAATTGTTCTTTCATATATTTTTATTTTTTCTTTGTTCTTAATGTAGGTAAATTCCTCAGAAATATCTTTCAACATACAACTTATTTTACTATAATCAGATTTTATCATTCTTATTGAATATATGCATATATATGTATAAGATGAATATACATATGTAATATATTACTATACATATAACATGTATTATGTATAATATATGCAACATACACATAAAACAAAATTATATATGTATAATATTTATGTATATATTTATATATATATGTGTGTGTGTGTATATGTATAATTTCTAAGATTTTCAGTTCACTCTTCTCTATATTTTCTTGTTTAACTTTTAAATTTTTCATAGTTTCTTATTTTATTTATGGATAGTATCTCTTCATTTCTCTTTGATAATCCTAAACATGTTTATCAAAAGTCTAATTATTTGGGGGGGAATGAATTTATAGTTAATTTTGTTGTCTGTCTGTTTGACATTAGCTGCTTTGTTTGTTTTGTAATCTTGGTTTGTGAATTTATTTTAAGTGAATTTATTCTCTCTATCTGTTTCTTCACCAGCTTATCATTAACAGTTTGGCAAACTTTCAGTTGATTCCACCTGCATCCAGACTCCCACCTTGGTGATGAAGTTGTCACTGATGGAGTCCTGGGCTAGTTGTTTTGGTTCAGTTCCTGGTAGGTTTCTGCTTATGAGACAATGTCTGTGTCCCCCCAGTTCCCTGAGTAGGCTCAGCTTCACAGAGAGACTGATCCCATCCCTGCCTTATGTACGGTGACTGGGCAATTACCTGTGGTCTGTTCTTTGCATGAGTGACTCTATGTTAGCTAGAGAAGGGTCCGTGGGATTTCCTCATAGCTCACTGAGGGACTGATCTTGAAGAGTGGGCAATATAAACTGATCCCCCAATGTCAACTCTTACTTTACCAAGTCACCTCTCGGTGCTGGTACAGTGGAACCCTTAGCCTGTTCACTTCACAACTCTTGAAATTATCATCCTTAGGGGGCCAGTGCCTATTCCTTCCTGGCTATCAGCCCTCATGCCCTGAGCCCTACTCATACTGTCCCAGGGAGTAGGAGAGAGCTTTCCCGTGTCCTTCACTCTCCCTCCTGAGATTATCTCAGGAGACGCTTTCCTCCAAACCCTCTCTACCTTCTCCCATCCAACTCCTAGAAATCCTTGATTCCACAGCAGGGTAATTTTTTCTTTTTTATGATTCAACCTGATGCCATCTAGCTTTAAATTCTGAATAGTCTGCACTGTCCCTTAAAGTTTGACACAGGAAAATTGAACCTTTTTGAATACTAAAGCTAAAATGAGTAGTACCTTTTGGTTGTTGTTGTTATTGTTTAGTCACTAAGTTGTGTTCAACTCTTTTGGGACCCCATGGACTGTAGCCTGCCAGGCTCCTCTGTCCATGTGATTTCCCCAGCAAAAATATAGGAGTGGGTTGCCATTTCCTCCTGCATGGGATCTTCCTGACCCAGGGATGGAACCCATGTCTCCTGTGTCTCCTGCTTTGCAGGCAGATTTTTTTTAACTCTGAACCACCAGAGAAGCCTGAAGTGCATACCTAACCAAACACTTTCTGGCTGAATATGTTCAAGGAAAACTCAGGAAAAATGAGTCGATGTTTGAATATTTAAAGAGCTTCCAAACTCTTAGAAACACAAGTCTTAGGTCACTCAGAAACCCCTGATGCTCACAGACTCTATCCCTTACAAGACATGGGTCACGTCCCCCAGAAATCCCACTTGCTGTGCATCCGGGATTAAGCAGAATTTCAACTAGGAACACTGATTTTCATGGGCTTATGACTTGGACAATCAGTTTCAAGCTTGAAAATTGTTGAATCTCTAGGAAAGTTTATACCAGAAAGAGACAACCCCCAACATAGTTCTTTTGGGGAAAAAAAAAACTGAACAGAATCCAAGTGTTTGGGAAAAAAAATGAAAGGAACACACCAGCTTGGAATGATTACTGTACATGAAAGTTGCCTGAGAAAAGAAAGCAAAAAGCTGCCTCCATCTGGAATCTGCTCCCAAACACTAGAAGCAACCCCAGAATCTCAGGGCTACAGTTGCTGCTGCAGGCACATTTCTTTCCCTTACCAGATGGGAAACCCTGTAACAAGTAATACCCCTTCTCTCTAAAGACATACCTGCAAGCTACAGCTGCACATCCAGAATTCATTCTTAATGCTACACCGGATGGTATCTAAAAGGCTTTTTCACATATTGCTTCATCTCACATGATCTTAACAGGATCCCTGTCATCCACATCTTAAGAGATGGAGAAACTGAGACAAAGAGATTGAATGACTTGGCCAAGATCACAAGGCTAAGATGTTGTTGAGTCAGGACTTAGATCCTTCCAGGACAATAAATCCTCCTTTGCTTTAAAATGGATCACTTGAGTGTGATGTATTTTTGTGTGAAATCCCGTGTGAGTAAACCATACATTCTATAATCGCTCAGATGGTCTGGATTCCAGAGACGCTCTAGGAAGGAAGACAAACACTATACAGAGTGGGTATCAACCCCAGTAAGAATAAGCTAGTACAGGGTGGAAGGGATCTGATATAATCAACCTACCATTAGTGCCTGGCTAGTATCCTTGAAGGATGGTGTCACATTGAAGGTTCAGCACTGCTCTATGCTGTGGGCAGTTAGGTCAACACGCAGGGACAATAACTAGATTCAGTTTTGTGAGAGGGAGTCCTTGCTATTTGATGCTTGAATAGCCTCAAAACCTGTTATGGCCAGTTCATCTAAAGAGCTGTTGTGCAAGCATTGAGGTGACTGAGAACAGAGGCAGTAACATCTACAGGATGAGTTGCCCATCTGGTCAGACAGGGTGGTTGTTTAGTGCATTCCCTTCAGTAGGTGCTCTCTAAGCATAACAGAAGATGAAAGGTTGCACACAGTTTGTGATCACTCCAAAGATTTGTCCATATGCCTCTTCCTCAAACTCCTGAAAAGCTATCTAAACCATCTGCCCCTGTTCAAAGGATCCATGTATGTCCATACTTCAGATCGTTTCCCCTCCATATAATGACCCACTGGACAGATTTTCCTTCACTCAAGGTTACTGTTGAGTGTGGCTGTAGCATGGCAAAGTCCATTTTCAGTTAGTGCCAATATACTGAGCTGATTCATCTGTGAACCAAACCTTACTTCCTGCTTTTCTCTCTATTAGTCATGAGGAATTCCCTTGATATCATAAGTATAATTTCAGGGAGAGGCAAAAGTGCAACTGAGATAGGTGATATGGAATTCTGGTCCTGTTCTGAGACTGATACACCTGTTATGTGATTAATCGTGTGACCTCTGGACCTACTGAGATGTGGTCTGAAGGTGCCATTCTAGCATTTGTGTGTCTTGCAAAGCTTGACCTCATGACTCATTGAATTGGATCACATAGAGCTTGTGTTGTGAAACTCAGCCACATAGTCAGTCACTTGATAGCCTATGGTCAGGCACTCAGTCTCTTCTAGGGCTTTCTTTTTTTCAAACATAAGTAGTTCTCTGCCCAAAAGTCCTGCTGTTACAAGAATCCTGGAAAATCTGCAACATGCCTCTAATATTAGGCCTTTTGAGAGACTCCATCCACAATGGACACCTCTAGTATCTTGGGCTCTGCCAGGCCACACAGGCTGAAAAGCCGAGCAGCTTGCACCATCTTCTGCAGAGCTCTTTCTTCCTTCACAGACCATGAGATCCCTAAAAACTTCATCTGTGTGACAGACCCCTGAATTTGTACCATGTATCTTTGCTGTCTGGTATGTTTTTCTCTTACTAAGGAATCCAGAGTATTTCCTGTACCCTGAGTCCAATTGGCATAATGTTATCAGCATAGTGGACAAGTATAAATAAAGCTGCTGCAAACATTCTTGCTCATGTGTTTTGTTGGACACATGCATTCTTCTTTCTTGGATATACCTAGAATGTTCAGGTTGAGTAGACAAAATCCAACAGTTTTCCAAGGTGGATATTTACATTTACACTCCCATAATCAGTGTATGAGCATTCCAGTTGCTTGATCTTAATATATAATATATATATATATAAAATATATATAGTCTAATTTATCAGTTTTTTCTTTATCATTAGCACTTTTCATATCCTGCTTAAGAAATTTTTGCCTACCTTCATATTCTCCTGTGTTTTGTCTTCAAATGTTTCTTTTGGTTTTGAATGTTAATAGTTTTCATAGATACTGCTGAATTTCTCTCGATTATTCTCAGTTACATTTCTATCTTTAATATTATGAGTTAGCTTATTTCCCCATTTCATCCCCAACACCAGGTATTATTAAATTTTTCATGTTGGCAACATGATATGAGATGATATTTTGTAGTTTTTAGTACTTTTTTATGAGTGAGGTTGAAAATACTGTATTTATTCATCTTTTTTTTTTTCTTGAAAATCCTCTTCATATCCTTTGCTTATTTTTTTAATTAGGGTATAGTTGCTTTACAATGTTGTGTTAGTTTCTGCAGGAATGGAATTGGCTTATTTGTAGAGACGTGGATGGACCTAAAAGCTGCTTATTTTTTTAAATTGAAGTGTTTGGTTTTTCCTTATTGATTTGTACAGATTCTTTATAAATTACAAAGTTAGCTCTTTAACAGTATTATAAGTGTTACAATTTTCCTGGTTGATTAGTGCTCTTTTGGCTTACTTTATGAAATATTTTACAAAGTGATTACATATTTATGCAACTCAAATGTATTAACTTTTTCTCTGTATGTTTTTTAGGGCTTTTACTATACCTTTCCCCACTTTAATACTTTTAAAACTTGGTCATGTTTTCCGAGAATGTATTATTGAATTTATTTATTATGTTTAAATCATTGAGCCATCTGCAATTTAATTTAATGTAAGATGATTTAAGTTACCTAATTTTATTTGGTCCTGTATCAGGGAGCATGCTCTGTAATGGACACCTTGTGGACAAAGTACCTTAGCGTCATTCTCTTGGTCAGGATAAGCCCCAAAACATTGATTCCAAGAGAGACCACAAGCCTCCCATCTACCTTGAGATAGATCCCATGGTTACTGTATTCCAAGTTTATATACATTTCTTTCTCTTTTTTCTTTTTTCCAAAGAATTGGCTCACCTTTTAAGTACCATTTTTTTCACTTGTCTCTTCAGGAACTGTTCTCATTCTCTTCACAGACAAAAAGAGAAAAAGAGGTGAAATCTATACATTATAATTGCTGATCTGAACTGTATGTGAAAAGATAGACTTAACAGAAGCCTTCCCAGTACCATACTTTCCAGCCTGTCATTCTCTCTGCTGGTGTTACCTATTTCTTTCTTTTTTCAGCTTTCAATTGCTGGAGATATTTCGCTGAAAGAAAATCTGATTTTTCTGCCATATTTCTGCTCTCTAGCTGGGGTGAGGATGAAGATGTTGAGATGATAGGAAGTGGCTTTTTTGCATCGTTTCTCTTGGTTGCCTACTGACCCATTTGGTTGGTTACTCCATAGGCTAATTAAATTGTCCAGATTTTTTTTTATTCATTCTTCCCTCATTTTGAATTTTAAAAGTAGATACCGCATGTCAATTCTTACATAATTGTCTCCTTCTATTCATGATTAACACTTAAGTTTATGGAATAAGCCTGTACCCTTTCCTTTGTCTATATGTGATTAGAGGTTTGTCTATATGTGATAAGAGCCCCTTACCTTATACCCAGTAGAAGGCAAAACTAGAAAGCATTTACAAAATAACATGAGAAAATATGATCTCAAAGTAGGGAAGATGTTCTAAATAAGACAGAAAAAGCATAAACCGCAGGAAAAAACTCATGAATTTAACCACATTGAAATTAAGAGCTTCTGTTTACCACCACAAAGTGAAAAGAGAAACTAAGAGCTAGAATTAAATTTGCAATACACACAATAAATAAAGGATTAGGATTTAAAACATCTAAAAACAAGCGACAAAAATTATGACCAAACTGATTTTAAAATATGGAAATTAAATAAACAGGAATTTCACAGCTGAGGAAGCATAAATAGTACTAAACATATGAAAAGATTTTCAATCTACTAATAATGAGGCAAATGGAAATTAAAATTGCAGCAAGATACAGTTTCACATCCACTTGAATGATAAGAGTTTGAAAGTCTCATAATACCAAGAGTTATCATGGATGTAGAGTAAGGGAAATCCCTTAATCTGTTGCTTATAGGAATGTAGGGCTTCCCTAATGGCTCAGTGGTAAAGAATCAGCCTACCAAGGTAGGAGACAGAGTTAGATCCCTGGGCCAGGAGGGTCCCTAGAGACAGGAGCCTGGCAGGCTACAGTCCATGGGGGTCACAAAAGAGTCGGATATGACTTAGTGATTAAAACAACAACAATATGAATGTAAACTGCTACAACTTCGGGAAACATTTAAGTATTATTTAGGAATGTTGATCATGTACATCAACCAAGATTCCCCTCCAGGCAATATTTTCTAGAATAGCCCTTGTTTATGTGCATCAGAAGACATGCACAAGAATATTCAAAACTACATTATGACACTCTAATATTCATCAATAAGCATGGGTAAGTCAGATATGGCAAAGTAACTCAGTAGAATATTAAATAGCAATGAAAAATAACTACAGCTATATCAATGTGGATGAATGCCGAGTGCATGTATATGTAACAATCCAGTTACAGTAGACAAAACTAAGCAGTATGTTTTTTGTGAATATTTTTATGGGTGGTAGAATCTCCAGTGAAAATTCAGAAATCCTAAACCTATTTGCATACGGCTGAGAAAGATGCCATTTAAAGTGGGAAATTTTAATTTGGAGTTAAGTCCGTGAAAATGAAGGAGAGAATGAACTTCACTTTACTTCTTTCTCTTATTGTGATTAGGAGTGTTATTATACAGGTGGTAATTGTATGATTCCTTTTTTTATTTTCAGTAATTACCAACTTGTAATCCACCAATCAAAAACTTACAGATTGATAGGAAGTATAAGGACAAAAGTTTTTAATGAGTAGTCTGAGTAAGACATTGAATCACCCTCCAATACTTCAATGTGTATTTCAACAAACAAGGAAATTCTAGCCACAGTACAAGGAAACCTAATCGCAGCACAACCATCCTAATCGGAATGGCTGACTTGGGGTGGACACTGATGTTAACTTAGATGTTGATTACTTTCATCTAATCCTCACACTTCGTTCAAGTTTCACCAATTATCTCAATAATGTGTTTTATAACAAAAAGACCCACCATAAGTTGCATTCAGTTTCCTCCAATCTGAAACATTTCCTTAACCTCTACATATTTATGACCTTGACACTTTTCAACATGAGAGGCCAGCTATTTTGTAGAACATCCCTCAATTTACATTTGTATGATGTTTCAGGATTAGTAGATTTAAGTTACGTATCTTGGCAGGAATATCACAGGAGTGATGCTGTGTACTTGCCATCTTATTAGGGTTCATCATTCTCATTTGTCCCATATTGATGTCCTTCACCTCGATAACTCGAAGATACCACTGAAAAAGAGGGCCTACAGGCTTCTCCACTGTCAAGTCAGTCTTTCTCATTGTCATTAGTAAGTATTTGGTGGGAAGGTAATTTGAAACTTTGTCAATACACTATTTCTCATCAAATTTTCCACTTATTCATTTACTTATTTATATCCATTTGAACTCATGGTTCTCTATATCTGTTTATTCAGTGGATAATCTGTTACTACACTATTTATTTTGATCCTCCAGTTGTCCTAGATTTGAATATCAGGAACCTATTCAAGTTGACTAAACTTTTTAGTATTTTCTGTATCTTTCTTTGATCTCTTCCTTGCTTTCTGGACAAAAGAAAAAAAAAAAGATGTTTCAAGCTTATCTTATACTTTCCCCGTCCCATCTCTGAAATTTGCTATCTTTCCAAGGGCCCCTGGTTTTTTAGAGAGAAAAATAGCATTTAGAAGCCACCATTTGAGTGCTAGTTGTGCTCATTGCTATGGAGGTATCTCTCCTCACTCTCAATCAACAAGAGAAGACAATATATTCACAGCTATATTCATTTCCATATCTAAATATACTTTAAAAACATGAATTCACATAGATATCTCCAACTGTAGTTCCATACTGCAAATTACTCTCTTCTCATGTTTGTAACCCACTTCTCCAACAGTGAGAAATATGGCTTTCACTTCCTTATATATTTTCTTATTTGAGTAATCCCTGTGTGTAATCAATCTTCTATCTCAATGCTGCTATCTCTGGCCCAGAAGAAGTGCCCTCCTCTCTCAACTCAGCTCTGACTCTTAACCAAAATGAACTTTAATGATTTCTAACCTTTCCAGGTGCTCAGTAGTAAAGAATCCTCCTGCCAATGCAGGAGATGTGAGTTCGATTCCTGGGTTAGGAAGATCCCCTAGAGAAGGATATGGCAACCCACTCCAGTATTCCTACCTGGGAAATCCCATGGGCATTTCATCCTGGTGGGCTACAGTCCACAGGGTCGCAAAGAGTCAGATACAACTTAGCAACTGAGCGTGTAAGCTCTACTAAACTTGGGACAGGTATCTTCTAGATTATAGGTCCTTGACTAAAGGCGTCCCTTTACTTAAAGCATTTACTTTAGAAAATTTGTAGTTGCAAATTATTTCTCTGCCCCTTTAAAATGTATGCAAATATTCTCCCAGCCTGGTTCCAGTTTTATAACCCCGGATTGTCCTTCTCAAGCACCAGGGAACGAGGCATTTGAAATGTAAACATCAAAGGAGATAGCACCCTGGTTTCCCAGTATCTGTGAGAGGGTGGAAACCTGACTTGGATGCCTGTCAACTAGCAAACCCAGGGGGCCTAATCACAGAGAAAAACATTTGCAAACTAAGCAACACAGTGTGCTTCAGGCACCCCATTGACCAACCTACCACATAGTAGTCCAATTTTTTTCCACTAGTTCATTCCAGGGTTTAAAAACCTTCCTATGTTTTACTTCAGAAGAGCTGAATTCAGTCTCTCTCTCTCCCTTCTATTACGATAGTGGTGGTTTAGTTGCTAAGTTCTGTCCGACACTTGTGACCCCATGGACTGTAGCCCACCAGGCTCCTCTGTCCATGGGATATCCCAAGCAAGAATACTGGAATGCGTTGCCATTTCCTTCTCCAAGGGATCTTCCTGGCCCAGAAATCGAATCCTGGTCTCCTGCATTGCAGGCTAATTCTTTATTGACTAAGCTATGAGTTCTCGAATAAAGTCTTCCTTGCCTGTTTAACTTTCCTCAGTGCAATTTTTGACACTCTTCATTTTAGCATCTTCTCCCAGAAGCACACTCTCTTTCCTGCTTGGGTGCTAATAGCCCACACCATATCAACCTTCCATTTAGACCCTCTGCTCACTGTGCTCGCGCTCTGATATCACACCAGGCTGCCCCTGAACACCCTCCACACCTCCCTCAGGCTCGGATCCCCTGCACCGGGTCACTCCTACAGGCGGATACTCCCTTCACACTATGCAGGTTCTGCCCCTGAACACCCTCCACGCCTCCCTCAGGCTCGGATCCCCAGCACCGGGTCACTCCTACAGGTGGATACTCCCCTCACACTATGCAGGTTCTGCCCCTGAACACCCTCCACACCTCCCTCAGGCTCGGATCCCCTGCACCGGGTCACTCCTACAGGCGGATACTCCCTTCACACTATGCAGGTTCTGACCCGCCCCACCTCGACCGCACCCCCACCCCGCCAGGTCATCCGCCTTCCTAGGCCCTGACTTCCCACTCTCCCACCATAGACATCTACTTTTCTCTACACATGTAATGATTTAAGGACTGAACTGTTTGAAAATGGAAGAGAAATAAAAAGAAGGTAAGGGAAAGAAAGGGAAAGATGACTTCATTTTATTCCAGACATTCTCGCCCTGTCCATATATTAGAACTGCTTAGGAAGCTTTTAAAAATTTACTGATATGTGGCCTTGTCCTTAGAGATATATGATAGCCCAAAAGCAGTCCTGGGCATTTTCTTCTTTTATTGAAAACTCCAGGTGGTGTTATTGTGGAGTCTGGGTTCAGAACTGCACCATTAGGTACAAAGAAGGGGTAAATAGGGGCACAGGTGGGTTTAGGGATCTGGAGAATGAAGTATATGAGAAAGCCCACCTGAAGCCTTCAATTTTGTCCATTAGGTAGAAAGAAATGTCACCAGGTGAGAATGTGGGGATCAGAATTTTCAGGAGATGGGAAGTGGAGAATTAGTAAAATATACTTATTCCGAGAGGGAGACAAAGTGTAATAAAGAACAAAAGACTGCGGACATAATGCTGAACTTAACAAAAACTATAGCAAGAGTCCTACTGGGGTGGATTGTTCATCTTTAGAATATTGTGGAACACAGGAACATGCGCATTCTGAAAGTCCACACTCACTTGGGTTTTAGTATAGCCAACCAGTTTGGTAAAACACCTGGGAGTATCAGTAGACATTATAACTCAAACAACTATAAAAATGATCTTCACTTAATCAAAAAATGTTCATAATATTCTTAGAGAATTTTTTTAATAAGCTTTATTAAGATTTTATTGTTTATTAATTATATCATTCCATATAATTTTAAGTAAACAGACTTTGAGAAAATACACGGGGAGATTTAAACAGATAATGGTAATATTGATGAAAATGTTCAAATGTGTTACATAAGATAGTAAGAGGCACCACTTCCACTATCATCCCCCAAATTTATAGATTTCATATAAGAATAAAAACAGTTCATGGCATTCTTTATAAGTCTATGAACCACGATGTGTGTGTGTTAGTCGCTGTGTCCAACTGTTTGTGATCTTAGAGACTGTGGCCCGCCAGGCTCCTCTGTCCATGGGATTCTCCAGGCAAGAATACTGGAGAGGGTTGCCATGCCCTTCTCCAGAGGATCTTCCCAATGCAAGGACTGAACCAGTTCTCCCATACTACGGGCAGATTCTTTACCATCTGAGCTAGCTGGGAAGCCCTTGAACCATGATATACCTGAACAATTTCAAAACTTCAAAGCAAAACAAAGCATTTCTTCTACTAGCAAATGTGGCAGTTTCCATTTCTTTAAAAAGCAACAGCAGAAGCTAATGTAACATTGCAAAGCAATTTTACTCCAATTTTAAAATGCAAACAAATTAACAAAAGCTATACACACAACCCCCAAAGTTGTCATGTTCCAGTGATTCTGAACTTTGATATTCATATCAGATTAATTCAAGAAATAAAATGTGATTCAGCATTTACTGGGCAGTGTTAACTACCTATTTGAAATTATATGTTTCAGAGTCTGGTAAAATTTCTCAAATATTAAATTTATGAATATTAAATATTAAAATATATGAATAGAAAAAAGTATAATGGAAAACAAAGATTACATTTGGATAATATGGTTCCTCTCCTTCTTTCTATATTCTGTATTTCTTAAGTTTGAAAATGAACTTCAATTATATTCATAATTAAAAAAAACCAATGTTCTAATTTTTAAAAAGTAGTGAAATTCATGATGACCCAATATATGTAAGCATTAGTTTGCTGGGAATGCCATAACAAATTTCTACAGATAAGATGAGTTAAAAATCAGAAATTTATTTGCTCACAGAGGCTGGAAGTCCAAGATCAAGGATTTCCCAGAGTTGGTTTCTTTTAAGGCCTCTATCTTTGACTTTCAGATGGCTGTCTTCTCCCTGTGTCTTCACACAGTCGTGTCATGTGTGCGTGTGTGCGTGTGTGTGTGAGCATGTAACACCAATCTCTTCCTTCAAGGAAACCAGTCATATCTGGATTAGGATCCACCCTATGACCTCATTTTAGCTTAATTAACTCTTTAAAGACCTTCTCTGCAAATATAGTCATATTCTGAGATAAGGAGGGTTAGGGCTTCAACCTATGAATTTAGGGAAACAATTCAACCTGTAACAGACACTTGGATTACTGTGAGCTTTCAGTGTTTTCCCAGTATTTTTTTCTGTAGGTTTTTTGTTTTTTTTCATCTCGATTTCTTAACTCTGGATGACTTGAAACTGTGTCTGGTGAACAGTTTCTCAGCAATGGTTCAACTTTGTTGATTTTCTGTGATGTTAATCTTTTAATGTTTCATAACCATTAACATGTATTTACTATTTTACCAACCTAAAGAAATATGTTCGGAAGCAAAACTGAAACTGTTTGCATTTCTACTTCCTCACTCTGCTCCTGCACAGGGTCAGGGCTTCAGGAGACAAGTAAATTTCACAACTTAAAGCCTTATTTTTTAAAAAGGATTCTTACAACCACACATCTCCTAACCATTAGAAGAAGAAGAAGAAAGCAAAAATTAAAAATCAACTGTTTAAAGTTTCTGAGATAAGAAGAAGAAGTTTTCAGAAAAATCCTGGTAAGTTTCCCAATCGTTACACTTTTATTTTTTTATGCTTATGAGGAAATTCTATTTTTATAAACTCCAGCTGTACTTTTTAATTAAAAAAACATGTGTTTGTACATAAGCCATTACTTGTAAAACTATTGAAAGTAGAAATACCAGTGTTTTAATTCTATATGTCTAAGACTATCTTTGTAAATGTTCTTCTAAAAAGAAATGGATCATTAAGTATACTTAAGGTGGTGAGAGGGTTTCTGGTCTCATGGGGCAGTGGGAAAAAATGATACAGAAACAATACAAAGACCTTCAGAAAGTTTAACATAAAAAATTGTAAAGGAACCTGTGGTCATGTGCAATTCTGCCTTCCAGAACTTGAGATGTTATTAGAAGTTCAACAGAATATTTAATCAAAGATAACATCCCCCAGAGGCTATTTTTTAGGTTAAGTGCTTCCTTCACATCCATCTCATACAGCAATTTGGTTTAAAAATTAAAATGAAAACTTTAATTTATGCTTAGGAAAATAAAACTAAGTTTGGCTTATGTGTGGTTTCAGTTAGTCAGACCATCAAAAGACAGTGTGGGTAGACTTCCTGGGCAGCAGCCAGGATTCTGAATGGTCTCTCCCCCAATCAGCTCTCAGTCATGTGAAGCAGAACAACTCCTCAGGGCATGATATCTGGGATGCTACTGAGGACCTTAGTCTTCCCTGGTGGCTCAGCGGTAAAGAATCCACCTGCAATGCAAGAGACTCGGGTTCAATCCCTGGGTCAGGAAGATCCCCTGGAGAAGGGAATGGCAACCCACTCCAGTATTCTTGCCTGGAGAATTCCATGGACAGAGGAGCCTGGCAGGCTACAGTCCATGGGGTCACAAAGAGTCGGACACAACTGAGCAACTAAACAACAACTGAGAATCCTTGAGATGAAGGTGGGTGATCACTAGTTCTCATCCTGAAGAATTCTGCTGATTTGGTACTTCTTAATACCTCAAGAGAGAAGACTGGAGAGGAGTCACTCAAGAGTGGCATCCTGTAGCTCCTTTGTCAATGATTAGTTACGACTACTACTAATAAGACTTGTGTTCATGATTATTTCAAAACAGGAAGATGAGGGCCCCTAGGAAACCAAGAGTGTGTCAAGGCATTCTCAAAATTTGTCCACACCAGTCATTTTTCCAACTATATATATACACATGCATACATAAGGTCTTAAAATTGATGAACTATAAACTACTTTGAAAGCATTACTGAATATAATAGGTTAAAATTATTATATGTCACAGCTCTTATCATGTGGGAGAGAGGAGCTGAGAAACTTTTGAAATTATAATCAGTCCATGGATATTTTTTAAAAGTTTAGCATATTTTATTGAAACCAGGTATTGTTGATGTTTACATTTAACAGAAGAAAGACTCCATACTTGAGGAATAAATGTCAATGACCTTATGTGAGAAAAGTATTTCTATTTCCTTGGTATCTATAGGCAGAATCTGAACAAAAAGATGTAACAGAAAACTGTCACCTGTTAGATGGCACAAAGTTCCCTTTGCAGCATCCCCCATGTTAGACACAGCACTCAGTGAGTCACTGGTGGTTTAGAAGCCAAAGAAAGAACTGTGAAAATGAGGGACTGATTACACAAGGAAATTCTTTTTTTTTTAATTTATTTTTAATCGGAGGATAATTGCTTTACAATGTTGTGTTGGTTTCTGCCGTATAACAACGTAAATCAGCCATAAGTATACATATATCCCCTCCATCTTGAGCCTCCCACCCACCCCACCCATCCAGCCCCTCCAGGTTGTCACAGAGCACTGGACTGAGCTCCAGAGGGAAATTCTTGATGCGCTGCTTCATTTCCAGAATGTTGGGCCTTATTGGAATATCGTAGTCACTGGTTAAATCAAAAGAGAAAATTTGGAGACTGTCGTCTGAGTCCTTAGGATATGCAGAGAGAGGGGAGATGGTTAAATTACTGAAAGAAGACCTAGGCTAAGAGAAGGTATTGCATCAGACCCTAACAGAGTATGCCTGTGGAGAGAGGCAGGTGCCTCACCTGGAGATGAGATTCCCCGAGCAGAGGGAGCAGGTGAAAACAGCAGAGGTGCTGAGGCTCCAACCCTGAGGGCCCAGAAGAAAAAGAGACCCATGCTGGGGGAAACCTGGTTTGGTAAATGGCCTCATTTGAGGACTGGGAGTGACACAGCAGAAAAGTTTTATGGGGTATTATGAAACTGGGGTACCTAGAAGGACTGGGGGAGATAACACACTAACTTTCTTTTTCTTTTGATAAAACTTTTTTTTTCTTCTTTTGTGACCAGATGATTGAAGCTAGAGTTAGGTCTGGCCTAACAGGCAACAGAGTAAAGAAAGTTCCCCTGATTTCAGTCTGGGATTCAAGCCAAGTAAAATAAGTGCCCTAGTGTAATGAGCAAAAATTCCTTGACCCAGACATTGCTAACTCAATGGTTTTCAAAAATTCATTACTTTTAACTACTCTAAGAAAATATGTTATTCATTCAACAAATTTTTAAGAAGCTACCACATGCCAGGCACTGGAAAATAGCGAACAAAACACACAAAAACTCTTGACCTCGTGAAGCACACAGAATAATGGATAGAACAGAAAATGAAAAAGGTAAATAAGTAAAAATAGATGGAATGGAATACTGGATTGTGATAAGTCCCATCCAGCTTTTTTTTAAAGCCAGATGAGGGAAAGGAGACATTGGGAGATGGGGGAGAATTCAGTAGGCTGCCAGAGTAGTATCTTTGTGAGAAGGTGATGTTTGATAAAGACCTGAAGGAAATGAAGGAGTGAGCCCTGCAGGTGTCCAAGGACATTCCAAGGAGAGGAAACAAGTGGAGTGCTGGAAGCAGGAGCAGATGCCTCCTGCGAGGAGCAACAAGGAAGTCAGAGAGCTGTACCAGATTTAGAGACAGAAAGATAAAACTAAGATGTTATATCAGAGGAGTAATAGGGTACCCTGTCATCTGAGGCCTGGGCTTCCCATGTGGCACAGTGGTAAAGAATCCACCTGCCAGTGCAGGAGACCCAAGAGACAAGGGCTCAATCCCTGGGTCAAGAAGATCCCTTGGGTAGGAAATGGAAACCCACTCCAATATTCTAGCCTGGGAAATCACATGGACAGAGGAGCCTGGTAGTCTACAGTCCGTGGGGCCACAAAGACTCAGACACAATTGAGTAACTAATACACACACATAAAATTCAGAATAAGGAGCTCAGCATTCACTGCAAGTCAAATGGGAAGTCACTGAAGGAACTGAACAGAATATTAGTATGTTATTTACATTTGAAAAGGGTCACTCTAGCCAAGATTTTGAGATGTCCCCAAAGGGATCAATTACAGCAAGAGTGAAACTCGTGAGAGAACCACTGCTTAATTTAGGAGAGAGATGATGGGACCTGGACCAGGAATACAGGGGGTAGCCGGTAATCAGATGCCCGTTTTGAAGATGCAACCTATACGATTTGCTCCACACTGAATGTAGAATGTGGGAGAAGAGAAAGAGAAAGTAGGCCTGCAACATATTTTGAATGTTTATTTAATTAAAAGTATTTACATGTAGGAGGAGATGCCATGTAGCTGAAGGATGTGCTTTTAAATTTTCTACACTTGAAAAATTTTCTAGTAAAAAGTTAAAGGGAAAATCTGTCCCACAAACAGTTTCTAGCAACGGTCCAATCAATTGCATTTTAATTTTGCTGTGATTTTTTAATGTAATAGGTTCTCAACAAATATATCCACAGGTAAAGTTGGGCAATGACTAGGTCTTCTCTTCTCACACCTCTGCTTCTCATAGATGCCTTCTGGGTTGTAAGTCCTGTAAATTCACAAGAAAATGCAGCTCATCTAACAGTGGGAGATCGAATAACCTCTTAAAGACCTATTTCAAGTTGCTGATATGAAAAGGAGGAGTTTTCAGAAAAGCCCTGGTAAGTTTCTAAGAATTAGAGATATCTGTTTCATCAACTTTCTTTAAAAGCTATCTTTAAAAACTAATTCTAAAAACTAAAGCATAACTTTGGAAATGAATATACTTTGAAGTGTACATAAGCCATTTCTAACAAAATGATTCTAAAAGGAATGAGAGATCTCATTGCTTTCATATACACATCGCCAGATGCCACTGTTTAAAAAAAGAAACCTCCCAGCAAGCAAGGGGCAGAATGTTTCTGATGGTGGAAGGCTTTGGAGATGAGGCTAGAAGACCTAAGTAAAATTTAGATCAGAAGGTCAGGAGTTCAAGTGAACCAAACTGTGTAGAAAATTGTGACTACATGCAGCTATGCAAAATTCTGTCTGACGTAACTCAAGATGGTATCAAAAGTCTTTGTTGTTGCCGTTGCTGTTTAGTCACTAAGTCGTGTCCAACTCTTTTGTGACCCCATGGACTGTAACTCCCCAGGCTCCTCTGTCCATGGGATTTCCCAGGCCAAGAATACTGGAGTGGGTTGCCATTTCCTTCTCCAGAGGATCTTCCCAACCCAGGGATCAAACCCTAATCTTCTGGATTCTTTACCGTTGAGCCACCAGGGCAGCCCTATCAAAAGTTTACATCTAGTTAAAGATGAAAACCTCCAAAGTTTAATCAATAGTTTACTCATAGCTTTCCTTTACAATTAGCTTGTGTAAAGACTATGAGACAAATTACATAATTTTAATGTAGTTAAACACAGTCCTAGAAAATGAAACTAGCTAGCTTTGTAGTTTCAGTCCGAAAGAATATCAGAGCTAGGCATATGCCTGCTAGGCTCCGGCCCGGACTGGGAACATCCTTTCCTGGAGGCATGAGTACCTTCAGGCTGCTGAGTCCCAGTCTCCTAAAGGTGGGGGTGGGCACTGGTTCTGACCACTAAAGCTGTTAGTTTGATCCTTCCTGCTCACCACTCCCCAAGAGGAAAAATAAAAGACTTTAGGGAGTGGATCCTGAGAGTAAGTACTCATAAAGAGAATTCTGGGTTCAAAACTTTCCCAGAACAGAATAAAGAAGGTAAACTATAATTCTTCTCCCCGGCTCCAGGAGCAGCTCCCCCTTTACCCATTTTAGACATAGATGCTTCAAGTGCATTTCCTTGGAAGAAGCAAAGCAAAAACAAGCAACAAACAAGACAACACTGGTTCTGGTCCAAATTGCCCTATACGCACAATGAACAATAAAACAGATTAGCTGAGAGGAGACATAATTTAATTATGAAATAGTTTTCCTGATCACAACTCTCCCCACCCCCTTTACTTACACTGTATAGTCTTGCCAAACATAAAGGTCTCTCATGTTTAAAAAATACACCAACACTCCAGAACGTAAATCTGATCAGGTAATGTTCATGAAAGGACTTTGTAAGCCTTAGTGAACTAGATGAAAGTTCTGTATAAACACTAAGAAACCATCACTGAAAAAAAGGTTGAAGACAGTGATGGGCCAAGGAGTCATATCAAAGCACTGTAAGACCTTTTTGCTCAAATTATTGTCACCTTGAATTAAGTACAATATATCACTCCAGACCAAATATGGATCAGCAACCATATAAGTTGCTCAAATAATTGACAGAATGCAAAATTCATGTGAAAGCATTACCAAATATATAGTAGCTTCAACTCAGTATGTATCTTCTCAGCTCCCATCATAAGAGTGGGCAGTTGAGGAATTTGTTGATGTTATAAAAGGTCTTCATTTTTGAATAATGGGGGAAACTTTGAGATAATGCAAAGGATTTAAAAAAAAACTGGCTTGGGAAGAATAGTTGTCAGTCACTCTATTCCATCTCCCTGGAGAGAATTCCTGGGAGAATTCAAACAATGAAGGAGAAAGCAAGAAAGAGCCTGTCTCCCTGTTAGGTGGCGAAAAAAAAAAGAAAAAGATCACTCCCACCATCCCCACATTACACATGCACACATACACATGCCAGTGTGCACAGACGCACACACACAGTGTCTCCAGACAAGTAATAGCCTGTAAGCGGGAAATCCTTCCTGGGCTGTTTCTTGTAGAGTTCTGGGCCAGAGGCAAATGCTATAATCATTGGCTCAAACAGGAGAGAAAACCTAGAACTTTTCTTTACAGTTTTTGGGGGTGCCCAGAGAAGCTACGGGTGGGTAGCTTACTGAGAGAAGACACTGGCTAAGAGAAGATAGTGCCTCAGACCTGGGCAGGGCAGGTCTGTGGAGAATGATAAGGGCATCTCCAGAGTAAGATCTGTCTGGCTGGAATAGCCAGAGCAGTTAAAAGAGCAGAGGATAATGCAGAGACCCCCTGAGTCTAGCTCACTGAGGATCTAAAGTAGAAAACTCTGGAAACAGGGTGAAGCAGGACAGCCGATGGAAAAGGTTTATACTTAGAAAATAGGCTTAGAGTGCAAGGCCAGCAGTGCCAGTCCTCCGCTGAGTGAGTTACACAGGTAAGTTAGAACTCCGTTTTCTCATTTGTTAAGTGAGAATAAACTTTGTTTGCAAGCATCTGGTAAGGATTAAATTGAATAGTGTAAGTTATTGATATGTATCTGGCACTTAGGAGGCTCTTATTAGAATGAGATAATTCACATACTATAAAATTCTCCCTTGTAAGTTATACGAGTCAGTGGTTTTTGGTATATCCATAGAGTTGTGTACAATCAATTTTAGAACATTCTCATCACACCCTTAGAAATGCTGTACCCATTAGCAGTCAGTCACCATTTACCCTATCCTCCAAACCTTGGCAACCACCAATCTACCCTCTGTCTCTATGGACTTGCCTATTTTGGACATTTCATATAACTGTGATCACATGATATGTTTATTTGTAAATGGCTCCTTTCATTTTTGCATAATGTTTTCAAGGTTCATCCATGTTATGTTATCATGATTTCATTTCTTTTTTTTGTCAAATAAATTCCATTGTATGAATATACCATATTTTGTTAATTCAGTCATGAAGGCAATTTATTTTTGTGAAGCACTAAATGAATATTGCTTTGTTGATCTAAGATGGGTGTGTTTTACCAAGTTTGCCAAGACCTTTTTGAATTTAAATAACTATCTTTGTCACTCCATTTCGGTCTTTGTTTAAAGTCCTTTATTCACTGATAGTCTATTTCAATCCCCTTCTCCTAAACATATAACCTTAGTTTTCTCAAACTGTATTGTTTATCCCTTTTCCAATACTCACCTTCACATTTAGATATGTTATAGGTACATCAGTTTATATGATTTTAAATAGAAACAATATTTTTCCAACAGTTGGAAAACTAATTATCGCACTGGAAACAAGGAAATGAACAACTGGATGGACAGTTTGTTTTTTTTTTTAGTTCATTACTCATACCTAAGTTAAGTATAAATTGAAAAAAAATTATACCCCAGAATGTTTCTTCAAACCATTTGAATGTTTTATTTTTTCATTTTTATTTGAGAAAATAAATATCATTCCTGAATACCAAATATGCATGAGTTATCTAAGAGCCAGAATATCTTTAAACATGGTTGGCTTCTACTAATCACTGTGAAGCCACATCACAATACCTCTGAAGGATAGATAAATACAGACCATTTGGATCAGCAAATTCTTTAGGGAACAATCATTCTATTTTCCAGCATTAACAATACTCCCAATATTTCCTCAAAACACTTGACTAAATAAAAGGAGACTGGCTTAGACAAAAACTTACAGTAAGCTTGATATCACTCTGAAGGAACAATTGGTATATTAGTGTGGAAATAGCTATGATAAGAAATGCACAGCCAATATGGGATTTTAAATCATGTGAATAATATTTTAGGTTACCAAAAAGACTCTTAACAAAGAGACATGGAAAAAAGGGGAAGAAAAATTTTTTTTGGCTGCACCGTGCAGCTTTGGAGATCTTAGTTCCCTGACCAGGGATAGAACCCAGACCCCGGCAGTGAAAGTGCAGAGTTCTAACCACCAGACCACCAGGGAGGTATTTTTTAAGAGACGTCAGAGGTCTCTGCTTAAAGCCGAGTAACTGTTGAGTAAATAAAGCGTACCTGTGTGCTCTGAGTTTAGCCAATCTTTTTTTTTTTTAACAGTCTGTGGAATAGAGACTCTGTTGTCCAAATATACCTACTCTCTGTGAGAAAACTGGGCATTCCCAGTGGACAGTTGGCAGTAATTATCTATTGCTCATAAGATATAAGCCAGTTCCTGAATGTGGTCGACTCTTCAAGGAGCCTCATATGTCCAAAAGACTAAACACATGCATTGGATATAAATAGCCATAGGAAGATTAATTTTGTTCTTACAGTCTTAGAAAAATGGAAAGCGGCATTCAAATGAGTCATGGCACACAATTTATAAGTCCATCCACAAAGAAGAAATTAGTAAGAAATAGTTAGAGAGTTAATAGGAAATATCTACATGGTCTATTATTTAAAAGATATTCATTGTGTACAAAGGAGCAAGAGCTGCCTGGTAGGACACAATATCCATATGTGATCCTCATAATGTCACTTTATTTTGTTGTTTCAACTACTTGTATTAACTTTCCATCTATCCACTCAATATATATAAAGCAGATTGACTTTGCTGGCTCATCTTGTAAGTTCTGAAATGATGTTCCTTGTAGTTATTGTAAAAATATAAACACTGAGTGTCATATTTGACCCTTTGTAAGATGATGAGAACATAGTAGGCAGTTCTAATATCAGGCCATATAGTTTGGGTACCAATTAAACTAAAACACCTTTTACTCACAGATGTGGTAGGGTAAAATTGCGATATTTGGCAGCCTCAGACTCTTGATATAGATATGCTGAGTATCATTATTTCTTTATTCCTAAACTTACCGGGTGAGATTACACCAGTTCCTTACTTCACTTTGACTGATAGAGGGATCTGATGTGAAGATACCACGCCTTAAAGAGTATTGCTTCTGGTACGAGTTTGCCTGAAGGCTTGACAGTTTCTTAAAAAGTTAAACATGCAGCTATTAATATTTGATCCAGCAATTCCTTGCCAGAGCTGTTTACCTAAGAGAAGTGAATATACATGTCTGTGTAAGACTTGTGCAGAAATAGTCATAGCAGCTTTCTGCATGACTGCCAAAAATGGAAATAGTTCAAATGTCTATTAAAAGAAAATTGGATAAACAAAGTGTGGCATGTTAATAAAACAGAATACTATTCAACAATAAAAAGAAACAAGCTATGGATACATGCAACATTTAGACCAATCTCAATGACATTATATTGAATAAAAGAAGCCAGTCACAGAGGAGAATATTCTATATGATTCTAGTATTTCAATTCTCACATAAGGTTAAGCTAATCTGTGAGTGTGTGTGTGTGTGTGTGTGTGTGTGTGTCCGCGCGTGCGCGCATGCACGCACGCGTGCGCTTGCCAAGTCACATCAGTTGTGTCTGACTCTGCGACCTGTGGACTATAGCCTGCCAGTCTCCTCTGTCCATGGGATTCTCCAGGCAAGAGTACTAGAGTGGGTTGCCATGCCCTCCTCCAGGGGATCTTCCTGACCCAGGGATCCAACCCATGTCTCTTATATCTCCTGCATTGGCAAGAGGATTCTTGACCACTAGCGCCACCTAAGAAGAATGGTTTCCTCTGGAGGGGGTTAGTAGTGACTGAGAAGGGACATGGGGTAACAGAAATGTTCTTTGTCTAGATTGGGGTGGTTTGTTAAAATTTTACATTTAATATATGTGCACTCCAGTTTTATCTCAGGGCAAGTATAGATGAAATAAGAGTAACAATGTAAAAAAGAGAGGGGGAATAGCAGAAAGTTAATAGCTCTGAAGCTGAGTGATGAATACAGTGTTCATTATACTGTCCTGTTTACTTTGTATTTAAAATTTTCCAAAGAAATTGTGCTGTAAAAGTCTAGTTCATGATGTAAGGAAAGAGAAGCTATAATTTGATGAGTGGGAGAACAAAATATTATGACACATGCTTCTACTGTTGGCAAATATTTTGCTGAGAGATTATAAAAGAGTGAGATTGTATACCAAAAATGTTAATAACTGTGAACAAGGGATAAAAGTCAGGTAGATCTTGTTTTTCTTTTTTTTTCCTAGTTGTTTCTGATTTTTTAATTGGACACATATTAGTCTTTTAATTAGAAAAATATACTATAAATATTAGTCTTAAAAATACTAGGACTTCCCTGGTGGTCCGGTGGTTAAGAATCCACCTGCCAATCCAGGGGACACAGGTTTGATCCCTGGTCCATGGAGACTTCACATGCCGTGGGGTAACTAAGCCCGTGCCCCACAACTACTGAGCCCACACTCTGGAGCCAGCGAGACACAGCTACTAAGTCCTTGTGCCCTAGAGACCATGCTCCGCAACAAGAGAAGCCACACAATGGGAAGCCTGCGCACCAGGACTAGAGAAAGCCCACACGCCGCAGCAAAGACCCAACACAGCCAAAAATAAATGAATACATGTTTTTAAAAGTTTTTAAACAATAATGAATAACACCCCCCCATTGACTCTCAGTCCTAATTACTCTGAATCAATAACAACAAGGGTAATGTACTCCGGATACTTGCAAAAATCCTTTCTCGTGAGCTAAGAGGCTTCTTGGTATTGTAATATGGCAATACTTCCTTCATCTGAGAGAAAGAGGAACATGATCAAATGTAAAACTTTTGGTGGTTTTGTTCCTAAGAAAAATTTTATATAAAAACAAGAGCATGGAATGAAAGCAGGAGCTATTCTACAGAGCATTTCTAGATCATGACCAATTTTTCTGTACTTGCTATGTTATAATAATTTTATTAGTGCATAAGGACCCCAAATGAGTTAAAAGAGAAACCCTGATCAGATAGTATCCAGGGAGCTTAAGTTGAACACTCTTAAGAAAGGGAGCCTCATTCTTTGGATTAATTTTTTAAAGATAACAAAACCTCACTCCAACAGAGAGTTTAAAAGAAGGTTTGGAAGGGAGAAGGAACTTCCCCTGATCTATAGCAAAGAATTCCTCTCAAATATAGATCATGACCACCAGTGAGACAGGTCACACCCCAGGATTATTCAGAGGCTGACTCCCAGCAAGAAATGGCGGATGGTTGAAGAACCAGACTGAGATCTTAGAGTGCAGGAGAAGAGGAGGAGCTGGACAACATCAGAATTCACCAGCAGAGTCTACCCCCTCAGATGGACAGACATAACTGGTTCCGTTTTCTACAGGACTGTTTCAGGAAACAGTTGGCCCAAGAAATTCATATGCAATAGTAGGACTGGATCAGCAGGGTGGGTGAAGTCAGGAGGAATCCAGGCAAACAGTATATGCACATCTAAATCATGCATTCTCAACTTACCTCCAAGGAGTAGAAATTGCTCTTAGAAGCAAAAAAAGAAAAACAAAATCAGGCCTTTCTTTAAAATAGACCTCATTTTTGGAGCAGTTTTAGGTTCATAGCAAAATTGATAAGAAGATACAGAGATTTCCCAACTACCCTCTGCCTCCACATATATATTAATACAACCTCCCCCACTATCAACATCCCTCACCGGAGTAACACATTTGTTACAATTGATGAACTTACATTAACACATCATCAGCCACACTCCGTAGTTCTGCTTATAGTTCAGTCTCGGTGTTGTATCTTCTATGGGTTTTGGCAAATACGTATGTAATGGCATATATCAACCATTATAGTGTCATATAGAATAATTTCATTGTCATAAAAATCCCGTATGCTCTACCAATTTATTCCTCACTCCTCCCAAACTCCTGGAAAACACTGATCTTTTTGCTGTCTCCAAAGCTTTGCCTTTTCCAGAATACCATATAGTTGGAATCATATAGTATGTAGCCTTTTCAGATTAACTACTTTCACTAAGTAATATGCATTTAAATTTCCTTCATATCTTTTTATTGCTTGACAGCTCACTTCTTTTCAGCACTGAATGAAGATTCCATTGTCTGAATGTACCAGTTTATTTATCCATTCACCTGCTAAAGGATATCTTGGTTGCTTCCAAGCTTTGGCATTCATGAACAAAGCTGCTATAAGCTTTTGCATACAGGTGTTTGTGTAGACACAAGTTTTCAGCTCTTCTGGGTAAATACCAAGGAATGTGATTGCTAGGTCATATGGTAAGAGAAGGTTTAGTTTTGTAAGAGACCACCAAACTGTCTTCCAAAGTGGCTGCACCATTTTGCATTCCCTCTAGCAATAAACGAGAGTTCCTGTTGCTCTAACATCCTCAATAGCCTTTGGTGGTGTTAGCAGATTTTGGCCATTCTAATAGATGTGTATTTCATTGTTTGAATTTGCAGTTCCCTGATGACCTTTGATGTCCTTGTTTATGTATAAGGCACAGATATACATAAACACATGCAGTATATCTGTAGTATTACGATTTCAAGGGAGAGGACAACTAGGTTGAAATCCTCCTCCTTAACGGGGAAACAGTCTAATAAAGAATCAGAGAAGCTCTTCTGGGTAGTCAGAGAAGCAACATGAGGAGAGAGACACAGGATAGATGAGAAGGATTGCACACGCTAAAGAACTGGAACCCGGCTTCACAGGGAATCTGAGCAATGAGACGAGCCAGGGGAATAAAACTGAGACTGGAAAGCAGAGCGTCAGTTAATTTTTGTAACCTGTTTGTGTTAGGCTAGGTTCTCCAGAGAAACAAAACCAGTAGTACATACTGGAGAGAAAGAAGGAGGGAGGGAAGGGGGGAGAGAGAGAGATTATTTAACAGTTTGTGCCTCGGTTTCTTCAGCTGTAAAATGGAAATAGTAGTAGCATCTACCTCAGAGGATTGTGGTGAAGAGGAAATGAGTGATAGAAAGCACTTAGAACAGTGCCCAGTACATAGTATATGCCTAATAAATGCTTAAAAAACATACGAAGCCACTCTGAATGTGGAAGCCAAAAGCTAATTGAGTTCACATAAAACATGTTATGGAGAAGGCAATGGCACCCCACTCCAGTACTCTTGCCTGGAAAATCCCATGGACGGAGGAGCCTGGTAGGCTACAGTCCATGGGGTCGCGGAGGGTCAGACATGACTGAGCGACTTCACTTTCACTTTTCCCTTTCATGCGCTGGAGAAGGAAATGGCAACCCACTCCAGTATTCTTGCCTGGAGAATCTCAGGGATGGCGGAGCCTGATGGGCTGCCATCTATGGGGTCACACAGAGTCAGACACGACTGAAGCGACTTAGCAGCAGCAGCAACAGCAATACATGTTAACACTTGCGATTAAATTTTTTTTTTTTTTTGCTTTTTAGAATTTTTATTTGTTTTTGGTTGCACTGGGTCTTCATTGCTGTGTGCTGGTTCTCTAGTCACCATGAGCCAGAGCTACTGTCTCTAGTTAAGGTGCTCTGGCTTCTCACTGTGGTGGCCTCTCTTGTTGCGGAGCACAGGCTCTGGGGCATGCGGGCTTCAGCAGTTGCAGAACGTGGGCTCAGTAGTTGCAGCTCATGGTCTCTATAGCATGGGCTCAGTAGTTGCAGTACACGGGCTTAGTTGCTCTGCAGTGTGGGGAATCTTCCCAGACCAGGGATCGAAACTGTGTCTCCTGCATTGACAGGTGGATTCTTTATCACTGAGCCTCCAAGGAAGCCCCACCACTTGCTTTTAATTTTTTAAATGCTAACTATCTTTGCCACTCTCGGGCAGTTCTGTGCCTGTCACTGAGTCAGACGTTAGAAAAGATGAATCCCAGCAGGGTGGCCACTGGAGCCCTACCCCGGTCTGCTCTGCAGAGCTAACCTGGAGGGCTTTAGCATTCATGTGAACATGAACGTGCTAAGTCGCTTATTCGTGTCCAACTCTTTGCAACCCCCTGGACTGTAACTGACTGGGCTCCTCTATTCATGAGCTTCTCCAGGCAAGAATACTGGAGTGGGTTGCCAATTCCTCCTCCAAGGGATCTTCTCCACTCAGGGATCGAACCCACATCTCTTGTCTCCTGCACTGTAGGTGGGTTCTTTACCATTAATGCCACCTGGGAAGTCCCTAGGGAGCTCCAAAAAGCCCCTGAAAGCCATTCCTTTACATTCTCTTTGGGAAAACAGAGACAGATGGATAGTGCCCCCAAGAAGGCCAGTGAAATGCCAGCTTAAAGTCCTACTCGGGTTCTGGGCTCTTGGCAGCCCTCAAAAGCCTCAAGCAAAGAACAGATTTTAACCTTTTAATTCTAACCACACACACACCAGAAGGGTGGATGAGTAATGGCTTTTGAGTAACCAAAGGACGCCTTTCAGAGAGAGAAAAAAAAGTCACTTCAGTAAACGCAGATCTCGGAAAACGAAAACTCTCCTACTGAAATCATACCTGTAATGTAGAAGAACTTTGAAGAAAAATCTGGGTGATACAATCCTCAGATATTAGTGTCAGATGATATGTATTATAAACAGACAGAGACAGAGACAGTGATAGCAGAGGTATGTAGACAGAAAATTTAAAAATGTACTTTCCACTAATCTACTCTAAGGAGTTGCCAGAGTACTTATTAAATTGTATAACAGACCAGAGACAGTGATAGAGATGTAGACAGACTACAGGAAGTACTTGAAATTATAACAGCCTTCCTCTTTCCTGGCAAAAATCTTGCGTTTATGTCTGATTTTCTCCAAAGTACAAGAGGGTGAGGGAAATACAGTTCTGATTAAAACCCTACTCTTCAATTTCCTTTTCCTTTAGAAAAACGAACCAGCCCTAAAGTTAACCCTACAGCTGATAAATATATATGGGTTTGATCAATCAATTAACAATCAATAGATAAGTTCCTTCTTTTTTAATACTAGTTGCTAAGAAGCTCAGAATCAAATTCTCAGGACAGTTCTAGCAAAGTATATAGAATTGAAAAGTTATTTTTACAAATTTTATCTGCATATACAATGGGAAAATCATGTATTTTGGTGTAGGAAACATTCAAATGTCTGTGTTTTCTTCTTCCTACTATATTAGAGAAAAATAGTTCAGGGTCTTTTATGGTTCCATACAAACTTCAGAATTATTTGTTCTAGCTCTGTGGAAGATGCCTTTGATATTTTTGATAGGGATTGCATTGAATCTGTAGAGTGCCTTGGGTAGCATGGCCATTTTAACAATGTTAATTCTTCCGGTAAATGAACATGGTATATCTTTCCATCTGTTTTGTTGTATCAGTCTCACGTGGTTTCCAGTGTACAGGTCTTTTACCTCCTTAGATTTATTCCTATGCATTTATTATTTTTGATGCAAGTATAAATGGGATTGTTTTCTTTATTTCTCTTCTGATAGTTTGTTGTTAATATATAGAAACACAACAGATTTCTATATATTAACTGTATATCCTACAATTTTACTGAATTCATTTATTAGTTCTAATAGTTTTTTGGTGGCATTTTATGATCTTCTATATATAGTATTATGTTATCTGAAAACAAGGACAGTTTTACTTCTTCATATCCAATTTAGATGACTTTTATTTCTTTTTCTTGTTTAATTGCCGTCTCTAGTATTTCCAGTGCTATGTTAAATAAAAGTAGCAAGAGTGGGCATCCTTGTCTTGTTCCTGATCTTAGTGGAAATGCTTTCAGCTTTTCACTACTAGTTTGATCTTGACTGTAGGTTTGTTATATATGGTTCTTATTATGTTGATATATGTTCCCTGGGTCGGGAAGATCCCCTGGAGGAGGGCCTGGCAACCCACTCCAGTATCCTTGCCTGGAGAATTCCAGGGGCAGAGCAGCCTGGCGTGCTACAGTCCATGGGGTTGCAAAGAGTCAGACATGACTGAGCAACTAAGCACAGCACACGTTCCCTCTATGTCCACTATATTGAGAGTTTTTTTTTATCATAAATGGATTGTCAAAAGCTTTTATTGAATCTTTTGAGCTGATCAGATCATTTTTATTATTCAACTTGTTAATGTGGTCTTTCACATTGATTGATTTACAGATATTGAACCATTCCTGCATTGCTGGGATAAATCCCACTTGATTATGTTTATGATCCTTTCTCATCTAGTATATTGTATAAGGCCCATGTTTCTTTACTGATATTCTGTCTGGATAATCTGTCCACTGACATAAGTGGGATGCTAAAGTCCCATAATACTGTTGTATTAGTTTCAATTTCTTTCTTTATGTTTGTTAGTATTTGCTGCATGTATTTAGGTGTTCCTATGTTGGGCTTCCCTGGTGACTCAGACAGTAAAGAATCCACCTGCAATATAGGAGACCCAGGTTCAATCCTTAGGTCATGAAGATACCTTGGAAAAGGGAATGGCTACCCACTCCAGTATTCTTGCCTGGAGAATTCCATGGACAGAGGACCCTGGTGGGCTACAGTCCATGGAGTCACAAAGAGTCAGACATGACTGAGCGACTAACAATTTCTTTTCATGTTGGGTGCATCTATATTTGCAATTGTTACCTCTTCTTGTTGTATTGATTTATCTTTACATAATGTTCTTTTTTTCTTGTCATTTGTTGTAGTCTTTCTTTTAAAGTATATTTTGTCTGATAAAAGTATGGCTACTCCAGCTTTTCTTGTTTCAATTTGTGCAGAATATGGTTTTTCTTCCCCTCACTTTCAATTTTCCCATCTCCCTTCGCCACTCCAGCACCTGGTAACCTCTGTTCTCTGAGTGCAACTTTGAAGGGGAAGTGGTTGTTTTCTTAGATTCCACATATAAGTGAGCTCATACAGTAAACTGTCTTTCTCTTTCTGGCTTATTTTGCATAGCATGATGTCCTTCAGTTTCATCTATATTGTCACAAAAAGAAGGATCTCCTCCTTTCTCATAGCTATCGTAAATATGTTTATTTGCTACAATGCACGTGGGAGTGCAACAGTCTCTTCAAAATACTTATTTCATGCCTTCTGATATATAGTCAGAAGTGAGATTGCTGGATCACAGAGTAATTCTGTTTTTAATTTTTTGAGGAATCTCCATACTGTTTTCCATAATGGCTATACCAGTTTACATCCCCACTAGCAATGTACAAGTGTTTTTTCCACAGCCTCACCAGCTTTCGTTATCAGTTTCATTCTGAATAATAGCCATCTAACAAGTGTGAGGGGTTACCTCATTTTGATTTTGGTTTGTATTTCCCTGATGACTAGTGATACTAAATACTTTTTTCCTATATCTGTTGGCCATTTGTATGTCTTCATTTGAGAAATGTTTGTTTGGGTCCTTTGTTTATTTTTCAGATAAGATTGTTTGTTTTCTTGCTATTGAGTAGTTTGAGTTCCTTATATATGTTGGAGGAGAAGGGGGTGACAGAGAACGAGATGGTTGGATGACATCACCAACTCAATGGACATGAGTTTGAGCCAACTCCGGGAGTTGGTGAAGGACAGGGAAGCCTGAAGTGTGGCAGTCCGTAGGATCGCAAAGAGTTGGACACGACTGAGCGACTGAAATGAACTGAACTGAACTGAGATATGGTTTTCCAGTATTTTCTCTCATTCCACAGGAGGCCCTTTCATTCTGTGGATTGATCCTTTTGCTGTGCAGAAGTTTTTTAGTTTGATGCAGTCCCATTTGTCTGTGTCTGCTTTTATCTTGTGTTTTTGGAGTCATATCCAAAGCTTGTCGCTCAGACTGATGTCAAGAAGATTTTCCTCTATTTTCATCTATAGTTTTTTGGTTTCAGGTCTTAGAGTTAAGTCTTTAATCAATTTGTTTTTTCTACTCAAGATCACTTTCTCATGGGTCTTTTGTAGTCCCGGATGAATTTTAGGCTTTTTATTTTCTATTTTTGTGAAAAATTTCATTGGAATTTTTATAACTATTGCATTGAATCTCTAATTGATTTGGGTAGTATAAACATTTTAATAATATTCTTCTAATCCATAACACAGGATACCTTTCCATTTATTTGTGTCTTCTTCAGTTTCTTTCATCAATGTTTCACAGTGTTCAGTGTATGGATCTTTCACCTCCTTCTTCAAATGTATCCCTGAGTAATTTTTATGCTATTGTAAGTGAGCTCATTTTAATTTTTTCAGATTGTTTACTGTTAGTGTACAGAAATGCAGCTTTTTAATATTGATTTTGTCTCCTGTACCTTTTCCTAATTTGTTTTTTTATTCTAATAGTTTTCTTTTTCTTTTTTCTTTTTGGTAGTTTCTAAGGTTTTGTGGGCTTCCCTGGAGGCCTAGATGGTAAAGAATCTGTCTGCAATGCAGGAGACCTGGGTCCAATCACTGGGTTGGGAAGATCCTCTAGAGGAGGGCATGGCAACCCACTCCAGTATTCTTGCTTGGAGAATCCCCACAGACAAAGGAGCCTGGCGGCCTGCATTCCTTGGTGGTCGCAAAGAGTTGGACACAACTGAACGACTAAGCACACACACAAGGTTTTATGTGTATGATATCATTGCAAACAGAAACAATTTTGCTTCTTCCTTTTCCTGTTTGGAGGCCTTTATTTCTTTTTCTGCTAATTGCTCTGGCTAGGAGTTTAGTTTTATATAGAAGGAAAGTGCTGAGAGTGGGAATTCTTGTCTTGATCTTAGAGGAAAAGCACTCCGTTTTTTACTACTGAGTATGATGTTAGCTATGAGATTGTCATATATGGCCTTTATTGCATTTAAGTAATAACCCCTAACCCTTCTACACCTAATTTGTTGCATTTTTATCATATAATACAAATACAGAATTTCATCAAATACTCTTTCTGGACCTATTGAGATGATCATATGATTTTTATCTTTCATTCTTTTAATGTGGTATGTTGCATTTATTGGTTTGTATATCTTGAACCATTCTTGCATCCTAGAGACAAATCCCATTTGATTATGATATGTGATCTTTATAATGCTTATAATGTTCTGTTGAACTTCATTTGCTTGTATTTTGTTGATGATTCTTACATTTATGTTCATCAGCAATATTGGTCTGTAACTTCCTTTTTCTTGTACTGTCCTTAACTGGCCTTGGTATCATCATTAAGCTGGCCTCATAAAATGTACTTATAACTGTTCCCTCCTTTTCTGTTTTTTGGAAGAATTTAAGAAGAATTAACATTAATTCTTCTTTAAATATTTGGCAGAATTCACTGATGAAGCCATGAGGTCCAAGATTTTTCCTTTTTTGTGAGGTTTCAATTATTAATCCAAACTGCTTACTCATTATTGGTCTGGGAGGTTTCAGTTACTGATTCAAACTCCTTACTCATTGGTCTGTTCAGATTCTTTATTCATGATTCAGTCTTCATGGTTTGTATGTTTCTAAGAATTTATTTATTTATTCTACATTGTCCAGTTTGGGGCATATAAATGTTCACAGTAGTCTCTTAATATACTTTGCATTTCTGTGATATCAGTTGTAACAGCTCTCTTTCATTTGTAATTTTATATATTTGAGTTTTCTCTACTTGTTTCTTAGTCTAGCTCAAGGCTTGTCAATTTTGTTGATGTTACAAAACAATAGCTCTTCGTAGTAAGAGAAGATTGATGCCTCAGTCACTGATTTGATTGGTCTTCTTTTCTCTTTGCAGTGTTATTTCCTTCATGCCCTGCTGCTTCAAGATACAAACTATTTTTAAGAAACTTTGTATGACGCAAAGATCTTCTTTTGCATATGGTGGAGTAGAAGGACCCTAAGCTCACCTCCTGAACACACCCAAATCACTATCTGAAGAACTATCTGCAGAACAACCGTCATTGAAAAACACTGAAACCTACTAGAAAAGATCCTCTACAACTAAAGACAAAACAACAACTAAAGCCCATCCCCCCAGGTGAGTGACCCACAGATAAGAAAATAATTATATTACAGAGGTTTTCTTATGGGAGTGAGATTCTGAGCCCCACATCAGTCCTCCCAGTCCAGAGGTCTGGCAGTGAAAAAACATGACCTTTTCCATGGTTCTTCTACGTTCTATTTCACTTATTCCTTCTCTGATTTTATTATTTCATTCCTTCTGTGAACTTTAGGTTGAGTTTGTTCTTGAGGTATAACATTGGGCTGCTTATTTGAGATCTTTCATAATGTAGGCCTTTGTCACTATTAACTACTCTCTTATAACTGTTTGTGTTGCATCTCATAAGTTTTGGTGTGTTGTGTTTCCACTTTTATTTGTCTTGAGATATTTTTTGATATCCCTTTTGACTTCTTCTTTGACCAAATGGTTGGTCAGAAGTATGTTATTTAACTTCCACATATTTATGAATTATCTAACTTTCCTTCTATTATTGATTTCTAGTTTCATATCATTGTGGTCAGAAAAGATACTTGATGTGGACTTCAAGCTTCTTAAATTTGTTAAGACTTCTTTTGTGAACTAATATAAGATCTATCATGGAAAATGTTCCATGTGTACGTTGAATGAATGTGTACGCTGTTGCTCTTGGATGGAATGTACTGAATATGTCTGTTAGATCCATTTGACCTATGGTGTTGTTTAGGTATGCTGTTTCCTTATAGATTATTTTGTCTGAATGATCTATCCATTGTTAAAACTGGGATATTGAAGTCACCTACTATTATTGTATATGCCTATTTCTCCCATTTAGTTTTACTAATACTTGCTTTATTTTTAGGTACACTGAAGTACCTAAATTTTGGTGCATTATATATTATCATCTTGATGAATTGACTGCTTTATCATTATATAGTAACCTTCTTTGTCTCTTTTGACCATTTTGACTTAAAGTCTATCTTGTCTAATTATAATCACTTCTGCCTTCTTCTCGTTGCTATTTGCATAGAATATGTTTTCCATCCCTTCACTTTCAGTGCATGTAGGTCCTTAAGCCTAAAATGAGTCTCTTGAAAAGACAGCATATCACTGTTGGATCTGATTTTTTTTTAATCCATTCAGACACACTATATCTTTTGATTGGATAATTTAATTCTTTTATATTTAAAGTAATTATTAATAGGTAAAGATGTAAAGAATCTCTCTCTTCAGGAGATGCAAGAGACATGGATTTGATCCCAGGGTCAGGAAGATCTCCTGGAGCAAGAAATGGTAACCCACTCCAATATTCTTGCCTGGAATATTCTGTGAACAGAGGAGCCTCATGGTCTACAGTCCACGGGGTTGCAAAGAGTCAGACATGACTGAGTGACTGAGCACACATGCACACAGGATTTTCTATTGCCATTTTGTTTGTTGTTTTCTGGCTGTTTTGTAATTCCTTTGCTTCTTTTCTTCCTCTCTTGCTGTCTTCCTTTGTGATTTGATGACTTTTTGTAGAGGTATTCTTTGACTCCTTTCTTTTTATGTTTTGTATATCTGTGCATGCTTGTGTGCTAAGTTGCTTCAGTCATGTCCAACTCTGTGCAACCCTGTGGACTGTAGCCTGCCAGGTTCCTCCGTCCATGGGATTCTCCAGGCAAGAATACTGGAGTGGGTGCCATGCCCCCCTCCAGGGGATCTTCCTGACCCAGGGATCAAACCCACGTCTCTTATGTCTCCTGCATTGGCAGACAGGTTCTTTACCACTAGGAACCACCTGGGAAGCCCTTTGTATATCTACTATAGGTTTTTTACTTGTGGTAATCATGAAGCTTACATGTAACAGTCTATTTTAAGTTTATAACAACTTAACTTCACCCACATACAAAAACTCTAACTTAACTTCTCCCTCCACATTTTGTGTTATTAATGCCACAGTTTACATCTCTTATTCATATTGTATCCATTAACACATTATTTTATTCACAGTTATTTTTAAAATTTAAATATTTAATTTTTAAAATTTTTTTGTCTTTTACTTTTATATCAGAGTTAAAAGTGATTTATCTACCACCATTACACTATTAGAGTGTTCTGGATTTGACTATATTCTCACCATTACAGTAAGTTTCACACTTTTATGTTCTTTTCATTTGTCAGAATATTTTTGTTACAACTCAAAGACCTCCCTTTAGCATTTCTTGTAAGATAGGTTTAGTGGTGAATAACTCAACAGTTTGCTTGTTTTGGTCTGGGAAAGTCCTTATCTTTCCTTCATTTCCGAAAGACAACTTGTAAGTTTCTTAAGTATTCATGGTTAACACTTGTCTTTTAGCACTTTGAATATATCATCCCACTCTCTACTGGCTTGTAAGATTTCTGCTGAGAAATCTGTTGATAGTCTTATGTGCGTTCCCGTGTATGTGGGATTTTTTTTCTCTTGCTGCATTTAAAATTCTTTGTCTTTGATGTGTCTTTAGTCTTATTATTTATTAATAATATATTTTATATTTTTATATTTTTATTATTTAGTCTTATTATTCTTTAGTCTTATTATGTGTTTTAGAGAAGATCTTTTTGTATCAAAACTCTTGGGGAAATCAATGAGCTTCAGAAACTTCAATGTCCAAATCTCTACACTGTCCCCCCCAACAACTGGGAAGTTCACAGACATGACTTCTTTTTTTTTTTTAATTATAATTGGAGGCTAATTACTTTACAATATTGTGGTGGTTTTTGCCAAACATTGACATGAATCAGCCATGGTGTACATGTGTCCCCTCTTCCCGAACCCCTCTCCCATCTCCCTCCCCATCCCATCCCTCTGGGTTGTTCCAGAGCACTGGCTTTGAGTGCCCTGCTTCATGCATTGAACTTGAACTAGTAATCTCTTTCACATATGGTAATATACAGGTTTCAATACTATTCTCTCAAATCATCCCACCCTCACCTTCTCCCACAGAGTTCAAAAGTGTGTTCTTTATATCTGTGTCTCTTTTGCTGTCTTGCATATAGGGTCGTCATTACCATCTGTCTAAATTCCGTATATATGTGTTAATATACTGTATTTGTGTTTTTCTTTCTGATTTACTTCACTCTGTATAATAGGCTCCAGTTTCATCCACCTCATTAGAACTGACTCAAATGCATTCTTTCTTATAGTTGAGTAATATTCCATTGTGTATATGTACCACAACTTCCTTATCCATTCATCTGCCAGTGGACATCTAGGTTGCTTCCATGTCCTAGCTATTGTAAACAGTGCTGCAATGAACATTGGGGTACATGTGTCTTTGAATTCTGGTTTCCTTGGTGTGTATGCCCAGCAGTGGGATTGCTGGGTCATATTAGCCATGATTTCTTTAAATAACCCTTCTGCCTTTTTCTTCCTCTACTTTCTTTGGATTACAACAATGAATGGATTATTACATTTGATGGTATTCGATAATGCACGTAGGCTTTTTTTTTCACTCTTTTTCATTTTCTTTTTGTTTTTTTTGCTCCTCTGAATGTAGAATTTCAAATGTATTGTCTTCACAAGTTCACTGATTCTTTTGCTTGGACAAGTCTGCTATTGAAGCTTTCTATTGAATTCTTCAATTTAATCATTGTGTTCTGCAGTGCTAGGATTTCTGTTTGATTTTAATGGTTCTTGTTTTTTTTTGTTGAACCTCTCATTTTGTTCATTCATTGTTTTACTAATTTTGTTTGTCTGTGTTTTATTGTAGTTCACAGAATTTTGTATGAAGATTATTCGAAAGTATTTATCAGGTAGTTCATTGACTTTCATTTCTTTAGGGTCATTTATTGGAGCTTTATTAGTTTCCTTTGATGGTGTCATGTTTCACTGATTATTCATAATTCTTGTGGCATTGCATTGTTGTCTACACATTTGAAGAAGTAGGCACCCCTTCCAGTCTTTACAGATCAGGCTTAGGCCGGAAAAGGCCTTCTCCAGTCACCTTGTCCAGAGATTGTAGGTAAATTGTCTGGTAGATTCTGAAGATGAGCTTGATGCTGGAGTCCTCAAGTGGGCAGGCCTGGTTCTTGGGTCAGTGATGGGCTGGACTAGTGCTTGGGTCTATAAGAGTGGGCTGGCATTTGGGTCCATGGGGTAACCTGGCCCCTGAAGTCCTGGTGGTGGACTGATGCAACAGATTTTGGCCTATAGCCTGGGGCTGCCAAAACTGGCCTGAAGGTTGGGTCCATGAGGTGCAGCCTGACACTGGGGCTGGCCATGTGCCTGGGTCCTCAGGAGCCAGTCTGGAATCTGGGGCAGGCTGGGAGCCTGAGTCCAAAAGAACCAGTCTGGAGTCTGTGTCCATAGAGCCCAGGCCAGCACCTGGGCAAACAGAGAACCTAGGTTCATAGGAGCAGGCCCAGTCCTGGAGTAAGGCAGCAACCTGATTCTGCAGGAGACTACTTTGAGCCTGGGGTCTCCGGTAACTGTCTTGTTACTAGGGTGAGGCAGGAGTCTTGGTTCACTGAAGCTCACCTCAAGGCTGGGTTTGCAGAGGCTTGGCTAGTAGGGTAATACCAGCTTCATAAAATGAACTGAGAAGAATTCCCTCCTTTAGTGTGTTCTAGAAGAGACTATATAAAATTAGTGTTAATTCTTTAAATGTTTGGTTGAATTCTTCAGTGAATCTGTCTAGACCTGGAAATTTTTCTTTGTAGGGAGATCTTCAAAATTAAAAATCCAGTTTTCTTTTAAGTTATGGGACCATTCAAATAATCTGTTTCATATTAAATGGACTACAGAAGTTTGTTTTTTGAGGAATTTTTCCATTTCATTTGAGTTGTCAAATTTGTATGTGTGAAGGAAACTTGGTATAACATTTTTATTGGTTTCTATAGATGTTACATTATGTATACATAACTTATGATAGTTCAATAGTGGGTTTTTTTTTTACCAGTTTGAGTGAAGCATAGAAATCTTCATATCCCCTTACCCTGTCATGTATAATGATACATTAAATATTTTCACAAAATACATTTAGAACCATATCAGACAGTGGTTTAAAAATCAAACTTTTAAAGCCAAAGAGAAGAAGTCTATTATATTTACCAATTTTTTTGCTTACTGTGTTCTTTTTTCCTTCCTAATGTACCAAGATTCCTTCTCTTATTTTCTTTCTGTTTACTGAACTTCCTTTCACCATTCTCTTAAGGTAGGTTGTGTAAGTTGCATCTTTTCATATTCCCACCAGTAGTGTACAAAGTTTCCTTTAATTTCTCCACATCGTCCTCACTAATTCTTCTTATTTTCTGGAGGTTTTAAATAGTAGCCATCATAATAGATGTGAAATGATACAGCATTATGTTTTAGGTTTGTATTTCTCTAATGATTAGTGATGTTGAACATCTTTTAATGTGCTTGATGGTCATTTGTATATCATCTTTGGAGAAATGTTTAAGTCCTTTGCTCACTTTTAATTGAGTTATTCGTTTTGTTGTTGTTGAGTTGTAGGAGATTTTTTTTAACCCCTCATCAGATCTATGCTTTACAAATATTTTCTCCCATTCCATAAGTCACCTTTTCATTCTATTCATTGTGTCCTTTGATGTATAGTTTTTGAGTTTGATGTAGTCCCACAAAAGGCCTTACTTTAAAAATTAGTACATTTAAAACAATTTCTCACCTCTTCTCTTTCTCTCTTTCCCCAGCTTATTTTAAATTTGAGCTACTTAGTATCTACAAGCCAAATACTGAAAGAAATTTCACCTAGTTAACCTTTTTTAGAAGGCATTACATCTCTGTGGTTTCTGATTGTCATAGTATTGTAAGAATTTCCATCAGTTGCGCATATCTTTGCCGATTTTTGTGTTGATATAGCAAAAGACAAGACGTATCTTTTATTCACTTAATATGAATACAGGAATTACTAACCAGAGACGAATAGCTTTAACCTTGGGCCATTGGTCTGGCAGCTTTATGTCTGGAAGGGAAAGTAAATCCTAACCTGAGTTTTTATCTGCCTCTTGTAGGCAATATTCCTGTGTATTAATTATTTCATGGAAGTGTACCTATATAGTCTAATTTCCACTATCCCCCATGCTTTTCTTCTTTGTTGATTTGATTCTCCCGTAGTGATTTTATAGGAATGGCTCATGTTTTTGGAGCCATTTTTGGATTGTACTTAAAGATGACTATTTAAGCTGTACTTAAAGCTCACATTTTTGAGCCATTTTGGGTTGTACTTAAAGCTAACTATTATTGTCTATTGTTTTTTTCCCTAACCATTGCTATATTTCTGTAACCCAGATTGCCAATGATTTTCCAAATAGTAGCTTGCCAACTTATATGCCAAATAGTAATGCCATTTGTTACTGCCCGGAAATCAGCTATTACCAAATATTATGTGAAAACTTACATGAATGTAATACTAGCCTCTAAATTCACTACCCAGAAAGCTATCCCAGAAGTCATGAAACTGAATGGCTCACAGATCAGTCTAAGGCGTTTGAGGCACATCTTTATTAAATCAATTAAATACACAACAAAAAGCAGGGGGAAAGAGATGGGTAACACACTTGGGATAAGGTATAAGAAGGGTGGAAGGGTCTTATTACCTGAATTATACAAGTTCATATATCCTCTCTCTTCCTCTCTGCAGTGTCAGCATTCTCCACTGATTGTGTGGTTTTGAGAACCAAAGTTAAGGTCTTTCCAAGGGAAATCAACAAATACAAGATACCTTATGTCAGTGATGTCCACTTGCTCCAATCAGAGAGATGCAGAGGGGCATGTATGCTTGACTACAGCTCTAACTCATCAACTAGCCTGATAAGCTACTCAGGATTTTGTTTATGTTTCTTAATTACAGGACACAAAAGATTAGAATGGGTGTCAACAGTAGGTGACCCAATTAAAATTTTAAACATATAAAGTGCTTCAAGAGTGCCTCATGTATATTTAATATCTATTTGGCCCTTCAGTCTCTTCCTAACTATGTTTAACACTCATATGCTCTATTTACTTTATCTATGTCTATTATAACACGTTTCACAAACTACTTGCTTCTATACCTTGCTTCATAAATACTTCTCACTTTACATGTCCATTCCTCTTTAGTTTCATATAGCCTTTTTTGTTTCTCTTATTTTCTACAGTGTCGGGAGCCGCATTAGGCATTACTGACAAAATGGAGGCACAGCCCCAACCGCCTCTCCTCATCCCGCAGGCACAGTCCCAGGATGAAGGAGTTAGGTCTTGTGATTCTGACTTGTCCTTTCCTTCCTTCAGTTGAGTTGGCTGGAAAGAATATTAAGGTGCTTACTGTTCTTGCGAGGAGCATGAGAAAGCACAAAGCCCTCTGCAGTTATGCCCAGGAAATAATCCATAAAGTTAACTATTGACATTTGTTCAAGGATCTTTACAAAGAATGTTCCAGGATGAGCACATAAGCCGCAGCTTGAGGCCATGGGAAAGATTGTTATCTGAGACCTGCTTGTGAGGGAAATGTTTATGGCAAAAGAAGTTTGCTGAGTTTAGGGTTTAGGAATAATTAAGAATAGTTAGAAGCTAAAAGTTTAAGAAATGTTGTAGTGTTGGCATGTTTTACTATAGCTTATAGAGGCTAGGAATTTTAGAGATACTAATAGCTAGAAGACTTTTTAGGAGATAATGAGCTTAAGATACTAGGGGCTAGCTGCTGCTGCTGCTGAGTCACTTCAGTCGTGTCCGACTCTGTGCGACCCCATAGATGGCAGCCCACCAGGGTCCGCCGTCCCTGGGATTCTCCAGGCAAGAACACTGGAGTGGATTGCCATTTCCTTCTCCAATGCATGAAAGTGAAAAGTGAAAGTGAAGTCGCTCAGTCGTGTCCGACTGTTAGCGACCCTATGGACTGCAGCCTACCAGGCTCCTCCGTCCATGGGATTTTCCAGGCAAGAGTACTGGAGTGGGTTGCCATAGGGGCTAGCAGGATTTAGAAAGATAAGAAATAAACTGAGGAATGTGGTATGCAGCCCAGAGACAAACATGAGTTACAATGTAATCACAAGGAAACTTAAGAGGGAACTCTGAAGGACAACAATGATTTATGGAGACAGTAAACCTGGGTGAGGGGAAACTGAAGATGTCAAACCTCTGACCTAATGCTTTTGTAAAAGTATAAAAGAAAACCTGATGCTTAAAATAAACATGCAGTCCCACACTTTGAGTCAGAGGCTGCATCATTCTCCGCTGACACCGCTCATCCCTTCAGGCCGATTCCCTGGCTGCTGGAGCTGGACTCCAGCACTACAGCAGAACTGAATATTTATAAACAATAGAGCTAACACACATTATAGAAAATAACCATTAAGGAGGATGAAACTTCTCTCTCTCCCTCTCTCTTTCTCTCTCTCTCTCGATTAGAAGCATCCCCAAGATGCAGTTAATGAATAAGGCAAGGCAAAGAGAACTGTTCATGGTATGATGCCATTGAATGGGAAAAAGTGCTCACGCATTTATATTTGGTAGTATTTCTCTGGAAGGATATAGAAGAAACTGATAATGGTAATTTCCTCTCAAGAGGGTCATTAGAGGGCATGTATATCCTTTTGCACCATTTTCAATTTTCTAGGACACACTCATATTGTTGATTGAAAAATTAACTGATTATTTTTTTAATTTCTTTATAAAAATACTAAATAAATTTTCTTTTTCTATACACAGGTATCAGAATGGCAGCACAACTTAACTTACCAGAAAATACAGATGACTGGACAAAAGAGGATGTAAATCAGTGGTTAGAAAGTCATAAAATTGAACAAAAACACAGAGCAATTTTGATGGCACAAGACGTGAATGGTGCAATCTTGAAGTACTTTACTAAAGGTGACCTTGTTGCTATGGGCATAACATTTGGACCAGCTATCCAAATAGAACATCTCTTCAAAGAGTTGCTGGAGACATCCTCCGGAGATCCTTTCCAGACATGTAAGAGGGGAAAAGGCAGTAAAAGTGTTCCTAAAACACAGGAGAAAGATGGAGGGACTTCAAAACAAAAGAATAAAAAGAAATCAGGTAAGGTTAATGACTCTACAGTGAGTAACAGTTACTAAAGGTACTAAGTCACTGAAAAATGAGTTCATGGAAGATGAAATAGATGACACAAAGAAAAAGCAGCCATCCATAGAACCGACATGCGTGTCATACCCTTTTGATGAATTCAGTGATCCATATCGTTACAAATTGAATTTTAAACTACAGCCTGAAACAGGACCACTCAATCTCATTGATCCAATACATGAATTCAAAGCCTTCACAAACACAGAAACAGCCACAGAAGAGGATGTTAAAATGAAATTTAGCAATGAGGTTTTCCGGTTTGCTTCTGCTTGTATGAACTCACGTACCAATGGCACCATTCATTTTGGAGTCAAGGACAAACCTCATGGAACAATTGTTGGCGTGGAATTTACCACCATCACCAAAGAAGCCCTCATTGACCACTTCAATCTGATGATCCACCAATATTTTGAAGACCATCAGGTCCAAAAAGCAAAGAACTGCATTCGAGAGCCAAGATTTGTAGAAGTTTTACTGCCAAATAGTACTCTATCTGACAGATTTGTCATTGAAGTGGATGTTGTTCCAAAATATTCTGAATGTGAAGTTGATTATTTCCAGATTAAAATGCAAAATTACAGCAACACAATATGGAAACAAAGTACAAAATTCTCAGTCTTTGTGCGAGATGGGGCCAGTTCCAAGGACATCATGAAAAGTAACGTGGATTTCAAAGCATTTAAATTAGATTTGAAAAGACTGGCAGAATCTAGGAAAGAAGCAGAAGAGAAACGCAGAGTAAAAACAAATAAAAAAGAGAGTGAGGGGCCAAAGCTTGTTAAATTATTGACAGGAAATCAGGATTTGTTAGATAATTCATATTACGACTGGTACATTCTTGTAATAAACAAATGCCATCCTACACAAATCAAACACTTAGATTTCCTAAAGGAAATTAAATGGTTTGCTGTGTTGGAGTTTGATCCTGAATCTGTGAGCAAGGGTGTGGTCAAAGCATACAAAGAAACCCGAGTAGCAAATCTTCACTTCCCAAGTTTGTATGTGGAGGGGAGAACCACAAATGAGAAGATTACTAGTCTGAATCTTTATCAACAACTCAGCTGGATTTTCTGCAATGGCCGGTTAGATCTTGACAGTGAAGAGTATAAACCCTTAGATGCAAGTTCCTGGCAAAGAGAAAAAGCATCTGAAGTCAGGAAACTGATCTCATTTCTTACCCAAGAAGACATAATGCCAAGAGGGAAGTTTTTGGTGGTATTTCTATTACTCTCCTCCGTTGATGACCCAAGAGACCCCCTCATCGAGACCTTCTGTGCTTTCTACCAAGATCTCAAAGGAATGGAAAATATATTGTGTATTTGTGTAGATTCACGCATATGTCAGGGATGGAAAGATCTACTTGAAGCAAGATTAACAACACAGCAAGATGAATTATCAAACCAATGTGTTTCTTCTTTAAGTCTTGAAGAGATAAATGGAACTATTCTTAAGCTAAAATCTGTGACTCAATCTTCCAAGAGATTTTTACCATCTATTGGCTCATCTACTGTCCTTATGAAAAAAGAAGAAGATATCATGACTGCTCTGGAAATTCTCTGTGAAAATGAATGTGAAGATACAGTCTTAGAGAAGGACAAAAAAAAATTACTTGAATTCAAAGCATTGAAAGAGGAAGATTTTTATCGAGGTGGCAAAGTAACATGGTGGAATTTCTACTTTTCTTCTGAAAACTATTCTTCCCCTTTTGTGAAAAGGGATAAATATGAAAAACTTGAAGAAATGATTCTAAGAGGGGCAGATTCTTCTAAGCCAACATGTGTCAAAATTATTCATCTGTATCATCATCCAGGCTGTGGTGGGACTACGTTGGCCATGCATATTCTCTGGGAACTAAGGAAGAAATTCAGATGCGCTGTGCTGAAAAACAAGACAGTGGATTTTTCTGAAATTGGAGAACAAGTGACTAATTTAATAACCTACGGGACAACAAATAATCAGGAATACTTACCTATATTACTGCTTGTTGATGATTTTGAAGAACAGGATAATGTCTATCTTCTGCAGGCTTCTATTCATACAGCTGTAGCTAATAGGTATATTCGATATGAGAAACCTCTAGTGATCATCCTAAATTGCAGGAGATCACAGAATCCTGAAAAAAGTGCAAAGATCTCAGACAGTATTGCCCTAATACAACAACTGTCTCCCAAGGAACAGAGAGCTTTTGAGCTTAAATTGAAAGAAATTGAAGACCAACATAAAAACTTTCAAGATTTTTATTCCTTCATGATTATGAAAACCAACTTTAATAAAAAGTACATAGAGGATGTGGTCAGGAATATCCTGAAAGAACAGAATATTTCCACCAAGGAAGCGAAGCTTTTCTCCTTTCTGGCCCTTCTTAACTCATACGTGCCAGATACCACCATTTCACTATCACAGTGTGAAAAGTTCCTAGGAATCACAAACAAGAAAGCTTTCTGGGGAACAGAAAAATTTGAAGACAAAATGGGCACCTACTCTACAATTCTAATAAAAACAGAGGTGGTAGAATGTGGGAACTACTGTGGAGTACGCATTATTCACCCTTTGATTGCCATTCGTTCACTGGAAGAATTGAAGATAAGCTATGACTTGGATAAGAGTCAAATTATGCTGGATATGCTAACCGAAAATTTGTTCTATGATACTGGAATAGGAAGAAGCAAATTTTTAGAAGATGTGCAAACACTGCTGCTCACCAGACAGCGCAATGAAAATGAAGGTGAAACAGGAACTTGGTTTTCCCCATTCATTGAAGCATTACATAGAGATGAAGGGAATGGGGCAGTTGAAAATGTATTACTTGAAGGTATTCGTCGGTTCAACCCAAATGCATTCATTTGCCAAGCCTTGGCAAGACATTTCTACATTAAAAAGAAGGACTTTCCCAGTGCTCTACAATGGGCAGAGCAAGCAAAAAAAATAGAACCTGACAATTCTTATATCTCAGATACACTGGGTCAAGTCTTCAAAAGTAAAATAAGATGGTGGATAGAAGATAATGGAAGAAACAGGAGCATTTCTGTTGATGAGCTATATAATCTTTTGGATTTAGCAGTACATGCCTCAAATGCATTCAAGGAATCTCAACAGCAAAGTGAGGATAGAGAGTATGAAGTTAAGGAAAGGTTTTATCAGAAGTCAAAAAGGCGGTATGATATTTACAATATAGCTGGTTATCAAGGGGAGATAGAAGTTGGGCTCTACACAATCCAGATTCTCCAGCTCCTTCCTTTTTTTGACAGTAAAGATGAACTGTCTAAAAGAGATATGATCAATTTTATATCAGGAAGTAAAGATATTCCTGGAGATCCAAACAATGAATTTAAATTAGTCCTCAAGAACTTTATTTCTTACCTAACCAATTTGAAATTTTCTTTGAAAAAGTCCTTTGATTTTTTTGATGAATACTTTGTTCTTCTAAAACCTAGAAACAATATTAAGCAAAATGAAGAGGCCAAAACTCGGAGAAAGGTGGCTGGGTATTTTAAGAAGTATGCAAATATATTTGGCCCCTCAGAGGTATTAGAGAACAAAGATTTTGGTCCAAAGCTTAGTTTGCCACTTCAGGTAGAGCTGTATAGGAGAAGCCTGGAAGTTTTAAAAGCAGATAAGTTTTCTGGACTCTTGGAATATCTTATCAAATCCCAAGAAGATGCTATACACACCATGGAAGATATAATGAACAAATATACTTTTCTCTTTGAACAATGCACTGTCAAAATCCTGCCAAAGGAAAAGCAAAATTTCATCCTGGCCAATATCATTCTCTACTGTATTAAACCAACCTCCAAAATAGTGAAGCCAACTAAAAAACTGAAAGATCAGCTTCGAGAGGTCTTACAACAAGCAGGAATGTCATGTCGGTATCCAGAACCTTATTTCCTAGCTTCCCTCTTATTCTGGCCAGAAAACCAACAACTAGATCAAGATTCTAGACTAATGGAAAAGTATGCTTGGTCACTGGAAAATTCTTTTCGGGGACAATATAAGCATATGTATCGTACAAAGCAACCAATTGCCTATTTCTTTCTTGGGAAAGGTAACAATATGAACAGACTTGTTCACAAAGGAAAAATTGATCAATGTTTTGGAAAGACAGCTGATATTAATTCCTTGTGGCAGAGTGGAGATGTATGGAAGGAGAAAAAAGTCCAAGAGCTTTTGCTTCGGTTAAAGGGACGAGCTGGAAATAATTGTTTATACATAGAATATGGACTCAATGAAAAAATCACAATACCCATTACACCTGCTTTTCTGGGTCAACTCAGAAGTGGTAGAAGCATAGAAAAAGTTTCTTTTTACCTGGGATTTTCCATTGGAGGCCCACTTGCTTACGACATTGAGATTATTTAAGACTCTGGACTTCTCCCTCCAGGAATATGGACAAAATACCACTTAATTTTTTAGACCCAACATGTATACTTATTATTTTTATTGGAAGATAATTGCTTTTCAGTGTTGTGGGGTCTCTTCTGTGAATCAGTCATAATTATCCCTTCCCTTTTTAGTCTCCCTCTTCTCCGCCCCCCACCCATTTTATCCATCTAGGTCATCACAGAGCACCAAACTGGACTCCTTGTGTTATACAGCAGTTTTCCACTAGTTCACTGTTTTACACATGATAGTGTATATATGTCATTGCTACTTTCTCAATTTGTCCTACCCTCTCCTTCTCCCACCATACTTTAAATTTGCAATTTATAGATACAGCCTCTAGTTTTTTGGCCCTGTGCATACAGTATTTATATTTCCTCTTAAGCATGTTGTAAGTCCCACATAGATTGTGATGAAAAACCAAGGAATGAGAGATGTGAAAATTATTGAATATCTTCCTGGGTTTGGACAACACCACTGAGGGCAGAATAAAAAGGAGCCGGTTGGAACTGGGCTTGCCAGGTGGCTCAGTGGTAAAGAATCTGCCTGCCAAGCAAGGGTCACAAGAGACACGCATTCAATCCCTGAGTCGGGAAGATCCCCTGGAGAAAGAAATGGCAACCCATACCAATGTTCTTGCCTGGGAAATCCCACGGACAGAGAAACCTGGCATGCTACATTCCATGGGATCACAGAAGACTTACTAAGTTACATGACTTAGTGACTAAACAACAACAGCATGGAAGGAATGAGAAGCAGGGAATGTAATCATTCAGCTGCACAGAAACCCTCTATTCCCTCAATTAACCAACCAAGGCATGGATTGAGGAAGTTTGTCTACTTTCTTCTTAAGTGTGAAAAATTTTCGGAATCAAAAGACAATGGTTATGGTACCAAGACATTACAATATCTGCAAAACCATTTCACAAAAAAGGTGAAAACCTCTCAACAACAACATTTAATTTTACCAGGCAGACTGGGAAGGTACTCTGTACTTGGCACTGAAGGATCTTTCAAAGCAGAGGACCAACCAGTTCTCTGAAGATTATACCCATAGAAGTATGCAGATCTTACCAAAGTAGGTTGGAGAAGCAGGCTTCGTTTTCATGAAGTAGGTGACAATTGAGCAGAAGTGAATTTTGTTTCTGTAGCTAAGAAGCTCATAGGCCTCCAAACAAACAAAAATACAGCAAAATTCCAAAGCTAAGGAATAAAAAGGACTCTTGTGAAAAGACTAATGAGTCCCCAATCCAGGGGATCCCATTGTTCTAGCAAGTATACATATAACCAATGCACAACCGATGAGAGGTAATCAAAATGTCATTTTCCCTAATAGAATTATGGAACTGGGAAATCGTCAATGGTTGCTAAAACTGATTTTTTTTTAAAAAAAAAAGCTGATAAAGAACTATAATAGATGAGTCAAACTGTCTTAAACCCTGATCAATATTAACATTGCAGAGAGAGAACCAGATATTACTGTCCTGGAGGCGCTATCGGAGTGCACACTATAACCCTGAGAGAGTCTCACCAAATAAATGAACCTGAATCTAATCAAATCTCTGGATCTTACTTCCAGTTTAAAGGAAATACAGACTTTGGATATGTTTCTAAGTAATTCTGTGTATGGGATACAGAGATGGATAAAAGAGAGTAGATGGGCATTATAGCTGCAACAAGATTGAACCAGAGTTAATAATTGCTGTATTATGAGGACATGAGAGGTCATCAGACTCTGATCTTCTCTTTGGACGGTGCTTTTGAAATTTTCTGTTATAAAATGTTTGTAAAACAAATAAGAAATGCTGTTTGTTTTTGCCTCAACAATCCCATTCAATTTTTTTCACTGGAGGAGGTTTTTCCTTTGCTCCTGCATGAAATTTAAGCTTCATAACTTATCGTCTTACTCTTGTCATAAAATAATCCTCTGTTCAAATACAGTCTCAATTTAGAGATGAGAAGGTCAAGTCACAATAATTTCTCTGAGGCCACTTCCCATACTGTTCCAAGTTTTGTTCTACTCTACAGAGAATAGCCTCTGTTGGAGTCCTCTTACCTTCCCAGGTGATCCTTTTGAACTCAGACCAGCTTAGGCAGGTACGTGAGAAGCACTTATGGATGTTTGTTCTACCAGAGTGCATCTAATGTCCAATCTTGAGAACAACATGCCCCATATAGTCAAGAGGATGCATCAGCCACTCCACGTGGTCCTCTTGAAGCCTCTTTTCCCCACCTCCCAGGCTCAGGATGAGATTCTCATGGTGCTTGAGAGAATTTTCACCAGAAGATCCTCTTCATAAACCCTCTTTTCCTCAATGCCAGCAGTGGACAAACTACAGCTCATGGGCTGAATCCAGCCTGTCTTTTACTTTTAAATAAAGTTTTATTGGAACACAGCCACACTCACTTGTTTAAATACTGGCTTTGGCTGCTTTTGTGTCTCAACAGAGTTGAATAGTTGCAACCGAGAACATATAGCCCACAAACCTAAAATATTTTCACAGCCATCTGGCTCTTTACAGAAAAAGGTTGCCAACTCCTGCTCCATGCTATCAACTCTTTTATGTCTTTATTGTAGGTCAGTTGTCTAATTGGTTCTTGGATATTTACCTTGAAAATCCACATCTTGGTGTATTATATAACTTGGGTATCTGAGTTCTGTCATTTTAGGGCCAAAGTTAAAATTTAAGAACAATTTTATCTCACAAAATCTGTTTTTCACAGGTAAATCTAATTATGCTTTATTTGGGGACTCTGTCTGTATGCCTTACTTGTTCATCCTAAGAAAGCCAGAGTCCCAGTCTGGCCCATGCTGTTGCCTCTCCCTTTTTGGGGATCTGTGAGGGAGGGGTGCGGGCAGCCCTGCTAGTGTATCTCTCCCTTTCAAGAAATTCTAGACCATCTCTGGAAAGCACATGGCTATGAGGTGGGGTGGGGTTTGAAATAATGTGCCAACACATTTGCTTTTTAGGCTGCTGTTTATTCTGAGCTGCCTTGACTGGACTCTCCCTTGCAGCTGCAATAACTGTGGATCTTTATCAAGGTGGTATTGGGATAGAACCCCTCTTTTATTTTACCATGTGCTATAAAAAATTTATTTGTGACCTGGCCTGTGGCTTCCAACAGCCTAGTATGCAAGTGCTGGCTTTGTTTGCTCAATTTTGTGAGTGCTTTGGAATTTAGATGACCATATAACTCAAGAGGGACTTCCCTGTTGGCTCAGATGGTAAAGCGTCTGCCTACAATGTGGGAGACCAGGGTTCAATCCCTGGGTCAGGAAGACCTCCTGGAGAAGGGAATGGCACCCATTCCAGTATTCTTGCCTGGAAAATCCCATGGATGGAGGAGGCTGGTAGGCCACAGTCCATGGGGTCACAAAGAGTCGGACACGACTGAGCAACCTTCATTATTGACCTTTCATTATAACTCAAGAAGATCATGATCACTTTATTATCTTGCTCAAAATAATAATAATAATTATAGTCATCATCAACATCCAGGCCACTTCACCAAGGAACAGCAGAGTAATAAATGTGTGTCAGTTTTTCTTTTTTGCAAATTAAAAAAATAGTTGAATTATGCTGGACAAATTTGACAAGTACATTGATCTAGCATTCTCTTTACTTATTTAGCTTTATATTTTCCTTAGGCCCATGGAATTTGGTCTTGAAAAACAGAAATTTGGAATGCAAGATTTAATTATTAACAATTACAATTTAAATATTTAAACATTAATAATTTACTATTCCATAAGCCAGCAGTTTCAGTTGAACAGAATCTCCTGAAAGGTGTTTCCAAATTGCCTGTTCTATCTCCCAATTCAGACAGAGTCAATCTAGACCGAGAAGGCATCAGATATGTTTTTTTAACTTGAAAATCATTGATTAGGTCATTGTAATACAAGTTTCCCAGGAATTCCCTGGCAGTTCAGTGTCTAAGACTCACTGCCACGGGCCTGGTTTCAATCCCTGGTGGGGGAACTAGTATCCCACAAGCCATCTGGTACAGCTGCCCCACCAAAAAAATAAAAAAGTTTCCCAACTCAGTATTCAAAAAGAAATATTAATCAACTTTCTTAAACAAATGGTGGCCAGAACAAATGAGCTTTGGAAATTTAATGGGATTCTGCTTCTGGTTATTTGGAATATAGATTAGCAAAGAAATCTCAGTAACATCAAAGAGAAGATCACTTTTTAAATGGACTAAGTTATTTCTCTTAAAAATTTTTACTTTATTTCCTCACTTATTTTTATATTTCTTGCTCCTCCAAAGGTCTTTCTATTGGAAACTTGGAAAATACTAAAAAAGAGCTCCTATGCACTGAAATGTTTATAGATTTTTCACCTTGTCTTTTCCTACTGTCAAGAAGTCCAGCGCCAATTAAAGTATGTGTACTATTATTCTCTGTTCCTTTCTGTACTTTTAAAACTTAAATATGTATGTACACGATCATCATAACATTGTAGACTAGTTTCTAATTCTAGGGCAGGCTTTGTAGCCTGAGAGTCCTATGTTTCCACTGAATACATTTAAAGTTAAAAAAAAATTGTATTTTCTTTCATTAGTGGAAGGAGAAAATTGTTCAGTGTGAAATCCAGAAATTTACCCTTTAGTTAAATGCTATCATCATCTCATCCTATTTGTTGAAAATATAGTTAAAGCCTGTATTTTAGTGATTTACTTTATGTCACTTGGCTAGGCCACAGTACCCAGATATTTGGTCACCCACATGTTATATAAAACAGCCATCTAGATGTTGCTGTGAAGGTATTTTTAAGATAATATTAACATTTAAATCAGATTGTGAGTGAAGCAGTTTATCCTCCATAATATGGGTGAACCTCATCCAATCAGTTGAAGGCCATAAGAGAAAAATGACTGAAATCTTCCAAGGAAGAAGTTCTAGAGAGAGTGGCTTCAAACTCCAGCTACAAAACATACACACACCACACACACATACACACTATGTGTCAGTGTGGATTGTGTCTGTGTATACATCTCTCTCTGTATTGTTGTTGTTGTTTAGTCACTAAGTCCTATCCTACTCTTTGTGACCCCATGGACTATAACCCGCCAGGCTCCTCTGTCCATGGGATTCTCCAGGCAACAATACTGGAGTGGATTGCCATGTCCTCCTCCAGGGGATCTTCCCGACCCAGAGATCGAACTCACATCTCCTCCTTGGCAGGCAGATGCTTCACCACTGAAGCCCTGGGAAGCCCCCCTCGCCCTCTCTCTCTCTCTCTCTCTCTATGTGTGTATATATATATATATATGTACACACACACACACACACACACACATACATCCTATCGGTTCTGTTTCTCTGGAGAACTGACTGTCACCATCCTTAAACCAAATATTAGCCATCAGGAGTCTCAGATCTTCCAGAAACCAGCCTTAGTATCCTTGCTTTGATCAGTCACTGGCTGTGAGAGGTCCATGGAATTTGCCTTGATGCAAATGCAGGAATGAATTTCAGAGTCCAGCAGCAAAGGCAGTTGGTCAATTAAGCTCCCTACAGTTAGAGATCTGCAAAGTGCATTTTCATGGCTATCACAAACACCAAGCGCAAATAAAACAAAATTAAAGAAGTTCCAAGTCCTAGACAAAAATGGATTACATTTGCTAAACTAAGACAATTTGATTTCTGAATGTCTACACAAAAAGATGTCTCCATAAATATCTCTATAGAAAGCTCCAAGTGAGCCAAGTGTTTAAGAATAATTTAGCATTAATTCAAAATCATGATACAGGAACAAAAAACATTACAGCTAGTTTATTGCATAAGAAAGAAGTTGAGAACTTCCCTGGTGGTGCAGTGGATAAGAATCTGCCTGCCAGTGCAGGGGACACAGGTTCGATCACTGGTGCAGGAAGATCCCACATGCCACAGAGCAATGAAACCCATGCACCACAACTGAGCCCATGCTCTAGATCCCACAAGCTGCAATTGGCTGCAACTACTGAAGCCGTATGCCTAGAGCCTGTGTTGCACAATAAGAGAAGCCACCACAATGAGAAGCCCACACACCGCAATGAAGGTAGCTCCCACTTGCTGCAACTAGAGAAAGCCTGTGCAAAGCAACAAAGACCCAGGGCAGCCAAAAAACAAATAAATAAAAGAACTTGATCTGCACATAGTTCAGATTCACTGGTCCATTGGTAGTGGCTAGACATAGGGTGAAGGTGAAAGCTGCTCAGTCAATCCAACTCTTTGCAACCCCATGGACGATACTGTCCATGGAATTCTCCAGACCAGAATGCTGGAGTGGGTAGCCGTTCCCTTCTCCAGGAGATCTTCCCAACCCAGGGATTGAACCAGGTCTCCCATATTGCAGGCAGATTTTTTACCAACTGAGCTACCAGGAAAGCCAGATATAGGGTAACAGGGATCATATAAAATAAGGAAAAGAAGCCATTTCACAGAAATGGGCTGCTCATTCATTTAGTGTGTTTCATGCAGTATTATGTTCTGCAGTCTGAAGTAGGGCTTTAGGATGTCACTGGATCCAAACACAGAATTGGCAATAAGAAAATGACAAATGAAAAGGTAGGATGTTCTTTTAGTCTCATTAAATATGACATCAATAGTTTAAGGTCTTCAGAATTAATGAGAAAATCTGTTGCAGTTTGTGTTTTCCCAAAAACAGACTCAGACACTGATGTGACCAGTCCCCAAGTCTTCAGCGTGTTTATCTCTCATCCTCTAGGGTGCTTGTTTCTTACCAACTGTTCTAATGTGCTGGCCTGCTCATCTGACTTGATTAGCATGATGTCATCAATGTAAGGGATCACAGTGACGTTCAGCAGGATGTCCAGATATGTGCATTAATATCGTGTCAGAGGGACCAAGAATTTATGCAGTCTTCAGGCAAAGCTATTGACTGTATAGTGCTGTCCATTTCTGATCAGGCTGGACCATAAGGTATTGTCTAAAACAATGCCCTCATATCATGTGCCTGAGAGCATTCTAATCTTCTCTGGGGAAGATGCCACAAGTGTCAGTGAAATTGCAATTAGGACTTCTATTGGTTAAGTCTGTGGGATTCATTGTCTAGAGAAGAGGTCTTATCAACTTCAAACAATAAGCATAAGAGATGCATATTCCTTGGACTATAATGCAAGGAAGTCTGAAGTGGATCATAAAAATAACTAAATGGAAACACCCCTATATATTTGGAAATTTAAAAACAAACCAGAAAACTTAAAAGCTAACAATAAAATAAAAAAGGAAAATTTAAAGCAAGTGTAACTGAATAAAAATTAAAACATTACATTTTAAAACTTGTGAGATGCAGCAAAAGTGTTACATGGAGAGGAATGTGTAGCCTTAATTACTGATTCCAGATAATAAAACATAATGAAAAAATCAACTGGGTGTAAACTTATGAAATTAAAAAATAGAATATCTCAAAGAAAATTTTAAGGTATATTACAATTAAGATAAAAGCAGAAATTAATGATATATAAAAGAAGAAAACAGAAGAGTTGGATAAACCAAAAATTGGCCGTTTGTAAAACCTAACAAAATATGCAGACTTATAGCATGATTGATCATAAAATAATTAAAGAAGAAGAAACAATTACAGATAAAGCTAAAAATAGATTTCAGCTTTTATGAAGATGGATTAGACACACTTTTCCCTATTCTTTTCACTAAGTACAAAAGATGGCTTTTAAAGGTAGCCAATGAAAGGTTAACTAACTAGGGACCTAGCTATCAAAAGAAACAACGTGATGCAGAGTGTTATCAGCACCAAATGGGAAACCAGAACTCTCACCCTCATTCGGTAGTCATGCCCCACTGAGGTGTCAATGGAAACCAAGTGGGAAAGCTGTATTTTTATTCCCACCTGGGAGGAACAAGGCAAAGTGCACTCTCATTTTCCCTGATGGAGTGGTATCACAAAAAGTCAATTAAAACAGAAGCTTTACATAAGATTTGCAACCTCATAACAGAATAACCCAAATGTCCAGGTTTCAATAAAAAAAGTCACGTATCATACCAAGAATTAAAGAAAAGAGCCCAAAAGGAATGAAACAATATGATTGATTGATGCCAACACCAAGATGACAGAGAGACTTGAATTCTCTAACAAAGACTTTAAAACAGTTATGGTAAAAAAAATCCTTGACTGAGGAAGTGTGAAGGTACTTGAAACAAATGAAAAAAGAGTTTCAGCAAATAAATAAATTTAACAAACAAAAAGAAGATGTAAGAAGAATTATATAGAAATTTTAGAACTAAAAACACAATAATTAAAATAGACAACACAAAGGACTGAATTCAACAGAATTCAGGGAACAAAAGAAAGAATTAGTAAACTTGAAGATAGAGTAAAAGAAATCACCAATCTGAAAATAATGCAAAGAGATTCAAGAACCGTGGGTCCATTATAAAAAAAAAATCTGTATTTTATTTAACAGTAATCGTAGGATTGGAGAAAGAGAGTGGGATTGAAAAAATTATTGGAAGAAATAAATAATGGCTGCAAACTTCCCAAATTTGGCAAAATATATAAATCTACAGATTCAAAAAGCCAAGCAAACCTCACCCGAATAAACCCAAAGGAAAACACACCAACATATACTAGAGTCAATGATGAGAGAAGAATTCAGTGAAATTGAATTCAGAACAACAAATATAGAGTAAATCAACTTTTAAAAAGCCGGTAATTAGAAAAGAAAATTGACAAACCTCTAATAAGACTCACAAAGACAAAAAAAAAGGAATCACCAATATCAAGAAACAGGGGTATCATTACAGACTCCAAAAATATTAAAAAGAGGGAATACTATGTGGGAGACCTGGGTTCGATCCCTGGGTTAGGAAGATCCCCTGGAGAAGGGAAAGGCTACCCACTCCAGTATTCTGGCCTGGAGAATTCCATGAACAGTATAGTCCATGGGGTCGCAAAGAGTCGGACATGACTGAGCAACTTTCACACACACATGAACATCCCACACACATAAATTTTACAACTTAGATGAAGTTGACCAATTCTCAGAAAAGCATAAACTACTATATCTTATCTGGTGTGAATTTGAATAACAGATCATAGCTCAGTCGTGGCCAAATACTGGTGTGGGTTGCCACCTTATAACCAGGGGTCAAACTCAGGTCTCCCACATTACAGGTGGATTCTTTACTAGCTGAGCCACCAGGAAAGCCCGAATAACCTATAACCCCTAAGGAAATTGAATATATAATTTTTAAATTCCCAAAAATGAAGTCTCCAGGCTCAGATAGTTTTACTGGAGAACTCTGTCAAAACAAGAAAAGCAGTATTAATGCCACTTCTATACAATCTCTTCCAGAAAATAGAAGAACCACTCCTAATTGATTTTATAAATTTAGAATTACCCTCATGCAAAAACCAGAGTGCCTCACCTAAAAAAAAGCAAAGACCAATAGCCCTCATGAACATAAACACAAAAGATCCTTAATAAATATAAGCAAACAGAATTCACATATAAAAGGATTATATACCACGGCAAGTGGAGTTTATACCAAAATATAAGGGTGATTCAATGTTCAAAAATTAATCAACTACAGGCTAAAATAGAAAATTAAACAACAAATCCACTTATAGAGAGAAATTATGTGAAAATATTCAACATTCATTTGTGATAAAAATCTCATAGAAAACTAGGAATAGAGGGAGACTTCCTTAACTTAATAAAGAGCATCGACAAAAAACCATGCAATTAAATCACACTTAATGGTAAAAACCTAAATGTTTTTTACCCCAAGAATGAGAACAAGGCTAAGATATCTGCTCTTATCACTTTTATTCAACACTGTACTGGAAGTTCAAGCTAATGCAGTAGAGCAAGAAAGGAAATTAAGATACAGATCAGAAAGGAAGAAATAAAAACTGAAAATTATGTAATTTTCCACGTAAAAAATCCTAAGGAATCTACAAAAAAAACCCACCTAGAATTAATACAAGAATTCAGCAAGATCACAGTAGACAAAATGAACGGACAAAAATAAATTTTCTTTCTATATATGAGCAGTAAACACATGGACACTAAAATAAAATATCAATACTATTTATAATCACTCAAAAAAGGGAAACGGTTCAATTTAAGTCTAACAAAACATGTGCGTAACTCTTATATTGAAAACTACAGCATGCCAGTGAAAGTAATCAAAGATTAAACAGAGAGACATACCATGTTAAAGGATTAGAAGACAGCGTATACATTCTCCCCCAACTGATACATTTTTAGTGAAATTCCTACTGAAATTTCAATACGATTCTTTGTATAGACAAAATTATTATAAAATTTATATAGAAAGGCAAAAAAAGAATAGCTAAAGCAATCTTTTAAAGGAATTAAATGGGAGGAGTTGACTTACCTGATTTCAAGCCATAAAATGGTCAAGGCTGTATGACGGAGAGATAGATACATAGATCAATGGGACAGAATAGGAAGCTTATAAATAGCCTCACATAAATATGCTCAACTGATTTTTTACAAAGTTGTAACATTAGTTCAATGGAGGAATAATAGCCTTTTCAACAAATGGTGCTAAAGCAATTGATCATCCACAGGTTTAAAAATGAACTTAAACCTCATGTTTAATGCAAAAATTAACTCAAAATGGATCACAGATTTAGATTTAATTATGTTTCTACAATTTTATGAAATTATAAAACTTTTAGGAAAAAACATGTAAGAAAGTATTTGGTGTCTAGGGCTAGACAAAGAATTCTTAGACTTGACGCCAACAGCACCATAGAAGAAAAGTTAATAAATTGGACTTATCAAAATCAAAAACTTTTGCTCTGTCAAAGATTCTATTACGAGGATCAAAAAACAGATATAGAACAGAATAAAATATTTGCAAACCACATATGTGACAAAAGACTATTATTCTGAATATATAAAGGACCCTAAAATCGCAACTGTTAAAATCACTCAACTCCATCAGAAATGCGCAAGGGTGCATGCGGCAACTACTGAAGCCAGCGTGCTCTAGGGCCCATAAGCCACAGCCACTGAGCCTGCAAGCTGCAACTCGTGAAGCTCATGTACCTAGAGACTGTCCTCTGCAATGAGGAGAGGTCACTGCAATGGGAAACGTGTGGTAACACAGGAGAGAAGTCCCCTCTCACTGCAACCAGAGAAAGCCTGAGAGCAGCGAGGAAGACCCAGCCCAACCAAAAATAAATAAATTGTTAAAAAAGAAAAAGAAAGGAAAAAGAAAGGGAGTGAGGGAAGAATTAAAAATGTGGTCTCCAGACCAGCAAGATTAAGAAAAAAAGAAACAGGCAAGTGACATGAAAAAACATTGAGATGTTTCATCAAAGAGAATATATAGATGGCAAATGAGAACATGAAAAGATGCTCTGCCCAACATTGTTAGCCATTAAGGAAATGCAGACTAAAACCACAATGTTTATCAGCATATGCTTATCAGAATGGCTCACATAAAAAAGTAGTGCCAACACGAAATTTTGGAAGGAAGCTGAGAAACATATGCATTGTAGATGGGATATAAAATATGATATAGCCGCTCTGGAAGATGGTTTGGCATTTTCTTAAAAATCTAACTGTGTAGCTATTATATGATCCAGCAGTTGCACCCCTGGGCATTTATCCCAGAGAAATGAAAAGATATGTTTACACGAAGTCTTATAAAATAATGTTTTAAATACCTTTACTCATAACATCCCCAAACCAGAAACAACTCAGGTGTCCTTTAAGGTAAAGAGCCAAACAAACTATGGAATGCCCATGCTATGACTTATTACTTTGCAATAAAATGAAATAAACTACTGATACACTCAACAACTTGGAATTGGCTGAGTAAAAAAATCCAGTCTCACAATTTTCCATACTGAGTGATTCCATTCATATAACAATCTTGAAATAACAAAATTACAGAAATGGAGAACAGATTTTTGGTTGCTAGGAGTCTGGGGAAGAAAGTCTGGGAGAAAGATGGGTACGGCTATAAAAGGGCAATAGAAATGATCCTTGTAGGGATGGAATTGTCTGTATTGTGTCTGTATCAATGTCAATATCCTGCTGGTGATTTCATACTGTAGCTCCTCTAGATGTTACCATTGGGGGGAACTAGGCAAAGCATACACTGAATCTCTGAACTATTTCTTATAACAGCTTGTGAACCTACAATCTTCCCCTCCAAAGATTTTTAAATAAAAAAGAAAATTAATAAGATGGACTTGCTTGGTGGTCCAGTGGTTAAGAACCCACTGCCAATGCAGTGGACACAGGTTCTAATCCTGGTCTGGGAAAATCCCATGTACCACAGGGCAACTGAGCCTGTACCCCACAGTTACTGAGCCCTCACTCTAGAAACCGCATTATTCATACATGTAAATCTGACTTATGTTGTCTTTGTAAGAAGGTTTAAAACCATGGTTTAATTTTCCATAATAGTAATAGGACTTTTCCAAACTTACTTTTTATTTAAATCCAATTATGTAAATTTTATATAACTTAAGTAAACTGGATAAGTGAATAAATGTGTATATATGCATGTATAGCATAAACAATTATGTACTACATATGTATAATAATATATGTGAGTTTAAATAACCTATCAGTAGCCCCTCGCATGCTATAGCACTGCAGTTACTAAGACTTTCATCTGTGGTAAATGTGAATGGGATACAGTAGAAAGATAATCTGTGCAATACTTGTACTGTTTGAGACTTATACAGAAAATAGTAACTATGAAAAATGTGGAATTAGTTGGTGGTTGCCAGGCTCTATTGATTAATGAAGACAGAGAATTGTAGAAGCTGGATTCTACTGTTTCAACATCCCAAGGCTCAGCAGTTCTCTAATCTGAAATATTGCTGGAGATTTTAGAAAAATGAAGAATCATTTCCTCTTCCATTCCATATCCAGTGCATAATTTTGCATTAGCCAGAATTTGAAACATGTTTGTGCTGTGTTCAATTATCAATCGTGTCTGTCTCTTTGCAACCCTTTGAACTGTGGCCCACAAGGCTTCTCTGTCCATGGGATTTTCCAAGCAAGAATACAGAGTGGGTTGCCATTTCCTTTTCCAGGGGATCTTTCCAACCCAGGAATCCAACATGCATCTCCTATGTCTTCTGCATTGCAGGTGGATTCTTAACCTATTGAGCCATTGGGGAAGCTTGAAACATGTTTATTGGTCATTATATTTCATTCCCCAAAGGTTTTTATTGTTCTGATAGCTTCCTCTTGCCCCATAGGGTCTATTCTCCACCCTTTCCAGCCCTCCCTTCTGCCCAAGATGCTCACCTACATGGACCACATTAATAGGCCTCCTTCTGAACTCTGGCTTCCAGTTGGGGGTGTCCATTAAGGATGTCTCAATAAGAAACTGGAGGGAAGGAGAAAAGTAAGGATATTTATTAGCCTGGTTGCTTTGCAAAGTCACCTTTCAAGCTGTGTTCCTGACTAACGGTAACTGCTTCTTTCTAGTGCGACTTCTTGACAAGACTCTCTTTCCTCTTGGGTTCCTAAACCACTCCCTGTCTTCATTTCTTCGTGGGTTGAAGGTTACAGCTCTGCTGCCACTAACTCCCATGCAGTGCTTATGGTTCCCCTAAGACTCATACCTTTGTATGTGTTCCCTTATTAATCTTCCTCAAAGTATTCTAATTTGCATGTGTAATCTATTTCCTGCTAGGATCTGACTGATGCATGTATTCTGTGCTTTGCTCTGAAGCGTCTCCTAGTGGCTGGATATGATTAACTTGGAATGACCTTAGCCAATTCCAGAAGGGATGCAAACATTGAAGAAACATCTTGTTCTCTGTACCATAAGCCCAGAGCCTTAGCCTCACCAAAATGAGAAAACATAAAAATTTTCACCTGGTCCTTTTCCTTCTCCTCTCCCCTCTCCTCAGGTCAGATACTCCGTATAGCTCCCCCTTTAACTGATTGGATTGTTAATTTTAACTTAATTGGATTGTTAATTTTATAGATTGTTTTCTAAATTTTGCCCTGCAGAACCCCAGATTTTGATAGAAGGTCTTTGGGAGGTTCTTTGGGGAAGAAAGTATAGCAAAAATGAAGACCGCCTCTGTCAGTAGAGCTTTCTGATACCCATTTCACTTAATTTTTAAAATTTATATGCTGCGGTCCCATCTGAAATTTTATTTGAAAGGTAATTTCAGTCTGACAAAGTTTTTGACTACTGGTTTAATTCACTTTGATAGCCACTGACAAATCAAAACTCTTTAAGATTCAAAAAGCAACCTCTAATGGTAGGACTTCGGGTAACAGCAGAAGTAGAAGTGGTAACAGTGTACAGATTTAGAGTCAGGTTACTCCAGTCCAATGTACTTCAAATTATGCCCCATAAGAAGCTGCTTATTATGAATAGCCACTCAAAAGCTCTGATGATCTGTTTCTTTGTCAACGTGGATACATCCTTTATTATTTACAAATTCCAATCTCCAGCTGAGTCAATCTTAATCTAATTATTTTTATCTCCCTCCAGAAACTCTTCCCAGGCTAAGTAGTAATCAGCCTTCAGCAATTACCATCTGGTATTATTTAGTGGCTTCCAATTTGTGAGTCATGGCACCACAGAAAGTTAGAGTTGGGGTTGTCAAGGTCACTTGGTTTAGTATTCCTTCCCTGCCAGAAGTGCTGCTCTGTTTTCCCTGACTAGTCATGACTCAGCCACCCGAATGCTTTCAGGTAACAGGTAAGGCCCTGTTTTATGAGGTACTCCACTTGTAAAAGAGTTTTTCCCTCTATTAAGTCAAAATGTGTGTTTCTGTGCATGGCACCAACTAGTGTCAAGCATTCCCTGTAGAGAAAAGAATCTTTCTCCTCCTTGTTTACAGAAAAATTCTTAAAATATTAGCCAACAGTAATCATGCCTTTGGGCTTCCCAAGTGGCACTAGTGGTAAAAGAACCCACCTGCTAATGCAGCAGACATAAGAGATGTGGGTTAAATCCTTGGGTGGGGAAGATTCCCTAGAGGAGGGCACGGCAACCGAATCCAGTATTCTTGCCTAGAGAATCCCATGGACAGAGGAGCCTGGCAGGTCCTAGTCCATAGGGTCACAAAGAGTTGGACAACTGAAGCAACTTAGCATGCATGCTTTTACTTAGTTTCTCCACAAAAATCATCCATTGCTACCAGATCTAAAACTATTCCTCTGAGGACATTTAATAGTTTCCAGACTCCTCACCATGCTTGTAGCCCTTTTCTGACTGTGCTTCAGTTTATACTTCATTCTTAAAATTTATGCTTGCTATAGAACACAATTCAGGAAACATGTTCTGACCAGTTGAGCCCACTGGCTACTCTACTAAAGACATTAGACTGATTCACATCACCAAGTCTGTATCTGCCTTCTTTTTTGGCTGTCACTACACACCATCAGGGCTTCCCAGATGACACTAGTAGTAAAGAACCCACCTGCCAACGCAGGAGACATGAGTTTGGTCCCTGGGTTGGGAAGATCCCCTGAAGGAGGAAATGGCAACACATTCTAGCATTCTTGCCTGGAAAATCCCATGGACAGAGGAGCCAGGTAGGCTGTAGTCCATGGGGTCTCAAAGAGCCAGACACGACTGAGCACACACACATACACATAGACACACACCATCATTCTGACTCATAACTGAATCAACCACAACACTCCCATCTTTTTCACATGAACCCTTACAAAGGCGGGTGTCTCCTGTCCTATATTTGTATCTAACTTCAAATATCACAAGGTGACTACACTCTTCCTAGTCTACAGGCAAGAAAAACTGCATTCAGAGAGGTTTGGTACTTTGTAAGGATCACACAAGTGGCTTAGCAGAGATTTGATTTTGTATCAAAACCTGTATCTTTTCTGCTTGGTCATGCTGCCTTTTCATTCATTTACTCCCTCATCAAATATAACTGAGCACCTTCTATGTGTCAGACATTATGCTAGGCCCTCAGGATAAAGTGATGATGAAGACATGTCCCTCATGGAAATAAAATTCTAGTGGAGAATATGGTTTACATGCTTGAAGACATGTAAATGAATATAGGAAAGATTTGCAGAGACACAGAAGAGAAAAATATCAATTCCATTACTTCTTCTTTTTTTTTTTTTTGCCTAATTTATCAGGGTAGAACTTCCTGTACTGTGTTGAGTGGGAGTAGTGAGAGTGGGCACCCTTGTCTTGTTCTTGATATTAGAAGAAACCTTTTACACTGAGTATGATGTCACTGTGGGTTTGTCATTATGGCCTTTATTATATTAAGATACAGCCCTTCTATACCTAATGAGTTGGGAATATTTATCATGAAAGGATGTTGAACTCTATCAGATGCTTTTTCTTTATCTGTTAAGATGGTCATATGATATTTATTTCATTCTAATATTGTGATATATTCTATTAATGATATGTGTACATCGAAACTTTCTTGCATCCCAAGAATAACTTTCACTTAATAATGATATATAATCATGTAAAGTTACATTGTTTATTTGAGATCTTTCTATTTCATTAATGTAGATGTTTATTGCTATGAACCTCCCACTTAAACTGCTTTTGCTGCATCTCAAGAGTTTTGGTATGTTGTTTCCATTTTCATTCGTTTCAAGATATTTTTTTGATCTCCCTTTTGATTTCTCCTTTGACTTGGTTGTTCAGGGGTATTTTGTTTAATTTCTGTATATTGGTAAATTTTCCAGTTTCCTCCTGTTACTGATTTCTAGCTTCATACCATAATGATTAGAAAAGGTATTTGATATGATTTCAGTCATCTTAAATTTGTTAAGACTTGTGTTGTGATCTAACATATCATCTATTCTCAAGAATGTTCCATGTGCACTTTAGAAGAATGTGTATTCTGCTGCTATTAGGTAAAATGTTCTGTTAATGTCTCTTAGGTTCTCTTAGTCTAAAGTATAGTTCAAGTCCAATGTCTCTCTATTGATTTTCTGTCTGGATTATCTATTGTTAAAAGTAGTGTATTGAAATTCCCTACTATCACTATACTGTTGCCTATTTCTCCCTAAATTGGCTCAATATATTTTGGTGCTCTGATGTTGAGTCTATATATAAAAAATGAATTGCAAAATGATAAGAATGTTGAAACCAACTCTATGAGCTTAAAGTGCACTCTAAGTGGAAACCATAAAAGTAAATATTTACCTACATTTGTCCATATAAAAGCGAAAGATTTTTTTATTCATCCATTTCATTATTATTGAGTTCCTACTATGCATTAGTTCTAAATACTAAAGATACAACAGTGAACAAAACACAAATTTTTATGTAATCTTGGAGCTTGGATTTTAATAGCGGAAGTCCATCAGTGAATTAAGATGGATTGGAATCGGTGAATTTAACTCAGATGACCATTATATCTACTACTGTGGGCAGGAATCCCTTAGAAAAAATGGAGTAGCCATCATGGTCAACAAAAAAGTCAGAAATGCAGTACTTGGATGTAATCTCAAAAATGACAGAATGATCTCTGTTCGTTTCCAAGGCAAACCATTCAGTATCACAGTAATTCAAGTCTATGCGCCGACTAGTAACGCCAAAGAAGCTGTAATTGAACAGTTCTATGAAGACCTAAAAGACCTTCTAGAACTAACACCCAAAAGAGATGTCCTTTTCATTATAGGGGACTGGAATGCAAAAGTAGAAAGTCAAGAAACACCTGGAGTAACAGGGAAATTTGGCCTTGGAGTACAGAATGAAGCAGGGCAAAGGCTAATAGAGTTCTGCCAAGAGAACACACTGGTCATAGCAAACACCCTCTTCCAACAACACAAGACAAGACTCTACACATGTACATCACCAAATGGTTGACTCTGAAATCAGATTGATTATATTCTTTGCAGCCAAAGATGGAGAAGCGGTATACAGTCAGCAAAAACAAGACCAGGAGCTGAGTGTGGCTCAGATCATGAACTCCTTATTGCCAAATTCAGACTGAAATTGAAGAAAGTGGAGAAAACCACTAGACCATTCAGGTATGACCTAAATCAAATCCCTTTTGACTATACAGTGAAAGTGAGAAATAGATTTAAGGGACTAGATCTGATAGACAGAGTGCCTGATGAAGTATGGATGGAGGTTCGTGACATTGTACAGGAGACAGGAATCAAGATCATCCCCAAGAAAAAGAAATGCAAAAAAGCAAAATGGCTGTCTGAGGAGGCCTTACAAATAGCTGTGAAATGAAGAGACGTGAAAAGCAAAGGAGAAAAGGAAAGATATACCCATTTGAATGCAGAGTTCCAGAGACTAGTAAGGAGAGATAAGAAAGCCTTTCTCAGCAATCAATGCAAAGAAATAGAGTAAAACAATAGAATGGGAAAGACTAGAGATCTCTTCAAGAAAATTAGAGATACCAGGGGAACATTTCATGCAAAGATGGGCTCAATAAAGGACAGAAATTGTAGGGACCTAACAGAAGCAGAAGATATTAAAAAGAGGTGGCAAGAATACACAGAAGAATTGTACAAAAAAGTGCTTCATGACCCAGACAATCACAATGGTGTGATCACTCACCTAGAGCCAGACATCCTGGAATGTGAAGCAAAGTGGGCCTTAGAAAGCATCACTACGAACAAAGCTAGTGGAGGTGATGGAATTCCAGTTGAGCTATTTCAAATTCTGAAAGATGACGCTATGAAAGTGCTGCACTCAATATGCCAGAAAATATGGAAGACTCAGCAGTGGCCACAGGACTTGAAAAGGTCAGTTTTCATTCCAATCCCAAGGAAAGGCAATACCAAAGAATGCTCAAACTACCACATAATTGCACTCATCTCACACGCTAGTAAAGTAATGCTTAAAATTCTTCAAGCCAGGCTTCAGCAATACATGAACCGTGAACTTCCAGATGTTCAAGCTGGTTTGAGAAAAGGCAGAGGAACCAGAGATCAAATTGCCAACATCCAATGGATCATCGAAAAAGCAAGAGAGTTCCAGAAAAACATCTATTTCTGCTTTATTGACTATGCCAAAACCTTTGACTGTGTGGATCACAATACACTGTGGAAAATTCTGAAAGAGATGGGAATACCAGACCACCTGACCTGCCTCTTGAGAAACCTGTATGCAGGTCAGGAAGCAACAGTTAGAACTGGACATGGAACAACAGACTGGTTCCAAATAGGAAAAGGAGTCCATCAAGGCTGTATATTGTAACCCTGCTTATTTAACTTATATGCAGAGTACATCATGAGAAACGCTGGGCTGGAGGAAGCACAAGCTGGAATCAAGATTGCTGGGAGAAATATCAATAACCTCAAATATGCAGATGACACCACCCTTATGGCAGAAAGTGAAGAAGAGCTAGAGAGCCTCTTGATGAAAGTGAAAGAGGAGAGTGAAAAAGTTGGCTTAAAACTCAACATTCAGAAAACTAAGATCATGGCATCCGGTCCCATCACTTCTTAGCAGATAGATAGGCAAACAGTGGCAACAGTGGCTGACTTTATTTTTCTGGGCTCCAAAATCACTGCAGATGGTGACAGCAGCCATGAAATTAAAAGACGCTTACTCCTTGGAAGGAAAGTTATGACCAACCTAGACAGCATGTTAAGAAGCAGAGACATTATTTTGCCAACAAAAGTCCGTCTAGTCAAGGCTATGGTTTTTCCAGTGGTCATGTATGGATGTGAGAGTTGGACTATAAAGAAGGTGGATCGCCAAAGAAGTGATGCTTTTGAACTGTGGTGTTGGAGAAGACTTTTGAGATTCCCTTGGACTGCAAGGAGATCCAACCAGTCCATCCTAAAGGAGATCAGTCCTGGGTGTTCATTGGAAGGACTGATGTTGAAGCTGAAACTCCAATACTTTGGCCACCTGATGCAAAGAGCTGACTAATTGGAAAAGACCCTGATGCTGGAAAAGATTGAGGGTAGGAAGAGAAGGGGACGACAGAGGATGAGATGGCTGGATGGCATCGCCAACTCGATGGACATGGGTTTGGGTGAACTCAGGGAGTCGGTGATGGACAGGGAGGCCTGGCGTGCTGCAGTTCATGTGTCGCAAAGTGTCAGACATGACTGAGAGACTGAACTGAACTGAATTATTTAGTATATCTCTGGCATAGCCCTATGGAGGAAAAACAAAGCAGAAAAGGGGCACAAGGAATACCAGGGAGTGAGAGTAGGGGAGGTCAATTAAAACAGAGTGCTCAGGCAAGGCCTCAGAATAGTCGTGATTAAAGTGTTCTGAACTCAAGCCTTGAGAGCAGGTCACATGGAATCGATCAAGCAAAGGAGACAGCAAATGCAAAGGCCCTAACGTGGGTACAGGATTGGCATAATTGAAGAATGGAAAGGAGAGTAGTGGAGCTGAAGCAGAATAATCAAGGGGGAAAGAACAGGGCATAAACAGAGGGTAGCCAGGGCCAGACCTGCTGAGTTTTCAGAAGCCATTCTAGGACATTGGATTCTACTCAGGGGGAGATGGGGACCATAGTGTCTCTATGTGTCTCTCTATGTGTCTCATAGTGTCTCTCTCTAAAGTGTCTCACTTTTGTCAAGAAGGATCATGTTAGGAAAACTTTATTGAAATGAGCCATCTTTGTATTTTCCCAAAACTATTTTAAGAATAGACTGGGGTTGGAGGTAGGCAGTGCATGAACACGGAAGGAGGCAGGGAGAGAAGCTGTGGACTATGGGCTATTGTGATTATCCAGGCCAGAGATGATGGTGATTTTGAAAATAATGAACACAACAGAGATGGCAAAGAGTACCCAGATTCTGGTGTACTTTCAAAGTATAGTCAACAGAATTTGCTGGCAGATTCAATATGGATTGGGAGAGAATGAGAATAATGAATGATGATTCCAAGAGTTTCAGCCTAACTGGAAGGATGGAACTGCCTGTAACTGAAATGGGAAAGACTTCAAATGGAGGTGGTGATGTAGGTCTGAGATGCATATTATACATCCACATGAAGATGCTGAATAAACAGAGGATGAATGAGTCCAGAGTCTACGGGAGATGTCTAGGCTGCAGATATAAGTTTGGAAGCTATTACTGTATTGATTCTAAATAAGGAAAAATATACCTTAAACAAAGACAATAAACAAGGGATTAGAGAAAATATTTGTAATAGAGATAAAAGATAAAAGTATGTGTGTGTATATATGTATACATAGTTATATATACACATATAAGAAAACAGAAGAAAAAAGGACAAAATAAATAACATGTGATTTGCAGAAGAGAAAAACTGAATGGCCAACAGATGTATAAAAAGATGCTCAAGGTCAGTAGCAAAGAGGAAAATGTGAATTTTAATATAATAAAGAGATAACAAGTCAAACCCATCAGATTAGCAAAATTTTTTTTAAATATTGGCAAGGATGTAGTACAAATGGAATATAATAGATATGAAAATCGGAATGAACTCATGCAGTCACTTCTCAGTATATTAAAAGTTAAAGGCACACATGTCCTAACCCTGAAATTCCACTTCTTATATTCCCTTGAACTGTGGATTTTCAAATCAGAGACTTTGTATTTTCTGAGGGTGTGTGAAAGCCTTCCAATGTGTAACAAGGTATGGAGAAAGAAATCAGCTTTAGACTTCCCATCTCTATATCTATTCTTCCTAAAAGCGATCTACCTAAAAGAACGCCTACTTCATTCACTCTTGAGCTCATCCTTCCATTTTACCAACACCCTTTCCAATTTACAATGCTGTGAAGTTTGAATCACCAGAGGGAACTACTCTAGAGCTCTTTTCCCTTTGCTTCAATAGGTAGCTACACCCCAATGGAAGCAACCTGGGTACCAGAGTGGGGACAGTGTTCAGCGGAGCCCCAGCTAATCCAAGATGGCAGGTAAGGGTTAGAGATAATTAAACCTCATTGTTTTAAGCTACTGAAATTTGGGGGTTGTTTGTTACTATACATGAATTGCCTATCCTGAGTGATAGAGTGACATGACCCTGCTCACTCTAAATTTTATTATGGTGACTTGCTTCTGGTGTAGAAACCTCCAGAGCACCAAACAAAAATGCAGTTTAAAATATTGGTTTCTTCTTTAATGATTGACCTATGCACCATAAACCAAAGTCTTTTTTCTGTCTTGTATGTATTTCTTTTAAGACAGAGAAGCCAAGTGTTAGGAATAGGATATTTTTGCCCATGTTGGGATGTTGTGAATTTAAATTGTGGTGTACAAAGATGGGAGAGATATCTCCTGCATTGCAGGTGAATTCTTTACCAGCTGAGCCACCAGGGAAGCCCAAGAATACTGGAGTGGTTAGCCTATCCCTTCTCCAGGGGATCTTCCCAACGTAGGAATTGAACTGGGGTCTCCTGCATTGCAGGCAGATTCTTTACCAGCTGAACTACCAGGGAAGACAGGGAGAGATAACATTCATTTAATGACTTCATCTCTTTCCTACTGCCAAACAATTCTTCTTGCGAAAAAGTCCCATAAGAGTAATCCAAGGAGAACATTAGAAGGAAATAATGCCAAAAAGGCTTTTTCTACATATTTTAGTGTAATTAACTCATATAAGCTAGTCTCAAAATTGTAGGAAGTACCATCACATCTGAAAAGAATAAGTCTTTGAACAGCTGAAGCAGGACAAGTTAATGATGCTTCTTCATTTAAGAGAAATTGGGAAAATATTCAGGACCACCTAATGTTTCAAAATATACTACATGAAACTTAGGGATTACAATTTAGTGGCTATCCTTCAGATTCAGCGTACATTGTTTGGTATAAGCCTACTGTGCTTCTCACTACCTGTGTGAGTGTTCAAGGTACCTCTCCAGGCCTTGGTTTCCTGGACTGCAAAATGGGGATAATTACTGTAGCTGCCTGACAGAGGTGCTCTGAGGGAAGTAAATCAGTGTGTATTTGTAGAGCATTGAGTGAAAGTGAAGTGAAAGTCATTCAGCCATGTCCGACTCTTTGCGACCCCATGTACTATATAGCCCACGGAATTCTCCAGGCCAGAATACTGGAGTGGGAAGCCTTTCCCTTCTCAGGGGATCTTCCCAACTAAGGGATCAAACCCAGGTTTCCTGCATTGCAGGCAGATTCTTTACCAGCTGAGCCACAAGGGAAGCCCAAGAATACTTGAGTGGGTAGCCTGTCCCTTCTCCAAGGGATCTTCCCAACCCAGGGATCGAACCCAGGTCTCCTGCATTGCAGGCAGACTCTTTACCAGCTGAGCTATTGGACCAGAGTAAAAGCTGTATTCTATTAAACAGTTAAGAAATTAGTGAATAAATGTTCCACGAGATAGCTGAAACATATTTAGCAAACTCTATTCTGAATATTTATACCACTTACATAATTATTTAATAAAATTATATATGCTTATATAAGATGATCTGATATCACCTTATAAAATGTTTATTTCTAATTCTTGTTAAAATGCGGTCCAATATATTTATGGCAAATATACCCTTTTTATTAAATCAAGAGGGAATAGTTTAAGTGCTTATTGAGATTACTAAAGTTATTTCTGATTTTTTTTTACATGATTCTTAATTATTTCCAGAAGGTAAAAACCAGAGTTTAATACATACATACACACACATTCACACTTTTTTACTGAAAGAAATATCACATCTTTGTTTATATTTGCTTCACACATATCATGTAGCTTGGCTGCATATTATGTTGTGTTAGTTCCAATTAAGGAATGAAAGACTTCATTATTGTCCTATTTTATATTATGATGCAAAAGGAATAATTTTTATTAGAACCACATCACATTAACCCTGCCTTTTCTTCTATTAGTCTGTTTTGCAAGGTACATTTTAATTTTTCATTGGCTTTTATAATATACCTTGAAATGTGTGTTAACATATATTTGATTTTAAAATTTGAAGTCACACTTTCTGACAGAAAGTTTAATTTCACTGATAGATTTGCAAATTAAGTTTCAGGTTGTCATTTTCAATGAATTGAATTAGATAAATCTATAGTTCTAAAATTTTGATAAAAATCTTTAAAACATAAGAGTATAGCTTTTTATCTAAAATCACAATTAGCAGAGCTGTATTGAAATTAACAATATATTTATTTTCCCAAAAGTTTCTGACTGTATCGAGTCAAATAAGATGCTTCTAAGTGAAAGAGCAACAAATACAATTAATAGTTTTTCCACTGGACTGCTAACATTTTTGGTACATTTCCCAGAAACTGAGAAAATGACTGCCTATAATATAATGTCATATAACAAAATATTTTGCAAGTCAAGTTGTTTCCAAATCTTTGCATTCAATAAAATTGAACACAGACATAATCGAGTTGCCAGATCATTAACTTTTATGATAGACGGTTACATTATTTTTATACCATAACTCATCATAGGTTCAAATAATTGACATAGTTTTAGCAAAATACTGTTTCCATTCATTTTTAAAATGTGAACAAGATTTTTCAGCAGCTTCAACTATAACAATAAAGTGAAGTGAAAGTTGCTCAGTCATGTCCGACTCTTTGCAACCCCATGTACTATACAGTCCATGGAATTCTCCAGGCCAGAATACTGGAGCGGGTCGCCTTTCCCTTCTCCAGGGGATCTTCCCAACCCAGGGATCGAACCCAAGTCTCCCACATTGCAGGCAGATTCTTTACTAGCTGAGCCACAAGGGAAGCCCATAACAATAAAAATCAGGGACAAAATTGAGGCTGAATTCATATATTTCTAGCAATAACTACTCTTTTTTGATGGCTACATAAACTGAAGAAACAGTCAAGCATATTTTATCAAATACATTTCTAATACAAATTGAACATTTATGCTTAATAAGTATTTGCCAAAATAATTATATGCCTTGACCAATTTTATACTACTAATGATAGTGCTAATAACTCGGAATAAAATGTTTTAATTTTCTGAGTTTTTTGGCCTCAGAGAAAAAAAGTTTTAAATTTTTGATACATATTTTATTGTAGAGAAATATGATAAGGCAATTGAGAAAGTATTTTTCAAACATCAAAAATGTATTAGGATAAATCTCTGTGGAGTGGAGTGGAAATGTGAGTTCAAAGAGAAAAAAAGAACAGTGTATAATTTCAGACTACTATATAAGAGCTTTCTATGTTTCTTCATATTGTTGATGGCGCCTGTCAACTTTACTATTTACAAAGCACAACCCAAAATATCTTATTTGAGCTTTAAAATAGCATCCACGTTTTTCTGATGAAAACACTGGGGTTCTGAATGACAGTTGCCCTCATGATAAGGAAGAGACAAAAATGAATGTCCCCTCAAGCCCACTGGAATCCAAGTCACTAGTCACAGCTCCTCCACTTCCCATGCTGAAATGTTTGATGAGAGGTATTATAAGCAAACTCTTCGGTGTGGAAAGCAAAATAAAAAAATTCTTCTTCTATCTGACATCTTCCAATTCACTAACTCTTCTCTGTCTGTTTTAAAATGAATGACGTTTATAAATGCTCATAGGGAGACTATTAGAACTTAAACACTGTATATCACCATTGTAATAGTCATAATTATGGGCTCTGCTATGTACATAAATCAGGCATGTTTTTATAGCCAGAATGCATAATGTCTGCTAGTAAATTTGAGCAAATGATGATCCTAAATGTGTCTTGTCAGGAAGTAAACCACTCAGCTGCAAGAAGGGCACTGTATCTATAAATAAGGCACCCACCTTCGAATCTAGATGAATCTCCATGATAATCTCCTTTCTTTTGTCTTCTCAATGGCTTCCCCATTGTGAGTGGGGAGCATTCTGGGGAGAAGGGTAGAAACCCGTTGATTTTGCTTTAGTTCTCCAAGATTCCAAGCTCATCTCTATTTGGAAGGAGGTTCTCACAAAAGTGAGCTTTCTACCTGTCCAGAGATACTTTTCATTTATTTTTATATTCTGCATTCTCTGGAGCGTGGGATCTCTCCGGATGTGGGATCAACAAAAGACTGTTTTAGTCTTTTGCTTCAGGCAATTTTGTTTTCTTTCTTTAGTAGTTTCAACCCACAGAAATCAACTTGAATATTAGGCTTTATTCGAAAAGAAATATCAACATGCGGCGGCAACATCTGTCTGGAATTCCCTTCTTTCCTTCAACTGAACAAGTAGCTGCATTTTAAAATAATATTTACAATGAGCCAGAAATAACATAATTTGTCACTATTCAAATCTGAACTGAAAAAAAAAATGTTACATTTTTTCAATTTTATTTCATTTTTAACTGGAAGATAATTGCTTTACAATGTTGTGTTGATTTCTGATTAAATAGTATTTTAAAATGTGCAAGGAATAACATGATTTGTCAAGATTTTTTTAGGGGATATGAAAACAAAAAATTCAAAGTTTCTTTGAAGACATTTTTATATGCACACGGAGAAATGTAAAAGAACACTATTCTAATGTTACTTGATATAAGGGAAACTGAGGAAAAAATTTACTATCCATCATCAGGAGGATGGGTAGGAAAAGGAAAAAAAATAGATAGAGATGTCAACGGAATACAGAAATTAAAAGGATGAACCAGATATATATGAATCAGTGTGAATGAATGTCAAAAGCATAATGTTAATAAGAAAGTAATATTATTTATATAAATGTTCTAACCAGGAAAACATTTAAAACTATTGAACTATATTGTTTAGCCAGAAAATAAAGAACAAAATTTTAAAACATATGTGGAATTGATAAATATCAAATTCACTGTAGAGGTTAACTGTCAAGCGGGAGAGAGTAAAATGAGGTTGAGGGGTACACAGGGGTCTCAACTGAATCTATAATTTTCTTTCTTATTTCATAAATACAAAGCAGTTCCAGCTGAATGTTAGGGTTGTTAAAACTTCTTAAAACTGGGAGGTGGGCATACAAATCATTATCTATTTATTTGTATATTTGAATGATTTTCTCTAATAAAAAATAGCTGAAAGACAATATGTAAAGGAAAAACAGGAATACAATGTATCCTAAAACGGTAGAGACAAGAATTTTTAAAATATGTCAATCCCATAAATCACAGCAGGATCCTCTATGACCCACCTCCCAGAGTAATGGAAATAAAAGCAAAAATAAACAAAGGGACCTAATTAAACTTAAAAGCTTTTGCATAACGAAGGAAACTATAAGCAAGGTGAAAAGACAGCCTTCAGAATGGGAGAAAATAATAGCAAACGAAGCAACTGACAAAGAATTAATCTCAAAAATATACAAGCAACACCTGCAGCTGAATTCCAGAAAAATAAACGACCCAATCAAAAAATGGGCCAAAGAACTAAACAGACATACAGACGGCTGACAAACTCATGAAGAGATGCTCAACATCACTCATTATCAGAGAAATGCAAATCAAAACCACAATGAGGTACCATCTCCTGCCGGTCAGAATGGCTGCTATCCGAAAGTCTACAAGCAATAAATGCTGGAGAGGGTGTGGAGAAAAAGGAACCCTCTTACACTGTTGGTGGGAATGCAAACTAGTACAGCCACTATGGAGAACAGTGTGGAGATTTCTCAAAAACTGGAAATAGAACTGCCATATGACCCAGCAATCCCACTGTGGGGCATACACACCAAGGAAACCAGAATTGAAAGAGACACGTGTACCCCAATGTTCATCGCAGCACTGTTAAAAGAGCCAGGACACGAAAGCAACCTATCTGTCCACTGGCAGACAAATGGATAAGAAAGCTGTGGTACATATACACAATGGAATATTACTCAGCCATTAAAAAGAATGTTTTTGAGTCAGTTCTAATGAGGTAGATGAACATGGAGCCTATTATACTGAGTGAAGTAAGTCAGAAAGAAAAACACCAATACAGTATACTAATGCATATATATGGAATTTAGAAAGATGGTAATGATGACCCTATATGCGAGACAGCAAAAGAGACACAGATATAAAGAACAGTCTTTTGGACTCTATGGGAGAAGGCAAAGGTGGGATGATTTGAGAGGGTAGTGTTGAAACATGTATATTATCATATGTGAAGCAGATTGCCGGTCCAGGTTCGATGCATTAGACAGGGTGCTCAGGGCTGGTGCACTGGGATGACCCTGAGGGATGGATTGGGAAGGGAGGTGGGAAGGGGGGTTCTGGATGGGGAACACAGTGCACCCGTGGCTGATTCATGTTGATGTTTGGCAAAAACCACTACAATATTGTAAAGTAATTAGCCTCCAATTAAAATAAATTAATAAATTAAAAAAAACTCAACATTCAAAAACTAAAAAAAAAAAGTCAATCCAATAGATCTTAAGGAAAAAGAAAGTATAAAAAATAAACAGTAAATAACTTGTAAATTATGTAGTGGAAGTAAGATTAAATAGATCAATCATCACAATATATGTAAAGAGAATAAACTCACTATTAAAATACAAAGATCCTCAGTTTTTTTTTATTAGGTTAGCCATATATGGTTTATGAGAGACATACTTCAAACGAAAGGACATTAAAAGGTTAAAGATGTTAAAAGAAATTTAAAAAATACAAGCAAATTTTTTCCTAAGCGATTGTAGCAATATTAATGTTAGATAAAATGGAATTTAAGGCAAAAAACAACAATGTGGATAAAAAGAGAAATACACAATTAAAAAGAACATTTTACTAAGCAGATTCAACACCCATGAACTTGTGCGCATTTAAAGTATATACAAAAACCAAAATGGAGGAAGATTGTATCTAATCTGTATCAGAATATGATAAATTGAGTAACTTGAACAAACAAGTCAGTACTGAGACTTCACAGGTATATATAGAATTCTGCAAAAAGCAAAGCAAAACAAACAAAAGAACAAAAATAGAGAGTATATGTTCTTTAGAAACATAAAATGATAATTTCAAGTAGTAACAAATGTTTTAAAACTTATATATATATATATATATATATACTCTTAAAATAAGGAGAAAGGGCTCTTAGGTTAGTCCTCTTGGAGTTCAGTTCAGTTCAGTTCAGTCTCTCATTTGTGTCTGACTCTTCATGACCCCATGAACCACAGCACGCCAGGCCTCCCTATCCATTACCAACTCCCAGAGTCTACCCAAACCCATGCCCATTGAGTTGATGATGCCATCCAACCATCTCAACCTCTGCCGTCCCCTTCTCTTCCTGCCCTCAATCTTTCCCAGCATCAGGGTCTTTTCCAACGAGTCAGCTCTTCACATCAGGTGGCCGAAGTATTGGAGTTTCAGCTTCAACATCAGTCCTTCCAGTGAACATGCAGGACTGATCTCCTTTACGATGGACTAGTTGGATTTCCTTGCAGTCCAAGGGACTCTCAAGAGTCTTCTCCAACACCACAGTTCAAAGGCATCAGTTCTTCGGCGCTCCACCTTCTTTATAGTCCAGCTCTCACATCCATACATGACCACTGGAAAAACCATAGCCTTGACTGGCAAAGTAATGTCTCTGCTTTTTAATATGCTATCTAGGTTGGTCATAACTTTCCTTCCAAGGAGTAAGCGTCTTTTAATTTCATGGCTGCAGTCACCATCTGCAGTGATTTTGGAGCCCAGAAAAATAAAGTCAGCCACTGTTGCCACTGTTTGCCCATCTATCTGCCATGAAGTGATGGGACCGGATGCCATGATCTTAGTTTTCTGAATGTTGAGTTTTAAGCCAACTTTTTCACTCTCCTCTTTCACTTTCATCAAGAGGCTCTTTAGCTCTTCTTCACTTTCTGCCATAAGGGTGGTGTCATCTGCATATCTGAGGTTATTGATATTTCTCCCGGCAATCTTGATTCCAGCTTGTGCTTCCTCCAGCCCAGTGTTTCTCATGATGTACTCTGCATATAAGTTAAATAAGCAGGGTGACAATATACAGCCTTGACGGACTCCTTTTCCTATTTGGAACCAGACTGTTGTTCCATGTCCAGTCCTAACTGTTGCTTCCTGACCTGCATACAGGTTTCTCAAGAGGCAGGTCAGGTGGTCTGATATTCCCATCTCTTTCAGAGTTTTCCGCAGTTTATTGTGATCCACATAGTCAAAGGCTTTGGCATAGTCAATAAAGCAGAAACAGATGTTTTTCTGGAACTCTCTTGCTCTTTCGATGATCCATTGGATGTTGACAATTTGATCTCTGGTTCCTCTGCCTTTTCTCAAACCAGCTTGAACATCTGGAAGTTCACGGTTCACGTATTGCTGAAGCCTGGCTTGGAGAATTTTAAGCATTACTTTACTAGCGTGTGAGATGAGTGCAATTATGTGGTAGTTTGAGCATTCTTTGGCATTGCCTTTCTTTGGGATTGGAATGAAAACTGACCTTTTCCAGTCCTGTGGCCACTGCTGAGTCTTCCATATTTTCTGGCATATTGAGTGCAGCACTTTCAGAAAGTCATCTTTCAGGATTTGAAATACCTCTACAAAACTCTCGGATTTGTAGAATACCAAAGTTAGCTCTGAGTTTAAGCTCTACCTCAAATAGTGGCAGTAACACAAAGTATCCACTAGATGTCAGTATTACTTCACGTTCATTCTTATTTGCCCACATGTTGACGTCGAATTACACCCAAGACCACCCAGTCCAAGATTTCAGACCCAGTTCTAGCCCTTTTTGGTTTGATTCAAGTATCTAATAATGTGGAAATAATAATACCTATAGTGAAAAATTTTAACGTGCTATATACAAATGTAAATATTTATCATAAAATAGTTTCCTAGATCTTTCTGTGTATTTTCCTTGAATTATTAATTTAGCTTACTAAAGCAGTTTTGTATAGTTTTCTAAGCCTTTTGAGAGACAAACAGAAGACTTTTGAGTAAGCATTTCCTATTTTGGTGGGGGGAAACATCCCTCTAAGTTGTCTTCAATTTGTATTTATTTGTACATTCCTCTTAGCAATACAGCCCTGTGACAGAAGTAATGCTAACACTGAAAGAGATCTCGAGAAGCTATCTATTCTAACTGCCTGCATCTTAAACACTGATAAATGCGGAACTATTCTATTTTTAAAGACTGCAGGGAAGGAAATCATCAGTCAGGAAGTTCTTCTTCCCGTCTAATCTAATTCCCTCCTGGTGAAATGTAATCCCATTTCCTCTAGTGTGAGCCTTTCCAGTTGAGGATGAAGGAATAAACTGCCCACAATCTTCATGTGGGGAATAACCCTTCACATCCTGGAATATGTGCCTATAAGTCTCTCCTGAGCTACAAAGTAGATCTCAACAAGGGAGGAGGCAGCAGCATTGCAAAGTCAGGTAAAGTCTTAATAGACCCAAAGTTATTGTGTTAAAAGACTCTCTCACAAAAGCCTTTTGTAATGTGAAGAGACCGGATCTTGAAGTAAACCAACAGGTGTCCTTATCTCCACTGGGCTCCACTAGCTTTCTGGGTTATTTTAGGGGGTTGGATTAAATACGATCATGATTGAGCACCTGCTAGGAACAAGGTTTTTAATCAATTCTTAAGGTTTCATCTATTCTTTAAATAATCCTTACAACAGGCCTGCAAGGTAGGATGATTACAACCATTTCCAAAAGAAACTGAGGCTCAGGAAGGTTAATTACATTGCCCAGAAGCACACAGCTGGTAGGAGACAGAGCTGGGCTTCGAATTCTATACGATTCCCAGGCCGCAGATGTACAGCAGACCTCTTGTTCTTCATGTTCTTAAACTTCACAGTGATGGGCTCTAAAAACAGAAACACAGAAATAGGAGTGTAGAAGGGCAGTCCTCATCCAAGCCACTGCTCCTCTCTTAACTTCAAGGTGGATAATTGAAAGCTAACAATGTGTGTGTTAGCATATGATGATCAGCTGTTCAGTTCCTACATCAGGGATGTGCGTGCATGCTCAGTCGCTTCAGTCATGTCCAACTCTTTGCAACCCTATGGACTGAAGCCCATGAGGCTCCTCTGTCCATGGGATTCTCCAGGCAAGAATAATGGAGTGGGTTGCCATTTCCTCCTCCAGCGGATCTTCCTAACTCAGGGATTGAACCCGAGTCTCTAGAGTCTCCCGCATTGGCAGGCAGGTTCTTTACCACTGAGCCACCTGGGAAGCACAATCAGTTCAGTTCAGTTCAGTCGCTCAGTCGTGTCCAACTCTGCAACCCCATGAAGCAGCACGCCAGGCCTCCTTGTCCATCACCAATTCGCGGAATTCACTCAAACTCATGTCCATTGTGTCGGTGATGCCATCCAACCATCTCATCCTCTGTCGTCCTCTTCTCCTCCTGCCTTCAATCTTTCCCAGCATCAGGGTCTTTTCCAAGGAGTCAGCTCTTTGCATCAGGTGGCCAAAGTATTGGAGTTTCAGCTTCAACATCAGTCCATTCTCAATCAAGTGAAGTTGAGGAATCTTCTGCTCCGTCTTTAAAAGTAAGAAATAGTCATAATCATCTCAGGTGTCAAATCTGGCCCTACCTGAACTCAGGGAGTGCACTAGAAGGAATCATTCTTCCAAATATGTCTATGTGTGCGTACTCAGTTGTGTCTGACTCTCTGCTGCCCCATGGGCTGTAGCCTGCTAGGCTCCTCTGTTCATGGGATTTTCCAGGCAAGAATACTGGAGTGGGTTGCCATGCCCTCTTCTAAGGGATCTTCCCAACCAGGGATCAAATTCCTGTCTCTTGCATCTCCTTCATTGGCAGGTGGGTTATTTACCGACTTCCAAGTAAGTCCTGAACATTGATTAGGTGGTTTCTGCCTCTGCAGTGCAGATACCTGTTTTCTCCCTCTGTCCTTCTCTTCCTTCTTCATTTGCTCCTCTCCTTTTTCCCTTTTCTTCCTTTCCTTTTGCCTTTCTTTTCTCCTCTTCCTTTATTTCTTGAAACAATCAGAGGTGGGGTAGGGGTAGGGTGGGGAGATAGAAATGGGTCAGTCAGTCAGTTCAGTCGCTCAGTCATGTCCAATTCTTTGCAACCCCATGCATTGCAGCACACGAGGCTTCCCTGTCCAACAACTCCTGAAGCTTACTCAAACTCATATACATCGAGTCAGTGATGCCATCCAACCATCTCATCCTCTGTCATCCCCTTGTCCTCCTGCCTTCAATCTTTCCCAGCATCAGGGGTCTTTTCAAATGAGTCAGTTCTTCACATCAGGTGGCCTAAATATTGAAGCTTCAGCTTCAGCATCAGTCTTTCCAATGAAAGGACTATTTAGGACTGATTTCCTTTAGGATGGACTGGTTGGATCTCCTTGCAGTCCAAGGGACTCTCAAGAGTCTTCTCCAACACTACAGTTCAAAAGCATCAATTCTTCGGTGCTCAGCTTGCTTTATGGTCCAACTCTCATATCCATACATGACAACTGGAAAAACAATAGCTTTGACTAGATGGACCTTTGTTGGCAAAGTAATGTCTCTGCTTTTTAATATGCTGTCTAGGTTGGTCATAGTTTTTCTTCCAAAGAACAAGTGTCTTTTAATTTCACGGCTGCAGTCACCATCTGCACTGATTTTGGAGCCCAAGAAAATAAAGTCTGAAAAAAAAAAAGAAAGAAAATAAAGTCTGTCACTGTTTCCATTGTTTCCCCATCTATTTGCCATGAAGTGATGGGACCAGATGCCATGATCTTAGTTTTTTGAACGTTGAGTTTTAAGCCAGCTTTTCGTTCTCCTTTTTCACTTTAATCAAGAGGCTCTTTAGGTCTTCTTCGCTTTCTGCCATAAGGGTGGTGTCATCTGTGTATCTGAGGTTATTGATATTTCTCCTGGCAATCCTGATTCCGGCTTGTGCTTCATCCAGCCTGGCATTTCATATGATGTACTCTACATATAAGTTAAATAAGCAGGGTGACAATATACATCCTTGACATACTCCTTTCCCAATTTGGAACCAGTCAATTGTTCCATGTCTGGTTCTAACTGTTGCTTCTTGACCTGCATATATAGATTTCTCAGGAGGACAGTAAGGTGGTCTGGTATTCTCATCTCTTAAGGATTTTCCACGGTTTGTCGTGATCCACAGAGTAGAAATGGGCGGGGGGTCAAAAAGTACAAACAACTTTTGGTTATGAGATAAGTAAGTCCTTGGGATGTAAGGTACAGTATGGTGACTATAGTTAGTAATACTCTATTGTATACTTGAACGTTGCTAAAACAGTAATTGTAAAAGTTCTCATCACAAGGAAAAAACATTGCAACTATAGGAGGTGATAGATGTTAACTAAACTTACTGTTGTGGTCATTTTGCAATACAAACATATACCAAATCATTATGTTGTACAGTTCAGTTCAGTGGCTAAGTCGTGTCCAACTCTTTGCGACCTGATGGACTGGAGCACAGTAGGCTTCCCAGTTCCCTGTCCTTCACCATCTCCTAGAGTTTGCTCAAACTCATGTCCATTGAGTCAGTGATGCCATTCAACCATCTAACTAGTACAATGGTATGTGCCAATTTCATCTCAATAAAACTGAAAAACATTTTTAATTACAAAACAACAATACATTCATTGAGAAAAAAATTAAACAGTGTGGGCTTCCGTGATGGCTTAATGGGTAAAAAATCTGCTTGCAATGCAGGAGACCCAGGAGACCCAGGTTCAATTTCTGGGTCAAGAAGATTCCCTGGAGGAGGAAATGGCAACCCCCTCCAGGATTCTTGCCTGGAGAATCCCATGGACAGAGGAACCTGGGCAGGCTACAGTCCAAAGAGTCACAAAGAGTTGGCACAACTGAGACACTAAACACATAACACAAAAGGCTTATAGAAAGTTCATTTTTTAATTGGAGTATAGTTGCTTTACAATGTCGTGTTACTTTCTGTTGTACAACAGAGAGAACTAGCTACACGTATACATTCATCCCCGCCTTCTGGAGCCTCCCTTCCACCCCTCAACCCTCATCCCACCCCCGAGGTCATCACAGAGCACTGAGCTGAGCTCCCTGTGCTGTACAACAGGGTCCCACTATGTATTCTATACGTGGGAGTAGCTTCTTCCACCTGCTGGGGTTTCAGTATCTGCAAAACAGCTCAAAGGGTATGGCTTAGAATATTATCTGTAGCCCTCGACTTTGTTTAATGGCTAACCTAACCATTTTGTCTTCCTTGACTGTTTTCCTTTCTGCATTTCCTCACTTTAAAAAGATGAAAGTTAAAAAAAATAAAAAATAAAAAAATAAAAAGATGAAAGTTCTCACTTGCCATCTCTGCACCCACCTCTCTCCAGGTGGTAACCACTGATAATAGTTTGATGTGTATCCATCAGGGTGTTTTCTATGCATTTACAAAAAAAAAGGAAGGAGAGAAACTGAAAGGGAGGGAGTTATTTTTACAGAACTGGGATCATATTGTTCACATTGTTCTGAAGCCTGCTTCTTTCACACCCAACTATCTCATAGACATGTAATTTTATACTTTCAACAGCTGCACAATATTTGTTAATATAGATGTGCCTTAATTAGTTAACCATTCCCCTACCCATAGACATGTAAAGTGTCTCCAATTTGCTCCTATTCCAAACCATGCTATAGTGAAATCATAGCCCACATGTATTTATGCACTTAGTATGATTATTAGTGGGGGCAGGTTTCTACAAGAGGGATTTCTGGGTCAAAGATAGTCTATTCAAGTTTTGATAGGCCCTGTCAAATTGTCCTTAAAAGTCTCTAAGAAGTTACACATGTACCAATTATTAGTTTAGCGCTTTTTTTTTTTTTAACTCTTTACATGAATTAGGAACCAGTCTAACTTGCACAGCACAAGCAAATAGGAGTGATGAACAGAGACTATGCCAAGGCTTCAGGACCACTATTTAAGGATACTTTCAACATTTTTCTAACATTATTTTGTGCAATTGCTTTATTTTAGAGGGGAAAGTGGTAAGCATGAGACTGGTTGGTTTTTTTACTTTCTTTTTAAAGACTTTTTAGAGAAGTTTTAAGGGCTTCCCTGGTAGCTCAACTGGTAAAGAATCCGCCTGCAATGCAGGAGACCCTAGTTTAATTCCTGGTTTGGGAAGATCCCCTGGAGAAGGGATAGGCTACCCATTCCAATATTCTTGGGCTTCCCAGGTGGCTGAGCTGGTAAAGAATCTGCCTGCAATGAGGGAGACCTGGGTTTGATCCCTGGGTTGGGAAGATCCCCTGGAGAAGGTAAGCATGAGATTGATTGGTTTATTGGCTTTTTTTTAAAGACTTTTTATAGAGCAGTTTTAAGTTCAAAGCAAAATTGAGGGAAAGGTACAGAGATTTCTCATATTCCTCTCCCCTTACTGCTCCCCCATTATCAGTATTCCCCACCACAGCAGTATGTTTGTTACAATGGATTAACCTACACTGACACATTATAATCACCCAAAGTCTATGGTTTACATTAGGGTTTTCTCTGGTATTATCTGTTATATGAATTTGGACACGTGCAAAATGACATGTCTATCATTATACTGATAGTAACATCCAGAGTATTTTCCTGCTCCTTTGTCTATGGGATTATCCCAGCAAGAACACTGGAACAGGTTGCCATTTCATTCTCTAGGGGAATCTTCCCAGACCAGGGATTGAACCCACATTTCTGGTGGCTCCTGCATTGGCAGGCAGATTCTCTACCACCGAGACACCTGGGAAGCCCACAGAGTATTTTCACTACCCTACAAATCCTCTGTGCTCCACCAATTCATTTCCCTCCTCCAACCCCTGGCAATCACTAATCATTTTACTGTCTCCATAGTTTTTCCCTTTTCTTGAATATCGTATAGTTGGAATCATACCGTATGTATCCATTTCAGACCGACTTCTTTTGCTTAGTAATGTGCATTTAAGTTTCCTCTGTGTCATTTCTTGGTTTGATAGCCCCCTACCCCTATTTTTAGTGTTGAATGGATATATCATAGTTTATTTATCTATTCACCTACTGAAAAACACCTTGATTGCTTCTAAGTTTTGGCCATTATTAGCTGCTATAGACATCTGTGTGCAGGGTTTTTTGTGTTTTTTTTTTTTGACATAAGCTTTCAACTCTTTTGGGTAAATATCTATCCAGTCTGGATACTGGACTGTATGGTAAGAGTAGGTTAATTCTGTAAGAAACCACCAGACTGTCTTCCAAAGCTGCTGTGCATTCCCACCAGCAATAAATTATAGAGTTTCTGTTGCTCCATGGGCTTTCCTGGTGACTCAGTGGTAAAGAATCCACCTGCAATGCAGGAGACATGGGTTCAACCCCTGGGTCAAGAAGGTCCCCTGGAGGAGGGCATGACAACCCACTCTAGTATTCTTGCCTAGAGAATCCTGTGGACAGAGGAGCCTGGTGGGCTACAGTCTATGGGGTCACAAAGAGTTGGACATGACTGATCAACTGAGCGTACACACAGCAAATCCATGATATTATATCATGTGCAGCATCTTTTCATATGCTTATTTGCATCTATATATCTACTTTGGTGAGGTGTCTGCTAAGGGCTTGGCCTGTTTTATAATCAGGTTGCTTTCTTACAGAGTTTTAAGAGTTCTTTGTATATTTAGGATAACCGTCCTTTATCAGAATTGCCTTTTCCAAGTATTTTCTCCCACTCTGTGACTGATTTTCTTATTCTCTTGACATTATACTTCACAGAACACAAGGTTTTAGCTTTAATGAAGTCCAACATATCACTTTTTATTTTTTTATAGATCATGCTTTCAATGTAAAAAGTTATCACCTTACCCAAGGTCATCCAAGTTTTTTCCTATGTAATTTTCTAGGATGTTTTTAGTTTGCATTTTACCTTTAGGTCTATGATCCATGTTGAGTTAATTTTTGTAAAGAGTGTGAAGTCTCTATCTAGATTCATGTTTTTGCATGTCGATGTCCAATTGTTCTAGTATCATTAGTTGGAGGGCCTGTCTTTTTTTCATTGTGTTGCTTTTATTCCTTTGTGAAAGATCAGTTAACTCTGTATACACATGGTCTGGGCTTCCCTGGTGGCTCAATGGTAAAGTATCCACCTGCAATGCAGGAGATGCAGGTTCAATCCCTGGCTCAGCAAGATCCCCTGGAGGAGGTGGGCATGGCAACCCACTCCAGTCTTCTTGCCTGGAGAATCCTGTGGACAGAGGAGCCTGGTGGGCTACAGTCCATAAGGTTGCAAAGAATCTAAAATGACTTAGCACACACAGGGGGTCTACTTCTGGGCTGTCTATCCCATTACACTGAACTATTTTGTTGCCAGTACTACACTGTCTTGATAACTGGGAGTGAATGAGTGATAGTCGCTCAGTCATGTGTAACTCTTTGCAGCCCTATGGACTGCAGTCCACCAGGCTCCTTTGTCCATGGAATTCTCCAGGCAAGAATACTGGAATGGGTTGCCATTTCCTTCCTATAATTGTGCTTTATGGTAAATTTTGAAGTCAGGACACATCTGTTTTCCTACCTTCCCTTCTTCAGTATTGTGTTGGCTATTCTGGATCTTTTGCCTCTCCACATAAACTTTAGTATCAGCTTGTCAGTATCCTGGAACTTTCATTAGGGTTGTATTGATAAACTGGGTGGATCTGACATCTTAACAATGTTGTTGGCTTTAAAAAAAAATGAGGTAAAATTCATATAGAATGAAGCTCACATATCTAAAGTGTACAATTCAATGAGTTTTGGTAAATGTAATTGAGATTATTTATATCACCTCAGTGGAGAAGAAAATGGCAACCCACTCCAGTATTCTTGCCCAGAAAATCCTATGGACAGAGGAGTCTGGCAGTCTACAGTCCATGGGGTCACGAGAGTTGGACACAACTTAGTGACTAAACCACCACCATCATATCACCTCAGACGATTCCCTTATATTCATGTCCAGTAAATCCCATATCTCGTGAATATTCTCATATACAATTTTTTCTGGACATAATTTTTTTTTCATTTGAGCAAGTATCTACAAGTAGAATTATTCAATGATGACATAGTTAAATATATAACTATAAGAAATTACTATATAGGTGGTACTGTTTTTCCACTAACACTGTATGAAATTTTTACACTTCAAGTCTCACCAATTGGCAAGTCTCACCATTTGGTATGAAACAAAATATCATTATGATTTTAATCTGCAATTTTCTGACAGCTAGTGATGTTTGAGCTTTTATTCTTGTACATTTCTTTTTTGAAGTATCTGTTCAAATGTTCCATCCATTTAAAAATTCTTGTTTGGTTTTTAATTGTTGATTTGTAGGACTCTTCTTTATGTATTCTGTATGTAAATCCTTTCTAAAATATGGATATTATATTTTCTAGTGGTCTGTGGCTTATCATTTTATTTTACTCATGGATCCTTTAGGTAAACAGAAGTTTTAAAATTTTTATAAAGTCCCAATTTACAAATTTTCCTTTTATGTTTAGTGTTTTTGTCTCCTCATAAGAAATCTTTGCCAGTCCATGGTCTCAAAGATAGCCTCCTATGCTTTCTTCTAGAAACTACCTAGTTTTAGCTTTTAGGTTCAAACATAAAATTCATCTCAATTTCTGTGTCTGGTGTGACATAGGAACTGTGAGCTCATTCACTGAGTGTGTATTTGCTGAATGCTATTTGTTGACCTAAAGGCATAATATTCTCTTATTTTCTTCTATTATCATTTTAATGTCTACATTAAATGCCTACATTTAAATCTAATGTAATATATAATGTAAATTAAATGTAATGTAAAATGTAGACATTTTAATGTCTAAATTTAATGCCTACATTTTAATGTAGGATCTGTAGTATCATTCTCTGTTTTATTCCTGATAGTTATCATCTGTGCTTCTTTTTTTCTTAATCATCCTTGCTAGGAGTTTATACATTGTATTAATCTTTTCAAAAAAGCAATTTTAGGTAATTTCACACATTGTGTTCTATCTTACTGATTTCTGCTCTTATCTTTTTTATTTCCTTCCTTTTATTAATTATTCTTTTTTATAGCCATTTAAATTAAAACTTAAATCATTGATGCAATATCTTTCTTTATTAAAACATAAGCATGTAAGGTTTATTCCCTCTCAGCACTGATTTTAGCTACATTCCACAAATTTTAATATGTTGGCTGTTCATTATCATTCATTTTGAAGTAGTTTCTAATTTCCCCTGTGTTTTCTTCTTTGACCCACAGTTCATTTAGCAGTCTTCAAGATATATTATTGTTGTTAATTTCTAATTTAACTCTACTATGTAAGAAAATAACTTTGTAAAATTTCAATCCTTTGAAATTTGAGACTTATTTTATGACCAGCATATGGTTTATCTTGGTGAATACTCTATGTGACCTTGAAAAGAATATGTATTCTGAAGGTGTAGGTAAAAACATTCTATAAATGTCAAATAGGTTAAGGTGGTTGGTGATGTTCAAATCTCCCGTGCTCTCGATTTTTCGTCTAATTGGTCTATCAAGTACTGGGGGAGTAATATCAAAGTCTCTAACTATGACTGGATATTTACTTCTCTTTTTAGTTCTGTTCATTTTTCTTCATATATTTTGAAGCTCTGTTATTAATTATATATGCATTTATAGTTGATTATTGTGTCTTTCTGTTGAATTGATCATTCTATCAATACGAAATGCCTTTAAGTTCTAGCAACATTCCTTTGTGTGAAGTCCACATTTGTCTTGGGTTAATACGGCCACATCTTATTTCTTATGGTCACAGTCTGCATGATATAACTTTTTATTTTTAAGCTGTCTCTTTATACTTAAAGTGCATATCTTAAAGACTGCATATAGTTGAATCTTGCCTTTTTGTGCTATTTGGCAGTATCTATCTTTTAATGAGTGTTTAACTTATTTAAAACTGATACAGTTGAATTTAGGTTTACTGTTTTATTATTTGTTTTCTATTTGTCCTATCTTTTTCCTTTGTTTATCCCTCCCTACATTATTTTGGATTTATAATATTTTTAAAATATTAACCTTAATTTCTCCATGGATTTAACTCTACCTTTTTGTATTATTTAAGTGACTTCTCAGGTTTTATAAAATGCATTCTTAACTTACCACAGCCTACTCAAATTGGATATTTTACCCCTTCATGTAAACTTTAAAAATACAGCAAGAGTAAAATTCCATTAACGCCCATACTGTATATCACTATATTACAAATACCAAAATACATTATAAATTTTGCTCTACATAGTGACTTTTTTTGAAATTTTAATGAGATATAATTGGCATACATCACTGTATAAGTTTAAGGTGTTCAGCATAATGACTTGACTTACACACATCATGAACGTATTACCACAATAAGTTTAGTGAACATCTATCATCTCATAAATGTACAAAAATTAAAGAATTAGAAAACAATTTTCTCTTGTTATGAGAACTCGTGGGATTTGCTTTCTTAAAATCTTTCATATATAACATATAATGTATAGCGGTGTTAATTCTATTTATCATGTTGTACATTACATCCCTAGTGACTAGCGACTCATTTCTTTGGTAACTATTTTTGTGCTTTTATACTTCTATTGATATGAATTTGTATCTGCTGTTATTTCCTTTCAGCCTGTAAAGTTTCTTTAACCCATCTTCAGTAAATCAACTTTTACCTCAATTTTTGAAGGATATTTTTGCTGGGTGTAGAATTCTGGATGGATTGAATTTATTATTTAGCACTTCAGTGATATTGTTCCACTGTCTCTGTCTCCAATGTTTCTGTTGAAAAGTCAGTTATTATCTGTATCATTGTCCCCTTATGCGATGTCTTTTCCTTCTGAGAACTTTTCAGGATTTTCTATTTATCATTGATTTTCAGAAATTTGGCTAACCTGTGTCTAGATGTGGTTTCTTCATACTTTGTATGGGGTTTGCTAATCTACTCGGATCTGTAATTTGATGTTTTTCATCAAAATTTGGGAATTTTTCATCTATTTTTTTTCAACTGTTTTTTCTCTTTCATTTTTTTCTCTCCTCTTCTCCTGAGCAGCTTATTCCATATATGTTGCACTGTTTGGAATTTTCCCACAGGACCCTGAAGTTCTTTTCACATACTTAAAAAACTGTTTTCCTCCCTATTCTTCAGTTCGGATAGTTGGTATGGATGTATTCAAGTTTTCTGACCCTTTATACTGCTCTTAAGACTATCTGGTGAGTTTTATCTTAAACATAATTTTCAGTTCTAAAATATCCATTTGGCTCATTTTTTGCAGTTTCCATTTCTTTGCTGTAATTCTCCATCTATCTGCTTATTATAATTATCTTATTCTTTAGCCTTTAAATAAATATTATATTATAGCTGCACTAAAGTCTTTGTAACATCTTGGACATCTCAGGTCATTTACTGTTTGGTCACATTTTCCTGGTTTCTTCATAAGTCTAGTAGTTTTTAAATTTTATATTGAACATTGTAGAAGATACATTATAGGTTCTGTTATTTTCCTGTGAACAGTATTTAATTTTGTTCTCTCTGCTGGTTAAATTACTGACTGATCACCTTGAAAGTATAGAGGCTTGGTCTGATGCTTTGACAGGGTCTGTTTTCATTTTGTGATTAGTCCTAGGGCAAATACCTCAATGTCTAGTCTTTGTACCCAGGGCATAACTCTCCTAGGGTTTAAGTCTAAATCTTAAAAAGTTATCATACTTGGCAGGACTCAAAATCTAAACTCTGTCTCCATGTAGTGAACAGGAGCTAAAATCTCTATTCTGTTCTTTCAGTCTTCCAGCTATGTTTTTCCTATTTCCTCTGCAGTATCTCTTTTAGGGATTTTTACCCCTCAATTTCTTGCCAGTGTAATAAACCCAAATTCCATTCACTGAATTCTCAGGCCAATTAAGACAGTGTGGCTTTCTGCTTGAGTTACAGTTGTCCTGTAATAGGTGGGCCGTAGAGTACGCTCAGGAAAATCCGTAAGAATATTGATAAACACATGGGTCTTTCTTTATATCTCTTTTTTCATTTTTAAAAAATTTATTTGCTTCTAATTGGAGGTTAATTGCTTTACGATGTTGTATTGGTTTCTGCCATACCATTCATCAGCATCAATCAGTCATAGATATACACATGTCCCCTCTCTCTTGAACCTCCCTCCCACCTCCCACCCCACTCTAGGTTATCACAGCATGTCAGGCTGAGCTCCCTGCACTATATAATATCTTCCTATTAGCCATCTATTTTGCATATGGTAATATACATATTTCAATGTTACTCTCTCAATTTGTCCTACTCTCTCCTTCCCCTACTGTGTTCATAAGTCTATTGTCTATGTCTAAGCCTCAATTCCTGCCCTGCAAATAGGTTCATCAGTACCATTTTTCTCGATTCCATATATATGTGTTAATAATATACAATATTTTGTTTTTCTCTTTCTGACTTATTTCACTCTGTATAACAGGTTCTAGCTTCTGTATAACAGGCTCTAGTTTCATCCACCTCACTAGAACTGACTCAAATTCATTCCTTTTTATTTCATTGCATACATGTACCACAACTTCTTTATCCATTCATCTGTCAATGGACATTTAGGTTGCTTCCGTGTCCTGACTGCTGTAAATAGTGCTGTGATGAACATTGGGGTAAACATATGGATCTTATCCAGTGTAGTTTCTTATTTCAAGGATCAAATTCCCTGCAGGTTCTGCCTGCTTTGGTATCTGACCAATACATTTAAATAGTTGTCTTTTAATATTTTAACCAGAATTTATAATTGCTATCTGTAGGAAGGACAGTCAGACAGAAGCTACTCCACCACGATTAGAACCAGAACATATACAGGTAACTTTTTCACTTGATTTCACCGAAATGATAGCTGCCCTCTACACATGCAGCAAAGATTGTTTACAATTTGGGGATGAAGCTTTCATTTTTGAATCACTGACTTCATCATGGCTTTACTAAAAGGTAGACGTGCCAAAGAAACAGATGTTTGCTTTCCTTGTGATGATTTCAAATGAAGTACCATGTCTGCTGTCTATAATAGAGATTTAGGACCTCAATCTTCTAAAACTCTTCAGCCTGAAAGATGTGATTTTACAAATAGTGCCTTGGAAACATCCTCATGACTGACCATTTATGTAAATAAGGGAAACCTCTGTTTCAAATAGTTTTACTGGGTATACTAGGCAAATTAAGGGAAAGAGAGCCAGGTAAAAGAATTCAGTGTGCTGGGAAATGTGGAGTGTTTATTTTGTAGGATGTGGTTTATAGATTCTTGGTTGGAATGGCCCATACCATGAGAGTTCCGGGTGGGTGCCATGCCACACAGGAAACAATGGTAGCCTGCCCCTGGGAGTAAGCCAGAGAGCTAACAAATTCAGTGTGCATTGAAATGCTTCATCAACACGCCTTCTGCAGGGCCTGCCCTCTCTGCTGGGTCACCGACCTTTATAAGTGCACAGTCATGGCCACCGCCTGACAGACATGAAAAGCAGACAGACAATGGATGAGACGGAGACATGCACAGAGGGGGAAAATGCACTCATTCAAGGGATTTACTGGTCAGGGATGTCATGTCCTATGTCTAACTCCAGAGTGCAAGCGATGGTGTTTAAACCATGCATATCAAACTGAATAAATATAAGGAATGATTATTACCCACATAAAAATATCCCTGAGAATTGTGATCAGTTTTATGGCAGCATAGAACAACGTAGAAAGTTGCTCTTTGCTATGAAAATTTTCATCAAGTTCTACAAGCTTTACATCATTAAAATTGATTAGAGCATCCTACAGCCTGATTTCAAAGGCATTCCAGACTTCAGAGACAACATCATAGAGCAGCTTCAAGTGGGAGGAAAATAATTGAATTTGGGTCCTGAATTCATCACAAAGTAGCTGTGTAACCTTGAACTACTTGCTACAAACCACCATTCTTCATCTGTATATCAAGTAGGTGTTCTTCTAGTAGAATGATCCGTTTCCCTGGTATCTTAGGATATCTGTATTTCCTGTCCCTTTGCATTCTCAGAGTACAGCTTCTTGTTCAGGAAGTTTAAAAACCATGTTAGCCCAGGGATTTTCAAAACAAGTTCCTGGAACCCTAAATGTTTCCTCAGTTCAATAATATGCCCTAGTATTATTTTACACATTAGAATTGCATGTAGGCTTGTATTTATTTTTATTATATTTTTAAAAAGGTCCATTAGTAGGAGGAAAAAGCATTTGAAAATCCATTCTCAAGGATGTTTCTTCTACTTCCAAAGGACTATAATTTTTGTAATGAAAAAGGAAGGCATAAATGTGTACCTCTTACAGATAAACATTTTTCAGAGGCTTTTATCAGTCACATTAAATGACATATCGCTCCTATTGATTCTTGACCAAAATACTCTTCTGAAAGAGAAATAATGTACTACAGATACATATGGAAAGACATATGTGTTCTGAGAAGCGTAATCTAGAATGGGGACACTGTCCTAGCTTGTATGCACACCCCTCTCCACTAAAGAGACAGTCCCGTAGAGTGGTGGTGTCAGCTGGTTCTGACTGCATTTCATGGTCTCTCAGTCCTACTGCCCTCATCTGAAAATTATGTCCACCTACAGTGGCTCAGCAGTAAAGAATTCTACAGGTAAAGAATTCACCTGCGATGCAGAAGCGGGTTTGATTCCTGGGTCAAGAAGATCCCCTGGAGAAGGAAATGGCACCCACTCCAGTATTCTTGCCTGGGAAATCCCATGGACAGAGAGGAGCCTGGCGGGCTCTGGTGCATGAGGTCTCAAAAGAGTCAGACACGACTGAGCAACTCAACAACAAATCTAACTTTAACATTAACTGAACTTGAACATAATTACATGCAAGAGTTTGCAGAAAGAGTAAGTGTATGATGCATCTCAAAGCCAAATAAAAATGATCTCTATTATTGATCATTGAGAAGTAATCTTTCTCACTACTACCTTCTGTAAATACAAGGCAACTAAAGAGGTGTTAAAGTGAAAGTGTTAGTCACTCAGTTGTGTCCGACCTTTTGTGACCCCATGGACTGTAGCCTGCCAAGCTCCTCTGTCCATAGAATTCTCCAGGCAAGAAGTAGCCTGGAGCCACTAGCAAGTAGCAAGGGTAGCCATTCCCTTCTCCAAGAGATCTTCCCAACCAAGGAATTGAACCTGAGTCTCCTGCATTCCAAGTGGATTCTATACCATCTATGCCACCAAGGAAGCCCAACTAAAGACGTTAATGAGTGTGAATAATCTGCAGGTGGGTTCCTAACTACAAAATATATATTCAATATTTACAGTAGCTTTCCCTTCCAGAGCCTACTCCCTTCTGTGGTAACAATTTTATTCCCTCTTTGCAAAAGTAAAGAAAGGTAATCCTGGAGGGAATGACATCAAGGTTCATTTTAATAGTCAAGAGAATTGTCCTTGACTGCTGAAGACCTGAGCTCCCTGAGAGAACAAAGTGTCTGATTAGGTATTAAGGGGAAAGCCTTGTCCATCTTCTGGAAGAAGAGAGTGATACTTCCTGCGAGTCTCTACGCCTTTGTGGTTGAAATAACTGTTCCGGGGGCTTCATGAGAAACTCTGGAAGAGCAATCATTGTGCTTATTATATTTGTCCACGCCACCAAATGCAGGGGTGCTGGACCACCCTCTAAGAGTCTTAATTTTGTTGAGTAAAAACTCACGAATCATTCTCATAGCCTAAAATATCATAGATGCTTAACAGTACACAGTTAGGTTTTTAGATGTCTTTTTAGTTCTTTATTTCTCTATTCTTTCATAAAAGTTTTCTTGCTAGAGGGTGGAAGGGGGCCCATTTAAATGTAATAGTGACGACTGTTAGAATTCTGAGGGAAGTAAGTGTAGCCACCCCACCCACTTCATCCCATTTCTTCCTGTGTGAGGTAGGATTTGAGTCATATTAATTTGTCCCAGACCACACCAAAATTAAGCTGTTCACGTCCGAAACATTCCATGAATTCAGTTGCGAGGAAGAATTTGTTCAGCCATGTTATGGATTCATATTTCCCTTCGCTCCCAAGAAGGTCTGGGTGTCCTTATAAGGGAGAACGCCTCTGTTTCCCACAGTGTGGAGAGCTAAATAAATACTCTCTCACAGTCAATGCAGAGGTAACTTTTTTTTTTTAATGGATTAAAAAAAAAAAAAAGCAGTTCTGAGAGTCCATCACTGTTTCAGCATCCCCATTCAGAGAGGGGGCTTTTGTCTCTCTCTCAGTGGGAGCTGCCATTTTAATGGGGCCTCCAGCGGGGCCTAGTTTGATGATGTGAAGTAGGCCTGCAAGAATTGAGGAATTTTTTTTAAATTTAGATTTTGGTTAATTTAGCTGTACTAGCTTTCAGATGAACTGAAATTTTAAAAAGTGAATCCATGGTAAATGTCTCTGAGAAGCTGCTACAAGAGAATTTCAGCAGTTTCTCATTTATGAAAATTTTCACGTGAAAACCAATCCCTCGAAGTCCTAGTAAATATCACCTCCCCCCTCCCAATAGTCCCCATCTGTGCGCAAAGATGAAAACTGGGAGGGGGATTCATCCTTTGAATTATGCCTGTACACACACACAAAGTGGGCACAGGCGCACACTTCTAAGCGCTAAATGAAAGCATCTTCCAAAAATTGCTTTTAGCTGATTGGTGACACCAAGCCAGGATTGGGGCGGCTCGGTGGTAATTCTGGGGTTTCCCTTTGGTCTGAGTTGGGAGCACAAAGGTACAGGGAGTACTGCCCCCACCCATACCCCCACTCCAGTGCCAAAGTTCCTCTCCACCCCACAAGGATACCAACCTCCCAAAGCACACTTTCTAGATACAACTGTTGCTCTCAGTAACCAGGCCTGAGGCTGCAGAGCCAAACTGGCCCAGGGGCTGCTTTCCACAGACCTGCTCTGCCCCTGCCCTGCGGCCCCACGGCCACACACTGGCTGCGTCTGGCAGCTGCAAGCCCCGATGCCAACCGCTGGAATGTGTTTTATGTTCCCAAGTCTCTGCCTGGCCGGCCTCTGGGAAGGCAGTTCCCTGGCCTTGCCGGGCTGGGCCAGCAGGGGAGCTGTTGTTAGATCCCTTTACAGATGAGCCTTCACCCCTCCGCGAAGGGTTTGTCTGCACCAAGCCCACGCAGGATGCACACTGAGCTCCTCTATAGGGCTGCCTGCATGGGCCTGCTGCACCATCTGAGTTCCCGGGTATTCCTGTGGGCATGTTGAGTATGTGAGCTCATATTCTTACACAGAGGCACTCACTCGTTACAGAAACATATGAGTAGGTGAACGAGCGTATGAGGTTTTTAAAAAAGCATGGAAGAAGGGATGTATTTCTGAAAAAAAGCAAACATCTGAGAAAGAACCACAGGCCTGTATATGTTGTCATGTGTATCTATCTCTGATTCCATTATTGGGGAGTTTACATAAAGATGTCTTACAGTCAAGCAACCAGCAAACAAGAAAAGCACTCCTTGATGAAAGTGGGGGTGTGCGCACAGAATTGTCCCCCCAAAATAATTTCAAATTCAGCTTAAGTTGTTCTATAATGTCCTTCTTCTTACTCAAAAGTATCTATCACAGACAACCCTGCATGCCAATATATACCTTCTGTTTTTTTTCCCCAGTATATATATTATTTTTAGAGGTCTGTAATATTTCAGAATACCAATATGTGGTGGTGTATTTAGTCCTTCCAAAATGATTTATGGTCATTTAAGTTGTCTCCAAGTTTTCAGTGATATAAATACTGCTGCTGCTGCTAAGTCGCTTCAGTCGTGTCCAACTCTGTGCGACCCCATAGACGGCAGCCCACCAGGCTCCCCCATCCCTGGGATTCTCCAGGCAAGAATACTGGAGTGGGTTGCCATTTCCTTCTCCAATGCAGGAAAGTGAAAAGGAAAAGTGAAGTCGCTCAGTCGTGTCTGACTCTTCGCGACCCCATGGACTGCAGCCTACCAGGCTCCTCTGTCCATGGGATTTTCCAGGCAAGAGTACTGGAGTGGGGTGCCATATAATGCTGCCATAAATATCCTTACATGTACACCATAAATTTTAAGCATATTGTATTTACTATAATCTCTTATTTTTTTGCCATGCAGCTTGCAGAATCTTAGTTCCCCTGCATGCGTACATGCTGAGTCACTTCATTCATGTCCAACTCTTTGAGACCCTATGGACTGTAGCCCACCAGGCTCCTCTGTCCATGGGATTCTCCAGGAAAGAATACTGGAGCGGGTTGCCATGCCCTCGATCTTCTGGATTCAGGGATCGAACCTGCATCTCTTATGTCTCTTGCATTGGCAGGTGGGTTCTTTACCACTAGTGCTACCTGGGAAGCCCCTTGGAATTCCCCTTGGGAATCCCCTACCAAGGATTAAACCCGGGCCCCAGACCACCAGGGAATTCAAGCATGTCTTATTTAGATTCAGTTGCCTGAAACTATCGATTGAGCAGACAGAGGCAGCAAGAAGTGAAGCACAGGTGTATAAAGTATGAGGCTGCAAGTTGCAAAGCAGTGAGTTACAAGTGGTTTATAGCAACAAAGTACACTCATTAGCAGTTGCACTAGAGTTTGAAAGGTATTATTTTTCACAGTCATGAGACTATTTTCATAAATTCTTCTTTCATATACCACACCTGTAGATATATAAAACTCTGTCTCCAATTTTGTAACTAAAGTGGGTATGGAATCCCGTCTGCCATAATAATCATGAGGACAGGAATAGTTGTAAGGTTCTCTGTAGCTAAAATGACTTTAGAGGTTACTGCAACCTAGAGTCATTTTCCCCTTACTTCTCAAGGCCTGAAATTAAACAGTAAAATTTATTTTTCCTTCAGTTTGATCTCCTCTCTATTGTACATTGTTTTATTTTATGTATTTTTAAGATCCCCCACATCTGTATTAATTGAGTCTAGATTCATTCCTTTATCCATTCAATTATTGATATAGATGAGAATATAACAGAGCTCAATAATCTTCAGTGTTCCAGGACAAAGTCATCACAACTTAACCAGCTGGGCCAATGAGTCCTTTTTATTCACTTACGGTTTATATTTTTAAGTCATTTTATGAATTATTTCTAAAAATAACAGGATAGTTAAAATGATTTTGTTAGAAATTATAAGAACTTAAACATAGCAAATTCAAATTTACACTCCATATTTTCCTGGTTTTGAAGGTGTCTATGCCCAAAATGGGCATTGTCTTTAAAATTCAACTAACTGTCCATTGCTTGCCATGCGGGAGCCTGGATCATATCTACACTGTAAATACTTATTCCAGATTTCAAATACCTCTTTAATACGTTTTAACTTATCATTATTCCTGGTTCTTATTGTCTTTGGCATTATCAAAATGCAATTCAGGTCTGGAACACATAGTAAGATAAAACTGGCCCATCACAATGCTTTGCAGAAAGCATTGGATAGAAATGGAAATTAACAGATTATTGTCTGCTATGCATGCACGCTCAGTTGCTTCAGTTGCGTCTGCCTCTTTGCAACCTATAGACTAGACTGTAACCCGCCAGGCTCCTCTGTCCATGTGATTCTCCTGGCAGGAATACTGGATTGGGTTGCCATGCCCTCCTCCAGCGGATCTTTCTGACCCAGGAATTGAACCTATGTCAGAAGCATGGCCAGAAGCATGGTAACCAGAGCCAGGGCTTTGGGGTCAGCAAACCGTTTGCAAGCTTAGCCTTCCCATCGATTAGCTGCATGATCTTGCAGCAGTTCCTTAAAGTCTATAAGCCTCAGATTCTTTATTTGTCAAATGGAAATAATCTCTTTATCTAGTGCTGGTGTGAAGATTAAATCTCTATCCTATAGTTAGGACTCAGTGAAGTCATGATTATTATTATTGGATTTACCTTATATGATTATCCTTCCCCAAATGCCCTGTGTCCCCAAAGCATATCCCCAGAGATATGCTTTCCTTTTCCCCAAATAAAACCTGCTCTCAGAAGAACATCAGAAAAATTATTTTCTAAAAACCATAGCTGCTAAGTGCATTTTGCAGAGGTGACTAGCATGGCTTTGGCATATAATAGACATCTAAATATTTTGAGTAAATTTTAGCAATTGATATTACTAAAAGTATCTGCCTTATTAAATCATAAGAAAAAACATTTCATTCATTCAACAAACGATTACTGAGCACTCATACTGAGTTTCAGGCACTGTGCCAGGTACTTGTTATATGTATAGTAGTATTCCAAGCTGATAATGTACTACATTTGTAGAACTTTGACTCTAACAAACCAAAACATAAGTAATAGCTGGATTTCAAATACTGGTGACTGTGTAAGGTGGGAAGTAAATTTCAGGCATCCTCCTAATCACAACCCACTATATTTTATTTTATAGTTTAGTGAGCATGATGGAGAAGACAGTTTTAGGGGCATTAGGAGATGAAGAAGAATGATGGGGAATAATAAATCAAAGGAGGAAAAAATTAAATGAACAATTTAAATTTCAAGTAAAAGGTCATTTTAACAGGGTGAAAATAATCACACAAGCAGCCCTAATTTCAAATGGTTTCTTAACTGAGATCCAAGATGGCAGACTTTGTTGTTGTTGTTCAGTTGCTCAGTTGTGTCCAACTCTTTGGGACCCCATGGACTGCAGCACACCAGGCTTCCCTTATTAAACTACTAAACTTCCCTTATTAAACTATTTATATTTATAGTTTATAATGGTAGACATATAGTTTATTCTCTCATTTACAATCTACAAACGATGTAGATTGAGTTATTCCATGGAAGCAACTAGTCTGGCCTTGAAGGGACTTGGCATCACCTTTAGGTACAGGAGCAAGGAACACAAGACTCTGATTCTTTCTCATCAGGAACTTCCAATGAATGAGGGAGAGACGCACGCTCAGTCCTTCAGGGCCTGGTTACCTGCTTAGTGTAGGCTCCTGAAGGCCCCACACATCTTAATACTGAGAATGCTTCTAGCATGGTTGTTGTTGTTCATTCAATCATGTCTGACTCTTTGTGACCCTGTAGACTGTAGCCCGCCAGGTTCCTCTGTCCATAAGATTCTCCAGGCAAGAATACTGGAGTGAGTTGCCATTTCCTTCTTCAGAGGGTCTTTTTGACTCAGGGATCAAACCCGTGTTTCCTGTGTCTCCTGCATCACAGGGGGATTCTTTACCACTGAGCCACTAGGCAAGTCCAAGTAATACTCATAGAGTTGAATCATCCAACTTCACTCCTTCCAACTGAAAGTCCCTTGGGACAACCCAGGATATTAGACAACATGTTCATCCTTCAGTTCAGTTCAGTTCAGTTCAGTTGCTCAGTCGTGTCCGACTCTTTGTGACCCCATGAACCGCAGCACGCCAAGCCTCCCTGTCCATCACCAACTCCTGGAGTTTACCCAAACCCATGTCCATTGAATCAGTGATGCTATCCAACCATCTCATCCTCTGTTGTCCCCTTCTTCTCCTGCCCTCAATCTTTCCCAGCATCAGGGTCTTTTCCAATGAGTCAGCTCTTTGCATCAGGTGGCCAAAATGTTGGAGTTTCAGCTTCAACATCAGTCCTTCCAATGAACACTCAGGACTGATCTCTTTTAGGATGGACTGGTTGGATCTCCTTGCAGTCCAAGGGACTCTCAAGAGTCTTCTCCAACACCACAGTTCAAAAGCATCAATTCTTCAGTGCTCAGCTTTCTTTATAGTCCAACTCTCACATCCATACATGACCACTGGAAAAACAATAGCCTTGACTAGATGGACCTTTGTTGACAAAGTGATGTCTCTGCTTTTTAATATGCTATCTAGGTTGGTCATAACTTTCCTTCCAAGGAGTAAGCGTCTTTTAATTTCATGGCTGCAGTCACCATCTGCAGTGATTTTGGAGCCCAGAAAAATAAAGTCAGCCACTGTTTCTACTGTTTCCCCATCTATTTCCCATGAAGTGATGGGACCAGATGCCATGATCTTAGTTTTCTGAATGTTGAGCTTTAAGCCAACTTTTTCACTCTCCGCTTTCACTTTCAAGAGGCTCTTTAGTTCTTCTTCACTTTCTGCCATCATCCTTGGAGGTTCATAACTAAACCCTGGAATATGTGCAGGAAATGCCACAGATCCTGAGATGTAGAACTGTCTTAGCAAACACATATCACTCATAGTATGAGACTCGTAACGTTCCCTACCTCCAAAGTTAACTGGGGCTGCTTACCTCGGCTGCTTCCCCATCTTCTGAGAAAGCAACGGCAGGTGCTAGTAAGCTACTTGTGCGTAGGACAGTGAGTGCAAGGTGTTCCATGCTGTCAGCACAAATTCTGAGGCTTCAAACCAAGCCAACTAATGTCTACAGGGGGAAAGGAAACTCAGCAGCAGAGGTGTGACCTTCTGCTCCATGGGATGCAGACATACCAGGCACGTCCAGTGAACCTAGGGAGCTGGTCCTAGGACTGGTTTGTAAGAGGGCTTGTGTCTGAAGAACCAGAGGAGAGAGTGGGCTTTCAGGTGAAGGAGATCATAGAGAACAATGTACTCTGTCTTATGGGTTCTAGTTCCTCACCTCAGCCCCACAGTCTCATGTCTGAGCCCTGTGGAGACAGAAATTGAAGGAAGAGTTTTCCTGAGGAATTCTGCAAGGCAGGAAATATGAACCTCACTGCTTGGGGCCTGGAGACCAGGTACAACAGTCAGATAGCAAGAACTGTGGTCCCCATGCTGGGGTTGGACGCAGCAGTATTCTCACCGGGGCTCTGGGGGACGCTGCCCTGTCCCAGCATGGTAAGGACATGCACTTTAGAAGGCACCATGGGACCTTTATCCCAGACAAGAGCATCCATGGGATGGTGGTACCATTTAATGCCATCGGGGGTGGCTGAAACCAAAAGAGAAGCTGTAGCAAACATCACTTGAGGACACTGAGTGGGAGTTTCCTTTAGAAACCCAAGGTCTCCTGTGAATCAACAGGTAAGATTCCAAGCCTGTGCTAGCTTCTGTGTTTGGAGGTAGTCGGAAGAACAAGATGCTTTGAATAGTTTCTTAAAATGTGACCTACAAAGGCTTTCATTATCTAGAAAATGGAATTTCTTATCTCTGAGTTCTGAGAATCCCACTCGTGGAACAGTGGCTTGGACCCTCTCACTTCTTTCTTAGCTTTCTTATCAGCTCCTGCCTACCCGTATCATCCTGGCCTTTCTTCTTGTTCCTGGCTGTCCACACTGCATTTTCTCTGATGATGGATGCATTGGGCTTCTCCTGACCTCACCTTCTCTTTCTTGAACACTGCTTACTGTGGGTTACCCCCAGCCCTCCTCAACGTAGGGCCTTCTCAGGAGGACCCTCATTTGTCTGCCCAGCTTTGCCATGCCTCTCACAAGTGTAGTCAAATATAGAGAGAAAAACTCTTTGCACACTATGGTTTAGTGAAAGCAGACAGCAAGTAATCGAGACCCTCCACATAACAAAAAAATAGACATCTGTAGTTTACAGGATACATGCTTTTAGGTTAAAGGACAGTATATTACAAACATAAATGACACTTTCAAGGAAGCATATTGTATATATTATAATTCCTAACATTGTAAAACAAGAATGTCAGAACTTCCCTAAAGAAAGAAGAGAACATCTGTGGGTTTGTGACATGAAGCAGATGGACTAGCATCTGAGAAGTGCTTAACCGTTTCTCTTCCTGATGTTGTCATCAATTCAGTCACGACTGGAATAGTCTGAGAAGGGTATTTTCAAATCCTAAACTGACACAGTTTGTAGGAGGCACTGTAGAAATGATGGGGTACCTCGGAATTCACCCCAGTGATTAAGCATCCACTATGTTCCTGGCATACATTGATATATCATGTCATCAAATGTGACTCTGTATCCTACCAAGAGAAAAACAGCTGTTGAAACCAAACCTTTTCTTTTCTTTCCTGATTTTTCCCTGATGTCACTAGTCCAGTTACTGTCTAGCACAAGACTGCCTTAAAAGTTTTGCATAGCGTTTCAAGGTCTTCAAATGGAAAGAATCAAATCAAGGGAACAAATAACCTCACCCTTTTATTAAAAGAGACTTTGGCTCTATAATGCAAGCTGTGGCTGTCTCAAAGCACAACAACTGTCAACTGTATGGCCCCTGAGTGAGAGCCCTGGGGGGGCCTTGGAACCTGCATTTTAACATACTCCATAGGTACTTTTTGACTTTTTGGGCTTCCCAGGCAGTGCTAGTGGTAAAGAATCCATCTGCCAATGCATAAGAGACACAGATTCAATCCCTGGGTAGGGAAGATCCCCTGGAGGAGGGCTTGGCAACCCAGTCCAGTACTCTGGTCTAGAGAATCCCATGGACAGAGGAGCCTGGTGAGCTAAGGTCCATAGGGTGGCAGAGTCTGACATGACTGAAGCGACTTAGCATGCAGGTATTTTTTGCACACTGAAATTGCAGAACTGACCCAGAATATTCTAGTTTGCTCTAAAAATATGAGAAAAGGCTCCACATACACTATGTCATGTTCTCCATGTAATCTCAGAAGGCAAAATGAATAAAATCAGGATGTTTGTTGTTTTGTTTGTGACATTTTGCTTAAAAGGAATGAAAGATATGCAAATAGTTCAAGAGGAAAGCATGCATGATAAAGATTTAAGGAAATGAATTATACATATCTTCCAAAGCGGAATTAAGACCTATGCATTTTTACAACCTGGGTTAAGCCTGTTCTATGGCATCATACAATTAGAATTTGTGAGAGGATTACTTTGCTGGGAAATCAAAGCAAAACAGCTTCCCAAATATCATATGTCTTTTCTCACAGACATAAAGCACAAAAAAACTAGTTAGGCAAATTCAACCAGTGGACCCTGTTTATTATAACATACTTTTAGTAAAGCCTCTTTGGACTAGATCAGTTCATAGCAGCTTGAAGTGGAATACCCAAACATTGGAACAGCTGCTCTTTAAGTAAAATATCTTGTTACAGCTTCATTAACCAACCAGCTATTCAGAATGTCTTATCAGTGTTATCACACAAACATACACAGTGCTGTAAAACTATCCAAAATCTACTAAAATCCAATGAACAAGAATGGATAGTTCTCCAAAGACAGTTCACATTCAGTCACAAAGCCCTTCCCAACATCCTTTGTTCAGGTTTGCAGAGTGAATTAGCTATTTATTTTACCATGGGCTACAGCTAGCTTCAGATGCCTCTTGAAGCTCCTGTGATGGCCTGTCCTGTCCCTGAGTCTGCCAGGCCTCAGAGTGGCATCTGATTTCTCCCTCACCAAATGGTCTCTCCATTCCAACACCAAATCGAGAAAATTTAGGTTGCTCTCCTGGAAGCCTCCTGGAAATACGTGTGACTAGCCAGGAAACCCAGCCTTGTCCTAAGCTTCCCTAAGAAAAAGACTGAATACACAGCCAAGCCAGACTTAGTGCCTTCTTTTCTACATTTTGAAGCAACCAAACACAGAAATCCTTAACAAGGGTTCCGTGGTCGGGCTTCCCTAATTCCATAAAATGTCTGAGATAGTCTGTAAGGATTTCTGTGTAAATGTGTATATGCATTTCCCTAAAGAGTTTGTCTACAGCATCCTCCGGTTTCTCAAAAGGACATTTCTGTGACATTTAAAGGTATGCCAGTCACATCTAAAGGCTGAATGTAATAGAGGTGGGTTAGAATCTACCTCTAGTGTTTACAATGACTTAGGTTACCATTTGAGCAGCCTCTTCTTTGTGTCATGTGGACTACCCATGTACTGAGGAAAAAAAGTAAGTAGCTTGCCTTCTGCATCAGTTTGGAATTGGCTTTGCCTGCTGGTAACACAGACCCTGTCACAGTGGCTTAAACAAACTACTGATTTTCCTGTAAAAGAAATCTGGGAAAGGAAATCCAGAGTCTTTATGCAGCCAACAAGATGCCATTAGAGACACAGGCTACTTCCATCTTTCCATTTTGACATCCTCAGTCCCTAGCTTTGCATTTTACAACGACAAGAGAGCTGCCATCTGTCTATTTTTCAAGGACCTTTCCTGTATGTTCCCCCAAATAAAATTTACTTTATATGCTACTGGCCAGAACTTAGCAACAAGGGAGACTGGGACATAAAAGCCTAGATAGGCAACTTACCTCCCACACCCCCCATCCTCAAATTAGGTTTTTGTTGGGTTTTGTTAGGAAAGACGAAAAGGAAAACATATTCAGTAGGCAACTAGCAGTCCTTTCTGTCTTTTATGAAAACAAGTATTAATGAAGTTATTTTCTGCCTATGGGTCCTCGGGAAGAAGTTCTTTGTAACAGTTACTCATTCAACGAAGCTGAAGCCAGTCTGTGAAGCACACTGCTCTGCAAGTGTGTGGATCTCGCGCGCGCACGCACGCACATGCACGTGCACGCATGCGCCCTCCGGGCCAGCACACGTGAAACTCATTAAGGAGCCGCTGACCGGCTCTGTCATGGCGGCCGTGTTTACCTGTCCCATGCATCCTCGCCTCACGCGGCATCTACCTGGTGGCGCACACACCTGGGAGAGAACAAGGGGGACCCTCCTCTTCCCACTGCTCTATTTCTCTCTCCATCTTTGAGAAAAATGAGCAAATAACCTGTCTCTCCACCCAGAATTCCTTTGCTTTTCTCCCCACGCCATGGCTGCACTTTGCCCTTCCGGGGATCTACCTGAGCCTTCCTGGTGAGTTGAGTTCGCTTTATTTGAGTCCATTTCACTTGTTTGTAGAGTGGAGGTCGGAATCCCGAACTCTGGATCCTTGTCCATATTCTACCTCACTTCCTGTGATTTACACGATGAGCCAAATGGGCTGCTTTCCTGTCTGACGTGAGAAAACACGCAGAACCGCATTTGTCTTTCTTTCCTGAGAAGGATTCTGATTTATTACCCAGATGAGTTCTCAGAGTGACCTCAGCGGGTCCACGGGAGCCGGGTGCCTATGTCCTCCCATGGTCAGATGGGATAGGAGTGTTCTAAGGCAGTGGTCCCCAGCCTGTTCGGCACCAGGGACCGATTTCATGGAAGATAGTTTTTCCCCGGACAGGGGGGTGGGGTGGGGGAGTGGATGGTTCCGTTCCCCGCTCACCATCTGCTGGGCCGGCCAGTTCCTACCAGGCCATGGACTAGTACCAGTCCTTGGCCCCTGAGGGGGCGGGGTTGGGACCCCTGTTCTAAGGCCAGGTCTTTCGGAGTCCTTGCACCAGTAACTTCTGCTCACTAAACCTGCGTGGTCACAGAAGTCAAATGGCAGTGACTGTAACTTCCTCAGTCTTGGACAAACGAAGCTCTTTCACCTGAAAGGTAGTGCTTTCACCGGTGATTTTGTCCTCCTAACTCCTTCAGCACCAAGAGAACATCCCTATTTGAGGGCTGGCCGCCTGCGGTGCTAATACTTGCACTGCAGAGTTTCACTTCCGGTCCCTGAAAGCGAGAGGGGCTCAGGGTCCTGCGGGGGGGAACCGGGGAGTGGCCAGACCCCGCTCCGCTGGGTAAAGGACCGACAGCGTTCTGAGCTCTCTGGATGGTCTGGAGCATCCTTTCAGCCAAGAAAAGCTGATGGCTGCAGGATGAGCCCGGAACTCAAGGAGAGGTACTGTTAGGGAAGGAAATGGGCTCCCCCCGCCCTCCCCAGGAGCTGATGTGGTCATCCTTAGGACTAGCTAGGGGATGGCTCTCGTCCAGAATGGTTTCTCTGTTTGGTTTTCCTGCCTCGAGAACTGTATGTGTATTGGGTCACAAATGCTGTGTGGAAGGGGGCTCTTTAAAAACAATTAAACTGAAAAGCCCTGGCTGCTGCTGGCTGAGCAGTCTCCCTCCTCTGCCTGCCAGAGAATACAAGCCCTGCCTGACTTCCTGTGAAGCTAGTCAGGGCAGAACATCTTTTCTCCGGATCCTCTTCTCAGCAGCAGCCACTGCAGTAAATCTTCAGAGAGGCCTCATTAGGCAAGTTCCTTTTTGAACTCCCTCCACCCACAGACCTCTCGAAATCACCACCGCCATTCTGGCATGTTATTATTTTTTCCTCCTAAGCTTGCCGTTTTCCTCGCTCCTGGCACTCACGCCTCCCTCCACTGCTCTCACTTTCCTTAACGGACTCTTCTCTAGCTGGAATCTCTCCAAAGGGTGTGTTCGTGCAATCAGAAACTTCCCTTTTTGTTTTATCGCATCACTGAACAGACCAGATAAGGCCCAGCTGAGGGAGAGAGGGACGGGTCTCGACAGGGTTGGGCTGGTAGGGGGTGGGGGGCAGGTGAAGGGGGCAGATGAATCTTCCCATCAGTTCTTAGGAACATATAGGGACAGCAAACACAGGCACATGGGTACATGGTATAGCTGGTCCCCATTGGAGCCCAGCTGCCTTGCAGGAAGCCACACACCAGCATTCAAACCTGTAGCAGATGACCATCCACGACTTGAAAAGAACATAAAGAGCAAACCAGACACAAGACAGCATAAGACCCGGAGACCAGGGCATTAAATAGTTAATTTTTAGCAAACCCAAATTGCATTTCCATCATGTGCAAGCAGTCAGCTGCTATTGTAGGTCACCAAGATACAACGCATTATTTCTACAGTTTGTGGAAAACATTAGGCAGCTGTAATAAAGTCGATGGTATTTCCTTCCTTACTGAAACATGACTTCAGTAAATCCCTGTTTAAATTTTTTCCCCTTTCTAAACATTTCTCTCCATCTGCACGATAAGTCAATAAAAGAAATTAAAAGTTAAAATGCCTAATGAAATTTTATCAGGCATGAAATGGCATTTAAACCAGAGTTGCCACCCGGGCTTCGATGCATGAAAACTGACCCGAACTTCAGGGGTTATAAAAAGCAGGGGGTGGGTAACAGCAAGTTTCAGTGGCCTTTATGTATCGCAGCCACTGGGGGGGAAAAATCATTCCAAAGAGGCATTCCATGAAACCGAGAGTCTCTGAGCAGTTAAGATTTTTACAGGAGGTACATCATTGCTGTAAACCTCTGCATTCTTTTAGGCCACCATCCTTTTTTCTTTATTCACTTCTTTGTGCTGACATGCTTGTTTTGAAATCGGTCTTCATATGTGTACCTCTGCCATGATCTCAGGCAAAATGACAGGAAGAAAGCCTGAGAACATTTTTAAGAAGAAGGAACAGATAGAAAGACTAAGGGACTTAATTCTTAATCTTCCTTAGAGAAGAGCTTTAGGACGTTCCTTGGGGACTCAGAAAGAGTTTGAAATATATGGAAGAAAAAAACTCATTCTTCCCTATATGAAATTGTTTATGTTCATAATTACTGACTGCCTCATCCTTAGGTCAGAATTGTGCTAAGTCACTTCACTTGTGTTCCACTCTTTGCAACCTTATGGACTGTAGCCCGCCAGGCTCCTCTGTTCATGGGATTCTCCAGACAAGAATACTGGAGTGGGTTACCATGCCCTAATCCAGGGGATCTTCCTGACCTAGGGATCAAACCTGTGTCTCTTAGGTCTTCTGCATTGGCAGGTGGATTCTTTACCACTAGCGCCACCTGGGAAGCCCTTAGGTCAGAATAGGCATCTCATTTTCATAGAAGCCTGAAAAGAAAAGCCAGTCAATGGGTATGTGGATACTTCCCAGCTTTACCCATTTGAAACATTAAACTTCTTTCAAAGTGAATCCCAGAGTCCTCCCGCATACGGGACATCCACTGAAGTCAAGAGACATTATGGAATGGACAGCAGAGGCAGACCCGCTAATGAGAAAGCATATTTAGAACTTCCAAGTAACTGCCTAGAGTTTGTAACCAGGGGGCTGTACTTCAAAGTCATTGGCCTTACTGACTGCCTGGGTGAGAAGGAAGTTGTTGTACAGCCTATAGATCCAGGAGAGGGACTCCATCCATTTCTAATGGCTCCAGAATTGAGCACAGGATCGTGCTTTTCCCACAGTGTGTTCCATTCAACTGCACACTGAAAAGCCAGCTGTAGGAGTGCTGAGCCCAAACAGTGCAGGAGCGAGTCCTTGCCTCCATCTAGAAACTGGCCATCAGGTAGGCAGGAGAGTGTATATGTAAGCTGTGGGTACCTCAGTTATGAACAGATCTTACCAGTGCCCATACAACTGGACAAATATATTAAAATTCAAGCAAGGTGTTGCCATCTTCAAATATTTACATAGCTAGCAGTGCCCCCAGGCTTTTAAAAGTTATCCAAGAAAGATGGCTTGGCAAGTCCAGGAAAGAGCACGTTCACTTTTATGTTTTTTAAAGCCTGACTTTCTGTCATAATACAACAATGTATCCTGAATTTTCAAGCTTTTGCCTTCCCAGTCTAACCTTAGAAATCCTGTAGTATGGAATATTACTCAGCCATTAAAAAGAATACATTCAAATCAGTTCTAATGAGGTGGATGAGACTGGAGCCCATTATACAGAGTGAAGTAAGCCAGAAAGAAAAACACCAATACAGTATACTAACGCATATATATGGAATTTAGAAAGATGATAACGATAACCCTATATGCGAGACAGAAAAAGAGACACAGATGTACAGAACAGTCTTTTGGACTCTGTGGGAGAAGGCGAGGGTGGGATGATCTGAGAGAATAGCATTGAAACATGTACATTATCATATGTGAAACAGATCACCAGTCCAGGTTTGATGCATGAGACAGGGTGCTCAGGGATGGTGCACCGGGATGACCCTGAGGGATGGGGTGAGGAGGCAGGTGGGAGAGGGGTTCAGGATGGGGAACACATGTACACCCGTGGCTGATTCATGTGAATGTATGGCAAAAACCACTACAATATTGTAAAGTAATTAGCTTCCAACTAAAATAAATAAATTAAAAAAAAAAAAAGAAATCCTGTAGTATTAGAGATCCATGACACTAAAACGGACTCTTCCCAGATGACTCAGTGGTAAAAGAATCCACCTGCCAATGCAGGAGGCACAGGAGACACAGATTTGATCCCTGGGTTGGGAAGACCCCCTGAAGGAGGAAATGGCAACCCACTCCAGTATTTTTGCCTGAAGAATCCCATAGACAGAGGAGCTCGGTGGGCTACAGTCCAGAGGGTTGCAAAAAAGTTGTATATAACTGAGCACAGAGCAAGTGAATGTAAAACCAACCTAATATACGTTGAAATGAAGACGATTATAGTTACCATTAGAAATAACTGGTCCTTCATGGATCTAGACCCCAAACATCATTAAAAACAGACTTTAAAGTTAAAACCATTTTTAAAGCAACTATCGAACAGAATATCTTCATAGTAGAGACAACCCAATCTTATTAGTCCTAATTTTTTTTATGTCAAATAAAATCTGTGAGATGTTGAGTTCAATATCCTTTTCTCCACTCTCAGATCAGCTGGTTAACTGATTGATTCCAAGAGGAAAATACAATTAATGCTTCTAAACCATTAAATTCTGCTTTATTTACTTGATTCTCAGAAGCATTAGCAGTTAAAGAATGTACTTCCCTTCAGCCCCAAAGCAGTGTGAATATCTTGGTGATATTAATATCAATATTCCAGATAGCATTCTGCTATTAATAACTAGAAAATGGCTCTTTTTTGAGGAAAATTAAACTGAGGGTGCCCCTAGTCCCTAGAAAGGGGTTTTGAGTTGAGTGAGCACAGGAGTTAACACCCTTCTAAACAAAACTGGTTGCCTGGGAGTTTAGTCCCAAAAGCTGGAGTGGCCAGTAGTCCTAGTGATGCTATCAGAATAACTAACTCTTCTAAAAGGATTGGGGGTCATTCCAGTGGACATGACCCATTTCCCACAGTGCAGCATGAATTATAAAATTGTCAGAGTTGCTATGGCTATCCCGTATCAATAAACACAAAGTCTATGTGTTTATTTTTTTCCAGGGATTCAACAAACATTTATTGAGGGCTTAATTTATACCAGCCCCAGATAAATAGAGAAACTCTTCTGGAACTTAAAATATATATGATACATGTATACATGCATCAATATTTACTTCTTACATACCTAGCACATAGACACCACACCAGACCCCCTCCTCTCTCTGTCACACACCCACACACACACACTCACGCACACATAAACAGGAGAAGCCTGTGGGCCCCATTCACTTGCTTTTCTCACAATTCCAGGAAGCTAAATTATCATTTCTAATGTGGTTCAGTAATGTCATTGCAAAACAAAAGGCATACCAGCAAGAGCAGAGGGAAGCTATTAAACGAACAAAGGAAATGCAATAATTTAGAACCATTTCATACAGGGGCAAACAACACTACATCCTCAATAGTCTCTGAGATACCAGGTGACGTTAAATTGGTTCAGCACATTCCATTATTAATACAAGGAATGTACAGTTCATTTTAGAAAAATATTTTAGTTTTAAGGTGATACTTTGTTACATTTCTTCAATAATATTGCTAAACACACGAGCTGATGTTAGCAAAGACACTTGTCTCTCACCAGCAAACTCATATTCACTAAGTTTTGTCCTTCACTAGTTTGGGAAGAGAAAATTACAAGTAGGAAAATAATTATAGAATGGTGAGTGTGATATAATGCACACTTCTTCCACTGTGAAAATAACAATATTTCTGTCCCCAAACTCCCTTTGGTGACAGAAGAGAGGGTCTCTGCATTTCAAAGACGAGCACAGGACTGTGTCTTTAGCATAAATCCCATTGATTTGTGACATAATAGTTCACATGACTAACGTTGTTGATTCCTCATTTCCATGGACTGAATTGGGGAAAGATTTACTTTCCCTGAAATTCCCAAGACTTAAAAGCCAGCTGTTTGCTATTTTGAGTGCAACCTGCACAACCTGTTTTCAAAGCCTCCCAAGAATCAGGGAACCATGGGAGAGCAAGATAACTTGACAGAAAAGTAGAGCTGTTCAGTATCACTGCCCTCCTTGCCCCTCGTGGTGCTGGAGACCTGGCATTTGTGCCCCCCATGACAGATAACACACATCATGGACATGAAGTGATCTGTTCAAGGGTTTATTTGCAAGAGAACATGAAAGCTAGGCTTTATAATGAACTCTTAAAATACTTAAGATTTACAGCCGCTGATGTAAACTATTATGGAAAACAAAGAAATGCTTCCAAAATACGTACAAGCAGTCAGTGTACTTATGTGAGAAAAAGAAATATCTTCTCCAAGTATTTCCAAATTTGAGCATCTATAAATCATGTAGTGAAAGTTGGAGGTCTCCTGCCACGTGATTTCAAGATTTAGTAGAGAGATACAGTAATTAAAGCAGTGTGATATTTGCATAAGGATAAACATAAAAGAGAGTCAGAAATAGATTCACACATTTATAGCTGATGTATTTTTGACAAAGATGCCAAGGTTATTCAGTGGGGCAAAATAGTCTTTTCAATAAATGGCACTGGAAAAATGGACATAAAGTATGAACTTTGATCTTGGCCATCATATGCAAAAATTTATTCGAAATGGCTTACAGAATTAGGCATAATTGCTAGAACTATAAAACTTGTAGAAAAACTAAAGAGCAAGAGAAAATCTTTGTTACCTTGAGTTAGGCAGAGATTTCTTAGGACATAGAAATTGTGAACCATGAAAGAAAAAATTGGTAAACTGGACTTCATTAAGTTAAAAATGCCTGCTCTTTGAAAGATAATGTTAAGAAAATTAAAACCGCGAAAAAAAATGGTTTATGTCAAAAGATGTCTGATAAAGATCTTGTATCCAAGGTACATAAAAGGAATCTCAAAACTCATAGGAAAGCAAACCACCTGATTTTTTTTTAAACAGGCAAACAATTTTAAATAGTTCACTAAAGAAGATATATATGGCAAATAAGCACATGAAAAGATGCTCAATATCATTAATCATTGTGGAAATATGAATTGGAACCCTGATGTGACACATTTACACACTCATCAGAGTGGCTAAAATTTTAAAATATTATTGCAAATGTTGATCAGGATATGGAGTCCCTTGAAACTCGTGTACTTTGCCAAGGGAATGTAAAATTGCACAACCACACTTAAGTGAGTTTAGCATTTAAACTTCAGATATAAATTTACCATACAATATAGCAATTCTATTTCTGGGAAGAGAAAGACTGACTTCTACACAAAAACCTATATACAAATGTTTATGTTTGTGAAATCTTTATTCATAGTCACCAAAAGCTGGAAACAACCTAATTGTTCAACAGCTGGTGAATGGATAAACAAATTGTGGTACATGCATAGGATAGAATACGACTCAGTAGCAAAAAGTAGCAAACTACCAGTACACACAAGAGGTGTAGTGAATCTCAAGAACATTGGGCTGACTGAAAGAAACCAGTTTCAAAACGCTTTCTACTACTATTTGATTTCATGGCTCATAAACTTAAGCTCTTTAACGCAGCTAAGATTGTAGCCAACACAGACGCACATTGCAGAATACAGTTTTCAGGTGCATTTTCTATTTGATTAAACTTGTAGTTTTTCCCTCTTTAACTACTTATTAAGTGGAGGTTAAAGAGCTTCTCTTGAAAGTCAGACAGAAGCTTTTTACCATCAGATGTTCAGTGTTTGAAAGATAGTTATTGGTGATGCTTGGCCAGTTTAAAACACCTTCACCACACTTTGAAAATGCCCTGAATTCTACCTTATTTCTGAGTCTACTCATACTGAAAAAGAAGGCTGGGGAGAATATGACTGGTAAGGATCTGGAGGAAAAGAACTTAGAAATTGAACAGAAAGATGGTAGCTGGTGCCCAATTGGAACTTCACAATTGAGAACTGAGAGGTCTTGTTTGGGGTCCTGGTACCTAGCCCCCTACCAAACCTTCAGTAAGCCATCTATTTCTGTTTAACGTGTTGTGCAATTTAACCCATTTCTACATGACATCTAAGTACTTGGTCTTCCTTCAGAATAGGAGTAGAGGGAAATGAGGGTTGCCACAAAGAAGTGGCCAGGTACAGATTGCAAGGCTAATATAATCGGATTCTCTAAATTATTTTGAGAATTAAATAAGGTATTAAAGTATCTTCTACAGGACTGGGTACTCAATATATATTCACCAAATTTTTATTTTCCTTCACTTTCTTTATCAAAGGAGAATATTTTTAGAACTGAAAAGAACTTGAAAGTTATCTTTTTCAGTGTTTTAATTTCACAAATAACAAAACTAAGTTCAGTGAGATTAAGGGTATTGCTCAAGCTCACATAGAGTTAGAAGTCCAACTTCCAGTTCTCATAGATCTTTTTCCTGAAGCATCTGCCTTCAACTGTGATACTCCCTAGAGCAGGGCCCGAGGAAGTTTTAAGAGAGAGGAGAGTTTTGATCTGTGTATTGAGGGACCCATGGACTCTCTGCTTCTGGTTCTGTGTTCATTTTAGCTATTTTCAATTTTTTTTTTAATTCCAAGAATGAAAGTTACTGAGAAGCCTTTCTGTTCAGAAACTATGATTGCCAGATTTAGCAAATAAAATACAGGGCACACAAATAGATTTGAATTTCAGATAAACAACATAATTTTTTAGTCTAATGACAAATTTGGAACATACTTACATTGGCACTTTATCTGTCCAACTTACCAGGGAACCAACAGTAGGTAGTTCCCAACTATGAAAATTTCTTTTTATCCTAAAACAGAGAAACAATGGAAGATTGTTTGCATAAATCGTGACTGACCATTTTCTTCCCCGTGACGATTTTTCCTCACCTGAAATCAGGACAGCTGTTGTGAACAGCCTCTGTGACCAAGGCTAAGGCTGATGAAGATGGTGATGGGACAGGAGGAACTCAACGATGTGCCCAAGCAGCCCAAGGCAAAGACATGCTTTGCCAAACAGGAAGTACACAGTTCTAAGCAGAGGGACTGAAATTCAAATCCCTCTCTCTCACTTAACTCGTGACTATATGGCTTTGAATAAGTTGCTTAAACTTTCCTGTACCCATCTACCTTTGGATTCTGCTTTTTTTCCCCCTGAAAATAAGGACACCTTTTGTTTTAGTGAAGATCAAATATGATAACAGGAAGAAAGCACTGACCACTGTGCTTGGAATATAATAGCTACTCTTAGAGTCTGTCATTTCTTAAACCGTACAGTTTTACATGCTTTTCTGTGTATTGGATATAGTTCACAATGAAGATGGTTTGATTGTTTAAGCAAAATTGCCTGATTCTGGGAAAGATTGAGGGCAGGAGGAAAAGGGGGTGACAAAGGATGAGATGGTTGGATGGCATCATTGATTCAATGGACATGAGTCTGAGCAAACTGGGAGATGATGAAGGACGTGGAAGCCTAGAGTGCTGCAGTCCGTGGGGTAGCAAAGAGTCAGACACGACTGAGTGACTGAACAACAAGGAGAAGACTGGTGAGGGTCTTAAGTAAGTGCTGGGATGTAGAGTTTGGATGCCAAATTTTATTCTGTAGTTTGTAGGGGAACCATGGTTACCCAGACAATGTCTGGGGCCTAACAGTCAGACACTCTTTCTCTAAGTTCCCCTAAAAACTACCTGGGAAATTTTGTAGCATATCATTTCCTGCTGGGTCAGGCATGCATTAACCGACATAGAATGAACTGACCTGCCTTCTCTAGGCATCTTCTTCAGTTCCTTCAGGTCCAGCCTTGACAGAGAAGAAAATGAGAAGTTGTAACTCTTCCCATCTATCTACTTTGTGGGACATGAAAAGTGGGCAGGCATCTGGCACAGTCAGAAGTAATTCCTGCTTCGACTCTTGTTTCTCAGTGTCGATGTTGTTCAGTCACTGTTGTGTCCACAAACCCATGGACTGCAGCATGCCAGGCTTCCCTGTCCTTCACTATCTCCTGGAGCTTGCTCAGACTCATGTCCGTTGGCTCAGTGATGCCATCCAACCATCTCATCCTCTGTTGCCCATTCTCCTCTTGCCCTTGGTTGGAGTGGCCTTCTCCAAATTAACCAGCCCCTTTGGTGATCCATACAGTAGGGATAAGATCACCTAAGATGGTAGGGTCTTAGAATTAAGACTGTGGCAGAGTGTTTGGTTATAGATGGTGCTCGATATCTGGGTTTTTATTTTCTGCTTGGGTTAGAATACTATACTTAAACTTTATGAATCATACATAGGTCCCTGGAGTACTCTTTCTCACACTTATCACAAAAATCTTGTGACTCAGTTTCAGAAGACTGTCCAAAATTGAGGACCAGTTGTTCAAACCAACTTTGTTTAGAAAATTGTTTTACCAAAATATCTTAGACAGTTGACACCTGAGCAAGTCAGACTCTTACTCAGCCTTCCATTTCACTCCGTGTAGGCTGCAGTTCTAAGGTTCACCAGTTCTCCCACTCAGGCCTTGCGAACCTGCAGATGTGTGTTATCTACGCCTTCTGTTTGGTCAGCTTCAAGTGCTTCTAATCTTTTTATAACCAGTTCTGTTAGCTGTTATCTGGATTCCTTTTAGTGCCGTGTCTATTGTACACTTTTAACAGGTCTCCACCCTCTTCCCTGGCAATTAGAAGGGCAATATAATTATTTTACAGTGTGTCTTCTATCGAATAAGCTCCTTAATGGGCCCTTTTCATCCTTTGCCATTTGTGTGTGTCTGTGTGAAAAATATCACTGAAAGGTTTTTCAGTGATTCTTACACAGTTTCCTGAATTAAATGCCAAAGGAGCACCCACAGCATCTTTTAGCCAGTGACAGCCCCTCTTCCTTCTCTCTCCATGCTTGGAGACATGGCTGCTGTTTGTTACAACCTGGAAAGATTACTTGGAATTACTGTTTTTGTTTTGCGACTCTGTTGTGTGTTATTTTCTTATATAATCTTACCACTCTTCCTATTCTGGTAGCCTTCTCTGTGTGTGACACCATAGTCAGTGAAATCTCCAATTTCATGGTTAATCATAGAATAACATGGGGTAGTGGGGAAAAAATGAACTTTGAGTCAAGGGAGTTTAGTTTTCTTCCAGGCTCTGCACTAACTAGCTATGTGTATTTGCCAGGTCAGTTAATTGCTTTGGGTTTCAGATTCTTTATCTAGAAAAGAATCTATGTATTCTAGAGAATACATACTTTTCCCTTAAGATTTGAGCTTTGTACACCTTCACCTCTGAAGTGACATCTATGGGTTTTCCTAGTCATTTCCAACCACCCAGCAAAGAACTGTTTTTATTTTATTACAGTTTTGACTTTTGTTGTTTAGTTGCTAAGTTGTATCCAACTCCTTGTGACCCCATGTGTGTAGCCTGCCATGCTCCTCTGTCCATGAGATTTCCCAGGCAAGAATACTAGAGTGGATTGCCATTTCCTTCTCGAGGAGATCTTCCTGAATAGGGATCGAAGCTGTCTCCTGCATTGCAGGTGGATTCTTCACTGCTGAGCCACCAGGGAAGCCCATTTAACTCTTAAGTTTTTACTAAATGGCTGTGCTATTTTACTAGCCCCAAGTGGCTCAACTAAAACCCAAAATAAAGCACTTCAAGGATTTATTTATATCATTTCCCCATATAAATCCACCAACCTAACTATAATTAGAACTACTATTCTCTGTAATATTAAAATATTAAGTCATGTCAATTTTCCCTAAACCATAAAATGAATTTATAATTTATAAGTGAAATTGTACATATCCTAGTCAGGTTGTGAAATTTGCTTTTCTTTTTCTTAAAAAAAAAAAAAGGTGGGTTGGTGGAGGAGGGTTAACTATAAACAACGTTTGTTGCCCTCATGAATTAGAAGAGCAGTAACCAGATATATTATGTTTCTGGAAAGGCAAAAAATAAATTCCGGATGAGAATTTGAAGACCCTCTCCATCTTTCCTGAGACTTGTCTTTCTTCTCAGAGCTCGAGTCTCTCCCTGGTTGCCATTTTGGGTAGAGCTGATTAGCATATAGCAGTAGAGCTCAGGCTTCCAAGAAACCCCCCTAGGGTGTGGGCAGGAGCCTTGAGATAGGAGTTCCCTACAGCTCAGGCCCAAATCCTTGCATTATCAGAACCCTGCAGCCAGTGTGAGGACATGCAGAAAGCAGCCCACAAATTTACTGACCACAAGCTACTCCCAGCTCTGGGCTAACAGCCTCTCCACCCCTGACCCCCAGAGTTACATCCATGAAAACAAAAAAGGGGGCATCTTAGCTTTGAAGGTGAAGCTATGCTAAAATGGAAAAGAAGCTAAGTGTGTCCTTGGTGGTGGTTTCCTTTGAGTGTAATTGTAGCTCATAGGTTAAACCCTTAGACTCAGGGAAGGGTGCCACAGACGGTGCTTGTTGCTCTCCTCTCCAGCCTTTCTTTCTTGGCTAGGTTCAGGCTTCCCCATCTCACTGGGCCACCTGTCGTGCTTGAGTGATCATCCTGTCTTCAGCCTCACACTACCTGCAGGGTCAAAGTGATTTTCCTAAAACTCGAATTCAATTGGAATTTTCCCTGTAGAAAGTCCTTACTGGATCCTGATCATCCTCAGGATACAAAGGTCTTTACTGTTCCCTACTCAATATCCTCTATAATCCTGACCTTCCTACTTATCTGTCCTCACTGCTCACTCTTCTCCCCCTTGCATAATCATCTCTAGTAGTGCTGAACTTTTCACGTCTCTGAAAACAAGAGTACAACTTCAAACCTCTAGAGTGCCCGTCTCTCAGACTCTTACCCTCTTGTCCACTTGATTAATCTACATTCAACCCATCTGATCGATGGATGGATAGAACTCTTAATGCAGTCTTCAAAACCCAATTCATAAAAAGTTAACAGGAAAAATTCTATTTTCACATCGTTTGTAGTTGCAAACATTTTTATTACTAATAACATTCAAGTTTTTCTTTTTTATCAGCCACTTATATTTCTTATTTGAATAATTTAATTTCTTTTATCTTTTTCTATTTTTACAGTGTTTTTTAGAAGCAGTGTATAAGATATTTTGCTATAAGGAAGACCCATTTCCTTGTCATATTTAGGGGCAAAACTTTTCTTCCAGTATATTGATTATCTTTTAGTATCCTATTTCAGTATACAGTTTTACATCATTGTGAAAATTTTATCTGAAGTTAAATTCTACTGAACTTCTATTGTTGATGTTGGCTGCTTTGAAGTCTTGATAGTAGCCATAATTAAGAATTATTTTCTAATTTTAAATTTCTAAATGTAAAAATACATTAAATTTTAAAAATACACTGTACTTAACAAAACAATAACAAACTTGTTAGTCACAGCCCCCAACATAGAGCAGGTGTTCAGTAAACCACTTTTGAGTGGAATGGTACACAGAAAGCTAGAATCTAAGTGGTAAAGTTAGAACCTTTCTATTTTCCTTTAAATTCCATATTCCTTCTGACTTCCATGGTTTCAGAGGTGCCAGATACAAGATGCTAAAAGAGCATCTAAGAAAGTACCATTTCCCCTCCAGTACTCAGTCTCTCTCAGAAGATACCAGTTCTACAGACCTAAGAAAACCAACCAAACGCTAAATCTCCTTTGTTCCAGAAGAAAAGGGAATGACCATTCCAAACCTTACCTGGGATGGTCAGTCAAATGATGTAGTGACTTCACTTGTTCTTTTGATTGACCCTGGGTCCAGAAGTTGTATAGCCATTACCTGCTAGCATCTGTCCCCAGACCTGATGTGATAGTTCAGCCCTTGGAGCATTCATGTGGTTAGTCTTGGTCTAACTTGGCCAGAATTTTTAGGGCCATTTCCGTCTGAAACATTAGCAGGACCCTTGGTCCTGCTTAAGTCATGACTGGTGTCCAGACCAGGGTAGAAGGAAGATTCAGTACTGGCCTCTGGCATAAGTTTTCCTCACATAATAAAATCCTTGAGTTCCTGAATTGTATTTTCCCAATAAGATTTAAAGTATTCACAAATCATTCTTAACAATATAAACTTTTAGATTCCATTATAAAGATAACATAAAGTCATACTACTTATGCAGTGGCCAGATATGTATTAAGTGCTTCTCTGAGCTAGACACTGAGAATAGAGTCAATATGGAAATACTTAGAGCATAGATACTTGTAACAAGTAATACTGATTATTAAAGATTAAATTAAAACAGCGATTGAGAGAGTTGCATTGAAATATATAGACTGCTGCTGCTGTTGCTTCTGCTGCTACATCGCTTCAGTTGTGTCCGACTCTGTGCGACCCCATAGACAGCAGGCCCCCCAGGCCCCCCCATCTCTGGGATTCTCCAAGCAAGAACACGAGTGGGTTGCCATTTCCTTCTCCAGTGCATGAAAGTGAAAAGTGAAAAGTGAAACTGAAGTCGCTCAGTCATGTCTGACTCTCAGCGACCCCATGGGCTACCCTGTGTAAACTAGACAGCTAACAGGAAGTTGTTGTATAGCACAGGGAGCTCAGTTTGGTGCTCTGTGATGACCTAGAAGGTGGGATGGGGGTGGGGCAGGAGGGAAGTTCAAGAGGGATGGGATATATGTATACTTATGGTTGATTCATGTTGCTCTATGGCAGAAACCAACACAACAAAGCAATTATCCTCCAATTTAACTTTTCAAAAAAGAATTAAAACACTGAAAACTTTTAAAGGAGAATACGCCACAGCCTTTGACTGTGTGGATCTACAGCAAAGCCTTGATTGTGTGGATCACAACGAACTGTGGAAAATTCTTAAAGAATTTTAAGAATTCTAGACCACCTGACCTGCCTCCTGAGAAATCTGTATGCAGGTCAAAAAGCAACAGTTACAACTGGACTGGTTCCAAATCGGGAAAGGAATACATCAAGGCTGTATATTGTCACCCTGCTTATTTAACTTATATGCAGAGTACATCATGAAAAACGCTGGGCTGGAGGAAGCACAAGCTGGAATCAAGATTACCAGGAGAAATATCAATAACCTCAGGTATGCAGATGACACCACCCTTGTGGCAGAAAGTGAAGAACTAAAGAGCCTCTTGATGAAAGTGAAAGAGAAGAGTTGGCTTAAAACTCAACATTCAGAAAACTAAGATCATGGCATCTGATCCCATCACTTCATGGCAAATAGATGGAGAAAGAATGGAAAGAGTGACAGACTTTATTTTGGGGGGCTCCAAAATCACTGCAGATGGTGACTGCAGCCATGAAATTTAAAGACGGTTACTCCTTGGAATAAAAGCTGTGACCAACCTAGACAGCATATTAAAAAGCAGAGACATTACTTTGCCAACAAAGGTCCATCTAGTCAAAGCTATGCTTTTTTCAGTAGTCATGTATGGATGTGAGAGTTGGACTATAAAGAAAGCTGAGTGCCGAAGAATTGATGCTTTTGAACTGTGGTGTTGGAGAAGACTCTTGAGAGTCCCTTGGACTGCAAGGAGGTCCAACCAGTCCATCCTAAAGGAAATCAGTCCTGAATATTCATTGGAAGGACTGATGCTGAAGCTGAAGCTCCAATACTTTGGTCACCTGATGCGAACAACTGACTCATTGGAAAAGACCCTGATGCTGAGAAAGATTGAAAGCAGGAGGAGAAGGGGACGACAGAGGATGAGATGGTTGGATGGCCTCACTGACTCAGCGGACATGAGTTTGAGTAAGCTCTGGGAGTTGGTGATGGACATGGTAGCCTGGTGTGCTGCAGTCCATGGGGGTCGCAAGGAGTCGGACACAACTGAGCAACTGAAATGGACAAATGAATGAAACTTTTAAAGTGTGATCACTCACCTCAGTTAACGGCTGCTGTTGTTTTGGTTGTTCCAAATCTAAAACCTTATACTCTTGACTCCTTCCTCTCTTTCTTTCAGATGTCCAATTCATTACCAAATCCTGTCACATCTAAATTTCAAAGATATCCATGATTCTGTGACCTCTCTTCAGCTCCACCGTTATCAGCCTGGTCCAAGGTACATAATCCCTTTTGTCTATTGAATACTCAACTTGATCTTCCTGCTCTGTGCTTGTCTCCTACAAACTGTTCTTAACCCAATAATCAAGGTGATGTCACTTCTCTACCCCAACACCTCCAGTGGCTTTCCATGTTACTCAAGGTAATAGTCGGTCTTTGACACAGCCTGCTGTGACCTCCCCTCAACTGTCTCTCTAGCCTTTTTCACTCCCATTCTCTGCTTTTGGAAGAACCAGTAAGACCTCGGTTCTTCACTATACTACTGTACACTACTTCATTTCAGTTCAGTTCAGTTGCTCAGTCGTTCCGACTCTTTGCGACCCCATGAACTGCAGCACGCCGGGCCTCCCTGTCCGTCACCAACTCCCAGAGTCTACCCAAACCCATGTCCATTGAGTTGGTGATGCCACCCAACTATCTCATCCTCTGTAGTCCCCTTCTCCTCCTGCCCTCCATCTTTCCCAGCATCAGGGTCTTTTCCAATGAGTCAGCTCTTCGCATCAGGTGGCCAAAGTGTTGGAGTTTCAGCTTCAGTATCAGTCCTTCCAATGAACACCCAGGACTGATCTCCTTTAGGATGGACTGGTTGGATCTCTTTGCAGTCCAAGGGACTCTCAAGAATCTTCTCTAACACCACAGTTCAAAAGCATCAGTACTTCAGCGCTCAGTTTTCTTTATAGCCCAACTCTTACATCCGTACATGACCACTGGAAAAACCATAGCCTTGACTAGATGGACCTTTGTTGACAAAGTAGCTTCTGCTTTTTAATATGCTGTCTAGGTTGGTCATAACTTTCCTTTCAAAGAGTAAGCGTCTTTTAATTTCATGCCTGCAGTCACCATCTGCAGTGATTTTGGAGCCTAGAAAAATAAAGTCAGCCACTGTTGCCACTGTTTCCCCATCTATTTGCCATGAAGTGATGGGACCGGATGCCATGATCTTAGTTTTCTGAATGTTGAGCTTTAAGCCAACTGTTTCACTCTCCTCTTTCACTTTTCAAGAGGCTCTTTAGTTCTTCTTCACTTTCTGCCATAAGGGTGATGTCATCTGCATATGTGAGGTTATTGATATTTCTCCTGGCAATCTTGATTCCAGCTTGTGCTTACTCCAGCCCAGCATTTCTTATGATGTACTCTGCATGTAAGTTAAATAAGCAGGGTGACAATATACAACCTTGACATACTCCTTTTCCTTTTTGGAACCAGTCTGTTGTTCCATGTCCAGTTCTAACTGTTGCTTCTTGACCTGCATACAGGTTTTCTCAGGAGGCTATCAGGTGGTCTGGTATGCCCATCTCTTTCAGAATTTTCCACAGTTTATTGTGATCCACACAGTCAAAGGCTTTGGCATAGTCAATAAATCAGAAATAGATGTTTTTCTGAAACTCTCTTGCTTTTTCGATGATCCATCGGGTGTTGGCAATTTGATCTCTGGTTCCTGTGCCTTTTCTAAAACCAGCTTGAACTTCTACACTACTTACTAGAGTATAAAGTTAGTCTTTCAACTAAGACTAGCCATGTAACATGGAATTGCATATCACAAAAGGGAGCACATATCAACTGAAACTAACACTCCTGGTATAGGTGGATAAATGAAATTGTAGCTTGTGTTGTCCAGTAGTGTTGAGGAGTACTTTCATGTACACCCTGCCCAGTCAAACCTTATGGTGACCTTTGGAGCTTCATAGGAAGAACTCATCAAAATATATGACAGATTTTAGTTTTATTTTTATGACAATATCATCTCCTTAAATATATATATATATATTTTCAAAACCAAAAACAAAAATGAAGATTGTTGTGATGATATAATGACCTTAAAAAATTAATTAAAAAGAAGCTCACCATTGAAAACATTTACATTAGCAATTAATTGTGTAGTCTATAATAATTTGACCTATAAGACAGCTTTATATGGTCTTTTTTGGCAAGAGAAGGGAAGGAATGGAACTACTAAAAAAAAAAAGACATGTTTCTTTTATCCCTTTATTTCCAAGAAAATTAAATGCAAACCCATTTCCCAGATGACATAAGCGACTCATCCCAAATTCCTGGTAATGTCCTTTCCGCAATTTCCATTGGGTAGCCCAGGTTCTATTTTAATGTTAACTGTACTGTTTTATACCATAGTACACCTTGTAAACTACCATAGATCTTTTTGGGGTTTTTTTTGTTTGTTTGTTTACTTGTTTTTTAAAGTCTTAATTGAATTTGTTATAATATTGCTTCTGTTGTTTATGTTCTAGGTTTTGGCTGCTAGGCCTACCATCTTAGCTCCCCCAGCAGGAATCAAACCCATACTCTTTGCATTGGAAGGCGAAGTCTTAAGTGCTGGAGTGCCAGGGAAGTTCCTACCATTGATTTTTTTTAAATGGGCAGGAAAATGCACCTCCCTGATATTTTAAAACTTCACTGTGCATCATATTTTTAAAAGTCCTTTACCAAAAATATATTTCTGAATTTCAGAATCAGTCCAAGATTTCTTCTTTTCTGTTCATGTTCTTGGAATCTAAATTTTGCCTTCAGGTTTTAGACTTCCCTAGTGGCTGAGATAGTAAAGAATATGCCCTTGGAGAAGGGCATGGCAACTCTCTCCAGTATTCTTGCCCAAAGAATTCCACAGACAGAGAAACCTGGCAAGCTATAGTCCTATGTGCTGTGTGCTTAGTTGCTCAGTCGTGTCTGACTCTTTGAGACCCCGTGGACTGTAGACTACCAGGCTCCTCTCTCCATGGGGATTCTCCAAGCAAGAATACTGGAGTGCATTGCCATGTACTCCTCCAAGGGATCTTCCCAACCCAGAGATTGAACCCGAGTCTCTAACATGGTAGGCATATTCTTTACCATCTGAGCCACCAGGGAAGCTCAAGAATATCGGAGTGGGTATCCTTTCCCTTCTCCAGGGAATCTTCCCAACCCAGGAATCAAACCGGGGTCTCCTGCATTGCAGGCTTATTCTTTCCCAGATGAGCTACCAGGGAAGCCCAGCTGTAGTCCATGGGGTGGCAAGAAGTCAAAGACGACTGAGCAGGTAACACTTTGGGTTATCAGGTTGCTGGGGTCTTTTTCTATTAATAGTTACTTTACTTTTCATTTATTTTTTGAGATATAATTTACATATAACTTTGGGCAAGTTAAAGTGTACATACAACCTGTTGATTTCATACATCTGTGTCTCTTTTGCTGTCTCGCATGTAGGGTCATCATTACCATCTTTCTAAATTCCATATATATGCATTAGTATACTGTATTGGTGTTTTTCTTTCTGGCTTACTTCACTCTGTATAATAGGCTCCAGTTTCATCCACCTCATTAGAACTGATTCAGATGCATTCTTTTTAATGGCTGAGTAATATTTGATTGTGTATATGTACCACAGCTTTCTTATCCATTCATCTGCTGATGGACATCTAGATTGCTTCCATGTCCTAGCTATTGTAGACAGTGCTGCGATGAACATTGGGGTACATGTGTCTGTTTCAATTCTGGTTTCCTCGGTGTGTATGCCCCGCAGTGGGATTGCTGGGTCATATGGCAGTTCTATTTCCAGTTTTTGAGGAATCTCCACACTGTTCTCCATAGTGGCTGTACTAGTTTGCGTTCCCACCAACAGTGTAAGAGGGTTCCCTTTTCTCCACACCCTCTTCAGCATTTATTGCTTGTAGACTTTTGGATAGCAGCCATTCTGACTGATGTGAAATGGTACCTCATTGTGGTTTTGATTTTCATTTCTCTGATAATGAGTGATGTTGAGCATCTGTATGTCTTCTTTGGAGAAATGTCTGTTTAGTTCTTCGGCCCATTTTTTGAATGTGTCACTTATTTTTCTGGAATTGAGCTACAGGAGTTGCTTGTATATTTTTGAGATTAATTCTTTGTCAGTTGCTTTGTTTGCTATTATTTTGTCCCATTCTGAAGGCTATCTTTTCACCTTGCTTATAGTTTCCTTCCTTGTGCAAAAGCTTTTAAGTTTAATTAGGTCCCATTTGTTTATTTTTGCTTCTATTTCCATTGCTCTGGGAGATGGATCATAGAGGGTCCTGCTATGATTTACGTCAGAGAGTGTTTTGCCTATGTTTTCCTGTAGGAGTTTTATAGTTTCTGGTCTTACATTTAGATCTTTAGTCCATTTTGAATTTATTTTTGTGTATGGTGTTAGAAAGTGTTCTAGTTTCATTCTTTTACAAATGGTTGACCAGTTTTCCCAGCACCACTTGTTAGAGATTGTCTTTTCTCCATTGTATATTCTTGCCTCCTTTGTCAAAGATAAGGTGTCCATAGGTGCATAGATTTCTTTCTGGGCTTTCTATTTTGTTCCATTGATCTACGTTTCTGTCTGAGTGCCAGTACCCTATTGTCTTGATGACTGTAGCTTTGTAGTATAGCCTGAAGTCAGGCAAGTTGATTCCTCCAGTTCCGTTCTTGTTTCTCAAGATTGCTTTGGCTATTCGAGGTTTTTTGTACTTCCATACAAATTGTGAAATTATTTGTTCTAGTTCTCTGAAAAATACCATTGGTAGCTTATAGGGATTGCACTGAGTCTACAGATTGCTTTGGGTAGTATGCTCATTTTCAGTATATTGATTCTTCTGATCCATGAACATGGTATATTTCTCCATCTATGTGTGTCATCTTTGATTTGTTTCATCAATGTTTTATAGTTTTCTATATATAGGTCTTTCGTTTCTTTAGATAGATTTATTTCTAAGTATTTTATTCTTTTCATTGCAGTGGTGAATGGAATTGTTTCCTTAATTTCTCTTTCTGTTTTCTCATTGTTAGTGTATAGGAATGCAAGGGATTTCTGTGTATTAATTTTATATCCTGCAACTTTACTATGTTCATTGATTAGTTCTAATAATTTTCTGGTGGAGTCTTCAGGGATTTCTATGTAGAGGATCATGTCATCTGCAAACAGTAAGAGTTTTGCTTCTTCTTTTCCAATCTGGTTTCCTTTTATTTCTTTTTCAGCTCTGATTGCTGTGGCTAAAACTTCCAAAACTATGTTGAATAGTAGTGGTGAGAGTGGGCACCCTTGTCTTGTTCCTGACTTTAGGGGAAATGCTTTCAATTTTTCACCATATATGGCTTTTATTATGTTGAGGTATGTTCCTTCTATTCCTGCTTTCTGGAGGGTTTTTATCATAAATGGATGTTGAATTTTGTCAAAGGCTTTCTCTGCATCTATTGAGATAATCATATGGTTTTTATCTTTCAATATGTTAATGTGGTGTATCACATTGATTGATTTGCGAATACTGAAGAATCCTTGCATCCCTGGGATAAAGCCTACTTGGTCATGATGTATGATCTTTTTAATATGTTGTTGGATTCTGTTTGCTAGAATTTTGTCAAGGATTTTTGCTTCTAGGTTCATCAGTGATATGGCCTGTAGTTTTCTTTTTTGTGGTATCTTTGTCTGGTTTTGGTATTATGGTGATGGTGGCCTCATAGAATGAGTTTGGAAACTACATTTCCTGTAGTTGACATTTACCTGCCTCTGCAGTTTTCTGGAAGAGTTTGAGTAGGATAGGTGTTAGCTCTTCTTTAAAGTTTTGGTAGAATTCAGCTGTGAAGCCATCTGGTCCTGGGCTTTCATTTGCTGAAAGATTTCTGATTACATTTCCAATTTCTGTGCTTGTGATGGGTCTGTTAAGATATTCTATTTCTTCCTGGTTCAGTTTTGGAAAGTTATACTTTTCTAAGAATTTGTCCATTTCTTCCAAGTTGTCCATTTAATTGGCATATAGTTGCTGATAGTAGTCTCTTATGATCCTGTTTTGATTTCTCCAGTTTCATTTCTAATTTTGTTGATTTGATTCTTCTCCCTTTTTTTCTTGATGAGTCTGGCTAACAGTTTGTCTATCTTTTTCATCTTCTCAAAGAACCAGCTTTTAGCTTTGTTGATTTTGGCTATGGTCTGCTTTGTTTCTTTTGCATTTATTTCTGCCCTAATTTTTGTGGTTTCTTTCCTTCTACCAACCCTGGGGTGCTTCATTTATTATTTTTCTAGTTGCTTGAGGTGTAGAATTAGGTTATTTATTTGATTTTTCTCCTGTTTCTTGAGGTAGGCTTGTTTTGCTATGAACCTTCCCCTTAGCACTACTTTTACTGAATCCCATAGGTTTTGGGTTGTTGTGTTTTCATTTTCATTCGTTTCTAAGCATATTTTTATTTATTTTTTGATTTCTTCTGTGATTTGTTGGTTATTCAGAAGTGTGTTGTTTAGCTTCCATATGTTTGTATTTTTAATAGTTTTTTTCCTGTAGTTGACATCTAATCTTACCACATTGTGACTAGAAAAGATGCTTGAGATGATTTCAGTTTTTTTGAATTTACCAAGGCTATATTTATGGCCTAGGATGTGATCTATCCTGGAGAAGGTTCCGTGTGCACTTGAGAAAAAGGTGAAATTCACTGTTTTAGGGTGAAATGTCCTATAGATATCAATTAGGTCTAATGGTCCATTGTATCATTTAAAGTTTGTGTTTCCTTACTAATCTGTTTAGTTGATCTATCCATAGGTGTGAGTGGGGTATTAAAGTCTCCCACTATTATTGTGTTACTGTTAATTTCCCCTTTTATACTTGTTAGTATTTGCCTTACATATTTCAGTGCTCCTATGTTGGGTGCATATATACTTATAATTGTTATATCTTCTTCTTGGATTGATCTTTTGATCATTACATAGTGTCCTTCTTTGTCTCTTTTCACAGCCTTTATATCAAAGCTTATATTATCTGATATGAGTATTGGTACTCCTGCTTTCTTTTGGTCTCCATTTGCGTGAAATATCTTTTTCCAGCCCTTCAATTTCAGTCTGTATGTGTCCCTAGGTTTGAGGTAGGTCTCTTGTGGACAGCATATATAGGGGTCTTGTTTTTGTATCCATTCAGACAGTCTTTGTCTTTTGGTTGGGGCATTCAACCCATTTACATTTAAGGTAATTATTGATAAGTATGATCCCGTTGCCATTTACTTTGTTGTTTTGGGTTTGAGTTTATACACCCTTTCTGTGTTTCCTGTCTAGAGAGGACCCTTTAGCCTTTGTTGAAGAGCTGGTTTGGTGGTGCTGAATTCTCTGAACTTTTGCTTGTCTGTAAAGCTTTTGATTTCTCCTTCATATTTGAATGAGATCCTTGCTGGGTACAGTAATCTGGGTTGTAGGTTTTTCTCTTTCATCACTTTAAGTATGTCCCGCCATTCCCTTCTGGCTTGAAGAGTTTCTATTGAAAGATCAACTTTTATCCTTATGGGAATCCTCTTGTGAGTTATTTGTTGTTTTTCCCTTGCTGTTTTTAATATTGTTCTTTGTTTTTGATCTTTGTTAATTTGATTAATATGTGTCTTCGGGTGTTTCACCTTGGGTTTATCCTTGGACTTGGGTGGCTATTTCCTTCCCCATTTTAGGGAAGTTTTCAACTATTATGTCCTCAAGTATTTTCTCATGGCCTTGCTTTTTGTCTTCTTCTTCTGGGACTCCTATGATTTGAATGTTGGGCGTTTAACATTTTCCCAGAGGTCTCTGAGGTTGTCCTCATTTCTTTTAATTCTTTTTTCCTCTCTGCTTCATTTATTTCCACCATTCTATCTTCCACCTCACTTAGCCTGTCTTCTGCCTCAGTTATTCTACTGTTGGTTCCCTCCAGAGTGCTTTTAATCTCAGTTACTGCATTATTCATTATTGATTGACTCTTTTTTATTTCTTCTAGGTCCTAGTTAAACTTTTCTTGCATCTTCTCAATACTTGTCTCCAGATTATTTATCTGTAACTCCATTTTGTTTTCAAGATTTTGGATGATTTTTATTATCATTATTCTGAATTCTTTTTCAGGTAGACTCCCTATCTCCTCCTCTTTTGTTTGGTTTGGTGGGCTTTTAGCATGTTTCTTTACCTGCTGAATATTTCTCTGCCTTTTCATCTTGGCTTGCTGTGTTTGGGGTGGCCTTTCTGTATGCTGGAAGTTTTTGGTTCCTCTTTATTGTGGAGGTTCCTCCCTTTGGGTGGGGTTGGATGAGTGGCTTGTCAAGGTTTTCTGGTTAGGAAAGCTTGTGTCGGTGTTCTGGTGGGTGGAGCTGGATCTCTTCCCTCTGGAGGGCAGTGAAGTGTCCAGTAGTGAGTTTTGAGGTGTCTGTGGGTTTGGTGTGACTTTTGTGCTCAGGGTTGTATTCCTGCATTGTTGGAGAATTATCTTGGTATGTCTTGTTCTGAAACTTGTTGGCTGTTGGGTGGAGCTTGGTTTCAGTATAGGTATGGAGGCTTTTGGATGAGCTCTTATTCATTAATGTTCCCTGGAATCAGGAGTTTTCTACTCTTCTCAAGTTTTGGATTTAAGCCTCCTGCCTCTGGCTTTCAGTCTTATTCTTACAGTAGCTTCAGGGCTTCTCCATCCATACAGCACCGATGATAAAACATCTGGGTTAATGGTGAAAACATTCTCCATAGTAAGGGACACCCAGAGAGGTTCACAGAGTTACATGGAGAAGAGAAGAGGGAGGAGGGAGATAGAGGTGACCAGGAGGAGAAGAGGGGGAAGTCAAAAGGAGAGAGTGCAATCTAGCCAGTAATCAATTCCCTATTTGCTCTGCACAATCTAGAACACTCAGAGAGGTTCACAGAGTTACATAGAGAAGAGAAGAGGGAGGAAGAAGATAGAGGTGACCAGGAGGAGAGATGGAGGAGTCAAAAGGAGAGAGACCGATCTAGCCAGTGATCAGTTCCCTAAGTATTCTCCACAGTTTGGAACACCCAGAGAGATTCACAGGGTTAAGTAGAGAAGAGAAGGGGGAGGGAGGAAATAGAGGTGACCTGGGGGAGAAAAGGAGAGTCAAAAGGGAGAGAGGGCAATCAAGCCAGTAATCACACTCCTAAGTAAAATTGTGTACTGAAGATTGGATTCTTAAAGGTACAAAATTGATAACAAATACCAAAAATCAAAGGTTAAAAATCTAGAATAGAGGTTACACTCTCAAAAATACAATATTAAAAAAAAAAATCGTAAAAGTTATAAAAAATATATATATGAAATTTGCTTTTAAAGTAGGGGGTTTTTTTGCACGGTAAGAGTAGGTTTTAAAGATGAAAATTAAAGGAGTAATGAACTTAAAAATAAATTTTTTTAATTTAAAAATGATAATAGTAAAATATATCTAGGAATTTCTCTGGAGCTGTTGAGGGCAGTGTGGGGTCAGTTCAGTTTCAGATAGTTCCTTGTTCCAGCTTATACTTCTTCTCAAGGTCTATAGGTCCCTTCCAATGTAGTCAGTGCTAACTACAGGGTTTTAATCTGTTGCACCTGTCATTTCCAAAGCATTTCCCTCTTCTTTGTGTATTTTGGCTTCCTCTGTTTGCAAGTTTCTTCAGTATCTAACTTCTGCCTGACACAAGGGGGTGAAGGTGGTCATTTATTTAGGCTCACTTGTTCAGTTGTGTTGCAGGGAGGGAGGAACACTGCAAACAAATATCACTGGCGTGCGTGGGGAGTGCTCACAGTGTCTGGGCCACACTGGGTTTGCCCCCGCTCATGGCATGTGTGCTTTCCCTGTCTGCACTCCTCAGGCTCCAGGTTGCTCTGCAAGGGGAGCTGTCTAAAGTGGGCCCTGGGTTGCATGCACTTCCCAGGTCTAAGCCACTTAGGTTCGGTTTCTCATGTACTCCACAAAGGCACAGACTCAGGGCCTGTGTCTTGTGCCCTTCCCAGGTCCGAGCAGCTCAGGCGACCAGGTGCTTGGCGAGTGCACTCTGCCCAGGTGGGCGGTGCATCTTATCACCTCCCCCGTCCTGGCCGCAGCGGGAGTGCTGTCTCTCGTGTGCTGAGTGTCTCCTCTGGGGAGCTGATCTCTGGCTGTGACCCTCCTGGCAGATGTCAACCATCCAGGATCCCAGGAAGACTTGGTTAGCAACTGGGAGCCTGCTTACAGTTTGGTAGAGGATGCTGTCTCTGGGGCTGAGTTTGCCCCTCGCCTTCTGGCTCTGGCTGTCGCCCGCCTGTAATGGCAGGACTTCTTTCAGCCTTTATTCTCATGGCCAAATAATATTTCATTGTATATATACCACATCTTCTTTATCCGTTCGTCCCTTGGCAGAAAGTTAGATTGTTTCCATATCTTGGCTATTGTGAATAATGCTGCAGTATACATGGGAGTGTAGATATCTATTCAGTGTCTTGTTCTCATTTCCTTTGAATGTATACCCAGAAGAGGGTCAGTTGTATCATATGGCAGTTGTATTTTAGTATTTTTGTGAAACCTCCACATTAGTTTTCCAAAGGGGTTAAACCAATTTTCACTCCCACCAACAGCAGACAGGGGTTCAATTTTCTCCACACCCTTGGTATCACTAGCTATCTCTTGTCTTTTGATGGTAGCCATTCTAACAGGTGTGAGTTGATATTTCATTGTAGTTTTGATTTGCATTTCCTTGAAGATTAGTGATGTTGATCATCTTTTCATATACCTGTTGGCTGTTTGGATGTCTTCTTTTAAAAAATGTCTATTCAAGTCCTCTGCCCATTTTTAATTGGATTATTTGGTTTTTCCTGTAACTGAGTTGTATGATTTCTTTCTATATTTTGGATATTCACCTCTTATCAGATATACAGGTTGCAAATATTTTCTCTCATTCATAGTTTATTCATTTTGATTGCTTCTTTTGCTGTGCAGAAGCTTTTTAGTTTGAGCTGATGGCACATGTTGATTTTTGCTTTTGTTGTTTGTGCTTTTGATGTCATATGCAAAAAATTATTGCCAAAATGAATGACAGGGAGCTTCTTCCCTATGTTTTCTTCTAGGAGTTTTATGGTATCAGGTGTTCTGTTTAAGTTTTAATTCATCTTGAGTTAATTTTTGTGAGTGGTATAAGATAGGAGTTCATTCTTCTTTTTTCTATTATCCTTCCTTCTTTTCTTCCTTCTTTCTTCTGTCTCTCTCATTCTTCTTTATCTTCTTGGTTTTCCTCTTTTATTTATGTGTGTGTGCCAAGTCACTTCAGTCATGTCTGACTGTGACCCCATGGACTATAGCCTGCCAGGCTCCTCTGTCCATGAGATTCTCCAGGCAAGAATACTTGAAGTGGGTAGCCTTTCCCTTCTCTAGGGGATCTTCCCAACCCAGGGGTCAAACTCCCATCTTTTGTGTCTCCTGCATTGGCAGGCGGTTTCTTAACCACTGGCACCCTGGAAAGCTCCTTTTGTTTATAGATTTTTCTTTTTAAATCAAAACTATGTGTGTGTGTGTGTGTCTGATGGGGGAAGGGAAAAAGAACGAATGAGAGGAAGAGAGGGACTGGTGGAATGGCTCTTTAAAGGGGTTTTCCAGTATTTACTTTATGAAAAAAAATTTGAAGTTTTCTTTAACTTTTAATGAAAGCCAAATGTTAGAAATAGTAATTAAAATGTTTACATTGAAGTAGATTGCTAGATCTGCAATGTAGCCAAGCCTAGCAGCTTTTGATAAATTTGAATGAGCCACACAGGCTGGCCTTTTTTCACTAAAATGCAACAGTGTCTGGAAAGCAAATCCTCCTCACACACTACCCTTGTTTCAGATAAACTGAGCAAACATAGCAAAATGCCCACTGTACAAGAGAAACTGGAAGTTGCTGTCAGTGGGTGAGAGTGGCTTTGCAGAACATGAAGATAAGGGTTTTGATGTAAGGTTTGATCTTTGGGCTTCTACCAAACTGCCATTCATTCAAAGAAGCATCACTCTGGGTCCTTAAGGTGACCATCATTATAGCTTGATCAGCCCAGATATCACTGACACATTTGAGAAAATAGAAATGAAGAGAAGGGAGACAGCTCTTCTGGCTCACTGTCTCTAAATGCCTTTATTTAAAAGCCTCTCCCAGACCCCATAAAAACACTTGTTTCACTCTTCCCTGAGTGAATAAATCTGTGGCCTGCAAAGTTGCCACAGATATCTGGCAGAATAGTTTTGGAACTTTCACATGATTCCCCCACACAGCAGTGCCTTCTAAATGAAAGAAAGAAATTGCCAGTGAACACACTTTGATGACTGCCTCCCATATTTAAATCAGACCTTCTGATCAAGGAATAAATAATTCCACATGTCCCCAGAAATTGCAATGTATTTAGAAATTATCATGCAGAGTATGGTTCTCAACACTGGCTGCATGTAGAGATTGTCTGGGGAGCTTTTAAAAACACTGATACCTGTGATCCAACCTAGAGACCTGGGAAAGGACTGGACATCAGTGTTTATCAAAAGCATTCATACACAGTCAATGCATTCATATACAGTCCCTCCTGGTAATTCTAATGGACAGCCAGGTCAGGAATCACTGGTTGTGGAAGAATGACTGATGTTTAGAAATTTGTGTTTTAATTGTTATGGAATTTTGTTTATTGTAGCCCACTAATGGAAGCATCTCACTTGGTCAAGTAACCTTTACTTTTGTGTGGTATGTCAGAGACCTGGAGCTCTTGCTTTTTAAGTGATATTTGGATATACATACCATTACAATGTCTGTGGAGCTTCTCAGATGGTAGCCACCTTCTTTAAAACAAAAATATGTAATTTTATTGCTTTGAAAACAATTCAGTAAGTCCAAGTGTTAACATATAAATAGTTCTCGGGGCCATGTTTAACACTTTAAAAATTTTATCATTAGTTGCATGAAAAATAAAAGTAGCCAAGACTTGTTCCCATATATTAGAGAGCTTTTTCTCTTGAAGAAACTCAAAAAGAAAAGCACAGATTTTAATTTGGTTTGGAGTGGGGTGGCAGAAGAGCGAGAGAGAGAGAAATTTGGATTCTGTAAAAAAAAAAAAAAAAAAGACAGTATCTGCAATAGTCATACTTTCATAAATATGGAAATAATGCAGCCTTACCCTACTGACTCAGATGGTAAAGAATTCACTTGCAATGCATGAGATGCGAGTTTGATCCCTGGGTCTAGAAGATCCTCTGGAGGAGGAAATGACAACCCACTCCAGTATTCTTGCCTGGAGAATTCCATGGACAGAGGAGCCTAATGGGCTACAGTCCATGGGGTCACAAAGAGTCAGACATGATTGAGCAACTAACGCACACACACAAAATAAAGATAATGATACCTGCTTTGTAGAGATGATCTGTCCTTTGCAGGATTAGGGCTAAAATATGTAGCTACTTTTGTTTTTACAGCTCTTGTAAAGAAAAGTAACCTGGCCTATGGTCTTTAGAAAGGTGCTCCACAAAAATAATTAGTTGTTTCTTAAACACATTTGTCTAAAATACTTACTCATCCTTTTTGAATCTGCCATGCAAGTCTGTTAAGTTTGCAAATAACTGAAATTAAGCCAGATGAAAAGAAACAGAAAATCATGTAAGCTTATAAAAATATGTGGTGGGAAATCCTTAATAGGGCATGAGCTCTGATGAAATTCAGTTTAGCAGCAGAGCTTGAAAGCCAACAAAAAAGAAGTAGATTCTTAGACTCTCTTTTCTCTTCCCAGCTGTCCCACTTGGCTGTGACATGAGAGTAGGCACAGGCAGTTACCAAAACCAACAAGCAGACAAGAGTTTCACCTTGGATCTAGAAGAACCACATGAGGGAGGTACCAAAAGCTTCAGTCCAAGGAGTGGCTGAAGGCTGAGAGCTGAGGAGAGTGTCTATGCTGATGAGAGAGACAGAGAAGGAGAGGGAGAGGAAAGTAGGGAACTCACAGAGGCAGCCACAGGTACCTTGCTCATTCTGAATGCCTGTTTCACAGACTCATTGTGGCAAAGTAAAACATAGAAACTCAAAGCCACAGAAAAGCATAGCTTAATGAATTATTACAAGGGGAGCACCCCGTAACCACCACCCAGGTCAAGAAAGAGAACTTTGGTAACATCTGTGAAGCACCTCTGTGTATCCCATCCAAATTTAACACCTTCCCTCATCCCAGAAACACACACCAACCTGACAAGCATTGTAATCTTTCCTTCTGTTTCTTCATTGTTTTTACCACCCCCAGGAGGCACCTCAGACACTCTGACAAAGACTTCCCTAATTTAAAAGCATTATTTTTTAACTCATCTTTATTCTAGAGATTTCTTCTCTGTTTCTTTTCTTTGCAGTTGATCTGTTGAAGAACCCAGGGCATTTGACCTGGAGAGATTTCCATAGTCTGGATTGTGCAGGTTGCACGGAGTTTAATATTTCTCCTGTCCTCTCTGTTTCTGGCAAATTGGCAGCCGGAGCCAGAGGCTTGGTCAGACTTGGGTTTGTCAAGTTCATAGGTGGTGGCCTGTTTTTTCATTAGGAGGCACAGGATGTAGCTCTTTAGGTGATGTTAATAACCTTTGATGCTTGATGCCTTAATAGGTTCATTGGTTAGGGACTGTAGAATGGTAATACTCTGTCATTTGTTTTATATTCATTAGCTGGAACACTTATATAAAGATATATTTCTTTCATCTACTTTAGATTATGCAGTAGCATACTGCAGCTGAAAAGACAGGATAATTGCTTGATTCTTTCCTTTTATTTAGCAATTTTCAAAATAATAATTTGATTCTTTATCATCATTTGAAGGTGACTGGGGGTTTTTTTGTATTATTTTGAAACCGTGAATTTAAACATATTCAACAGTTTTGGTTGCTTTTATCAGTCATGTGCACTGTATTTTAAAGACAGTAGTTCATACGTGATGCCAGATATTTATTTCTTATGCCTTTTTTTGTATGTACCATCAGAAAATTGGAGTTGAATAGGTTTGCTAATCCTTCATAACACCACCTTGATAAAATCTAGTTTTATGAAACTTGCCTATCGTAAGTTCATCCTAAACTGATTATTCTCCCCCCAAAATATATAATTTCCAACTTTACTGAAAATAAATAGCTAATTATTAATTAAATCTGACATCCTGGGAGAAGTCACGGGAAGAGAAATACCAGTCATCCAACCAGCAGAGGGAGTTCAGGTTAACTGATAAATACAGTCTTCCATACTCTGCTTTCCTATCGGTGAAATCACTGACAATGTTTTGGAGAGAAGAAGACACCAGGAACAAGACTGGACTGTGTGACTCTATTGTCTGTTGGATGTAAAAGAACTACATTGAGTGTTAACAAAGAGGGAAAAAACACTACAGCAATAAGAGAAAAAAGGATTCTCCTGAATTTCATCAAAGCCACTTTTGCTCAGAATTAAACACATTGTCCACAGCGTGATCGATACCTATCTTGGAAGATTAAGAAGGAAGAAGATATGATTACCTCATTTTGGGGTAGATTTTCAAAATAGAAACATCCAGTGGTGGTATGAATTTCTTAAAGTAACATAAGTTCAGAGGTGGAGGCAAAATTTAATACAAACCATCCAAGCCCCATCTCAGCTTTTCACATGGAACCTTAGCCAATGACAACTTTTTTTTCTTTTAGAGGAAGGAGAGCTTACAGAAGTATCTTGCAGTTTCTCTACCAGTCTTTGCTAATAATGATCCAGTCAAGGCAAGAATAAGAGCTTGAGAATACAGAGCACCCAAGCATTCCCTGCTTTCTTTCCAAAATTTCCTCTGGGGTTGGTGCTTTAATTTTCAGTCACTCTGAGTCAATAACGTATGGTTTCAGTGCTATTATTGACTCTCACAATTTCTTGTCTCAATCCCATAGTTCGTAGAGCTTGGGGCTTGGGGTCACTGGCAGGGGTTTTGATTTGCAGCTTTCTGTGTTTACACAAAAGGGTAAGTCAATATCTCCCCTGTATCAGTGAATTCTGGACTAAACTGATCTATCAAGCGGTGTAAACAAATGAAGATCTTAAAGGACAGAAAGAAGCCTCTCTGGAAGTCTCCACTGCCTTTACATTTCATTGAATCCACAGACTCGCTTGCTCCCCACAGAGATCTGAGTGCAGCTGAATAAGAAAGAAAGAAAAGTCACATGAGGAGAATGGAATGCTCTTACAATATTTTTAGGCTGCAATGTATACTGAATTCCATTCACGCAGTCCTGCAAGAGGTTTCCCCTGTCTTCACAGAACATGCCACAACTCCTGCTTATTGCAACAGGTAACTTCATTTCTCAAGAACGGATAATAATTAAAGAAAAGACAAACTGAGAGCCTCTTTGCATAGGATTGTTAAGGCAGACTTTCTCCTTTTCTTCTGTTGATACCTCTTTTATAAAAAAACGATGGTTAAACTGATAAACAGGTGTTGGAAAGTTCAGATCTTTCTCCAACTTGATGGATTCATCAGTGTGCACCTAATTCAAACCAATTTTGAAGATCACAGAGCAATTTATAACTTTCTGAGAGGCTAATGAAAAAAAAAAAAGTTTTTGAACAGCCTACCTCATTTTTAAAGAGATAATACAGAGATGACTTTTTATGAAAAGAAAAATTTTCCTTGGAGATGTGTGTTGAAAAAATGAAGACTTCTTAGTGATGACTGTAAACAAATGAGTGCAGTTCTTGCTTTCATTGAACTCAAAGGGCGTGAGTTCCTACTTGTATGTTCATTTGTCTTTATTCTGTGAATCTAACCTGTCTCATCTACACCAACAGACAGCAAGGTCTCCTGAAGCCTGCTCTTTCTCTGTCTAGTAGCCCTCAACACAGATGCAAGGCTTTAATTGCTGCTGAGTGTTCTGAAACACCCAAGTCTGCACTAAGCTCATTTGGCTGCATGCAATACCAAGCTAATGAAGTCAGTGTCATTGATTCAGTTGTGCATAAGAGGAACTTGCTGATCTTGTCCTTTTCTGTCAGCTGAACACATGACTACTGCACACATCCCTACTGGCACTATATCCATTAGTCAAAAAGAGTAAATGATAGGTATGTGTAGATGGAGACAGACTGTACTAAACTGTCTCAGCCATTTCATAGCTTTGTGAATTTAGGTAGTTTAGTTGATGTTTCCATTCCCTTATCATAAAATGGGATAATACTAGAAAATACTTCACAGGATTGTTATAAATATTTAATGAGATTATCCATGTGATGTGCTTAACAAAAAAGTAGGTACATAGAGAATACTCAATAAATGATATTTTTAGTTCATTTTTTTTTGCTGAAAAGCTGGCTTAAAACCCAGCATTCAAAAACTAAGATCGTGGCATCCAGTTCCATCACTTGATGGCAAATAGATGGGAAAAAATGTAAACAGAGACTTTATTTTCTTGGGCTCCATAATCACTGCAGATGGTGACTGCAAAAACAAAAAAGGTACTTGCTCCTTGGAATAAAAACTATGACAAACCTAGACAGCATATTAAAAAGCAGAGGTATCGCTTTGCCAACAAAAGTCTGTATAGTCAAAGCTATAGTTTTTCCATTAGTCATATATGGATGTGAGAGTTGGACCATAAAGAAGGCTGAGCACAGAAGAATTGATGCTTTTGAAATGTGGTGCTGGAGGAGACTCCTGAGAGTCCTGTGGACAGCAGGGAGATCAAACCAATCAATCCTAAAGGAAATCAACCCTGTACATTCATTGGAAGGACTGATGCTGAAGCTCCAATACTTTGGCCACCTGATGCAAAGAGCCAACTCATTGGAAAAGACCCTGATACTGGGAAAGATTGAGGGCAGAAGTAGAAGGGGACGAACAGAGGATGAGATGGTTTGGATGGCATCACTGACTCAATGGACATGAGTTTAAGCAAACTCTGGGAGATAGTGAAGGACAGGGAATCCTGGTGTACTGCAGTCCATGGGGTCACAAAGAGTCAGGCATGACTTAGCAACTGAACAACAAAAAATTGTTTTTATTGAACATTTCAAAACACATTAATTTCATAGTGGCTAATTATATGTAAGTATGAGTTATAGCTTAAATTCCTTTAGCACTGGTACATATTGGTGTTAAAACTTAGATCCACAAGGTACATAGAAGAAGCCAACACACCTTCATGAAAATGCAAAGGAGTTAGGATACCTCCATTCTCAGAGCAACTTCGCACATCACATACTTGTATCAACCAACACAGCTGAATATAAGCAGGAAGTAACTTACTGGTGCTCACAGTGACTTTCTAATCTGCTGAGGACCTCTTCTCTTCCAATGACAGAACTTATATGAGTGTTTAGAAATGAGGAGTGTGGATATAATTCAAGACATGAAAAAGATGGTCTCCCTTTTAAGAAATTTAGAATGCAGCTATTAAATGGTTATAAATGGCTATTTATCTATTTTTGCCTTTGGGGAGAAAAACAAAGTTGAATTAGAAGAGTTTTCTGTTTTGTTTTCATTTTTCCTTTCTTTTTAAAATAAAACATGTCGTTAGTTTTATACTGCGCTAGGCAATAAAAGGGTAAATAATTCCTGATGTTTTAGAGAAGTATCAGTATCTATTTCAGATCATTCCCCATACCAACTGCAAGTGCATATCTACACAACTTAAATGTGGTCAATGATTGTTCACTTCTCTTTAGCTTGGATGTATAACCTAAGAAGTATATCTTAAGATGGATGAAAAATGAGAATATTGCAAATACTTCTTCACATTTTAGCAGAAGCAGTGACTAACATGGAACAGTCGTTAATCCTATTAAGAACACCAATTCCTGAACAACTCCTCTAAGTTATTCTGATTCAATGAGAATGGGGACGGGTCCAAGGATCTCTGTTTTTTAACACTCATTTCAGTGATTCCTATGATCTGACACATTGGGATCATTGGTCCTCTGTTGTTTTTGCTTAGCCAACTCTCTTCCTTCTTCTGATAAGAGCACCTTAATTTTCTTTTGATAAAATCCTCCTCCCCAACTCTCAGACCCTGTGGATGGTTGGTGCTCATTCCACCACCAGCTTCTAAAGGGAGTCTAGATCCCAGGCCTGTTCAGTCATTGTAATCAAGCATTCAGTATCTCTGGTTGAGTGTGAAACTCAATCCTGAAATGGTGAAACCATTGGAAAGAGGAGCTCTCTCTTTCCTCTGTGTTAGGAATCTCTATCCATCTCCACGCCAGGCTTCAACAGTATGTGAACTGTGAGCTTTCAGATGTTCAAGCTGGATTTTGAAAAGGCAGAGGAACCAGAGATCAAATTGCCAGCATCTGTTGGATCATTAAAAAAGTGAGAGAGTTCCAGAAGACATCTACTTCTGCTTTATTGACTATGCCAAGGCCTTTGGCTGTGTGGATCACAGCAAACTGGAAAATTCTTCAAGAGATGGGAATACCAGACCAAATGACCTGCCTCCTGAGAAATTTGTATGCAGGTCAAGAAGCAACAGTTAGAACTGGACATGGAATCACAGACTGGTTCCAAATCGGGAAAGGAGTATGTCAAGGCTATATATTGTCACTCTGCTTATTTAACTTATATGCAGAGTACATCATGAGAACTGCTGGACTGGATAAAGCACAAGCTGGAATCAAGACTGCTGGGAGAAATATCAATAACCTCAGATATGCAGATGACACCACCCTTATGGCAGAAAATGAGGAAGAACTAAAGAGCCTCTTGAAAGTGAAAGAGGAGAGTGAAAAAGTTGGTTTAAAGCTCAACATTCAGAAAACTAAGATCATGGCATCTGTTCCCATCGTTTCATGGCGAATAGATGGAAACAGTGAGAGACTTTATTTTGGGGGGCTCCCAAACCACTGCAGATGGTGGCTGCAGCCATGAAATTAAAAGATGATTGTTGCTTGGAAGGAAAGCTATGACAAACCTAGACAGCATATTAAAAAGCATAGAAATTACTTTACCAAAAAAGGTCCTTCTAGTCAGAGCTTTGGTTTTTCCAGTGGTCATGTATGGATGTGAGAGTTGGACTATAAGGAAAGCTGAGCACCAAAGAATTGATGGTTTTGAACTGTGGTGTTGGAGAAGACTCTTGAGAGTCCCTTGAACAGCAAGGAGATCCAACCAAGGAGATCCTAAAGGAAATCAGTCCTGAATATTCATTGGAAAGACTGATGCTGAAGCTGAAACTCCAATACTTTGGTCATCTGATGTGAAGAACTGACTCATTGAAAAGACCCTGACTCTGGGAATGATTGAAGGTGGGAGAAGAAGGGAACAACAGAGAATGAGATGGTTGGATGGCATCACTGACTCAATGGACATGAGTTTGAGTAAGCCCCAGGAGTTGGTGATGCTGGTGTGCTGCAGTCCATGGGGTTGCAAGAGTTGGACACGACTGAGCAACTGAACTGAATTGAACTGATCCATCTGAAAGAAAGAAGCTAACACAAAGATGGAATAAATGGAGAAAGGAGAGAGAAAATTAATTTAGATGACATTGTTTAGATTCTTGGACCCAGGTGATTTTTTTATTGTAAAAACTTAGCTCATAATGACAGCAATAAAAGAAATTAAATGGAAACATAACTAAAAGTTTACAAATTCAGATAGAAACGACTTACACTATATTACCTGGTAATAACTGTTTTCTGAGAGTTTATTAAATGAGGCATAGGAAACTGTGGTGATCAGAGATACATCATAAGAATAAGGGTATATTGTGATTTTTATACAATTTTTCAAACTTTATAATTGCATTTAACATGAAATGGCTAATTATCTTTACCTAAGTTGGCATATTTCAAGTATAGCTATGCTTAAAATATATGTATGGGAATTCCTTCGTAGTCCAATGGTTAGGACTTGGTGTTTACACTGCCATGGGCCCAGGTTCAGTCCCTGGTCAGGAACTAAATCCCAGAAACCATATGGCACAGTATAGATATATAGCAAGAGAGAGCAATAGTATCAGAACCCCCAAATCCATGAAGCAAAATAGGTAAAAATGCACAATTCAACAATAATAATTGAAGACTTTAATACTTTACTGTAAATAATGAATAAAATAACTATATAGAAGATCAACAAGGAAATAGAAGACTTAACACTATAAACCAATAGACCTAACAGACATCTATAGAACATTCTACGTAGCAAAAGAATATACATTCTCTCAAGTACACATGAACAGTTTTCAAAATAGACCATACATTAGGCCATAAAACAAGCCAAAGTAAATTCAGAAGGACTGAAATAATCCAAAGTATGACCACCAACCACAATGGATTACAAATAGAAATGCAAAACAGAAGGAAATTTGGGAAGTTCACAAGTATGTGTAAATCAAACAACACACTACTAAATGGTCAACAAGTTAAAAGCTAAACCAGGAGCAGAATTAAAAAATACTTTGAGATGAATAAAAATGAATACAGGACATACCAAAATTTATGAAATTCAGCTAAAGCAGTGCTTCAAGAGAAATTTATATCAACAAATGCCCATTAAAAAAGAAGAAAAGTCTCAAATCAATAACCTAACCTTCCACTTTAAGAAACTAGAAAAAGAACATAAAACTAAAGGAAAAAGAAGCAGAGGGAAAATGAGTCATTAGATAGAAAAAAATGAAATACAGAACAGAAAATCAGTAAATAATCAATGAAAGTTGGTTATTTGAAAATATCACCAAAACTGACACACCTTTAGCTTCAGTACCAATAAAAGAAGACTCAAATTACTAAAATAAATAGTATTTGAAACAATAAGCTTCTGATCTTATAGAAATAAGAATTATAAGAGAATATCACGAATTATCATATGCAAACAAATTAGATAACCCAGTTGAAATGGACAAATGCCTGGAAGGATACTAACTACCAGAACTGATCAAAGGGAAACAGAAAATCTGAATCAGCTTAGAGCAAGTAAAGAGGTTGAACTAGTAATCAAAAAAATCCCACAAAGAAAAGATATGCCCAAATAGCTTCACTGAGAATTCTAACAAACATAAGATTATCATCAATCTCTCACAGTCTCTTACAGAAAATAGTAAAAGAGGAAACATTTCCAAATTCATTCTGAGGTCAGTATTACTCTACTACACAAACCAGACAAGGACTGACTGAGAAAACAAAAATTCCTCAACAAAATACCAGCAAAGCAAATCCAGCAACATATAAAAAGGATTATAAACCATAATCAAGTAGAATGTAACCCAGTTAATTAAGGTTAGTTCAGTGTAATATACCGTATTAATAGAATAAAGAACAAAATCACATGATTATCTCAAATGATACAAAAAAGTATTTGGCAAAATGCAACACTCTTTCAGGATAAAAACATTCAAGCTAGGAATAGCATAGAACTTCCCCACCAGATGAAAAGTGTCTATGAAAAACCCACACCTAACATCATCATTAATGGTGAAATTGTTCTGCAGACCTTAATTCCCTCATAGACTACATTGAAAATGCTATAAGCCCTAGAATTTTCTAGGTAAAGGCTTTGGATTTTACTCTGATCTTGATGAGAAGTCATTAGAGGAATTTCAAGCAAGAGTGATTCATGATTTGATTTTTATTTTTAAAAAACACTATGGCTGCCATATAGTCATCCTTGGGATTCCATTTGTACTGGGAGTGGGGAACAGGAGGGAACACTGGTGGACTTAGCAGACTATGGAAATAGTCCAGTGGAGAAGGTAGTAGTAGAAACAGAGAAAAGTAGAAGTTTTCAGAATACTTTTGGAGGTTTAGTTATCAGGCCTTACTAAGAGTTTAGATGTGAGGATGAATAAGGAAAGGAGAGGAATCAATATTAAATCCAAGATGATGATATGTACTGAGAAAAATACCCGTTAGGGTTGGACTTGGGAATGACAAAGGAAAGTTCCATCTTGGGCACATTAAATTAGAGATACCTAACCTATTTAAAATCAGTGTGGAGATGTCAAATAGGAACCTGGATGTTTAGTCTGGAGCTTAAAAGAGAGGTCAGAGCTGAACATAAAGATTTGGAAATCATCAGCATATGGATTGTATTTAAAGCCATGGTACTAAATGAGGTTAATTAGGAAAACTGCATACATAGAGAAAAGAAGGGCAACCAAGGCAGAGCCCTGGAGTGCTCATACCTTTAACATTCAGATAGAGAAGAAGGCAGAGCCCATGTAGAAGACTTAAGAAGCAGAGGCCAATGAAATAGAAACCAGGAGAGTATGGTATCATGGATTCCAAGAAAAGTAACTGTTTCAAGATGGAAAGTTAGTAAGTTCTAGGGATCTACTCTACAAAATTGTGATTATAGATTAAACTATACTGTACACTTGAAAATCTGAGAGTATATTTCATGCTGTGTTCTTATCACAGTAAAAAAATTAATTTTTTTAAAAGAAGGAAAGGATGGTCAACTTTCTTGAATACTGCTAAGAGGGCAAGCAAGAGAGGAATGGCAGAGTCCATGGAGTTGTAGGGACAGTTGTCCAATTGAGGTAGGTTAGGAGAGAATGTGAATTGAAAAAGTAAGATCAGCAACTCTGGGTAACTCTTTGAAGAGAATTTTTATGAGGAGCAGCAGAAAAAAAGGAACAATTCACAGGACATAAGGATCTGAGATATTAGAGATAATTATAGAAATTAAGTCACTAGAAAAGATATGGAACACAATGGATGACCTGATCAGGTTGTCCTTTGACCCAGGCCAAGCTCTATCATCTCTAGTAATGAGAAGGAAGCAGAAGAGGAGGAGTAATGTTGCAAGTAGACTGGTAGTTTTCAGAGGCGTTTCTGTCTAGTTGCTTCTACTTTCCTGATAAATTTATGATAAGCATATGTTAAGTAGTGGGGCTTCTCTGGTGGCTCAGCTGATAAAGAATCTGCCTGCAATGAAGAAGACCCAGGTTCAATTCCTGGGTTGGGAAGATCCCCTGGAGAAGGGCTGGACTTCCCACTCCAGTATTCTTGGGCTTCCCTGGTGGCTCAGATGGTAAAGAATTTATTCGCCTGCTACCCACTCCAGTATTCTTGCCTGGAGAATTTCATGGACAGTGGAGCCTGGCAGGCTATAGTCCATGGGGATGCAAAGATTGGACACGACAGAGCAACTTTCACTATATGTTAAGTAGTGAGGGTAGGGGAGAAGCTGAATGAGTTTCAGAGCTGAGTGAAATGATCATTTGAGAATTGCTACGAACTGAGTTGTATCTCCCTAAAACTTATATGTTGAAGCCCTAACTCCCACTGTGTCTTTATCTAGAGATAGGGTCTTTAGGAGGCAGTATATAAATATATATATATATATACACACACACACACACACACACACACACACACACACACACACACACACATATATATATGTGTGTGTGTGTGTGCTCAGATGTGTCCGACTATTTGTGACTCCATGGACTATAGCTTGCCAGATTCCTCTGTCCATGGAATTCTCCAGGCAAGAATAATGGAGTGGGTTGCCATACCCTCCTCCAGGGAATATTCCTGACCCAGGGATCAAACCCACGTCTCTTTTGTCTCCTGCATTGGCATGCAGATTCTTTACCACTAGTGCCACCTGAGTTGAGATTAAATGAACCCATAAAGGGGGAGCTCTAACCTGATAGGAGTGTGGCATTATATGAAGAGGGAAGGAGGGAAGAAGAGAGGAAAGGACCAGGGATCTTGAGAAGAATGAATATATCTCTGCACTGTGAAAACACAGCCATCCGCAAGCCAGGAAGAGGGCCCTCGCAAGAAATTGGAATTGGCCAACACATGTATGGATGTTAGAGTTGGACTGTGAAGAATGCTGAGCGCCAAAGAATTGATGCTTTTGAACTGTGGAGTTGGAGAAGACTCTTGAGAGTCCCTTGGACTACAAGGAGATCCAACCAGTCCATCCTAAAGGAGATAGTCCTGGGTGTTCATTGGAAGGACTGATGTTGAAGCTGAAACTCCAATAATTTGGCCACCTCATGCAAAGAGTTGACTCATTGAAAAAGACTCTGATGCTGGGAAGGATTGGGGGCAGAAGGAGAAGGGGACGACAGAGGAAGAGATGGCTGGATGGCATCACCGACTCGATGGACATGAGTTTGGTTAAACTCTGGGAGTTGGTGATGGACAGGGAGGCCTGGCGTGCTGCGGTTCATGGGGTCGCAAAGAGTTGGACACGACTGAGCAACTGAACTGAACTGAACTGATATTGGACTTCTCTACCTTTGGAATTGTGAGAGTGATTTCTGTTGCTTAAGCCACAGAGCCTCATATCCTGTTATGACAGGTTGAGCAGACTAAGGTAGGAAAGTAAGATGGTGAAGATGTTATTCAATGTTAGTAGTATTCTGGACATGTTGTGTGCCTATCTGAGATTTGGTGCTGTGGAACTTGAAGAGGGAGCAAGACACACAGTTAAGTGTTTTTTTTTTCAGTCATTTCAGCTGTTCAGATGCCAGTGCAGGGTAAGCAGACAGATGGGTTTAAACCTAGGTTATGACTTTGGAATTAACTCCAGCCTAGAGAATTAGGGGTATTCATAAGGGTGTTTAAATGAGAAGACATAAAAATATGGAAGGTGGCAGCTTTAAAAATAAGTTTCTCTGTCTCCTGTCTGATACAAAGATGAGCTTTGTTAAGAAAGGTTAGGGTAGATGTTCTTTACCCATATTTACAGTAAAGCATATAGCTATTATCATTATCAAATAATGCCAGTGCAACTGGTAGTGTATTACTTTAAAATAATTGTTGAAGTAATCCATGTATGTTGATATTTTTACACTGCAAACATTCAAATAGACTGGAGAGCTAAGTAATCAAGAATCAGGTGAGTACATATTTGTTGAAGAAACTCAGAATAGAACTTACAGTAACTCTGTCTGACCTTACTAATTAGAACTTCCATTTAATTTTTCACTTCTAAGGCTGTTTTCTCCTCAGAGCTTAATATGTTTTATCTCAGTCTGGTATCAACATGCATCAGAGGAAGTAAGATTGTATAGGTGAAATTTTGTCTTGGAAATTAAACTATGTCCAGTTTTCCATCCTGTTCAAACTTTGAGCTAAAATGCTGAAAAGGAAAACCATTTCTAGACTCCATGAATGCCCTAATCCTAAATTCTTCCTGAATTGTGAAGTGGAAAGTTAAATCGTTTTTGTTGGAAAACTCCCTGTTCAGTGGGTCCAGATCGGCACTCAGATGATGTCAGCAAATGTTACATTTTTTTCCAATTATGAAATGAATTATGGGGCGCTAGCTAACCACAGTCAGTCATTAAATAAAGCTATTTTGGCTGATACATTGTTGTCCTGCCAGAAAACACAGGTGTTTTGTTTTTAAAGAATTTTTTAAGCATTTCTTTAAGAAAAGATTGCATTAACAATCCTTCAACACAAGCCGTATAGGAGCATAAATGAGAAGGTGCTATTTATAGGGAATTTGTGTGGCAGAGTTAGCGATTGTATTTTCATATATGAAATAAAGACTTGCTTTATGTCCAAGGAATTGAAACATTTGGCCTGTGATGTATGAAGACAGTGATATATGACCGTGCATATTTAAATGCATCTGTACACAGTCTTAAGAGTTGAATAAAAGACACCTTATAAACATGAATTGTTATTATTGAGAACAAACTTTCTTGGACTGGAATTTTCAAAGGGTATTAGTTCATTCGTTCTATGACGACTCCCAAGGGTTTCAAGTTCATAATCTCAAAATGATGGCATGTACATCTGTCAATATCAAATATGTACTAGTAGAACTAGAGTTGTAGTTTCCTCTGGAGGTATTCCTTGCAAGATGAATGAGCATAAATTTTTTCAATTGGCCCAGTAGTCATAATGACTGTTTTTAATCATTTTGTATTTTTAATGATATCTTTTCACTTATCTCTTTTTTTCTCCCTTGCAGTCTCCTATCTTCAATTTACATATCTCTAAATCTTTGCTAAACGAAGCAGCTGCTTTCAGTTGATTCATCTAAGGAATTTGATTATCTCATCCAAACTATGACATCTTGAGTCATGCATTAATGGCACGCTTATGGAATGAAGCAGTTTTCTGTTTTAAAATGACTTTTTTTCTCTGTGTGAGAAGAGAGTATAAATATCACATATCTATAATCCTCAGAACTCAAAAGCTAATGCAACAGTCAACTTCTCACTGGGTTAAAACTATGTTTAAAAAGAAGAGTGAGTTTTAGCAAATGCTTTTTCTGCATGTGTTGAGATTGATCATGTGGTTTTTGTCCTTTCTTTTGTTGATGTGGTGTAGCTTCTTGATTTGTGTGTTGAACCATCCTTGTGACCCTGGGATGAATCCAACTTGATCATGGTGTACGATCATCTTTTTTATGTATTATTGGATTCAGTTTGCTAATACTCTGTTGAGAATTTCTGCATCTGTATTCATCAAAGATATTGACCTATAATTTCCTTTGTTGGTTGTGTCTTTGTCTGGTTTTGGTATCACGGTGATGGTGACTTCACAGAGTGACCTTAGGAGTGTTCCTTCCTCTTCAGTCTTTTGGAAGAGTTTGAGAAGGATTGGTATAAGTTCTTTGTATGTTCGGTAGAATTTCCCAGTGAGGCCATCCAGTCCTGGACTTTTGTTTGCAGGGGGTTATTTTATTACAGATTCTACCTCACTGCTTCTGGTCAGTCTATTCATAGATCTATATCTTCTTGATTCATTTTGATGGATTGTATGTTTCTAGAAACTTGTATATATCTTCCAGGATATCCAGCTTCATGGCATACAATTGTTCATAGTATTTTCTTGAGTTTTTTTTATATTTCTGAGGTATTAGCTGTTATTTCTTCTTCTTCATTTCTTATTTTGGTTATTTGGGTCCTGCTTCTTTTCTTGGTGAGCCTGGCCAGAGGTTTGTTGATTTTTGTTTACCCTTTCAAAACACAGGTGTTGGTTTGATTGTGTTTTTTTCCTATTTTTTTTTAATCTCTATTTTATTTACTTCCTCACTAATGTTTATTATTTCCTTCCTTCTGATGACTTTAGGTTTTGTTTGTTTTTCTTTCCCTCCTTTTGATAACTTCAGGTTTTATTTGTTTTTCTAATTCCTTTAGGTTGATTCTTTGGGATTTTTCTTGTTTTTTGAGAAAGGTCTGTATCGCTGTGAAATTCTCTCTTATGACTGCTTTTATTGCAGTTTTGTATAGTTGTATTTTCATTGTCATTTATCTCAAGGTGTTTTTTAATTTCCTCTTTGATTCTGTCATTGAAAAAGTCAACATCCATTTGTGATTAAAAAAAAAAACTCCTGCCAAAGTGGGAATAGAAGGAACATATCTCAACATTAATAAAAGCTATTTGTGACAAACCCACAGCAACATAATACTCAATGGTAAAAAGTTGAAAGCCTTCCTGCTAAAACCTGGAGTAAGACAAGGGTGCCCACTCTCACCACTTCTATTCAGTATAGTATTGGAAGTCCTACCCATGGCAGTTGGGCTTCCCTGCTAGCTCAGCTGGTAAAGAATCCACCTGCAATGCAGGAGACCCCAGTTTGATTCCTGAGTTGGGAAGATCCCCTGGAGAAGGGATAGGCTACCCATTCCAGTTTTCATGGGCTTCCCTGGTAGTTCAGATGGTAAAGAATCTGCCTGCCGTGTGGGATACCTGTGTTCAATCCCTGGATTGGCAAGATCCTCTGGAGGAGGGCATGGCAACCTACTCCAGTATTCTTGCCTGGAGAATCCCCATGGTCAGAGGAGCCTGGTAGACTACAGTCCATGGGGTCACAAAGAGTTCAGACATGACTGAACGACTAAGCACAGCACAGCCATGGCAAATAGACAAGAAAAAGAAATGAAAGGTATCCAAATTGAAAGAAAAGAGGTAAAATTGTCATTATATGGAGATGACATGATAATATATAGAGAAAGTACAGAGACTCCGCACAAAAACTGCTAGAACTGATAAACGAATTCAGCAAGGTAGCAGTATACAACATTAACATACAAAAATTAGTTGTGTATATTCACACTAACAATGAAATATAAAAAAGGAAAAGTTTTTAAGAAATCCACTTTAAATTCACATTAAAAAAACTTAGTAGTAAACCTGACCAAGGAGGTGAAAAACTTACATGCTGAAAACAATAAGACATTGATAAAGGAAATTGAATATGATTTAAAAACATGGCAAGATAGCCCATGCTCTTGGATTGAAAGAATTAATATTGTTAAAATGCCCATACTTCCCCAAACAATCTACAGGTTTAATGTGATCCCTATCAAATAATTTATGACATTTTCCATATAACTAGAACAAGTAAGGCTAAAGTTTGTATTGTATCATACAAGACCCATAATTGCCAAAGCAATCCTGAGGAAAAACAACAAAGCTGGAAGCTCTCCCAGACTTCAGACAATACTACAAAGCTATAGTAATCAAAACAGCAGGATTTTGGCACAAAAACAGGTGTATGTATCCGTGGAGCAGACTAGAGAGCCCAGAAATAAACCCACATACCTCTTGGGAAATTAATCTTAGACAAAGAAGGCAAGAATGAATATGCAATGGAGGAAAAATCATCTCTTCAGCAAGTGATGGTGGGAAGACTGGACAGCCTCATGTAAATCAGTGAGATTAAAACATTTCCTCACACCATACACAAAAATAAACTCAAAATTGCTTAAAGGCTTAAATATAAGACAGGACACCATAAACATCCTAGAAGAGAACATAGGCATAGAACAACATTCTCTGACATAATTTGACATAAATCTGACATAAATTGCAGCACTGTTTTCTTAAGGTTGGTCTCCCAAAGCAATAGAAAGAAAAACAAACAAATTGGACCTAATACAACTTACAAGCTTTTGCACAGCAAAGGAAACCGTAAACAAAATGAAAAGACAGCCAATAGAAAGTATTTGCAAATGATGCGACTGACAGGGGCTTAATTTCCAAAATACACAAACAACTCATACAAATCAAGAAAAACAAAAACAACCCAGTCAGAAAATGGGCAGAAAACCGAAATAGGCATTTCTCCAGAGAAGACATACTGATGGCCAGTAAACACATGAAAAGATGCTCAGCATCAATAATTAGTGAAAATGAAAGTCATTTAGTCATATCCGACTCTTTTCGACCCCATGGACTGTATAGTCCATGGAATTCTCTAGGCCAGAATACTAGATTGGGTAGCCTTCCCTTCTCCAAGTGATCTTCCCAACCCAGGGATCGAACCCAGGTCTCCTACATTGCAGGTGGATTCTTTACCAGCTGAGCCACAGAGAAATGCAAATCAAAACTACAGTGAGGCATTACTTCACAGCAGTCAGAATGGCCATCACCAAAAAGTCTACAAACAATTAATGCTGGAGAGGGTGTGGAGAGAGGGAGCCTTCCTTCACTGTTGGTGGGAAGGTAAATTGATACAACCACTATGGAGAACAGTATAGAGATCCCTTCATTCCAGAGTTCCTAAATGCTTTTCTTGTAGACTTTAAAAAGTTTTCCTCCTCAAAGTAATTATGATATCTTATTCTTAAGTGCTCGAATATACCACAATCATTATTTAAATTCTGAGAGTGTCTTAAAAACATATTTTAATCAACAGCATATTCAGAATTTCACTAATTATTCACAAACATGTAGAATTCATTGGAGTAAAATAACAATTTTTAAAATAATGAAAAGACTTAAATACAAAAGTCTTTGTATTTCATTAAAAATTATTTAATTAAAATTTGTTAGAATAATGAAAAGACTTAAATACAAAATTGAATGATTCTGTAATAGTCTGGTAGAGGGTCAGCTGTTGTTCAACTAAATGCTAGGGACAGTTTGCAAAATGAGATAGTTCATCTCAGTGACCAAATTTTATACTATGGTGACATGGTTGTTTTTTTTATTTTTTTTTAATCTATGAGCATAGAACTCCTACATCATTTCATTCTTTCAAGCTTAAATGTGATAATTTCTGTTATCAAAGTTATTTGGGAAGTATATTCTACTTAATCAAGGCTCAGGTTAAATAAATGGCTTAAAAATTATATATAGAAATACATAATACATATAGGATAATAGATTATAATATATCTAGACACATGTATTGAAGAAGGAAATGGCAACCCATGCCAGAATACTTGCCTGGGAAATCCCCTGGACACAGGAGCCTGGTGGGGTCATATGACCCCAGGAGTCCATGGGGTCATAAAGAGTCGGACACAATTTAGTGATTAAATAACACCACCACCCAACATATATAACAACACCACCATACACGTATACCAACTTTAGAAGAATTTCAGTGCCTAAGTATGGCATTAAAGCTTATTTAACCACAAATAAGTGGTTAAACACTGTCATCATCACATTCTAGAACTTAATGCACATGTATGACAGTGTCTCTAAGGGAAAAGGCATATGTAATTCTTGCCCGTTGTGTCTAGAACTTTGTTCCTAGAGGACTATCATTACTCCCTGCTCCACTTGCCATCCTTGACCTTAAACAGGCAATAGGAACTGGATTCCCACAGTTTCTACCCAGTGATGGTAGGCTCTAAAGCCAGATGATCATTTGAGGATGTGCAGAGGCTGAAGGTAAACTCCAGAAGACTGAAAAGCTATGAGGGAATGACCAGAGGTCTTCCTCAAAATTCTAAGGAAATCTGGGTCAGGGAGGATGGTATACTTAAGAACCTGAAGATAAATTTTCAATCTGATAAATTAAAGGGTGAGATTATGTACAGAGGAAAAGGATGACAGTGTGTCCCAGGGACATTTGAAGAAACACATTTTCAAGTGTTACAAAATATAACTCTTTAAATAATTAACAAGGGCAGAAATTAGCTAAAATGTTATAGCTATTGATGGTTTGCAAAAGTGGAAATTTGCATATCCATTTTATTTTTTTAATGTAAAACTATTGACTGTTGTTCACCAGTGTTTATAGAAGGTAAGCAATATACAGTTGGATAACATTCTTTTTATTTTTCAAATGTGCAAAACTCTTAAATAGGTATTTTACCAGAGTGGGTAAACGAAAGTTAAATAATCACATAAAAGATGGTCACTATCATTAGCCATTATCAAAATGCAAATTAAAGAAAAAATGAGATTACGCTACACATGTATTTCAATGGTTAGAATTCATATAAAGTAAATCACAATACAATTCAAATTTGGTGCAAAAGAATACAACTTTTGAATAATTTTCAATGCATGGGCATAATGTTTCTAAAATATATTTCCTCTCTCTTTAATTAATCTTTATAAAAGTATATATTCCTGTTTCCTGTAACTAAATCTAATATTCTTCTCCATAGTATTTTGGAATTTGTCCTTATGTATTTGTGTGTAGCATAACACCTGGTCATAGCAAACACCCTCTTCCAGCAACACAAGAGAAGACTCTACACATGGACATTACCAGATGGTCAATACCAAAATCAGATTGATTATATTCTTTGCAGCCAAAGATAAGAAGCTCTATACAGTCAGCAAAAACAAGACCGGGAGCTGACTGTGGCTCAGATCATGAACTCCTTATTGCCAAATTCAGACTTAAATTGAAGAAAGTAGGGAAAGCCACTAGACCATTCAGGTATGACCTAAATCAAACCCCTTATGATTATACAGTGGAAGTGACAAATAGATTCAAGGGATTAAATCTGATAGATAGAATACCTGAAGAACTATGGACAGAGGTTCATGACATTGTACAGGAGGCAGTGATCAAGACCATCCCCAAGAAAAAGAAATGCAAAAAAGTAAAATGGCTGTCTGAGGAGGCCTTACAAATAGCTGTGAAAAGAAGATAAGCTAAAGGCGAAGGAGAAAAGGAAAGATATACCCATCTGAATGCAGAGTTCCAAAGAATAGCAAGGAGAGATCAGAAAGCCTTCCTCAGTGATCAATGCAAAGAAATAGAGGAAAACAATAGAATGGAAAAGACTAAAGATCTCCTCAAGAAAATTAGAGATACAAAGGGAACATTTCGTGCAAAAATGGGCACAATAAAGGACAGAAATGGTATGGACCTAACAGAAACAGAAGATAATAAGAAGGGGTGGCAAGAATATACAGAAGAACTATACAAAAAAGATCTTCATGACCCAGGTAACCACGATGGTGTGATCACCTAGAGCCAAACATCCTGGAATGTGAAGTCAAGTGGGCCTTAGGAAGCATCACTACGAACAAGGCTAGATGGAATTCCAGTGGAGCTATTACAGATATTAAAAGGTGATGCTGTTAAAGTGCTGCACTCGATATGCCAGCAAATTTGGAAAACTCAGCAGTGGCCACAGGACTGGAAAAGGTCTGTTTTCATTTCAATCCCAAAGAAAGGCAGTGCCAAAGAATGCTCAAACTGCCACACAATTGTACTCATCTCACACGCTAGCAAAGTAATGCTCAAAATTCTCCAAGCCAGGCTTCAACAGTATGTGAACTGTGAACTTACAGATGTTCACGCTGGATTTAGAAAAGTTAGAGGAACCAGAGATCAAATTGCCAACATCCGTTGGATCATCAAAAATGCAAGAGAGTTCCAGAAAAACATGTATTTCTGCTTTATTGACTATGCCAAAGCCTTTGACTGTGTGGATCACAGCAAACTGGAAAATTCTTCGAGAGATGGGAATACCAGACCACCTCACCTGCCTCCTGAGGAATCGGTATGCAGGTCAAGAAGCAACAGTTAGAACTGGACATGGAACCACAGACTGGTTCCAAATCAGGAAAGGAGTTTGTCAAGGCAGTATATTATCACCCTGCTTATTTAACTTATATGCAGACTACATCATGAGAAATGCTGGACTGGATGAAGCACAAGCTGGAATCAAGATTCCTGGGAGAAATATCAATAACCTCAGATATGCAGATGATACCACTCTTATGGCGGAAAGCGAAGAAGAATTAAAGAGTCTCTTGATGAAAGTGAAAGAGGAGAGTGAAAAAGTTGGCTTAAAACTCAGCATTCAGAAAACTAAGATCATGGCATCTGGTCCCATCACTTCATGGCAAATAGATGGGGAAACAATGGAAACAGTGAGAGACTTTATTTTAGGGGGGCTCCCAAATCACTGCAGATGGTGACTGCAGCCATGAAATTAAAAGACACATGTTCCTTGGAAGAAAAGCTATGACCAACCTAGACAGCATATTAAAAAGCAGAGACATTATTTTGCCAACAAAGGTCCGTCTAGTCAAAGCTATGGTTTTTCCAGTAGTTATGTATGCATGTTAGAGTTGGATTATAAAGAAAGCTGAGCACCAAAGAATTGATGCTTTTGAACTGTGGTGCTGGAGAAGACTCTTAAGAGAGTTCCTTGGACAGCAAAGAGATCCAACCAGATCCTAAAGGAAATCAGTCCTAAATATTCATTGGAAGGACTGATGCTGAAGCTGAAGCTCCAATACTTTGGCCACCTGATGTGAAGAACTGACTCATTCAAAAACGACCCTGATGCTGGGAAAGATTGAAGGCAGAAGGAGAAGGGGACAACAGAGAATAAGATGGTTGGATGGCACCACTGACTGTATGGACATGAGTTTGAGTAGACTCTGGGAGTTGGTGATGGACAGAGAAGCCTGGTGTGCTGCAGTGCATGGGGTTGCAAAGAGTCGGACATGACTGAACGACTGAACTGAACTGAACTGAATTGATTTGTGTGTGGGGGGGGTGATACAGGAAATTTGTTTTATAATTTTATTATCTCTACACTAAGAGGAGCCATGATTAACTGGGTAACATTCTGATTACTATGAAGTTATTGCTTTTCCATGCTTCTGCTGAACCAATAACCCAGATACTGAAAAGATTGAACCTATATGTGAAGAATAGGTTGGGGTAAAGAAAAACATGTAGATCAATAGTTAAGATTACAAAAGCTTATTCACCCATTTATTCTAGCAGGTCCTAAATTGACATCTCTAACCACCCAGTTAGGTTTTCATGAGCAAAGTCTTAGACGTTGACCTCTTTAGTTGACGCAGCATAGGGATTTCAACTCTAGGAAAGAAGAGGTTCACTAGAAGAAACCTGTAAATGTCCATTTAAGTCTTGCTTGGCTAATTAAAACACATTAGGATTTTTCTAGTTTTCTCATCTGGGTGGAAAGATTCTTGCTGGTGATGAAATTTTTCCTGTTAGGAGTTTTGCCAGTAAACTTCCTTTTATATGTAGTTATAGATATGGATTCAGATACAACTGCTTTTCTTGTCCAATTTAATTTATGTATGTTATATTTAAATTTTCCAAATAATTACAGAATCAGCTACATAATTTGAAAGGATAAGGTTTCAGGAAAGTTTCCATTTTACTTGAATTGGTTTATTTCTTAGGCTGCTCAGAGTTAGAGCATCCCAGAAACATGGGCTTATCCATGGTTATGAATTGGCATTTTTTTGGCAAATGTTTTTAAAAAAATAAGGAAGTGAAAATCATTTACATGTGTTTTATGTATACACAAACACAAAAAAACCCAAATAAACAAAAAACCCAGAATGGTCCATAGGCATATATGAGTTAAAGACAAAATCAGATTGAGTAATGACTATGGAGATTTCCTCCAACATTTAGAAAATATGTTCCCCATTGCAGAGGAAATAATGTATCATGTTATCAAATGGTTTTTTCTGATAAAGGAAGCAACTAAGAAAGCTTTATTCATTTGTTCAAAGTGACCAGAACTATAGACTTAAAAAATAAACAAATAAAAAACAAAAACCAGCGCTTCTAATACAACTTCAAAATGAACATATGAAACTTTATTTTCTTTAGAATCTAGTTATCTCTTCACACTAATAAACCAAAAACCAAGACCCACCATTTATATACATCAGTTTATGTATATATGAAATTATATGTATGGCAACGTAGACCATTTTTGAGCTTCATTTTCTGGACAAGAATGTCAAGTTAGTCTGTGCATAAGTGGCAGTTACAATCTAAGTACACTTCATCTTTGCTTCTTCTACCAGCACCAAGTCTGCCTCATCTGAATCTTCCTGAGCGTTTTGTGAGAAACATGAATTTTCCACTGCTGTCTGTGCACCAGTTATTCATTCAGGATCATACCCCTGACACAGCCTCTTGATTTGACAGCAGCATCTCTTTTTCTTTGATTCCCTAGTGTCAGATTCACTGCCTGATAAAGATTTTCTTTTTGTACCACCTTTTTCTGTACTAGCTGTTGGAGAATTAAGAAGTGTTTCAATTAACTCTGGGTAATCTGAGTTTCCTTCAGAGTCCCAATATCATCAACATCTATATTTCCTTTTCACTTGAGGAAATAACATCCCCCACCCTTTCACTACAAGTCAGTTCTGTCTTTTTCCATGACCAATTCTTCAGGCTTTGCTCTCCAACTTTTAGTCTTTTCACTCTGTTTCTTTCCCATGCTTTGCAATGCAGTTTTATTGGAGGCTGTTTTTATTGCAAACTGAAAGAGGTATCATTCCTCACCTTTGAGCTGCCCCAGGTGTCCCTCATCTCCAGTCCTGCATGCCTCAAGCTCGAGTTCCCTTTAATTCTCATGTGTCGGGTGCAGATACAACCCCAGCTACCCTGCAGAGTAGGGTACGAGTGGGAGGGCTCCCTGTGGGTCTCACCATCATCTTTGCCTCAGGCCCCAGCCCTGTCCCCTCCTGCCACAGCACCCCCACAGTGAGGATAGCATCAATCATTGCAACTCTCCAGGGGACAGAAAAGTATAATGGAAGTCTCACTGGACAAATGTCCCTCATGTGGGAAACAGTAATGAAGGCACATCTTTGCGCATGAGAGCTCTCCTAACTCCTCCTCACCTGTGACCCTCACTTTCACTAGCCTTCTTCCTCAGCTCTCACTCCACACGCTTGCCCTCCCCTGGTTGTCTTTTTGACTCAAAGAGGAAAGAAATGCTCACCATGGATTGGACGAAAGACTGAGGAGTTATCTACATTTGATACACAACTGCTCTCCTTTTGCCATCAGGACATCCTTGGTGAACATTTCTTGACAGATCTGAACCAGACATAACCTGGGGAATTGATTCTCCCTGTCTTTGACCCGGTTTTATCAAGGGACAGCTAGCAGTGAAGTGATAAAGGTAAGTGAATACCTGAGGCTACATAAAGCATAACTTAAAAACATGCATTTTTAGGCTGTATCTCATTGCAAGCTAACTGCAGGCTGAAGCTGGTCTTTCCAGCACATCACCATTCCACTAAACTCCCTCAGTGTTCAGCAGCAGGTTACCGTGAAGAAGTGCAGGAAAAGATGCCATGTGCTTCAGTCAGATTGATAGATTTTCTAAAAATATTTGCACCAATGAGTTCCCTTTGTGGGAAAGAATCTTTTCAAAGAGCATTGGGTAGGTTTTTGTCTATTTGTGAAAGTAATGGAAGATCAAGTACAGAAAAGCCCCAAAAGCATAAGAAGGAATACATAAAAATCGTATTCCACTTCACAGAGACAACCACTGTTAACATTTTGAGAGATTTCCTTTCAGCCATGAGGGGTGAGAGAGAGTTACTACAGTTGGGATCTTATTTATTTATGGATGCATTTTTGTGCCTTGCTCTTTTCATTTAACACTACATCATTCATTTAATATTCATCAAATGTTAATCGACCACTATCAATCAGAACAACACGTGTCTCTGAATACTATGAGCTTTTTCTGACAATATTAAATGCTCTTCAAAAAAACATGATTTTTAAAAGATACAGTATTCTAAAAATTTACTGTTCTATAGCATAATTAAATCATACTCCAACTTTTGAACATGTGCATTATTTCTTTTAACACCTTTATTAAAATGTAATTATCTGTTCATATTTAAAGTCTGTGTGTGTGTATCACTCAGTCGTGTCCAACTCTTTGTGACCCTATGGACCATAGCCTACCAGGCTCTTTCCATGGGATTCTTCAGGCAAGAATACTGGAGTGGGTTGCCATTCCCTTCTTCAGGGGATCTTCCCAACCCAGAGATTGAACCTGGGTCTGCTGCATTGCAGGCGGATTCTTTACTGTCTGAGCCACCAGGAAAGCCCATATTTAAAGTGTAAAGTTTGCTAAGTTATGACTAATGAATGTACCTATGAAACCATCATCACAAGCAAGGTAATGAACATATGCTTCACCCATAAGAGTTTTCTTATGCTCCGTTGTAATCCTTCTACCTGCCTCCCCCAGCCCCAACCCCCATCTCCAGGTAACCTCTGATCTGTTTTCTGATGCTATAGGTTAGTTTGGATTTTTAGACTATTTTATGAATGGAACAATACACTGTGTACTCTCTTTTGTCTGACTTCTTTCACTAATCATATTTATTTTGAGATACATCTATGTTATACAGGCAGCAGTTTGTTTACTTTTATTGCCAAGTAGTATTCCATTGTATGGATATACCAAAATTTATTTATCCACTCACCTGTTGATGGGCATTTTTGTTGCTTCCTTTTTTAAAAGATTATTACAAATAAAACTTCTGTGAACATTTCATGTATCTTTTTATAGCCATAAATTTCTTTTTCTCTTGGATAGTCTATACAAAGTTCAGTTCATTTGCACAGTTGTGTCAGACTCTTTGTGACCCCATGGACCCCGTGGACTGCAGCACTCCAGGCTACCCTGTCTATCACCAACTCTCGGAGCTTACTCATATTCATGTCCATCAAGTCAGTGATGCCATCCAACCATCTCATCCTCTGTCATCCCCTTCTCCTCCCACCTCCAATCTTTCCCAGCATCAGGGTCTTTTCCATCAGGGTCAGTTCTTCACATCAGGTGGCCAAAGTATTAGAATTTCAGCTTCAACGTCAGTCCTTCCAGTGAATATTCAGGACTGATTTCTCTTAGGGTGGACTGGTTGGATTTCCTTGCAGTCCAAGGGACTCTCGAATCTTCTCCAATACCACATTTCAAAGCATCAATTCTTCGGTGCTCAGCTTTCTTTATAGTCCAAATCTCACATCCATGCATGACTACTGGAAAAACTATAGCTTTGACTAGATGGACCTTTGTTGGCGAAGTAATGTCTCTGCTTTTTAATATGCTGTCTAGGTTTGTCATAACTTTTCTTCCAAGGAGCAAGTGTCTTTTAATTCCATGGCTGCAGTCACCATCTGCAGTGATTTGGGAGCCCCCCAAAATAAAGTCTCTCACTGTTTCCCCACCTATTTGCCATGAAGTGATGGGACCAGATGCCATGATCTTAGTTTTCTGAATGTTGAGTTTTAAGCCACCTTTTTCACTCTCCTCTTTCATCAAAAGACCTTTTAGTTCTTCGCTTTCTGCCATACAGAAAGCAAAGTCTGTACAAAGACTTACACACAAATGTTTTTGATTGTGAGAATGAAGTGTCTTTGTCACATGATATGGATGTAGATGTGCATGTTTTTAAGAAACTGCCAGACTATTTTCCAAAGTGGTTGAACCATTTTCATTCCCATCAACAGTTCATAAGAGTCCTACTTGTTCCAGATCCTTCTCAACATGTGGTATGTTCGGTCTGTACAATTTTGGATATTCTAATAGGTATATGGTGGTATTACCTTGTATTTTGTGTATCCCTGATGAGCAATAATTTTGAGCATCTTATTGTATCCTTACTCAGTCTGTTGGGCAAATTTGTCAAATCTTCAATCAGGTTTAACCTAAAGTGAGTTTCAGTCACAGAAAAGTACTTCAAATTTTATTTTATTTTACTTTTTTGGCTGTGCCACGCAACTTGCAGAATCTTAGTTCCTGGAAAGCAATCAAACCGGGAGCACAGGCAATGAGAATGTCGAGTTCTAACCACTGGACCACCAGGGAATTCACAGAAGAGTGCTTCAAAATGTAAGTTCTTAGAACATTCTTTTGTTAATGATACACTTCTGCCATTTTGTCTCATTCCTATTCAAAGCACTCAAGATGGTCTTAGACATAAAAGATTGATCATATTAATAGATGACTAACAGGTGATGATGATAATTTAAAAGTCTTACCCAGTCATCATGTGGACAGCTCCAAAACAAATGTATTTTAAAGAGGAACATCACCATTCAAACTATCCACCACCACTTTCTAAAAGACCAAAGTTCCCAAGGTCATCACAATTATGATATTACTCTAAGCCTTTCCTCAGAAATCTCCCCACTTCTTCAATGTCAGTCCTGTTTAGCAGTTCTGATCACTTCTGGCTCTTTTCTCCCACCTATTTCTTCTTCACACTTTCTACCCCAGCCTGTTTCACCCCTCTTCCATTCTCTCCTCTCTCAGCAAATGGTCTGTTTCTTATCAAGAAGATAATCTATTGGGTGTGGTTTCTACTCCCTTCTTTTCTCCAGTTTACAAACACATCTGCTTTTTCACTCAGGCTTCCTTCCTCTGCCTCATGTAAGAGAAACACATAATTCTCTTCTTACCTAAGACCAGCACTGCCTCCTCCAGCTTCCATCTTTCTCCTCCAAATCTGAGGGCATCTAGTATCAAGTATCTGCCTCTCTCCTTCAAGTCTTATCTAACCATTGACTTCTTTCCTTCTGCATCCATACCTGTTTAAGATTTTTACAGCTTAAGATCAAAATCTTCCTCCATTTTGTGTTTTTCTTCAGATAGAGCTTTCCTTCCCTTCAGAGCCAAGCATTCAGAAAACAGATTACTCTACTTCCTCTACCTCATCTCCTATTCATACCGTAATCCCTGCAGTGTGACCCAGTTTACCTCCTGGTCAGTGTTTGCTAAGATTATCAAAGGTTTCCTAACAGTCAAAGCTACTAGACACTCCTCAGCCCTGATCTTTCTTGACAAGATAGCAGTGTTTGACCCTCTTGAGTAACTCCCCTAATTTGGTTTCTGTTTCACAATTCTTTTAAAATCAACAAAATGGTTTCTCTTATCTGCACCTGAACTCTGAATGATCTAGTGTCCTTCTATACTTTATCCTCCTAAAGGATTAAACCAGCTCTTTGCACTGCCTCTACACAGCATGCTATCTCTTACTTCCCAAACTCTGATCATGGTGTTCTTTTACCTGGAATGCCTTTTCCTTTTTATTTGCCCAGGTTATTTTAGTGAAATGGGATACTTTGCATATATTAAAAGAGCTGCCAAGGAACTGTGGTATGTAAATGTGTCAGTCCCTAGGTTTGTAAAGCTAAAAGTTTCTCTGTAATATTTCTCCTAAATCTTTCTCCTATTCCTGATGTACTAATGACAAAATATATCACTTCAAATCATCAATTCAGTATACACCCATGAAACTTTGGCTGATTTCTCATAGCCAACTACCATCTATTACTATCTCTTCTTTTTAAAAAAGAAAAAATTACATTTTAAAATTCCACTTCTATTTGTCTATCTAAAATTCCTAGAAACAAACCAGAAATGAAAATCTCTGAGAAAGACCCACGCTTTCCTCAGGAATCCATTTTGTATGGTATTTATGGAAAAGTTCCATAGTACAAAGAGAAACAGAAGCAATTAGAGGCTTTTTAAGAAAATACAAGATCAAATCTCTGCAGTCATGAACTTGAAAGTTTTATTCCTGTGAACAGCTAGAGCTTTATAGATGAGATATAGACTGAGAAAAGAGAAATTACATATCTACTACAATGGTCTTGCTTATTTATGGCAAAGTTGTGTCCCCTAACTCCAGTTGAAGTATCATTTCCACTATTTTTTCAAAGCGTTTCTTTGTCAACATTTCCAACACTGATCACTGGTCTGAAAGATTCAGTTTTTAAACTCTTAATTTTGGGGCAGCTGGGAAATGGAGAATTTTTACACAATGCAAGTAAAAGAAAAGAACAACATTTTCAAAACCTGGAAACCAGATTGATCTTTTCAATTAATTGTTTGTTCTATCCTGCGTTAGAAGGGAACAGGCCCTGGAGAATTTGTATATGTTACAGGATAATTGAGTTCAATCTTTTCTTATATTTCTCCAGAGCCTGTACAGATGGACTTTCAGTTACTGCCTAGATTCAAAGCTATGCTTCATACGTGCTAAATAAGTTTATGACTTCTCTCATTTCAAGTACATTTTGGGCTTCCCACAAGGATTTCCAAATAAGTACTACTTCTTAACTGAGTTAAAATAGCAGCCTCTTTCTTAACCAAGTGGAAAGAAAGTAAATCTATTTCAACTAGACCTGTTTTATTACCATTCCCACTCCTTATTTTGAAGCTTTCTGACTAGCCAGATATCAAGACAAGATCCATAATGATTTGTGAACCTCCACAAATTAAGAAACTGGAAAAGCACCAGGGACAGTAACTGGGTACTATCCCAGATGCTAACAACCAGTCTCATACATGTGGGTCCCTTAGAGAGCCAAGCTTGAATTACCAGTGCTGGTGTGTAGGTCACCATCAGACTCCAAGTCAGATAGCAGTTTTTACAGATCTAACTACTGTTGCTCAACTGGGTGTCCATGGAAACTAAAAAAAAAAAATTGGTTTGTTGCCTAGAGAAGTGGAAAGAAAACCAAGTCATTTGGTTTCTATGTGGTTTCCACGAAGCTAAAGAAATTTTTTGGCAAATGATAAAAACAAGGATGGCTAAAGCTACATGATCCCCTCGGTCATTTCTTGATCTTATCAAGAAACAGTCTCTACATATATTATTCAAAAACGGGAAAATATTCTAAATGAAGGAGTACCAAATTCTTGGGTTATTTGATTCTCGGTTAGATTGGGAACAATTCCTTAAAACAGTGACCAATATATATAACAAAACTGAGTAGGTTAAAAAGTCCCTGGATTCATTATATTTGGAAAATGTTTCTCATCCACAAATTCAACCGAGTTCCAAGTATGAAAGAAAAAGCTAGTATTTAATAAGAGTAGAGGAGACTTAAACACCTATTCATTAATCCTATGGAAATATTTGTCACTCGTATATAGCATTTAGGGAATCAGGTAAAAATAGAACCCTCCTAAGAGTTCAGTCATCTGGACATGGGCCTTTATCTATCTGGACAAGTAAATATAACAGTGGGCAAGGGATTTGTACAATGAAGTCTCTGATACCAGGGATACTGAGGTGACAATTTGGCACATGGTGGCATGATTTCACAGCATCTGTTGGCCTGCCGTCAAATAGAAAACACCTTCTGGCAGATTCTCTTTGTCAATGAATGCACAGAATTAGCCAGGCCAAGAAACGTGGTATACATGAGTTACAACCACGAATTGGCCTGACCTCAGCTGTTGAGCATTTATGATAGTCAATGCTGCATTTAGCTTGTCTAAGAATATTTAGAAGAAATACCTATAAAAATTCAACTTCAGACAGGAAAATCAAAATTGGTTTTATCCATGAGTCACAAGCTAAAATGCACATAGATGCCAAGTAGGGAATGAAAATCAATGTGTGGAAGCAACTAGAAGTGAAACAAGAGCACTATTGTGACGATAAACACCATTGACACACAGGCTCAGGGTTGGGAAATAAAAGGGAGTAATGACAACTGTAGCAAAGTGAGGAACACATTTTTTTTTTCTTGAAACAGTTACAGCTCCAGTCTAATCATTTGGTGCCACATCTTCAGGTATTTCAAAGGAAGCTAGGTTTCATTTGCTTGCATCTTGCTGGAGTCCCAACAATGATCTATTTATTTAAGGAAAGAATAGTAAAAGGGATGTGAACACAACCACTAGAACAAATTCATAAATCATTAAAATTGCTGAGGGATACTGTGATTTTGTACAAATCACATGAAAAATGTAATTTTATACAAATGTGTACTCTGCTGAAAATACATACATGAATGTATACAGACACACATACCCACACTCAGGATACATGGCTCAGAGATAAAGAAAAGCTGACTTGCTTAGTATACAAAACAATAAAACATGGGGTCTGAGTCCTTTGGGGATTGAGGACGGTGTTTTCCTGCCTCATGTTCCCAGACCATTTCCTGCATGTGTGTTTTGGCTTTGAGTTCGGGATATGTCATCAAGAGGTTACAGCGAAGGAGCACATGGGATGATGGCTGACATCTCCTCTACCTATAGAAGAGTTGTTTCTCTAAAAGCCATTACCTCAGTCATGTTATTTTTCAATCCAAAATCTCCCCTTGTTTCCCAGTACTTGTAAAGTAAAGAAAGCCCTGACTTCTTGGTTAAGGCCCCAGCAAGCTTCTTGCATGTGGTCCCCTGCTGCACACACCCTCAGCTTTCACCTGACCTTCCCTCCTCATGGTTCCTTGCAACTCATAGCCATGTTGTCTTCATCGGCCTCTGTACAAGGCTTTTTCTCTGTCCTTTTCAAACCCCTACTTATTCTTCAATATCAACGTAAAGAATTCACTTTGTCTGAACGCCTTCTAGACCAGACCAGTCCAGGGCTGCTGCCGCCTTGAAGTTTTACACAGACTCATAGTAATAGGCGTGGGGATCCTAACCAGTATGTCCTGGACTCTGTGCTCAATGCTTGATTTGCCTGATTTCATTTACTCCTAGTCCCTGACTCTATGCAACATATATTGATTTATGTTTTGGTTGTACTGAGTCTTCGTTGCTGTACGAGGGCTTTCTCTGGTTGCAGGGAGCAGGGGCTACTCTCTAGTAACGGTTTGCAGGCTTCTCATTGCGATGGCTTCTTCTGTTGCCCAGCACGGGCCCTAGGTGTGCAGGCCTCAGGAGTTGTGGCACTCAGGCTTAGTTGCTCCACCGCGTGTGGATCTTCCCTGACCAGGAATTGAACTGGTGTCCCTTGCATTGCAAGGCGGATTCTTAACCACCAGACCACCAGGAAAATTGCTTAATTATACCTCTTAATAAATTTGTTAAAATGTTTCTCAAAAGATAAATTCTTGTAAAGTTTGTTTAGAAATTCTTAATTTGGAATTTTCACCCCCATGAAAAGTATGAGTGTAATATAAATATTTGATGAGATTATCTAGATGACTAGCCACCCCAGATAACATTAGTGCCCGTGCTCTGTTCACATTTACAGTCTGATTGTTACCACATGAAAAGCCAAACGACTTTTGAGGTTAATAGCACAAATTAGAGGTTCAAAGTCATTTAAATAGGGAGAAGTAGTGGGAAAACCCAGCCATCACACAGTGTATGGTAATAAAGGGGAAGCCAGACTTGAAGAGCTGACCCACAGCAGTCAGGACCACATTTAAAAGAGTAGGTATATCATAGTATCATAGGTCCTGGTTTGTACCTACCATCTTGTGTGGTAATAGCAGTAAGAGTAATGGCAAACCTACAGTTAAGGATTTGTTATAAAACAATTTTTTAGTATTATTTTTAGGGTGCATTACTCAAATGATTAGCATGAATACAAGATCACTGATTAAGGGGAAGGCTAATGATAATGACTCAAACCATGGTTTATAGTGCTGGGAATCAAGTTAATATAGATATTTTTTCCATATCTAACCTAAAGTTCAAACAAGACCATTGATCACATCAAGCTTATGCTGTTCATCTGAATTACATTGTTTTGCAGTTTTATTTGTATTAGATTCCTAAATTTCTCATTTTTAGTTTTAGCAAAAGCTCTAAGTATTATAAGTTTAATCTGGTTTTATCAGTGTACATATTATATAAGTATAAAATTTAAAATAACCTCAGGATTGGAAATCTATGTATATTATTTTCTTCTAAAAAGGTTCTGTGCATTTCTTTCTTATGAGGGTTCAGTGAGACAGTCTGTAAAGTGCTTAGGCAATAAATGCAGATTTTACACTTGGGCAAAGCTAATGATCAAAATTCTCATGGTCTGAAATTGCAGTGAAGCTGGACATCAAAGAAAAGAGAACATTAACTAGAATGTTTGAGACGGCTCTGCTTTGAATAACCAGATATTTATTTTTTAAGTTTCAAGCCTCCTTGAATTTAATCTTTATTTTTATGACCTAGAAACTGACAGTGCCTCAGGTTCACTTTTCAGCAATAAATTCTTACTATAGATCCATAATTGCAGAAAACAAAAAAAAAAGATTAAAAATGTAGTGCATAAGAATTTTCAATTTCTATCCTGTTTCAGCAATGGAGTATATAACATGAGTTTTCTCCATGAAGCTTTTCTGTGTGTGTGTGTGTGTGTGTGTGTGTGTGTGTGTGTGTGTGTGTGTTTAGCAATATATATATTGCTACTTAGATGTAGGATTGATCAGCCTACAGAGTTGAGAAGGAGGTGAGTCATTTGTCCCTGTGGGAAAAGCAGCCAGGAAAGTATATGTTCAGTTTTATACGCTTTCGTTGAATGACTACTGTGAACAAGAAACTGAGGGAAGGATCCGGAGACACATAAAGAGATGAGTGAGATACTATTACAGACGTCCTAGAAGTTTATAGCCAAAGGAGAAATCAACACTTTGTAATCCTGTGGCTTCAGTGGGCCTCAAGGCACAGCTGCAGTGACCAGCCCTAAGGCTGAGAGAACGGCTGGACACTGAGGATCCCAGCACCATCCACGGTGGTGATGGGACATCATCCTGTAACCCATCTAGTGAACCGATCGATGTCAGGACAGGGCCAGTTCCTGAGGGGGCACCACAGGATCTGGGCAGAGCCCTGTCCTTCTAACAACCTTTGTAAAAGATGAAAATACAATGATATTTTGAAAATATTTCAGATTTGCAGTTAAAAACAAACCAGAAAGGATAGAAAACACAGGATGAGAGAATCAGGATCCAAAAGCTGAAACTGTTGGCTGAATTAACAAGATGATTGCAAAGGGAAAAATGGAAGTTCCTGCATTCTGGCCCATAAAAAGAAAAAAACTAAAAAACCACTGTGTACAAATACAGGATGGGAGAGGCATGGAACTGTGTGTGTGTTTTTTAGAGTGAGACTTGAACTGGCAACCATGCAAAGAAGAAATATAAATGATTCATAAATAAAATGATTTATCGTCATTATTATTCCAAGAGATTTAAATTGAAACAGTAATCCCTCGATCTACCAAATTGATAAAGGTAGGAAGAAGGGTAATTCTCAGTGCTGACAAGAATTTGAAGAAATAGGCATTCTTATATACTTCATGTCAAAGTGTGAATTGTTAAGTCCTTCTGCAACAATTTGGCAGTATGTATTGGAAATCATAAAACCATGCAGACTTTTTATCCTAAGAATTACACTTTCAGAAATTTCTCTTAAATAATTAAGAATACACATAAGTGTTTAGTTACTAGAGCATTAATTATAGCGTTTATTTTTTCCAGCTTTACTGAAATATTGACATAATGCATAATTAAGGTGTGCAAATAGATGATCCGATACAATTGTGGAATTGTTACCTCATTAACATTATATAACATATCACCTCATTTCATATAATGACCTTTTTTTTTTCTTTTTTGTGGTGATAACACTTAAGATTTACTCTTAACAACTTTCAAGTTTATAATACAGTACTGACTATAGTCACCATGATGTTACATTAGATCCTCAGAACTTATACATCTGCAACTGGAAGTTTGTACCCTTTGACCAACATTTTACCATTGCCCCACAACCACCATTCCACTCTATTTCTATATGGCTGGCTCTTCTAGATTCCATATATAAAACACAGTATTTGTTTTTCGCTGTCTGACTTACTTCACTTAGCATAATGCTCTCAAGGTCCTTCCATGTTGTCACGAAAAGCAGGATTTCCTTCTTTTTTATGGCTGAATGGCATTCCATTTTCTTTCTTCACTCGTTCATCTCACATTTCCTTTATCCATTTATTCATTGATGTCCAGTTAGGTTGTTTCCATGTCGTGGCTGTTGTGAATAATGCTGCAGTGGACACAGGGGCGCAGATACCTCTCTGAGGTCCTGATTTCATGTCTTCAGACATACACCCAGAAGTGGGATTGCTAGATCGCATGGTAGTTATATTTGTAATTTTTTGAGGAGCTGCCATACTGTTTTTCATAGTGCTCTACAAATTGACATTCCCACCATCAGTGCACAAGGGCTGCCTTTCTCTACATTTTTGCCAATACTTAATCTCCTGTCTTTTTGATAACAAATACCCTAACAGATATGAAGTAATACCTCATTGTGATTTTGATTTGCATTTCCCTGATGATTAGTGATGTTGAGCATCTTTTCATGTACCTGATGACCATGTGGGTGTCTTTTTCTTTGGAAAAATGTTTGTTCAGATCCTCTGCCCATAATTTAATTGGATTATTTGTTCTTTTGCTGTTGAATTGTATTAGTTCTTTATATATTTTAGATATTAACCTAAATACTATCAGTAGATGATTTGCTAATATTTTCTCCCACCCATATGTTGCCTTTTTACCTTGTTCATTGTTTCTTTTGACATGTGGAAGCTTTTTAGCTTGGTATAGGCCTACTCAGAGAGGTCAGATAACTTGCCCACAGTCTCACATGCATTAATGCTAGAATTAGCAATTCAAACCCAGGATCTGTCTGTGCTGTTAGCCTTCATACAGACTATCTCACATCTCAACAAGGGAAAACAGATTGGACTTGTTGTGTGACTCCAAATGGGTAGAATTAGAAGAGAGATTCGGGGACACAGATATCAGCTCAATACTCAAAAGTTTTCTCTCAAAAGAAAAAAAAAATTAAAACTGTCCCTTGGAAGATAGCAGATGTCCCTCTGCACATTTCGTGTAGGTTCAGTGATGCTCTGTGATGTCTGAGAAGTCTCAGACTTCAGTACACATTGGAGTCCCCTGGGAGAGCTTCATAGAACAGATTCCTGTGTTCACCCTTAGAGATTCAAATTCAGGTTGGCTGGCGAGATTCGTGATTTGCATTTCTGTCAGGCTTCTGGGTAGTGCCAGTGGTCTAAGATCACACACGGGGATTTCTTCAAACTCTAAAATTTGTTCCTTTTAAAAAGTCATAGTCTACGAAGTAGACAAATTATGTGTTCTGCACAACCTTTCTCAAGGAATGGCAGCCATAATGCCCCTAAGCCATACAATGAGGCTTGTTTGTTTTTTCGTATTTACCAGTCAATAGAGTGGACCCCATCTTTTAAAGTAGATGTTCATAGTTTTTTTTTAATTCCCAAGGTTTGCTCATATATTAGAGACAGTTTTTTTTTTTAAGAAATCCATATTTATTTCTGATAAAGAATGAATAAAAGCAAACCTCCTTAAATTATGAGACAAGAAACTGATAAATCTTGGCACATTCACATTATCCAAGAGGAAACATACTTTTCTAACAGTGATTCACTCTTCAGCCGTCTAGCTCAATTTGGATTGAAAAGTGGAAATGCTGTTGTCTGCCAAGAAATAAGGACAACGACCATATATTGTGAACTGTACTTCATTATTTTCAACAGTGGCAAACATGGTGTTAAATAATGTTAATTTTTCAAAACTAAGGGCACCCTTATCTGTTTTTCACCCCCACTTTTTGATGAGGTTAAAATTTCTGTCTTTAAAGTAGGCAAAAACACTCCAAAGTCAAATATTAAGGAGAAAAAATAGGTCCCTGTGGATTGCATCGTTGGCGCTCTCCTTCCTGGAGGGCAGCTGATACAATGCCTACAGCTGCTTTATTACACACCGGATCGTCCTCTGCACCTCTGAACAGCCAGCATCTCCATTTGAGAACCACAAGTGGCTTTTAAGTGATAAGATAGAGTTTAGCTGCTGTATTTTATGACATAATTCAGTTGGTGTTCCTTTACCGAGTGCCACTGGTTGGCCGACTTTAAACGGTCATAAACATTTGATGGTGGAGTAATTTAATTTAATGATTTCTTTAATCTTTAAATTGCGAGACTGTTTTCAAAATATTTTGTTGCCATGTGATCTCCTTTCAACCCACAGGATTAATAATTGATGTTGAAATATGGATGGGAAAAAAATTGACAATGAACTTCTTTCTAAAGGAAGCAGCACCTGGAGGAATACCAGATTTACACAGTGACTCCCTTAGATAACAGATAACTGTATTGACCAAACTTGTAAAATCGCAACATTTCGGATTGAAATGTTTCTAAAATGTCTTACTGCTTTCTTACCAGTTTAAACAGTGGAACATTCTTAAACATCCTTTGATGAATCAAAGTAATCCTTATAAATAAGCATGTCTCTATGGTATAACCAAATAGTTTTTAACCTCTCTAAAACGCCTTCAAAACTTTACTCCATGTTAGTCATGTTATTGAATTTTTATAGTATTACACTTTCCCTTTTCACTTAAATGTACCAACCCCTGTTAATTTTTCCGTTCCTTTTAACTTGCTATTAAATTTACTACATGCTAGAAATCTGGGTTACTAAATTTACTGGAAGTTTGTGCAAATGAGTATGGGGAGTTGCTGAGAATTGTCTGTGGCTTCTAAGATGTGTGGAGTCTGCGCTGGTAAGTTTTAACCTCTCCAGCAGTTTATTTTGAATGATTTCCACTTCGAATCTGTTTAGTCCTGTAAATCAGGTTGCCAGATACATGGCTCCTGGTTAAGAAAAGTCTTAGCTGTGACCAAGCAATGATAACCACTGGTTTGTTTTCTTCCACTCCGCCCTAGCCAGGCAGACTCTTTGTATTCAAATCCACATCTTAGAGTGTAGCACCCACAGTAGCAAACAGAACTGAGATGACTCTTCTTTTCAAAACCCAGCATTCTTCCATCTCTTTGGCCTTTGGACCTCACCACACAGGAAACTAGAGTAAGAGGAGAAGATAGGAGTTCGGACAGGAGTTGAACAATTCATGAGTTAAGTATCTCATAAACTGAAGCAAGTCCCTGCAGTGGAGTTTTTTGTCTCTCCTAATGAGAGATTCAGGAAGGAACAGAAATAGGAAAGGAAGGAAAAGCACACCACACCATTTTACCCTTCTGAAAAGCATTCTTTGGAATTCTTTTCAAGCTTTAAGGTACCTATTCTGTGTGCTGCTGTGAGAAATGGCATTTTCATCATCAAGTTCAAGTTCCAACTCTGGCCCTCTAAATCCTCTAGGATGTGGCTCAATTCACTTTCTAATCTCACCTTCCACTGCTGTCTGTGTGCCAGATCAAATCCTCCAGACTCCCACATCTCTCTCACTTTTGTGCTCTGGAGGCACTTACTAGGTGCTAGTATGTGCTTCTCTGAGGGAAAAAAGCAGGGTCAGGGTGCCATAGGAAGATAAATTTGGGAAATGTTGAGTTAACTGGTATAAAACAAGTTTCTTTACTAGAGTACTTTTCAGAGCCTTTTAAAATCCTAATCTTCATTTTAATCTTCAAATGGGGATTCTGGTATAGAATGAGGGTAACCACTCATCCCAGTCTGCCTGGGACAGTCCCAATATACACCTGTTGTCTTGGCATAATTAACATTGTCTCTTTTCGGTTTAAAAATGTCTCGTGGTTTTCCTATCTGTTGTTGTTTAGTCGTGTCCGACTTTTTGCGACCCCATGGACTGTAGACCGCCAGGCTCCTCAGTCCTCAGTCCATGGAATTCTCCAGGCCAGAATACTGGAGTGGGTTGCCATTCCCTTCTCCAGGGGATCTTCCCACCCCAGTAATCGAACCCAGGTCTCCTGCATTGCAGGCAGACTGTTTACCATCTGAGCCACCAGGAAAGTCCATCTAGATCTCAAATCCTGTCCCAAATAATGTACGCTGTAGTGGAGGCTCCCTTATTATTGGTCCTCCTCCAAGGCTGGAAGTACTTCCTCTACTGAAAGTGACAATACCATGTCTGTGTCTTTCCCTAGTGACATGAGCATTTTCTGCCCTGTTTTTAGTTTGGGGGTTCAAGCCTTCTCTCCTCTACTGTACCATTAGAGTGAAAGCCAGGTAGAGTTTCACTTTGTCTTCACCCTCAATGCCAAACTCAAAAAATATCTTTGAAAGATTAAATTTAGTTGCACTGGAAGCTGTCCTGTCCTCTCTGTCATTATACAGAAATGCATCCTTGGTGCAGGCCAGAGCAGCTCCAACCACTGCCCTTTCTTGCCTTCTCAGAGACCTCTGCTGACTATCACCACCCTGGCTCCTATCTCCCATGATCACTCAAAATGCTCAAGATTCTCCTACTTTAAAAAGCCGGTTCTCAACTTTGTTCCTCCAGCTACCACTTTGCCTTTTTCCCATCGTTCATAGTTGAGATCTTCACAAGACTTGAACAAATAGCTATCTCTGCTTCTCTCCCATTCACTGCCAATCCACTCTAATCTGGCTTCTGTCTCCTCACCTCCACCCCCACTGCTCATATCAAGGTTACCAATCACTTTTTTCTTTTATTCCTAAATCCAGTTGACACTTCTCATTTGGGCTTGCCTCTGTGATTTATACTCTCTTTGAAAGTGCCCAAACTTCCTTGAAAAGTTTAACATAGAATTGCCATTTGATCCAGCAGTTTCACTTCTAAGTGTGTACCCAAAGGAATTGAGAACAAGGACACACACAGGTAATTGTACACTGATGTTCATGGCAGTATTATTCACAGTAGCCAAAGGGTAGAAACAACCCAAATGTCCCTCAGCAATGAATGGATAAGCAAAATATGGTTTATACATACAGTGGAATATTATTCAGCCTTAGAAAGGAATGAAAGTCTGAAACGTGTGAAAACATGGGATGAGGGCTTCTGTGGTGGATTGGTGGTAGGGAATCCACCTGCCAATGCAGGAGACACAGGTTCAATCCCTGATCCGGGAAGATCCCACGTGTTGAAGAGTAGCTAAGCCTGTGCACCACAGCTATTGAGCCTATGCTTTAGAGCCCGGGAACTGCAACTACTGAAGCCCATATGCAACAGGAGAAGCCAACGCACTGGGAAGCCTGCACACTGCATCTAGAGAAAAGCCCGCACAGCAGTGAAGACCTAGTGCAGTCAAAAATAAATAAAATTATATATGTATTTAAAAAAAAAAACAACCCCAAAACATGGGATGAATGTTGAAGACATTGTGCTGAGAAAATAAACCAGACACACTTTGTGAGGACAATATTGCATGACTCCACTTATATGAGGTACCTAGAATAGGCAAATTCATAGAGACAAAAAGCAGAATAGAGGTTACCAGAGCCTGGAGGAAGCGGAAATGAGGAGCTGTTGTTTGATGGGCACAGAGTTTGTTTAGGACGATGAAAAAGCACTGGAAATGAATGGTTGCAGAACATTGTGAATGTATTTAATGCCACTGAATTGTACACTTTAAAAATGGTTAGGGACTTCCCTGGGGATCCAGTGACTAAGACTTCATGCTCCCAGTGCAGGGGGACCCGGGTTTGATCCCTGGTCAGGGAACTAGATCCCCTGTACTGCAACTGTAGATCCCGCCTGCTGCAACTAAGACCAAGCACAGCCAAATAAATAAATACTTCAGAAAAATAATGGTTAAAATGATCAATTTTATGTGATGTACCATCGTAACAGGGGGAAAAAAAAAAAGAATGCACCCAAAGTATCAAAGTCCCTGAAATGAAAACCTTCACAGTAAACAGAGAAAAGTCAGTTTCGCAACTTCCCTCTGTTCAACAAGAATCTCTTTCCGGGGGAAGAAATCTGCCCTGGGGAATTCCCAGGTAGGCGTCCGGAGAGGCACCTTGGAAAGAGCCTTCTGCTTCAGTTTATCTCTAGCCTTTCTGGTTACACAGCCACACCTTGTTTTACCAGTAACAATTGTTTCTGTGACGTTAGGAGCTAAATCACATCTTCCCAATAACATAAGTTCTAATAGGCAGAGGGATTTTTATCTCATTTATAATTGCTCTTCAGGTGGCACTGCTCAAAAAGTTTTCCTTTCAGTTTCCTTCAGTCCTCTTCCACCTTGACCCCACACCTCCCTCTCCAAGAAGACAGTGGTTTGTAAACACGTGCTTTGTGAGCAAGGATAGAGCCAGCCACTTGCACAGTCAAGTGAAAAAAGTAGGGATGGTGTGAATGGTGATTAGGGTGATTAGGGAAGGGCCTCGAAATCTACTCCTGCAGGCCCAGATTCAGTCTTTTCTTGAGCATTGTTATCAAGTTATTGGTGCTTCAGTTTCCAGCCCATGGTGTATTTATACTTGTGTCCTTCTGTATGACACAGGCTTCCCTGGTGTCTCACTGGTAAATAATCCTCCTGCCATGCAGGAGACATGGATTTGACCTCTGAGTCTGGAAGATCCCCTCCCCTGGAGGAGGAAATGGCAACCCACTCCAGTATTCTTGCCCAGGAAATCCCATGGAGAGAGGAGCCTGGCGGGCCACAATCCATGGAGTCACAAAGAGTCGGACACGACTGAACGACCGAGCACCCACGAGGTGCTCTTGTGTTGATGACGAATAGCCTGCACCCCATGCCCAAGTTTTCTGTGGCAGCACAAAGCCAAATACAAAAAGATGATTTCTCCAGTGTTTCAAAAGTAACACATAACTCGTTAGTATTCGTTGATGATGTACCCATTGCCTATGAGGAAAGTCTTCCTCATAATTCTCAAACCCATGTAAAGTGTCTTGTTCCCTCACAGGGTTTGCTGTCTGCCTATCATAGAAAAAGCCCCTCGTGTTGCAAAGTGTGAGCTTTTATTTGGTCTGGTAGCACTTGGGAGCTCCTTATAAAATTCCCATTCAAAGAGTAAGAAGTCCAAAATCCTGCCTGGGGCGATTTTCACCACTGTGAATTCCATAGACTTGAGGGTAGATAGATAGAAGCGCTGAGACTTCTCAGCACACTGTGTTAGGAAGGCCCGAATGTGGGGTGTAGTAGTGGGAAAGGAAAGAGTCCAAAAATATTAAAAACATGAGAAAGGAGGGCCCTTGGTATCTGAAACATTTGTCTCTGTATGTCTTTTCCTCAGCTTCTCTAAGCTACCTGATCACGTGGGGAAAAGTTCCCTGTTAGAATAAAGTTCCAGGAAGCCTCTTTTTCACTCTTTTCCCCTAAAAAACAAAACAAAACAAAAACTTACCACAAGAGCTCTTTACTGCCCTGGAATTTCGAGGAGATCCCGTGAAACTGTGCGTGAATTGTACCTCCTCCAAGGACACTCCCTCATGCACACGACGCTGGCCGGATTTTGTAACTGCGTTTATGACTGATTTACGGAACTTTTACTTGGCAGGCCCTACTGTTACTGTTAGCTGGTTACTATGGATCTTTCAACATGCCACTCTGGCATGTTGCATTAAAAATAACCTCCCAAGACTGTACAGAATGCATAGAACAACGGGAGTACAGTCAGCGCCTCAGACTCCAGGCGCTGTTTCAGTGCCGATGTAGTCACATGTGCTCCCACGTGAAGCAACAGCAGGAAAAATTTGCAGACACCTCAGAAAAGGTCTGGCTGCTGGTTGCATTATAATTTTTCTGATTCCCCAAAAGCAGAATTTCTCGGAGATCAACAACATCCTAAAAAAAAAAAAAAAAGCAAAAACTGTAGACCAAAAGAATAACAACAACACACGTTGTATTTGTGAAGGGCACAGACCCAGAGGCAGGCTGTCTGGGTTTGACTGCAGTACTTAACTAGCCCTGGGATCTCAGCAAGCAGCACCATGACCACAGCTGTCTCACTGCAGAATGGAGTGGTAACAGTGTCCGTCACAAGGGGTTCTTCTGAGGATCAAGGGAGATAGCCAGGTAAAGGTCATTAGTTCAGTACGTGCACGTTAAAGGCACTCATTAAGTAGATCATTATCCTCTGAACACCATCCTTTCAGCACATAGACTCATAGCATTTATCAACATGCAGCTTAATCAGCCCTGAATATTCATTGGAAGGATTGATGCTGAAGCTGAAGCTCCAATACTTTGGTCACGTGATTCAAAGAGCTGATTCATTGGAAAAGACCCTGATGCTGGGAAAGAGTGAGGGCAGGCAAAGAAAGGGGGTAACAGAGGATGAGATGGCTAGATAGCATCACCGACTTGATGGACATGAGTTTGAGCAAACTCTGGGAGTTGGTGAAGGACAGGGAACCCTGGCATGCTGCAGTCCATGGAATCGCAGAGATCAGGATGTGACTTAGCGACTGAACAACAACAGTGCCAGGCGTTGAAGCGCTTAAGAGTGATGCCCAGTTACTTATGTACATGTCTGACACTCTTTCTAGATTACAAACTTCTTAAGATCAGAGCTATACTCCGTTCATTTGTATATTGGTTTTTTTTTTAATACAAGTATAATTGCTTTACAATGTTGTGTTGGTTTCTGCTGTTCAACAATGTGAATCAGCTAGACATATACATATATCCCCTCCTCCTTGAGCCTCCCTCCTACCCATCCCTCCCACCCCCGCCACTCCGCCAGCATCCTACCCCTCAAGGCCATCACAGAGCACCAAGCTGAACTCCCTGTGCTATCTAGCAGCTTCCCACTAGCTATCTGTCTTATACATAGTAGTGTATACATGTCAGTGTTACTCACTCAGTTCATCCTCCCCTCCCCAATTTTATATTCTCCATAGCAATATGGTGGGTACTGAATAAGTATTTATCAAATTAAATGGAAAGAGAGGAACTTCCCTGGTGGTCCAGTGGTTGAGAATCTATCTTGCAATGCAAGGTACATGGATTTGATCCCTGGTCTAGGAACTAAGATCCCACATGCCGAGGGGCAGCAAGGCCCTCGCACCACAACTCCTGAGCCATGGAGCCTGTACTCCAAAACGAGAAGCACCACAACTAGAGAAAGCCCAAGTGTGGCAGCAGAGACCCAGTGCAGCCAAAAATAAATGAATAAATAAAAATTAAATAATTCCTTTGAAAATGGGAAGAGAAAGGCCATTACAATGTAAGAGGCAACAGTTCATATGTGAACTGGTAGCCAAAAAAAAAAAAAAAAATCACAGTCTTCAGGGGCAAATAGAATCCATTGCCAAGAAAACCCTGTTGTTCCCTGAAACTAAATGACTATATCAAGCTACATGTGAATACAATATTTGTAATGCTGGGTCTGGCTCAGCGAGTCTGGTTCTAACTGGGTTCGGCAGAGGAGAGAAAAGCTTTTATCTCTGTCCCAGCCCTGGCCTCAGCTCATGAGCCAGCCTTGCCCATGACTCAGGAGAAGAATTGCTCTCCCAGAGCCAGACACCACAGCCACCACAAGCAGAGTCCTCTCCTTATGGCATTTCAAATGCCATGGATTCAGTGGCAGCAGCACAAGCACAAGACTGGTGCCGAGGGGACGTGGGGCCTGCACAGTGTAGTCTCTGCCCCTGTTTCCACCACTCGTGCTTGGACCGGCATGAACAGAGCTGCACCGTGCAGAGGCGACAGGAGGCTGGCACCTCCCGATAGGAGAGCCAGCGGGCCCTATAGGAGCCTCAGCAGGGATAACAGCAGCAGGGTCTGTGACTATGGACTGAAGTCTGATCTACCAAGCAAAAATGAACCAATAAATCAGGGGTGTGTGTATATGTTTGTGAAGAACATTGTTTTTTTTTTTTTTTTCCCCCAGACATTGCGTCAACACTCTCTAGCCAAAGGGCCGTGGGAACACACCTATAGTTGTAAGAAGGATCCCTCTGAACCTGGCTTCACATATTTCTTCACCTGACTATTCATCTGGATCCTTTATCATAGCCTTTATTATGTGCCAAACCAGTCAATATAAGCATATCCCTGAGTTCTGTGTGCTAGCAAACTGTTGAACTTGAGAAGTGGGTCCTGGGAGCCTCAAGCCAGTCGCTCAGAGAGAAGAGGGCAACCTACAGTTTTGATCAGCTTCTGACGTGGGGACAGTTTTATGAGACTGAGCCCTTGTGGGATCCAGCGATAAGCTGAGGTAGATTGTGTCAGGACTGAGTTGAATTGCATGACACCAAGTAGGTGTCCACCAGGAACAGAAGAAATTCTCAGTGTGTGGGGAGACCCTACACATTTGGTAGCTAGAAACACGAGTGTGGTGCGTGGGTGCTCAGTCGTGTCTGACCCTTTGTGACCCTATGGACTGCAGCCCACCAGGCTCCTCTGTCCATGGGCTTTCCCAGGCAAGAATACTGGAGTGGGATGCCATTTCTTACTCCAGGGGATCTTCTTGACCCAGGGATCAAACCTGTGTCTCTGGTATTTCCTGCATTGGCAGGCAAGTTCTTTAACACCGAGCCACCTGGGAAGCCCTGTCTGTGTGGTAGTAGTAGTGAATAAAGCAATAGAGAGGAAAGTGGGGTTTTTCTTACAATGTTATATTTGGGAGTGTAAGCCCGAGCCAGCAAGAGTAGGAGAAAAAGAAAATGAAGCAGGAAAAGAAGGGAAGCCACACAAGGTGAATGGTCTCCACACTGGCCACTGTTTGCCACGTGCCAGACACAGCAAGTCTCCTGACCGACCGTGTGGAGAAACTGTGCCTCGAGGGAAGGAGGAAGAGAAGAGAACAGATCTGCCACCTTCTCTCCCAAGTCCCACTTCCTGTTAGTCGAAGTCTGGCCCCTGGGCAGTGAGTTTCTGAGCCCTTTCAGGTTGCCACCTTCTGCTCCTTTGGCATCCTCTGGGAAAGCCAGACTCCACACCTTGCCGTGTAGCATTTCATTCACGTCCAGAGGAGACAGGTGACGCTGCACCGGCCAGCCCTCCCGGGACTGGAAAGCAGCGGATGCTGGAACCACCTGGATGCTGCGGCTGAGCCCGAGCCAGGGGAGGTGGCTGAGGGTCAGGAGATGCTGGTACAGAGTGACCCTGCAGAGCACTAGTGCTGTTTCCCATACACTTCTTCTGACTCTCCAAGTCTCCCTCATTTTCTGCTTTGGTGAACGTTGAGCAGAACTCGGTCCATACTCTCGGTGCACAGATGTCTAGTGTCTCTTGTACTTGACTCTCCTCTCCCTCCTGGGCACACAGGAAGGGTCCACTCCTGCCTCCGTGCGGTCATATGGGTGATACGACTGGTGCTGGCTGATGGTCACGAGAGGAAGTGCCCCGTGTGCTTCTGGTCCAGAGCGTGTAAGTGTAAGTTCTCATACTCTTTCTCTGCTGCCACGATCCTGAGAGCTCTACTGCCATAGAAGGGCTGCATGGAGGTGGATGGAAGCCCTGAGACAGTGTGTGTGGAAAGGAGCTGTATTTACCTTTTGTTAGTCAGACTTTTGTTAGTGACCCACCAAGCAACAGAAGTCTTATCTAACTAACTCCAGCAAACTAGAAAGGGCGGCTGGAAAAGCCGATTCAGAGAGAATTTTGGAACCAGAGACCTGACAGTAAGAATCATACTCAAGGTCCAGCCGTGGGAACTATTGGCCAAGCACACCCTCCCTGCCCTATGGACACTACTGTGGCTGGACTCTCTTTGCTGCCATGAAAGTGAAATGAAATGAAAGTGTTAGTCGCTCAGTCATGTCTGACTCTTTGTGATCCCATGGACTGTAGCCCACCAGGCTTCTCTGTCCATGGGATTCTCCAGGCAAGAATACTGGAGTGGGTTGCCATGCCCTCCTCCAGGGGATCTTCCCAACCCAGGGATTGAACCCGGGTCTCCTTCATTGGCAGGCAGATTCTTTACCACTAAGCCAACTGGGAAGTCCTGCAGAAAGTATGAGACTAAGCCTAAAAAGATCCATTTCTTCTTTGACTCTCTCTCTACCATGCAGTATATCACTATCTATTTCAAGAAACCAATCCTAAGGAGACAAAGAAATTCTAGGTGAGCATATAATAGGTTGTTTAGCAAGTTGTTTGACTTTGTGTTGTTTGACTTTAACTGTGTGGATCATAACAAACTGTGGCAGATTCTTAAAGAGATGGGAATACTAGATCACCTTCTCTGCCACCCACCTCCTGAGAAATCTGTACACAGGTCAAGCAGCAACAGTTAGAATCAGACATGGAACAACGAACTGGTTCCAAATTGGGAAAGGAATACGTCAAGGATGTATATTGTCGCCCTGCTTATTTAACTTACATGCAGAGTACAGTCATGTGAAATGCCGGGCTGGATGAAGCACAGGCTGGAATCAAGGCTGCCGGGAGAAATGTCAATTACCTCAGATATGCAGATGACACCACCCTTATGGCAGAAAGTGAAGAAGAACTAAAGAGCCTCTTGATGAAAGTGGAAGAGGAGAGTGAAAAAGGTGGCTTAAAACTCAGTGTTCAAAAAACTAAGATCATGGCATCTGGTCCCATCACTTCATGGCAAATAGATGGGGAAACAGTGGAAACAGTGAGAGACTGTATTTTCCTGGGCTCCAAAATCACTGCAGATGGTGACTGTAGCCATGAAATTAAAAGATGCTTGCTCCTTGGAAGAAAAGCTATGACCAACCTAGACAGCATATTAAAAACAGCAGAGACATTACTTTGCCAGCAAAGGTCCACCTAGTCAAAGATACTGTTTTTCCAGTAGTCATGTATGGATGTGAGAGCTGGACTATAAAGAAAGCTCAGGGCCAAGGAATTGATGCTTTTGAACTGTGGTGATGGAGAAGACTCTTGAGAATCCCTTGAACTGCAAGGAGATAAAACCAGTCAACCTAAAGGAAATCAGTCCTAAATATTCATTGGAAAGACTAATGCTGAAGCTGAAGCTCCAATACTTGGGCCACCTGATGTGAAGAACTGACTCACTGGAAAAGACCCTGATGCTGGGAAAGATTGAAGGCAGTAGGAGAAGGGGACGGCAGAGGATGAGATGGTTGGATGGCATCACCGACTCGACGGACATGAGTTTGAGCAAGCTTCAGGAGTTGGTGATGGACAGGGAAGCCTGGTGTGCTGCAGTCCACGGGGTCGCAAAGCATTGGACACGACTGAGCAACTGAACTGAACTGATATGAGGAAGTTGTTAATGATAAATAAGGTATTGTAAATACCAAATAAGATATTGATCAATATCTTCAAAACCTTTTGAGACTCCCCACAAAATTTTGGTATAGAAATAGAATACTGATATGAGTAGACCCATAATCTGACAGGTTAGCACATTTTATCTCTAAAATTCCTAAAAGGGATCATTAAACACTGAACTCAGAGTTTTGAGGAAGATTGTCCTGGTCATTTCTGTAGAAAAAAACTGGAACAAAGTGAGTGAATATGCCAGCAAATCTGGAAAACTCAGCAGTGGCCACAGGACTGGAAAAGGTCAGTTTTCATTCCAATCCCGAAGAAAGGCAATGCCAAAGAATGCTCAAACTACTGCACCATTGCACTCATCTCACACACTAGTAAAGTAATGCTTAAGATTCTCCAAGCCAGGCTTCAGCAATACGTGAACCGTGAACTTCCAGATGTTCAAGCTGGTTTGAGAAAAGGCAGAGGAACCAGAGATCAAATTGCCAACATCCGCTGGATCATCGAAAAAGCAAGAGAGTTCCAGAAAAACATCTACCTCTGCTTTATTGACTATGCCAAAGCCTTTGACTGTGTGGATCACAATACACTGTGGAAAATTCTGAAAGAGATGGGAATATCAGACCACCTGACCTGCCTCTTGAGAAACCTGTATGCAGGTCAGGAAGCAACAGTTAGAACTGGACATGGACCAACAGCCTGGTTCCAAATAGGAAAAGGAGTCCGTCAAGGCTGTATATTGTCACCCTGCTTATTTAACTTACATGCAGAGTACATCATGAGAAACGCTGGGCTGGAAGAAACACCAGCTGGAATCAAGATTGCTGGGAGAAATATCAATAACCTCAGATATGCAGATGACACCACCCTTATGGCAGAAAGTGAAGAAGAACTAAAGAGCCTCTTGATGAAAGTGAAAGAGGAGAGTGAAAAAGTTGGCTTAAAGCTCAACATTCAGAAAACTAAGATCATGGCATCTGGTCTCATAATTCATGGCAGATAGATGGGGAAACAGTGGAAACAGTGGCTGACTTTATTTTTCTGGGCTCCAAAATCTCTGCAGAAGGTGATTCAGTTCAGTTCAGTCGCTCAGTCGTGTCCGACTCTTTGTGCCCCCATGAATCACAGCACGCCAGGCCTCCCTGTCCATCACCAACTCCCGGAGTTTACACAAACCCATGTCCATCAAGTCGGTGATGCCATCCAACCTTCTCATCCTCTGTCGTCCCCTTCGCCTCCTGCCCCAGTCCTTCCCAGCATTAAGGTCTTTTCCAGTGAGTCAGCTCTTCCGATCAGGTGGCCAAAGTATTGGAGTTTCAGCTTCAATATCAGTCCTTCCAATGAACACCCAGGACTGATCTCCTTTAGGATGGACTGGTTGGATCTCCTTGCAGTCCAAGGGACTCTCAAGAGTCTTCTCCAACACCACAGTTCAAAAGCATCAATTCTTTGGCGCTCAGCTTTCTTCACCGTCCAACTCTCACATCCATACATGACCACTGGAAAAACCATAGCCTTGACCAGACGGACTTTTGTTGGTAAAGTAATGTCTCTGCTTTTAAATATGCTATATAGGTTGGTCATAACTTTCCTTCCAAGGAGCAAGTGTCTTTTAATTTCATGGCTTCAATCACCATCAGCAGTGATTTTGGAGCCCAAAAAAACAAAGTCTGACACTGTTTCCACTGTTTCCCCATCTATTTGCCATGAAGTGATGGGACCGGATGCCATGATCTTAGTTTTCTGAACGTTGAGCCTTAAGCCAACTTTTTCACTCTCCTCTTCACTTTCATCAAGAGGCTCTTTAGTTCTTCTTCACTTTCTGCCATATGGGTGGTGTCATCTGCATATCTGAGGTTACTGATATTTCTCCCAGCAATCTTGATTCCAGCCTGTGTTTCTTCCAGCCCAGCGTTTCTCATGATGTACTCTGCATATAAGTTAAATAAGCAGGGTGACAATATACAGCCTTGACGGACTCCTTTTCCTATTTGGAACCAGGCTGTTGGTCCATGTCCAGTTCTAACTGTTGCTTCCTGACCTGCATACAGGTTTCTCAAGAGAGAGGTCAGGTGTTCTGGTATTCCCATCTCTTTCAGAATTTTCCACAGTGTATTGTGATCCACACAGTCAAAGGCTTTGACTTAGTCAATAAAGCAGAGATAGATGTTTTTCTGGAACTCTCTTGCTTTTTAAATGATCCAGCAGATGTTGGCAATTTGATCTCTGGTTCCTCTGCCTTTTCTCAAACCAGCTTGAACATCTGGAAGTTCACGGTTCACGTATTGCTGAAGCCTGGCTTGGAGAATTTTGAGCATTACTTTACTAGCGTGTGAGATGAGTGCAATTGTGTGGTAGTTTGAGCATTCTTTGGCATTGCCTTTCCTTGGGATTGGAATGAAAACAGACCTTTTCCAGTCCTGTGGCCACTGCTGAGTTTTCCAGATTTGCTGGCATATCGTGTGCAGCACTTTCACAGCATCATCTTCGAGGATTTGATGTGCAGATGGTGATTGCAGCCATGAAATTAAAAGACACTTACTCCTTGGAAGGAAAGTTATGACCAACCTGGATAGCATATTAAAAAGCAGAGACATTACTTTGCCAACAAAGGTCCGTCTGGTTAAGGCTATGGTTTCTCTAGTGGTCATGTATGGATGTGAGAGTTGGACTGTAAAGAAAGCTGAGCACCAAAGAATTGATGCTTTTGAACTGTGGTGTTGGAGAAGACTCTTGAGAGTCCCTTGGACTGGAAGGCGATCCAACCAGTCCATCCTAAAGGAGATCAGTCCTGGGTGTTCATTGGAAGGACGGATGTTGAAGCTGAAGTTCCAATACTTTGGCCACCTGATGGGAAGAGCTGACTCATTTGAAAAGACCCTGATGCTGGGGAAGATTAACGGCAAGAGGAGAAAGTGACGACAGAGGATGAGATGGTTGGATGGCATCACCGACTTGATGGACATGGGTTTGGGTGAACTCCAGGAATTGGTGATGGACAGGGAGGCCTGGCGTGCTGCAGTTCCTGGGGTTGCAAAGAGTCGGACACGACTGAGCGACTGAACTGAACTGAGTGAAGATCAGTGATAAAGACCAGGATGCAGGCTATGGAGATAAAGGGAAAGCATAAATCTAAGAAAAGTCCACTGTCTTATCCAGCAGGGTGTCAATGATAGATGCTGGGGGCGGGGGTTGAGAGGGGGTGTGTACCACTTGGCAGGCCAACATTCCAGCTCCCCTGCAGCACAGTGTGACATCCTCCAGGTGAGTGCTGAGATAATGATTGCTTTGGCGGCGATCAGCAGCATTGTTTGTTGTTGTTTAGTCACTCAGTGGTGTCCGACTCTTGCCACGCTTCTCTGTCCATGGGATTTCCCAGTCAAAAACACTGGAATAAGTTGCTATTTCCTTTGCTGGGAGACCTTTCCAACTCAGGAGTTGAGCTCTTGTCTCCTATGTCTCTTGCATTGGCAGGCAGCTTCTTCTACCACTGAGCCACTGGGGAAGCCAGTAAATCATCAGAGCTGCAGTCAAAGGCAGCAAGCCCCAGGCCAACCATCTGAAAGGGGTTCCTGCCTCACTTATTGCCCCCAAAATGTGTGGAATAGTTTCAAGTGTTCTGATTAAGGGCAACCAGGGGATTATTGGATTTTTGCCCTTAATAATAACCATCACTGATTGGCTACTCAATGAGGACCACTTTATTAGGTACTTAACGTAGACTCGGGCTTCTGAGGCCAAGCTAGTGGTAAAGAAGGCACTGATACACTGCCTCATATACTGTTTACATAATTTTTACAGATGAGGAACTGAAGCTCTGAGAGGTTCTATAATTTTTCCAGGATCACATAGCGAATAAATGGCAGAACTAGAGGTTGAATCTAAGGATCCCCAGTTCCAAGTGCATCCTCAGTATACTGAAGCACAGCATCTCAAAACAAATGTGCTGAAAGAGAAGGTGCTTGACTAATGATTGAAAAATAATATCACTGGGAATTACAGTGATGGGTGATTACTTAGCAGCAACAGAGCCAAAACCTTTTCCCTGGTACTACTGTCACATTTAAAACATAAATTTAGACTTCTTCTTGTGTCAGTGGTACTGGGAAATTCTGGTTATAACTCTTTGACAACCTGGTCACCATTTGGTAGATAAGTATAGTATTCTTTCTTTAATATGAAACTCCTGCCTGGAAAAATCAGTTTAAAACATATTACTTAAAATGCCCCCAAAGGTTAATTATGTATAATTAGGTATAAGTACTGTTTCCCCATGAATATGTTTTCCTTTTCCTTTTGGTAATGATAATGTGATTTTTCTGCGTTTCTTTTGACCCCGACTTTCAGAGCTAAATCTGATGCTCAACACAAAAATCTATCTCAATCTGTATATTTAGAATACTTGCTTTGTGTTATTTTCCTTGTTTCTGATTTTCGTTTAATTTTTCACTCATTCAGTAACTATTTGAGTACCTAACACATGTCAGATGTTTTGTCAAGTACAGTGGAGACAAAATAACATGATAAGTGCTATAATAAATTTATGCACATGAAATAGTAGAAGGACAAGATAGAAGGGTCAGATTGGTGAGGGGTTTTGAGTTACATCTCAAAGTATGAGACTGTTTGATGGATGGAGGGTTAACTGAGGGTCAGGGGTTGAGAAAGAGCATGGCAAGTAAGTTTATAATTATTTTGCTTTTTATTAACCTTGTTGTTCTCATTATTGTTTGCTATTCAGTTGCTAAGTCATGTCTGACTCTTTGCGACCCTGTGGACTGCAGCATGCCAGGCTTCTCTGTCGTTGATTATCTCCCAGAGTTTGCTCAAACTCATGTCCATGGACAGAGGAGCCTGGCAGGCTACAGTCTATGGGGTCACAAAGAGTTGGACACAACTGAAGTGACTTAGAATGCACGCATGTCCATTGAGTCAATGATGCCATCCAACCATCTCATCCTCTGTCGCTCCCTTCTCCTGCTGCCTTCAGTCTTTCCCTGCATCAGGGTCTTTTCCAGTGAGTCAGCTGTTCAGATCAGGTGGCCAAAGAACTGGAGCTTCAGTCCTTCTGGTGAATATTCAGGGATGAGTTTTCTTTAGGATTGACTGATTTGATCTTCTTGCTGTCCAAGGGACTCTCAAGAATCTTCTCCAGCGCCACAATTCGAAAGCATCATTTCTTTGGTGCTCAGCCATCTTTATGGTCTAACTCTCATATCCATACATGACTACTGGAAAAACCATAGCTTTGACAATACAGACCTTTGTCAGCAAAAGTGATGTCTCTGCTTTTTAATATGCTCTCTAGGTTTGTCATAGCTTTTCTTCCAAAGAGCAAGTGTCTTTAAATTTTGTGGCTGCAGTCACAGTCCACAGTGATTTTGGAGCCCAAGAAAATAAAATCTGTCACTCTTCCTACTTTTTCCCCATCTTTTTGCCATGAAGTGATGGGACTGGAGGCATCCCAGGTGACACTAGTGGTAAAGAACCTGACTGCCAGTGCAGGAGATGTAAGAGACCTGGGTTCAATCCATGGATTGGGAAGATCCCCTGGAGGAGGGCACAGCAACCCACTCCAGTATTCTTGCCTGGAGAGTCCCATGGACAGAGGAGCCTGGCCTGCTATGGTCCATAGGGTCGTAAGAATTGGACACTACTGAAGCAACTTAGCAAGCATGCCTACACGATGGGACCAGATGTCATGATCTTAGTTTTTGGAATGTTGAGTTTTAAGCCAGCTTTTTCACTCTCCTCTTTCACCCTTATCAAGAGGTTCTTTTGTTCCTCTTCACTTTCTGCCATTAGAGTTGTATCATCTGCATATCTGAGGTTGTAGATATTTCTCCTGGCAATCTTAATTTCAGCTTATGTTTCATATAGCCCAGCATTTCACATGATGTACTCTGATAAGTTAAATAAGAAGAGTGACAAAATACAACTTGATGTACCCCTTTCGCAATTTTGGACCAGTCAATTGTTACAAGTCCAGTAATATGTTGTTTCCTTTAGGATTGACTAGTTTTATCTCCTTGCTGTCCAAGGGACTCTCAAGAGTCTTCTCCAGTACCACAATTTGCAAGCATCAATTCTTCTGCATTCAGCCTTCTTTATGGTCCAACTTTCACGTCCATACATGACTACTGAATAAACCATAGCTTTGACTATATGGACCTCTGTTGGCAGTGATGTCTCTCCTTTTTAAATTTTATTAACCTTATTGAGTAAATATATTTTGATAAAAATTGCTTTAGATCCGTCTCAGAAAGAGATGGAAGAGGATAGAATAGACAGACTGGCAGATTATTATGCCAGTGGATTCTTATGCATTTGGGGTGAAATAGAGGCACACAGCTGAGCAAAGCGTGAGTACAGACTCAAAATTGCTATATAACACAAGGAGCTCAGATCAGTACTCTGTGACGACCTAGAGGGAAGGATGGGATGAGGGAGTGGGAGGGAGATTCAAGAGGGAGGAAGTATATGTATATTTATGGCTGATTCAGGTTGTTGTACTGCAGAAACCAAGACAATATTTTAAAGCAATTATCATCTAATTAAAAAGAAAGAGTGAAAGTTACATTGACTTGCACATCCAGGGCTCTTCCCCACCCACTTCCTCAGGAGGTTCGCTGCAATCCTGTCCATCTCTCCTCATTGCTCTTTTTCTCCACGGTCATACCCTATGCCGTCCTCTCTGACTGCTCTCCCAGGATGTTAGCATAAGTCTCAACAGATTTTATTTACTAGTGATAAATGCAGTTCAGTTCAGTCTGATTCTACTTTTTCTCACATAAGAAAACATACCCCCTTAAATTGGGCTTCCCAGGTGGCGCTAGTGGTAAAGAACCTGCCTGCCAGTACAGGAGAAGCAGGTTCGATCCCTGGGTCGGGAAGATCCCCTGGAGGAGGGCATGGCAACCCCGTCCAGTATTCTTGCCTGGAGAATCCCACGGACAGAGGAACCTGGTGGGCTACGGTCCATGGGGTCACAAGGAGTCGGACATGACCAAAGCAAGTTCTCTCACATGCATACACCCCCTGAAATGCTGAGCTGGCTGTGTTGCATTGTTGCCCTGGGTATACAGTTAACCCCATTGTGCTCTAAGCCTCCTGTCTATTCCTCACTCCTTGAGAATCTCTTTGCTTTGAGGGGAACATGGAGTAAAAGCCTGGACTTTGAAGTCAGATCTAACTTTGAATTCATGCTCACCCACTTACTAGCTGTGTCATTCTGGCGAATTCCCTAGCCTCTGAACCTCAGTTTCCACTTACATAAAGTGATGACATTAAATCAGCCTTTCAAAGATGGTGAAGTAATATATTCATAGGGGTCTAGCAGGTTGTCTGGCATGTAGTAGCATCAATACATTGTGGTGTTGTTTTAGTAGCTAAGTCATACTAAAGTACACTAAGTCATACTTAGTCAAGAGTAGCTAAGCTGACTCTTGTGACCCCATGGACTGTAGCTCGCCAGACTTCTCTGTCCATGGGATTCTCCAGGCAAGGATACTAGAGTGGGTTGCTGTGCCCTCCTCCAGGGGATCTTCCTGACCCAGGGATCGTACCCACATCTGCATTGGCAAGCGGATTCTTTTCCACTGAGCCACCAGCCACTGCTAAAGTATTAATGCTGCTTAACTACATATATAATTATTGTCACAATGAGATTCGTTTTTCTTAACCATTTCCCCTGCTCTCAAAAAAAAAAAAAAGTTTTCTTTCAAGAGTATTTTACTGACTAAACCTCATGTTTACTTTTAAAAGATTTCTTTAAAAGTCCTCTATCCTCTCCCCACTGCCACCCCCACTTTCCCAGAGATTTCAGCCTTTCTTTTCTTCTCCCTTGGCACCCTCTCCCTATCTGCCAAGTCTTCCCCACATAGAGATCCTGTCCTCTCTGTCTGTTTGTCCACATTGGAACATAAGCACCCCAGGGCAGAAAACTTGTCTTTCTACATATTTGTCAAGCAGCGTGTTCACATAGAGATGAACTCAATATATAACAATATAATACAGTCAGAATACCTCACGTGTTCTCTGCTTTTAAATATGCTATCTAGGTTGGCCATAACCTTCCTTCCAAGGAGTAAGCATCTTTTAATTTCATGGCTGAAATCACCATCAGCAGTGATTCTGCAGCCCCAAAAAATAAAGTCTGACACTGTTTCCACTGTTTCCCCATCTATTTCCCATGAAGTGATGGGACCAGATGCCATGGTCTTAGTTTTCTGAACGTTGAGCTTTAAGCCAACTTTTTCACTCTCCTCTTTCACCTTCATCAAGAGGCTCTTTAGTTCTTCTTCACTTTCTGCCATAAGGGTGGTGTCATCCGCATATCTGAGGTTATTGATATTTCTCCTGGCAATCTTGATTCCAGCTTGTGTTTCTTCCAGCCCAGCGTTTCTCATGATGTACTCTGCATATAAGTTAAATAAGCAGGGTGACAATATACAGCCTTGATGTACTCATTTTCCTATTTGGAACCAGTTTGTTGTTCCATGTCCCGTTCTAACTGTTGCTTCCTGACAATCCAGGGTGTTCATTGGAAGGACTGATTTTGAAGCTGAAACTCCAATACTTTGGCCACCTCATGCGAGGGGTTGGCTCATTGGAAAAGACCCTAATGCTGGGTAGGATTGGGGGCGGGAGGAGAAGGGGACGAGAGAGGATGAGATGGTTGAATGGCATCACCGACTCGATGGACATGGGTTTGGGTAGACTCCGGGAGTTGGTGATGGACAGAGAGGCCTGGCGTGCTGCAATTCATGGGGTCACAAAGAGTCGGACACGACTGAGCGACTGAACTGAACTGAACTGAACTGAACCTTACGTGTTCAATTGATACCTTAGGTATTACCTCTTTGTTCTAATTATACCAACCCTATGGACATGAGATGTATAAAGAGAAGCCTGGCTACAAAATAATAACATTTTGGTTTTGGCTGCTCTGCATCAGTAACAGGCTATCAGTGGATGGGTAGCCAAGGTGTTTCCTACCCTGCTCCGTTTCTAAGAGCAGAGCCTCAGCCATCACCCTCGGGGTCATACTCAGAAGGCTACCCAGCATCCAAAGACGAGCCCTATGCATCTTTTCCTGCAGCATCAGCCATGGCCAGGCTGCTGAAACCCCTCAGTGCAGTTTCTCTAGTACAAGAAGGTTGTGCTTCACAACTGCTTGCCTCTGTGTATTTGTGTTGTTGTTCAGTCACTAAGTCACGACCAACTCTTTGCGACCCCATGGACTGCAGCATGCCAGGCTTCCCTGTCCCTCACTATCTCCTGGAGTTTGCCCAAGTTCATGTCCATTGAGTCAGTGATGCCACCAACCATCTCATCCTTTGTCACCCCCTTCTCCTCCTGCCTTCAGTCTTTCCCAGCATCAGGGTCTTCTCCAGTGAGTCAGTTCTTCACATCAGGTGGCCAAAGTATTGGAGCTTCAGCATCAGTCCTTCCAATGAATATTCAGGACTGATTTCCTTTAGGATTGACTGGTTTGATTTCCTTGAAGTCCAAGAGAATCTCAAGGCTCCTAGAAATTGCCTTTTCCTTCTTTTTGTATCTCCTTACAATACTGAGAACTTACTCTATACTCAAGAATTACTTGTTTTGACTTGAAGAGGCATAAAAATCATGGTCCCTTTTGTAAAGTTTTGGCTGACTTTTCATTTCTTTTTAGAATGTTTTCAAATTGTGTGTATAAAATATTTCCAACATATAGAAAAGAAGCAAAAGATAATATGATACCTATGCACCCAGTACCTAGATTAAAAAAATGTTAATATTTTCCATGTTTTCATCAACCCTCTCTTTTGTTTTTAAATGCTACAAACACAGAGAAAATCACCATTCCTGCTTTCTCCCTCCATCCCTCAAGGTTTCTTTCAGTTGGTCTAGCTCATTCACATCTAAGGTTTTTATCTACTACATATGTAATTATCTATATGCTCTGTATTATGTTACAAGTGTTTTACTTCTTTATTTAAAGTTTTGAGCTTCCCAGGTGGCTCAGTGGTAAAGAATCTGCCTATCAAACAGGAGATGCAGGTTCGATCCCTGGGTCAGGAAGATCTCCTGGAGAAGGAAATGGCAACCCACTCCAGATTTCTTGCCTGGGAAATCCCATGGACAGAAGAGCCTGGCAGGGTACAGTCCATGAGGTTGCAAAGAGTCAGATACAACTTAGCAGCTAAACCACACCATGTATTATGTTGCAAGTGCTTTACTTCTTTTTAAAACTTTTATTAAAATATAATTGATTTGCAATGTTTTGTTAGCTTCAGGTAAACAGATTCAGGCAAAGTGATTCAGTTTTTTATATATATAAACTTTTAAAAAATTATTTGCATGCTATGTTATCACAAGATATTGAGTATAGTTTCCTGTGCTATACAATAGGTCCTTGCTGATCATGTTTTATATATAGTAGTGTGTATATCTTAACCCCAAACTCCTAATTTATCTCTCAGGTATTTTAAAAATTTATATCATCCTTGGTGTGATTGTATATATCTTGCTGTACCTTGCTTTTTCTTACCATATTCTATTTTTGAGATTCATCTATTTAGTTCATTCATTTTAGCTCCTGAAATAGTAGTCCATGGTTATAGCCACCCATTCACCTTTGGAGGGGCAGTTCAACCATTCATGCCTTTTTGCTGTTCTAAGCAGTACTGCAGTGAACATTTGTGAACATTTATAAACACAGTTTCTAGGGCATGAACTTCTCCAGGCAAAATTGGGTAGACAACGCCTTAGGCTCTGAAACCAGTTGCCCATTCCAAATCTGTGTTCCACCACAAAGTCACAACAGTGTGATCCTGGGTGTGTTACTTAATTTCACCATGCCCGGTTTCCTCTTCAGTAAAATTAGAATAATGATAATACCTCCTTCAAGAAAATAAAGCTGTGAGAACAGAGTCTTACACAAAGGAAGCATTCAGTGTATGATAGCAGTCGGCAGTTCTAAGCATCTGTGGCTTTACTTCAGTTCAGTTCAGTTCAGTTCAGTTGCTCAGTCGTGTCCGACTCTTTGTGACCCCATGAATTGCAGCACACCAGGCCTCTCTGTCCATCACCAACTCCTGGAGTCTACCCAAACCCATGTCCATCGAGTCAGTGATGCCATCCAACCATCTCATCCTCTGTCGTCCCCTTCTCCTCCTGCCCCCAATCCTACCCAGCATTAGGGTCTTTTCCAATGAGTCAACTCTTCGCATGAGGTGGCCAAAGTATTGGAGTTTCAGCTTCAACATCAGTCCTTCCAATGAACACCCAGGATTGATCTCCTTTAGGATGGATTGATTGGATCTCCTTGCAGTCCAAGGGACTCTCATGAGTCTTCTCCAACACCACAGTTCAAAAGCATCAATTCTTTGGCGCTCAGCTTTCTTTACTGTCCAACTCTCACATCCATACATGACCACTGGAAAAACCATAGCCTTGACTAGACGGACCTTTGTTGGCAAAGTAATGTCTCTGCTTTCAAATATGCTATCTAGGTTGGTCATAACCTTCCTTCCAAGGAGTAAGTGTCTTTTAATTTCGTGGCTGCAATCACCATCAGCAGTGACTTTGGAGCCCAAAAGAATAAAGTCTGACACTGTTTTAAATGTCTAGCCATCTCCTATTATCAAATCGAAACGCTAATACTGTTACAGGGTCCAAGCCTAACGTACAACCGGGCAATGAATCAGAGACAGGTGTTGAGGCAAGGAATAGGACATAATTCAGAGAGCTGGCAGACCCAGAAGATGGCAGACTACTGTCTCAAAATAACCATCTTGTCACAGTCTGGATGTCAGGTTATCTTATGGATCAGAGATGGGGAGAGGTGAGGAAACAATGTAAAAAGGCCATTAATCTTGCAAATATCTCCTAGAATGGCAAGCCTCAGGCAGGGGATATGTTAATTTCTTCCTTCCTGCTAGGGAAGGAACTGAACAAAGTCAGGGTCCTGAACAAAGGCACTTTAGTTCAACAGTCAGGCAGATGAACAGAATTCTCTGAGGCAGGCCATTATGTATGATTATAATAACAAAAACAATGAAAAGCAAGTCGAAGAAACAGTTCCAACATGGAGTCAGAACTGACTTCTCCTGCAGCAATACTAACACTTATAAGAATAATATATTCTCTACTGGGTGAACTGTGAAAAGGTATGTGTTTCCACTTCCAGTACCTTTCAGACATTACACTGTTTTTCCCATTCCTTTACATGAAATGAAGTGCATACTTTTTACTGACTTTGTTTTGGAAATCTTCCACTTAATTCTTTTTATCAGTGTTACCTCACATGGAAATACATACGCTGTTATGTGAACTTACATTAGTTCACACGTTGCTCTGCAAAGGACCAAGTTACTTGTGCATAAATATGAGTACTTTCTCCTAACTACACTTTCACTCCCCAAGGGCAGGGGTAATGTTCTTGATATCTCTACATATATGAGATGCTCACTAAGTTTGGAAAATTGAATATGCACACAAACTTTTGCATCAGTTCATAAAATGCTGAATACAACTTTGGCTGCATGAGTACACAAAGTGATCATCATTTGCAGACTAATACTGCTTATTTCTGAGCATGGGGGAGCCTATTTGTTAAGTAGTGATTAGAAGTCACTTCCTTTCTTTTGCAGAATGCCAGAAATCCAGAGCCATCAAAGAAAGAACAGAAAAAGCTGTTTCCATCTGGTACTGATCTCTGTTTCTATATCTTGTTAACCAGCTTGTCTTACGCGTTTGTCATTTAAATTTTCTATAACAGCTTAGGGAATTTTATAGTGACTACTGATTTTCTAACTTCCAAGTATTCATACTTTGTATTTCCTACTAATTCTGATCCTTTCATATTTCATCAGTATGTTTCATGTTTTATCAAGTATCTTTCATTTTATCAAGTATGTTTAGTGTCACTCTAAAGGTAATTGGAAGATCCCTATATAAAAAGAAGCAGTTGGTTAAAAAAAAATAAGCAAACAAAGAACTGTCTGCAGTGATATATAGGGTAACACTTTGAGGACATCAAGAGAATGTACAATAGAGTCATATTTCATGATGAAATATCCAATGTGGCAGTTCAGAAAGTGTTCCCTGGAGCAATCACAGAACATATAAGACTTAAACTGGGCCTAGAAAGATGGTGGAGAAAGAAGAGAAATTTCTCTAAGAGAGGGGAATGCCGTGAACAAAGCACAGAGGTGGGAAAGAACTTAGTGAACTCAGAAATCAGACAAGATGTGTCCTGGGTGGAGAGGTTAGAGTATGGCTAAGAAGGTGATAGGAAAGAGGATTGAGAGAGAGACAAGAGTTACTGATAAAAGCCCTTGAAAGTCAAAAAGAAGAGTAGTGTTTGTCTTGGGGAGACAAATGTGACCCTCTGAAGATCTGAGTTGAGAATGAAAGATTTCAGATGATTATCAATTCTTTTTGATGCAAAGAGCCCTAGACTCAGAATCAGAACACCAGTCTCTGGTCTCCATTTCACCATTTTCAAGATGTACAATCTTGATCAGGTCAGTGAATTTGTCTGAGCCTTAGTCCTTGCACTGGTAAAACAGGAATGCTAATACCTGCCTTGCCGGTCTGCTTCAGCACCCCATGGTCAGTCACTGTAACCACACAGGTGTGATGGAATCAGGGTCTGGAGGACAGCAGGGGCTGCAGGAATTAAGTGAAAGGAACAAATCAGAGAGGTTGCAGGTGCTGATGCTTTATCATAGAGGCGACTCTGGTCTGCTGGTCTTCAGAAAAAAAAAATACTGTTTTCAATTGACTTCTTTTTCGGAAACACGGTCTCCTTATCTCCCCTTGTCAATAGGGTTTCTCCTCTCCTCACATTATTCTCTGGTGGCTCCAAGGGTAAAGAATCTGCCTGCAATGCAGGAGACCAGGGTTTGATCTCTGGGTCGGGAAGATCTCCTGGAGAAGGAAACTGGCAACCTACTCCAGTATTCTTGCCTGGAGAATTCCATGGACAGAGGAGCCTGGTGAGCTACAGTCCTTGGGGTCACAAAGAGTTGGACATGACTGAGCAACACTTTCACAGTTCCACCTTAGACACGCCCTCTGTTAACATTATTCCTTAGTATTGTGACATCTTATTTTCTGTAAATCTGCCTCTGATTATTTTCCTCTTGGAGGTCAGCTGACCCCCTGATCATTCATCAACAGCACCCCTCTATTTCCTCCCATTAGCCTATCTCATTCTTGGATCTTCTTGAATTTGAAAAGAGTAGGAAGTCACAGTGCTAAATGCCAAGCCCTGGTGAGGATGTGGGAAACAAACTAAGATAGTGCTGGTGAGCATATACTGTTACAACCAACTGAAAATCAATTTGGGATTACCTAGTAAAGTCAAGATTGCCGGGAGAAATATCAATAACCTCAGATATGCAGATGACACCACCCTTATGGCAGAAAGTGAAGAAGAACTAAAGAGCCTCTTGATGAAAGTGAAAGAGGAGAGTGAAAAAGTTGGCTTAAAGCTCAACGTTCAGAAAACTAAGATCATGGCATCTGGTCCCATCACTTCATGGGAAATAGATGGGGAAACAGTGGAAACAGTGTCAGACTCGATGGACATGGGTTTGGGTAAACTCCAGGAGTTGGTGATGGACAGGGAGGCCTGGCGTGCTGCAATTCATGGGGGTCGCAAAGAGTCGGACATGACTGAGCGACTGAACTGAGACATTTAAATTAACTTTCCCAAGTCATACAGCAAGTTACTGGCATAGCTAAAACAAGTGATATTTTGGGAACAGTCTACATCATGAAACACTGAAGCTGTATATTTTTCAATGCATGCAGGTACTCCCAGATACTCCTTAAACAATGAGTAAAAAACTAAAATATATTCATAAAATATTTGTTTTACAAGTAGTGCAAATAACAGAAGAAGATGCTTTCTTATTCCCCGAGGTCAGGAAATCAGAGAATATTATAAAAACAAAAAAACAAACAAAAAAACCCCCAAGATTCATTAACAGTGTTTCCTGAGGAAGAATATAGACTTCCGGACAGTGCCAGAATTCCACATTACTGCTTGAATTCAAAGATTAAGGGTGTGTTTTGCCCACACCCTACATTTTTGGGAACATAGGCCTTGCCATTATGTAAGGTCTACTCACAAGGCTAACATGACTCTCCTCTTCATGGGAGGGCCCTTCTTCTGATCCATAACATACATATTTTTATATGTACCTCATCTCTTAACCAAACTGACAGATTATCACCCAGATTAACACGAATCTATTTATCTCTACAACTGCCAGCTCCTGTAAATGGTAGCAGTTACACGGGACAGAAAAATCTCTTGGAATGACCTGCAGACTTGTTTCAGTCATCCACAGAGCCATAAAATGGGATGGATTCAGAACAGAGAAGTGACTGATTTTAAATATGGTATAATTTTTCTCCCAGACCAGTTCTGAGCACCTCGCACACTACAGCACTGCAGTATAGTATGGGCCTTTGTTGGGGCTTATATTTCCCACCTGTATTTCTTTTTCTTTTTTCAGCAAGTCTGTCTTTGTGCCAACTGCTAAATAACCATAAATTTTGTTCTTATAAACCTTAATGAATGCTTGGCCAAGATGCTGTAACTATTGGCTTCTACATTGGAGCATAAATGGAAAGGAAAAAAAAAGTGCGCACTGTGAAAAACTGGATAAAATGGAAAAAAAGATCACAGCAAACCCAAAGTCGCAATTTGCCTTTAATGTGAAGGAGGCCTTGTTTTCACGGTGTGGCAGCTCTCAGGGGTTTTAATCTCAAAGTAGCTGATCAATTTAAGGTAAGTGGCAGGCATTTGGCCTGGTTCCCAGGCTTTGCTTTGCTGCTCTGAGAAAAGAAAGGATTCAGTCAGACACACAGACAACAGGCATCATCAGCGGCTCCCACATTCCAAGCATTTTAACACAGATTAGGTTGGCATGATTCTACTGTTTACCGAAATCTCCTAGCTGTTGCATTTTTCCTTCTCCTTGCCACGGTTATCCAAGATGGTTTTCTCAGGTCAGGACCTTCATATGCCAAATAGCTTGCAAGGCTGCAAAGGAAAACAGAAGAGCATGGGTCAAGACGTCTGATTAAAATGCTGTTTCACTGGCTCACTGCAAAATATGAGACTGCAGACAGCAGGTAATTGAGCACTGAACTTTTTGCCTTAGGCATGCATCGAGACAGGAACTGTTTTACATGCATTCCTGAGAGGGGAAGAAAACGAAGATAATTTCTTTAACAAGGACAAACTTAATTCAGCCAGAAATGCCTCATGGATTAGCAGGGTGACTGGTGGTTATTTTCTCTTCAGATTTTATAAGCAGGAGCCGTATACATATGTTAAGCAAAATTGTAACCAATAAAGTTGGTGTGTTAAACATTTTCAGATTAATTATTCTTTATTTTTTCAGAACAGTAATATTAAATGAGCTTGACAGTTCCCTTACCAATATCTTATTTTCCTAGCAAAAGTGAATTTCTTAATCCATTTGAACTGTAACCTAAGTTACATAAAATATGTATTCAGTGAGTCAGACCAAAAAATATATAAAAATTGTTTTCCATGTGTTTTTGGCTGTATCATGCTTTTGTACAAATTTTGTATTTTTAAGTACATTTTCACTGTCTTAAAGGTACTTTGTCTTTAATACATTCAAGATGCCTCTCCCCTTACTCATCCTTATGGCAGATTTCTACATGTGCTTTTTTCCTCAAAATTTTATCAAAACAAGTAACTTATATGAATTTTTAAATATAATTTTTCTAGCTATTAAACTTTTTAAGCACAGTGTCCAAATTATTACACTTTCTAAATCCAAAATGCCTTGATGTTTCATCAATTTACATTGACAACTAAGTAGTTTATGCTAAGAATAAATACTTTTTTGGGGGGGCATACCTACAGCATGCAGGATCTTAGTTCCCTGACCAGGGACTGAACCTGTACCCCCTGCACTGAGAGTGCAGAGGCAACCACTGGACCACCAGGGAAGTCCCAGGAATATATATTCTTGTCAATAAGGGTTAGCTTAGAAACTAATGCAATTATATGCATTTATTTTAATTTCAGATATTTCTCTGGTGTCTCAGACAGTAAAGAATCTGCCTGCCATGCAGGAGACCTGAGGATCTTCCCTTGGTTGGGAAGATCCCCTGGAGTAGGAAATGGCAACCCACTCCAATATTCTTGCATAAAGAATTCCATGGACAGAGGAGCCTGGTGGGCTACAGTTCACAGGGTCACAAAGAGTCGGACATGATTGAGTGACTAACACACACATATTGCATATGCAAGGGTGTTTTTTTAAAAAATAATGTATGTTTCCTCATTGATTAAAAATAAAAGGGGATAAATAAGAAAGCAATTTACAGCCATCATTCTGCTCCTGCTAGATGTATCTGAGATGTGAAGTCTGGAACTGCAGTAGCCACCTTGCAACCATGCCAGGAGCTAGCCTAAGAGACCAACCTGACATGCTGAGGATGGCAGGCAGAGATGAAAAGAGCATGATTAGGCCACTGAGCTACAGAACCGAAGATCCTGGGAACACCCAACTTGAGACTTCTCCTTATGTGATATAATAAATTTCCTTTCATTCACTCAACAGTATTTATTGAGCACCTACCACGAGAGGATGCTCTAGGTACCCTATTATAGGTGTTCGGAAAAAGAGTTAGTTGCTCAGTTGTGTCCAGCTCTCTGTGACTCCATGAACTATAGCCTGCCAGGCTCCTCTGTCCATGGGATTTTCCAGGCAAGAATACTGGAGTGAGTTGCCATGCCTTTCTCCAGGGGATCTTCTTGATCTAGGGATCAAACTGAGGTCTCCTGCATTGCAGGCAGATTCTTTACCATTTGAACTACCTGAGAAGCAAGTATTTGGAATATGTCGAAAAATAAAGTACACAAGAGCCCTACTCTGGTAGAAGTAACATTCCAGCTGAGATAGATAAATTAAAAACATAAATAAGAACATACTACACTATCTTAGGAAGCGGTAAGTGGAGAAATGTAACAATGGAGCATGGTGAAAAGAATCAGGACTGCTGGGATAGAGGGAACAGTTTTGGCTGAATAAAGTGAGAATTGGTCAGCCTCATTGAAGAAGGGAGATTTGAGCAAACACTTGTAGGAAATGAAGTTTTCTTGAAGGCATAGGATGTGGGGATTTGGGGCTTTTTATTTTTCTTTTTGTTTCGAATCCACTAAGTGAGGAAGAGAAGTGAAGAGACTGAGACAGAAAGAGAGAAATTGATGCTGATTTGGAACATATCTGATCCTAGTTCCACTTCAGTTCTTCCTCATTCTTGTGAGCCAAAACATTCCTTCCTTTGCTCAAGTTTAAACTGGGTTTCTGTCACTTGCCACTGAAAGGGGACAGACTAGTACATTTTAAATTGGTCACATGAACTATCTCTGCTTCTACAGACCACAAGTCCAAGTAGCTACTAGACCATAATTCCATCCTGTATATAATGAGCTTTGTGTTTCACACTGGAGGAATCTAGGGTATGGTAGTCAGGACAGTGTGACACTGGTCAAAGAACAGGCAAATAAATCAATGTAACAGAATAGAGAACCCAGAAATAGACCCCCATAAATAGAGTAAACTGATTTTTGACAAAAGAACAAAGGCAAAACAGTAGAGCAAAGATAGTGTTTTCAACAAATGAAGTTGGAACAACATCCACATGCTGAAAGAAAAAAAGAAAGAATCTAGACAAGAACCTTACACCCTTCACAAAAGCTGACGTAAAATGAATCATATAGCTAAATGAAAAACATAAAACTATAAACTCCTAAAAGATAACATAGAAGAAAACCTAAGTGATTATGGTTGGGTATGGCAGTGACTTTTTCCACACAACAGTAAAGGAATGATCCATGAAAAAAAGAATAGATAAACTGAACTTCACTGAAATTAAAAATTTCTTCTCTGCAAAATATCAGGAGAATGATAAGACCAGCCATAGACTGGAAGAAAGCACTTGTAAAAGACATACCTGATAATGGATTGTTATTCTAAATATACTAAGAAGTCTTAAAATCAACATTAAGAAAACAATCAGATTATAAAGTGGGCCAAAGACCATAACAGACACCTCACCAAAGAATATATACAGATGGAAGAAGAGCATATGAAAAGAAGCTCCTCAAAACACGCCACCAGGAAAGTACAAACTAATACAACAAGATAGCACTACACCACTCTTAGAACGACAAAAATCCAGAACACTGACACCAGCAAAGGCCGGTGAGGAATTTTCCTTCATTGCTAATGAGAATGCAAAATGGTGCACTTTGAAAGATAATTAGGCAGTTTCTTACAAAACTAAATGTAATTTTACCATCTGATCTAGCAATCATCAGTTGAGTCACTCAGTTGTGTCCAACTCTTTGCAACCCCGTGGACTGTAGCACACCAGGCTTCCCTGTCCATCACCAACTCCCGAAGCTTGCTCAAACTCACGTCCATCCAGCTGGTGATGCCTTCCAGCCATCTCATCGTCTGTTGTCACCTTCTCCTGCCTTCAATCTTTCCCAGCATCAAGGTCTTATCCAATGAGCCCAGGAAAATAAAGACTGTCACTGTTTCCACATTTTCCCCATCTATTTGCCATGAAGTGATGATGCTGTGAAAGTGCTGCTCTCAATCTGCCGGCAAATATGGAAAACTCAGCAGTGGCCACAGGACTGGAAAAGGTCAGTTTTCATTCCAATCCCAAAGAAACGCAACGCCAAAGAACGCTCAAACTACTGCACTATTGCACTCATCTCACACGCTAGTAAAGTAATGCTCAAAATTCTCCAAGCCAGGCTTCAGTAATATGTGAACCATGAACTTCCAGATGTTCAAGCTGATTTTAGAAAAGGCAGAGGAACCAGAGATCAAATTGCCAACATCTGCTGGATCATCAAAAAAGCAAGAGAGTTCCAAAAAAACATGTCAGTTCAGTTCAGTCGCTCAGTCGTGTCCGACTCTTTGTGACCCCATGAACTGCAGCACGCCAGGCCTCCCTGTCCATCACCAACTCCCGGAGTCTACCCAAACCCATGTCCATCGAGTCGGTGATGCCATCCAACCATCTCATCCTCTGTTGTCCCCTTCTCCTCCCGCCCCCAATCCTACCCAGCATTAGGGTCTTTTCCAATGAGTCAACCCTTCGCATGAGGTGACCAAAGTATTGGAGTTTCAGCTTCAACATCAGACCTTCCAATGAACACCCAGGATTGATCTCGTCTAGGATGGATTGATTGGATCTCCTTGCAGTCCAAGGGACTCTCAAGAGTCTTCTCCAACACCACATTTCAAAAGCATCAATTCTTCGGCGCTCAGCCTTCTTCACTGTCCAACTCTCACATCCGTACATGACCACTGGAAAAACCATAGCCTCGACTAGACGGACTTTTGTTGGCAAAGTAATGTCTCTGTTTTAAATATGCTATCTAGGTTGGCCATAACCTTCCTTCCAAGGAGTAAGCGTCTTTTAATTTCATGGCTGCAGTCACCATCAGCAGTGATTTTGGAGCCCCCAAAAATAAAGTCTGACACTGTTTCCACTGTTTCCCCATCTATTTCCCATGAAGTGATGGGACCAGATGCCATGATCTTAGTTTTCTGAACGTTGAGCTTTAAGCCAACTTTTTCACTCTCCTCTTTCACCTTCATCAAGAGGCTCTTTAGTTCTTCTTCACTTTCTGCCATAAGGGTGGTGTCATCTGCATATCTGAGGCCCAAGGTAAGAGAAACCCAAGTAAGACGGTAAGTGTTACGAGAGGCATCAGAGGGTAGACACACTGAAACTAAAATTACAGAAAACTAGCTAATCTGATCACATGGACCACAGCCTTGTCTATCTCAATGAAACTAAGCCATGCCGTGTTGGGCCACCCAAGACGGATGGGTCATGGTGGAGAGGTCTGACAGAATGTGGTCCACTGGAGAAGAGAATGGCAAACCACTTCACTATTCTTGCCTTGAGAACCCCATGAACAGTATGAAAAGGCAAAAAGATAGGACACTGAAAGATGAACTCCCCAGGTCAGTAGGTGCCCAATATGCTAATGGAGATCAGTGGAGAAATAACTCCAGAAAGAGTGATGGGATGGAGTCAAAGCAAAAATGATACCCAACTGTGGATGTGACTGGTGATAGACGCAAAGTCCGATGCTGTAAACAGCAATATTGCATAGGAACCTGGAATGTTAGGTCCATGAATCAAGGCAAATTGGAAGTGGTCAAACAGGAGATGGCAAGATTGAACATCGACATTCTAGGAATCAGTGAACTAAGATGGACTGGAATGGGGGAATTTAACTCAGATGACCATTATATCTACTACTGTGGGCAAGAATCCCTTAGAAGAAATGGAGTAGCCATCATGGTCAACAAAAGAGTCCAAAATGCAGTACTTGGATGCAGTCTCAAAAATGATAGAATGATCTCTGTTTGTTTCCAAGGCAAACCATTCAATATCACGGTAATCCAAGTCTATGCCCCGACCAGTAATGCCAAAGAAGCTGAAAAAAAAAATCTACCTCTGCTTTATTGACTATGCCAAAGCCTTTGACTGTGCGAATCACAATACACTGTGGAAAATTCTGAAAGAAATGGGAATACCAGACCATCTGACCTGCCTCTTGAGAAACCTATATGCAGGTCAGGAAGCAACAGTTAAAACTAGACATGAAACAATAGATTGGTTCCAAATAGGAAAAGGAGTCCGTCAAGGCTGTATATTGTCACCCTGCTTATTTAACTTATATGCAGAGTACATCATGAGAAACGCTGGGCTGGAAGAAACACAAGCTGGAATCAAGATTGCCATGAGAAATATCAATAACCTCAGATATGCAGATGACACCACCTTTATGGCAGAAAGTGAAGAGGTACTAAATAGCCTCTTGATGAAAGTGAAAGAGGAGAGTGAAAAAGTAGGCTTAAAGCTCAACATTCAGAAAACTAAGATCATAGCATCCGGTCCCATCACTTCATGGCAGATAGATGGGGAAACAGTGGAAACAGTGGCTGACTTTGTTTTTCTGGGCTCCAAAATCATAGCAGATGGTGATTGCAGCTATGAAATTAAAAGATGCTTACTCCTTGGAAGGAAAGTGATGACCAACCTAGGTAGCATATTAAAAAGCAGAGACATTACTTTGCCAACAAAGGTCCATCTAGTCAAGGCTATGGTTTTTCCAGTGGTCACATATGGATGTGAGAGTTGGACTATGAGGAAAGCTGAGCGCCGAAGAATTGATGCCTTTGAACTGTGGTGTTGGAGAAGACTCTTGAGAGTCCCCTGGACTGCAAGGAGACCCAACCAGTCCATCCGAAAGGAGATCAGTCCTGGGTATTCATTGGAAGGACTGATGTTGAAGCTGAAGCTCCAATACTTTGGCCACCTGATGGGAAGAACTGACTCATGTGAAAAAGACCCTGGTGCTGGGAAAGATTGAGGGCAGGAGGAGAAAAGGACGACAGAGGATGAGATGGTAGGATGGCATCATTGACTCAATGGACATGGGTTTGTGTGGACTCCGGGAGTTGGTGATGGACAGGGAGGCCTGGCATGCTGCGGTTCATGGGGTCAAAAAGAGTCAGACACGACTGAGCAACTGAACTGAACTGATGGGACCAGATGCCATGATCTTAGTTTTCTGAATGTTAAGCTTTAAGCCAACTTTTTCACTCTCCTCTTTCACTTTCATCAAGAGGCTATTTAGTGCCTCTTCACTTTCTGCCATAAAGGTGGTATCACCTGCATATCTGAGGTTATTGATATTTCTCCCGGCAATCTTGATTCCAGCTTGTGTTTCTTCCAGCCCAGTGTTTCTCATGATGTACTCTGCATGTAAGTTAAATAAGCAGGGTGACAATATACAGCCTTGACGTACTCTTTTTCCTATTTGGAACCTGTCAGTTGTTCCATGTCCAGTTCTAACTGTTGCTTCCTGACCTGCATACAGGTTTCTCAAGAGACAGGTCAGGTGGTCTGGTATTCCCATCTTTTTCAGAATTTTCCACAGTTTATTGTGATCCACACAGTCAAAGGCGTTGGCATAGTCAATAAAGCAGAAATAGATGTTTTTCTTGAACTCTCTTGCTTTTTCAATGATCCAGTGGATATTGGCTATTTGATCTCTGGTTCCTCTGCCTTTTCTCAAACCAGCTTGAACATCTGGAAGTTCACGGTTCACGTATTGCTGAAGCCTGGCTTGGAGAATTTTGAGCATTACTTTACTAGTGTGTGAGATGAGTGCAATTGTGTGGTAGTTTGAGCATTCTTTGGCATTGCCTTTCTTTGGGATTGGGATGAAAACTGACCTTTTCCAGTCCTGTGGCCACTGATGAGTTTTCCAAATTAGAATGTCCACTGGAGAAGGGCATGGCAAACCACTTCAGTGTTCTTGACTTGAGAACCCCATGAACAGTATGAAAAGGCAAAAAGATAGGACACTGAAAGATGAACTCCCCAGGTCAGTAGGTGCCCAATATGCTACTGGAGATCAGTGGAGAAATAACTCCAGAAAAAATGATGGGCTGGAGCCAAAGCAAAAACTATACCCAGCTGTGGATGTGACTGGTGATAGAAGCAAAGTCCAATGCTATAAAGAGCAATATTGCATAGGAACCTGGAATGTTAGGTCCATGAATCAAGGCAAATTGGAAGTGGTCAAACAGGAGATGGTAAGAGTGAACATCGACATTCTAGGAATCAGCAAACTAAGATGGACTGAAATGGGTGAATTTAACTCAGATGACCATTATATCTACTACTGTGGGCAAGAATCCCTTAGAAGAAATGGAGTAGCCATCATGGTCAACAAAAGATTCTGAAATGCAGTACTTGGATGCAATCTCAAAAACGACAGAATGATCTCTGTTCGTTTCCAAGGCAAACTATTCAATATCACAGTAATCCAAGTCTATGCCCCGACCAGTAACACTGAAGAAGCTGAAGTTGAACGGTTCTATGAAGACCTACAAGACCTTTTAGAACTAACACCCAAAAAAGATGTCCTTTTCATTATAGGGGACTGGAATGCAAAAGTAGGAAGTCAGGAAACACCTGGCATAACAGGCAAATTTGGCCTGGGAGTACAGAATGAAGCAGGGCAAAGGCTAATAGAGTTTTGCCAAGAGAATGCACTGGTCATAGCAAACACCCTCTTCCAACAACACAAGAGAAGACTCTACACGTGGACATCACCAGATGGTCAACACCAAAATCAGATTGATTATATTCTTTGCAGCCAAAGATGGAAAGCTCTATACAGTCAGCAAAAACAAGACCGGGAGCAGACTGTGGCTCAGATCATGAACTCCTTATTGCCAAATTCAGACTTAAATTGAAGAAAGTAGGGAAAACCACTAGTCCATTCAGGTTTGACCTAGATCAAATCCCTTATGAGTGTACAGTGGAAGTGAGAAATAGATTTAAGGGACTAGATCTGATAGACAGAGTGCCTGATGAACTATGGACAGAGGTTCGTGACATTTTACAAGAGACAGGGAGCAAGACTGTCCCCATGGAAAAGAAATGCAAAAAATGCAAAAAAGCAAAGTGGCTGTCTGAGGAGGCCTTACAGATAGCTGGGAAGAGAAGAGAAGTGAAAAGCAAAGGAGAAAGGGATAGATAATCCCATCTGAATGCAGAGTTCCAAAGAATAGCAAGGAGAGATAAGAAAGCCTTCCTCAGCTATCAATGCAAAGAAATAGAGGAAAACAACAGAATGGGAAAGACTAGAGATCTCTTCAAGAAAATTAGAGATACCAAGGGAACATTTCATGCAAAGATGGGCT